>JACSVZ010000004.1:28933060-30183060 GCA_014706295.1 Lycocorax pyrrhopterus obiensis | reverse complement strand
CAAGAACACATAACAAAAGGCACGCTCAGGAATTCACTGATTAGCAGCTGGGAATAGCTTGAGCTTTATCACTTAATCCAAACCACATAAGCAAGATTTTTGTGCAGACACAGTAGTGGGTTTAGGCAAATGCACAGGCAGGAACACAGCTTAAAACTGCAATGCAGATTTACCCTGAAACCCTGATTCCCTTGACTTGAGTACTTACTTGAGTGAAACCCATCAATCTGAACAGACAAGATGAACAAAGAGAGGTCCCAGGGTCAAGCACCAGGCCAAAATGAAAACAGAGAACAGAATCCAGACCTCTAAACTACCAGCCAACCACACAGTTCACTGGTTTGCACTCATCTTTCTACAACACACTGCTGAGATTAACATGAGATGTTCTGCCTCAAGTAAAGCAGGCAAAGAGAAAGCTGAGATTTACTGTATGAATGCAGCTTTTTTAGTGTAGATTTACATGTAGGCCTGCATGCTTTTATAACAGAAAAAAGGATCCAAATGGATACTTGGCTTGCCTGCACGAGTGTGCATGAGTGACATGGAATAATAAAGTAATCCATGATAACCCAGCGTTCATGAACAACAGTACAATACAAAATGTCACACAGGCCAGTGCTTGCAGGCAGCTCTGTGGTAATGGAAGGGCAGGCACAGCCAGCATTCACAAACCACCTTAAGTGATTCACACCTAGTACATATGACTTCCCCTACAGCAAGACAGCTTGTGCATCTCTTGACTCTTATAAGCACCCCCTCCTCCCAGAGTATCACAAAATTCCCACCAGAGGTGGGGAAAAGCCTGGATCAGGTAACCTTTATGCTGCACGGCTGCAAAAGATGTATAAGGAGAGGGAAAAGACAGCGATACTGAAGGTAATGGAAAACGTCTTCTGTGATGCCTGCTCCAATAAACAGGGTGTTTTGTCCTTTTTTTCAGAGCCACTGAGACCTGTGCCAATAAGCAGTGGGATAACAGCAGGCCCGAGTGTGGCATCAATAAATGGAGCAGTGGGGAAAGAGAGACATGTTTGTAGCTGTTTATAGAAACCATTCAAAGGAAACCAAAGCATTTTACAGCCTGGACAACCTACATCATTTAAAGCTGGGAAATACTGCCACACATCTTCACTTCATAGCACTTGTAAACTCTGCAAGAAGACAGGGTGAGTTAGATTTCATCACTGCCTCACCAACCTCAGTGCACTTTGCCACTGGCGTTACTTTGCCTCACCTCTGAGTAGCTGCTCTGCAGATCTCATTCCCAGGTTCTCATTACACAAAACATCCTTGAACAGCCTTCAGAACCCAGCTGCTGTGTGGCTCTGAAATGCCTGAGCAGCCCTGAATGAAAGGCCTTTCTCCCCAAAATAGCTCTATGTCAGGTGAGGGAGCTCTCAGCAATTCCATAGCTGAAACCTCAATAGAGGGATAGGGACCTATCTCAGGCTCCTGGGACAGCTCTATATTTTGGTGGGCTGATCAAGAGAAGGGGGATGGATCTAAACCCACCATTGCCCATAGTGGCTTAATTGGCATCTCTGCATCCAGCAGCTCCCTCCATTTGTGCTCTCCCACTTAGGCAACCGTGACTTCTGAGCTATGCTCGTGTTTCACCCACTAACCTGTTCATACATCTGTCTGCTTCCCAATCTATACACCTTAAAAATCACTTAGAAACTGACACAAGAGTAGCCACTCAGACACTGATGATAATTTAAATTAATAAATCTGAATAATCCCCTTGGGTCTGAGTCTCATTTATATCTAAAATCTCATTTCACAGATCCAGAAAATGGAAAATTAGATCTTTCCAATTAAATTGGCACTTTCTGTAATGCCAGAGGTCTGCTGTTTAGTGGGACATCAGCATCAAACAAACCCAACACGTTGATTTCTGCATTCTGCAACATAGTGAAGAAAACGATCTTTAAAGAAAAAGATTGAAAACGTTTTAGCTGGAAAAAAATAGAAGAGACTAAACCATCTAATGCATCTATTACAAAAAACCCCCCAAACCACAGAACCAAACAGAAACCCAAAACAACTTAGTCTGTGCAGATGACATTATTTGCTTTTGGTGTCTAATGGCATTATCTTTGAGGTGATTCCTTCTCCCCTGCTTTCATCTCTCGTAGTGCTAGGATTGCTGTTTTCCTATCCATTGGGAGTCATCCAGCAGGCCTTAGTGTACTCATTCTTTATTATTCTATGCAGAAGTCTATGCTCAAAAGACGTGGAGTAGTAAAAGCCTTTCAACAGTCTCTATATGGAACACAGAAAACTAAGAAAGAATCAAAACAGATATTCTCCTCTAGCTTGTATGTCTTTTCTCAGAGAGACTGGAGAAACCAAATAAAAGACAGGTTTGTCCAGCTTCTGAACAGCAGGGTATCGAATTATATGGTCAGATAAATACTTAAGCTAAAACCATTTGATTAAAAAAGAGAAACTGCTCAGGGTACAGATGGACCTATCAATGAGCTGGCAGGAGCTCTTGGGCTGCCTTACAAGCACCCCTATATTTGAGTTAACTGTGCAAATGAGAATGTGAACATCCCAGATGAAAAACCTCTTGAACAACAGCATAGGCTGACCAAACTATTTCAAACAGGTAAGTGGTCTTGTCCAGATTCAGTGCCTGCTTTGCATCACAGGGAGTCTCTCTTGCTTCAGTGGATGTAGCAGCTGCTGTGTGGCAGAAAAGGAAAAGTAGAAGGGGAAATCAAAGGAGTCCCTCCTGCATCAGGAATGTGTAAGACACCACTATGAGATTTGGGGCTTAAGTGGAAGAAGCCCAGAGCTCCTACCTGGCTTCCAGCATGAGAAAGACTGGACAAGCCTGACTGACCTGCTACCTAAATCTCTCCCATTTGTTAACTTTCAATTCCAGTTGAAAATATGACCGTGGGCATACATTCTTGGCTGAGGTAAGTTTGTACAAATTTACATTGTTTGAAGATATGATTCACTTCCTTTAATCACAATATGATCATTTATCCCATCAAGTATCTGGCATATATTTAGTATTCTTCCATTATCTTGGAAGTAGATTATCTTGATCTCTAGACTTTCATGAGTGGGAGGAAGCATGAAGACTGGATTGGCAGTTTAATGGAGAACTTCTCAATGAGAAAACAGCTGAAGTGAGACCTGGCTTTTATAAGCAGAGACAGTGCTGGCTTTAAACACTCCCTGTGATTCCTCTTTGGAGGCTCCTAAGAACAGCACTCTCCACTGCATGGCAACAAAGCAGCGGGGACAGCAGTGCTACGTGGTGGCTGCTGGCATGTCTACATCATCCAGCAAAGCACAGGCACAGAGATATCTAGCCCAGCACGAAGTGTGAGGGTCCCAGTGCAGCACAGCACCTGGGAGGGAGCACCTAGGAAAATCCTAGATTCCTAGGAAATCTGCTGTTTTTAAACCAAAGCCAGCTTCTCCAAAGAACTGCTGTGCTTCACTCAGACCAGCTTAGGTAGCAACAGGTCAGCCTTAGTCCATGTGCCTGTGATGCACAGGCTAGTTGTATCCATGCCTTTTCCAGCTTCAAAAATGTCTGGGCTGCTAAAGAAGAGTTTTAAAAATACTTCTCCCTCCATCAAAATCGAGCACAGAGCCACATAATAATCCTGGCTAAAGTATGGAAAGAGGAGATCTTTAACATATGAAGGGTATAGGAATTGAGCCTGGGCCTTTTTGGGGTATAAAAACAAAAAAAAATGTTTTACAAAATGTGAGAGTAAAGAAAAATGTTTGAGTTTTTATCTCGTTGTAAAGAAAATAATTGGCTTGGATTGAGCCCTTCCCTGGGAGTGTTTGCAAACCAAACATTACACAGCTGCCAAGTGCCTGAATACCAAAATGTGAAACTGACCTAAAATAAAAGCAAAAGTGATTGCTTTATTACCATCCACAGAGAAGACTACTCAGAGGCCTAGGTGCAAGGTGAGTACAGACCTCTAGGATGTGATTCATCTGACATCTTAATGTGCACATTTAGATGTGCCAGGGCCTCCTGAACAACCACCTGAATGACATACACACTATTAGGTGAAATCCATCTTATTCTAAAAGTGGGTCAGACAAATCATGAAGTCCTTTGATTCATTTGTGTATAGATGTCTAATACTGGCTGAGATTAATTCTTTGACTGATCTTTAACAAATCAGTCTGCTACATTACAGTGCCCTTTTCTGGCAAACTAGGCATTTTAAAGAACAGCAGAAGCAGAAGGAAGACTGGAACTGTTCTGTGGTATCTGTGCAGTGACAGTGATTCCCTGGGTTTCTTGTACACCAAAAGATTTTACCAAAGTTGCCTCTGGCTTGTCACACAGGACCACAAGCCTACAGCCACATGCACTATCTAGAGCTTAGCATGATGAGCCTGATTAGGCTTCAGCTGTGATTAAACTTTTTTTCCCCTCTAGGAATTCAATAGTTGGGAACTAGATTATCTCCGAGTAACTGGCAGCCAAGCAGACCACATCTAATTTTCCTCGACTGCTGTCACCAGCTAGAGACAAGAGGCAGTCTAAGGGGTTGTGTGAGTGCTCCCAGCATGCTAACAGTACACCTCTGCATCAGTAGAGTGCATTAGAGATCTTCTTTTGGAAAGTATTGTACAAAGTGAAAGTAGTGACTTCTCTCGGTATTCCTGGGAGCTATAGAATAAGAAACATTAATTCCATTTTATGACTGAAGTTGACTTACAGAGAAGTGAAAGGATAAAGAGAGGTCTTACTTCCCCTTCCAAGACTGCCAGCCTGCGTTGGGCCAGAATACAACAGTTATTCCAACAAGATAAGCCTTTATTTCCTTGTGGAAAGTAATATGAGCTTTATACTTGCTAGGAGGGTTTCCTGGTATAGCAATACCAATTGAAGTTACACTGGCAAATACTTCCTTGTGCTGATAAGGTTTGAATTACTCCAGAAACACATGTTCTTACAACATGATCTTATGTTCCCCTATTCTACTTCACTGTTCCTCACAGACATATCCTATTGCATTCCAAATCCTGCTCCTACCATATTGTGCACCCCTGTGTGTGTCTGTGTGCAGGCAGAATTTCATCATCCCTCATTTCTCAGGCTAAAATTGCCCTGAGCCACAGTAACTTGCTGAACTGTACAGTGAGTTAACAGACATCTAAACCAAGCCCTAAAGTAACCCTCCCATGCCTATCTGAGTGAGGCCATCTAGGGCAGCAAACTTGAAAGTAACTGCCTGTGTTTGTTAGAGTGAATCAACAGGTTGCTCTGCAGGTCTCTGACTGACCTCAGATACAAGGTCAGTCACACCAGACGCTGCTTAATCAGCTGGCTTTGCTCAGAAATATGATAAGGGAGGGCAAGGCTGGGAGACACAGCTCCCATTGGCAGTCTCTGACAGCTGCCTTTTGTTGCAAAGCAAATGCTGAGGAAGATTATAGGTGAGAAACGTGCTCACCCACCCACAGCTGGACTTCATTTCTGCACGTCATTTATTTGTGTAATGGCATTGCACAGTTGTTCCAGCTGTATGTACAGCTACATCCTTTAAAACAGATCATTCAGGTCTGGCGTAACTTAACTGAGCTTAGCAGCACTAACTATGCTCTGCAGTTCTGCATTGTAGCTGGCATCCTCAGGGCTCTCCAGTGGCAACCACTTTGTAGGCGCCTCCATGCTCTATTTAGGGGCTAGTGACCTCAAAATTGCTACTAGCTACTCAGCAGGTGATCACTTGGGATTTGAGGCCAGGATTTGAAGGCTCTGCCCCACCTGAAATGGAGTTGCTATGTATTTTGAGTTGAATCTTTTTCAGTCTCTGCCAGTAGACTTGTCCCAGTTGGTGTAACTATTTAACATTCACAGGAATGAATCCTAAACATCAGGTTTTCACAACCCCCACACCTTCACAAGGTCAGCTACAGACAGAACCACTGGCTCTCTATTTCTGCAACAAATATTTAGCAAAGGAGACTGAGAAAGACCAACTTCCATTTAGCCTGGGGCCTTTACTATCACATAGATTCAAATCCTTTGATTTTAATCACAGAAATATGAACACACATTGCTTTAACCTAAATTACTTCCCTAACCATTTAGGTGCTGGCTGTTTTAAGGTGCCCTTGTTGGGTTCCTACAAACAGAAAAGTTGTAGGAAGGTGTTTGTCTCTGCCAAAGAAATTGTGGCTGAATTCTGTGTGGAAATGCCAGTCAGCTACTTCCGTATCTATCCATTGCTGTTTTCACTTCTGCTTGTTTTTCAAGCTCACACGGACAACTCGTGGTAAAGAAATGTCTCTGAGTATTGCCATACATTATATGGGAAACATGTTTACCATTCTTAGGGCTAAAGGCTCCACTATAGGACAAGTCCATCTACCATCAAGATGTTCTTATAGTGCCTGAGAACTAACAAGAGTTTAGACACATGAGAGCTAACTCGGAGACACCTGTGATAGCAATTCCTCACACTACTGGCTACTGCTATCCAAGCACTGGACTATTCTTCTGCTTCCTATTGTAGTAATTCCCTAAGGACTAAATCCACATAAAGATTTACACATGTAGTGATTCATGAAGCAAGAGAGAAGGTAGCTAGTTCTCTACCTCACAGCCAAGTTAATAATTTATGAGCAGTGAAACAGCATCAAGAGTGGCTGAGATGGCCTGCCCATGAACCTTAAGTAGGCAGCAATCATGTCATACTGCTGGCCTGCCCTACCTGAGTCAGAGTAGACTTGAAAACAGATGCCTCCTTCCCAGATACCCATCCCAAACACTTTATTTCAATTTTTTTCAAGACGGAGCACTGGCTTTACACCTAACATTTGGACCTAGTCCAGACAAAGGCACTTCACTATGATTAAAAGTGGGGTTCACCTGTTTGGCTTTTTTTTTTTTTTCCCTGGCTTGGTTAGCTCCTTTAATTATTTTCTGGATTCAGTGAATTCCTCTGTTAGCTACTCCATGCATAGCAGGGAATATTGTACCGTTGTCCTGAGAATTAGAGGCTATATAGGGGTGATGCAGATAGAGTGGTAAATGTCTTTATTTGTGAAATCATGAAGAAATTCTGGGACAGGTTCTAAACTTCAAAAGTTTTAGTCCAGAGTGATAATAAGAACATTATGCAGTACACTCTCTTGTGGCTACTAGCTGTCATCACTAATTTTATGTCACATCAAAAGATATCCTCAGATTCAATCCTTGTGCCTTCAACTCATTGCTCAGCTGAAACATTTTGTTCTGAACTCAAAAGGCAACACTATCATGGAACAAATAGCAATAACATTCAGAGCTGCTGGATCTCAAGAGAGATCCACAGGGAGAATTATTTCCTGCTGAGTTCCCAGGGTCACTCATTGCTGCCTGGCACTTCCTACATAACTATAGCTAGCATTCTCTCAAAAGGAAGACAAACTTGTGTGAAGCCATCACCACCTTCCTTCAGGCTTTTCCTGAAGATCTGAAGTGTTGCCATTCCTTCAAATTCTCCACATGCCAAATGAGCTTGGAGCTGGGCTGCAGCCTGCAGCTGACAACAAAAGCTTCAGCTTTCCAGTACATTACAACCAACCTGAAAGCAAGCCAACCACCTGAGACTGTCTGGACCCCCTTACTGCCCTCATGGTAAAGACCAGGAGATCAGAACTGGTGCAGATATTGGGGACATCTCAGCCCTCCTCAGATCCTATAGTTAACACCATTAAGAGAAGAGAGCAGGAAAAGCAGTTCCTGCAAACCCTCTGCTCCAGTCCCTTCTCTTTGCACTACACACAGTCCTGGCTCCAGCACAGTAGAGAAGACTCTGCTATGTGTAATTCTTCCTGGCACACGAGAAGGGTTTGAGCACGCAGGGGAAACACAAGAGGAGCAGAGCGGAGTTCGGCTCAGGAGTTTTGAGGAAACTAATGTAGGATCAAAGTTCGTTAGAGCATGGTGCTAATAATCCCAAGGCTGGAGGTTCAGTCCCAGTATGAGCTATTTACTTTAGAGTTAGACTGGATGGTCCTTGTGGGTCCCTTCCAACTCAGAATATTCTGTGATTCAAGATTAAGAACACTGATTAGACAGACGCAAGACCAGAAGAAACAATGAGAAAGAAATGGTTTATGAAGAAGAAATAATGAAATATTGTTTTATTTCCCAGGAAAGCAGTGGGAGCAATATGGGGAACGTGCTGTAGGAATTAACATGACCATAATATAATTTGGAACACTAGCAGCACCTTTTCTTTCTCTCTTTTGCACAAACACAGACACACAATGTTGTGCACTGCAGTAACAGTTCAAAATTCATAGGGCAGACACAGAAAAGTATGATTTTTGGAATCCCTGGACTTAAAAGTGCTGTAAGACTTAAAAGTCCTCTCATCCAAATGGTGTCAACACTTACAGTCTCCTTATTAAGTAATACCTGAGATGTGGCTTTATTTTGGGTGCACCCAAATGGTTTGTGTTGCATTAAAGTCTTGTCTTACATTCATTGATTGCTAAGGAGAAATTCTCCCTTATTTTGAAGCCCATAACTAATCAAACTCCTCATTGTCCTTTGTTGACAGCAAAAAACCATATAAAACCAAGCAGCCAAGCACTCCTTATGATACTTTCAGTACATCATGCAGTCACCCACCCCACCTGCCTTCTAGAAATATATTTTTCTGTACTGTGCTTCGTAAAAAATGCATTTTTACGTTCTAACCAAAGCGTAGCCAATAGATTTTAAACCCGTATTTGGAAGGCACCCTGTTTCTCAGTTTGAAGTGCAGAGGATCATTAGTACCACAGTATTACTCTAACTCAGCAGATCCAAAAGAGTAGCGGGAAAAGCGATTAACAACATTAATCTGGAGAACTGAAATATTTTAAAAACAGCCTTGCAACTACACCCTGTAATACAATTACGTATCAAGTAACAGCAGTTATGGTACGCTCATGACTTTTCGATCAGTAGTTATCCAAATCAGGTTATGTCTAATTTTTAATTATATTCAAAGTTCCCTCAATGACCCATTTCTCATTTACCATAGTCAGCTGGGCAAATGCTGCCTCGCTGGATTTCTCCTTGCCTCAATTAATCCTTCCTTTTTGATCCTATCCTTACTGTGTACCTTCTTGTTCAGTTTCCACACCTGTATCTTCTTCACTTTTGCCTCTGGTGGCTGGTTTGTACACCCCTAAATTTATGCATTGGGCCTTCCTATTCACTCAGATACATGGATGTCTGCAGCATTTCCATAATCACTAACTAAAACCAGTTGGATTCATTTATTAAGACATAGCTTTTAAAGGCATTACCAAACAAAAAAAAAAGTATGAACCTAATCAAATTTGATAACCAGGTTCCTTAGGAATGAGTAATAAACTCCACAGCCTTCTCTCCTCAAAGTTTTCTTTCCTATTATTCTCCTTCTCTTCGTGTTTTTATCTGTTATAGCTTTCTTTGGTAAGCATGCTCTTGTTTTAATTTAGAGATTTTGGAAACTTGTATTACTCAAGAACTAAATCTTATGTTCCAGTGAGTATAACTCAGTACCAGCGAAGAAACAGGTTACATATTGCCATAAAAATTAAAACATTTTCAAAGCCTCTCTAACTCACACTGCATTGCTTCTGCCCCAAGAGGTAGCTCCAGTACCTAGACACAAGCACTGTAGATCTATCAATTTTCTACTGGGAATGTTTTCTTGTACAACTTCCCTTAATAATAAAAATACCTTAGCTCAAAATTTGAAAGGAAATAAAAGTTTTGAAGACCACATCTTCATTTATATTAACATAAACAGTTTAAGAGTAGGATAATCCACATGGCTGCTGTCTCCGTGACAGCTTTTCAGTGGCTCTTACTGCAACACACATTGACTTAAGAGGTACCAGAGATCCTCTCTACCTGTTTAGTACTAGCTTAAATGTTTATCGGTTTATCTCTGAAAAAACCCCCACCCTAAACATCCAGTTAAATCTCAC
Organism: Lycocorax pyrrhopterus obiensis; assembly: GCA_014706295.1. Lineage (NCBI taxonomy): Eukaryota > Metazoa > Chordata > Aves > Passeriformes > Paradisaeidae > Lycocorax > Lycocorax pyrrhopterus. The sequence continues at coordinate 30,173,097 of JACSVZ010000004.1, read as the reverse complement.
TCCTGAGAAATGAAGACTTTTCAGGGCATAGATATTGTTCTATTGTAATCACCCGTCTTTCTGAGAAACCTCTGAATCTTCGCCCAGGACCACCCAGCACGACGGCTGCCCAGACGTTCAGATCCGATTCCAGTTCAACTGTAAATTTCCACATACTTAGTTGAGATATTAAAAAAATAAAATTAAAAAAAAAAAAAGAAGAAGGAATCTTCTAAGACCAAAAAGGTGCTCAGAGGCAATCACAAAAATTATCTGCCCTGATGCTACCTCACCCCCAGCCAGGACCACTGGAAGGGGACACACTATCAAGCACACAGTTCCCTAGACCACGGCATAACAGTACTGAAAAAGACCATTTGCTTATTGCATCCAGCTTTTCCATCAGCCAGAATATTTATTTACATGGATGACAGGCTCATATTATAAGACCTAAATACATTAAAATTTTGTCCTAATTTAATTGGTAAGTAGCCATCTGTACCAAAGCCTCTGCTTTAGAAAGAGTAAACCAAAATGAGGTTTGCCTTACCTGAAGTGTGTCAGAGATGAAGCACTGAATCCTTCTTCTGGAACTTGTAGGCAGATAGATAACACTGACAGGAGGCTATACCAACCTGAAATGCTGAACATTATTGCACATTTTTGGAATGGCACAATGGTATCTAACATATGGATGAAACACCCTCCTTCCCCCCAAATAATTGTACTTGCTCTGTACCACCCTTCTTATAAAGTGCATCTCTGACTGTGAGATAAAAAATAATTAGCATCTACAAATTGTAGGAAGGTCTACCACACCTGCTGACAGTGCAACATAGATGTTAATGGAGACAGTCTGGAGAGAGTGGAAGGCTGTGTACACTGGACTACGAGGAGGAGGATGGTTTGAACTTGAAATGCATAACCATGAATGGTTGTAGTTGGGAGGGATCTCTGGACAGCATCTGGCCAAATTCCTCTGCTCAAGTAGGGTCACCTAGAGATGGCTTTTGAAGATCTCCAAGGATGGAGACTCTACCATCTCTACAGAGAATATGTGCCAGGTCATCCTCATGAAGAAGTGATTCCTGGTGTTCAGTTTGTGCCCATTGCCTCTTTCCCTGTCACAGGGCACCACTGAAAAAGCACCTGACTCCATCCTGTTCACACCTTCTCTGCAGATATTTAGATACATTGATGACATCCCCTGAACCTCCTCTAGGCTAACAAATTTCAGTTCTAAACTGAGCTGGGATATCAGTTGTAAGATAAGATTTCATCAGCCATGAACTGCAAGTAAAATGACATCCTGCAGTTTTTTTGAAGCCATAGACCATCATGGGAAAAGAGCCTCCTTATTCTAGTCTAGGGACCTCAAAATATTGTAGTCAACTAGACAAAAGCTGTGCAGTTCTGAGCAGTCTGTACTACGTTGCTGTAACATCGTGTTACGGACTTCTGGACACATCTATCCCCAAGGGGTAGACATCTCTTTTGGCCCAGCGGAAGGAGCCAGCATAAGAAAGACTGAGGCTGAAGCCAGAACTTGTCATTGATGTAGGGGAGATAGGCCCCTCTCTATTTTCTTTCTTCAAGAGATTGATTTCCTGGGAAACTGTATAAAGGTCAGAAGCACATTATGCTCTATGTGATTGTGAAAAAGCCTCTGGAGATTGATGTTACATAAATATTTACGACTGCCACAACTAAGCAAACCTGTTTCCAACCTCTGCTCTTCCCAAGGAAGAAAACAGGATAATAAGGAAAAATTGACTTGTGAAGAAGGCAGTAGTAGCAGTGGAAGTCTAATTTGAAATTACTAATGAAAACTGCATACTTATCTGAACAGAAAGAGACAAAAAAACCAAAAAACACCCAAAGAGCACCTGTAATTTTCCAATGCAGACTACAGAAGACTGCAAGTCAGCTGTGACAAGAATAACAGGATGATGCTTTTGTTTTCTTTATTTTTCCCTTGAGAAGATAACCTTTTATATTTTGATATAGTAGACACATTGATGATGCTGTTTTTGTGATGTTGCAAAACTCCACTTTCTTCTCATCCCTCTGGGAACAAATTCATTCACATCATTTAACCACAACACAGCTTTATAAAGAACAGAAAGACCAGAAGCACAGCACTTTGTGGGGACTCAGATCTACTATATCAATTATCCACATCAAAAGCTATCTGAGAGGAATTGTCAATAACAGGATATTAATGAGAGACAACATGCTAATTCATTGTCAGAGAACTCAGGAAGAGATGGTATTTGACTCATTTATTCCTAAAATGTTTGGTGATCCAAGATCCAAGCACTTGCAGCTCTGGAGGTAGGTGTGGCTTGCCAGCAGTTCCGTTGTGTCTCTCATAAAATACGGGATATCAGACTGCGGGTGGCAGGACTCTGCTGGTGGTGCGATGCTGGGCAGCAGGGCTGCAGAAGGAAGTGACTCAGAAAGGACTGCTAGGGCAGATAGGAGGCATCTTGAGACCCAGCCGCATGCCTGTGGCTGAACCCTCACATACAGTGGAAGCACTGAGATCTGCAAAAGGTTTTTATCCCTTTTTTCCCAAGAATATTCCTCGAGTTCCTCTCCCTTTTATCTCTCAGAAATGTACATTAGCTGCCCAAAGGCACGCAACTCTGTTTGCTGTTCCGTGGAACCAGGGTGCCTAAACTTCTAAAGTACTTTTGAAGACCCCATCCATATCCTAAATATACATGGGAATATATTAATTAATTTAATTAAATGAGATTAATACAGTAGACATTCAAATTCAAAAGAAGAAACTCTTCTCAACTCTTCCATAAGCCTTCTCATCAAAGAGTAGAGCTGGTAGAAGTTCCTAGAGTCTGTGACATTTCTAGTAAAAGTTGAAATAGATTTAGTATCATCATTCCCGTGCTTTGATAGTAGAAACTCCTATTAACTCCTGGGCATCCAGATTTTACAATACATTTAATACTTACTAAGTTTTGCACATGAAAAAGGGTGCAAAGGATATGCATTAAAGGGTATCATATTTTATGAAGTGGAATTGTAATTTACTCATGTGTAAAGAAATACACTTTATTCTTCATGTAGGCCAGTAAAACCTACATTGTGTATCCATCAGTGAAAATAAGCAAGATGAAACATAGAAGAAACAGAAAAGTTTATGGTAAAGGCTGTTAAAGAAATTACCCCCTTTTCAAAAATTTGAAATGTATTTATTTTGCATCAGTACGATCCGAGAGGTCCACTGCCTCCCTTCCTGATCTCTGCTGCCCATTCAAACAGTATTTGAGAGAACATTTACTACTGTGCAATCAGAAGAAGGTCAACAGACTAAATTTCATTCAGCTGATCCTTTTCCTGCATTTTTCCTGTAATCAGTTCCACCAGATATTAACACCCAGACTGGCCTATTCTGGAAACACTTCTTTCACAATATATGTTTCAGAACTTGTGTTCCTGAAGAGTAAACTTTTCACTCACTCCATTTCTGTGAACACAGCTATGGATATTTCTAATTCCTCAGTCCCATACTCCAACAGACTCTGTTTTCAGTCTTTTCTCTGCCAACCGCATGGAATCTTGGTTCACTGCAAAAGCTGAAGGCTCAACCATTCTGGTTTGCTGCCATGGTCAAGTTCCCAAAGTTAATGCTTAGGATGCAAGTAGCACAACAGGAATAAGAAAATGAGAAGAATAGATAACGAAAGACAAATGGCACCAGGAGTTAGACTCTGTTCCGCCTTTGTTAATGACATAATGAATCAAAAGATTTTTGAGAATTTAGTGGAACTAAAAAAACCCAACCGAGTTCTTTTTCATGACTAACACAAAGGCCAAATAAGCATGTCTGGCATTCCTCAGATCAAAGACAGTTGTGATTATATATATAGAACAGGTACACTAATCATTTATGGCATGAGAAGTTCATCTAAAATAGCATCTCTTGATCACAGAAGTTGAAGAAAATTCACTCTGTTTCTAGATTAGAGTAGCCCTTGTTAATATTGGCCATTGGCAAATGGTGGAACCACAGACACTTAAAATTGCCTCTAGTCCTCCTTTTCTGACTTCCAAGATGTGGCAGAATACAAATCTATCTAAATGAACTGTCACGTTTAGCTGATGACATTTGGTCTACAAAATACTTTACAAAGGATGAACCCACGCACGTTCTGAAGCAGGGAATACTTACTTACTTCTGAATACCACTTACTTCTGAAGTACTTAGCCTCTTTCTATTAGCAGACCTCTGACATAGAAATTACTTCAAAAAAATGGAATGATCTGTTTCTATCAGGCACCTCTGCCTCATTGCCATCCCTGTACTAATGATCAGAGGACAGCAGTTTGTTACCACCTCTCACAAGCACAAGTCTATAGGCAATGGTGCACATTTGCCATGACTGCCAGTTAGCTTTAAACAGCGCTTTTCATTTCTTTTGGCAACATGCCGTTTGTTTCCCACATTAAATGCCACTGGCTTTTCTGGCTGTGGCATTTGCAAAGTGCTGTATGTACAACTAGAGGCTGCAAGAACCTTGCATGCAAAGAAAAGGACAACAGCTAGTGTTGCTCATGGATGTCAAAGTTTACCTCAAGATTGAGGTGGGTGGACAGGTAATATTCCCATAAATCTACTTTTGGCTAAGAGTCCTGTTGGTAATTCTTGGTGGTGCTGCAAATGAAACGTTCTGTTGTCATTGCTCAATTCAGAATAGAAGCATTTCAAGCTCAATAATTTGAAGCTCAATAATTGAGCATTTCAAGCTCAATTTCAAGCTCAACTTTCACCCCATTCACAGGTCAGGGCAGCTCCACTTACACATTTCTAAATGGTTTGTCTCTGGTGCACTAAAACCTACAGGACACCAAGGGTATTTTTCTTCCCTAGAGGGCTTCTGTAGGAGCTGTGTAGGAGTGAGATTCAACCGGTCCTTTTATTTTTGTATCTTTGTCACTGCAGGTCTCCACACAGTGAAGTCCAGTCACACTATTTTTGTTACCATCCATTAAGTCTTCTGCCATCTCCGTGTTCTTCTTGGTGCATTGACAGAAGTCACTGGAGCTCTCTAGAAGGCTGATGCAAAATTTGATAAGCAGTGCTAGCCAGGCCATCCCAAAGAGGATCCACAGAGAGATTACATTCTTGTACCAGCTTGGATAGTTGCGATCTGGGTTCATCCCTACAACAGAATCACCCAAAACATTTCTACATTGGATCAAGAGTGCCTCAAAGGAGACATTACACGTAAAGCAAAGACAGTTAAAATATTACTTAATATTAGTGATTTCTATATAAAACACAAGTATGCTATCTACTTAGCATGTGAACAGGTGTTATAAGTATGTTTCACGACATGTCAGCATCTGCCTAGTACTCCTGAGGAATTGCAAATATTACCGTAAGAAAGAAAACTAAATCCCAAATTACATCCATGTCAAAGTGAAATTGTTTGCATTCGAGCACACAGTTTAATTTCTCTACTGAGCACCACAATTTTGTATTAGTATGTAACAGGGGTCCCTGCAGGCAGAGAGGTAAGCAGGTTTTATATATCAGTGTATGTATCTTGTTAAACCAGATAAAAGCATGTGAGAGAGTCTCTGAGAGTGGGAAAAAAGACGCCTGAGTAACCCTAAATCCTCCAAGAACAACCAAACCTTGGAACACAGTTCAAAACAATCACTGGCCTTCTTGGCCACAAAGGCACTCTGTAGGATCATGGACAGCTTGGTGCCCATCAGGACTGCCAGGTCTTTTTCTGCAGAGCTGCTTCCCAGCAGGTCAGTTACTCCTCCCAGCTCCATATCACGCTAGTGGGGAAACAGCGTGATGGTCACTTGAACCTTAGTTTTGAGACATAAACCACACACAGGATTGTAAGGCAAAATTGTTTAGCCTCTACATACCACAACTGACATATTCAATTATTGCCATACTGAACCTAGCGTATCTATGGCAGTATTCCTGTTACAAAGGTACTACACAGGTGAAGGCACACCTGGAAGAGGAAGGAATGCCAAAGGTATCACCAGAAACTGAGAGAAGTACAGCTGCTGTAACACAGAGATCAGAAACATCCGTAAAACCAGTACAGGAAAATGCTGAGCTGACCCAGCCTTTGTTAAGGTCCATCTGGCTACCCCAAACTAACTTTATTCCAGCTTCTTTCCATGTGCCCACACAAGCTCTAATCATGACTTTGATATGTTACAGACAAGTCCTAAAGTAACTGCCACTATGTTGTCTAAGCATCAAGCAAGTGCTATGAAGAAAAGAATATAGTGAATCCATAATAGGATGTTTTAGTCTTTCTGTCTCTCAGGAATTCAAGGGTGCATGTGTTTCTATAATCAATTTGTTTTTAATGAGAAAGTCTTTATCTGAAAGGTGTGTCCTGTGTTTCAGCAAATGCAATGGGCGGGGATCCAATCCCATTTCCTCTGGCAAAGGGTTTTGGCATCCAAAACTAGGTAGTGCCTGGTGCCTGACAGTCTACACCTAAGTGACTTAGGCTGCCTTTTAGAAAGCATTTATCCAGGGTTTTGACAGAAGAAACAGCCCCTTGTCTGTTAATGATGATGCAGAGTGGCATCTGCTTAAAACTAAAGGCTGCCGATGCACTGGAGTGTGATAAGTGTGCCCTCAGCAACTACTGTGATTAAATCATAGCACTCCTGCCTGGTGGTGTAGTCATTCAAGGGACAGGCTACTTCAACGCCACTCACTGACAGGGAAACAATGTCTTTGTTCTTCCACAGGTGGCACTGCTATGGCAGAAATCATGTCTTCTCCAACCTGTCAAATGCCCACCACAACATACTGATCATCAGGTCTGGGGATTGCTACTGGTGCCAAACTGCCTCGTGGGGAGCTTTGTATGTCATGGATTTGGCTTTGCTGTTCAGTAGGTGGAAGCAATGAAATGTGAACTACTCACCAATCACATAGTCTCCAAACCCTATAGTGCTGAGGGTAATGAAGGAATAGTAGAAGCCTTCTTCATAAGACCAGCCTTCTTTGTCAGAGAACAACAAGGGAGGTAGCAGGAGGAACAGTAACAAGCCAGTTACCAGTGCACAGGTCTTCATCAGGAAGGAAGCTTTATTCTAGCAAAACAGGAGGGGAAAAAAAAAAAGGTTGTCATAAGACGTACAGCAAGGAAAGTCCAGCTTGGTTACCAGTTGAAGATGATGATGGACTCCACAAAAACATACAAACATTCACTGAATTCCACTATAATAAATGGTGCGTCTGTCCCAGACGTGTGTGTTGGTTTTAGTTGGGATGGTTATTTTCTCCACAGTGGTTAGTAGGGGGTTGTGCTTTAAATTTGTGCTGAAAACAGTGTTGATAATACAGAAGTGTTTTTATTGTTGCTGAACAGTGCCTGCACAGTGTCAAGGCCCTTTCTGCTTCTCACCCCACCCCACCAGCAAGTAGGCTGGGGGCACACAGGAATTTGGGAGGGGACACAGCCAGGACAGCTGGGCCCAAGTGACCAAATGGCTATTCCATACCATATGGCATCATGCTCAGCATACAGAGCTGAGGGAAGAAGGATGTTCAGCGTGATGGCGTTTGTCTTCCCAAGTAAGTGTTATGCATGATGGAATCCGGCTTTCCTGGGAATGGCTGAACTGACAGAAAGTAGTGAACAAATTCCTTGTTTTGTTTTGCTTGCATGCACAGCTTTTGCTTTACTTATTAAACTGTCTTCACCTCAGCCCATGAATTTTTTACTCTTCTGATTCTCTTCCTCATCCCACTGGGAAGGAGTGAGTAGCTGCATGATGCTTAGATGCCAGCCAAGGTTGAACATTGACACCCAGTTAACACAAATTGGGCATCACGTTTGTAAATCCTAAATTCATGCCAGTTTAAAGCCTATTCCACAAATGTCCCCATGTAACTTACACATGCAATTCTAACTATAACTGATGATAAACAGACCAGATAGTCTAGGACTGTGCATGGCTCACATGCTTTATCACTTCTGTTGCTGTAGGGGAAGTCATTCATCACAGAATTTCCCTCAATTAATAAACAACCTTATCTGACACCTCATAGGGCTGTCATAAACTAAATTTATCTGCTTCCAGTTATTCCTGAGTATTACTGCCTTTTTGGTCAAACAGTCAGCCAGGCTGTCCTTATTAGTCATAGGATCTCAAATACCAATGTCCTCAGTCTTTTATTTCCTTGAGATATACCTGTCCACACCGCTTACCTGCCAGTGAAACACCTCCTCTAGGCGACAGGCACAGTGCTGAACCCCAAGCAGCATCAGCTGCCCAATTTCGTTCAGGAGTACAAGGTTCAAGGGGATCCCAAAAAGTGCAAACACGATGCAGAAGATTCGACCAGCCACAGTGCTGGGGCTCAAGTTCCCATAGCCTAGACAGGGAAGGAATGAAGCATTAAATCGAAAGTATTCTCAGCTTGCCCTCTCCCCCTGGAGGGGTGAACCTCCATCATCTACAGAAGTTAGGCAAGAAGGTCACTGCCCCAAAAGGACCTTTTTTATAAATAACTCTAAGTTACATCCATTGTTTGTCATATCCTATTGTGGGCTGGAAAACAACATTTCTTTCCCTGCCAATTTTGCTTAGTTCCTTTTCCATTTACCAGTGGATTTCCTCTCCCCTACCCACTGCCCTGGCTGGGATCTGACGCAAATGCAAACCTTCCGTTTAGTTCAATTTTTGTAAGCATTGTTGGCATGGGGTTTGCTGGTAAATGATCCTGCATGGCTGTCAGGTGGCCTCTGAATCACAATAGTGTTTTAATTATAACAACCACCCTTTTCTACCTTTGTCCCACAGGACTAGTGATCTTAACACTGCATCTTTGCTTATACTCTTTTGTAAGTACCAAATACATCTTAAATTATCAAAATTATTGCCCAGAGTCAATATACCCAGAGAACTTATATTTAACCTGTGTAAAATACTTTCATTTCAGACCTAAAGAAAAAAAAAAGGGTCTTCAGTTTTGCCTCTTTCTTCTAGTCACGGGAAGTGGTCTAATAAGAGGTCCTGCTCTGCAAGCACAGCCTTGCTTGTATCCTCAGATCATTCTGGCTTCAAAATCACTTGTCTTTATTCCCCATACCTTCTCTTTAAAATGTCCTGTAAATTTGCAGACATGCACTTGTAATTTCCAGTGTTTTATGCCGCAAGAAAGTCAGATTTAACTAGGGTGTATTTGACGGGATGCTTTCAAAGACAGAAGTAGCACACCACAAGCATTTCAACAGTGCCTTAGCCAGTCAGAGACCTAGGGCCTTGACTACATTCCAAAATCACCTCTGCTCATTAGAGATTGGTGTACGTCCACATAAGAGATTATCTTTTCACTACAAATAATGCTATCCCCTCCCAGCACCGCCCAACCATCGGCACAGCAAGCACAGAGGCGCTTCCTCCATGGCTGCCTTGCTTGGCTTCTGGGTGCTGTAGCCTCAGGACAAGTGAGCAGTGCCCAGCAGGGAGAGGCCCCAGGGCTGGGCTCTGTATCCCAGATAAGTGAGAATGCAAACATCTGTGGTTAACTCCAGAGTCCCTTCACTAAGCTCTGTCACATACCAGCTGCAATAAGCCACTGACCAACAATGTAGAAACGTGTGCAAGTACGACCTGGGGCTATCCACATGTTCTGTGCCAAGCTTTTGCTAACAAAAATCTCTCGCCATGGACAACTCTGCAGTTAACTGCACAGGTGCACCGCCAACCTACACCCAGAAAAAAAAAGGTCTGAGGGCAAACTATTCCTAAGTATGAACCCCCACAAATTCCACATTTTATGACACAGAGAACATCCCCTCCAACAATTTTAGGCACACAATATACCTCCAAAGGAGCCCCAGGAGCCCGTCCCTGGGAAGGGGGAGAGCATCCTTCAGAAAGAATGGGATGCTCTTATGTAACTAGATGTTTTGAAATACAGTCAAACAAAAGGGACTAAATTAAGACTTCATTCCAGTGCTACTTCTTTGTGAGCAGCTTTCCAATGTTAATGCACTTTTCCCCAATGATCGCTAATTTCTGTCAGCTTTCACTGTTTTTAGACAAATGAGTGTGGTAAATGAGACATGTAGGCAAGTACATCTGGTAGATGACCCCTTCTAAGTGAATTATTGAGAGATGTGTCTGGTGTGATGCATTTCACACTGGCTGTGACATTGCAGTGGACTAGTTCCAATTTTTCTTTTATGGGATTAGGGTGTTTTGTGGCCTGACCTGGCCCAGCAGATAGTGCTGCGGGGCATTTTCTGTAGGGCTGGAGGCTGAGGATGAGTCACATACATTTATGGCTAGTTATTCCCATGGTTGTTTCCCCCCAACCCTTTCCCTTTCTTATATCAAGTTCCAAAAGACTGTGTAATGTCTTTGGCAGTTCTTTTTACCACAGCTAAGTTTCACTGCAGGCAAACATAGGCAAAGAAAGGCCCATGATTCTCAGGTCACTGTGTGAAGCACAGCAGCCTTCAGAATTGTGGTAATGCCACACAGTGCTGACTGGAGAGCACCTAAAGTTAACCTGTATGTTACAAATCACTTGGAGTGGCAAATTGAATGATGTAGGGGGGTCTACTGTGCACAGTAAACCCAGCCCTCCAAACACCAGATCTGCTTTGCATTCTATTTCTCTGTCTCCCTTTTCCTTTAGACTCAGCAGCTTGAGACAATTTTCTGAAGACTTGGTACACAGTTGCTGTACATATGCCAAAAAGCCACGTCCCACCAGCTTTTTATACAGGATACAAAGTATAAACAAACAGCACAGGAGACTTTAGATTATGCAAAATAGCCAGAAATTTACTCCTGGCTGGTTACATCCACTTGTCTTTGCACTAGACAAAGAGATGCCAAACTAATTGTATATAAACCTCAATTGTTATAAAACTCAAGCAGGAATGAGAAAATAGGACTTACCCCCTTCAGTATTAACTGGTGTCTTATATCATCATGGGCTATATATTAGAAGATCTGAACCAGATTCAGAAACTAGAACTACACTGCCATTTGTGTCACATCTCTCATGAGCCTGCTGCTGGGATGCCACCTGGCACATGCCTGAGCAAAGCGACACTGAGGAATCATCACTAGAAACTAGAGAGACATCAAAGTATGTTTCCACTGAAGCAGCTGGATTAAGGGCATGTATAGTTCCTCTCATTTTGAAATAAGGTGTAATATAAGTTAAGCTTCTTTAGAGGAAACAAAACAAGAGTGGTTTTATTTCTAAATGCTTATAACCATGTGCTTTAACTCATATGCTTCTGTTACACACATTAAGTAATTCAGGATTTTTTTTCCTGCTTTCCCATTCCTGTCCATAAAGGATTCAGAAGCCTTGTAGACTTGTTAAGAAGATAAAACTTATTAGCAGAAGATCTTTTCATTCACAGGACAACACTTGCAGTGCCCTCAGTTAACTGAGGCAGCTGCAAATTCCTGCTACCCACAATGAGAAGTTTGTTTCACTCGTTTTCTCACTGACCAGATATAAAAGAGTATTTTCACCAAAATGTGCTTAAAACAAAAAGCATCTATCATAAGCTGAAAAACATCTAAAAATTTACCAAAAAATTGCATCTGCAGAAAAAAACCCCCAGATTTAGTATTAAACCAAATCTCCCCAAAAATGTGTCTGAATGCTAGAACCGCTGATAAAACTACTGGTTAGAAAAGCAACTCTTCTTGTTTTTTCAAATCTTTTCTCCTACCTGAAAGTATACAAGCCATCATTTCCTACAGAAATAGTCTAATCCCAGATTTACAGATTGCTCTTGTTGACAGTATTTTGCTTCATAGCCAGGCATCCATGCCAGGTGTCCACTGTGCAGTTCACTGAGGGGTGTCAATGCCAGAATTACTTTATTTTGCATTACACATTTAAATACTCAGATAAAAACTTCTCTGCTTGCCAGCTGGGGTGATGTTCAGTGAGCCACATTCCTGTTCTCCCAGGCACTGGAGGAAATTAAACCCTTAAACTATCCAGCTCCTCCCACCACCAGCTCCTCCTCCAACACTTCAGGAAATCTAAACTTTTCTTTCCCTTGTGGTCTTTACAAGTGATCTGGATGCTTTCATCCAGGAGAAATGAAAGGTTTTTTTTAATGAAAAATTCAAATGTTTAATTGAGAAAAAAAAAAAGATATGAAAATTCACTTTAGATGGAAAAGACGTCTTTGTGTAATTCAAAGTGGAAAAACCACAAACACACCTACTGATCACTCACACAGCCTTATGGTAATGTTTGTCTGGTTCCTGAAAACGTGAGCATGGCCCCAGCTTAGGTGGAATGTGACCCTGACAAAGCTCTCGTGAGCCTGCTCTGGCCTCATAGCTGACTGCTTGAAGGAGGCAGTTGCACCAGAGACCTCCTAAGGTACCAGGAAGCCTGAATTATCCATGATCTTACATGCATTAGGATTTTCAGAGGTCATTTGGTACCACCTACTTTCCCCTGAAGATCAGCAAGTCAGGGGTTCCTATCTTCCCTCATACTTTGAACGTCTCCATAACTACATAAAACAGATTGAGAAGCATGGCTTCTCAAGCTTCTTGTGAGATTTCACATTATACCCACCAAGTCTGCCCTAAGTTCAAGAACACTACCCAGCTGGACACAGCTAAGGACACCTGACATGGGAAGTCACAGTTATTTCCAATACATCCATCCAGGGAGGATGCTACAGGCTCCCAAATGTAGAGACAGAAACAGGACACAGGCCCCAAGCAGCCACAATGCTTGCATTGGCTTCTCAGTTTTATGATTAGAACAAACCAAAAATCTGAAGAATTTGATTTTAAAAGCTAGTGGTTGCAGAATCTCAGGAACTGTGTCTTATATGGGGAAGCTCATTGGAACCCCAGCAGGTTGAACCAGGGCAGAGTTATTAACAGCTTTAGCCCTATGAAGTTCCAGGTGACAGTAAAATTTGATTGCGTACTCCTTCAGTGAGTGAAAAAAATGCTTCAGATGAGTACTGCAGTCCTTTTTATCTGTGCTGTGTGTACACTGGAAGCTGTATAGTGGGCCTAGTCTCAGCTGGGTGAGATGGCATGCAGGCAGGAAAGCAGACCACATTTCCAGTGCTCAGGAGATAGCTCAGAGGATGCTGCTGTGAGTGGCTATCCTCACATCCACCAGTGACCTCTCATGGAATATTGCGCCACATCCTACTTGGCCAAGCCTGTAGAGCAGCTCTTCCAGCTGTCTCAGGGCAGGAAAAAGATCAGTGCATTAACAGTGGTGGCTTTTCAGCAGAGAACTCCCCTACACAAGAGGTTCCTGAGGTTCACAGAGGATTCAAATATTAAAGTGGTCCCAAGCTGTTATTCCATATTTTAGCTGGTTTGAGCCATCAAGTTAGTTTAACTGAATTCCCCAATGGATTGTCAGCCAGCAATGGGCAGAAACCTGGCCATTTTTCTCAGGAGCTCCACCAGACACTGGGCAGCACTACAGAGGGTCCAAGTCTTCACAAAACTCTTGCTGGCCCAAAGCTTTACCCTACCAGGATTTCACAGCCCTGAAATTGCTACTGGGTTTTCCCCACACTGGAATTCTCTGTGGCAACTACTCAATGTCTGTAACAGTTTTTTAATACCATCACTCACTGAACAGCCTGATCCATGACTCTTTTGTTATCTCCCAGTCCTTTGGGGTATTGCTTTTAGGCGATATGTACTGTGCTAGCCAGAGAAGGAAAGAACAGGAAGAAGGTATTTCACCTCTCATGGTGAGATGGTTTACTTGTCCCATTTTATATTTAAAAAAGAGCCCTTGAAATTCATGCAACTGAATTCTGGTGGCTTTGCCACCAGATAAAGGCCATGCAGCACTAGGCAATGGCATCCATCCACCCAGTATTAAGTGAGACATTCAGACTAGAGCGGACAATATTCCTTCTACTCTTAGGCTTGCACAGATGAGTCAGACTCATCACTGACTACGGAAAGAGCCTTTCCCTAGCCCCTTCTCTGAAATTACACCACCCTGTGGTCGTTCGACTTTAGGAACTTTCATTCTGTACCCCACTCTGAACTTGCTTTGACCTCTGCCCTGTTAGTCCAAACTAAGTAGGAGGAGAGTAAACACAGAAAGGAGAGACTTTGTGTCGGCAAGGGATAAAGAAGTCTGAGAGATAAAACCAGCAGCAAATTAGCTTCTTTTTCTTTAATCATGTTTAGTACTACAGCTCTACAAGAACCTTGAAGATGACCCTTCAAGGCATTGGAGAAAGCGTTCTTATGGAAAAATATGCAGAAAATGAGATAACATAAAATCTGGCATGATAGGCTTTGGGGCACTTCTTTAAACGAGAGACTTTATTTCATACCTATCTGTTCTTTAAGCCTTTGGGACTGAGGTACCAACTCAGTCCAGCCTGCAGGTTAGAACTCGCTTTGTTTTTAAGCAAAGTTCACATGCTGCTTTTAATCACTAGTAGTGAAAATAGATGAGGCTCTCATTTAAATGGAAGAAGGACACCATGCAGAAGATGCTGCAACAGGAGACATGAGGATTTAAAGCTTGTCACTGGAGAAAGACGCTAATGCTGCTCAGTTGGTGTTAATGGGGAAAGAAGTTAACATTCCTTCCTGTATCCCGGCGAGAAAATGTTCCGGTAAGGACTTGAGAAATGGATGAAGCCGAGGGGAGCTAAAGCACGCACCTAAAGTAGAATACAGAAGCTGGCAGAACAGAAAGAGCATCTCAAAGGCAAGTGATGGAGGTAAAAGTGATAGTGGCTTTGGCAGTGCTGCTTGAGAAGACTAAGGAAAAGAGTCACAAAGATGTTTTATCACATAAGAGGCCAGCAAGGCATGAATAGCGTTAATTGCAAAGAAAAATTGTGGAAGAGAAACAGCCCAAAGGACTTGCAGCAGCTGGAACACATGGAATGGAGGCCACTCAGATTCTTCAAAATCTTTATATAGTACCCCTAAATTCCAGAGAATCTCTCTTCTCCAGTATCATCTTAACTCTACCCTTCCTGAACTCATTTGCCAGAATGCCTTGGATTTTAACTCCTACAGGCTAATCTCGTGCAGCTAGACCTGCTTTCATTGGTTCCATAATCGCAGCCTAAGATAAACTCTTCCTTGCCATGTAAGAACACTAAAACCTCTACAAATCCTCAAGAAGCCTTCTCAATTGTCATTTATCTCATTGCCATGCCTTATACATGAAGTTTCCTATTGTGACTCACCCCTTCCAACTTCATTGAATTCTTTGGAAAGGAGCTTGTCTCTTTACTTGACATCATCAATTATCCTTCCCAGTCACACTGTGGTATCCTCAGTGAGGCTGAACCCCTCACTATCTCAAGAATTTGCATAAAGAGAGACTATGATAACAGACTCAGGATGAGGCTCTGTGAAACCATTTGTAGTTTTCTACAACATACTGTTATTGACAGAGTGTCAAGACACTAATCTGTATGCAACTAACAATTTAACTTGAAAAAGCAGAATGAAGGGTCCAGTTGTCTGCAGTTCTCTGCATAGAAATTACTTGTATGGCATTCTCAAATCCACAGCTGAAAAATCATGAACAAGTCCCTAGAGTCACAGCATCAGCTTTAAAATTATGAGATAAAGAGCTACAATATTTGGTTCTTCTCAATTTTCAATTGCCTCTGCTATCAACTCAGTTGTATCAGGCCCTGTCCTGTCTTCCTCCCCTGCAGCCATCAGGGAAAGGAGTTTACTTAAAAAAAGAGGGGAGTGGGGGCCGGGGGAGGGAGAGTAGCTTAGCAGCTACTCTTAGTAGAAGAGCAGAAATGATTAGTCTAGATCTCTGCCAACATCACAAGATCCCCTTATATTTTAACATGATAAATTTGATTCTTCCTGAATATCATTAATTTAAATTGACTGTGGTGAAACAGTCACTCTGATGGCTTAGAAACTCATCAGGATTCACCACTGCGGCAAGCAAAACATCTCTGAGCAGATGCTGTTTTGTACCAAAGGCTGGAAGGAACTGCCCAGGCTCTGCTGGAAACCCACAGCCTGTGTAACCCTGTCTGATGAGCCTCCACTGCCATCGTCTGGTACAAGCCTCGCCTAGCAGTGTAACACACTGAAAGTGTGTTCCCAACCAGAACAATGCATGTGCAAAAGAGCAGGGCAGAAAGATGTACTGAGTCACAGGAAGATGATACAGCACCACTCACTCGCCTTCACCGCCACAAAAAAACCACAAAGCCTCTCTTTCTTTGAGCTCATGCTTGGGGGCTTAGTGTTCTGGAGCCAGTGTATCTCCAATAACAATCAGAAATCAAAAGAAGGTTCCATTTGGGTACAAAAAGAAAATTCTTGATTTAAAAATATACTTAAAATTGAAGAGAGTTGACAAATCAAAAAACCCGTGAGGGATTTTTGATACTCAACAACCATCTCTCCACATACTCTCCCCTCTCCATGGTTTTTTTTTTTAACACTGGGTCACACCATAAGAAAAAGACATTAGGGCAAGTTATTAATGGTTTTGGGGGCAGGGGACATAAACTGACAATAATTAATAGCACCTGCCTTAAGTAGCTCTGTACTAATACATCTTATTGTTTCCATTCTCTCTCCCCCTACTTATTTCCATTGTTTCTTCGTGGCTTTGCATTACCCATTTGCTGAAACCTGAGTCAACTGAATCGTGATGTTTATCCAGCCATTTAACTTTCACTTGAACAAGCAGGTCCTCATCTAATACAGGTAGTAATAAGGAGGAATAATTCGTAAATTTAGTCTCTGAAGATGCAATAGCCAGTATTAAGAATTTTCCAAAACAATTCCTGTCCTTGTGACAGGAAAAGGTCATTTCAATGCACAATTCACCTCAGACCTCTCAGAGTGCACAAGGCTTGGGAAAGTCCAGGCAGTGCAGCACCATGAAGTTCAGGTCCCAGAAGCCGCATAACTTAGTAGGAATATGTCCTGAGCTAATTATCCCTGTGTCTAATCAGGTAGAGATCATTACTGTGCTGGCACTGACAAAGCATTCCTAGGGCTTGGTTCATGGGTGCTTCCCTACTGCAAGCTTCGGGGAACCACATAGTGCTGGAGCAGTGTCTGAGTACAGGTCCTCATTCCCACTTTTCCTACCGATGAGGTGGCTCCATAAGCAGGGAACTCTTACCAATGGTTGTTATTGCAGAGATGGAGAAGAAGAAAGACCCACTGTAGTCCCACCTGCCCAGGCTGGTGGTGTTTCCCTGGAGGGTTATGCCACTCTTGTAGGCTTGGATGATACCCTGCAAAGAGACAATAACATGAGATCCCACAAACCCCTTTAAGGCAAGTTCACGTGACCAGCATTTCCACTTTTGGCTGGTAAAATCCCAAACTACAACCACTTCTGATTCTGTTGTTTCCCTTTCAAGAGAGGGTATCTTGTGCCTTAGAGACAAAAGGGCTGCAAGGTCAGAAAAGCCAAAAGCCAGCATATTGCTTCTAAGAAAAGGGCAACTACAGCAACAAAAGAAAATTGCACGTGCACATGGTAGATTAGAGAGATAAATGTGGAAGAGACTGGAGGGTAAGATCTAACTAGAGAAGGCCTAGACAGACAGTAATTAAGACTGCCTTACGACATATTCATTAGGAAAATGAAATGTTTCCAGATGGGATATTCCAATGGCAGCAGTCCCAGGGCAGCAAATATACATGCATATGTAAATGATACAGATCCCTTGCAGGGGATCCCCCCTGGACTGGGGAGGAATGCATCTGGTGTGTTATAGGAGACTGAGACTACTCAGCTTGGCCAAAATGTCCCCACATCAGGACTACAAGTGCAAATGAACGGATCAGATTAGCATTATGCCCAATTCTGTTCAATCCTCCTGGGAAAGACCTAGAAGTCACTAGCTGAAGTGTGCAGAGTTATGCCAAAATATGGTATCAGATGTCTTAATGGTGCCCACATCTGACTATGCCTTCCCATGCCAACAAAATTTATGACTGTTGTGTCCAAAACAACATTATTCACAGCGTGCACACTAAACATTTCACACTGACACTTCCCTCGACAGTTGATTATCCTTGAATGCAAAAGTGTAGCCAAGAATACACAAAATTCATCATCTCTGAAAAAGACATG
The DNA here is from genome assembly GCA_014706295.1 of Lycocorax pyrrhopterus obiensis. NCBI lineage: Eukaryota > Metazoa > Chordata > Aves > Passeriformes > Paradisaeidae > Lycocorax > Lycocorax pyrrhopterus. The sequence goes on along the minus strand of JACSVZ010000004.1, from coordinate 30,154,994 downwards.
CAGATACTACATAATACTGTCCCTATTCTAACAATGGCTGCTGATAAAGCTTTTCACCACTGATCAAAGGAATCACACTCAGATTTTGATCAGTTGTTGGTTTTACGAAGAAGTTGCAGTTTATACATCCACTGAACAAACTGGCATGTGAAGCCTGCAAAGCAAGGAAGCTTTGTCCCATTTTACTGATGTAATGTGCTCCACATAATTTATATGATTTATATAATATTATACAAGGCTGTGAATTAAAAACTGTTTCCAGGGTCCCAAGCAGCAGCTTAACTACAAGGATCATTACCTCTTTTCTCTAGAGCTACTAATTCTCATGCTAAGACCAAGGAGCAGCTCAGAGATCAACACATTTTTCTAATCAATAAACACTGTTTGATAGTGCATTCGTAGAAATAACTTGATTTACTCATAACTGAAGGCAACTTAAACCCCTCAGGGCCCCATTATAATCTATTAAATTCTACATTATGAGACAGAGCAGAGAGCCCATGCTCTGAGAAGGGCTAAGGACCACATTATGTTGTATTGCATTTTGCTTCCGTCTGTGAATTGTCGCTGTAACGTGAGTGGGGCAACTAAAAAACGAATTTGTATATAGCATTAGTGACATAAAAGAACCAAGCCGTGCTTCCCTTCTCCATGCAGCTACCACTAAAAAAAAAAAAAAAAGAGAGAGAGAGAGAGAAAAGGTTGTCTCAAGAAGCCCCCAGCAGGATTTGTTTTGAACAGTTGTGTGTAATTCCCCCACCCGTTGTTCTTCTCCCAGGTCTGGTGTCTGCATTGAGGTTTGTCAGGTTGCATGGGGTGCAGGCTGACAACACTTGATGTTTGGTTTAAGAAGTGTAAGAAACTGCAGACAATGCCCTAGACAGGAATCAGTTTGCATGAACATAAAATAACTCTCAAAGTAAGTCAAATGTCAATAGACACTGGAAATTTATACAGATGACCCATTTTTTCCCCTCCAGAAACTAAATTTGAAATAAAAAGCTGGATGTTTTCCTCAAAATTTTCTTCTGTAAACTGTGATCTCTGCAGTTCTAAGTAGTTAGTCTTGAACACATATATACCTGCTGGAACAGCAACAGTTCAGTTCTCAGATAAATTTATTATCAGCTAGATCAGGGACACCTGAAAAACTTAAACATGAAACATGTTTGTTGTCCATTCTCCTGCCTGATGTCCTGCTGATACAAGCTCAGCAATTGACAATATTACACACAACATCACATTTTTAAAGTCAGAAACACTTAAGAACCAGAGAGGATTGCAGGAACCTGTTGCTGATCTGGCCCAAGGAAATGGAAAAATCCTCATGCAGAAAAGGGAAACAAAGAGCCTGCAAAAGACATCATAAGAGCAAGCAGCAGTAGCCAAGTCATTAAATGTTTAATTTCACATCTTTGCACCACTTCTGTTCTGCCTGGTTTAGAAGCAAGAGGCTGAGCAGTTGTGAGCACCCAAACCAGCTTTGCAGTGACTTGTAATGACTCAGCATCCCAGGGTCACTGTTAACTTTCCCCAAGTGGTGATGCTCCCACCAGGAAGCACAGGATGTGTCTTGAGGCTCTGCAGACAGGCCAGAATATTTGCCCTAGATGGCACGGTGACCTGCACTGCTGCCACTGGGAAGGAAGGACCACGTAACCATCGCTCACTGGCAAAGAGCGAGCCCTGAGCCTGCAGTGTGCCAGCTGTTTTCTGTTTCAGAGGCACTTGCTATGCTTGCCCTAGTCTCCAGGACCCTGCAGCAATAAGCCTCTAGGCATTTCTTTGTTAAATCGTGTTATCAAACACCCAGATAACATCATTAACCATTAGGCCCACCCACCTGTTAAAGCCAGCCCAATGAGGACCACTGAATATTCATGCAAATCAAAGCCACTTGAATAAATGAACACTCCCAGAAGAAACAGTCAGTTCATTATTGTTAGGAAGAAAGAGCTACTGATGTCACCCTTAAAAGGGTGGATTCCCAGTGGGTGGAAACAAGAATACAGGCTTTTTTTTTTCCTAAAGTAAAAAATGCTTTATTATACTATCTAGAATCAACCTTTGACACAGCAACAATGATGACAGAAAATTAAAGATTGACTCTCCTGAGAATGGTAGAACTAATGGAGCTTGCCTTCCTGCAGATGTGCCCATGGAGGCGGATTCATGAAAGAGAAATCCATAGATAGCTATTAATGAACAGAAATTACTTCTGGCACAGGAAGTCATTGGATTGCAAACTCCTGAAGGCTGAGCGAGCACTCAGGGAGATATCAGTGAATACTCTCCTTAATTTACTGTGTTCCTTTAGACTTTTGCTTTTGGCTATTGGTCCTTCTCATGGAAAAATTAAAAATGGTTTACAATTTTAGAGAGAACACAGGAAAAAACCCAGCTGATAAGCAGTCTCGCAGAACAGCTGGATTCTCCCTGCTTTTTCCATTGAAGAGGTGTTGATACGTCTCTGCTACTGATTTTCAAATAAACTTCAAGTACATTTTAGCCTGCGGGTTCATGATGTACTACAGAGAAAGTGAATCACACACATTGCATCATAAGTGTTTAGTTTCCTTAGCCAGCCTTTTCGAGAACCAGAAACTTTGTTTTACTTTATGATTATTTTGAGGTGAAATCCTAGGGGTTTTCCTTTCTCTCTTAATTAGGCTGGTGATTTATACAGCGTCTGCCTCAAAATCTAATGCATTAAAAGGCACTAGTAGAAGCAGCACCTTAAATCCAGTGTTCAAAAGCAGTTGTCTGCCTGGTCTAAGACCCCAGTCAATACCACCAACTGCTCAAACCAAATAAATACGGAACTTGCAGAGCTTGGGCTTGATATTTTGGGAACTTTAAAGGTCATGTGGAACTTAAAGAGCAGAAAGGAAACAGGTGGGTGTCAAAATAATCAGAAAGAAATAGAATGCAATGGTTCCTTGGTTTCTACTGACAGACAAGCTGTACACCATAAAACCATAGTTTCATTTCTCTGCACTTACTTCCCCCTCTCTAAAGTGATAATTTACAGTTCATAGTGACTACTACATCTTTAGTTGACAATACTTACACAATTTTAAACTACAGATAATAGTTTCATGGGAATTATTGTAATTCCTACAGGATTTATAAACTGAGATTTTAAATTCTTAGACCTTCACAGGTCAATGAAACCTCATTTGCAGGCTGCCACATTTTTTCATCAAGTACGGTATTCTGGTTTTTGACCACGCACGTAGGCTCTGCATGGTGCTACTTCATACTGCCATGGCTGGTGATTAGGACACCGGTGTGATTTCCTCTCGAAGAGGTCTATTTAAAATGTAGATGTCTGTCCTGTTACCTTTGTGATAAAAACATGCCTCAGAATAGTCAAATTTGGCTTCCAGCTCCACCTTTCTCAAGTATAAGCTCTGAAGTTTCAGTTAGGAATGCCATAAGCTAAGGCTTGCAAATGCACGCTTGGTTAGGTTACATCCCAGTACAAAAGTCTGGTTCGTGCACATTTCCACAAGGAATTGCCTCCTTGAATTCAAGCTAAGCAGTAACCCTGTGAGGAAGCTGTAGATTTCTGCTGACTCCCTTATCACACTTATTTTAGAATGGCAATACTCCTTTCTTTCCTTGTCATTTATTATCAATTGCTGGTTCTTTCTGCAGCAACATCCAAACACAACATTATCATAGTTTCCTTATTCGAGCCAAAAAAAGAAAAAAAAATTAAATCACTCTTACAGCCTGAATTTTAACCCTTCACAGCTCTGGAGCTGCACTTCCACAGATGACTGATAATGAGTGACTAATCTATACTGGCGTTCTTCCACTCTACACAGCTTTGCAGCAATAAACCCAATGTAGTTACAGTTATACAAGCAAAAATTAAACCATACACTTTGAATTACACTCAGAAGATCTCTTCTGTTCATACTATCTAGCTAAAAAAAACCCAACCCAAAACCAAAAAAACCAAACCATGAAAACCCACCCCCAACAACTACAGCTTGGTTCCCACTCAACATTTTAGTATTACATCTTCCTCCCCACAAAATGCAGGTTTATTCTTTTCTATTTGCTGCAGAGCCACTCTATCCTTCAGCCATACCCGTAAGTCTCATTTACCATGTTTGCTGTGTTATCAGCTCTGGGCAACTCCCAGCTTTCTCAGCTTATACACTTCCTCTCTTCCAGGATTACCATTTCATGTGGGCCCCTCCACCACCAGACTGCGGCTGCAGCACGGCTTCTGATCACCTAGTACTGCAAACGGAAGGACCATTATTTAATCTGACCTCCTTAATACCAACTAAAAATCCCATCTTTCACTTCTGCACTGAGGCACAACAGCATGTGACTAGGATACAGCCTTCAAAAAAGGCATTGAAGATCAGCAGTAAAGAATAAATGAATGTGTATATGTAAACTGAGGCACTACATTCCTCACAATCTCTTTCTTCGGAACACCATGCTTCTCTTTCCTCCCATAATCTTCACAGCAAAAAAAAAGCTTTATATAAATAATTAAACTGACTGATTCTAATCTGCCTGCCCTCCCTCCCCAAGAAGAGCAAGTTAAGCAAAAATGACGAAAGCAAATCCCCAAAAGATTATGACCCTACCAAGTATATCCAGAAGAACTCCTGACTTTTTTTTCCTGGAGGAAACCATCAGGGAAAGAGTCATACAAATGACCTTTTTATAAACTATGGCTCCTGTCACTGCTGTTGTCCCATGCTTCTGAACCATGGCATTCTGGCCAGAGGTCATGGTAATCTTGAGATACCTTTAAAGGCAAAAGCAGTATTTATCAAGTGTATTTGAAAGCAGTTCTCAAGGAAGGCAAAAAAATGTGCAAGTAGACTGGTGTAAGAAACTTTATTCCCAAATTTAGTTGAAGTTTACATATTCTTATACAAAAAATCAACTTTTCCAGGGCACACACGTCCTCCTGAAAATGGCTTACCTCATTTCAGACACTTTTCCTTGCCTTTGCAACATATCAAGGAGGGAAAGAAGGTGCTCAAAAGGCACCAAGCTACCATTTAGATTAATGAGAAAACAACTCACAAACTTTGTGCACTGGAAATTCTGTCCAATCTTGGCATATAAACATTCATTTATGCCTCACAGAATACCAGCTGTAAATCAGAAGAAAACATTAACCTTGGTCTCAGATTGCAAGGATAAAGGTCAATTAATTCCCCAAAAATTGACAAATACATTATTAATCACACCTTTCCCAGCTATGAGCTCTGATCCCTTGTCCTTGCCTGGAGTGGAAATTTACCTGAATTCTGCCTGAAAGCAGAACTGGCACAAAATAAGAAAAAAACCAACCAACCAAAACCCAAAAAAACCCCGAAAAACCAAAACACTCAGCTGAATTATTTTGAATTCATAGTCTGGATTTTTTTTTTTTAACTTTATGCCACTTGAATAACCTGAAAGCTGATCAAGCAACTGCTCCCTTGTCTCCCCAGCAATGTTTGCTAATGTAATTGGCACTAGTTCCTCAAAACCAAAGGAACCCTGATAGCAAAAGCATATTTACTTCACAGCTGGGTCTGCACCACAGTTTCTAGAATTCATCTGGACTTACACATCAACAGGAAAGGAGTAAAAGATTAGTCTAGTACAGTAATGTACCAATGCTACCCTAAGCCACTAGTACTTTTTCTGAAAATTAAGCTTTTATATCAAGGAAGAAACTGTGGCATGATTCACGAGACAAAGTGTTGCTGAATTCCAGTCACTTCCCAAACCCCAATGAGAACAGTAACTCGACAGCTGGGCTGCAAAAGAAGTAGGCAGGGCCTGTTGAAAGAAGCTGCTTGTATAATCTACAGAACACAGCAAGGTTGCATTGTGTTATCCTTGCACAACTGAGATTTCTTTCCCTAGTTGTTTTTCTTTTAACTGCATTAAAAAAGATAAAGTATGAAGAACAAGTACATACAAAAATAACCCACATCTTCAAACAACTAATAAGAACCATAATTACCATTTCTCTTTTTAGAGGGCACCCCAGTCTTTAGCTATTCACTGCTAGTTGTGGGTCTCAAACCTTCCTGGCAGGACAGGTTATTGAGACACTCACCAGTCAAGGCCAACAGGCTACACTCCCTTGTTACTTCCCACCGAGCCCGACCAGCTGTACCTGGGAATTTGATAATATCAAAGGGACACATCTCTTTAGGCAGAGGTATAATATAATAGGCTGCTGTGCTTTTTCGCTTGCCCTTCTCTTTTTGAACACAGGTACTAGACACTACATTGACCAGAACACCTAGGGGTGAGTCAACTAACCATAAAAGGTCATCAGTAGGTCTTCTCGCCACCTTCCAAGAAGTGTAACAATATAGTGCCAGTCTACTGCCTTATAGAATAATGATTTTACCTTCAACAACTTCTGTCAAACGTATGCTAGATGATGGTACTATTAGCACAGAATGCACATTCTTGGTAAGGTATCCACAGCTATTTAATCAATAGGTCTGGAGAACGACGAACTGGCTGTACTTAAGCAAAGTAGTAGCACATTTTGATAAGCATGAAGCTGGAAAGAAAAATTACAGGGGTTCAACGCTATTAACATCTGTGACAAGCTAATTTGACTAAATTGGGTTCTACATAGACATTACAGCTCCACAGTACCAAGAGCCATCGCTGTTCCTTAAAGACCCTCACCACTGGAAGGCGATCTCTGATGCTCATGCCTTACTGTTGCATGATCTGAGTGCAAGATTATTTTAGTAAACTGTGTTTGCAGGGTTTTATTTCCTGACAGCTGTCACAATTCTCTGCTGGTTCAATGTTGATACAAGCCAAGGTATTGATGAGGATCTTTCAGTCACGTGGGATCTCACTGCTCTTGTAAACATCTACTCAAACTCTCTGTGTACCTCTAGCTGTTGACTCTGCAGATAGCAGTATCTAGATCCACCTGCAGCCATTTAGTTTATAACCTGCCCTTAAGCATTAGGTCCTTTTCACTACACCTTAAATCTTTCTAGGCAAAAAAACCCAATCATCTCAGCTTTGATTTTCTCATTTTATGAATGCAACTGTGTTCAAATAGTATTATATAGCTATAACAGAAAACCAATAGAACTATGTAATAAATACAGGAAACATCTGTACTACGGAAATATGTATACAACAACAAAAGGTTTCTATCAAAAAAAGGAAGGATAGCATGAAAAGGATGCCATGGTAATAGGGTAACACATAAAAAATGCTGTTCCAAGCTTTGCCCTACAGCCAATCATCTGATCAAAGAGACACTGGCGAGTACAGCAGCTGAGTGCCTGTAACCATTGAAAACGATGCAGGAAAAGAAGCGAGTTTGGAGGACAGCTTGGCTGGACCAGAGCTATATATATGCCCACACTATGCAATAAATCTGAGGCACTTATGCACTAGAGTGCATCACACTGAAGCGTGTCTAGGAGCCCCCAATCCCAAAATGTCAGAGCGGGTCTCAGCTCTAAGGAATATGACTGTACAAAAGGTGTCTTCTTTGTGTGCAGCCTCACTTTCTGGACACTTCCAGAATCTAGAACCAACATAATTTTTGCCTGGACAGAAACTCTTAGATATTTTTCTCCCCAGCTGAGTCCAGCTACTTTTCTTCATTTTATTGAGAGTATATCATCTGCAATCTGTTTTATCATTGCATCTGCTGCTATCTTCTGCAAGTCTTGTCACTGAGAGCTTCCTTTGATGTCACCCCACACCCTGTAATTCCGGCATGTAAAGACCACCACCATAATTATAATAAAAGGCCAGATATTGCCCTCTTTGCATCCTAGTGGCTCATGAGGATGGCCTGCTCTCAGTCTTGTTCCTGGTGAGCATGTGCTCATGTCAGACTGTATACAATGGCAGAAAAGTAGCCTGGGGCTAGATGGGTCAACGAAGAAAAACTTCCATGTTCCTTTAGTAAATGTCACTGGATGCACTGTAGAGAGACTTGTGGCCACAGTGCCTCCACTGTGCCCCATGTGTGTATAAACGCATGACCATGCATTGTTCATTTGCTTACATGTAAAGCATTTGCACGTGCTACCTTCAACTACTTGAGAAACGTGGAACCGTTCCCAAAGGGGAAGAACCAGCCAATCCTTCCAGGCAAGAGAGCCCCAACAAAATCCAGCTATAGGAAGCAGGGACCCACCACCACAGATGTCGCACACTTTCTAACACTCTCCTCCACTGCTCTGTTTCTGCGGTCAGTCTGCTATTTTCAGCTCCTCCTGTCCTCTCCTTTGTTAACTAGAAGATTACTTCTTCCGTGGAAAGGACCCGAGTCACAGAAATTACTGAATCTAGCTCCTACAGCACGGTTCGTTTGCTTTGCTTCCCTCCTGCCATCCTCACCCCGTGCTCTCCTGCTAGTTCCTCAAAGCTGCAGCTCTCTGTTGCTCTCCATCTGCGCAAGGGTTGGAACAGCGGATTTCCACTCCCGGTTGGTTACTAGGAGCTAAGTGATAAACAGGTTATAAAATTACGTTTCTACATTGCTTAGCAAACTAGGATTTTATTTCATATTGGCCCCTGTACACTTAAAATAAACACAGTTTAGGATTTTATGGAATGAAAGAGCTGTAAGAAAACAATGAGGAATTGCCAGTAATGTCAAGGCAATTAAAATTCACACAGTGCTTTATGTTTTCACTAACACTCTTTATATATCTACCTTAATTAGCAAATAATCAGCTGTGCATCTAGAATACAAGTTTCTTATCTGGAGAGAGCCAGTGATGACACTGCCTGATAAACTATGTGCAATGTACTGCAATAACAATTTACTGCACAGAAAAACATCTCTTTTTGAGCACACCTAGAGCATGCCAGTGATTGCTGCACAGGAAATTAGAAGACTGTAGGAAAGGATCAGTTCTGTGGATTTTTTAGGATTAATTTTTCAGTGTTAAGGTTATTTGAAATAACACACAAAGTCATTCAAACTCAGAGTATGTTTCTCAGACCACAAGGGCACACACAAACACTCCATAAGATGTAAAAAAGCTTATTCGTAACTTTCCCATCAAGGGCTTGCTCAGTCGCAATTAAATGCTCACACAGCATATTGTAATAGCCTCTGGTCTAAAGGGATTTCAGTGGCTGTCCTATTCCCCTATTCCAAGGGGTATCAAGAATGAGTAGAGGTCACGCTGCAGTAGAACAAACTGTCAGAATGACATTTTTACCTGTTCAGTTGTGATTATCTTCTCTCCACTACTAGCACCTTGTTATCATCCTTCACCAAACCCTCCTGCCCTTGCAACCCCTGGGCAAGTGCCATGCCAGGTGCTCACTACACAATGGACCAGTGCTGAATGAAGCTTGGCTAAGGCACAGCTTTATGAAATGCTAGACTAGTCTTTGCTGTACTTCACATGTCTATTTAAATTCCACAGCTAGCACAGCACACACCATAAACAATAAAAGTGGTTACTACGGCAGCTTACAAAAGTCCAAATTTATAGCACATGATCACTGTACTGCTGACTGCCAACAGAGAACATACCACCCAGAAAGTAAAGGGATGAGAGTGTGACATAGTCACACTCAGCGTAATTTTGTCTGCCAGAGCCTTGCTGAAACACCTGACATGATTATTGTATTTGATGGTTTCTGTATTTTCCTCTCTGCTGGAAAAAAAAATAAAATGGAAGTATATGTCCAAGTCTCTTTTAGATTCTTTAAACTGCAGTGACCACCTGCTATGGTTTGAGTCACCATCATACACTGCTTTAACAAACAAACAAAAACCCACCAAAACAAAACAAAAAACCGACCCCAGGTTTTTTGTTTGGCAACACCTGTTTGAGGGAGGCTGACCAAAGCAAGGAGTACATACTCAACTACCGGCACCTATAGAAATCAAAGGGTTTGGGTAAGTACTCAAGACACTTCAATAATGTGCGTTTGTTTCTTTTTCAGGCAAAAACTGAGCAAAGAGAGACCCATTTACGTCACTTTGCTCATATCTGTATCTAAAAATGAAACCATCTGTACTTTAGCGAGACTGCTTTTGTTGTTGCTTTACGTTTTGCAACTATCCTGTAAATATCTTCAGAAACATTTTCAAGGATAACTTAAGAGACCTAAGGACTTTCTATTTCCCTTTAAACAACAAGCAGAACATGAAAGAAGTTTGACACCAGTATAAACACCAATTAAATTTACAACAACAAAGCCTTCCCATTAGAATTTACCACTCGCAAGACGTCACAGACTATAACTCATGCTTAGTAAGTGCAGGAGCAAACCTAAACCACCTGTAATTAACCGCAGGTAATTGTCACTTAAGCGGACACTCGGCCACCGCCTGCCTTCGGTCAGGACGGCGGTACTTCAAAACACGCGAACGCCGCAGCTCAAGGGACGGCAGCGGAGAACGAGAGCATCTGTCTGTCAGCGGGGAGCACAGGCAGCCGCAGCCCGGGGTGCGGAGCTGGGGGAGCCCGGCGCGCCCGCGGGCACGGAGCGACGCGACCGAGGCGGCTGCCCGCGGAGACCTTCTCCCACGCCGTGGGCGGCTTCTTCGGGCAGGATGATGTGCGCGGATACACTTATATAGGGAAAAAGTTTTGAGGTTTTTGTTGGGGTTTTTTTAAAGTCACTCTCGAGCTGGAGGCGCGGTTGCTGCCGCTCCCGCCCCGCTCTCGCCCCCCGGGCCGGAGGCAGCGCCTGCCCCGCAGCCCCAGCGGGGGCTGAGTTCCGCTCCGCCGCCGCGCCCGGGCTCACCTCGATGAGCCGCTGCAGGGTGCGCTCCTGCAGGCAGGTGTGGTTGGCCAGCAGCTCCCAGCGCTCCCGGAGGAGTTGCTGGGCCAGCTGCACCTCGACCGGCCGCTCCAGCGCCTGTAGCACGGCGGCGCCCAGCCCCACATAGCCCACGTAGGCCGCCAGCAGCACCGGCACCCCCCAGCAGCAGCAGCGCCGCCGCTGCCGCCGCGCCGCCACCATCGGCCCCGCTGCCGCCACGCCGCCCCCGGCGCTGAAGAAGCGGCTCGGCCGGGGGCGGGAGCGGGGCGGCCCGCGGGAGGAGGGCAGCGCCGGCCCGGCAGGGCGCCCGGCCCCCAGCGCCTCCCCCGGCCTGCCCCTTCCCGCTCTCCGCGGCGCGGAGGGGAGCCCGAAGCCGGGCTCTGCCGGGGAATGGTCGTGGTCCAGCCGCTCGTCCTTCTCATGCGCCGCTCCACTTCCCACCTGTCTGTCCCGCAGCGCGAGGCTGCCCCAGGACTCTCTGCTCCGCGCCGCTTGTGCCTGAGCAGGAGCCAGCAGCGAGTCACGTTCGCCCCTCCGAGGGATGCTACTCAGTCCCTCTCCCGACAGAGCCGAGTGCTTCCCTCCCCAGCTGGCGCTACTTGGAGAGCAGTACACTAGCACCCCGCATAAATCTGCGTTCCTCTTTCGCTCAGCTGCTGAATTAATTCAAAAGGCAGCAATCAGGTGTTTGTAATAATAATTCTTTGATAGAAACAAGTGAAAAGGTAGCAGCTTTTTCAGAGCCTTTTTGTAACTTGTGGTTTTCCTGTGAAACATGGGACTACTTTCTTCATACAGGTAGTTCCTGAGACTTTTTTGATTGTTTTTTTGTATAAGACTGCATCCAATGTTCCCTTCTGTTCTCTCACCAGTAGATAAACAAATTGCTTTAGGTGTATAAGAACCATGTACTTATTACGTAATATGAGATAAAGGGGAATAGACCTAGTAAATTTCTGCACAGGATGACTTTATACACTGTCAGAGAGTAATGTCTTCTCACACTACCCTGTGATTTATTTTGCTGGGGAGATGTACATAGTATTACGAGTAAGGCAGACTCCAAACACATATTGCCGCACTGGAACTGTTCTGGTAATGTGCTAGTTCGTGGTTTTCTGGGATGTGCTTTAAACTGACTAGTATAAACACATGGTTTCACTGGCAAGATGCAAAAATTAATATGCAAAGGCTAGACCAATTCCAGTGTAAAGATATCATCTGGAGGACAGTCTTAGAAAAAAAAAAAATTATGCTGCTTATTGCTCGGTCTTAATTCTGCCTTTTCAGGGTATTCATTACTCAACGATATTTAAAGAAAAAATGGAATTATATATATATATAAAGAAAACCTTCCATAAAAATATACATGAGTAAGAAAAAATGCAAAGATAATAAAAAGTATATATATACGCATTGCCTCTTTCATTTAAGATCAGGAAATAGACACATCTGAGCTACATTTTGACATTTTAGCTGCATTTAAACCCAGATAGTTTATACAAAGCACTCTGAGTATAACCGTGCTGAAACATTATGGACTAAACATACAGCATTTAATGTTTATACTAAAGATATATAAAATTAATTACAACTGATACTCAGGGTTTTTATCTACAAGACATACTGTGAAAATGCAGGACAATCAAGCATGTGCTTACTAGAAGGAATCTGGGAAGAGATCAAGATTTACAACAAATTTTTACAGAATCATGAATGGCTGTTTCCTTGAGTATTCTCAGAAATGTCATTTGCTGTCAGTCTTCTATTTACATTTCCACAGGGAAAGGCTCAAATCTTTGCCAATGATACTTTGGTGTTGTCTGGAAGGACAACATGTATATCTGAGGATGAAGGAGGGCTTGTTGAGTAGGCTAAAAGGGTAAGTGTAAGCCTGGAAAGACATTTGCTTCATGTCCTGTGCTGGGCTGCAGGTGGTAGCTGCTCAAGACAAAGTGCTACTTTTCCACATCACAGTTGAACGCTGCCTGGGCCATTGCTTCTGCCACAGCCTGCAGAGCCACATTCAGAGGCTTCAGAAATGCTGTTTTCCATGCTTGGAGCTGAGCAGATGTGCTCTCCATTGTGTGCGGAAATATACCACTAGTAAAATGGGTTATTAGACCAAAAGTGTCGCTTTCGTGTGCTCCTCTGGCTCATGGCAAGTCTTTGTGATTGCACAGTTCTTCCACATTACTTTTCTTAGCTGGTCAGTTGATATTTGATGACTACATTTTTATTAGAGGAAGGCTGCCAGAAAGCACTTGGTCCATCCATGCTCAAAAACTGGGCCAGTGCTCCCAGTATGTATCTCAAAGTAACCTTGATTATAGATGTGCATGAATTTTAGGAGCTTTTCAAGACCTTGAAAATTGGACAAAATGAGCAAGAAATTTCTATCACTTATATAACACAGGAGAGGGTATCAGTATCCTCATTTCTCTTCCAATATGGCCATACGCTTGATTTAAAGGCAGCGTTTTGAGTCTCCTGTTGGACAGCTGGAGAACTGCTGCAGCTGCTGTCAGCTTTATTAAACACAGCAGTAGCAAAAAATCCAGCAGGTAGTCTCACCATTTGCTGCTACTTTGCAAAATCAGTATCAGATACAGGAGCAATTTTCTGGACTGCGGTAAAAACAATCCAAACTTCCTGCAGTCAGATGTCAAGTAAGGATAATTTTAAGAAACACTTTGTCAGTAAGTGCTTTCTATTACTGATAAACCTCTTTATCATTTTTTTTATGGCATGCAGCATGGTGTAAAACACTGGATAGGATCACCTTTAGACTAGTGCATGGTGTTGTGGCTGACTGGCTTGATAAAGTACAGAAGGCATGGAAAAAGGCAAGGTGAAGAGAACAGGTTAGATGGAACAGTCAGCAGAACTTCAGTTTTGTCTTTTACATAAAGAGGCCAAAAGTGTCTCGTGGTGTTAACACAAGGCAGGTACGGAGTACAGTGATGGTGATGATGTTAACAAGTGCAAGTGCAAACATTATGTCTGAAGAACAGAAAATACTGAGAGACAAAGTTTCCCATGAGATTTGCAAAGATACAAAAAGCCAGACAGGAGAGAGTTGGCTGCTGTCAGTGAAAGTCTACAGAGAAAGCCATTGCATAAATGTATGGGAATAGCTGAGGGCATAGAGGAAGATCAGTGCAAAAACCGAGGAGATAAAAATCTGTGAGGTAGGTAGTGGTAAGACATGAGGGAAATCTTGGATGGGATATGCATTTGAACATTCATTTTTTTAAATTAGTTGGATAAACCATAACCAGCATTCTTATATGCCAGCATTTGAGTAGCCATACTGCACTATGCAGGAGTCGGCAACTGGCAAAGAAAACATGCACCATGTCAGGTGTAAGAACAAACATTTGTTGTGGCCCTCCTCAGAAGTAAAAATCTAGCTCAGAAAATATGCAGGAAAAGATTAGTGACCTACACAAGTCTCTACATGTTTTATGGACACTTCTTCAAAATGAAATATCAAAGCAGCTGCTGAAAGGCTGACATCTGATGTTCCTATAGTCTGTCAGACATATGCTAGCTTGGGGCTAGTCTATGTACCCAGCCATATTTCACTCATGCTTTACTGTAAAGTCCCATTTATAAGTGACTTCAAAGGGATTAATGGATGGTTACTATGAGATATAAACATACTGAATAAATAGCAGTGTGTATACAATTACAAGCATACCCATGGAACATGTTAGTGATACTTGAGCATGGTACCCCATGAATGGATAATTGTTTTATCAAGTTTCTGGAGTTCACTTTGATAAGAGAGTATGACTACAGATCTGCATCTCAGTGACTAGTCTCTTATTGGGTGCTTTTATGTACTCCTTTGTTTTTTCAGCTCCTTTGGAGATGGCTGCTGCTGCTTTTGACTTAAAACAACTGTGATAAATTCAATCTCCCTGTTTCTCATGGGTCACACAACTCATGGGCCTGACTGAGGATCAGATTTAATGCAAGAGCCTATCATTGGCCTTATTTAGAGGTAAATGTACAGCATCAGTTCTGTATGGTGCATAATAGCTTTTCTGTGAATTGGCTCAAAGCAAATGCCAGACTGTAATAATGCTTGTGGTCTGGCTGGAAATAAGGATGTCTCCTTGCTTTTAGATTTAGTTTAAAGTGTTGTTTTCAACTGGCTGTGAAATGAACCGCCATAAGGACCTGCTTTGAGCTGGCAGTTCGCTCTGAGATGAAATGTAGCAGTCCAGGCAGTGCTGGACAGACACACAATTTCCTCACAATTAAAAGAGAAGCATTTTAGCCCAGAAAACAAAGAAATGCTATCATTTTATGTGAAAGCTGCTTGTTTCAGACAATAGCAACTGAATCTTAATTGGATGGATGTCAATAAACAGGTGTTCATTACTGATGATATTCCTCTGTGGTTTTGTTTGTTTTCTGATTGGAAATGAAGAAAGCTTTCTGTACCTGACTTTTTCCACTTGAGATTCTTGGTGACATGACTTCTTATTGAAGCTGGGAGGCAGTCACTCTGGATTGTTTTGAAAATGAGTGACCAGAAGAACTGAATCCCACTAGAGAAAGAGAAAGGATAATAATTGATTATTTCAGGGGAAGTTGCCTTAGAGTGAGAAGTATAAAATGAATCCTGGGACAGTTGTATAACCATGTATGCTCCTTCCTTGGGGTTTTAATTGACAGATGCCTACACAGGGTGTCACTGTTTTCCCCACGGACGAGTAGAGAAATGACACGAAGTCCAGGCTCAGGGATAATGGAAGCGCTTTAATGATTTCTCAGAAGGCTTTTATATGTTAGTTCTCAAAAGTGTATTAAATGGCATAAGGTAATTGTTTTTTTGCCATCCACCCCTTAAGGGGATTGGTCAAGTTCTAAGACACCCATCTCTGAATGTTTTTCTAGTTAGAACCATAACAATTCTGCAAAACAACCTGCAGGTGCAAGAAGTTTACAAAACTGTAACATTGTTTAGAGTTACTTGCATGGGAAAGGCAGAACTCTCACAAAAATGCTGCAGAGAGCTGAAGAAATTCTCTGCTGGAGCTTTTTCAGCATCCATAACAGTGTGTGGAAATTTCCATGTATCTGAAACATTTCCTCCTTAGGAAACAGTCCACAACCTGTGGTTTAGTCCTTTATCCACAGGGGTTGCTTAGTGTGAGATACAGATGAAAGATGCAGTTTCAAGACTGCTTTCTTTGTACCTTGCTCAGCTAGGGATATGGATTCTAGGCTGCTCAGGTTCATCCTCCAATTTGGTGGTGGCTCCTTCTGCCAAGCTCAAGTCAGACTTGTGCCACTTTAGCTGAAGGTATCTTTCCATCAAGTCAGCTCCCACGTTGAAGACCAGAGCCAGCCATGCCAAGCCAAAAACAATCCATATTGCAGTTAGGCTCCTGTACACGGGGATATAGTGCTTGTTGGGGTTTGTGCCTGAAAAATCCAGGAAAATCTGCATATTTATCTTGGCAGCTTTGGTCTGCTAACCATACATACTCATATACCCTCTCCACTCCTTGCAAAAGTGTATGTGTTAATGAGCTTGTGTGATCTATCACCAGATAGAATTTTTTTTCTATTTTTTTTTTAATGTCAACTCTCAGGTTAAGCTTAGCACAGTTAGCATCAAATCCCCAAAGGTGAGGCTATATAATAAAAATAGCCATATCTAATATTAATCAGGGATGCTCAAAGTCAATGGTTCCTATACAACAACATAGGAAAAAAATCTTGGAAATTAAATGTTGAATCCATATTAACCATATTTCACTCAAGAAGCACACGGGATCTCAGACAATTTAGAAAGCTACAATTTAGTGATATAATGATTGCTTTCTGGAGGGCAATATACCTCAGTACCTGGGATTTGCAATCACTTGGATAATATGGGAAATGCAGCCATTTTAATTAAGTGGTTATGAGAATCTTAATCCCTGGTTTGATATTTCCACAACATGGACAATCAGTGCTGATACAGTCACAGGACAGCACTCTAGCTATTAATTTAGTCTCTGTCATTCAGATCATCATGAAACTCCACAGTGCCATATTCAGCATAGGATTCTTTTTTATCTCCTTTTGGGACATAGTCATGACCTCTAGGAGAGGAGAGCTATCACTTGTGAAGTAAGAAACCCTAGTGGTTTTAACAAATAAACACATTAGACATAATCTGTTAAGATTATGCATTTGTTCAAATAAGTTTGTGGAAAAATAGCCCCTCATGTCTCTACCATAATGTTCTCAACTTAGAGGTCTAAAGACTATGTAATGTCACTGGGTTTGTTTTCTTTCAGAGGCATCCTGTGGTTGTCAGTAATGTTCTCCCCATTTTAAGTACTGCTTATTTAATATTTGATATGATTTGTTGTTGGGAATGGTAGGCACTTGCTAAAACAAATCACTGTTAGAAGACGGTGATTCAAAGACTTAATACTGACAAATGAATTTTATTTATATTCCACCTGTCACTCTTGATAACGTTTGTACCAGCCTGGACACAGACACCATTGAATGAGTGTTCAGTGACATGTGTGAAGGGAGTTGGGTGACTCTCAGGTTGGCTGTCAAGAGAAAAATGCTCATAACCTATAATACATTAGCTCATTTATTATCAGTTTGGCTGAGCTCACTCTTGACCAGATCTATAGTGGAATGGATATCTATGCTCCGTGTGTTTAGTTTTATACGAGAGTAATGAATTTCAACAAAGCTCAATCCAGTTCATGTTCTGTTTTACCTACTACATAGTCCCCAAATCCAATGGTGCTCAGAGTGATGAAGGTGAAGTAAAAACCTTCTCCGTAGCTCCAGCCTTCTACATAACTGAAGACTAATGGTGGGAACACCAGGAAAAGCAAGGTCCCAGTGGTCAGGAAGATGGCCACTGCCAGTGTTTGAACCACCTGAAAGAGAAGAGGAAGACGGCAGCTAAACAGCATGGAGAAGTTGTCTTATCAAAATTGCTGGGTCTGTTTTACTTTTCAATCACAATCCCACTCCACCTGGGAGCAATGGCAAGAAAAGGAAGGACAAGCCAATGCTTCCACGTACTGCAGGCTGAGCTCACTGTTTGCATGTAGATATTATCCTTAACCATGAGACAACAAAAAAAAAATCTTAAAACTAGGAAAAAAAGGAGGATTTTTTAAAGCTTTTTGCAGTGAGTCATATTTTAAGACTTACTATGACAGCCATAGGAGTGAAAATACTCATTTTACAATTTCAATTCAAGTGGGGATGCTCTTGTAGTCAACTAGCTCCTCTCTTTGAGAAAGATCACCAAGTACTGCATAACTCATGATACAAAGATTGGCAAGAACAAATTAGGGTTCTTTTCACTATGACTGCTTCCAAAGGTTTATAAAGTGGCTTGCAAGAGCTCAGCCAAAAAAATGTTTGGATGAAACCTAAGTTAAGTCAGTTTGCCTGCTTTCATTTTTAGCTTAGAAGTGCTCAGAGCAGAACAGGTTTGTGTTAGCACAGGGCAGATCTGTGCCCCTCAGGACAAACATCTGCCTTCGGGGAGATAAGTTACAGTATATGTGACTGCAGTAGACAGGTACAAAGAATGGTCAGTGGATGGGTCCTGAAGGGATTTTAGGAGTTTAGGACTGATGATCAGGAACTCATGGGTTTCCAGGGAACACATTCCGGTGAACTTTTGACTAATGGTGTGTGGGCTGATGCAAACTCATTGCAATTATTTAAAAATGCCCTCAAGGGCAATCAAACCAGAGTATGATTTCTATTAATGAGCCTATTGTGACTGGATCAAAAGCCAAACCACTGTTTTTAAAGTGAAAGGTCCAGATATCATGTTTTAATTTCTCTGAATTATCCCACATAAAAAATAATGCTCTGAACTTGAGAAACTTGGCTTGAGATAACTGGGTGACTTTGACAAGTCACTTCTACATTCTGTGTTGTGTCTCTCTAGCTGTGTAATAATACTTGCCTCATTTGCAGAGCAGCTTGAGAATTACTGATTGACATGATTATAGTTGATATATAATTCAGTTGTTCTCATTTACTTCATTCCAGTATTGTAATAGCATTTAATTACGTAATAAACTTTGCATAAAAATGTATACTGAAATGCACAATTTTACTTTTTAACCTGTCTTTTAAGAACTTTCTTGTATAAACCTATGATGTAGGGAACAATATGTCAGGAATAACGAAGAACTGATTGCAATTAATTTCCCAGAGCATGACAAAATTGTAAGGAGATAAACCAACTTCCTTGAATAAGCTTTTCAGATCAAACAAGCAGATAGAGCTCCAAAGGTTTGTCTGATCATAGGAGTTCTGTCAGAAATGAGGTGTCAACTCAGGAGTGAAAAGGGAAAAAAGAGATCACATCCCTGAGGTGCTATGGGAAATCTCAGTAAAGATGCAGCTAGACTAGCATGAAAACCCTTCTGGTGGTAGAGCTGCATGGGTTTGGGGAACAAACAGAGGTTATGCAGCTAAAGAATTTCTTGCTTATATAATCCAAGTCTGCATTTGACGGTACCTTCATAGCTTTCCCATTGTAGATAAAGAATGTAGTGACTCAAGAGATTTTACAAATGTAAAAGAAAAAACTTGTGCCAGAACTCTGAAATGTTTCAACATATCTCACATATCTAATCTCCCTTTTCCCTAGCTGAAGGGGTCAATTCATTGACCCATTTCTCAGAAACATGCACTAACTTTGTCATAAATGACCTTCATATATTTTCCATTATCAGTGCTTTTCTTATTAAAAAATGTCTGGACTAGTTCAACGACTCGCCAATAAACTGTAAGTAAGGAGGAGGAGTATTTGCATTTTAAGAAAAGAAAAGGAAGGAAGTGCTAAGTTGCTGGCACAACAGGAAACCTAATTCCAGCCAGATCAGGAGGCCAATAAAAATAAATTGTCTTTGCACAGTGTCAAGCTAGACTCTGGGTAGATGCTGGCATAGGCTGGAGAATAAAAGCTTGATTTGGCAATGTGTGTACATGCACTTATTCTGCCAAGGTCACCAGGTCTATGGTTTTGCTGAGTAAGGTTTTAAAAAGGCAAATCTAGGGTCCCTCAAGCAAAAGCCTATAGCTTTAAAGCTATCATAGGTAAATTGAGTGTATCAAGTTTCTGATAGAGAAGGCCATGTAAGTGCTGTGGTTCACACAAGGAAATCTAACCTAGCAGCAGCAGCAGCTATCTGAGAAAAGAACTTTAGCTAGTTTTAAAATAGTGAAAACAAATGGTAAATTGACACTGTACCTGGGCACGCCCTGGCTTTTGCACCCATCTTTCCAGGGTAAGCAGATGAGCATTGAGACCTTTCCCCAGCTGATTAAGGAAGGCCAGGTTGAGGGGCACTCCAAATAAGGCATAAAACACGCAGAAGATCTGCCCTGCCACTGTGCTGGGCGACAAGTTACCATAACCTGGGAAAAAAGAAGGAAACAGCTACATGAAAAGGCTCTACAGTCAAGCTGCAGGCATCATGGAGTGTTTGTAAGCTTGGAAGCTCAACTACATTTAGCTTCAGGAACCTGTGAATTTATGATTTTCTGCACTTAAATCTGTCTGCAAATTGCCATTGCTTACGATGAAACCTTGTGCGTTCACTACTACTAGCTGAAAATTAAACATGAAAAATATTACTCTTCCAGGTACTATTGCAACTTTCTATAGGTCTCTGATTTTGTGGTGAGTGCAACTCAGTGCTTCAAAGCAACCTAAAGATGTGCTGTCCATGTACAAAATGGTCTTGCATGTACCAAGTAGGCCCTCAGCTTTCTTTGAGAGTACAAAATACTGGATACAGAAAAATAACAGGCATAACTGGAAACCAATAGAAAACCATAACCCGCAGTAGTTGGTTGTCTTGCAGGTGTATTCTGTCCTATTCTGTCCACCAATTACACATTTCTGGGGGCTTTACAGGACAGTTGGAGGAAACCTCAGTTTTTAAGGAAAGAGAGTACCTCACCTATAGTGGTGACAACAGTTCCTGCAAAAAAGAAGGAGTTGCTGAAGTCCCAGTTACTGGGATTTGTAGAATTTCCTTCTGGGTTGACCCCTTTTTCCCATGCTTCCATGAGGACCTGAAGCGGAAAAGGTCAAAGAAGCAAAGATGAGGAAGAATGTCAGAAATAGAGATAAGTAAATACTGTTTTCCATCTTGAGCAAGCAGAGTGATAAACAGTGTAGATAACAGGGTAGAGTTGGACTACAAAGAACTTCTGCTGACATGGCAAAACTTGGAAATAGAGCTGGCCGGGAACTTGAACTCTTGCTACAGGAGAACAGGTCATTGAAGTACGATAGGTTCCCCAGCTAGATGAAATCTGAGGGGAAGGGAGGGGAGGATTCCCCAAAGGGATCAAATTGGGAAAAAAAAAGTTAAAAGTTGTACCGTAAAAAACAAAGGTAGTCCTCTTCTCTCCTTCTGTAATCTAGTCATCTCATTCAGGTTTTTAATTTAGGCATGTGTAAATGTATGGTTGTGTCTGTGGGCAGGGGCATGGGGAACATGCTCATTTCTGTTTCCTCCATGTAAGTACTAGTAAGGATGAATTACTATTTTTGGTTATGACTTCCATATAATTTTCAGTGACAATTAGGCTAGTCTGAAAGATTAACTAACAAAATATTCTCTGCTGTTCCAGATAGCTCTTACCGTTTGACCAAAACTACTGTGTGCCAAAAAATTACTGCTCCTGCATCAAATATCCTGTCAACTGCCTTAATGAAGATTGTGTTCCTTTGCTGTCCCCAAGTATTTCTTTGTGGGAGACTGGTTTCCCTCTACTCAGTGGTCAGGGTTTTAAGAATCCTCTTGTTTGTCACAAAGCAGGTCACAGCTTTGTAATTTTGCAAAATACCTGAAGGAATTACTTGTTCATCGCTTCTAAAGACTTTGTGTGATGCAAGACATGAGCAGGAGTCAATAGCAACCCCAGCTTTAGCTGGCTCCAGGAGTATGAGACCAAAGAAGATACTCTTTCTTGATTAAATGTTAGCCACTCCCAAAAAGATTGCTTTTCTAATGAACATACCCACTACAAGGTATCTGATTTTGGACAGGTTTTGCAATATTAGCTGATCTGTACTGGTGGACTGAATATCCTAAATTTATTAGCTAATCTTATTCCTTCAGTAAAAAATCCTACAGCATTGGTCAAATTTATCAGAGGGCTGCTGGACATCATCACATGTTACCTCATGACTGAAGTGTCAGCAGAGCTTATTTTCAATATGACAAAGAACGTTACATTATCCATTAAAAGCCTTTTCTTAGAATGAGAGGAATTCAACACATCAGATTTTCTAGAGTCACTTATTTCATTTGCTGCTAAGAAGGAGAACACAGAAGCTACTGAGGTGTGAGTATTTTGAAATAATCACAGGTTTAATTTATTCCTGTAAGGAACCCTTGACAGTTCTATGCATTTCAATGCACAAGAGTTCACAGGAGTTACATTCACATCATGAGAGCCAACACGGAAGAGTAAGGCAACTTTGAATGTGGAACCTTTCAGACACAGTCTGATAAGGCCACATTTCTTGGTATAATTGATGCTGTTAAGCACCAACCCTATGAAAGAACCCCATGAATGAAATGGCATCCTGGTGCCCAACAAACAGGTTCCTGTGGGGCACTTATACTGGCTCCTGGCTCCTTTAATCTCCAGCTCAGGTAAGGGTTATGGCAGCTGCTGAATGGCTGGTGATCATTAGTTGTTGCCTTTGGGAGAGAAGTTGTCAGTACGTAAAAGCAATGTGCTGTAATTTACAGTAAGAATATGAAACCTTCATTAAGCTATAGTAGGATGTGGAGAGGATAAAAACTGCCTGCTGTTTCTGCTCCTGTCCCCCTGCCAAGGCACATTGCAGCCACTTGTGGTCGTAGACAAGGATTTGGTCCCTTTTGGTCTGTATTTGTACCACGTCCTTTGAGACTGGAAAAGTATGGACATGATCAAAACAAGGACTCCTTACTCAATGCAACTGCTTCTCAGTTATGCTGTCAGACTGGCATAATTTCCTGACCAAAGTACGCTTACCAGAGATGCGTTAGATCACAGAGTTCAGATTTGTACTTTCCCAAAGCTCCAGGCCGCTCATGTTAGGAGCTGCAGCTCAGAGCCATCTCTCAGCTAGGCAGTTTTAGCCATGCAGAACCAATGCAGTTTATTGACATGGAATTGCAGGAATTTGTTTCATGCACAATGGAGTCAAAACTTAATGATCACTATTATTAGTGACAATAGATATGCAAAAAAAGAATCTGGGTTGAATCTCACATTTCAGGATTCAGGTTTAAAGAATGGGCATTAAGACAAGACATCTTATAGTTGTTAGCTGAATAGACTGAGTCCAGGGGCTGTGTCACTGCAGTCTAACTACCGTGACTTTTCAGACTGGAACTTGTGACATGATGAACAGGCCTCCTTAACCATGTAGTTAAAACATGCAGAGACACAACAGCTTCCCTGCATCAGAGATTTAATATGGGAAGACTAGTATTCGCTAATATTAATAAGAGTTAGACAAATTTCTCAACAGGTCTTATAAGCAACGTATGGGTCAGAGAGCACCTGCACTTACGTGTACCTGGAGGGCTACCGAGTCTCAGTACTTTGAAGCTTGGTGCATTGTAGGTGATTTGGTGCCCTCAGCCGGTTTTATCTGGAACAGCTTACAAGTGAAATTGTGTTTAATTCAGCGGAGACACAGCAGCAAAATGCGGTTTTCTGAGTGGCACGGCAGGGCTAAGAAAGCTCCACTGGAGTCAGAGAGAGAAGAATCTGGACACGTGTGAACTCCCCTAATGTTTTGAGTTTTAACTAAACCTTTCAATCCTTTAAAATATCACAGGTGGGTTTAGAATGAGAATCAGATTTTCACCTCTGCAATCACTATCGGAGAGATACGGAAAGGACACGTAATATCACCAAGTCATGAAGGTGAAAAAAATAGACGTGTTTTTAGGCATGTAAGTTCTTGAAAACTCTAGTCATTTTCTGGCCAAACCCAATGTTCCACAAGTAATATATCACAGTATTAGTAATCAGGACATTGGCTTTGTAGGCAGAGGTTCAGGCACCTTTTCTACCCCTTCTAATCTGAACTTCACTGTAAGCTTAAATCCATATACAAAATCTGAGCTTTTTGTTGATCAGAATCATATACCTTCATGGAAGTCCTCTGACTTGGGCAGTACAAATTGTTTAGAGTTTTTATCAGTTTTAATGACATGGAAGAAAGAGTCAAACTGTTTAGGCACCCAGCTCTGCAACTCAGCATGTTTTGAACACAAAGAAACTGATGTTTCAAGGGTTTCTGTCCAGTTCTTGCAATACTAGTATGAGAATATATCTATAATACCAGGAAAGGTCGAATAATTTATCTCTAGCCAGTTTTGAGGAAAAGATTAAAATGTAATTGAAGATGTCATTAATTGATAACCCATATTGAACAAGAGCCCTTTATCTCTTCTTATAAGTGATAGATAACACAGTTTGTGATGGTTGACTTTATCTTTTCTTTAGGCCTGAAAGTGCAGGACCACCTTCAAAGGCAGTAGAAAAGTTCTAGTACAAAAGGGCAGAATTTACACAGGTTTGAACTGGAGAACCTTGGAAGGGCAACCTACTTCTTTAGATTTGATTCCTGTTTTTTGTTCCCATGCATAATTTCCAGTAATAATTAATGAGGGAGATGAAAACCATGAAGTTGAAATTATTGCAATGTAGCACAAGTACATCACCAGATTTACATATTTTGGGAGTTGATGACTGGGGAAAGAAAGTAGTTCCATAGATCAAGATAAGGAAATATGTGAATGGGCTTGAGTTATTTATAGAGTTAGATATTTAATATTATGGACAGCCGATCAGTTTGTATCATGCTTGGCCCCAACAGTATAATTTCTTCTAATGAAAATAATGCTTGAGCCAAAATAATGGGAACCCTTTCCTCTTACCTGTACAAACTGCTCCAGGGCTTGTCTGTCCAAGCATGTGTAGTTCTGCAGGAACTTGAGCTTTTCCAGCTGGAACTGGTCCCGAAAACGTGTCTCTGCCTGCTTCTCCAGCAGCTGGAACACCATAGCACCCAGGAGGAGGTAAAAGAGATACCCCAGTACCAGCAGTGGAGTCCAGCTGATGTGCCGGCTGTGCATGCTGAGGAGGGGCATGCTGCTCATCTGCCCTTGCCAGTCCCTGCTCAGTACTTCATAGGTTACTGTCCCAAGATGTGACCTACCCAAAACACCCGGGAATCACACAGCCATGTGCCCAGCTACTGCCCTGGAGAATTTTTCAATAGAACATCAGGGTACCAGGGCTTACAAAATGAGACTAATAGAGAAATTTTATCCCTCCACATCTGTTCTCTATCCAAAATAAAGGGTGAACATTTATGGCTTAATAAGAGTGTGAATCAGAATGTTTTTCTTCTATTAGCTTTTATCCAAAGATCTCAATCAAATGAATAAAGCCCTCTGAGGTTGGTATTGATTTCCAAGCTGGGAAGCTGAATCAAAACTGTGGTTATATGACTTACCCCAGGTCATATACATATAGAGTCACAGATAGACTCTTATAGTCTTGACAAGTAAAGCCTTACTCTAAACACTAGACTTCTGTACAAGAAAATGCTCTAAACTCTCTAATTACAGCAGACTGCCCAGAAGAAAGAAGAGTATGGAGCTGAATAAATGGAAAAGTCAATAGCTGCTGTCTGTACCATGCAAACATTGCTGGCACCAGTAAAACCAGCATGGTGAAGCTCATAAACATCCTGAATTCAACTTGGTCGCACAACAGAACCTCTTTCTTTTCCAGTCCTAATAAGATCAATCCCCTCACTGCCTGGCCTACTGCTCCTGAACTCTGTCAGATGACTCCACCCTTTAGTCCATAGAGTTAGAGAATGAACCACTCATGCCTACTGCTTTCAGTCTCTGTATTGCCCTTTTAATCCAAATACATATGGGGGAAGGAGGGCTTAAGTTTAATCATTAGCTAAAATGTATCAGGGTTTCACTCATGGGAGCCTTAATAATTATCACGCACTGGAAATGAGCTGGGCTTGCATTTCTTCTGTAGGAAGAGCATTATGGCAAGTGTGATCTGTGTCACACTGCTTCTGAAAGAAAACAAACACACACTCACACGCAGAGGAAGACGGCCAGGTGGCTAGGGCTGCAAATTTGTTATTACACTCTCTTACTGTTAAAATGTTCTGGATATAAATATCCCTATTTTGCGTAGCATTCAGATGGTTTTACATCTACCTTCAAAAAAGAGGTAGTGCTCACAGAAAAAGACTGAAAAATTATTTAATTCATATCTGTATCTGGGAAAATCCCTGGACTTGCCATTTGTACTGTACTTGTAACCTGGGGCCTGCCATCATCCAGAGGAGGATGACTGACTGGCAGCAGAAGGCCACTTACCACTCTCAAAAGTGAAAACTGTTGTGGATAATTCCCAGGAGACCATCCTGGACTTTTTCTGGGACCACTGTGTCGGTGTGAGTGGGGGGAACAGAAATATTTCAACAGGAAAGTGCAGTGTGCAAGGACTCAGAGCCTGATGCTCTGGTGTTTCTTTTCAGCTGGAAAAGTGGAACATTTGGGAGATGGAAGTTATAGTAGCATCGATATTACTGAGCACTGCAACAGCATTATGAAGCAAACTGATCTGAGTCAGCTGAGACATCCAGCTTATAATCACTGATGGAAGGCCTTCTCTCGGTCTGTGCTAAGGATGACAATTACTTACACAGTATCTAGCAAGAACACCACCCTTGGGTCTGGCTTCCAGAACTAAAAGCTACAGCTTGTCATTCCATTCCTAGTGAAATGATATGGGTGGACAAGCATGGGGCATTGCACGAGCAGGGCTGTCTCTGGTGGGAGATCCAGGTGTTTGCTGTGGTGTTGTTGATAGGACCTGTGACTACCAGGCCGAGAGAATGCCAGCCTACTGGTTTTCTGGAATGGATGCAAGCCATGGAGTTGTGCACAGCTGGGCTGGCACAAATTTTCTCAGTTGAAGTACATTTCACAATTAAGGGTATGAAACTATAAGATATAAATGAACAAATACAGAACTTAATCAGTTTTTTGTCCCCTTCTGTTCTTTTCAGTTCAGAGCAACAAAGCATTCCAGCTGACAAACTTGGCAGGGTAAATTATGCCTTAAGAAAAAAGTCCACTCAGGCTTATTTTTGGGATCTATATTTTCTGAGGGTGTTGCAAACTGAGTCACTAACATCTTCAAGGTGTGTTTATTTCTATACTATAGTTATTCCTACTGGTTTGGTTCTTTCCCCCTCTAGTGTCAGGCTGCAATATAGGAACCAAATAAAGCCAGATTCTGTGCAGCAGCCCAGAAGTTATGCCTTGCCACAGGAAAAAAGAAACCCAAATACATACATTTGGAAGTAAATTGAAGACTTACGATTTTTGTGTGAGTTCTGAATCTGGAAGAGGGAGTTCAGCATGGCTTACTATATCAGAAATTAAATTTGGCTTCCAGGTAAAAAGACATAGTATATGATGTGCTGAAATAACAATACTAGCAAATCCCTTTTTATGACAGGATGACAAAGCACACTCTCTAGTCTTAACTTCTCTTGTTGCTTTTCTAATGCTCTTCTGATTAAAAAATAAACAAAACCTGAGTTCACAAACTTTAGAAATAAAAAGTACAGAATGCATGAACTTTTTAAGAGTAGCTGAACATAGAAATTGACTGTTCTTCTGAGGTCCTGCTTTTCCAGTGCTCTCTGCCAATGTAGAACGTAAGAGGGCATCTGGTCTGAAAGCTAGGGAATGACTTCTCACAAAACATGTTTTGAATCCAGGACTGGACGTGATCTCCTTGACTATTCCTTCACTTATCTTTCTTCCTCAGTGTGACTGACCCAATGGGATCCAGCTTTTCCCATAGAAAATCTGAGCCATTCTGGAAAGGACAGATACCAAAATGACATCTGGTTTACAATCCACATAATAATCACTTCTCATGTATTACTTGGAGCAAATCAAAGGATTCAGTGTTCTCCAAATGCTTTACCTATTGTTCTTACAGCCCCTAACAAATCTTGAACATGGATAGATGTGAAATAAAAGATAGGCCAAAAATAACTGACATGGTTTGCTCACTTTCCTCACTGGTTTTCAAAAGCCAGAAAAAATACCATTGTGAACAGAAGTATAATTTACATCGACACAAATAAGCATTTCTAAATTAAGTAATAAAACAGTTGAAAGATACCTTGGCTGATCCTGTTATTCTCAAGCTTCTGATGGAGAATGATTTTTGGGCTAGTTTTTCTGGTAGAAATGTCTCTGTACAGAATTAGTTGACAAAGTGGATGCAAAGATCCAGGGATTCATTCTTTCACATGCTAAGCATTTCAGCCTGAACAGTTTGTACAAGGAAATACTGAATTATTTTAATTTGTTTTGCTCCTTGAATGACTTTTAAACTCTGCACTGCAGAGAAGAATTAAGGAAATTATTTTAGAACTATATTAAATATAAATATGAGAACCATTGCATTTCTTCAGGCATGACACTGCCATGTGGCAATTTTCTACTTCTGATTTTTTTCTCACTTCAAATTTAAACCAATCATTTTGACTTCCTGATTTATGTTCACATAGGTGAAAACATGAAGCATTTTCAGATAAATATTATAAAGAATTTTAATATTTCAGCAGTATTTTTTTCAGACAGATTCCATAGGAACAAAAAAAAAGATTCCTTGAATTCTGTAATTATTGTATTGGAGGTAGATCTTGTTTATGTTCTTTATCTGTATAAATGCATTTGAGTAAATCCACTGTTGGTCCACAGATACAAGTATTTGTTTAGTTCACTATTTGTGTCAAATGAAGCACTGCAGCTGCCCCCTAAAATGAGCAGAAGGTAACCTTTAGAAAATCTCAGGTGCCGCTCCTGAGCTCTTCCTCAAAGAAAAGGGAAAAGGAATCTTCATTTTTATTGTGGCGGTGTCAATTGAAGGCATGGATAGTAACCACTATAAATATTCAGTTTACTTTGCTTGTCTTATAGGTGAGGTTTCAAAGCAAACATTGCAGGAAGTGAAACAGATTAAAAAAAATAGAAAAAGATAGTTTAACATTGATTAAAGCAACAATAAAAGTGATCCGTATGAAATAATATAAAACCAGAAGTTTGATTGTTGCAGTTATTAAAAATGCACTTTGAAAAGACAAACAAATTCTATGTAGAGCTACCAAATATGCTATATGTAACAAGGCATTCCCAGGTGTTCATCTTCTTGGCATCCATATTCACCAGCTGCATGTTTGTACAGGCAATATTTACAAGATCTTAACATTTTATTATGTTGAAGTGCTCTCGGTTTATGCTACTGACATAAAATACTTGCATCCTGTGATTGATTAAACCAGGTAAGTATGTATGACATTATACACTTACACTGTTACACACGTGAACCTCATTACCTCTTTCTTTAAAAAAACAGGAGTGACAGAGGAAGATTGAGTTAGGGCATGTCCATCTTCCAAGAAAGAGAAACTCAACATATGGTTATGTCATTTTTTTCTTGGAGCTCTCTGGAAAGCTGCAGTGGCCAGGAAATGGTGAAATGCCCAAGCCAAAACCGGGTTAGCTCAAGAGTTTCATTAATGCAGGTCCAGACTGTGTACAGAGCCCTGGCAGATTCAACATCAATGAGAACAGATCCCTTGGCCTTTCTTATAAGTCTGGGTCATATTCTGACCCTCCCAGAAGCTACAGTGCTGTAACACACCAGAGGACGTGTATCTTCTTCTGAAATTAACTATATAGAAGATTGGAAATGTGTTGAAATAGAAGATGACATGATCCACAATGTCTGGCATCAATTAATCCCAGAAATACCTGTATGGAATCTAGCACTCTAGAGCTACTTCCTCAAGAAATTTCCACAAAAAAAAGAAAAAAAAGATATTTGGATTTATTCTGGTTGCAGATAATAAATAAATTGTATTTACCATATGAACATTGAACCAAACCCAACTAGATATCATGTGAATTGACTGGAGTGAGATGTACATGAAGATCTCCATGCTTAGCAATGCTGTTTTACAGGTGGCTTAGGGAGGATTCCAGACCAGGATAAATGTGGGCCTCCGGTTGTTTCTTCAATGTAGTAAATGCTTGGGTTATTTCAAATTAATCTTGAAGTTATATGAAGAGAGATTATTAAAAGAAGGAACTTTGTTTGTCTGTGGCCAACAAAAATTTCTTGAAGCAAATAATGCTTTCACAAAACCACATAGACATAGAGAAGAGATCCAGAAGCCCTCAAGCACCTGAGAGAAGGCCATCAAAAGCTGGAGCCAGGCTTTTCACAGTGTGGCTTGTGAGAGGAAGAGAGATAATGACAAAAAGAAAAGTTCAGGCTGGACATAAGGGAAAACCTTTTCATCACAATGACAGTCAAACATGGGAATGAATTGCTTAGAAAGGTTATGCGGTCTCCATTCTTGGAGGTTTTCAAGACCACACTGAACAAAGCCCTCAGCAGCTTGGTTTGATCTTGTAACTGATGTTCTTTTGAAGAAGAGGTGGGATTAAAGACCTGCTAAGATAATTTCCAACCTGAATTTTCCTGTGAACACAAAATGCAATTTTTGAAGAGAGGAGGCAGTTTTTTAAAATAGAGAATGCTTTATATCTTAAGACTATTTTTTACTAAATGAGCAATCTTTTCTTTCCACGTGATCTTATGAAAATTTTCAAAAGATGCAGGAAAGACTTTCTATTTACATGGTTTTATATATTTATATGGGTTTCTATTACTGGATGCACTTTTGTCCAAGATCTTAAGTGTCTGGTAAAATTTTAATCTTAGACCATGTTGCCAATCAGGTACTACTGTGTTGACAGTGATTGAATTTCACACCAAATTTACACCAGTGTAAAAAAAAGGCTAGAGAATTTTGAAACAGGAGAGCAAAGAATTATTTTCTCTGTGTGTGTGAGATGTGTGGGAAACTGAGAACAGAGCACTGAATCATCAAGTAGTAGAAGCATCACATAACTCATACGAAGATAGCAGAGATCCTTCTTTTCACCAGTTACTTAAAGCTATTGGAAATGCTTCAATGTCAAAAGGAAGGAGATGTTGGACCAGTGATTCCCTTTTAGCCACCTTCAAATAAATTCACCACAATGGGTATTTTGCTGGAAACAAAAAGAGACAGTTGCTTCACCCAGCAACATTTTGGAACCTGTGGCTCTTCTCCAGCTAGCAGGGCTGGATGGAAGCAGGAATGTGGCCCTGGTCTCCTCAGCAAAGCTGTATTAACAATAATACATTATATATTTAATACAGTGTTTATATATAACAGAGTGAGAAGAAGAAAAATAATGACAGACAGATAAAAATTCTGGAAGAAGGACATTTTAATATAATCTCCAACAAAGCAGACATATAAAAGGGAGAAGGCCCGTGGATTTTTCCACTTCTGACCAAATCCTTTAACTCTTCTTAAAGCAAGAACAGATCTGACTTTTATCTCAGTTTGCACATAGGAAATTCTCCTAAAGCCTACCAAATTATATGGTATCTGTGTTGACTTTTGTAGAAAATTAAAATGTAGAAAAGGTATAACTTTAATATTTTTAAATCGATTGCATATTGTTAATTTGGCAAACGTGTCTTCTGTAGGTTTGAACACAGCCATTCACCATGTACTTCTGTATAATTATGAATTTGACAAAGAATTAAGTATCAGCAATTTAAAGAAATATACATCCTTGAGAATATGTGACTTCTGCCAATATATTGTTTTAGTTTTATGTGAACAACCCGTATGCTTCTAAATGCATGACTATAACATTATCACTAGCATGAAAAGTGACAGCTTCAGTATGGTAGTATGTATATCTCAGAGAAATAGACTGTACTTTGCATTGCATTTTTTTATTTTAATTTGGTGTGTAAAACAAATTGTTTCATAACTGGATATTATGCAATGAAATAGTACTGAGCCAATAGTGAACTTATATTGTATATGAGATATAAATGCATTTAAATTTTCACATCTCGTTGGTGTTTCAGAAGTATTGGCCTTGTTCTATTTAAAGCCTATTAAGTGTACTTGTTTCTTCTGAAACCTGTATATTCTGAGAGGGTGTGCATTTTGCACAGCATTTAATCCATTCAAATAAAAAGAAAACAGTTGGGAAATTTTGAACTCTAGAGTTACTTTCTAAAATAAATTTGTTTTTATATTACAATGCAATCTCAGTATTCTAATAATCTAATAAGAAAATTGTTATTCCTTGGGGGCAAAAATCTCAAATGAAATTTTATGGAATTTTATAACCCAGATAACTACTATTATTGAACAGATATCTCTTGATGTTCAATAGGTATAATTAATAAAGCCTTATGCAAATCGATGCAAAAAAACCCTATCAGTAATAATAAGTGTTTCCCAGATTAAAGATGTATAAGAGCATTAATACATTAGATAATTTTAACATTTAGAAACATACAATGAATTTTCATAAACAAAGATATTTGGCAAACTTCTGATTAGTTGTTTCAGTTTTGTTAATCTTAATGCAAGATGAAGATACTGAGTGCAAATACACAAATATCTATTGTCAGAGAAATGGATTTTGCTGTCAAAGACAAATAATTTCTATGCCTATACCAATTAAACCTGTACATCTGAAGTACTTACTTGTACCTGTTTCAAAACAGAAGAGGAAGGGAAAGAATAAAGGTCTTTCACTGTTTCTAAAAGGAAATAGTGGACTGTGGCAAGAATTTCATTTGTTCCCCAAGCCTGAAAGGAGATAAAGAAATACATTGGACTCCATTTCAGGTTGCACTGTCAGTTTTAAAACAAACTTCAGAAACACAAAAGAAAAAAAATCCTTTAAGACACAAAAATCATTCATCTCCTCTTCTGCATTTTCCTTTCTCTACCCGAAGACTGATCATGGCATCAAAAGCATGTTTGCAGAGTAGCCCTTTTCTAAAAAGCTTTCCAATGCAGTTATTGCAATGCTTTAGCAATCCCAGCAAGGCCCTGTGAATGTACCTGCTTTAAATCCGCTCTGTTTAGAAAGCAAATGGTAATAACCTACAAACCCTGAGGTAATCTTTACTGAGACCTCTCATTCCCACCCCTGCATTACTGTCACTAAGGATAATCATGAGCATTCCCATGCTTTCTATTTATGAAACTTATTTTCCACTCTGTTGGCTTCTGCACACATTTATTCTTTTTTTTTTTCTTCCAATCTAATGTATAGCAGGGCCCTCAGTTTGCTTCTAAGATACTGATATAACAGTTTGAAAGGGTCAGGATCAATGAAGAAAGGAGCAGTAAGGATGTTGACATTTTTTAAGCCCAGCACACTTTGGTTTGGCTGACCCTGTGCTTCCTCACGTTGTTTCCTGCAGGGCACTGTGTGTGTAACAGTCATGCAGAGAGCGAATACATCTGCATGCAAATGAGGAAATGATTGCTGAACATCTCAGTTGAAGGGAGTTTGGTAAGGAAGCAGCAGGGCACCGAACTGGGACTCAGCACATTTAGATTCTGTGTGAAAGTGTCTGACTCAGCTTAATGGCTCTGGGCAAATAATTTCTCTGGTTTATTTTGTATATGTTTGAAATTTCTTGAGGAAAAGTTATGTGACTGATAACACATAGTGGTTTTCCCCTGAAGTTTGAAGTGAGAAGTTCTTCTTCTTCTCTTCCTCTCTACCTAACTCTCCTTTACATCTGAAGGTTTTTCTTTCTGGGGGCAGGAGTGGGGACATCATAGCCTCCATCCTTGTGCCCTAAAAGAAAACCCTCCAGTTCTCCTGCTACATCTTGCTAAATTAGAATTTACAACCTTTATTTCCTCAGTGGTTACTGCTATCAGTGGCTCCATCCCTCACATCTGGAAGGTTTTCCTTTTCCTCACAAGGATGAAAAGCCTTCTTTTAGCTGTTTGGTTGACTCCAAATCCTTCTCAGAACTTGCTGCTGAGCTGTCTCTTGTCTATGACACATCAGGTCCCTACACGTTTGTTGAACTGACATAGCCTCTTTATTTTTTTGTTCTCCTGCCTATGCTTAGCAGTTGGTTGAGTCATCCAGCCCTGCACTGCCAGGATGATCAAATGCTACTCCATTCCTTTTTCATCTACTTAGGGCAGCTCATCTTGTCTAACTTCAGGACAATTTTAGAAGTGCTGACTCTCCTTTGTTCTGCAAGAATACCTTTTATGACTTGGGGTCTAAATAGTTGTCAATGTTGATAATGTCTAGTCCCTTCTGAAACTGATGGATGATGCCAGGTAATAGCCTGTGGCTGAAAACAGTCAGGATGGAAAAGGCATTTGAGAGAGACATTCCTGATGTGGCATGATCCAGGAGATGATCATAGGATAAGATGTGCTCTTGTTAATTACATTACTCTACGTCACAGATTGAGTCACATTTGGGCCTTCTGAAGGCCCGAAAGGTTTGTTGTAAGACATTTGTCTCTAACCTTCTTCTGATGAGCTGCCTATAAATCCAGCTTAATTTCATTTGCAGAAGAAACCTGACAACAGCTTTTCTAAATAAAGACAAAAGGGATCCCATAGCCTAAGTGTGCTAAGTGTTTGCTTTGAATGAGTGTAGGGAGACTGTTTTTTCAGCCAGTGTGTGTTTACCTGACAGTTTTGTGATAAGCAGTGTGGTTCCAAAGCCCCACTTTGTGACAGTGCTAACACCATCTGCCAGGTGCTGATAGCTTGTTGAAAAATGCTGTCATCAGCACCCAAGTGCTGACAGAAAGTTCTTGCTTCAGTAGCCACTAACACGCTCATATTCTGTCTAATTGGTTGCTGCCACTAAAAACTATTATTCAGGAAAAAAAAGAAACCACAGGTCATTTTTCTTTATCATGATAAATTACTTTTAGGCTACCTTGCAGTGCCACTGTTGTTTATTTATTGCTTTCTGCTTCCTGCCAATTTTATTTATCTCCACTCTAGAGTGAACTTTATTACCTTCCTGTAATTGCTCTCGGTACCTGATTTGATGACAAATACTCATAGAAAGTTTCATTAGGCCTTGATATAGTGAAATATCTGTTAAGAACATACTCTCTGCTAGGCACAGTGGGCCAGTCTGCCTCTTGAGGTAGGGGTATGGTGCAGTCATTTGAGTAATATTTATTTGGTGTCAATTGCTACAATTAAATTTGTACCAGATGAAAACCAGGGCAGATAGTTTAAAGAAAATCTATACAGAAAGATTTGAAAATATTTTAATAACCAAGAAACCGCATTCAAATGCATTTACTTAAGGGTAAAATAATATACTATGCAGGTTGCACAGCCATGCATGCCCAGACAGTTCACTGATGGTGGCTGAGTAAAACAGAGAGCCTTCATAGTTTTGCACTGCAGCATTGAGCTAATAAAGAAGTACATATGAAGAACCTCAAGTGTTTAGAATAGCTGAGAACATCATGTAATATAACTGAAGCCAGAATCAGTTCTCACTTGTGTCAGTATAATGTGGAATAAAGCTATTTTGGCTTTAAAATGCTGTACTGGAGATTTTTCGTATTTTTTGGCAGGATTTACCTTTCTTTTGCAGGATGTTCTGTCTTGCTTTAATGAAAGCTAGGATGTCAGCATCAGCCTGGCTGTCTCCAGTCAGAGGAATAGATGTACTTGAACTTGGTGGGGTCCTGAAATAAGAAAGTATACCTGTGGACTCAAGTGAGTAAGAAGGTTAATTTTTCTGTCTCCTCTTTTTTCACCATGAAGGATTTTGTTCTTTAGATGCATTGTTAGATGTGGCACAGTTCAGCGGAGAATTGATCTTAGGACTTCTTAATGGTCTTATGTAGGTTCCTAAGATTAGCCACTATCTCTTTAGTGTGGGAAGGCTACAAGCTCATCAGCTACAGACCTCTCACAAAGGGTTAAAATATTGTACTGCTGAGTCAAAGACTTACTTCCAAGTGGAAAAGCTTAATGTAGTGAGTTCACCAGTGAAATGCTGGATGTGACTAC
Organism: Lycocorax pyrrhopterus obiensis; assembly: GCA_014706295.1. Taxonomy (NCBI): domain Eukaryota; kingdom Metazoa; phylum Chordata; class Aves; order Passeriformes; family Paradisaeidae; genus Lycocorax; species Lycocorax pyrrhopterus. Next base: position 30,119,158 of record JACSVZ010000004.1, on the reverse strand, counting down.
GCCATGTGTTTGCTTACTTCAGGCTGCTGTACATTTGAACAGATCAATAGAATTTTTGCCTACTGTGAGGGAATTAAGTTTTCATACATACACAGAAGTAAACAATCACACGGCATTCAAGACATCTCCTGAGAGACACAAATCCTTTGTGCTGCTGAGTCTCCAGTCCCAGTTCTTGTATCTATGCAGTGAAATCATTGACTTACCACTGCTTTTGATAGATCCTCTGGTGGTGTGAGATGATGTAATACAATGAAGCTGTTCTAATCAGCTGAGAAAGCTAAGAATTTTCACCTGCCTCTTTAACCTTATTTAAAGATTAAGCACTAATGGGGAGATGAGAAATACAGCGACAAAAAATGACAGTACAGAAGGACAAGTGGAACTGAAGGGAAAACCTTTTTTTTAACATATCCTACCTCTGTAATTATATTTATTTTAACTGTTCCTTACTGACTCTAGCAGTAGAAGGTTTGTCTGACTGACATATACAGCAGTCTAATATCCTTGTCTTTGTGCTACTAATTAAGTTCTCAGTTGCTGAATCAGTGAACCAAAATGGAAAAAAAAGAAGAAATTACTCTGAACTTAAAACTCCCCTACTATTATGTAATTTACAAGGCGATCGCAGAGCACCAATAAAGGACTATTCTAGATTGATTTTCATTTATTTAGCAACAAAATAAAAAATAAAACCCCACAGTATATTTGAGAAGGTACTCTCTAAATTCCACTTTAGCTTCTACTTTTCTTCTGCTTTTCTTAAACCCAAATGCAATTTAAAACATTAGGTTTTGGGGGATGAAATTTTCCATTACTTTTTTCTGTTCTAGAAGTGGACTGTTTTGGAAAATGAAAGGAAAAAAACCCCTTATGCTTTGTTCTTACTAATGCAGTAGGAAAAATAGTAATTTGACTGTATTTTCCTAAGGGTGTTAATAGCCAGAACTGTTGAGCATAATAAGAATACAACTTCTGGAAGTAGAGTGACTTGGCATAATGTTTCAGTGGGAGAAAAGAATGTGGAAATAAACACACTAGAAAAATTAAGGAGGCTGAAAAAACCAGTAGTTTCTGTTAACCTGCTAAGCTAATTTTTACAAAGCAGCACCTCTTTTGAGAAAACATGACATATAACCTTTGCCAAGCCTGAAACTGTTGCCATTTTATTTTAATAGAATGATTTGTGGGAGGGAGATTAAAAATATTTTAAGGACAAAATCACAAGTATGAAAAAAATCTGTGCCTAGTTCCTGCATTCTACAGTTCTCCAATACGTACACACTCTGATTTCTCTTCTTTTCAAATGTTTTTGTTTACTCTTTCAGACTCCTTTTCTCTGAGAAGACATAGTCATGAAGATTCATAAGCTTGTAGAGAAAAAAGCCTCAGGCCAAATGTGAAACCACCTGTGTAATGCTGATGATGCAGCAGGTTGGTCTAAAGCTATGTGGCAGCCTGCAGTTGTTCTGGAAGTTGGAGGAAAATCTGCAATTTTAAAAAATTTTTATTTTTGTATTTCAAGGAGACTGTTTTTAAATAGACTGACGAAGGATTGTCAAAGCATTACATTATTTTGTACTTTTTTTCCCTCTGACTAGCCCAGGTACAGCTCTTACCTTGTTTTGAAAGTTGGGTTACCAAAAGTGATTGAATTGTTTTTCACAGCTGGATCTTCATAAGGGTTGTCTCTTGTAGTGTCTGAAAAACTGGAATGGGAAATGAAGAAATGAAAGAAAATGAAGGAAATAAAGAAAAGAACATAGCCCTTGTGTAGGCAACATTAATACAGACACTAAGTAACCACAAAGATTTTTTCAAGATTTTTTAAAATCTATATAAAGCACTTGTTTACTGGAAGAAGATTTTCAGTTTAATCCATATGATGACTATGTTTATGTAGAGAATGTGGCTATGAAAGAATGACAAATAACTTCATAAAAACTATACTTTTAGTATTTGCCTTCTAAGCCAGGCTTGTAAAGCACTTTGATGTATCCGATGTACAGTTTGTAATGGTATATTTAGTTCCTAAACTGACTATTAGCTAAGTGAGGCCTTAGCTCATTTTCCGTTCTTTCTTTAGTCAAGCAAAATTATTACCAAAATCAGTGAGAGACTGGATAAAAACTCAGTGAGGACTTTGGGATGGGGCTTGTTGATGATAGCCAAATATATTGCAAACAGCTGCTGTGCATTCCTGCCCCTGCAGATATCATTATCAAGGAAGCTTGCTGTTAGGGAGGCAGTTTTCTGCCATTGGATATCTAGGGACTCTCTCGTTTTCCTGGGGCTTGCGTATACTGCCAGATCCGGTGCCAATCTTAGAGTGGAAAAACTGAATTACTCAGTGTAAGGATTTTTCCAGTAGATGGCAGGATTGGCAAGTTCTTGCTTTTCTAACTCTGCAGTAGTTTGTTCATTGTTGGCTGATGAATTGATATTTCTGGCAGAGAACTTGAAAAGGGAAAGAAATTTATTACTAAAATTTTACTGTATTACACTGTGCCAGATTCAGTTTTGCAGAAGATATTGTGCCCAGGAGTATAAGTCATTTTCAGTTGAACAGCTCCAGGTTTGCTGAATGATTCTCTTTAACTCCTCGAGTCCCACACCATTCACACCTGCCTAATTCAACTAAAGCAATATCGTATTTAATGTTAATAATATTCTGTACTTTATTATACCTACATATTGCAAGAGCTAGAAAGGATGTGTGATGTTATTACCTACTATGTGGTTTAACAATATCTGGGAACCTCATATCGTCATTCTGCTTTAGGATTTCCTGAACATTTTTTCCATTGATTTGGCAGTCTTTAAAAATGAAGTGATTTAGTGTTTTAAATTCAGTTTTCTAAAAGGCCTCTATGTCTGTGCCCTGAGATACTGAGGCATCCAAGACGTATAACCATGGTTTAATAAATCGCTACACATAGCAACCATTCCTGACTCTATTCTTAGCCTACAACAAACGTAATGTTTCTTAATGTGATTCTTTTTCATTGCTTTCTTTTTATTGAAATAAGCATCTTTGCTTTCTCTTTGCCATGCACAAAATATATAATTTTATAAATACTGTGAGTCAGCTGAAGTATTTTATTTTTAAGCTGCAGTAGTTTATATGCTTGAACTACTTTTATTTTTCCATTGAAATGAAAATAAAATTATTATCCAAAATTGTTAAATCCCCATTTGAAAGGGGATTTAGATTCTGATTGACTAAAAAAAACTTATATACTACAGGTGTGGTGGGGTTGGAACTCTAGGGATGTCACTTTCAAGTGGATTCCTGGACCCAGGGACAATATGGCAAAACGTGCCTTAGGGTGCTCTGGGAGAATCTGGCACCCAAGGAAAGCGATATTAAAAAACCCACTTAGACTGAGGTGATGCCCAGAATCAGGAAATTAACATTACTGTGCTTAGAGATGGACCTTAACCTCCTATCCTGTGCGTGTGGGGTTGCAAGCAGACATTTTTATTGTGGGATGCAAACTGTTCTCCTGCAAGTTAAGGAAATTTATAAGGAAGCTTATAACTACTTTTTTAAATGACTCCAAGATCTGTTTCCACATGAGACGTTAACAATTAGTGTACTAAACTAACCAATGTGTCCCTCAGTTTGGCACAACTCAAATCCATGTTTTATATATCCTAGAGATTTCTCTAATTCCTAGGCTAGAGGGATGGTCTGTATGGGGATAACTTGCATCCTTCATACTGAAGTTCTGATAATGGCATTGCAAGATAAGTTGAATCATAAGAGGACAAAAGAGTGTAATTTTGATGCGCAGCGGTTTGTAAGCTCAGATGCAACTTGTTCCTAGCCCGTTTTGAGAAGTCAGGACTCTCCTCCTTCATCCGAGTGTTAGATGCTGTTCCAGTGATGCAAAAAAATTGAGAAATGTTCTAGCAATTCTTTAAATTTAATGGAAATTCATTATGCCTGCATGGGGTGGGGGTAATGATACCCCTCTCTGTGTGCCCAGCCTGAAGGACTGGACATCTCAGGATGCTCAACAAAGCCAAACAAAACCATGCCTGACACGCTTTAGTGTGATGAAAGTCTTCTTCAAGCAAGGGGTTGATCTAGAGATCTCTAGAGGTGCCATTGTACATTTCCGTAATGTGCAAACAGGCACTCCTGGATCACATTTTGGATTTCGGTGGACGTACATGGTATGTAAGTCCCGTCTCTTTGTCTGTCTCCTAAGCTTTAACCTCTAACATTATTCAGCTTGTTTTGACAGTGTATAATTCCCATTTTCATTCTGAATCTATCTGATTTTTCCTTGAGTTGAATTTAAGAAATCTCAAAGACTGTTTCTGACAACTTCAGCAAAATCCCTGCTTTTTCTGGAGATTAAAGGTAGTCTGTCCAGTTTATAGATCTGTTTGTTTTTATAGCCTAGTACCTGAAGTTTCACCCAGTGGATAACTTGTTTTTTTTAGGGGGAGGGGGTAATCCGCTGTTGGGGTGTATTTCTCAGTCAGGCATGGGGCAGTGGTCATAGAGATGTACACAGTGTTGCAGCGGTGTTTCCCTTGCTGCAGGAACCCAAGGGCCAGAGACAATTGATCCATGGACTGATCAGCTCCATCAAGTACACGGAGTAATGGAGCTGGAACAATGATGCATCTTGTGGTGTGAATGCTTAATTTGCCAGCTGAAAAATAGTGGAAAATCAGGTAGATTGAAATGAAAAGCAAAAATCTGAAAGTGTGCAACCTCTGTAATGTTTAAAAAACCTCAGCTGCAGTTCTCCAGTTATCTGAGCTTTGGACATGAGGGGAACAGATGTTCAGTGTACAGGCAGGAAAGATTCAAGCTGCTTAAAAGCTGAGCATTTTAGTAGTTGGCTACAAAATTAAATTTGGCCTAACTTGCAAATTCATAGATAAATTGTTCCAGTTGTTGCCAAAGAATGTGAAAACCTTTGAAATGTCACTAATTGATGATGTTATTCCCAGATTATGTTTTATCATTATGTAACACTGCAGAAAATTGGCAGGAATAAAAAACGATTAGACAGAAAATGCTGTAAAATATGTAAACATTGACCTTATTTCACATAGCCTTAATATAGGGAATGAATTTTGCAATCCAGGACAATAATTGTTAAAAAAATCTGATGCTAAGAATCATTGGAGAACATGAAGAGTTATTTGAAAATATCTCCAAGGGAATTTAAAGTGCCAGGAAGATTTTGAATAGGAAACAGGACAGTCAAGGAGTCTGAGATCGAACATACTGTAGTGCTTGCTGGAATAGGACGAATGAGATTCAGTAAAAGGAAATGAGTGAGGTTAAGAAAGATTTGACTGAGATAAAAAGGAATGCATTCTTTCTGAGAGAAGGAAAAAAATCCAAAATTTTTATAAGATTTGAATAACTATCTAGCATTTATTTGATTCAAAGGGAATACAAGAACAGTTCAAAACTATTGAAACGAAATGTTCAGTGAGAGAATTAATTTGAATAGACAAGGATCTGATAAATTCCTTAAATGAAAGCCATTGTGGAAGAGACTGTGTGAGGAAGAACAAAAGGCTGTGCTTGAATTCTGGATGTGTGGAGCACACATGGAGTGCTGAGCCCAACATGCATTTTCAGACTTTTCGCAGACTTGACAGGAATCCATTAAGGGACATAAACATATACACAGTATGAGTTGCAGGTAGCATCACAAACTTTTAGATCTCCCTGACTGAGGCAGAAATGCTCACTATTCAACTCTTTGATTAACATATACTCATTTTGACACTTTAACAATTTAGCCATTTCTTTCAGTTGAAAAAAGAGACATGTTTGGCCATGAATCAAGTGCCTTTTAGATGTGTGTATCCTTCTTAAGCCTAAACAGGATTACCAGCTTCCCTTCTCTGTTATTGTAGTTATAAATTAACTTAGTATAAAATACAATTTGAACCTTCCCAAGGCTTAATTTTCTCTGGTAACATGACTGAGGTGTGTCAAACAATAGCAATCCACACAAATCATGCACTAGAAGGTGATCAAAAGACTTTGTTCAAACACATACAAAGATCTCAAGAAAGGTTAGGAATAGACCTGTATCCTTTGCATGCTGAGATACATAATTTATTATTTCTAGACTGAAGATTGTATTTACATTCATTCACATTCAGGAGTTTGTCTGGATGGTTTTACTGCATACTTACTCTGTCAACAGCAGTCTTAGATTTCTGACATAAAGCCCGCTAAGTTTTAGATCTTACATCTATTGAACACACCTGTTAACTGAATTCCATCTTGGAAACAGGTTTTATTTACACCACATTATATCAAATACAATTTATGTCAACTTTTGCTTTTGTGGCTGGTTATTCTGCTGGGTGAAGATAGAAATATCATTCCAAAGAAAGAGACTGTTGATTTTTAGGTGAGCTAGAAAAAAAAGAGCCATTTGTGTCTCAGGACTATGTAACTGAGGGAAGCGCCTGTAGCCTGGACTCATTCTACACAATTATGGGAAGTGGTAAGTCAAAGTTCCTGTGTCAGCTGGGGTCAAGGAAGTCCTTGGGAAATGAATATTCTACTATTTTATTCTTTTAAAGTCTGTGAAATTTGAAACCTTAACTTTAAAATGTTATTGCCTTGGGTAGGGGAAAAAGTAAATTTTCATGCACAGTGGGATGTTAAGCCTGTAACTCCTGCCTCAGAAAAAGGAGAAACAGTGTTTCTACTTCCATATACATCCCACTGGAAATGTACCTGACTAAAATATGTTTAAACAGCCTAATATAAAATAAGATCAACTTTCTAGAACCATAGGAAGGAAAGAGTACTTGACTTTTAAAGATGATTGCAAGAATATTGATAGAGATGGGAAAGTAAAACTACATTCATCCCAACTGCCTCTACAATTTTAGCTCCAGAAGATGAATATTCTGTGTCTGTGATATGTATGTGAGGATGATCCAGTCAGTCTCAGTCAATATGCCGATTACTTAGACACAGAGAAACTGTTCATTGTAAAGAACATCTGCTTCTTTGCAGGAAATCATGTGGGGCAGTACAGGACTCTGAAGTAAGCTTGGCAGCTGGAAGCAACCAGGCACCTTTCCCCATTCTAGTCAAAATGCCAGATGTACTTTTCTTAGACCTGTCCTCCAGTAATAAACATGAACAGTAAGGGCATGATAGAAAAGCTTAAAAAACCATAAAGAAACTAGTTATGCAATTTTCTTTCTGAGCTAGGGTAGGGGAAGGAGGATTCACCACTGCTGGAGGCCAGTCTCCCATTGCACTGGAAAGTGCCTGGGCTTTGCCACATGTTCTTTTTAATTCTAGAATTTTTAATTAGACTGCAAAAGCTACTGCTCTCCTGAGCAATGCATCAGCACACCAACTGAAATTTGTTGTTCCTAAGACCAGCAGGGCAGAGAGGTTGTGCAAGAGGTGCTTAGTTCAAAGGGCAGTACAAATTTAAAGAGAGTGACAGTCATGGATTGCTTGAGCTAATTTGGCTGACTTTGTGCTAAGCTAGACCAAAAATGCTCTCACGTTCTGTTCCATCAGCTTTTCTCTGGGACAAGTAACCTTCAGCCTGAGACCAGAAATGAACAGCACAGACTAGGCCTAAAACCTGCCAACCATTTGCAAAGCGATTAACGCCTAAGTCTGGGAGGACACAGAATAAGAACCAAAGCAAAGTAGAGAAGAGTGGAGTTGGTTTTCATCAGTTTGAGACATCTGAAAATGTCTTCTCAGACAACTTTAGAGGACTATATCTATCATTTTCTGTACTGATTATGAAGCATTTACTACAGATACATGAAAGTTTAAAATAGAAGATATTTTGCAGTTTTATGAAAATTCAGTACTCATTATTTAATGGCACATAGGAGATATTGTGTTTGCTGAAAAGCAGGAAACATTTGCGCAGATTATCGTCATAAAAGCGTAGGTGAAGACACTCATCAGAGAAATGGTAATTGTATAAGGAGAAGGAGGAGAGAGAGGGAGAAAAAGAGAGCAAGAGAAAGGTGAGGAGGGAAAGAGGAAGAGAGAGGGAGAAAGGAAGAAGGAAGGAGAGAGAACACCTCCATTTATTGTCCTTGAATACGGAAACCTGCACAGTCAGGTGTGTGGTTTCTTGCACTCTACTTTCCCTGATGGTTATGAAAAACCTATTACTGCAAATTTAAATTAGAGGTTTTGAAATCAGAGGTGACCGTTAATGAAACAACTAAGATGATTACATTTTTCTACTGTAGATGATGCACCAGCATCTTACAATATCAAATATAATATCATTGTGGAATAATATGCCACATAAATGTAGCCCCATGACATTTTTCAGTAGCAAATCTATCTAGGATACGTATGAAATAATTTTAAAATCTTTTTGAAGTCCCCTGCATACATCCCAAAGGAGATATAGTCTCTTCATACAGCAAAACTGACTGATAACAGGCTTGCCTTTCTTAGCTGTCATGGGGCTCCTAGAGAAAGGTTTCCAAGGTTCCAAGACCAACAAGTCAAAAGAACTGAGGTACAATAAGCTACCTTCAATAGGACTTCCAAATAACTGAATGATAAAATTTCATTTTCTACACCATCATTTCTGCTGCAACTGAAAATACAGTGTTTCAGTGTGACATTTGCAGAAGCATTCTGGAGAACTGCACTTTTACTAAAACTGCCTTTTTTCCCATGAAAAGAAGGAAGAGGAAAATAAACAGTTTACCTGTTAGTTGATAGATGCAGTGAGGATCTGGTAAACTGTGGATAAACAGTGGTAGTGTTTGGCGAGGTAACCATCTCTGGCTTTTCCTGCTGGGTTTAAATTGAAAAACAAATTATGAGGATAGGATTTTTTTAGAGTGCTTCATATTGGCCTATAAATTTCAGCAATAACAAGGTAAGCAATGACTCATTCAGAAAACAGAGAGTCTGAATTACACAGTGTTTTCTCCATTTGCACAAACACTTCTGAACAAAGAGAAAAGTATTTAGGATTGGTTCAAGTATTTTTAAGCTCAAGTTACAGGTTTTTAATATGTAACAGCATGTGCTCACTGATTTGAGTTTCTTAGGGAGCTCAGATGTATAGATAGGTCAAGATCTAAGAAATCAATTCCAATTACGTTTCCCAGTTTTCTAATCTTCTGCTGATGAATCATGAGAGGTTGAATCCTGGACCTCTCCTGTTAAGGTATAGAGAAAAATGTGCTGCAGTGAATTCAAGAATATTACTTGTAGTGCTTTGAAAAGCCTAAATATTTAGACAAGAAGGTGACTAAAACATCATCCTCTTTGCCACTAATATGGTTAGAGATTCTAACTGGAAAAGTATTTGGCAATGATAACTTGCAGCTAAGCTACTTAGGTGGCACTGTATGGATAACTAAGTTCCCCCTGTTAAGTTCTGTATTTATTTTATGCTTTTTTCTTAAAAATACAGTTTGAATTTATAATCTGAGAGAGTATTCTCTAATGAGAATTAACCAAAATATGGGCTAAACATTTCTTTGTTTATAACAACTTTTCCTCAAGGAGTAAATCTTCTCTTCCAGCTAATAATAAATGATATGGGATGGACTGCACTCAGCTCTCTTTTTCATGAGGCTGATGTATGTTTCATGGCAGTGCTTTGTTGTGAGATGCTATGTCACTACTTGCAAGCCATTAAAAAAGTGTCAGAAGGGGAGCATAAGAAAGCTATGTTGTTTCAGTAGAGGGCCATTTTCAGACTGGCTGTGCTATGAACTTCTAATACACTGGTTAAAATGACATCTCTTTAGTTCATTTTTACACAAGTCATTGCATTAGAGCACTCTGTGCTTAAACTGGTGGACCTCAGCTAGAGAGTGAGGAAACACACTCTGTGCTGGGAGCTGCTGACCCTCTGGGAGCCTAGGGAAGCTGAAAGGTTACTGGAGTCTTTGCAAACAAAGGAAGCTAAAAAGGAACGATTTGCTGCAAAAACCTGGTGAAATCGTAGTTTTGCTAGCAGTAAAAAAGATTATTTTTTGCAATTTGATAATGTTCCTTCAGAGTTGTTGGCATTTTGGGCCCATTCTTCCCTATCAATCAAGCTGTTTGGAAGAACATAAAAAACAGAAAATAGAGCAGCAAAAAATGGGTTTGTTTGATTTTTTTAGCTTCACATAAGTATAATTCACATTACCTTTGTCCAACTTACATTGGCATAAGCACAGGTGAACCAGACTCTGAATCCCATCCTTCATACTCCTTTCTATCTAGTCAATTAACTACTTCTTTAAGAAATGATTGAAAATTTTATATTATTTGAAAATGGAATAAATATAAAGTGATTTCATACCTGTAATTTTTTTGCCTCTTCAGACCACCAGACTTCAAAGTCTTTTTGCAGCTTCATCTTAACTTTTTTCATAAGAAGCTGCAGGTGCTCAATCTCCACCTTCAGCCCTTTGAAGTGGCTGTAGACTATTTTATAGCTCATATGAGAAGAAGAAAGTGTATTATAGATTTTACAACATATATCTGAACAAAGGTTTATCCTACCTAGAACAGTTAACAGAGATTTAAACTATAAAATAATACATAATAATCAGAGATGTAGAAGACACAGACAGATGGTAGAAGGAAACATCTCATATTTTATAAAAGTTTCACTGTACAGTAAGTGCAAGAAACTTATTCCACAAACCTTTTATTTCATAAATAAGTTAGTGAAATTCAAGTGGGATCAACATTGATTAACAATTTAAATACAGGTTCAATCAACTATGAAAATGATTTCTTTTGAATTCTCAGCATGCTACCATTAATAATATACTGGTCATCTTGGATTCAGATAGGAGCTGAGACTGATTCCCCTTTCAGATGGAAGCTTCATTACTCTCTTGGCTATCAGACGCTTGGAGATTTACCAGGAGTATGAAAGAGCCAGAAGTTTCCTCAGAGATTGTGAATAACATAAATGCTAGCAAAATACTTGGTACTGATATCCTTGTATCTATTTTTGTTATCCTCCTGGCTACAGTGAGATTAGAGCAAGGACTGGTTAACCAAAGTGTATTCTGCATATTATTTACACTTAGTGAGTCCTGTATATCCTAGAGATTTTCTTTAGGTCAAGAAAGGCAGGACTTTTCTGAATCAACCCAAAAGGCTCACAATACATTTGGATTCAAACAACAAGTTTCAAACACTAATCCTCAGGGAAGACATTAAGCTGTTTATATTTATTTTTAACCTTTAGCTCAAGCATAAATTTTCCTCTCTCATGTACTGTGGCATCTGACAGACAAACCAACAGCATATACACAAATTTAAAAACTATTAGTGAACCACAAAGCTGGTATTTTTAAAATGTCAGAGAAAACCCTGAGGGTAGCTGTGTGTGCAGAATTGTAATTGGTATATACTATCAGTATAATTTATCTTCTGAAGGATGGTAGAAATCTGAGGCAGAAATAATACCTTTTTTTTTCTTCTTCAATTTGCATTCGAAGATTCTCTTCAACTGGATCAAATGTTAGTTCTTCAGAAGGATTTGAAACAGCTATAGGAGAAATTATCAGACTTAAGCAATGACTATATGATGTCCAAAGAAGCAACTTCTAACTAAAATAAAAACTAGCTTTCAAGAGGTAGTTAATGAAATGGCGGTCATTATCCATTTCTCTCTTCTGGAAATGCTTCTTCAAATTCCTTATTTAGGCCTTACTTAGTAGAGGACACAGTCAATAACTAGTGATTTGAATTAAATTGCTTATAACTGGGCTTTTTCCTCATTAAGGACTGGAATATTCATTTTAGATATAAATAAAAGCAAGTTAAACATTCATATTCGGCATAAAACACTATCGAATGCATTCGACCAGTTTTGGCAACAGTTTTGGCAACAAAAACAAGACCAGAAGTTGTTGCAAAAAGAAGATACACCAGTAGCTCTTGAAAGAGATATTAACTTTGGTAAGCAATAACTTCAGATAATTAGTATAAATAAGGAAAATATCCTGAAACTGTGTGAGAAAATTTTCAGGGTAAAGGAGAAGTAGGGGAATACCTTAAGAGTAGCCTAAGTTAGCCTAAGAAAGCAACTTATGATTTCCCTATCCTGTAACAGAGCTAGTTAACATGCAATAAACAATATGCTTATTCTGAGAGACGGTAAAACAGTCTTTCCATCATGGTTTATATGTTCAGTGGTGGAAGGAAATGTAAAGTTACCTACTAATGTTACAACAGTTTCTGTTTCTAGGATGAATGAGAAGAGTTTTATGTTCCCAAGAAAACATGTTTGAGCTTTTTAACTCAAGAAAAATGAAAGAAACAAAAGATTTACTGTACAGTACATGCAAGTTTCCATCCCAACTCTTATTTCTGCTAAGAGAATAAATTCTGTGTCAGCCTGTCACAAGGCCTGAGGAGTGCACCCTCTCTTGAAGGAGAGGAATTCTGCCTGGAACAAGAGGGCAGCAATGACCCCTCTCTGCCTGTCAGCACACCAGCTGAAACCATTAATCTTTTGTAGTAGCACCCTATAGCTTAATACAAATGAAGTTGAAAAGCATTTTATTTCATTACTTAGCTCAAGCATGTTAATACAGACAGTCAAGGAGGACAAAGCCCAGGCACAAGCCTCATTTCATACATTGAAAGGCTTTGCTGTGTGTGACTACAAAAGAAGGATAGGGTGAAGACATTTGTGGTGGGGAGGGTACTAGCAAAAGATAAAAATATAAACTGTTTGAAATGTTAAAGTGAACACACAAGGCGGGAGGCGCAGACACCACAGCAGAGGAGATGCTACAACAGTGACATAGTATAACAAGTTATACCTGAACACAACAGATAATAAAAAGGCCATCATAACCATGTCAGGACTTTAAGGAAAGCAATAAACCTTTCCATGATTACAAGGGATGAGAATTTTCTGATTTGTCACATTTCATCCCCAAGAGAAGGCATAATGTGGGAAAGCACAGGGCTACAGAGGGGACTTGTGGGGAGACACTCATTGCAGAGCTCCTGAGGCTTCATGCTTTTCTGAACTTTATGAACACACAGCAGCCAGACCTGAGGGAAATGTGCTCTTGTGGAACAAACTGAAATGATTTAGGGAGTTACTGGCTCCCAAGTGGGCCATGCTCACAGACCATGTGAGAATCCTTATTATGTTTCCATGAATATTCCAGCCAGACCTAGTGTGAGCCAATTTCAGGTTAAAGGGGACTCTCCTGAGCACACTGAAGTGCATTTGTCCTATTTGCACAATCTGTGACAGTGTCTGAGTTCAGGAGGCAGCAGCTCCAGCCCCTTATAAAGAAGGGAAATAATATAGGGTGGAAGAGAGTAACATCTTAGAATGCTAATGCTGTTTCTGAAGTGAGGACTTCCCTACACGAAAACATCACCAAATTGTGCTAGTTATTACAGAGTCAAACAAGACCAGAATACAGCTTTCCTTCCTTGGTTTACTAGGACATCTAGTACTTGGAAAAATATTTTTATGTTAGCTTTGACAGGTCAGCCAAACTTAGGCAAAATTTTGTCACTTGTATATAAAAACAGCAAAAGAATGTTTTTTTTCTGCTGATTACATGTTGTAGAATGGATTATTTGGTTGCACATTACCTTCAGAAATAATAATAAAGCCTTTTTTATGAGATGAAAACCTTTATCATAAACAGGTCCCAGCACCCTCACCCATGAATACAGCCCTGCCAATTATCCCTAGCTGGTGATGAAAGGCAGACGCACAGCTGTGGACAAGATGAGCAGGACCATTTTGTGAACGGAAAGAGGTGAGTATACTGCAAGCTGGTGTGGCCCCAGCAGTAAAAATAGCATCAGATAAATGGCTAAAACTTGTACATCCCTGTGCACATCACTGAGCTCGGGTCACAAAAGCAGAAGAGATCTGATCACAGTGTCAGGTGAAGCCCAGTAGTAAGTCAAGTCCAGGACATGCCTACTGGAGCACTGCTCTGTAAGTTCTCCAGTGTCTTTTCCCAGGCTGTTGCAATGTCCATTTCAGCTTTTTGCCATGCCTGCCCATTGCAGCAATGTGTTTGGGAACTGAATAACATTCTGCTCTAACGACCAGACCTTTTGGAATACACCTACTCTAATATATACAAAGGATCATGGCTCTTTCCTGATGTTCCAAGCAAAAAGACATCTAAGGTCTGGTGGACTGTATTTCAGCACTTATGTTTCCTGCTACTTCTGCCTTTTCCTCATTCCCTGCTACTTCTCCCCTCTCCTCCTCTTTACCTTTCCTGAATCCTTGCAGGAGCCTCTTTCTGCCCCTGGGCTTCTGCTGCCTCACATCCCTCTCTTCTTACCAGTCCAGGCAATCTCAGCTACAGCTGAAGCAAGGAAGCTAAGGCAGAGGGTACTGTATCTCATATGTAATGTCAGCAGTCTTCAGTACATAGGATCAGTCATTTTAAAATAATGTTAGAAGGACACTGAATGAATAGACTGTAAAACATAAAAAGCATAAAAATTTACCCACAAATTTAATTTAGATACCTAAAAAAAATACTTTCTTTTGGCTACAGGGTTTTTTTTTCCTCTAAAGAGTTTCTTTTTATTGTATATATCTGCCTTCCCATGCAGAAACAGAAAATGTATATTAACCGCACATATACAAAGTACACATAAATTACGAAGGACTGGAAAATCATGGCATCAGCTTTTGCCCACTTACATGAAAAAATCTGCAATACATTCAAAGATGTAGTAGAGATGCTACTGCTAAAATATTAACTATCAGATATCATTTCTGCAACTGCACAGAACACAAAGTGGTATCTACTTTGTTCAGTCAGGGTTGACTTTTAATTCATTGATTGACAGTTTGTCATACGAAGCTCAGCTGTACAGTTTAGCTCTATGCTTTTAGTGCATCAGCTGAGATGATTTCATTCAGTTGGAGTGTAATACCACATGCACTTTTCGTGCCCCAGTGACTTCTCCTGGGCAACAAATGCATTTGCTGCAATTTAATCCTGGATAATGCAGCCCCAGGTTTCAGGGGTGTGGGGAGGTATGACATGCATGTTTAGGACAACACTGGCTCTGTGTATTCTAGGGGTTTCTGTTGGCATACCTCCCTCCAGTTCTGTACAACAGAACTATTTTGGCAGCAGTCAGCAATGCACTGATAACGAGTATTAGTTTCTTTACATTAACATAACTGCGCGTACAGCTGAGTGGCAAAAATTATGAATCCTAAGTCGTGAAGACACTGAGTCACAAGATATATAGAAGAGACTGACAGTGCTACACTGGGTAGGGAAATAGCTAGCAAACTCTATGCTTACTTTCAGGCTAACTGTTTTTGTTACATCTTCATATACAACCCATTTGGTGAAGGGAGGCACAGGATACAATTGATACCAGCTGCTTGCTTAGAGACAAAGGTGACCTCTGCATGAGTTGACAGTTCATATGATAAAGGTTTGTAATTTTTGGTGCTTTTTTTCCCATAAAGAAAATTGTAAGAAGCACTTAAAGATATAATTATTTTATTCTAATGAAAGGGCCAATTTTGGAGTACAGGAGGTGGTAAATTTTACAATGTTCTACATGATCAAGTCACACAGTACCAGAGAGAAATTGTAGCACCTGCTAACTGGATCACTATTTCAAAGCCATGTGGAAAGCATGGATGAAACACACTTTTTCTAGCATGAGATACCAAGTGTTATCACCGTAGTTTGCTGCAAGCTGGCAACAACCTGAAATACTCTGCCAGATTCTTGTCTACCGTCAGAAAATTCTGCAAGAAACTCTCTGTGACCCTGAACTTTATACTCTCTGGGGTGCTCATACATTTCTCAACCTGAGTGTATCCTGGAAGTCAAACTCCTAGGGATTTATTGTCTTGTGCCTCAAATAACATTGTGCCCTGCCCTCCAGCTGTACTTTTGCAGTCAAATATTTTCATTTTTTTCACTGGATAGTCTTGTGTTTATCTGCTTAAATTTATAGTCACTTGAAGTAACCAAAGTTAGAAATGACTTCAGTATCCCATTCATATATTTACTGCTTTATTTATCAGCTTTGCAGCTTTTGGCAAACTTGAGCTTTAGTGCTTTCAAACTGGAACATATGTTGTAACTTAGGGGTTTTTTTTGGGTTTTTTTTGTTTGTTTTTTTTTTTTTTTTAAAGAACTACTGATCTATCATTATTCAAGATAATCTTACAAGTAATTCTTCTCTTTTTCTTTCTTATGCTTCCCCTGGGCCATGTCAGCGTATATTTGTCACTGGGTACCACGTATGTACCTTATACAAAAGGAAAGATGAGTAGGCACAATGTAACTCAGGAGAAGACGAAAATATCCTAATGTCTGGATGAGTTTATGTTGTGGGTTTTAGAGCAATTTACTTAACCCTAATTTAATAGATTTTTTAAAATTTCAGCCAGTTTGTCATAGAATACATTGAAACAAACTGTCTTATTTTCAGCATTTTACAAGTTAATGGATGCACAGGGGATTAAGGACATGTATTTTGTTGAGTTTGGTTTTTATTCTAATCACTGAATTTAGTAAAAGAGCCCATTGGTATGTTGCCTTTGTTGTTGTTTTTGTTTCATTTTGTTTTTTGTAACATTGCATTGCTTATTGTTTTACTGGCTCAATACTGGCTCAAACTAACTAACTTCCAATGTACACCTGGAAAGTAGAGCTATTTTCCCCATCTCAGTGAGCTGTTTTGCCTAAATACAGACTCACACTTCAATTCCCTCAAGTTTCTTCTTTGAAACTAGTCATCTATACTTTCCTTCCTGAAAATACATGGCATACAAAACAGAAGGTGTTACCTTCATGTCAGCTGCACTTAAGCCATGCAAGCTTCTGAAACCACCATGGCTAAAAATTCTCTGTTGCTTTCCAAATATACAAGTAAAATATACTGGGGAAAAAAAAAACCCAAAAAACAAAGCAGCTTCAAGTTTAATATGTTCCATACACGCCAGTTAATCTAGTGGAACAGTAACATAGCTGGGTCTTAGCCAGGAACCCCCTAATAACTCAGATTCTTGCCTACACTTAATAAATACTTTTTACCATTTGATTACATGAGATTACTGTTGCATCATTTATCTTGTTCATAATATTAGATAAAGTCATACCTGATATGTTTGAATGATCTTTCACTGCCTCCCAATAAGGGGTGTGGTTTGTCATCCATAAGCTTTGAGGCTTTGTAAGCATTCATTTCTACAAAATCCAAGAGTTTTCATGGAAAAAAAAAAGTCTTCCCTAAGCTTTGTCATGCTCTTCTTGAAAGAAAAGAATGGAAAATTCTTCTGAAGTCTGTTGCTTATGACAAACGTGAGACATTAGGAATATACCACCACAAATATCCAGACTGCAGTTCAATAAGCACCACAACTTTTGTAAAGTAATGCCTGGTCAAGAGAAGGACTTGATTAAGAATAATATAGCACAACTTTCCTAAGAATAAGACATACCTAAGGGTGCTAAATGTGCATGAATGTCACAGATTACTGTGCATGAACAACATACACAGGCATGGGCGTAAAGTCTGTGCTTGCAGATCACATTTAGGAATGCGATGCACACAGCAGCTGTGGGATCAATTCAATAGGCCTAGTGGTTTCTAAAATTAAGGGGTGTTTTACCTGCATTCTGCATAGAACTGTCTCTGGTTGTCAGTACAAACGCTCATGACAATGCACAGACGCATTTATTCTGGATTGTACACTAAATTTATAGCAATGTCGTTTGAAAGAATATTAAGGAAAAATAAGCATACATGTTTATCCTTAACTGCTTCTGTTTCAGCTGTGTATAGGTATAGATGGGCCATGAAACTGATGCATAACTTCAAGTTAGACAATAAATGAGGTTTTGACCTTGATTCAAGAAGTGAATACTAACCAAACAAATGTATATGGCAGTACCAGTCTGAACAATTTTGATCTTTCTGCTACAAGGTATTAGTAAAAGTCCTTTCATCCGCAAGAGGGAAGTAGAGGAGATGGAAAGCACAAAGGAAAGACACACCATTATTGGTAAAATCAATATATTATGAGCATGAGGTTGCACTATATATTATTCAGTTTAACTCTTGGCTCAAATAAGACAAAAGGTGTTGGGTTGAAGCTCCTCTATCACAGATCTGATGGGTTTTTTCTATGCAAATAAAAGAGAGCTGTACTAAGAACCCACCTCAGTTAAGTGTACAGTAAAGACAAAAGTACTACAGAAAGTTTTGTTTCCATTCTCCCACATGGCTACTCCACTCATCCTCTAAAACCGTTTCCTAAATGCTTTTTTAAGTGTTGGTATGATGTATGAGTTTTCCAGAAAATTTCTGAAACTACAACTATAGGATTTCATGTCACCAGGAATGTCATTCTTTGAGAAGATTAATTTTGATGTTGTTCAGAGATTTGGCACGTGTTAGATTAGGGCTATGTGCAACTTGAGCAGTTGTAGGGATGAGATTACGGTTTTGGGACCCCCTATCCCTGCTGGTCACACTCATATCCCACATGGAGTGCCATGCTTTTGCTGGTCCTCCCATTCACATACCTGCTGGCTGCAGCTGCAGAACAGCTGGGCTGTCTGTGCTGGGCTACCAGCTCAAGAAGGTACAAAAAATACAGAGGTATTTGGGGAGTTCTCATAATTCAGTTCTTTCCTATGACCTGTGAAGGAAAGGACACTGGGCTTGATGTTCTGGTAGCTGTTGGCTGAATTACAGTGTACTGTCTACTGAGAAGAGACAATCCTGACATATCCAGAAACAATTGCAACTTATCGACAAGATTCTTATCTGGAGAAGTTATATCAAGCCTCTGCACATTTGTGGGATATTATTAGCTATTTGTTCCAAGTCGTTATTTATTTTGGTCTCAAATATGCAAACATTTTTCAACAAAGAAGGAATGAATTAATTTCCTTTAGCTATTTCAGCAAAAAATAAAATGGCAGAAGTTTTTCACCAGACCCGCAGGTTGTTCTGAAATGCTGGATATCACACTTGCCATGTTATTTCTCATTCTTATCCTGTTCTTTTCATAATCAGCTATATAGAAATTGCTATTCTAGCTTTGACCTTGAAAAACTCAGAGAAAAACAGATGTGAAAGATCTCCATTTGTTGTTTACAGTTCATTAGATTACCGAAGTTTTGTTTATTACAGAGGACTTTCATGGAGGAAAGCTTGACTGAAACAGACCTAGTCAAGCTGCCCAATACACCCACTGGACATGGCCAGAAAAAAGAAGCTTACAGCACCTTAAACTCCATATTATTCTTTGTTAAACTTTCTACCAACCTTTTAGAGCCAAAAGAGAGAGGTACTCAAAGATATACTGAAGTTGAGCAAACAAGCTTAGGCCTAGAATCTGTAGCCTGTGCGCAGAGAACCAGATTTATTTTTTGTTTCATTCCACCTCAAGTCCTGTTTCAGAATCGTAGAATCGTTCTGGTTGGAAGGGATCTTGGAAGCCTGTGTGGTTCAAACTGCTCAAGGTTGGGTGAAAACTGAACTAGATTATGTCCAGACATAGCATGAAAACTCCATGAACAAACATCCTGCAAACTTCTTTGGTGACTTTTTCAATGTGTAACTACCCCCACAGAATCTTAGTATCTTAATTTAAGAGATCAAACTAGAGAATTGAAAGCTTCATCTCCATATTCTGTCTTGCTTACTTCTTAGACACCAGAAGGAGTTCCTAAATAATAATGCAGCTCACACTGAACTTTTCAGTATTTCAGAAGAAATACTTACTGCAAGAAAGCTTACAGAGACTGCAAGCTGTTCCAACAACAGTGGAATGCCAAAGTCAGTGTCAATAAAACTGAGTACTGGGTAGCTGTGCTGCAAGTTCACGACTCCTAATAAAAATATCACTTGATCCAAAAATGTCTTTGCTCTTTTCCGAGATCTGATATCTGAATTTGAGAAGGTCATATGGGAAGCTTAATAGGAACACACAAGTAATCTCAGAATTTTCTCTGACATTCAGGAGGACATATTTGCAAAGACTTCCAGTAAATATCAGTATTCCCTTTCTTGAAGACAAACTGAAAGGGAAGACTCATGCCTACCTCTAGAAGTTAACATTGCACAGAGTAAAACCTGCTAAAAAGAGTAATAGAAAAAATACAGCAAAAAATAAAACTACAAAACACCCTAGAAGGACTGAAGAGAAACCCGTGGAAAGAAAGGTCTGTGTGAGATTGAGGCCTGAAGGGACACGTGTAAGAAGTGTCTTCTTATTAGAACATACTCCTACAGTTTTAAACTTAATTCCTATGTAATACTGGGAAAATCCCAAAACTTTTTACCTAGGAAGAAACCTCAAGTACTGTGGCAAGGCAATCACTACAGCTTGTCCAGCTGCTGCTTTGAATCCATGGCTTTTTCCAATTGTGATCATCTTTACAGAAGAACTTGGTAGATACAAAAAATAAAAAAAGCTCTTCAAGAGCTCGTATTTTCAGCCATAATCTATGCTGACTTGAAGCACAAAATAGTATTCAAAACCAACAGAATAAGTTTGTTATGGTGTGTAACTTCACAGTTACCACGGGATAAAGTTTAATAACTTGTAATGTCCCACACAACTACATATATATGTTTTCAAAATTAATCGTCCCTAACTGTTTCAAGAATTTGATTAAAAACTGATTTGGTAAATATTTCTAAAAGTACCTAATATGTTACAATAATTGTACAAAGCAAATTCAAAAGTATCTCTATCTTTGGCAGAGTAAAACTCTAAAAACGGCAAAGAGGTACTGGTCTTGAATTTTCATCCAGTTGTGCTATTGGTATCTTTGTCTTAGAAACAATGAAAAATCAACATCCTTTTTAGCAAGCACAATCTTACCAGCTTTCTGGCACTCAGAATTCCTATTTCCTTTGAAACAGACTAAAGAAATTAAACTCATCCCTAAAGAAAATGGCCTTGATGCCACTAGAGGTCACCCTAGGAATAAAATCAGTGCGCTGCAAGCACAAGAACTTTTACAAAAACACCACTGTTACTTGACATTTCAAGCACAAATGCATAGAACATAGCTCTCAGAAACATTGTGAATGTCAAAATTGTGAATTCCTAAGAGAAATCTTTCCCTTATTCTGAGGCTATTGCAAACTGACTACACTGCTCTTTAGCGTATTTTAGCCCTTGGATGCCTGGTAGCACTGGGGACATTGCCTTATCTCTCGTGAAAAAAAAAAACCCAACGAAACAAAAAAATCAACCAACCAACCAAAAAAAAACCCAAAAAATCAAGCTCCTTGAAATTATGGACTTCAGATTATTTCTCTAAAGTGCTTTATTTAGCCCATACATAAGATATCATTTTTCAGCACCAAGAATGATAGTCTTAAAACAGGCCATCTATTATTCTCCATGGACTGTGCTGGATTTGTGTGGGAAAACACAAACTGCCAGTTTCCTCAGCTTCTGTCATTTTGTGATTGAAAACACTTGTGTCTCTTCATTTCATGGCATTAGTACAGATCAAGACTCTTCTGCTTCATATGAAAAAAGTTAAATATCATCTCAGTTACAGTTTGTAAAGCGGTGAAAGAAACCAAGCCCATTTTATTTAAATATGGATTTATTTAAAGAACAGATTAACTCTGATGCAAGCCAGCAGTTTGGAAGTGCTGTGTGCTTTCCATTCACACAGATCACAGCAGATGAGTTCAAGACAGTTATAATTACTAGACTAATTAATGCTATGTATGTCTGTAAGAGGATGCAATGGTTGCAGAGAGGACTACCATACACTTCCTGAACACACCTCATATCCAGAGCAGGTACAAACCGTGGAGGACCAGCATTTCTAGTGGCATGAGCCACATTGGAAGGGTTCAAGGACAGGTTGGATGGAACTTTGAGCAACCTCATATAGTGAAAAATGTCCCTCCCCATGGCTGGAGGATTGAATGGGATGATCACTAAACCTCCTTTCCAACCCAGATCATTCTGTGATTCTGGGATCTAACACTCTGGACAACTGGGAGCAGAAGTTCCCCATTTTAACTCTTCTGATACGCAGAAATGCGTCAGACAACATTTGTGTCCCATCAGGTATCGGATATGTGGCAGTGGCAGCATCACAAGCATTGGAGGAATCATTGCTTGAAATCTTTTCCTAAAACTGGCTGGAATACTCCTACAGGAGTACCTTGATGCATTCATTATACAGCACTGTCTGTCCCTGCTCTACTCTGTGTTGATAATGTTCTTTCACTTCTAGTCAAGGAAAGGTGAGTAAGCAGAATGAAACCTGCTCTAAAGAAACACAGAGCAGAGAAAGAAAAAGGGCATAGACTGATACTAATATCTTCAGAATAGGCATCTAGCTTTGAAAATGTAGGAAAAGATGGTACAGATAAAGCTGCAGAGGGAAAAAAGATAAGGAAAAATATCCCTATTTTTTATTGAAACAAATACGTGTTACAAATCCAAATATAAAAATAACATGCCAAAACCTTTGCTCTTAGGCATTTGCCACACTAAATCAAATGCTGGTATGCATTTTCAGGGACTCAAACATATCTATTGTTTCTGACACACCTCGTCATTTTGTTTTTTACAAGGAAACAGCTTTTTCAAGGGAATTTTGCTTAACAAAGAACTCGGAAACAGCTCTTTGAATAACATCAGAAACACAACATCTTATTTCTAAAATTCAAGTTACAAAACTTGAAAAAACAAGTGATTTTTGTTTGGTTTGGTTGGGATTTTTTAATAAAATATTGATAAAATGGTGCCTTAATACTGAAATCTGTACAAAGGATGCCAATTCCTTACAAAGACCCACGTTTGTCCTGTTTTTTTTTCATTTCAAGTAGCTCTACAGAGACAATGGAGTTGGACAGTAATTTACTCCCAAAAAATCTCCTCAGAAGCAGAAAGGTTTTGCCATCAGGCTCTACATTTTACAGAAATACTACTTTAAAGCATCAAAAGATAATGCTTCACTAGAATCAAATAAAATACCAACTTTTCTTCTACAACACTGCAAACCCCAGGGAAAGGTTTTCTTTCCACTCTTTTCTCCCATCTTTTCCACCCAGAAGCATGTTTGTGACACAGTGTTTTTGCTGTCAATACTTAAGCAGTGTGCACATTATTTCATTTTAAATACTGCGTCAAAGCGCAGTTAGGCATGTGAAAAGAACTTTGAATCCTGCCTAAAAATGCAGTAAAGTGTGTTACCCTGAAAGATCTTAATAAAGATAACTAATTTATTTACATAATAAGGTATTTTTTGCAGTTAATAAAGATGAAAGGCACACTGAGATGAATCCTTGCAAATTTACATAAAGTATTCAATGCTTCTGGTGGTGTGCTGACAAACTTTGAGCATCCCTTGTCTCTGATCATACTTCCCATCCATTTGTGTCCTTTTTTAACTCCCAGCATATGTGTTTTAAAAGAGATAGCTAAGAGCAATGAGCTAAGTAGTGGTGTTTTCCTTCAAAAAGAAATCCACATCTTAAGCACAGCCATAAGGGAAACAGATCTACACTCTTTAAAATCGGACTAGAATAGTTTCTTGAAGAGTTTTAACCATAAAATGCTTTAAGTTAAGGGAAAAAAAAAAGGCAGCTGGAAGATGTTAACTTGGTTTCTAGTTGAAACAATGGTGTGTTTTATTTCATGTTGGGATTTCAACAGACTCTTAATTAGACTTTTGACCATGCAGTTTTCATCTAAAAATTTCTTGATGACATTCTGATCATCAAGAAGTTCCTGGGAGACTTGACACCTGTTACTCTTTGAAAGAACATTCATCCAGAAAGGCAGGCAGGCAAATAATACTCCCCAACTCATAGAATAAATATTAAGTCTAAATATCCAGAGTATTTAAAATAATAATGTAAATACTGGAAAATACTTTGTGCGGTCCAGACTTAGTGAGAATAAGCAGACAGCAATGCTCAAAACAAAAGGCAAAAACACATGGGTTGCCTGCTGTGAGGAGAAATACTAACAGAATATTCACACTATGAATGTATAGCTGGTAAAGTCACTACTACGGCATTTCCTAAGGACATGAAAAATTATACTTACCTATGTTATGAAAAATGGCTTAGTTATTGAAAACAGCATTTGAAACACAATTTTTCTATGTAGTAAAAAAGTCAGTGTACAAGACCAGATATTATCATTCAGATTGAAACACACATTCAGAATATATTAGTTCATTTTTCAAAAGATTGAATAAAGAATTCTAATAAACAGCACTGCTACGATTCATCTTGATGTAATTTGTAAGAGTGGCAAAACAATTACTAAATACATGGTATTCAAACCTGAAGTGAACTAAAGAAAAAAACCTCCATGTTATTCTGAAGGCAGCAGCTTTAGATTGAACTTCAGAGGAGGGGAGGAGAGGGCAGGGGAAGGGAGGAGTTGGACAAGACTCACAACCATCATCTAGTCTTCTTCAGGGCTGACCAAAAGTGAAAGCACATTACTATTAAACCAGGGTGTTCAAATGCTTTCTAAACAGTCAGGTATGGGGCATGGATCACCGGCCTAGGAAGCTTGCTCTTGGTAAAGCAACTTTTCCTAATGTCAAGTCTGAACCTTCCCTGATGCAGCTTTGAACCTTTCACACGTGTCCTGTCACTGGATAACAGGAAGATGAGATCAGCAATTCCTTCACTTGCCCTTCTCATACTGATAAAAATCAGCTGAGTTTGATTCCTGGGCTTTACTGACATGGACAAAATTATTTTTATTGCTCATTTTTAAATCAAAATTAAAAAAAGATAAAGGTATGAAACAATAACATCATCACCAAAGCTTGAGATGCATGGGTAAATTAGAAAGAGAAACTGTTTTGTTGTTCTGCAGTAACTTACTCGCCTGACTTTTAGAAGAAAAGATAGTCCCCACATTTTCTCTCTCTCTTTAAGAGACAAATGTTCTCTGTGTTATGTATACATAGAAATACATATATCAGCTGCAATCTGGTCTGACTTAGTTCCATCTTTTATGTGAAGTAGGTCCATGAAGGCACATTTTGGGATTCTTTTACGGATCTAAATGAGGGAAGATCTAAACTGTGATTGCTCCAGCAGTTTTCTGTCAAATTTTGGCTGAAGTTTACTGTCCTAAAAGTGGAATTCTCTTATGAACACTCCTAGGCCATTTCAGTACAAAGTCAGTGGAGTCAGCTTAAAGCATCTTAAACCAAATTTGGATGACTTTACACTTACGCGAACAACATGCACAGACACTTTTAGCTTTACAGCTGTGTCAACAGAAACTGCAAGAAATAACTTCTCAACTTCAATAACTAGATGCGAGAGAAATGACCTGTATATGCCTTCAGTCCCCCTTGGAATGAGAAAAATTAAAAAGAATGTTAGATTGTGGCAACATGGCTACTACCTCAGCCTCAGGACAAATCAATGTCTGTTAATGGGAATTCAGATTAGACTCATCAGAAACCAAACTCCCAAATCTGTAAGAATTGTGTATTATTTTTCTCACCACACATAAAATCAGATGCCTTTTGAGTAAATTTTCAGGCAAAGTTCACAGAGTCCGTGTTCTTTGGGGCATGGACCTTTGCAGAAATACAGTGGCAAAAAAACTGTCATAGAAAATACAACCTGCCTCCCAAGCAGGTTCAGCCCTGGGAGAGCTTGTTGCTCCTGTTGTATCCTATTGTACCTGAAATGTTATACTCTTACCTAGAGCTGCTCTCTGAATCTGCCTCTGGATTATCTTCCCTTTCAGATGGTCTGTAAAAGACACAAAATATAAATAATTAAAACTCAAAATGTTAAAAATCAATGAAGTCATTGCCTATTTCCCACCATTTGAAACTCCCTGTGCTGCTGGCCAATTTTAGGGTTTTTTTGTGATGCACGGGACAAGTAGATTTCTGAGTTCTCTCCTCTCTACTGGAAGTAAACAAGTAGGCACAATGTGACTCTATGCAGACTGAGATTTACATATACTCTAAACATACTGCGATTCGTCCAGTAAGAAAGACTGAAAATGAAGCATTTACTGTCAAGCACTTTCACAGGATAATGATCTCATGCTGCTAGGATACAAAAGAAGTCCAAGTGGGACCAGAAGATATACAGAATTCCAAGTATTTGTTCGAACAGACTTAAAGGTGCTTACGAGATAGTAGGTCACTAGTCCACCCCTTTGCCAGTGAAAAACTAATTCCCCACTGACCATTTTTTCCTGTCTGTTCTGCTCAGTTTTAAGTACCCCATGTACTATAGCTTCTACAAGTTCTACTACTGTCCTGGTTCTGGCCAGGGTTAATTTTTTCAGTAGCTGGGAGGGGACATGGCAAGGACCATGAGGTTATTCTGTACCACCTCACATCATTGCTGGGGGCGGGGGAAGGGGACACTCTTCTGGGGAGAAGGGTCGAGTAAAGGTGGCAGAGGGAGCCATCCTGTATTGTCTAATACTGGGGAGGTTTTCTGTGTGAATGGTTTCTTTTCCTGTACCCTCTACCACTAGCATGGTTGCTATTACTGTTTGTTTTCTTGTCTCATTGCTGTTTCCAGCAAATTCTTCTTATCTCGACCCGTGATCTTTGCCTTTCTTACCTCCAATTGTCCTCTCCATCCCACCATAGCTGGGAAGGGGAGGGGAGAACGGGACAGGGAGAGAGAGCAGTGTGTGGTCTGGAGAGTCTAGGTGGCGGCACTGAGCTGGGGAGTAACATTCCTAAATCACGACGACTACTCAACAGGACTCACTGTGTAGATGCCATTGGTTTTCAATGAAAAATGAACCAATTCTGTTATCTTAACATTCCTAGTTAGGCTCCCATGCCCCATATAATTCACTTTTATCCCTCTTTTATCAAATACTTCCCTGATCTATGACAATGGGCCAGTTTCCCAATTATTCCAAACAATAGATTACCACATGGGAAGCCATTATTCATAGATATTAATGGAACCAATAAAGGAAAAACATAACTCTAAATATGCAATTTCAGCAGTATATGTATTCTGAAGGGAGATGGGATTATGCCTCTCAAGTTTTCAAATTAAAACAATTTCTAAGCAGAGACTGGTTTACAATCTTTACTAAGCTGTAAATCTGGATACCAGGGAAAGAAAAAAAATCCATGATGGATTCACCTTTTTTTTCACCAAACCTGTGATTATCTATATCATATTAGCATGCATTTTAAATTAAGAATATCGTTTTGCTTACAAGTGAAGTCTTACAGAGCAAGCGAATCAGAGGCAAATTAAGTCATTAAAAGTTGGCAAAGGCTTAACTAGAGAATATAAAAAAACATTTAAATTCACAGGTCATGAGAATTAGATTGCTCTGTAAGCACAAAAGAACCATAACAAATTAAATTTCTTTGGAAGTTATGAGAATAATTGTTAAGTATTTAGTAGCATTGTAGTAAGTGTATTATTTGCAATACATTACAGTATAACAGTCAAGTTTTGTTGTTTTGAATGTTTCTAGAAAGCAAACAGAAGAAAACACCCTACTTACTCCTTGACTATAAAATAGATATAGAGTTGTATTTTTCTGCAGAGGAAGTTTTATTCTTTTTAATTATTTTTAATTAAACCAATGAATTTTTCTGTAATTAAAGTTATCTGTAAAATTAGGAAAAAGTTATCTGTAAAATTAGGAAAAACCTTCAGCTACTGAGAAACAGGTTAAGTGAAGTAACTAACTTCATCTAACCCTGCTATAAAAACAAATAAATCCTCCATCTCAGCTGTACTAACACTCGACCAAAAAACCACATTCAGTTAAATAAGCTGATTCCTGTAACTATAGAAAAAAGCCCCTTGATTACTAAATTTTACCAATAAAAGCCCAGTTGAATGATCAACATTCATGCTATTTGTGCTTTGAAAGCTTTATAAAGCAACTCAGTTGATTTCAATACTCAGTGAAATGTGATTAAACATACTACTTTTTCCTCAGATTGCTTTTTGCTATTCTGACTATTTAGATCCTTGTATTCTATCTCACTGTGTCACACAGTGTGATGTTACTCACTCAATATTGAGCCATGAGAGAGTAATGAAGCAATTTGTAGTAGTCTTGAAACTCATCTCAATGGATTACCATTAAGAGAGGTGCCTCAGAAACTATCTGTACATTTATCTTTGTGTAAGGGCTCAGAAACTCTCTTTCCTAAGCACTGTGAGCTGCAAAAGGCAACTGCCACTGTCATTTGAAAAAAATGGTTCTAGAAGTGACAATAGGCTGTTCATCAAGAGCCACTTGAAAATAAGGGTGACATACAGTTCTCAATCCTGTCAATACATGGTGTTATTTCTCCTTCTTTAACCTTGCTAGAACCAGATCATCAGCAATCTAAATATTTTGCATTTCAAGTGGCAATGAGGTCAACCAAAAAAAAGCAGGCCAAACAAGTCAATGAGAGTACAATCAAACAGATAGACAACAGCTTGCCATCAATACAAATATGTGGAAATACAAGAACACTGGAACTGGGTTTTAAATTATTGTAGCCAAGAGGCTTGACTATCAATTACGTAGAATTTACTCTGAGCACAGCTGGGATAGAAACCACAGAGGCTGCAGAAGCTCTACTTGTATTGCAAGCTTTGTCAGACCATTCAGCAGTGTGAAGCTGTCTCAAATGTTCCTCTCTCCCTTTGTACACTTCTGCTCCATCCATGACATGGACCATGATGTTGCAAGAAAACTTCTTCTATTGGCAGCTTTGTGAAAGAATGAGAAGCTTGAATCAGACAACATGTAATCAGAGAGGAACCAAAGAAAACTTCTCCATGGGCTAGAAAAATAAAACTCCAGCCTTACCATTCTTCTAGAAAAAGAGTTTTCTTTTTCTTCTTTAAATAAAAATAGAAAGGTGACATTTATCCAGTTCACATAGTCCAAACTGCCTTTTCAGGGCA
Organism: Lycocorax pyrrhopterus obiensis; assembly: GCA_014706295.1. Taxonomy (NCBI): domain Eukaryota; kingdom Metazoa; phylum Chordata; class Aves; order Passeriformes; family Paradisaeidae; genus Lycocorax; species Lycocorax pyrrhopterus. The sequence continues at coordinate 30,090,252 of JACSVZ010000004.1, read as the reverse complement.
GCAAAAACTGAACTTCATTTCCCAGAAAACTTCCTGAGGAGAAACTGAGGTTGTATTATGGGAAAAGTAGGCCAAACATGAATTCTGATTTGGGGGACATAGTGGTATCATGAGGCACCTGACTATAATTCCATACCAAGACTTAGCCAGCCAGATATGATTTAATCTTTCATTTTGTTTTAATCCAATTTGAAATTTGACAGTTTGTTTAGATTTCATTTGGGAAAAAATTGTTTTCAAGTAGAAGCTCTTATTTTTGACAAACCCTTAAGATTTTCTGTGTATGTTTTTTATTAAAGTAATCTTGTTTTGTTTTCACTATAAATACTTGTGGGGGAGAATGAATGTTTCTGACCTGCTCTTCTTTTCTGCTTCTGAGAACACCATTGCCCCAGTGCTAGGCTTGAAGTTCATAAGTGACAGAAGTAGGGGATGATTCCAGTACTGTTGCCTGCACAGATCTTCCCATATAAACAAAAGGAAGATTTCAGTCTTAAGTACTGCCAGTTCTACAATCTTCATAAACACAAATATTTACCCAAAGAAATATGAGGAATCACATTCTCATAAAAAACCCCACCATGTCTTCTGAGTCCAACAGCGTAAAGCTGTGGACGAGGTAGTGCTTAAATGTGGTTTGCAAAAATTGAATTTAAGATGCAGAGAACATCTCTCAACATATGGCTAATTATGTTTTCTGAAGTTTCACCAAAAAAGAAACTAAAAATAGGTCTATAGCTGATACCAAATAATTTTTTCCAGCAGAGTCATTCTTCATTTGGAGATAACGGTCCCAATAAAATGTTGACTGCTGCAACTCCACGTGTTTTGGCAAGAAAAGTAGTTTTGGGGAATTTAAGAATTCACTCAGCATGCAGCCAGCTGTCATTAGGCTGTGATAAATCTGTTGGTTTTGGCCTGCATTTCTGGACACATGTACCATCCTGAGGTATGGAAAAGAGATGAACTGGTAACACAGAATTCAGCTTTGTGACAGGAGACAAAAGCAAGGAGAGAGATGGAGAAGACAAAATAGAATAGAGAAATCTAATTAAGAGTGATGTAAAGCAGAGGAAAGTATCCCATATGGTGACTAAATATGACAGAATACATAACTTGAATAACATGGCTGTCCTTCAACTTCTTGTCTTTGCATTGTTCCAGACTGTTTCAAGGATCTGAAATTATCTTCCAATGTATTACAGACAATGAATGCTTTGACCTGAAGCATATGCTTCGGGACAATACAAAAGTGAATATGTTACAAATAAAAAACCACTGATTTAAAAAAGTGTTTTTATTTTGTTTGGGTCCATGTTATAGGTTTTAAAACTTCTCTTATGTTTTATTAGATCCTCAATATAATACTATTATAAGGTTTCAAAGACTGCTAACTCAAGAACTGACAGGCTAAAACCTTTGTCAATGACCTCTCATCTCTTGTTATTTTTTAGTATTTCTCTATTATTTTACATTTTCCAAGTCTGCATTTATCTTAATACATCCTTTCATCGTGGAGATCCTGAAACCTTCACACCTCAAATAGGATGCTGTATGTTTTACTTTCTTCATTGTTAAATAATTTTTGGTGTTACATAAAATATCTAGCAGAACATCCTCTTATGCATCCAGGGCATCTGATTCCTGGAATTCACCCTCCAGGGCATTTTGGGCCCCCAATCATGCTATGTGGTATTAGATGTTTCTTTTTTTTCTGTTTCTCACACTGCCACACCAGTCAATAGGCCGGGGGTGCACAAGAAGCTGCGATGGAACTCAGCTGGGACAGTAGACCCCAATGGACCAAAGGGATATTCCACACCATGTGGCATCATGTTTAGTTAAAAAAGGCTAGGAGAAACAAGAATGAAGCAGAACCATTTGGAATGATGTTATTTGTCTTCCCAAGTCACTGTTAGGAGTGAAGGAACCCTGCTTTCCTGGAGATGGCTGAACACCTGGCTGTTGACAGGGAGTGAAGGAATTCCTTATTTTGCTTTGCTTGCACACACAGGTTTTGCTTTACCCACTAAATCATCTTTATAACAACCTATGAGTTTTCTTACTTTTACCTTTCTGATTCTTTCACCAGTCCCACCAGAGGGGAGCAAGCAAGTGGCTGTGTGGTGCTTTTTTGCCAGCTGGGGTTAAACTATGAGAGGAAATAAGTGGGGGTTTTGTTTGTGATGCACTGCCCCTATATTTGCAGCTGGACCCAGCTACCACCCAACTATGAAGACCAACTCAAGACTCTGGATCTAGCAAATCTGATTCATGAAGTTGCATGCACCCACTTGAATCAGATAAGAAGTCCTGCTGAATGAGCAGAAATTAAAGATGCATATTCAGCAAATAATCACTCAGACAGGGACAAAGAGGGGAGCAATCACATAACTTCCATGAGCCTTGTACAGATATATTTTTAACTGAGCTTGAGGTTAGAGTTGTAACAGCTTACGAAGTATTCCTGAAAGTAGGAGATATTGAACCCAAGTGTAGATATTCAAATGGAACAATTTCTCAAATTGAGAAGGTCAAACAGATATAGTTATAGAAAATCTTACCACATGTGTTAGAACATTTTTTGAAAACTGATGATGAAATTATGAGAACACAGTCTATGATAAAAAGCATCTGACAAGAAAAGTCATGGAATAAAAAAAAATATTCTGTTCTAATGCAAAATCTTGCAGCACTAGGAGCAAATAAACCATTCAGCGTTTCTCTGACCCAGAGAAATATTTGGGACAAATTCTTAATTTTCTTTTCAAACTTTGTCCTTCTCCAATGGCAAAAACATGTCAATTGGCTCTATTTGGACAATGTGCAGAGACAAAGTAGTCTGCATTAGTAAACTGGCTCAACACTATGTCTGATAGAAATGTTTTATTTTGGAATACATGGTTGGCCAAATCCCCATGTAATTTGATAGCTTCTAATTTTCAGAAAGCCCCTGGTGGCATCAGGGAGGAAAGCATACTATTGCAGCACTCACGGCCTCCCTGAATGCACATGGCCTTTTCCAGGTACGAAATACAGCCCTCATCAGGCTTAAAAATATATGGATGACAATACCTCAGGTAACATACTGTAGAGCATAACCTGCTGCAGCAAATTTCTGCCTTCTGCAGTGGTTTAAGATTTTAGTGCCCCTCCTTTCTCCTCTTCCCTCTCCCTTCCCTCCATCCCAAAGTTTGCTGTCAAAGGGCACTGCCCCACAGCAGAGGATGTAGAAGGAAATGTCAGCCTATGTCCTGGCTGCTCTAGCACAGTTTGGCACATCAGCACAAGCATACCAGCAAATTTAAGCTGAGACACTATCATTGACTCAACTACAATGTCTGAAATACAAGTCAAGACTCTCTTTTGTCAGCTGGGAAGATTGGAGAAAGTAACTGCCAGCAAAGAGATGGGCCAGACCATTGGGAGCAAGGTAGCTGATGGGATTTAATAGAACTCATCAGCTGGAGCTCCCAGGAAAGACAACAGGTTCAGAATTTGAAGCACAACCCTGACTTCCACAAACTCACAGTTGCAAACCATAGCCTAAGCTCACCACATTACCAAACACACATGGAAATACACAATTTTCCCAATATAATCGCCTTCCTTGGAGCTTAAATATCCCAGATATCCTACTATGATGTAGGATCCTGCACATTTTGAGATTGCTATTTAAAATATCTGACTGAGGCATGTTTCTTTCCTTGCCATACTCAGTTGAGACAACAACAGGTTTTATTGACACATTTAATACCTTCAAGCATGATCAAATTTAAAGACAGAAAGCTTATGAGATAGCAGTCTCTGCTGGTCATTGCTACAGGATGATAATGTACTTGACTTCTTAGGAAGAATTTCTTCACTGAAAGGGTGTTCAGGCATTGGGATGGGCTGTCCGGGGAGGTGGTGGAGTCACCATCCCTGGGGGCATTCAAGAAACAGCTGAACATGGCACTTAGTGCTATGCTCTAGTTGAAGAGATGGTGATTGGTTAAAGGTTGGACTCAATCATCTTGTGGTTCATTGATTATTCCTTGAGCTGCTCAATATGCAGTCCTCTAAACTCTCTACCCATTTCTGTGCATTTACTTCTAACCTCCATATTAAGTCTCCTCCCCTTTTTCTTCATGTTCTTGTTAATTCTGGCCAGATTACTTTTTTCCCTCACAAGATGATGACTTACACTTTCTGATTGAAGGACATTCCTGTAACTGTTTATTGTTTGGCCTGCATTTCCACAGCATCCTTTATCCCACATAATTTTTTTCCTAATGCTCTTTCATACATTCTGGCTGCTAAAGAACAAAGAAATGCTTTGATAGGGTTAAATAGCAAAACTGTAGATAAACTGATCTTCCTGCTGACATCATTCTGGATCTCTATCTTCCTCTAAGTACGGACTGTCATAGGCTACCTAGGCCTTAATTGTTGAGGTGTTCCCAAAGGTCCCATTCATCTAAATGAGGGAAATGCCAGCACGTACCACAACTGCCATTCACCCAAAGGCACAGGACTTCTTTCCACAGGAAGAAGAATATGGGAAGTGGCTGGTGCACATAAATTCCTAAACATCCAGATACTCAACACTGGAACATCTAGGATAACCAACATAAAACACTAAGGGCTCTGGACTGCAGCTCAGCATCTCCTTGAAACTGGAAATCAGAACCTGGATGCTTTCTGAATTTAAAAACAAACGCATGGACCTTTATTCTCATGTCCAAAGGTTGGCTGTCACTCCTTATTCCTGACCAGGCATTTTCAGCCAAGCGTGGATATATAGCAACAAGTACACTTCAAGCAACTTCAGCAGAAGGACACATCATGTCTGGATTCTCCATGGGGAGGGGATAGGCAGCTCAGTCAATAAAGTAGTACTTCTGTATGTACTGTAGCAATGGCAGTTTGTTGCATTCAGGAATTAAATCAACAGTTTTTTGACACTTTCCATGCCTTAATTATACCTCCACGATGGGGGAGATTTTTTAGAGTCTTTGCCAGAAGTCCAAGAGACGAATGGGACCTTCAGCGTTCTCTGCTTTCAGATAGCTGTTTATTAAGTCTTATCAGAGAAACAGAGTCACTGACACGACCCAGACACAGCACAGAGCAGAGAATGCAAGAGAAAAGCCAAATTATCAAGATTACACAGTCTTTTTAAAGGTGAATCACCCAATGAAAACTTAAAACGAAAGATATTTTTACTTTTCCACCAATGTTCAATAAATCACTTTGTCACGTAGACAGGAACTGCGGAATTCTTTATCCAATCACCCCAAACTACTTCTACTGCAGAATATGGAGTAATAGAAGAAGAAGAAGAAGGTCTGGAGAAAAACAACAATCCTTCGCTTTAAAGTTTTTTGCTTTTTATCTATTTACCATATTAACAAACCCAAACCCTCTAATTTTTCACCCCGTGACAATCGTACATAATATTCTATCACCTAGTTCACACCAGTGTAGATTCTACTTCTTCCCAGATGGTAGGCAATTTTCTCCATGGACGAACGTCAAAAACAATGTTGTCCAGGGGGGTAGAACCCTTCAAAACAGGCAGAGAAATATTCTCTGCACTCTGGATTCCCACAGTTTTTTGGGGGGAATTTATTTGGTTTCGTTTTTCCTGGATAGCTCTCTTTGAATTTAGGTACCTAAATTTCGCTTAAGCTATACCTTAAATGCCAGAGTGCTATTTTAGGTATTGTCCAAAGTGAACAAATACTCTGTTTATCTGTCTTCATATGCTAGAAAAGAAACAGAAATGATGCACATCTGGAAACTGTTGTTCTGTTGTTTATCACATGTATTTGTTCATGAATTAAATATCAAGCTGGTCCAAAAAAGCATGACTGAAAAGCAATGCCATACGGATAAGGAGCCATAATCTGTGAGTTTAGTGCTCTGGATGCTCATATGACTAAATGCAGCTTATCTCTTGATTATTTCTTAGAAATTAATGTGAAGAGAAAAAATAAGGAAAATAGTGAAATGGCTTTGTATACAGCTCCCATTCTTTTCACATTTTCAAATATCCAAATTTAAGAAGGATAAAAAATAAATAAAGGATTCTTAAAAGCACAAACAAGCAAAGTCAAAACCAAAGGATTTTACCCCCGACAAATTTTGTGATAATAATACACTGGTGTCAGTTAATATTTTAAGCAGAAAGTGACTATATCCAAGTTTCAAATGAGCATGGTTATTTTCTGTTACAATACCACCTTCATGGCTTTGTAATTTCTATGCAACAATTTGATGTCCAGTTTCATTTTGTGACATTTCTTCTGGCCAGAGCTGTTCAACATAAAATTAAATATATAGCTCCAGGTCTCACTATATACTTCAGTTTCAGAAACTTTTAAAATTTTTCTCTTACCCGAAGAATTGTCCTGGCATTGAGCACATACTGCTGTGTAACTTCTGGTCAGATGAGACAGACTGATGTTAAGAATCTGACAGATACGACACAAAATTAAAAATAAAATAAATTTTAAAAATTTACTATGCTGAAGCTGATTAGGTATGATACCATGTTTTGAGGCCATGCATAAAAACATTTCAGGGTGACAGAAATGAGTCAGAGTAAGAATGAGTGTATGACACATTTTTTGATGCACATTTACTTGTAACATATGTACCAAACCTTTGAGAAGTGACTCCTTGAGTGTCAGACACATACTAGCAACCCAGTAAAATCTGAAATAGCTTCCTATGAAGATACAGCATATATTCACTGTTATGGATAAGCCTAAGTCTGCTTCTTGAATTGCTCAGCAATTTAAAACACGAGCTGATTATATATAACTGGTATAATGATGTCATCAGCTCAGAACAGACATCTTCCCTCAGCCTTAAACAAAGTGCATGACAAAATCTTCATATTACAGCTATTTGCTGTTGACTGCATTCCTCTGCAACATTCAAAACCAGCTGTAGTGACATCACTAGTCCGACATGATTTAGGAGCTAATTTGATTAGAAAAAGCCAGCTATTGTCTTTTAGTATATACAGATCTCTATGCTTATGCTACAAATCTGCATGAATGCTGTCCAGATGTGTAAATGAACCACGAGATACTATGAGAAACAAATTTCTATTTCTGTGCTCGGGAAGGAATATCACTCTTGGACAGTACTACTCTGAATAACGTGAGGTCTACTTCTCCAAAATTTGAAGGTTTGATTTTTCACTGTTAAAATCTCTGGCCATCCAATACTAAAGACATACATGACTTGGATGCAGGACTTGAGGGAACACTAAGTTTACTGATGAAACTAAATTGGGATGAGTTGTTGACTCCCTTGAGGGCAGAGAGGCCTTGCAGAGAGACCTTGACAAATTAGAGAGATGGGTGATCACCTGTTGGATGAAGTTCAACAAGGGAAAGTGCCAGATTCTGCACCTGGGGTGGGGCAAACCTGGTTGTCTGTATAGAGTAGGGAACGAGAGGCTGGAGAGCAGTGCTGCAGAAAGGGACCTCGGGTCTTCGTTTGTGGTAACTTGAACATGAGTCAGCAGTGCCCTGGCAGCCAGGAGGGCCAGTCATGCCCTGGGAGCATCAGGCACAGCATCAGGAGAGGTTTAGGTTGGATATCAGGAAAAGGTTCTTCACCCAGAGGGTGGTTGGGCACTGGCACAGGCTCCCCAGGGAAGTGGTCACAGCACCAAGCCTGACAGAGTTCAAGAAACATTTGGACAATGCTCTCAGGCACATGGTGTCACTCTTGGGGTTGTCCTGTGCAGGGCCAGGAGCTGGACTCGATAATCCTGATGAGTGCCTTCCAAGTCAGTATATTCTGTAATTCTACGTTCAAGAAAAACTTTTTGTACAGAAGATTGTAGGATTTAACACACACACCTCATAATATAGCATCAACTATCACCTAGCATCTTTTCTTTAAAAGAGCAAATTTCATAGATCGACATAAGAACATACTAGCCTAATAAAACAGCAAAATGCAGTGTAGCAACTGAGCAATGACTACCTATTTTCAGTCAAAAGACAGCTTACAGGCAGAAAATCTGTTACTTAGTATTTTTCCAAGTTTATAGTCATGGCTTGATTAAATCCAATGAGCCTGGTCAATTTGTTTTAGTTATTCTAGTGAAACCTTAAGTAAAAAATGTTTACTTGGTTTCTTCCTGAGCATAACTTTTTCCCCTGAAAATAGTTCTATTTGTAAAGAACAGAACATCATTTGTAATAATTAGAAAATGAAAATGTTTCCTACATATGTACATTCCAACTCAGAGCCAAAGAAAACATTAACATCTTAGGCCTGGAGTGACTGTTACACTAATAAGGTTCTTCTGTTTAAAGAATAGCACACCAGGGGAGCATAATAGAGCTGTTCAAATGAATTCATTCAGTTTGGTATTTTCTGAGTAAGTCATTTGACAAATCATGTTTTCTCATTTTGAGGACCCATTCAGCCTATGCACTGTCACCCTGGGGCATTGCCTATTGTTTGAAAGTAAAAACAAACATATGCAAGCGTCTCTGAAACAATGGACAATATTTAGCATTGCCATTAACATATGCATTGCCTCTGAAGCCAAAAGACTTCTACCTTCCGAAATAAGTTAGCCGAGTGCTGCTGCAAAGACTACTTTATATTACCAAAGATGGTATCCTCTTCTTGTAAGGAGGAGCAGAAAAAAGAAAAGGCTGCAACAAAGGTACTAGAGCTGCCTGGTTCTCTTGTCAGTCTCATTTCTATGAGATCAGGTAAGACCAGCTGAGGAATGATGAAGATAGAGCAATGACGTGTCCTTCTGTCTTCTCTGACAATGGCCAAAGCATGACCATGCTGCAGCAGTAGCAGAACAGACAGCTCTGTCACAGCTGCCATAAATCTTGGTGTACCTCTGAAGGGAGAGGGCCTGCATCACCCACGTGCTGGACATCTCAGCCTCAGCATAAGCCTGATTTTACTGTCCTGCTTAGGGTTAGGGTTAAGGTTAGGGTTAGGGTTGAGAAAACCACAAAGCCCAGAGCTCCAGGGACACTGCAGCTGCAAAAGGCATGCTAAGGGGAGCACGGCACTGCCCAGCATTGCTCCCTCTACACCTTTCTCCATGGCACCATCCACGTACTCTCCCCCTCAGGAGAAGAAAATGCTGATTTTACTGCTCTGCTTAGGCTTAGGGCTAGGCTTAGTGTTAGGCTTGAAAAGACCACAAAGGCCAGATCTCCAGGGACACTGCAAGTGCAGAAGACATGACAAGGGGAGCACGGCACTGCCCCAGCACTGCTCCCTCCACACATTGCTCCTTGGCACCACCCACAAGATGGGAAATTCACATTGAAAAATTCTGATTTTTCTGCTCTGCTTAGGCTTGGGCTTGAAAAAAATAGAAAGCCCAGAGCTCCAGGGACACTGCAACTACAAAAGGCATGCCGAGGGGAGCATGGGACTGCCCCAGCATTGCTCCCTCACATCTTCCTCCTTGGCACCTCCCAAGTACCTTGAACCTCAGCCTTGGAAAATGCTGATTTTACTGCTCTGAGTAGGGTTAGGACCTATAACATGTAGAATGCCTACAGTAAATATAACAAAGACTTTCTCTCCTGTTCTCAGAAAGGGATAGTAATGCTTTACAGGCTTTTTAATAGACTTTGTAGTTTTGTCTGGTTTTCCTCCTTATTTGCACATCTTACTATCAGCTTTCTGGGGACTCTCATTCAGCTAAAAGTATTACTATACTATAAATTACGTAATCATAGGTTGTTTAGAATTACACTCAGCAAACATAACTGCACTATTCCAAGACAATTTAAGCCTTGCTCACTTGGCAGGGACTTACGAGATTCTAAAAAATGTTTTCACATGAATCAAAATATGATCTGTTGATTACAAACAAGGTAGTTAATTAATTACTCTCACTATGAACACTGTGAAGAAACAAACAAACAGAAAATCATTAACATGAACCTTTCACTGAAGTGCTAGCAAGAAAGAAAAATATATTCCCATCACTCTGCTTTGTATTATGATCCAACTGGCTGCTCGTAGGACAAGAAAATAGGTTGTGGAAACTTGCATCACAGCATTGAGTCTGCCTCAAGAGGGTAGTAACTAGTTACCATGTTGTAGCTACCTGCCAGGCCTCTGTGAAAGTCATGACATCTATTCTGCCTTCCAACACCTTGAGAGAGATCTTCCAGAAGACACTGTGAAAGACCACACCATTTCACATTATGCTCTACAGATCCCTGGCTAAACTAGGCCATAGAAATTATGCCTGAAGTGGTAGAAAAAGAACCTTAACAGAATCAGGATGAAAGCAAGCTATATTTCATAATGGAAAGAAGGAAATACATTAAAATGGAAGGATTTGTAACCAAACAGAAAAATAAGATGTAGCATCCTGCAAAGCAAAGTAAATCACATTTCTAACAAAGAAGAAACTGCATATGGTGACAAAGTAGTTAAGAAAATAAGACTTGTAGAAACTCAGCTGTTTTTCTGTGTTTTAAATTCCTTGCTTCCAAAAATCAAAATGTAACATTTAAAAAATAGATTCCAAAACTGCTGTCATAATGGCATGATGCTTAGATATTTATCCAAAACAAACACACATAGGAACTTTGTTTTTTCAGCATTAGGTTGCCAAACAATTGGGCCAAGAAATTAAGGAGAAAGAATCTGAAGACTGTGTCAGCCATGCTGAATGGCTTCAGCTTTAACAGCTACTGCTATTTTTGGTGGACACATAAACATGCCCTGTTTATTACAAAACTGCTTTGAAACTGACCTGGAGATCAGAAACAGACTGGGGCTGCTAGGCTCTGGGCCACATTGAATAACATCCCAGCTGGGAAATTACATCTGGGGGACTGTTTGTCCCCATGGTCTGTTTTCTCTTCTGTTTTTCTCACAGATGGCTGCAGGTTTTGCAGAGCTTTGTTTTGTTAGGCATAGGTGACATCCCTCAGGAGTAAACAACATAGCTACACCTGAGAAGCATAGTTACACACCTGAGATGAAGTATGGAAGAAATAATGTTTGTGTTCTATTTTCTGATAAAACCTGTGTCCTGATACCAAGACCGACTCTGTTAAGTGACAGAGCACATCTGCAACATACAGGCAGTGTTCCAGGAGAAAAGAAATCACTGGAAACTAAGTGTATTGAGGCTTTAATTTTCCATATATCCCAGTGCAGGACAGAAGTGGTGAAGCAGCAGGCAGACAACATTTTTTGCTCAGAGAGCTTCCAATCTAAGCTGATGTTTTCTTGTCAAATTTCCTACTTCTCGTGATAAACTACTGTTTCAGCTTCTTCTAGATCACTGATCTGGCTGTTCATCTGGAATTTCTCAGGTACTGAGCAATCCAGCTAGGGATTTTGGACGCATAAATCATACAGCATGCATGCAGCCTGACACTGAGCAGGCTTTGGAGAAGGCACACACAGTTCTTCTGATACCTACAGGATGTGCTGGATGAGCTGCACAGCGTGTGCTGCACTGAGTGCCCATTTGCACTGGGTGCAATAGCGCTCACAGCAACCTGTTCAAGTGGGAGGTGTCCCTGCCTATGGAAGGAGGGTTGGAACTGGACGATCTCTAAGGTCTCTTCCAACCCAAACCATTCAATGATTCTATGAATCTATAGCTAATGCTTGTTGCCCTTGATCAACTAAAACAACAATAAAGACAAATATGGAAATATTTTCAGAATCTTCTTTTCAATCCATACACAAGTAGAACTCAAACTGACCTCAGCTAGAGTTTTTCCTTAGTGAGGATTTCACGTTTTCAAGTTCCATGGATTTTAAAGGTTTCTGCTGAGAATACAAGCTACCTGAAGAACAAAATGCTGTGGAATGACATTATTGAGTTATCTGCTCATTAAATCTGCATACAGAGCTAATTTATTTATGAGTTGTTTGCATCTCATTCGAACCATAATTTTGTGGAATGTAACCTTTCTTCTTGAAGTTTCCCAATCCCTTTTTAAACCAAATCTTGCCATTTTTCTTCTACACTAGTAATTTCCAGAAAAATCTGCTGAGCACATATAAGTTTTTGTAACTACTTGATACTTTCTGGAATTAAACTAGAACAGTTAATTAAATCAGCAACTAGGAAGTCACAATGCTTATTTCCCTGAAACAAGAAGCATCTCAGAATATTACACTGAAGAATGGATGCATTTTGAAGCACAGTAATTTCTCTCTCATTGCAGCCTCACTTCATTCATGGCTGAAACAACGTCCAGTAAGTTCATGTCTGTAACTCAGAACATTTATATTACTGTAAAGAAATAGATAATACTACCAATATTATTGAGATTTAAGAAAGCAGTGCTTTGATTTTGATGGATTTTCTTTTCTTATAGCAAATCATCACTGCATTTTCATTTCGTTTAGGTTCCATGTAAAGCATGGAACTTTTGTTTAACAGAGAAATTCCATCCTTCCAAAGTACAGATACTTCTTCAGCAAAAGTTTTAAAAATGCTATTTTCTCATGCATGAGTTCTCTCAATTCTTTCAGCTCATATAATCATGGCTTCAAATATGCATAGCATTCCTAATATCAGCCTTGGGATTCTAGTTCTTAACTAGCTGATCCTTCTTTTTCAAAGCAACTTACTGCCTGCATGAGAAGCTACAACAATACACCATAGACTATAGAGTGCTCTCAGACCACTTCTGCCTAAAAAACCTAACTTCATCTATCTTATTTCTTTTCTTATCTGTGCAAAAATGTTGCTGTCAGTTCCCTTCATAAAGTTGTGTATGTGTAAAGAAAACCCTTGCACGAAATATTCTTACTTCGGAGTTTACTGTTGGTCTGCTTGGTTCAGCCACATGGGGAGGGAGAGTGACAGTAACAAGATCGATTTTTATGTGTATGTACATAGAATCTTGCACAAAGAGAAAAAGGTGAATAAAAATTCTGGGTTTATGTTAATTAGGTTTGGACCAGGTTTAACAACTACTGTGCATTCACAGAAATAACAGTGTGACATACAAGGCAGTGAATCAGCATCAATATTATCTTTGAGCACTGACATGTCTTGTTCTCACTCTCCTCCATTCTCACCATTTCAGTGTAGCATTCCATTAACTGTGATACATATGAACATTATTTGAATGATTTGCAAGCAAATTAAATGAAGACTCTTCAGTAACCTTGCTTTGCAATACTAGAACATGCCGTCACTAAAGATTATGATTGGCTTTGGTATTCTATGATCTTGTGCACAAAAATCAAAGCCTGAAATGAGGCAGAGCAGTGCAACAGCTCAGCATTCCAGTGGGTATAGATGCACCATCAACATCATGTGCACATAATCCACCCACCTACCCTTTTTCATTCCAAGAGTGCCTGTTTCCTCACAGAGTTATTACTCCCACATGAGTTTGCGCTCCCTCTCCCAGCTTCAATCATAATGTTAGCTGATTTCTGGACAGACTAAAAACAACAGCTGCTTCCCTCTGGGCATTAAATACCATTTAGTATGCTTTTTTCCTCTAGGAAAAAACTAAATCTAACAGTGGTAAAAATAACCCAAAATAGTCAGACATTTATAGGAGTGAACTGGAAATCTTTACTACTCTTAAATGCTTCTAACACAGAGCACATTCTTGCCTATAGGAAACTATTTTTAGTAGTGAAATTCTGAATGAATACATCAGTTTAATTTACACTGAAAATAGAAGTTGTAATTCCCCCAACTCACTCTGTGATCAATGTAGTAGCAGTTGGGTCTTTTTTGTTATCTAATGCTTTACAGTTTGTTCAAATGTAGAGTAGTCCTTACTGTCAGAGTACCTTGACACAGAATGTTTCCAGTAATAGTGTATCAACCACCTTGTTGATAACAGCATCCTAGAAAAAAAACCTCCCACTAACCCTGATAAGAAGTTTTTACTTCAGAAGTTTTGTCATTGCTTCTCACCGTGCAGCTCTATTTTAATTGGAAATAAATTAAGCTAATTTTCTCCAACTTCAGTCTGTTTCACTTGGTAATTGGCAAGTCATGTCCTCATCTTTATCTCAACCCACAACCTTTTTCTTCCTACTTTTTCCCCCTATTCTGTTGAGGAAGAGATGTGAGAGAGCTGCTCGATAGTCAGCTGAGGTTGACTCACCACACTGTGCTAGGCACAATCACTCAAATTTTTGCAATGAGAAATTTTCCTCACTATTCTGAAATAAAATCTTCGGCTTCAGCATCAAATTTCCTTCACTGTCTTTTCAGCAATACCAAAAGGATCTATAGTTCTTATTAGAGACCCTAACTCTCTGAAAATGATAAAATACAAAACACATGCTGTCACACAGCATTTTTTTTCCCAAGAAAAGAAATCTTTTTTTTTTTTTTTTGCTAGTGAAATACACACTTTTAAAGTTCTTAATGTTGGACTAGAAAGGCAAAAATGTACTTTGTGTCAGTGCTGGCCCACTTTCCACTTCTCCTACGCTGGTTACAGAGTTCTCACTATTTCCTGACCTCTCCGTTATTTTTTTCCAGTTTCACTCATGCTGGTTTTTTGTATTTGTCTTTTAAAGCCCAGTCCTTGGGTACATTCTCCAGTCATATGTAAACAATTCTGAATAGTTCACTCAAACAAATCCAGACATGTCTACATGTTCAAAATCTATACCATTGCTCTGCCTTTTTATGGTGTATTTATGCAATACTGAATTGCAAAAAGAATTGCCCCTCAATTCTTACACCAAAGCCCTCTGCTCCTTTATTTGTGTCTATACAGAGTTTAGTGTGATAAGGCAGCAAACAGGGTCACTAAAATGACCCTGACTTAGAAACATTTCCCTCTTTTTCTTCTTCTTTTTTTTCCCGTTTTTTCCCCCCAATTATCAGAAAAAGACAATTTTCATCCTCAATAAAATGAATCCTCTTACTTCTAGGAGGTCACTGTGAAAAGTAAGCATAATGACAAATCTAAGACACATACATTATTTTTCATTTAAAAAAAAATCTCTGTAGTGCTATTAAACATAAAAGGAGACAGAATCCAGGACTAAGTGGTATAGTAGCAAAGAGGCATGCTGGCCATAATGTCTCATTTCTGATATTACAGTCAATCTACACTTGAAATCCACCTTACATCTAGACATGGTTTTCCTTAATCTTTTTGTGCAAGCAGTAACATCAACAAAAGCCTACCAAGAAAATCCTACTGCAAATTTCTTTTTACAGCCCTAATTTCCTGATGTTTTTGAAATACTAGTGTAATTGAGAAGGGGTTGGAGTATTGTGTGTACTTTTCACTGCAAAACACTAATATTTCCAAAGTCAGAATGAAAGGGCATTTATGACATAAAGGTTACAGCCAAATGCTGCTGTCACTATCTCAAAATATAATCAGACTGCATGAAATGGGCTAATATGGCCTCTGTGGTGCATAGTTTTATACTATTAAGAGTAACTTAGAAATAATGGAAACTGATATTGATGGGATCTGTTCTTGATTGTGCACAACAAGGCAGCCAGGAATGCTTAAGGAAACCAAAACAACAATAAAAGTAAATGAAAGATCTAGTTGCAGGCCGCAGATGACTCTTATTTCGCCTACCACATTTTCAGTAAAAATTTGGCAGGTTAGTAAACTTACTTAGCATCTTTAATGGTCTTCTGAGTATGACTGCTATGATGAAACAGACTTAACTGAAATAAAGTGTTTCAGGCTGTTAAAATATATAAGGTAGTGTAATTGAATTGACTAAGCTGAACTGGATGCAAAATTTTAATACTTGTTAGGAGGTGCTTATAGGTGGATACATTAACAAATATGGTCTAAACAAAGCTGGACAGGACAAAAGGATAGAAGAATAAAATGTAGTATTTGTATTAGCCAGAGTGCTAATTTTCACATGCTGCATAGTGTTACACAGAAATAATTGAAGAAAGGAATGTATAGTATAATAACTTTTAAGCCTCAGACATCAGTGTATAAAAACCATCCACAAAGCAGTTACATCTGCATTGATCAGGATTTAGATAGCTGTAAATGGATACAACATGGATAGAGTTTTTGGTTATACAGTAGAACTACAGTAAACACTCAATGAAAAGACTGTTTTCCCATTTTAATACCAAAATTAAAAAAAAAGAGAGAGTAAGGAAATTAATTTTTAATCTGCAAATGCTTTACTTGCAGCTACACTTTATATATATATACCAAAACAAGACCAAAATGTGTTTTGTGCAATTTTTCTTAGAACTTTGGAGGCATTTCTAGCTTGATTCTTAAAGGAGGTTTTCAACATTTACGTGGTCTACAACCTATTACAATTTCCTACAGGAGGCATGTAAGCATTGTCAAGTTCAGTGCAACACTACTGATTTGTTACATGGCTGCTTGCTTTGTTCAATGGATCAGTTTGGTTTTTCAGTTTACATATACTGTTGTTGTATTGCTCATGTTTCCCAGATATACTTCACTGTTTCACTTTTAACACTGAAGAACTTAACCAAAAGCAGGTTTTAAACAGATGTTTTTAATTGCAGCAAAATCCATACTGTACTGCACTATAGCTATCAGAAGTTTTGCCTAACTTACTGAGGAAAAACCCACAGCAATTCAGTCCAAACCAAGGGTTTCTTCTAGATTTTGCAGCAATCCATGGAAACAGTCTTGAGAGATGACGTCTACATTGCATTGTTACATTATGTCTGAGAGATTCAAATCTCAAGGGACCTAGAGATCACACAAGTCTTGTCCCAGCATGACACTGCAAGTGGTACCTTCAGGACTGGCATGTGTCCCACTGCATCTTTTACTGTCTCCCCTACCCTCTAAACGTTTGTTCTCCCCCAGATAAAAGGTGCATTTAGGGTGGCTGCTAGGCTCCTGTCTTCAAGCAGCACATTGCAACCCCAGATATTGAGAAAGATGTGCTTGTGTGTAGCTGCTTATTGTCGGTGTTCACAGTTCCTGCTTTAAAGTGCATTTCAACTTCAACAAAAGAAAGAAGCTTGACAGTCAGTGCTGAATTTGGCTCTACCTTATTTAGGCTAAGAAATTTCTTGGGTATAACATAGATGAGCAAATGTAAGAGACAGAATGAATGCAGGACAATGTGGACTTCAAGATCACAGCAGAGGAAAAAGAGTCCTCCACAGTGTGTTTAACCTGCTTTTCCAAGTTTGCCACAGCAAAAAGCCTACTTGGCAGGAGTTAAGTGAGTTTATATGGACACTGCAGAGACCCATAGTTGCAAGGTAGATATTGAAATTCTTCTCACATGGGTCAGTCTATGAATATCCATGTACAGGTTCTGTACTGACATTTATGTTCTAGCCAGTCTGACACAGGCAAAT
Organism: Lycocorax pyrrhopterus obiensis; assembly: GCA_014706295.1. Taxonomy (NCBI): domain Eukaryota; kingdom Metazoa; phylum Chordata; class Aves; order Passeriformes; family Paradisaeidae; genus Lycocorax; species Lycocorax pyrrhopterus. The sequence continues at coordinate 30,072,941 of JACSVZ010000004.1, read as the reverse complement.
TAACCTACTGAAAGAAGACAGGTGAATTCCAGTGTCATGTCTTACAGAAATAACCAAGTGTTCAGAACACTTCTGCAGCAGGGCTCAGCACCTGATGTCTCTGCTTCTGGGTCTGTTCCAAACATCAGTTACGATGTGGTTTGAAAACGCATTGCCAACTTGGCTGAGGCTTTCCGCATATCTGGAAAACGCATTGCCAACTTGGCTGAGGCTTTCCGCATATCTGGCATAATTTAAATATACTGCAAAATATCTCTGAGGGACTTGTGGTGTACCCAAAGGTGTTTGGGAGGGGAATCTGGCAGTAGTTATCATTCATGACCACAGAGAATATAACCATGGCTATGGTGTAAGTGCAGAGCACTTGGCAGTTGTGTTGCGAGATATTTGTCCTTTCCCAGAAGTCAACTGCTGTTCTAAGACATGAAGTGATGATAATGACTTCATTGTCCATGTCTGTTTTGGTGCCACCCAAAGAAGAAGGAGATAGAAAACAAGAGCAAGGTCTACACCACTGGTCCTGGATGCCAGATTACCTTTTAATCTGGTCCCTCACAGCCTGTATCTGCAAGGTTGAAGAGACATGGCTCACCTGAATATGTGCAAAATGGAGGACATGAACCTGATCTCCAAGAACTTCAGGGACAGAAAAAAACCTGTTTAATATCTGACAGAAATCCTGGATAGCCTCCAGGTTTGGAATCAACAGAACTCAGAAATCAACTAGGAACATATCAAAGCCTGCTAGGAGGATCATAGAAGACCTACCTTAGGGCTGAATATATCTATGGACGATTTTTAACATTGAACAATCTGAAACTGGATACCAAACATATGCTGTTGGGGCCTTAAAGGAAAAAATGATGAAACTCCCCACCAAACTGAGGCACTCCTCAAAATTGCTCTAATTAATCTGTACAAAGTGCAGAGTGGTAATCTTCTTTTATCAGAAGTTATATAAATTTATGGATAAATACAATCCTTCATCTACAGATATGAAATTTTCAAATGATGGTTTTGGATACTTTTATTCCAAAATAAAACTTAAAAGTCCCATTCTAATACCATAACTTCTCTTTTTGGTAAATTTCAGACATCCTGTCAAAGAAAGAAGGGAGCTGTTTTTCACACTACGGTATTTGAAATAATCAAAATAAAATTATTACTGCTATCATCAGCTTACAGTTTACCTTATCGGAGGTCTTAGCAACGCATTGACACTTTTCTTTTAGAAACTAGAATCTTCTCCCATATATTTGAATTCTGTGATTTCATCAGCTAAAAGGTAAAATGAACTTAAAATATACTCACTTATTTTATTTCTCACTTCATTTAATTTCTCTCCAAGGCATTTAGCTTCATCAAACCTGTCAATGCAAGCATAATGATACAGAATTATTCTAAAGAATAACTAGTTACAGATGTTGATCACAATAAAATACAGAAATACTCAGTACTACTTTTTCATTTGTAAGTAGAACAATTTTCTACTAGGAGAGATTGCCTGGTCTAAGAGAAACCATCTAGAAGAGTCTTGATCTAGACAAAGTAACTGAGGAAATACACAAGTTGTACTTCTGTCTAACTCAAAAATTGTCAAAACAGAGTAAACAAATACGGCTTCTCCCTACAAAAGTGGGATTTGAAAAATTCCCCCTTCTCAATTAGTCCATTTCTTCATAAGACTGGAAGAACAAGTTAGAATTTCAAGTGCCTTCATTGGTATCTGCTCACAAACATTTGTTTTCAAGGCTGAATTCCACAAGGCTAAATGGCTGAAGCTGGAGGGTTCCTGAGCACTTACTCTTTCTTACATATAAAAGGTGGAAGCCATGGAAGCTTCTGTAAGACTTTAGAAAAGCTTTTTCTACTGAGGTTAACTTAGAGCCCCAAGCAGGCTTTGAGGATTGCGTAAATATCAAAGGGAAGAAGCTCTGAAGTACCTCTCTCTTTCTTTCCCTCAGGTCTCATGAGCCAGATAGTAATTTCATCAATTACTTATTAATTCCTGAGGCAAATCTCATGTTGGCTATTGACTCTGATTCATGTTCACATGAGAGATTTATCTGAAAAAGTTGAAGCCAGCTATCTATCCGGCCTTTATTCATAGGTTACTGCCAACAGTTGAATAGGTCGTGCATCTGTTTTTTAAACACTATAGTTTATAAACCAGCACAATAACATAAACTGAAATTTGGCATTAATTTATAACATTCCAACAGATTTAATCTGTGACTATGAATCATAGTCAAACAAAATAAACCAGGTAAATACACAAGATTTGACTCTAATGTTGAATGGGAAAAAGCTATTTCCAATACTTCTTTAACAGAAAAAAAGGTGGTATTATCTAGCATTAAGGTGATACTGCTATGAATAGTGGTGAGTGAACAATTATATTGCTAGCTGAAAAAACTTCATGTGTATCTTACATGGAGACCACTCAACAGAAAGGCTGAAGTTGCCAAATCATGCCTTCTATTACCTACAAGATAAATACTCCATGATGAAACCCCAGAGTGAATTTAGCCACTAATTTTAGTGGAAAAAGTGTTTTTGGCAAAGATTTCATCCTTTGAATGCAAACGCCAGTAATTAAAATATAAACATCTTGGAAAACAAATCTCTAACTCATTATGTAAACCAAGACAAACTCAGAGGCTGTCTAATGAGAGAGTGGAGACATTCAGTGAATTAAATGAATATTCACTTGTTTTTAATTATTAGAAATTACAACAACAAGCGGCCCAAGTGAAACTCATCCTTTCCATGAAACTTGCCCATAGGTACTGAAAAAACAAGTTAGCTGTTAACCAGCTAAAACACAGAAAGCAAGAAAAGAAGAAAATGGAAAAAATTAATGTAGAACAACAAAATGGAAACTAGATCTACCTCACATCTGTACGCGCAGTAGAATTTTACTGCTGGAAATATTGACTAAGATGGGATTTAAAAGCTTCGTGCAGTATGGAATATTACACTGGAGTGGCACAACTGAGAAGATTTCTTGGTAGCACATTTAATCAGAAAATGAGATGCATTTTTCTCCTCCTCAGAGAAACAGTCCTAAGACAACACGGTTGCATTAAGAAATAGGATATTATTAAGCTCTCTGGAAGTCAAGTATAGAAAGTCCAAATTGCAGAAATCTGATTCTGTCTGGGTATAAACACAGGGTGATTTCTTTTAAGCAGGGAAGCAGTTATTAATGTATGGAAGAAAAATGAAAAAGAATTGCTGTAAAGCTGTAGATCAACATTTCTATCTTACAAAGGCACTTGCCATAGGCAACTGTCTTAACAGGATAGCTTGAATCTATTTTCTTTCACTAGAATTATCTTTGACTGTATCAGTTTCCCCACTTTTTAAATCCAGAGAAATTACTGAGTTACAGCATAAGCTACTGCACCTGTGAAGAGCTCTGAAGTAGTCGGTGAAAAGCTTTATTCAAAACCCGATTTTTTCTTTTATATATTTTTTTTATCAAAATAAATGCTCTTCAGTATTTGATTTAATTAACTCATGCTTTTGATCATTTATACACAAGTAGTTACAGAAAAAATACATGTATATTGTAAATGCATGACTATGTATAGTCACATCTTTGTGAATAATTTCACAGCCCAAGCAATAGTTGGAACCTTCACAGTGAAACTTCCAAGTAGGCTCACTGACAATTCACCATTCAATTAATATAAGAATGATATAATGCACACTTGATGTCTTACTAAGATGTGCCAGGGGCTCCCGAGGCAATAGGAGCCAACGGGGAAACACTAGGGAAATACTTCAAAGGAATTAAGGGGTGTTCTTCTTAAGAAAATGGAGTGGCCAACAGCTGAGGTGCCTTTATACCAATGCATGCAGCGTGGGCAACAGACAGAAGCAGCTGGAAGTCACTACACTGCTAGAAAACTGTGATCTAGTTGCCATTACTGAAACTTGGTGGGACAAATCTCATAACTTGAGTTTGCCTATCAATGGCTACGGGTTGTCAGAAGAGAAAAGAGAGAAGGAGGGCTGGAGAGGTTGCTCTCTAAACCAAGAGGCAGATTGAGTGTGGAGAGCTGTCTCTGAAGAACAGATATCTGCAGGCTGATAGCTGATGGGTAAGAATCAGAGACTGAGGGAACAAAGGGAACCAAGTAGTTGGCATCTACTACTTCCCTGATCAAGGGAAGCCTATTCAAGGGGAGGCCTTCTTGCTCCAGCTAATGGAGGCATTGAGCTTACTGGTTCTTGTCCATCTGGAGGACTTCAAACATGTCAGCATCTCCTGAAAAAGTAGCATGGCACGTAGTAGGCAATCAAAGAGACTTCTGGAATGCATGTAGGATAACTTCTTAAGCAAGGTAATAGATAGCCTTACCAGAGGGATGTGATACTGGACCTACTGGTCACCAAAGTAATGAGCTAATTGGAGACATCAAGATTGGAAGCAGCCTGGGCTGCTGTGGTCATGCATGTGGTGGAGTTCACCCAGCCACCACCATGACACCCAAAGTGCTCCCTTCAGTTGGGACCACTGTTACCCCCCCACTCTGTCTGCCAAACTTGACCCACTGGAAAAGGAAAAGGCTCTTTTCCTTCGTCCCTGGCAATGACATAGGATGGTACTGAATAACAATAGGGTCTTGTTAGGCCCACATTGCTCCAGGCCCTACCCTCTCATGGCTACTACAAAAAATTAACCCTGTCCTTAGCCAAAACCAGTTACACTCACATCACCTGAGCTAGGACTTAAGCCCCTTTGCAGTGGATGGCTCCAATGAGCTGACAAGTGAACTGCTCAACTCCCTGCACTTACCACACGCAGACAAGGTTTCCTTACCAGCTCTATTCTAAGTTTCCCACAGCAGAGACTCAGATGTCTGGATCCTTAAAATAATTTAATCATGATGCAACAACGGGATAACAGCTCAAGCTGGTGCCTCTGAGAAGGGACCCTGAACAAAGGAAACCCTGGACTTTTACACCCTCACAGTCTAAGAGCGTGAAAATCTCTGCTCTTCCTCCAGAGGCACCGGCTCCTACTGTGTCTCTAAGTGTCTGTCCACCTGGCTGGCACCACAGGTCCCTGTGCCCTTTGTTATGCAAAGGGTCAGTGCCAGCTCAAGGCCTCTTGCCTCGGGCTCCTGCCAACCAGAGCTCACAGTGCAGGGGCACATGGAGCTACCAGTACTAAATGTATTCAACAGTACTGTGTCCAGTTCTGGAGCACAGGAAAGACATGGACCTGTTAGAGTGGGTCCAGAGCAGGGCCACAAAAATCATCAGAGGCCTGGAACTTCTTTCTTAGGAAGACAGACCGAGACAGTTGGGGCTGTTCAGCCTGGAGAAGAGAAAGCTCTGGGATGATCTTATTGCAGCCTGTCAATATTTAAAGGGGGATTATAAGAAAGATGGGGACAAATGTTTTAGCAGGGACTGTTGTGATCGGACAGGAGGTAATGCTTTAGGGTAGATTTAGACTAGGTAGAAGACAGAAATTTTTTACAATGAGAGTGGTAAACACTGGAACAGGTTGCCCAGAGAAGCAGTGGATGTCCCATGCCTGGAAACATTCAAAGTCAGGCTCTTGACAGACTCTGAGCAACCTGATCTAGTTGAAGATGTTCCTGCTCATTGCAGCAGGGTTGGACTAGATGACTGTTAAAAATTCCTTCCAACTCAGCCTATTCTCTATGATAATCAGCAAGCCAAGAAAATCTACCCAACATACCCAAAGGAAAAAATAAGATAGCTAAAAATAAGTAATTTGTGAACCAAACAGTTTGTGGTGTGACAGAAGTGGTTATGCAACTATAAACAAAATTATTAACAAGAGAAGCCTACATATAAAGGGAAGCTATGGTAACCTTTAAACATGTGGTGTCCACACTCTTCTTCCTGTGCAATTTGAACACTGGCTGGGTAACAGAGCTTTTGTGTAACTGGTAGTTCAGAGGCTGCATTCCAAATTACAGACTGGAGTTGATATAAATCCATTCTAATGAACTCGGTAAACTTGGAGCTATAAGCATCTTTGCTAAAAATGACTGCAAATGGCAGGGGAAACTGCCTTTTCCAGAGTATCAAAATTCACATCAGCACTGATTTCAGAAATCAGCTGATGCCTGTTAGAGAGGGGTTACACAAGGCATTAGTTTGAATCTCTTTGTCCTTTAAGGAAAGCAAACCTGTCATCAAACTTTGTATATTCTGCTCATTTCTATTATATACTCTGAAACCAGAAGGAAATACTGGTTTGCTTCATAGTAATAACAAACAGAGAAAATATGGAAGAATTGTTATTAACTAGAGGAAGGGCAGGGCATGGCTCAGAACTGTATTGTTCTCATTATCATGCTGTAACTATAAAGTGTTCTGCTGAATAGCAATACCAGAAAAGTAATAATTTATGCAGTGATCCAGCAGTGATGTGGCATGATCTGATATATCGATCAGAAGAAAGGCATTACTAAACATCCAGTTTACATGAATAAATGCTTACATACATCTAATACCTTAGCAATTTGTGTTCCTGCAGCTGAGTTACAGATCCAGGTAAAAAGTTAATCAGTTCAGAAAAGTGATAAATGGCAAGAACTTGAGTAAGTCATAAAGATGTGGAGATCATTTCTTGCCTCAATCTCACTGAATTAAATGAGCATAAGACTTGGTGACCCTGAAAACAATGCTTTTCATGCCTATGAAGTGATAAAATTGTGTTAAAGAAAGCAGAAGAAAGGTGGAGAAACCTGGAGGAGGAGAAAACCTCAGGACAAAAAACTCCACAAAAACCAAACCACCACAACAACACCCCATGAACAAACAAACGAACAAACAACCAACCCCCCAACCAAACAGAAACAAACAAACAAAATACCCCCAAGCAACTCTTAGGGGAAATGTTAGTTACAAGTATAGATTGAGAGATCTGCTTTTGGCATTCTGCAACCTCAAAGCCGTGTATTTCTTTTGCAGTACTAGGAGGGTTAACACCTGAAAAGCTGACAACGAAACTGTTATCCCATCAGCATAGAGAAGTGTTGGTGGTTTAATTTGTGAGGTTTAAAATCTGGATGAAAATTCATGTTCTCAATGTTCTGCCATTATCACTATTTTCACCAGACGTATGAAGTGTTTCGCCAACATTAACAACAAATGTGGAGGAGGAAAGTATTATTTCTGTTTGTGAATGCAAAACTGGCAGAGAGAAGCTAAAATCACTTGGCAAACAGGTTAGGAACACCAGACATGCATATGTTAAGCATCTCCTAGCTTACTATCCAATTCAGTGCTGAAGCCAGCAAAGCATTTTTGACAATGGAAATTGCAGTAATTGATTCAGCCCCATGGATTTTATGTCCTCTAGATAATTCCTGATCATGAATGCCATTGCCACATTGCTCCAACATGGCTGTGAAGATGAATAAAACCAGTGGAAATATGCACTATGATTCCTCATACTACTTTCATTTCTATCCAGACTTCTCTCCTATCACCACTCAGTGTCGTCTGAACATGAAATGTCCTAAGTAAGAAAAGGTGAAGTGCCTGTAACAAGTCCTCAACAGAAGCCTGGGATGTCTGGTGTAAAATTACCTGTTCCTGCCCAGACTGCTAGTGAACTCTCAGATGTCTTCCCCCAGCTGTATTTTGCTGTGACACTCACCTCTGTTTCAGCAGCTGTTTGTTGTCCTCAATGGTTATACTGTCAGCATGGTCCCGCTTGAAAATTTCAAAAGCTTCCTGACATCCAAGTGACATCTTTCCTCCTGCCCCAAGGTAAAAAATAAAAGAGAGAATTACTTCAGAGTCATCAAAAGATAGACATTTTGCACTTATTTAAATCCTTTTTAGACAAATACAGCAAGTCAGCCCAGGGGTCTTAAAGCAAAGATAAGACCAAGTTCGGTTTCCACTGACGGGAAAGCATTTCTGACAAAAGATCTCTGTTATCTGACAAATGAATTTTGTTTCATGCCACTTCTCTAAAGTCGGAATGCTTGAGGTATATAATTCCTCAAGATAATTTTAAACGTTCATAAGTAAAACTGAACTTCGAAAATTTAAAATATGTGAAATATTCTTAAGTGGGAGCCAGAGGTATTTTCACAACAGCAAAATGCAATTTGCTTCTGTATTTCTTTCATCTGTTTCACATTGGACCCTAAATATACCTCGAATATTTTCAGTATACTTGGAAGAAAAAAATCAGGCTTCTTTTAATTATGTATTAGCAAATACTTTTCCATACTGTTTTAAGCAAAGCAAGAATTCTACCTACAAAAATGGTTGGAGCCTGCCTTTTTACATTTACAACATGGTGTTTGTTTCCTTTTGTGCACCAGAAGGTCAAGATTTACTTGGCCTTCAAATCTTTAAAAATCACTATAGAAAAATATTACAGTCTGTATTATTTTCAGTTCTCATTGCTAGATGTTCTATAGATCCAAGTAAGAGATCATGTATCTGTATTATTATTAACAAAACAATTCAAAGACTTAAGGAGAATGAGAGCTTATGCCATCATCTATGTTATCACCAGTACATATATGTCAATAAATAAGCAAGAAGAAAGGATGAGACTTGCACTTAAATAAATTACAGGAATGAAGACAGTTCAGGAGCAGAAAGCGGGAGGACTCTAACACTCAAACTGTGTGAAGAATGCAAAATAGCTACACCTTTAATTCAACCTCCAAGTTGCAACTTAAACCTCGAAAATTATATTCCTTAAACTGGAATTTGATCCTCCTTTGGTTTTTTTCCCTCTTGAGTCTTTCTTTTGTCCTACCCACAAGTCTGCCTTCCTGCCTCAGAGCTATCAAGACCCCCAAATCCATTGGGAACAAGAGCTATAAAGCTTCCTAGGATTTCTGCTGTCCAAGTGTTTTCTCTATGTTTTATGCCAATGGACAAGCATTACCAATAACATATGCACATATACCAGTTCTTTTTCAGGCTACCTGCTTTGCAATTTTGGCTTGAGGGTTTTCTCCTTCTCCAGGTTTCTCCTGCTTCCTTCTGCTTTCTTTAACACAATTTTCTCATTTCATAGGCATGAAATACATTGTTTTCACAGTCAGGGTCACCAAGTCATACTCATTTACATCAGTGAAACTGAGGCAAGAAATAGGCAAAACATGCCTAAACAGGCTGGGATGTGCAATACTGGGATGTTATGCCTTACTGGGGTCTAGGTCCATAAGCTGCATTTTAAAGCCCTTCTAAATATATTCTCCTGCACCTCCCCATACTTATAGCAGGATAAGTTCCCACTGACTGCAGCGAGATTTCTGTGATGTAACATACTGTTTACAGAGAAGGCTGGTAACACAAACTAGGACTCAGGGTTCAATGATGAAGTAAAAGTTAAAAAAATTTATTTAAAATATAGAGAAAAATTTGCCTCATTTCAGTCAAAAGAATCAGCACATCTGTTACTAATATAAAAATTTTGAGTTGAAAATAGAACCACCAGGAATGTTTGAATGGCAAAGCAGGCAGAAATGCTCCACCCTTTTTGAATAAGAAAATCAAAGAAAGATACAGTGCAGTATTTTCTGTTGTGTGATCCAAAAGAGCAAGAGAATTCAGGAAAATATATTTTTCTGTGGTGCTGACCTGAGAGTACAATGTTCATGTTTCATGCTTGCCTTGAAGAAAAACAGGCAGCTTTGCAAGCAGAATTTTACAGTACATTGATCCCATCTCTAGCACTAATTTTAACATGCAGCCTGAATTGACCCCCTAGAATTGCTTCTGTTGCAGAAAAAGCTTGTGTTAAGTGCAGAAAGCCTGGACAAAATTTATGATCAAGCCTAAGATAAACAATGACATGCCCTTACTCATACATAACACTGCAATGTAAAGTATTTAACTCTTCTGGCTGTGTGCTGCGTTTGAGAGTACAAGTGAAAACACGAAAGTACGTTCGGAAAACAAAACTATTACAGTGATTATTGCTACTGCCTGGCAAAAATGCATGAACCAAAATTAAAGGTAACCTGATAATCATTTTCCAGCACTAGCTTGAAAAGGCAGCAAATCTGTACAGCCAAAGCACACAAAAATAGATCCCCAGAACACTTGGGAAGGGGAAGTTTTCTGGTTCATGCAGTTCATTTTAAAAAAATAGAGAATCATATGAAGTAGTAAACAATCCCATTCTGAAAATGGTGTAAAAGGAAAGAAACTTAGAAAGGACCATTGAGATTGTATTTCAGTATAATATGAGCATAAAACAGCTGCAGAAGAATGTTGCAGCCTATGGGTAATGACAGAGACATTTAGGAAGATAATAAGGGAAGACAATGTTAATAACAGTAAAAGACTGCAAGAGACACTGAAAACTTGATGGAGTAGTTGTGTTTTCATTCTGCTCAGCAGTGAAGATTATTTCTTTTCCATGGTGGATGTGGTATCTTCAATCATTATGTATACATTTCCTTAAATAATCTATAATTTCATAAAATAGCCTCACCTTCTTTCAAATGACCTCCCAGTGCCATGGTGCATTAACATTATTGGCATGCTGTTTCTCCTGGGCTTAATTCTAACAAATAAGCTATATGTGCATTTAAACCAAGGTGTTATTTGATTTGATTTTCTCTAGCTTTGAAATTGAAATCTATGTACAGCAATACTTACATCATATAAACAAAAACAGAATTAAGAGAAGAAACCAATGATAAGGACAAAGTTTTGGCAGGGCAGTGGAATAGTTCAGCTAAAACTGCTAGAGAAAACAATTTCTTTCACTCTTAAAAGCCAAAAAATTCCTCCTCTCTTTCTTAATTACAATGGCAGAGTGTTACAAAATAAATATTTGAAAATTCTTATCTAAGGAAGAACCATCATGTCCTGCAGGATGAAAACCAGGAAACACATGTCATCAAGTCATTACAATGTGACCTGGAATAATCATTACCATAAAAATAATTCAGATCATTGGAAAAAGCATAAAGTTTTCTTTCAATCACATTCATGAAACCCCAGTTGACAGAGTTGCATAAAAAAGAGATAAAGTTTGTATCAACCTAATTTTAATTATACCTTTCCTGTTAGATTGTGTAACTTGGCTTGAATACTAAAACACAAATATGCCCAACTCACACAATGTGAAATTCACAGCAAACCCATCATCATTTATAGCAAATCCACATAGCTGAAATTTTTGGTCAAATTCAGGTTCAATCCACATCATGAATTTGTACGTTTAGGAATGTTCTCATCGAAGGTTTGATTTCAGTCTGTATTCTGATCCAGTGAACTCTGTCAGCTTTCATATGAAGCAAAAAAATTTGGTTCAATAGGCTCCTCTGCTGAAATGTGCAAATTACAGTTGTCCCACTGAACTTGAGTAAGTCAGCAGGGTGGCAGCAATGTCACACAAGCTCTGAACTAGAGCAACAACATCTGACATGACCAAGAAATAGAAAGGTTGCTGTAGTGTTGATAAAGGGCTAAACTCTTGAAATCAGTAGTAATTCAAAATACAGTGAGCAAAAACATGATAAGGATTTTGGATGTTGCTGATTACTTTTTAAGGTAAGAAAAGCTCAAAGTGATTTAAGGACTCAGTTGTATGCCTATAGGAGGTAGAAGCCTGCATATCAGCAAAGACCCTGGCAGATATTGTGCATGCTATTCTATCACTCACTAATATAGATATTTTAGCATTTATTCTATGCTGTTACATACAAAAATGCTGTTCACATCCATCCTAAACACCAAATGTTAATTTTAAAGAAACTTTAACTTCAAAGGAACATGTAGGGTATAGTGTGGTGCTGGGTCTTCAACTGGCAACAGAGAAATTATTTGGCTGAATGCTATTTTAAAATTAAGTAGTATCCACTGGGATTACTCAAGGACTACACTGAGAAGGTAGGAACATGCAAGGGGATAAACACAGACCTTATTTTGTTGTCAAAAGTGATCAAAACCAGTTGTATATTTACATGACCATACTGATTTTTAAATGTATCCAACACCGACAAATCCTATTGCAGCTTGTACTAGTGATCAAAGTTTATAAATACTGGATAATTTTAAAGTACTTTATTTTAGTGGTTTAGGTTTTTTTTTTTCCCTTATACAAATTTCAAGACTGCTCAATCTGGGAACGGCACTTCCAGTCTTGAGTCTGGCCACCTTCTGTTTTTCAGTTTGTTTGTTGAAAAAAGGTTTTTGCTCAGAGGGAGAAGATCTTCATAAAGTTTACTGCATGAAAACTACAGAAAAAAATTTACATTGCTCTTCAGTTAGGTCTGGAAAAATCTGTCAAACAATAGCTTGAAATTGATATCTTCTCTGTCTGAAAGCAGAACCACAGCGTCTCTTCACAACACCACTTGTAACCAGATTTTGGTCCGGCTCTGAGGGGGTTTCAGCAGCCTTCATGCCAGAGGCTGCCAGTTTAACCCACAAAAATATTGGAAACAATTCTCCAGAAGAGAAGTATTAAGATTGCAAATTGATCTCTTCTGAGGGAGGAACATTAAGACTGTTGACAAAAGCAAACTCTTGGGAACAACGGTTCAGACAATGTATTCTGATGAGAAAGGCATCTGTCCACATATCTGCCCATGTATCTGTTTTGCAGAAACTTCATTTTCTGCAAGAAAGAAAGAAAGAGTAAAAGTCTTTCCATTTTCTTTCCAATTTTACTAAGTGATCTGTTAGAAAAGAATTGTCAACCCTTCCACTGAAATCAATAGAAGCAAAGAGTCCCCTTGGCTCAATGAAAGCTCTCATTTGAGTGAGGGTAGTCTGTAGAATTTCAGGACAGCAACTAGTGTGAAGTGTGAGTCTTCATGCTTATGAGGACTGTCAGCCTGTTTGGGCTATTATGTATTCCCACATATTATCAAATGGGAACAAAGGAACTGCGAAAACTTTCAAATGAAACTAAAGACAAATTATTTGGTAAGTCTTTGCAATAGAACCAAGGTATTAGAGGTCATGTAAGCATAATTCGTTACATCTTTACCAGAATCCATCAAGATATCATAGCCATCTGTTCAGAATGGAAAAAGATGTAACAGAGCTTGCAATAACGAGTCAATAAAGAATAAATACTTAAAAATAGGCAAGCAAATGGCAAAACAATATACAACAAATACTTCCCCACTGCAAAGCTCAGCTAAATTTCTCATGAAAAGCATGTGTATTACATATGGCTACCTTCACCAGACTACGATTCAAAAATGGGAAAGACATAAAACAAGGTTGCTCACAGCACTCCTGCAGTGTTGAACAGTTTCTGGGGAAGTTAAAAGCCTTGAAGGAAAACCAGAATATTCAGATGCAATGAACTAAATAAAACATGGGCATAAATTAATATCTTGTGCTCTGGAGTTTCTTTGTTTATTTACAGGGGAGGAAGAGGGTAAAATGAACAATTTGTTGAGATTGTGAGCATGTTTAATGTGGTATTGAACATTAACCTAGGCAGGTCAGACTGCATGCCACAAATGAAAATTCCCACTGTGGAAACCTTGAGCTATTTGGTGCTTGGGTAACTTACCTAGACCTTATTGCTTCCACACAAAATTAAGTGATTGATGAAACAACCTATTCCATATATGTTGAAATAATTTATAAACGGAAGAGAAATCACCATTCAATGAAACCCTGAAAATGATGAACAGCAAAGAACAATCTTGTACAGGAGCATGTTGGACACAAATCAAAGACAAGCACCATTTCTAATGCAATTATTATCACTAAAAATGGCATTGCTTTAAGATGATTAAAATAAAACAAAAAACCCCTAGATTTTACATATAATGTCAACTCTGTAAAAGTCAGTTTCGTCTGATTATGTTTTTATTTCTTATGGATTTCTCAGATATAATTTGTTATATTTCTCAGAGATAATTTTGATTATAGTTTCTCAGAGTACGTGGCATGGAATCAAGATGTTCTAGAATATCTGCACTAGCATTGATGATTTACAGTGTGCCTACTTTTGTGTTACCCAGTTATGTTAGTGTATTCTCTTTAAAAAGCCAGTGGGCACCAGAGTTGTCAAAGTCAAAGTTGGAGCATAGAGATGAGAATGCAGTTAGAGGCTATTTGGCATAACCAAAATATTTGCAGATCTCAGCAGTGGGGAATAAAATAGTGTGCCTACTGATAGTCATGTTCTGACACAAATATTATTGGAGAAGTATTTTACATTTCATGTATGACACCTTGTATGTTTCAAAAGAGAAAAAAATTCAGCTGCCATTTGCAACCATTCACTTCTTTAAAGCTGCCTGTGAGATCATATTTGATTGTATAATACATACACACATTGAAAGTCCTTAATTAGTAGGTACAAAGGGAAAGCCTGAAATGAAGCATGGTAGGCTTGGCAGAAGCTCAGTGGGTGGATATGAAGGAAAATATGAAGTCAAACCCACAAGAACTTTAGGAGACCCACCCAATGGTGCTGCCACTTCTAAATAAGTAAGATTCACTTCTGCATATGACAGAATCACACATTTCAGATAACTTCTCATAAAACAGGATATGTATGTCATACTGCATTGTGCAGTTTACGTCAAACACCAGATATTACAAAGAAACTGTGCATTTCCTTTCTTTTGTAGGAATCTAAATCTGTTCCCTTTAATGGTTGATGCAGTTGTAAAAGTTTTACTAAATACCAGAAAGGGCCTATATTTATGCATTTGAGTCAATTCAAATTAGACTTAATTTTAAATCAAATTTGGACTACTGATCTTAAAATGAGGATTTCAATTAAGATTGTGTAATAGCAAATTAAACGTGTTTTGACATGCTTCATGTACTTGACATGCTGTAGCAGCAACATTTGCTGCTTCTGTTTTAGACCTGAAAAAGGGCTTTTAGGTTCAAAGATTTTTCTGCCTTTTTCAACTAGACCAACATATCTATAAAAAATAGAACAGTCTCAACAACATCTGCTCAATTTACATGTTCTATGCTGTTTTGAGTGATAGCTATGGTATTTAAATTCTCCTTTTCAATATATCTTTCTCAATTTTAGAAGAATTACTCTGAGCGGTGGACAAGAATATTTTAAGAGCTCTACAAAATGACAACCTACATCAATGGAGTCATGACAGCTTGGACCAAATGCAAGTGAAGTTTTTTGTTAGGGACATCTGTAGACATCTGCATGTATTTTTGGTGTCTGGAGAATCATTTCTACCACCAGGCTTGCCAGTAACACCATAAACCACAAAAGAGGCATATTTCATTTTCAGAACAATTTAGCAGAGGGAAAAGAACTTGTTATAAACATCAATCTGGTTTTGGAAACTTACTGTACTTTTAATTTCATATTACATTTTAGCTTTTTCTTTATTAAGATACTGAGGTTTTCTGAAGTAGAAGCCTGTATATACTACATCTTAGGTAGAAAAGAAAAAAAATCCTCTGTAGTGGGTACACCATTAATTAGTACCATCTTGGGGGTATCTTTTTCTTTTAATATTTCAGGCTGTAAACAACAGGAGTGCAGGGGCCACTTCATGAGAAATTGGTTTTCTTATTTTTTCTTCCCAGCAGGAACGAGCACTGAATGGGGTATGCTGAGGTAGAGTTGAGAGAAGAAACCATGAGATAAACTCCCTGGTAAGCTATTTCTTTTTGCCAGGCAGCAGTCTAGATTAACTAATTTTAAAATTTACTATCTATTTATATTCAAGATGAACAGCTTTACCACTTCCATCACTTAGCTCTTTTGGAAGCTGAACATGAGCAATTAAGAAATGAGTGAAATTTCTCTGTAAAAAAATGAAATTTGATTCTCGCTCTGTTGAAGCTATATTGGGGTTTGCCTCTGAGAATGGACACAGGAGCCTGTTGTCCAGATTTGAAAAAGTAATTAGGCACATTATACCTCAGCAGTGACCACAATAAATTTCAAGCACTTACCTAGTGAGGAAGCCTTTTATCCCTCCCTGAAGGAGTTCTGTAGCTGCTACATTACAGACTGCATCAATGTGTACTAACTGTACTCTGAATATAAACACAAAATTAAGCCTTCAGAAGTTTCAAATAATCTCACAACTGAGGACTTCTAGGCACATGACAAGCTCCAGAAGTCCAGCAGAGTCAAAATGGGAGTCCTGTGCCCATGAATCAGCAGAAGTTTAGAGAACACTTGTGTAACCTGTATGCTCTTAAACACCTACCCTGACACAAGTTGTTCAATTTGCTTTGGGATTAAGGACATTGTGCCTCTTGTGTTACACAAAGAGTGAATTTTAGTAGGACTAAGTAACGATTAGTGCATGTAGAAAGAGAGCAGTTATTGCCAGTCCAGGCACATTCATATATTCCATTTTTATCCGTAGTGGTTTTGAAATAGCAGACAAAGCAGAAAAGGAGGAGATAACAATGAGGCCTGAACTTATACATAAAATCAAACTGGCTAATTTCTCTCCTGAACTTTCACTTCAGCTTGTCAAATTTTATCTCATTGTTTTTACAAAACTCTCAGCTATCTTTAGGTAAAACTTCTCATTATTTTAGACTTTCCTCAGCTCTTAAAGGCTTTTTACTGCTTTTAAGAACTCTTTTGACCATATTTTATTTTGAATGGGAAAAAAATCTTGAAGGGTTGAATTGTAAAGGAAACACTAAACCTTGTAGACTGTACAAAAAAGAAAAAACTATTCTGAATGCCATAGGCATCCTTTTTTAAAACCACTTTTGCCAAACCCATGCAGTAAGTGTACTTGTCTTCTGAATCAGTGTTAACATAGTCTAAAAGGCTGAGCAGGTTTAAGTAAAGCGGTAATTTGCATTTTTAATAAAACATTTTGAGCAGAGGCATTCATCAAAACAATTTATTAAAAATGCAAATTAGAGCTATACTTAAGTTAATTTTAGGAAAATCCTGCTACTTACTAAAAATGGGATAAAGTAGAGCAAATAGTTCAGAATTTAAATCAATTTTTCTGACAACAATGACAAATAGCATGCACATCACATTTTTATGAACAAAATTATGCAACACATCAATAGTATTCACTTTCAATATTCTAAGAATAAAACCTTCAGAAACAGATTCCATCAGCAGAAATATAAATACTAACTTGAACATTCTTAATATGTAATACAAAGTTTACTTAAGTTCACATGGTTTAGCTATAGTCATTAGCAGCTGTTGTTTGCAAGAAGAGAAATCCTGCCTCTATGGAAGATTTGATAAAATAATCAAAATGGAAAAGTAGTAGCTGTCCTTGTTACAAAAAAGTATATGAACAGCTGATCAAATTTTTAGGATATCAAATTGCACCTCTAGCAAGACCTTTTGAAATGCAGCTGAAAACTGTTAAAAAGAAAGTCTAATTTCCATCCCTAGTATATTCATTCTGTAGAGAAAAGTAAAGAATGAGGTATCTTCCTTTTGTTTTTATGCCAAGACTGAAGCCATTGGTTGTTTCCAGTGCCACTGGATATTCATGTTGATTTTATGTGAGCTGTACAGTAAGTACGTAGAACCACAGAATCACAGAATCAACTTGGTTGGAAAAGGCCTTTGAGATCATAGAGTCCAACCTGTGACCTAACATTACCTAATCAGCTAAAATAATATATGTACAGATGTTAGGCCGTTTAACTGTTCCATCCTTGTACGGGGCTACACAAAGTGTAACATGGAAAGAAATGGCTTAAAGACAACAAGGAGGACTTCATACACAGGTGACGAAAGGAAGGCCAGGGAAAATGTGGGTCCCCTGCTGAATGAGGTGGGGGACCTCGTTACACAGGACACGGACAGGCAGTGCTTCTGAATGCCTTCTTCACTTTAGTCATCACTAGCACCACCAGTCTTCAGTAATCCCAGGTCCCAGAGACCAGTGGAAAACTCTGTATAAAGGCAGAGACAAACTCCATTTGAATGCTTCTTTTGCTATTCTTCTAATACAGTCCAAGCTTAAGAAATTCTAAGATGAATCTATTACTTTCTTTACTTAACAGCTTACAGACAACTTTGCAAAGTTGCATTTAAATAAAAATGCATTCAGACTCTACTAATATATCAACCATTGCAGGGAAAAAGTCACGTATACTGAACAGAAATACTGCTTTTATCAACAAAAATATAACTGACAACAAACTCAGCTTGACAGGTGAGGTGACCCTTTTTTCTGGTTATAAATTAACAAGACATTAATTATTGTTGCTGAATATCTGCTTACATGCTTTCAAGTTCCTAATGTGACAACAGTGTTCCTATCCTCTGATTGTATCCACTGATATCCCTCTTCAGTTAGTTTAGGTATGACAGTACTTCTGCTCTGGCAATTTCACCACAAAAAAGGTTAAAAATTGTCATTGTAAAACCACAAAACAACTGCAGAAGGTTAAGTATGTGGATGTATGCTTTTCTTAGGGTGGATATATACTAAAGTGAATACTCAAAATGTGTAACTTGCTATTTCAGTGCAGTTCAAAAGAAACACCACCTAAATGCACATTTGAGTGAGGGAGGATGGAAGGAAGTTGGGATAAAATGTTATCAGGGTCAGTGAAAGTTAGTATTGCCCTAGCCAATCCTATGTATCAGCTAAAAGCCTCTAAAACTTTGTATGTGGTAAATTTGGGACTTCTTATGTATGACAAAAGGATAAAAGCAATAACCTCACTGCTTATATCAAGACTAAAAGCAGTAAATAGTAATAAGTGTCTCTAGTTTAGATGGCTTGAAGGAATAAAAAATGCTTGAGAAATTTCATTAATACTACAGAAATATTTCTGGAATTCAAACAAATATCCCTGTTTATTCCTCTTGGCACAGGCACTCCTCATAGAAGACTGAGAAACATTTTAAAAAACCCAACCCATAGGGTTCTAACAACCCATCTGATCTAGAAACAATGCTTAAAATCTCTATATTTTAAATTGAAAATGTAATTGAAACCAGGAATGTTAAGTTCTCCAATGAGTACTATCATTCTGACCTGAAATACAATCCTTAATTTCCACTGTAATTGTGAAAATAGCCACTCAAATATATAAATATCTCTAGGTTTTGAATTAATAAGGTTGAATGTGAGAGTTCCCCACTGCCAGTTCTGCCATCTTCAAATAGCTAAAAAAGTATTATTCTTTACTATATTGTATGTCTAGCCCTGTGCAGCCAGATCTCAAAGCCTCTTCCCTTCAATCCAAGGATTTACCTGGACCTTTTCCTCTTCGCACATTCATTTTTGGAGCATGGTACACGAACTCTAGGATGATGAATGCAGAACACTTTTTATGCCTAACTA
This sequence comes from Lycocorax pyrrhopterus obiensis, assembly GCA_014706295.1. Lineage (NCBI taxonomy): Eukaryota > Metazoa > Chordata > Aves > Passeriformes > Paradisaeidae > Lycocorax > Lycocorax pyrrhopterus. Next base: position 30,053,691 of record JACSVZ010000004.1, on the reverse strand, counting down.
CAGTACCGCTCCCAGAACCAAGAAGGGAACAGAGGACCATATCCATTAAACATTAATTCTCCACCTGACAGTCTCAGGCTTGCTACATATTGGAAGCAGCAAGGGGGATCACACCGGCCATGAACAATGTTTATGCTATTGCTGCTGCAAAAAATTGGAGATTTTTAGCTTAAGTATATCCTAATGCATTTTAATGAAGAACTACCGCTTAATGACAAGAAACTTCTATTTTGAGCTTAGAGTTATAAAACTATGAGCACTGTAAAATTACTGGACAATTAATTCTTACTCTCCCATACTCTCAAGGTGAAATCCCACCATATTGGGCCACTGAAGTGATTCAGATACCTTCTTTGAGGGCAGGGTTGCTGCAGAGGATGAATTTCTATCATACCAAAGGCAGAATGAATAGCCAGAGACAATTGCCACTAAGTTGACCAAAAGATCTGTGCTATTCACTTTATTTTTTATCTTCAAAGAAAACATTAGAAATAACCATGTCGGGGTTTACAAGTATAATTTTGAAACAGAAGCACACATTAACTCCAAATTCAATCCCTGAAACCTCACTATGCTAAAATTAATTCAAATTTTGGATAAAACTTCCATCTTAAATTGTCCCTAAAGTCAGGAAGTGCCTTTTGCCCTGTAGTTGTGGGTTAGTGTGGCCTATCCCATTAAAAGTAAGTCCTGCTTCCATAACAACAAATAACCACATCCAGCAAAATAATCATTCATTGTCTTCATGTACAGCAACCATTCCCCATGATTTAAAAATCAGATGTGATACTGGCGTGTGGTAAAATAAACCTATGATTTGGCAACATCTACTTGCCTATAATAATTCACAAAATGTTTGTCTTTCAGAAATCTATCTGTACATCTTTAGCAATTTCTTGACCATTTATCTTTTTGTCTTATTGGTGGGTGCCTATTTATAGAATTATATAAATTCCATGAGCCTTTGAAAAATGATGGTGATTCCAAATCACTTACTATTAGACGTATATTTACACTACATGATTACACATTTTTTTTCCATCCTCAGCAGTGATGATGGAAAGCAAATTAATTTAGAAGCTAAATTCCTGATCCTGCCAATAAAAAGGCACAAACATTTTTTCCCCTGAGGACATTCGTGGCAATTGAAGAGACAGCCAACATATGTACATAATAAACATATGGATAAGCAGAGAGACACAAAGCCTTTCTTGCTCCTGAGAATAAACAAGTGAAAAAAACCCCTCAAATATTAGAAGGACATCTTCATTATTCAAAATACAAATTATTTTTCTTTTTTACAACATATATACAATTGCACAATAACATGGAACACACTTGACATAACCTAAATATGTTCTCTTCAGAGAACTGCTCCCACTAATTTATTGTCAGCTTTATTTATTCTGCCTATAGTCTCCACAGTAAGTAAAAGGAGAAAAGGAAAACTTTATTGTTATGATGCCTAACATGTCTGTTGTATTAAAATTGAGAATAATCGTAATTAAAAATAAAGTAATCTGGATTTTTCTGAATTTTAATTATTGCCTTTTATTTCCATGATTCAAAAAACTCTCATTTTAATCAAAAGCGATGACATTCTTGTACCAGAGATATTAAAGGCAAAACTGATTGCTCACAGAGGCAAGAATCCCCTGTTGTCTCCCTGGCTCATCACACCACAGAGTTTTTCTGGAGAAAATTAAATGGTCTCAGAAGCTATTTGAGGGAACTTCTCTTAGCAAAAATCAAAATAAAAACAAAAACCTCAATCATGTAATATAAAGTGTTTGAGTGAAATTCCATTTCATATTGGCACAATTCCCACTGTGAAAAGCAACTTCTTTCAATTCCTTTTTAACCAAAATTTGTAACCAACTGAACTATATAATTAATGTGCAACAAAGGATCCAAAGACAATTTTTGAACCAATAACCTCTATAACACTAAATCTGCTTATGTCAGGACATAGAATTAAAAGCAGTTTTGCCCCTCGAAAATCTGTTGAAATAAGTGACTATCACTAGAAAAATAGCATAATTCTTCCTGAAAGCCAAGTACACTATGTTTATTTGATGGCTTTAAACTGCTTGTTTTCCTGAAGATCAAAAGGGGACAGTAAATTATGGACATTCCTTGTCATTCAAGCTTACTACAATATTAAATGTGCTGTATCAGAGCCATGAGCTCTTGTATCGGCTTTAGTTAATTAAATAAACCTGCTGAAAATCAAAAGGATGTCTTCCCAGAAGCCTTTTTCTTCTAGTATTCCCTAATGGAAAGTTGTTTTAACACTTCTTATACAAAACTAAGACATTCTTCTGTTTCCAGCCACTGGTCATTATTCAAACTGACGTCACTCTCACTCTGTACACTTAAAGGAAATTTCTGAAATATTTAGAATTATTTCTCCCCAGAATTATATCTGGATGTAAATGGCATAAATAAAGAGTGCTGATCAAAGTGAGGAGGTATTTCAGAAGAAAAGATTCATAATGAAATATTCAGTAATTTTAACACAACTTTCCCAGCCCACTCTGAGTGCTTTACTCTTTTCTCTTTTACAGAGCAAGTAGAGACAGCTTTGCATGAAATACACTTCTATGCAGCTTACTCTCAGACTTTGCAATAAATATCAAACATACCATATGATTACCCATGCTTGTATGGAATTTTAAGTAGCCAGCATAGCCTAGAGTTTCAGCAAGCTTCTCAAACAAATTAGCTATCAATAAAGAGAAACAATGTCAAGAACTGGGTTGAACAGTTATGCTAAGAATGAAGAGCCAAGACTTCCAAGGCTTTATATTGGTTTCTGCTTCTAATTCACTGTCTTACTTTCACAAATCATTTCAGCTGCTCCTCAATGTTAGAGAAACAAGATTTTGCTCTTATGGATGGCCTTTGAACATGAAATCTCAAAGCGATCAAGGAAGATAAGCCACTCTTAATTTATTTCACAGTTGACGAAACTGATTCAGAGAGATGAGGTCACTTGTGTAAGTTCACAAACTTAGTAAATAATAAGGATTGAAATAAAAAACAGATGCCCTGCATCTCAGTCTAGGATCTTATTCCATGCAATGTATTGCCTCTGTAATGCAGTGGAGAGCTGAGTTGTTTATGACAAACAACAAGAATAAGCCAGCTAACAACCTCTGTTAGACAATGCACTTTATCACAAGCGTTCAGTGAAAAATCAGAAACAAAGGCAAATGTTATCAGGAGCTTGTACATTATTCAGCAAATATTCTTACAAAGAAGTTTAATTTCTTTAGGAATTATAAGAGTGGTACAAGTAGTCAATGGGCACAACTGCAAACAACACAACTGTCTGAAGTTTCTCTGCTCAAGTAATAAAAAAAGTGAACATTACAAAACCAAAAAATAGATGATTACATGAAGAGTAAAATATAAAAAGAAGTAACAAATATGAAAAGGGAAAGGTAAAGCTTTCACTCCCCTCAAAAATTTACAGTAGCTGCTGTTTATGACTTAGCAAGCACAGCCTTTGCCACTTGGGAAAGGTATACAACGTGTTTGCTTATCTTTACTTATGTTTTAATTATTGCTCTGAACTGCCTCTTCATCCACTAACAGTACCTCTAATGAGTGGATAAAGACTATATAAAACAATGGTTATACTAAGTTGCTTCACATATTATCATTCTGTAGTAAGCAACTACATCTATTACTAAATATATATGTATTCTGATTCCCTGATTATCTGTGAAATTTGCAGCTTTTTTATGACACTAAGATTTTTCCTAAGCATTTACTTTCCTCTCTAAAATTTGGGATTTTGCAATATTATTTATAAGAAAATGGACATTTTTCAAGATTCTTATCTGATGCATCACAGTATGAATCATTGCTACTACATTTCTCAACGTACCTCTTTCCGTCTTAGCAATTCTGAAATAGCCCCTCATTAGCAACAACCCTTTAAAAAATGATTTGATACAAAACAGCTTTTGACTACTGCTTTTCAAGCAGCTGAAAAATACCCATGCTTTGACCCTGAGATTAAGGATTTAGGAAGATGAAGGCTGTGCTTATATTATTGGCAGCTATCCAGCACTATGAGGAAGGTTGCAGACACTATTATTGAAATATTAAGATTACTAACTTCAGGAGAGTAGGCAAAAAAAATCCCAAAGCCCCCAAAAACCCCCCCAAAAAACCCAGAGGAAAAAAATAAAGTGTGGTTCAAATCCAGCAAGTTAGCCTAGAAAAAGATGAATTTGCAATATCATGAAAAATAGCACCTGACCAGTCAGATAAAATGTTCATATTTTTAGCAGAATATGTTTACTATTACATCAACTCATGTCTCCTTTATATCTGAAAATTATACCTGCAACATCTATTCTCTTTTTAATTTATTTTTTTTAAATGACAGTAAATGGAAGTTTTACTAAACCTCAGGTTGCTAATAGGACCTTATAATGTGAGTGGTCATACAACACATTCTCTTATATCTCAACTACTTTGTGGTGGCCTTGCCAGTAAACACTAAACACCATCTCCTTTTTTTTCCAGGCATAAAATAGACCATGGTGAAATGGACCGTAATAAACATAATGGTTTCACTAATTATGTGCAGTTATGGTCAATAGATTTTTAGTATTATTTTTACTACATAAATAGACTATCCATTAAAAAAAATAGAAATTATATAACACTGTTGTGACTCTATCTAGAAAAAATGGAGTTTGATAATTTGTGCCTTCTTCTCAGAGGCTTTTAGGGGTGATCTTTCCTCTATCGCTTAACATCCCTCTTTACACTTTCTTTCCTAAAGTCCACATTTTGCAAAAACAGATTCCAGGAAATGAAGTTACTTGTTTGGATACAACTGCCAAAGCCACTTCCTGTACGCACTTGGCAGAAATGCTTGGGGAAAAAAAAGTCTTATGACATTTTTCAATCCAACCAAGCTGGGCATTCCATTCAGCCACACAAAACCTCAATTTAGCCCCAGAACTGTATGCCAGTATTATATATTTGACCACTCAAAGTACTACAGTCCAGTAATAATAAACTCATTTTTACATTTGTCAGGAAAAATAGTATCCAACAGGTTCCAAACAAAAAACACACTGACTACTTCATCCATGACCTGATAATATTCCATTTTTTCCATTTTGCTGTTTTTCCTCTCTTCTTTCTGTACAGTCTCACACGTGAATGCACTGTAAAGAGTAACTTATGAAAAGGCTGCAGAGAGACCATTCATTGTAACATGACATAACATAGTCCTTGTTATTCTTGGCATTGACACTATTAATGCCTCATTCAGTGGCAGATAGAGAAGGAAATTTTAATGAGAAAGCCTCTTTAACAAACACTTGGGCTGCTGCAATAGAGAATCGCGAAATACATGATACTCATCAGATGAACTGAACAGGCTGTCAATGACTGAATCATATTTTGTCGGACTTTGTTAACAGGTGTTTTACCAGACCTTTCTCTGCACAATGTCTATTATGACAAAATTAAGTCTTTGACTGTGACAAACAGTTTTTCCAAACCAAGTGTTTAAAAGTACCAATAAAGAAAAAAAAACTTTCTATTAATCTGATTGCTTTGACTCGAGACCAATCTCTTTATCTTAAAGACTAACAAATTTACCAAAGGGATCACAATTATATATGCATCAGTTTAAAACTGTACCTCTTCTTCCTACAGCACTCCTAATTTAATGAAGCTCTGTTAAATCTAAAATGTGACTTCTCTGAGGACCCTGTCTTTGAACCTTCAGTTCTTTTTGGGTGTTACTGGTAAATTAAGGGTTACAAGAAGTCACTTTCAAACTACTGTTTCCATTTTACAGCATGCGTAATTTCAGAATACCTATTACTGTCTTGTCTCTCTAGCCATTTTCTATTCAATAACTCTCTTGGGTTCACTTTTCATTTCCTACTAATTCAGCTCTTCCTTCCCTTGAATCTACAGTCTCTCTTCTTCCTGATCTCATTCACAGCTTCATTAGGAACACATTCTAAGCCACAAATATTTTTGCTCTTTTCTACCCTATTTATAAAAGAGAACTCCAATCCATACCTGCCCTTCCCTTTTTACTGCTTCCAAATCAATTTTCTCATCCCAGAGTTTAGACAGTCAAGTGTGAGGTACAATAACTATTGCAGTAACAATTGCTTCCACTGTCTACTCCTACTCCATTTTCCTGGCAGCCACAGTATTTTCACAAGAAAGACAAAAAGTAGTATTCAGAAACACATTTGCTCTTTGTAACCAGCACATGGTCTCTTAATGTATTCCATTAAACAGATCAAAAAGATTCCTGACATTTGAATAATAAGAGCCCAGAAACAGAGCGTAAGAGAATAAAAGACTGATCGTTTTCAATTCTTTCTTTTTTTTTGAGTACCCCTCCACTGTTTTAGACATTATCACAGAAATTTTCAACCCAGCATTAAAGTTATTTTACTCAAAAGTTCAAGACATGACTCAATTTACCCAAGCTTTCTTCCCCTAAATATAAATTCAATGATTTAATATTAAAAACTACAGCTAACAGTATTTCAGTCATCAGAATATAAAACATACATCTCCCCTCATGGCTGGCACCCTTCAATCTATTCTTTCTTTTTCTGGAGAAAATCAGACTTTTAACAGTGTGGAAAACAAGAGAACTCTGGGGTACTTCATGAGGAGGCCGACAGTGAAGACATTTCTTAAACAATGGCCTGACCACAGATCTTCCCTTTTGTAATAGATGCAACTTCTAGCAGCGTTTCTTAACAAGGCAGGTCCCAAATGACTGACATTTCTAGGCCAAAGGCTTAATTTGAGAAATATTGTAGAACTGTGCAATTACATATATGCAGAGATCATTTCTATTTAACAGACAAGCAGCTAGTTTTTACACCAAATTCAAATTCAAACCAGTTTAAATTTGTAGCTCCACACAGACTACACTGCAGGAATCAAACCTAGGGCAACAAATGCATGGAAGGGTGTAACAAAATCATTTATTTGGAGAAAGCTCTATTCATTCAGTGCTTGTCAGTCGCAGATTAAAACATGCCTACTTACTGGAGTCTAAAATATGACAAAGTTGTATTACAAACTATAGGTAACCTTTCTCTTCAAGAATGGTACTGTACATTCTGAGTAGTTCTTCTCATTGCCCCATAATGCTGCATAATACTTTTGTGGCTTGAACTGGATATGTTAATCCTCATTTATATCCCAATCTCAAAGAAGCATTTGTCAAAATTTTTAATCAAAATCAAACAGGCCACATTCCAAAATACAGTCATAACTGAAATCTATTCCAGGCAATCTTCAAGTTCAGAAATCCCTATCAGGGTTTTTTTTTTTTTTTACTTTGAAAAAGACCTTAATTTTTATATCCAGATTTATTTACCACTAAAACACTCAAAGTCATACCTATGAACAACATGCAATAGCAACCTGCAATGATTTACAAGGGAAGTTAGGCATGGGAAAGAAATTCTCTGGACTTAACCTTGCCTCTTCAAACAGAAAGGATAAATAGATGAAAGTTCTAATTTAGAAAGCATCAAAACATTACATGAGTGTTCAACATATGATTAGGTCCAACTGACATCATAGGGAAATAACAACATCGGTATATGTACTTCTTCAGAGACCAAAACACCATTAGTTGTTTACAGAAGCCCTGGCAATAAATCCTGCTTGGTCATGTAATGATACAATGAACCTCAAGACTGCCTTGGGCCTATTTTTCTAAGCACTTATCTTTTTTCTGATTAACTTTCTTAGTTTTACAGGCTATGTACCCAAACTCAGGATTCCCCACAGGAGTGAGAAATTAGATAGCTTAAGCTATCCTCTTTCAGCCATGTGGATGTTTTGATCATCAGGCCTTGATGAGGCAGAAGTTGTGCTCAGAAAACAAACGTGTAAACGTGAGCTATAAATGTCTAAGTACTTATCATTTGAAATATGCATGTGGCACATCAGAAACCAGAAGGGAATTGGCCATATACATATACAAAATTATGATGGCAACTAAAAACTGGAAGAAATATTAAATCTTGTGCTTTTGCACTTCATCTAAATACTAAGTACCAGACATCAAGAAAAAAACCAAACTGAACCACAAGTTATCAATCAGCAGTTTGTGCTGGGTTTTTACCCTTCTTGTGAATTATTTGGCTTTGGAACAGATGCAGGTATTTCCAGCACTTTTATACCCAGGAGGTGCTGCTGCTGTCTGTTTTGGCAGTGACACAGGAACATGTCCTCTTTCTATTCTCTTTATCATTGAGACCTATATATGGAGAAACTGTTTTGATTTCTGTTGAGGGATAAGGAAAAAAAGCCAGCATGTAAATAAAATAGCATGTAAATCATAGATACATAGAATTTTTAAGGTTGGAAAAGATCTCTAAGGTCATCTAAGCCCAAGGTCAAGATCTTTAAGTCCAACTGTCCATCCAGTACCAGCACCATGATCACAACTAAACCATGTCCAACTGCCATATTCCCACATTTTTTGAACACTTCCAAGGATGGTGACTCCACCACTCCCCTGGTCAGCCTGTCCCTGTGCTTGACAACCTTTTGTGAGAAAATTTTTTTCCTAATATCCAATCTAAACCTCTGCTGGCGCAACTTGAGGCCATTTCCTCTTGACCTGTCAATTGCTACCTGGGAGAAGAGGTTGACCCCCACCTCACTACAACCTCCTTTCAAGTAGCTGTAGAGAGCGATAAGGTTCACCCAGAGCCTCCTTTTCTCCAGGCTAAACAACCTCAGATCCCTCAGCCTCTCCCCATAAGACTTGTGCTTCAAATATATGGTATGAATATTAAAGAAGTTAATCTCTCCATGCAGATTTTTGGGAAGCGTATTGTGACTTCCAGCATAATAAACTGATGTTCTTAAGGGCTTTTATATCTAGGTAGTAGAAAGCCTAAAATTGCAGCAGAGAGCAATAGTGACATTATAATAGGCATAATCAAATAAATTGCAGAAGCTTTTAAACATGGCATCTGAAATTAACAGCACCAGATTTTCAGATTACATGTCTATGCTAGTTTTGCCTAGAGCTGAGCTTCAGAATGTTGTTTCTGAGATGATCTTTATTTTAAGGAATGACAGAATTACAATAAACATTACAATAACTAAGAGAGTAACTGTAAGCAAGTTAAGTAACATGAACATGCAGCAGCAGTTCAAGGGCCATGAGGCAACCAAAATAAAAAGGCTTGAGATTATGACACTCCAGACACAATAAAATAAAAGACTGAGAATACTGGTTATAGAAAATTATTGGAAATTAGTTTGATGATCAGGAAACAGTAAAAGATGAATTTAATTTTATTTGAATGAGGGTCTAGTAAAAGCATGCTGAAAATCAGGTAGAGGGCTCACAGTATGATAGGGCTATTCGTACTAGCATTTAGCATAGTATCATTAACAACAGCAACAACAACAACAACAAAGTCTTCCAGCAAATGTTTTGCTCAATCATCACCAAATGACTGACCTGTAGGAAGAATATTACCAGGAAAAACGGAAAACAGAAAAACTATTATGGGAGAGAAGATTACACGTAAGTGCACTGTAATAGAACACAAAAGTAAACAGAACTTTGTCATGACTCCACCAACTCCACCATTCACTGCAGCCAAGTCAGATACAAGTTATTTGAAGAGCCGAAATTACTGCTAAATGCTTACAAATGTTAAATAATTTCTTCAGTCACATAACTTCTGCTACAGGATAATGGCCAAAATCACCTACATGTGAAGGATCTTTGATATGCACACATTTAAGAAGAACAGCTTCAGCTCTTTGTATAACTCTGTGTAATCATTTCAAATGTCAAAATTGCCTTAACTTACGGAAGTCTTGGACCAGCTCCTATCTGACTCTACGAACAAAAAGATCAAAGATTGTTTTCAGTGTAGCTTGGTAGATGGTTACAGCAGAGCAACTCAGCCATAGATTTGTAAGACCAGCCCTGCAAGGAAAATCAGTAAGAGCTTTTACCTGACTTAGAAGTAAAACCTACTTAACTTATTGTATAAGTGTGGAAAACCAAATGCCACCCCATCTCTAGCTGTTAGCTCATTTCCATTTATGAGGTTACTCTTTCACACAGATGTCAATAATTGTCTAATTTTTCTCAAATAAACCTAAATACAATATAACTTGCAAACATAATGCTATTCTTTCAACAGTATCCTTCTGAACTTATAGCAGGGCTGAAAATTAATGAAACAAAGGCACAGCTACTAAATAGATATTTCAGAGTTAAAACTGTAAGCGACAAAAAGATGATGCATCAGAGGTAAGTGAGCTGTGCAATGATTTCTTCAGCAAAAGCATCCAAAACTTAAGAGCCAATTGTCACTGAGGCAAACAGGCATACAAAACTTCAATGGAAAATTTGTACAAGACCAAAAGAATGAAATTGGCCTGCAGTATTTGTATGAAATTTAACCTGCTTAAATGTATTGTAAATATCAGAAAAAAAAAAGTAGGGATTTGTGGGGTATTTCCAATAATTCCTATTTTGGTTTTATATTCAAATATGTGCTGAGACTAGAGTCTCAAGAAAATATCTGTTTCTGCTAGGAACAGAATGAAAAAATGCATATTTTAGGTTAAGTACATAAAAAAAAAGAGAGACAGAACTCTAGACTATTATATTATTTAGTGGAATTAGCAATATCTGTACAGAAAAATCTAAAGTTTAAGCTAATAGAAGAACCTTCTAGTATTTTGATGACCCATGTGCATACATAATGTGCATGTAGTGGCTCTGTTAAAAGGCACTGTAGTGTCTTGGGACTGATGTTCATAACAACAATATGGAAGAAGTTTTAGAGAGGTATTTGCCAAACCTGACAGTCAATATACAAAGGAATTTGATCACCCTTCAAGTACCCAGAAACTTTCGGAAGCATATTTTACCTCTAAAATATCAAGAGTTGAAGAGCTTCAGCCACCAAAAAAAAACCCCAAAACAACTTTAAGGAGTTAGTTTGAAGGATCTAATAGCAATTTTAGACAGCCAAAATATGGCTAATGAAACAGGAAGCCAAAAAGATTTGAAATAGTAGAGAACTTCCAAGGAACACTAAGTTACATTTAGCAGACTAATCTGGATAAGAGAACAGTAAACTTGCATAAAAACACTGGAAAGTTTCCCCATCTAAACAGACTCAAGAGAAAGGCAGTAAAAACTGCCAAAAGCATCTCTAGCAAGCTTCCAAACATACGTTCTACATCAGAAGAGATTCCCACTTGAGAAGTGGAAAGAACAACATGATGAGCATCTTAGAAAAAACAGACATGTTTTGTAAAACCAAATAAATGTGGAGAAAGAAAAAGCTGTTGATGGAAGCAGTAAGTCGTTTTACATAACAACATTTTCAATATATAAGTCAGTTTCAGTGTCTGCAAAATTAGTGAAAGTACTGTAATGATCTGCCCCTCACTCTCATTAAATCCTTACAAGTTACAAAATTAGCCTTTGAAGTTGCAAATGGGGACCAAGCTTCAAAAAGGAAAATCTGGGCTTCATCTCCTAAAAATAACCCTATGTTCGTATTTATACACACTTAATCAAGATGACAAAAGTTGTAACACACAGGGTTTTATCACTGAATATCAATTGCAAGAGCTCACTTTAAATCCTACAACATGTATTTACATTTCTTTGTCACAAAGAACGGTCATCTGTTGTTCCTTACAGAGATGTTTCTGGAGTCTCAAACTTCTTAACACAGTTCTTTTTTTGCTGTTCACTAATCTCAGCGAGTTCAGTTCAAAGTCCTCACTCAAACAACAGTCACAGTGGGCTCACTGTGAATTCCGACAAAATAAAGCTCTTGGAAGCAGTACAGATAGAAGAACAGATTTTGAAAAAAAAATCCAAACAAACAAAAGAGCAAGCCCCAGAAGTTAGTTGAGTCTCCCATCAACTCACAGAGTTAGTCTACTTGGTATTTATTACAATCAGTGTACATTTAAAGATGGTCATTCTGTTTTAGAAACTACTCTGAGTTTTAATTTTTACTTTTTGTTCATGTCACAAGGTTAAAAAGGGGAATAAAACTGTGATCTTTAAAACAAACAGAGATACCAAAATGTATAACAGCACATGACAAAGTAAAAAATTTCCACAACTACATGCTACAAACATGTCTCACTGAAGATAGACATCCATTCACATTCATGACATAAATTGGAGCCTTAGCAATACGCGTTTTATCTGGTAACTTGAAATATGAGAAAATAACTTTCTTAAGGTTATCAGAAGTAAAGCTCAATAAAATTGTTCAAAAGCTTATGCTGACTGTTAACATTTGCTGAATTTATTTTGAGGCTTTTAAAAATACGTAAATCAAGCAGTGAAGTCTGACACTTCCTGCTTGATACTTAAACTTGGCAATAAGGAAAAACACATTGCAGCAAATAACCACTCTACATTATAGAAAACATCTAATGCTTTAAAAATTAGCAAAACAACACATCTTGTTTTAAATAGTTGTTACAAAGATTTAACAGTAGCAGTGAAATATGCACTATATGTTACTAAGAGCTGGTAGAAGTTCATCTGGAGAGCAAATGGAATATATACTTTTTCCTGGACCTTTAACAGAAAATGTAGTGCAAACTTTCTTTTCTGACTAACGAGAAAGATCAAGAGTGAGCTCCAGTGAGCTCTTTTTCTGGCCAAATAGCAATAAAATGGCTACATCTGTTTGTTACCAAAAGGTCTGTCATGAGCACAGTGCCAAGACTCTGCCCCCAGATATCCCAAAGACCTACTGGACACAGAAAATACTCCAAGAAACATATAGGTTTGCTCAGCATTTAATTTTTCTGAAGATTTGAGACCTGCCTTTTTTCTGAACTGAAAGACATAGAAGAGATTCTGATGGAAAACCTCAGTCAGTCCTTTCCATTAGGGAACTTTCTGTGGGTTTTCAACAACAGGAGGAAGCATTTTTCCCAAATTATTACATAAACATATAAAACAGACAAGATAAATATTTTGAAAAGTCTTAATACAAGTCAAAAATATTTAGCTTTCAGAAATGAGCAGTATGTGTGTTATCATCACTACTTTCATGTTATCCATAAGCATCATCAGTTTATAGAAACCACCTCTCACCTTACATTTTAAAGTCAGCTTGTCAGCCCTTCAGCAGGAATGCTCTTTTATGTAGGTGTTTGCAGAGTGTCAAGAAGAAGTGATCTTAAATCATGAATGGGATACATAGGAGTAAATTCTTCACAAAACTCTCAAAAAAGCTCACAACTTCTCAATGAAAGATAAAGGAAATGGCTCAAAGTGGTCAAAACATGATCCTAACAAAATCTTTTGTGAGAGCAAAATAATCCCACTCAAGTCCATCAGCACATACAACCATTTGAAGCTCTTACTAAGATTTACTGTATTCTTTAAATGTCACAATAGTTTTCTGGTAACCAAACTGTTTATATTTCAGGAGAAAAACAAATCCAGCAGGAGGAAAAACGGTATCATACATCTTTTATGCAGACAGAATTATCCTAAGAAGCAAGCAGCATTCTGAGACTGATTTCAAAAGAAGACTTCTCTGTACAGAAGAAGTGATATAATGCAATAAAAGTAAAATACAACACAACATTTATCACTCCACTGTCTGATGAAGTCTGATTTTTTCTTGTTTTGCTAGATTAATTCATTCTTTGATTTATCCTGAAACTACTAATTTATTATTGACTCAACTCCTAAGAAAGATTATATGTAGTTCTACATTTATATCTCCAGCAGATAAGAATTATTAATACAATTAAAGCTGCAGTAGACGCTTTATGATGAACTAAATGATAATATTAAAAGTAAAATTGTTGAAGCAGTTGTAAAGTTCAGGTTATTATGCCAATAACTTATCTTTGTATTTTCTGGAATGTTCATCTGAAACATAATTTAAATTCATAGCCAGTTCCATCTGTTTCAGATTAATGAAAGATATTATGATGCAAGAAGTTACAGCAGCTACTACGTTAGACTATTTTGCTCACTTCCTCTCATGTAGTTATGGATTTATAATTTAGAGAGCTCTCTGATGAAGGATGGGTATTGAAAGGCAAGTTTTCCCTTTCAGGGTATAACACTTGGACTACGATAACAAGTTCTGGTCTGTTCACTCTAAGTTCACTGTCTTATGCCATCTGTAAAACCTCCCTAGAGATGGGAGCTGCCTTGCCAAAATGACAGCAGCAGGCAGCCTTCCACTGCTTCCAGGCAGCCTGCCTACCTACCACTCCTTCCTAAAAGAAGTCTTCTGGGATCCAAGAAAAAGAAATCTGACAGCATGTGAAGTGGTATCATTTTTAACCGAAGAATTCAATGCTGCGTAACCCAATACCAGCAAAGAAACCTAGGGCATTACCAGGACACTGCACTTGCATCTTCCTCTGCTGTAGCTATCAAGAAGAAGATCCTAATCCAGACTCTGACACAAACTGAAAAAAGCACAATACTAAACACAACAATGATCCACATGTCCAATTTCAGTTGTTCTTAGTTAGGTCTTCCACCGGTTTCAAACCTCATGTGCAACAGTATTTTACTAGTGACATTATTTCAAATATGATATTCAAACAAGTAGCTAAAGACACACCTGTTCAGAAAAAATACCTTTTAACATTAAATCAGACACAGACAGAGAGAGCTATGGTTGCTCAGCATGGAGAAGACAAGACTTCAGGGAGATCTCTTTGTGTCCTTCCAGTACCTATAGGGAGCTTATAAAAAGAGGGAGAGGGACTTTTTATATAGACAGATGGTGACAGGATAAAGGGCAATGGTTTTAAACTGAAAGAGGCTGTGTTTAGAATAGATGTTAGGAAGAAATTCTTTACTCAGAGGGTGGTGAAGCACCAGAACAGGTTGCCCAGAGAAGTTGTGGGTGCCCCATCACTGGAAATATTCAAGGCCAGCTTGGATGGGGCCCTGAGCAACCTGGTCTAGTGAGTGGCATTCCTGTCCATGGCAGGGGGTTTGAAACGAGATGATTCTTAAGGACCCTTACACAACCCAAAACATGCTATGATTCTATGGAATAAACTCTTTATGACTTAGTATTAGCAGTCGATAATATTATATAATGGTGCCCAAAAATCTACTTGGAAATCAAATCTGGGTGTTAGGCCTTGTCAATTCTTGAGTCGCTACAGCCATTAAAGGCTTCAGTTTAGAGTTTCAGGCATACACGTGGTGGGGAAAAGGCAGAATGTACAGGAAGGTAAATACTACCATATGTCAAACCTTTTAAGATACATGTTCACTCAGTTTCTTCTGAAAAGACCATGCACATCCAATGTAGGATGGACTGGAAAAAAGATAAATTACAGCTGTACCTGTAAAACGTGTACCATTGTAGAAGTCACTACAAATTCACCTTCAAAGTCAGCCTGCTGTGGGACAAATTTGGACCAGGAATTGTTTTACTGCTGTGATGAGATCAAGACAAATTTCCTGTTATCACAGATTATTACATCAAGCTCAGCAGTGACAGAGTATGACTGTGTTTCTTCTACTTAAAGCAGTATCTGGATAGGATAGACAAGAAACATGATTACACGTATCCTTCAATGTGCATATGGTCCTAGATCATGTGGAAAAAAATGGTAAGAATATTATTCTATCTTCTATCACAGAGTGGTAAAAATCTGTTTCTGGCCAAGCAAATGTTAAAGCTACACAATAAATCAACTGAAAAATAAATGAAAGTTCTAAATAAAATTAATTATTTCTTTGTTTGTTTTTTTACAAATTATTAGACAGATTTTCCAACAACTATTTCATTAAACTAAATATATTTTTCCTATACTTTCTGTTGATTTCCTAATTTAATTGTTTTCAGGATAAGGAAATAAGATAGGAAAATGGAAAACACCTTAGAGACACCAGAAATACCATGTTACATTGAATTAAATCAGGCTGATTTAATTCAATAATGATGATGGCAGCTTTGAGAGTACAGAATTAAATAAAGCAAGCTAGATTGTTAAAATACTTAATATATCATATAGTCTTCATGCCGTAAATTGAAATCTTCATAAATAATGTAAAGTATGCAAAGTGTTTAAATGATGAAGAATAGCTTTAATATTACACTAAAGCTTCTACCTGTGAGTTTGGCCTTGGCTCAGGCCCAAGCCCTTTCACAATCTTTAGTGAATTCTTAAAGCCTATAGACAAAAAGGCATATGTATACAGTTCAGATAGATTTTGAAATTAATGGATAATTTTATAACGATGAACATTATTTTCAGGCTTTCAATAGATGAAAAATGAGGCTCCGTGCTCGAGTGAGAATGGTGCCTCATCCAAACATAGCAAAGGAACACAAAATAATCTGGGTTGGAAGAGACCTTGAAGATGATTGAGTTTCAGCCCCCTGGCCATGGGCAGGGACACCTTCCACTAGACCAGGTTGCTCAGAGCCCCATCCAGCCTGGCCTTGCCAGTGCAGAGTGCAGGAGAAAAGGTTCCACAATCCAGTCAATTTGAGCTGACATTCTGGTTCCTACTTTGTGTTCAGAGAAAACTCATATGAATATACCTACACAAATGTTTGCAAAAAGAGAAAGCATGGATCAAAACCAAGAATTCACTAATGTGAGGGGTTTTTTTTAAGACTGAAGACTAAGTGGCACTATATAAAAGATGAAATTAGACTAGTCATTTGTTGATAAAATATAGCTACTATTTGCTAGCATATTTCTGAGGTAATGAAAAGCTTTGTGTTAGAAGGACATGATTATATTTAGTTAATACTATTGTGACACCAAATCCAATAAATTCTTCCTATAAAATGAGAAGAAGCATGGTAAATAGGAAAAATAGAAGGCAAAGGGAATTCCTCAGTAGGTGAGCAACTGAAACAAAATAACAAGGGTGACAATTGACTAGTTCAATTACAATGCAATTTTAGAGGATAATTGGCAACCTTAAACAGTTTAAGAACTCCATTCCCACTAGTACTCTAGGAAAATCTGAGTTTCTACTTGCCAGCTGCCATGTCTGAGTTTCAAACTGAAAACTCTCTTTTCTTTCAGCTAGCCCCCCGCCACATGCATAAAAAGTAAACAGAAACATAAATCATTAATATGTAATAGTTATATGTGATAATCTAGGATGAGGCATGTTCTTCTTTATTAACAAAAATAAGCACTTCTAGAACCTACTGACACCAAAATATCTTTTTATTTGAACAATTCCACTAGAAAATGAAGAAAACAGGAAACCATGCAAGAAAAATCTGTCTACAGTTACTGGAAGTTTTTTAATATGGATTTTGAAATGAACGACTTGTAAGAATATTGTTAATTATTATCATAAATAACCAGCTTAAATGATGTAAGGAAAGAAAATTTCAATGCTCAACAATCAACCCTTTTCAAATAACCACTATAAAAACTGCCCTTATGTAAGTTATGTAAATTATGTAATTTATGTAAATTATGTAATACATGCTAAGTGGTCAATATTATTTCCATTGTTTGAGTTGTTTCTACAATGATTTAAACATGAACCTAAATCCTGTAGTGTCATTTATATGGATAAATTGAAATGGATCTTCCAGGGGAAAATTATTTCCTAATATTTTTAAATGAATTATGCTCAAACCCCGATTTTTTTTCTTTGAATTTACTCAAAGAATCAAGGGCCTGCAACTGAATTTATACTATGGTTCTGTAGGGCTGTTCAAGAGGTATGTACATAAGTTTGTAAAAGACATCAGCACCCTGAGGGATTTAAATTTAAACCCCTGCATTTGTAGGTACAGAATTAAAACAACACGACTGATACTGAAAACAAAGCTTCTTTGTTTTGGTTCACATTTGAAGGATATGCTGTAAATCATATCGGAATAATCCAATAACTGCTCACTTAATTAATTACACTAACCTGTTTCTCTGGAAAGAAAAGGTAGTCTGGGAATGGAAGAGCTGAAATCTTTTGCCTCTTTCAGACTAAAACATCTAGAGGGACTCTGACTTTCTTCCAGGCTTATAGAAGGAGACTGCTCCAAGACTGTAGAACCAGCAGAGGTGGCATTAAGCTGGGAAAGAGCATCTCGTGCTTTCTTTTTTTCTTTTTTTAGCATAGTTACCAGAGTATCTGCAAGACATATTAAGGAAATATTTTTTTTTTAAAGCAAAAATCATCCTTGTTTATCCGTAAGTCTTTTTTTTTTTTCAAAGTGGAACAATTCACATTATGGAAGCATATGTGTGAAGGCGAATTTAAAGTTGGATACATTCTTTGCAACTATTTTCATCCACCTCAGTTTTTCCAAACAGCAGATTAATTCTTACTAAAACAATAACCAAGCCACACATTGACTCCAGTTGCTGATCCCATTCAATCAACTCGTGATAAAAGCATTTACAGACAAAGAGGACCTTATTGCCATTGTGGTAGTCCCTTTTTATTTTTAAAATTCCGCAATAAACAAGACTTCCAAACAAAAGAAAAAAACTCTTAACTTACAGATAGCCTTGCAGGTGTATCTCATCTGTAAGCTTTTCACAATAAGGTTTACTACAATGCAAAAAAATTCTTTAGGAATTTTCTTGCAATAACACTGTGAATTTACTGGAAGTGTATTAGATATAAATACATTTTGCCTAACAGCTTATAGAAGAAGTACAGTGGAAATCCTGCATGCATTCAATCAGGAACACTGAAGTCCCTGTGATATGTTTTTTTATATGCTATTCTTTTTAATCCTAATTAATCTTCTAAACGAACAGCAGAAAATCTAAGTAGTCTTTGGGGAATATTATTAACTGGACTAGGTAATAATAATAAAACACTTTCCAATTCAGGTTTCATGATAGCTTCTAGCTACTGTAGGCAAGAAGGAACTCATAGTTTATTCAACAGCTTCCATACTTCCCACCACTTCATCACATTAGACATGTTATTAATGTTCTAGTAATGATGTACTGTCATTTAGCCACTGCAGACTCCCTAAATCAGTCTTGTCTTCAAAGTCTAAATTCCTATATTCTTTCTATTTAATTCTCACATGGATTTACACTAGTTTCCTTCTTTTACTTCTGTGAGCAAAGCTGTGTAAATCTGTTGAGCACAAGCACATTTGATAGAGGTATTTTGGTTTTTTTTCTCATACTAATGAAATAATTTATTTAGGAGGAAGTGTTTCTGGGAATTCAGATATTAAAATTTACATTAAAAAACTGAAGAATTTTTTGAAAGGAATGAGTCAGTGTTTTAGCTAAATTTATTTGAAACTGCACCTTGGAAAAACAAAATCGTATCATCTGTGACAGAGCAGAAATAGGGAAGCTCTCCTGTCACCTCAGTTCAGACAGGTAACATACTACACCCCAGTGAAAAATGCCATTCTCATTTGACACATAAAATTGAGCTGGAATTCTTGAGCACAAAGAATGAAACTGAGTTTGCTCTTCACTAATAACTGTGAAAGAACCCCTGTTACCTTTACATTCAACAACCCCACATTTTCATTTCTCTGCTGTATTACAAACATTCCCCACCGAGTAGCCGCAAAGCTGGGGTCACAGCGGCTGTGGTTTGCCCACATGTCTGTCAACCTGCTAAAAATACCTCCCACCCATTGCGCTGCAGCGCAGCTACTCGTGTTTCCTGTGAGGCAGTGAAATGGACAAAGCACATCTGAGCAGTTTAGCATTTTTATGTGCAAAAAGCTTTAAATGTAAAAAGTACAAGTTTTATATTTGTTCTAAGGGCAAATAGCCCAGTAGTCCTCAAAGCAACACTTCATTTGGCTAAAAATAACACATACAGGAAATTCTATTCTTTGTAAGGTAATAGATTGGTCTTTATATAGCATTGGAGTTTTCCCCTCTAAAAAGTAGTTTAATTTGCTTGAGGTGAATGTTTTAGGTGTGGCCTAATCCACCGTATTTGGCTACTGGCCAGACCATTCTAAACCTAAGTGGTGCTTGGATCCAGGATTCTGATTTGGGTAAAGACTGAAAGAGAAGCAGGTGCAAAGCAGAATTCCTGTCACATAAAAGCTGGGAATTGAGTATTTGCTTTAACACAGTACAGCCTCTCTCACACAAAGAAAAACAGTTGTAAATCAGATCATCTCAAACCCAAACAATATTTTTTCCCTCAAAAAGGATACTGATTTCATTGTCTCTTTGTTGCAGAAGTCCTTTCAGTTTTTCCAGTTCTCCTGCTTCTTTGTTACTGTTTTTTTCTTCAGAGGTGTCTTGTGAGAGCAGTTTTTTACCAGAAGTCACTGGGTGATTCATTATTTGCTATTAGGAGAAACAAAAAAACCACACCTCTTTAAGTTTGCCTCCAGCTCTGTATTCTATTCTGAGAGAGTCTAGCTATAGTAAGAAAGTTAAAACCATTCTAGACCCTTGACAGAAAAAAATCATCCCACAGCTGACTGCCAAATTTTATCCATTGTGTCGAGTATGAAACAAATTGTATTTTTTAATCTTCACTAGCAAGGGTGCAGTTTATTTTACTCTTTCTACACATAAATTCCAGTGTTCTCTAGTATCAAAGAATTTTCAGTATTAAATATATAATTAAAAACTAATTACTTAAGGACAATAAATTAAGATCAAGAATGTATACACTATTATTTTGGAAAATCTATATCCCAAAATACAGAAAAGCATTATCTTCTATTGCTTTCCCTATTAATTTCACAATTATCAAGTGTATCTTCTTCGCTCAATGATTCAGAAGGGCTTGCAACACCTCCAGAAGAATTAGTGTAACAGATTAAGGGATATAGTGTTTTTAATCTACATTTTCACCTCTTTCAACATAGTTTGTCCAAAATAAAGCCTCAATAATGCTGGAAATACAGATGGGAACATCTATCCATACACAAATAACTTTTCTTGTTGATTCCAGTAATGTCCAGTGCTCTCTTGCGATTTACTGCATGCTGGGATCCTTGCTGATGTTTCCACAAAATGCTGCTGAATTTTTCCAGCTAAATTTAAATTTTCTATGAGTCCTCCATGCACTTTAAAGTTCAATTGTTTTACCCTTTTCCAGTACCTGTCCACTGCATTTCATTTCTTTTAACACTTTTCAACCATTAATATCTCCAAGCTATTTTCAGAGTGCCAGCTGGACTTTCTGTTTAAAAAAAATACCTTCATATGAGTGAAGCAATACTTGATCTTGCGCATGTCAGCACCAACATCCAGAGAGCTATCAGGATCATTATCTTCAAGAAATGTTTCAATTAACTCATCCAACCTGGAAATACATAGCATTTTTTAAGAGAAGAAAAAAATATCACAAGCAGACAACTCTGCAAAATGGTGTGTCAAATACAATACAAAATATACCAAGCTGCCTGATATTAGCAGGCTATTTTTCTTCAAGGTCCATGCATTTGAAATGTACTTTTGTTCTGATTAATGAAACCTGGATTTGATACTGAAGATTCTACAACTGCATATCTGAACAGACTGGCACATGCTAAGGAACAGTTCTAGAACTAAAAGCATCAAAGAAGTAATCTTTTTTCTTTCCTCATTTATTTTACAACCTTTTGCTCTTCTGCTATCTCATAATTGAAAAGACCTAAAACCTGCTGTCTCAGAAGACTAGATTTTAAGAGGTTTTGGGCATAGGATTTGTTACTATATGTGACTATTTGTGCAAAAGAAAAGTCTACTTCTTTTTCTATTACAATAGTCAGCAGATAGCGTAGCTTTCATGCATGAATTACCTGCTCCAATCACCAAGCAAGGCATACTATCTTTTAAAGCAGATATTTATACATTTCTCAAAGACCTACTGCTCTTCCTCTGAGTAATGAAATGTAGTTACCATTTTATTCTCTTGCAACGTGTTCTTTACAAACAACTGACAAAATCTTCCAGAGGGAGAAGCAATTATTTCAGTAATTTGGTCTTCATAAGACAATCTGGCACAGAGAAATACCCTCTTTATTTTGCAAAACCAAATTAAAATTATCAGACTGGAAACCTATGTAGGCATAATGTAGCATGTTCTAGACTAGATGTCACATCAATACAGATAGAGTCAGACTTCCTTTTGCATGCTGTCACCTTCGTTCCAGGTCTCATATTTCAGGATGTATTGCAGTTCATTCTCAAGACAATGGGAAGAGGATTTCTAAGCCCAAACTAGACCCTTAACCCACTTACTAAAGTATATTTCTGGAAAACTGCAAGTGCGAATCCAAACTCCATCAACTGGGTTTAGATTTATGGCTTCCTGGTTCCTGAAAAATGCTGTTTCAATTATTTCGTAGGCAAATGGTGAGCAACAATGACAGGCATATGCCCCGTAAACCATAATTTCATCATTTAAATGTTTATTTAGGTTATCATCCTCAAAAGATGAACTTAAGTTCTGAGCCTGAGCCAGGGTATCTAAGGTAGCTGCATCAAGTGCCCAACTGCCCAAGAAGGGCAAGAGTTCATCTCTGTGCCTAGTGTTTATTTTGGACTAGTTTTGTTCAGCTCCCCACTTAATATGCAAGCCTTCTGAATGTAACTTCACAGCCGTTTATCCTCTTCAGTTACAGGACTGGGAATCTTGTTGCCATTTTATTATCGGAATCACTTTGCTGTAACCACATACAAAAATTTTAGGCATTATAATATCACAGCATCCAAAGTTCACCCTAGAGTATGTTTTCTGGTATTTCTCTGCTTCTGAAGACTTCTCTTACTGAAATTCCTCACATTACAGTAATAGGAAATCCCTGCTGGAGAGTGAAACAATGAGATGCACAACAATCATTTAAAAAAATCTTTATTTTCAGGAGATAAATATCTGAAAAACAGTTGCTGCAAGACTGGAATGAAAATTGGAAAACATAACAGAAAGTTTTGGTATTTATCTCCTCTAGAAATAGCAAAGTAGCAATATTCAAAACAGAAGAAAAAGGAAACAAGAGCGTCAGTTTCAGACAAACTTTGCTTTCCCATTTTCTTGTTTCAGTTAAATAACAAGAGCCATATATGTTGTCTATTCCACTCATCGAATGTCCAAAATTCACAACTTCTGAATTTATAGGACACTCCCTGAAGTCAATGTGAGCTGTACGTGTGGAAAGCTTGAAGGAGAGGATATTTAAAGAGAAATATTAGCTACAGAAGAATTACTGGAATTGACTTTCTTCTCAGCTTAAGAGACCACAAAATTTACTCAGTAAAAGAAACCAAAATCTTACTTATTGCTGCATGACTTTTTACTACATTAAGAGTACAACAGAACAGCAGCCAATAGTACAAAGTTACTCATACTCTCTGCAGACGCACTAAGCACAAAGGGCAGGAGAATTAGTCCTTCATCCATGGAGGTAGGCATTTGTGTAAGCACTGGGAAAAGAGTGGAATTTATGCTATTAATGCGAAAATGACAGTGATTACACAGACACAGAGTAAGTGCGTATTTGTCACTATCTTAAGCACTTCATTGGTTTCAGTAAGTAAGAGGAAACAAGTAAAAAATATTTTTTGATAATTAGATTGTCTAGACTGACTATACGAAGTCATCTATAAAAATGGGCCTTTAATCTTAAACTAGAAATTATGAAGGAGATGTTTTAACCTTTCAAAGATTATCTGGTTGCTAGGGATTTACCCATACTCAGATTACAACAGATTTAGGCTATGGGAATCAATCAAAAAAATTACACTAACTTGCACAATTACCATTACCATAATGTGAAAATATTTCAAGGGAAAGATAAAGAATATATAATTCCTGAAACATAATGCTCTAATTTTTGAAATTATTTTCCAGTCAAGAGTCAAGGTTCATTTGTTAAGTGCACCAAATTAGACAAACTATAGTTATAGATATACGCTGCTATTTCCTCTCTCTTACATTTCCTTTAATGTGTTTTGAATTCTTGAAAAAACACAACAGTCCAATTCATTTTTTGATTTCCAAGTAGTATATAGAAGCCAAAAGAGATCTGAGCACTGAGTCAAGTCTGAAATAGCACAATGTAAATCTGAAGTTATAAACCAATTCAGCGTCTTTCCTAGATGTAGGAAACACTAGACTGTCAGTGTATTTTTAGATAAATTTTCAATATTTCATCGTTAAGAATGAGAACAATAAAAGGAACAGACCATCCAAATCTAAATGCTACGGATAAAACAAATAGAAAAATAAATAAAAAAAGAAAACCAGCCATGCAAATCCCCATGAATAACAGCAAAAGAAATCACTGCCTCCATCACTCTTTTAGGTTTCCAGGTAAAAAACATCAGAACTCTGTCTAAAATAAACACACAGTCTGGCAACATGCTGGATATTCTGGGACTTCTTCCAGAATATTGAAGCACTAAACAAAGGTACAAAATAATGCGATACAGAGGCAACTTGAAGATTCTCCTCTTAATAAGTAGATCTTAGTAAATGGAACCATCTTTTGTTTAAGTGATCTAGCAGCTCAAAGACTGTCAAAACAACATATGAATTCATACAGTAACAAGATCTTCAGTTTTACAAATTGAAAAAAAGACAACAACGCTACTTTATTTCCAGAAACATTGACAAGATTAATCAAGGAGACAATGAAGAATCACAGGGCAAGGGAAAAAAAACCATGGATGAGAATAAGCATAAAAAAGGAATACTGACTGTACATTTACTTTTTCCTAACACATATTAGGCAAGGTATATCTGTTTGCTAGGTGGCACAGAAACAAATGACAATGAAATTTACAAGATGAATATCCTTTTACTTCTCATATTCCTGACTAAATCAGTTTATTATTTATCTCTAAATACATCCATAAAAATTAAATATATGGAATATATGAAAACTAGAGAACAGAATTATGTAAAATAGGGCTGTAAAAGATTCATGGAATTCATAGAGGGCACCTACAGTTACAAGTCCAACACATTCTTTCTAGTCAAAACCATGCACAGGCTGTAGTCATCCTCCAATAGAGAGACAGTGAGAAAACCCTTTTTGGAAATAAAGGAGAACCAAAATCACTTTTGTTTTTCATTCTGTAACTTTCAAGAGATGGATAATACCATTCTCCTTAGCAATAAAAGCATCTTCTGATATAGTCACCAATGTTTGATCCTTAGCTCTCTGCAAGGAGAACGCACATCAAACAATTTTCCTCAAACGAAAGACTTTTGCAAGAATATATGTCAGCAAGAATTGAACCAGAAAAACACATTAAACACCCCAACACGGAACAAGGTAGGGTCTAGGTGTTTAAGAGGAGCAAGAAACTCACAGAGAACAAGAAGTCCAGAGAACTTTCTAGCAAATCTTGCTTTACCAGCTGACACAGAGGCATGGGTATGTGGCAGAACAAAGGTAATACAAAATCATGAGGTAAAGTAAAAGTGTTCTTTTTCTAAAGGACCTTTTTTCAACTCAGTCATAGCAGAATAACAAAAAGGCATAGGAAATAAAGTATTTTTAGTCAGCTATTGTGGCTCAGCCCTGAGACCATACACCTAGACCTCTCCTAGTCAGCCGGTACGTCCTATTTTCTGTAAGAGTTGAGAGTAGAGTTTCTTTCAAAAAGACCTGAGCAATCAATCCTCATATTTACTTATGCTATTATGCCAAGGATAATGGCCAACATTTTCATGTCCTCTCAAAACAGAAATTAGGAAATAAAGATGCTCAAAGAAAGGCATTTTGATAATGAACATGCTAAAGGAAAGAGTATGCTTGGCACAGAATATATACCATATCTGAAAAATTTCTAAGTACATTACTGAGCTTTTCTTCTCCCAAACCAGCCCAGGCTGAACCTTAATTTCCCCATTTCACATATTGCCAAAATCAATGGGAAAACAATTTAGAAAAATCATATACATAGGTTCTACAACATGACTGAGAGCGCCACCGTAACTCATAAACTAGAGGGATGGAAAAAATCCCAAATGCTTTGGTTCAAGCATATAATGAAAACCAGCTAGAATTAACAAGAACAAAAAAACAACTAACAAACACATTAAACCACTTTCCATAATATTGAATATATGTGAACACTGCTCCTTACAGTATGATACTTGACTGTATTTATGAAGACTAGCACTAGAGCAGTGCTGGACCTTGTTATAAAAGAGATAGCTGAAGAAATAAATTCCTGTTTTGACATTCTATTTCTCTGTCTTAACTTACAAAATGAGCTTTGCCATGTATCAATTGGTAGCAAAAAGAATAATCCCCTATGAAAATTAAAATTCAAGAGCCAAAGACCTTGTAATGAAATGACACCAAAAACCAAGTAACAAATACCTGCCATTCACTGGAGCGGAAAACTGGATAAAGAGATGATCTCTGTACTATCATCCGAATATCAACACCAGGAATTTTATTTCACGTTAGAGAGATCCTTATAAAAATATACTTAGCTCTAAGAATTCACACTGCTCTGCTTTTAAAGTCAGCTTGATGGGAAAAAGCCATGATGGAAGCTGTTTAAGTAACTGAAATTCAATGGAAACTTAATTATGGAGCTAGGTACAAGCACTGAATTGATAATTACTGAATTGCCTACTTGTCACACTTAACTGCTTCAGTGGAAATATGCAGTATGTATACGTATTTCAGAATTTCATGTTCTTCTAACATAAGATGGTCAATTTAATTTCTTTAAATTTGAGGGAATTTTGTTATACTAGGGAGTTACATCAGAAAAGGCTCCATTAATCTGAAATAGAAGTACCTAGGCACAAGATGCTTGCACTGAAAGTATTAAACTAGCATTTAAAAACCCCCCAAAAATAAAAGTACATTTTAGAAATCCTAAAAACTCTATTTTTTTTGTAGAAACAAATATTAAACTAATAGTCTTTTGCTTGTTGTAGTTAGTAACATTAGCGAGCCAGCTGCTGCATTCTTCTTTAGTTTTAGCTTAGTAAGGCTCTCAATAATGTTTCCATGCAGAATTTGTGCTAATCAAAACTGGAGCATGGATGACCACAGTTAATTTCACATGACAGGAAAATCAGTGTCATATGAAGATGTCTCTTATAACTCATGGAGATCCAAAATGGTTCCCTTTTTTCCCTTTTCCCTTGTATATTGTAAGGTAAGGTATAGAGCTTTAAATATTGTTTAATGTTATTAAAATAGATGAAGGCTCCAAAGGCAATTTTTCATAGATTTCCATTCTTTTAGTACTGCAAGGTTTTGCCCTGAGAACAGCAGGCATAACTTACACTAATAAGAGCAAGGGTGTGCTGAAGCCTACTGCCAGAACCCTGCTGTATCTGAAAAAATAGTTTTCCCAACAGAAATTCTCCGATGGAGCAAGAATAAGGAAGTATTAAACAAAGACCCATTTTCTGTGAAAAACAGCAGTAAACAAAGGATGGGGGTTTCTCTCCCAATGCTCATCAGAAAAAAAAAAACAAACCCAAAAAAACCAACCAACCAACCAACCAAAAAAAAGAGCAAGAGATTACACACACGCAGAAGTTTTTAAGTCAATATCAAGGGAACAGTATTAAGTGACTTACAAGATTAATTTAAAACTAATTTTGATAGTGGCCTTTTACTTACTAACTTAGTACAAAAAGAAAGATAAAGAGTGCAGATCCAGGCAAGTTTGAATCATGATACCAGAATGTGAAACCACAAGTTGTGTCAAGCAGAAGTCCTTATGCTGATGCTTGGAAGAAAACCTCACAGTAGATCAGTCATAAACAGCTGGGATGGAAATGTGTTAAACTAACAGTGCTCTTTCATTAGTGACTGTAAATCAGGCCCAAGTTCCTGGTCTAGCCTTTCCCTCTTTATAACTTTTTTTTTTTGCAAATAATGTAAACACACACTGTACTGCAGCTTAGAGACAGCTTTTACATTATCAACTTTATTTCACTTCTGTTACATTCTACCCTTCAGAAATTCTTCTTTAATGAAGTCTGCTTACTCTTTAGACCACACATACATCACAAAACCTTTCTATCCACATTACTTCAGATTCTGTGCAATTTTTCTGATAGCACTACTGCAGAATGATTACATGAGCACTGTGCTACTTCATTTTTACCCATTCATTAAATAACACGCACCTACATTTATTTTTAAATCTGCTTCTGAATCAGTCATTTGTTTGGATGAACCAGGATGCAAATTACACAGCTGAAATGCATCAGAAAAGCACTCCCAGCCAACTGAGAGTATGTTTTTAAAGTCTGGAGTTCTCAATAGCTTGCAGGATGCACAGTCTCAAAATGCAGATTTGGAAGGACTTGTTTTGACCTTGCTTTATGCGCAATGATTCATTTCTGAGAGAACTTGCTTTTTAACCCCTGATCACTGACACTGTATGTTATATATCAAAATTAAGTTCACTTAAATAACAATTAATTTTGTGTGTCAGCTGTGAACTCTCTCACGAGTAAAAATCCAAGTTTATGAAAAGCAAGCTGCTAACAAGGCAGCTAATGAAGCCCTCGTGGTAATCAGAGAGGTTGCTTTAATTAAAGAAGTTTGTTTACCTTGACTTTGCAATAGTTTTCCTATTGGTAACATAATGGGTAT
The DNA here is from genome assembly GCA_014706295.1 of Lycocorax pyrrhopterus obiensis. Lineage (NCBI taxonomy): Eukaryota > Metazoa > Chordata > Aves > Passeriformes > Paradisaeidae > Lycocorax > Lycocorax pyrrhopterus. The sequence continues at coordinate 30,025,138 of JACSVZ010000004.1, read as the reverse complement.
CCGTTTTAAAAAATATATTAGTTCTGCAAATTATCATTAAGTTTAATAATGATGTCTATATTGTTTAAATAGGAACTCCATATCTCTACAAATGTTATGAACCCACTGATCTAAAAATGCATGATAGTTGAAGAAGAATGACTATTACATAAAAGAACAGCTAACTTGAAGCTAAGTTAGCTTCAAGTGTGCATCAGTATGGGAAGACCGTGGAGATTCAAAGTAGTGGATTTTATGAATAATGCTATGGAAGATAAGTGGAAAAAAGGAAGGTATTTCCAGGCATTGTTGCCAAACAAACGACAGAAGCTAAAAGTAGACAGAATACATCCATATTGCCCTGAGATGATCTGTTATACATTACTGACAGGTAGTGCACATGACAGCATAACTGACATATATAGAGAATAATGCTGTGTTCTGTACCCAGAAATAACTGCTTAACTTCTCATTTAAAAAAACTGTGCTAACTCCAGGGTGAAACAATAATAATTAAGGTAATTAAATAGTGGAAGCAGTTACATAACCCTTTGTGCAATCCCTTCAGTAGATATTTCACAGAATAGTTTTGTTATCATAACTCTGGTATAGTCTGCATTGATTTGGTGCAGCCTTAGAGCAGTGTAGTAAGAGCAGTAAGTCTTTGAGTGTCTTGCATTTCTATAGTCCGGGAGATTTTTACACTTTTAAAAGATATCTATACAGTGCTATAACAACTACATAGTACAGGAGATTCTTCTGAATTAGATGGCTACCATGTGGCAAGCAGATGCAAGATGAGTTTCTATACAGTCGAAAATCTTTCATCATATTTCAATGATGAAATGCACACAGCTCTAAATCTTTGTATCAGTAAGAAAAGGGGTGATTTGGACTGATAAAGACTAATAAAAAGACCAAGACTGGCTTACAAGGGAAAAAGGTGCCTACTGCCTGTAATTCTACACATGCAATTTTTTTTTCGGAGAAGAAACATGTCAAGTAGCTTGCTGAGTAGACGATTTCCTTCTTCAACAGCACTTTATAAAAACAACCCAAAAGCGCATACATAAAGGAATGCTATTCACTGCCAGCTAATACTTGAGGCCATAACAGTAGTTATGTTCTAATCACCGGAGTATATCTAAAAGTAGTAAGAGAAAACTAACCTTTAGTTTATCAAAATTTAAAAAATCAAAATATCTGTAAGGTAGGAAGAACTTGAATTAAAATGAAAGGATATAGGACAAGCATAACAGCTATTCAAAGAAGCCAAAAGTACTCATATGGCAGAACACCAAGATAATCCTACAGTAAAGAAGACAGAAGTAGTTTAAAAAAATCTGTAAAGTTTCACAGGTTATTAATTAGATGTATAATCTCAAAAGAAAAAGATTTTCAAAAAGTATTTGAAGTGCCAAAAGATGCAAACAGGTATTTAGTGGTACTTTCAGAAGAACTCAGCTGACCAAGTGTTCAATGAATTTCAGAGAGATTCAAAATGCTTCTATGATCACATTTTGGTCATATATATTTGAAAATTGGCCCCAAGATTTTTTCAATCTAAATAATCAACTGAAGCTATGTTATGTTTTCTCCATACACCTCACTAATATGAGTTATACCATATTTCACTCTTTTTCTTGAAACCACATGACATTAGATGACTGGTATAATTTGGAACAGTAGAAAACAGGACATAGTACATTGTCGACCTCCCTCCCACCCCCACGCTGAAACAAACTCCCTATCCTTTGAAAAGAACTTTACAGTTTATTATCTCTCAATAGTTTCAATATAAAAGGTGATCACTTTAAATAAGATTTTTTTCCCTACGTTCAGGTGCCTTGGAACAAAAACCAGGATCACAGAAAAGCATTTACATTTTAAGCATGTAGCTTCGGTACCTGCATTAGGAATCTGAACTTTCGGTGCTGTTCCTAAAGATTTCATAACAAATAAGAGAAAAAATGTCCTCCACAAAAAGACATTGATTTAAGAGCACTCTAAATCAGGCATCTAAGCAAGCAGTTAATGTGAGACATTTTAAACTACTTTATAGCTAAGGTAGCTTGTTTTTTCTTGAATATTGCCTACACAGCTCATGTTCTTCAATCTGCTAACTTCTACACAGATCTGTGGTCTGGAAAGCTGTGTTGACAAAAGGCAAGGTGATATGCCTTTATTTCTTCCACCTTGCAAATGAAATTGAACACTGACATCAGCAAATAAGAACATTTGCTCTGTTTTGTAAAGGAGGCCATTTGTTCAACAGCTTAACTCTGAGTAACTGTTAAAGCTCTACATTGTACAACAGTGCAATATTGTTAATACTATGATAGCATACAGATGTCACAATGTTGAAACAGAAAAACGAAAGACAGAAAGAAGTAATGAGATCTCCAGGACCTGAGTAAGATGAACAATATACGACTGTTGAAGTAAAAAATAGAAGCATCTGTAATAACATATGTATCTGAAAGAAATAAGGTAAAGTTATTAATAAATTAAAGTGCTAAGCCAGTACTTCCGGTCCTGTTCTTAGAGATTTCCAACTGGCAAAAACTCTGGAAGCGTGGGTGCTCTGGAACACAGGACCTTGATTCAAAATCCTGACTTCTGGGCACACACTGTAAATTGCTAGTGAGCTCATTTATATTATTTAAAAAAAAAAAATCCCAAATGGTTCAAACAAAAAGGACTCTCCCTTTTACTTTTGGCATGCAATTCACAAAAAAAAAAAAAAAAAAGAAGGTAATTTAATTCTATTCTAAAGTGTAATGCAGAAGCCTGAAAAAGTACAATTTCCTTTTATTTGGGATGTATGATGTTATTTTCTACTTTTTAAAAATAGTTCAAAGAGTTCATTTTCTAATTTTTTTTTCCCTTAAATAAGAAACTAATTCTCCAGCTCAAAGAAATATTTAGATCAGCCCTTCACAGCTGAGGAAGTAGAAGGTAAGATCCAAAGCAAGCAATTCAGATTTTGGAAGCATTTTATGAACTACATTCTGAACCACTTATGTAGTCTAGCTGAATTTTTTATGCTTTGCTATTTAGATAAACAAAATGAGAGCAGAAGAATTCATTTATGTTTAACATTTATGAGAACAAAATAAAATCAAAAATATGACACAGTAATGCAAATGCTCACCATTTAACACAGAATTCTGAATTTCAGACAGTGGTGGCTCTAGTCACATGATTGGTAAGCTGCATCATATTATAATTTACCATTCACAAGAAAAGTCAAGAGCATTTGTTTTCCATTTTGTTTTAAACTTCGTGAATGGTAATGTGACATTGTAGTGATGAGGAAAGCCTATTTGACAGGTTTTTTCCTTCCATTAAATGAATGAAAAAAAATTAAAATAAATTCCTGAAAACATTTCTTTGACTTAACTGAGGAAAAAATAATCAAGAATGAAAATCAGCTTATTCATATGCTATCTGCAAATATTTAGCAATTTCAACTGCATTGAGTAGCCCACCGATTTAATTTGGAATGCTCTGAATGTAAGCAAGTGGAATGAAGCTCATTATTGCAAGAAATATTCAGCATTTCCTGACTTAGTAAGTCAAGAAACAGACAAAATATAATTTTCAGATTTTATTAATACTTATTTCCTGGGCAATCACTAACAGTTAATTCCTGCAACATACACAGAGAGCAAAAAAACCTATGCAATACCATAAGCATTTCGTTAGACAAAAAAATATTATTGGATCTACATATGTACCACTCAGTTTCATTTTGGCATCTGTCTTCTACGGAAAAATGCCTGAGATAAAGAGTTGTGTGGGACAAAAAAAATAAATATGTACTCAGTGCATGGAGTTTTTCACTGACATATTTTGTACCTTTGACCATCTGTGCTCAGCATCAAAGAATAAAAAATAAAATGCAGGCTCAGAATACTTTCAACAGATTAATTTTGCTATGACCGCTGTTAAAATATGTACGATGAATCAGAAAAAGAAGAATTAAAATGCACCCATTTATTATAAGACTATCCTTTGTAACACTTCTCCTTACTAGCCATTATTTGCAATAAAATTAGCCACAGTAAGATTTTGGTCAAAGTCCAAGAATTTGGAAAAGAACTATATAAACTTTAATTATTTATATAGATATATGCATATATATATTTACACATGTTGAGATACAGTTCAAGTTTAAACAGAAGGTATCCTAACTAAGCAAAAATGTCTAAGCAGGATTTGAAATCCATAATGACCTTAATTAGAATTTCCTCTTTGACATATTAAAAAAAAGCACCAATAATACTAACAATAATAATAAAAGAACCTCCTACAATACTAGACCCTTAAGAACTATTCTTGGGTGGCCGCTTGAAATAAAGCACAACACAGTATGTTGCATTATCACCTATAATATGTTTCTTCTTCTGCCTGTCATAACAAACTGATCTGTATGGCTCCTGATAAATAGTATTATTTAGATTTCATTATAGATGCAAAACTAGATGCGAATCCCAACATAGACATTTTCCAGTAATAGTCAATCATGATTTTATCAGCCATCGTCCAGGTCCATACTTCTGTTTGGACTACTCACTTGTATATTTATTCTTTAGTGTGTACAAACTCTCCAGATAATGAGTAGCTCCAAACTCAATGGCCAGTCCCAATAAACAGAACTGTCACGAAGATTTGCTGTGTTATGTATTGATAGACTCTAACTGGAGACAGAACACTTAGATGCGATCTGCTGATTGTCATAAATGCTCAGAACATTTATGGACCTCAAGCTCAGATGTGTAAATCAGCATGGTCACAAATGTTATTGCCATATGAAAGCAAGCTCAAAAAGTATAAATGTTCAAAACCACAGAAACATATTTTCATTGAAATAGTGTTTTTTTATACTATCATTTCATTATACTTTCATTTGGGTGTTTGAGCCACGTCAGCTGTTTACCTGTGAGCACTCTGTTTGCATGAACACATACAAATGCAAAACTCATAAACCCTGACGTTTGAAATTTCCCCCCCCCTTGAACTGTTCTAGAAAAGATTGGCTTAGCTTTCAACATTCCATCCATCTGCAGCCCAAAGTACAAACAAGCCAGTCTGACTCATGTATGTGACAGTTACTCTCTAGCACTCTCTGCCTCTCTGCTTGAAAAAACTCTGTGTATCCAATTCTTTCTTTTTTTTTTTTTTTCACTTCAAGTCATATTAAGAAAATGATCCCTGAAATTATATCACGTTGATGACTGATGAGGTTAATTGTTTGAGGCCCTTCTTGTTTTGTATTGATCCTCAGGAAAATTATTATATCCCAGTCAGCAGTACTTAAGTGCTGTTCTATATTTTAATTCCACACCATTTGTTCCAAGAAAGACTTATTTTTGAAACAATGAACACAAGTGCTACATGAGCCTGAGTAAATCTAAATAAATGACAAATTCAGAAACCTCAAAATTTTGCATTGACCTAATGTATCTAAGGTCCTTGAAAGTTATTTCTCATTATGTGACTTAGCATAGGTAGAAATGCATTAAAATCTCCACCCTGGTTTTTTCTGCACTAATAGGATGCAAAATTCCTTATTACGATCTCAGAAGAAACCTTTTGTGACCGTGTAATGCACTACATGTTCAGCTACATAGATAAAAAGGAGAAACATACAACTAATACACTTTTTAGTCACATTTCTGAAACCAGGCCTCCTAGATGGATGCTACAGTGCAATTGTATGCAGATGGTACATTCCTAGTTTTCCTTTGCATAATCATAGTAAAAAATTTAATCAACCATTAATCCATTACTATTTATAACCCATTCCTATTTATAAGACTGCCATTCCCATGGCAAAAAGTCAGGTAAAAATCTTAGGAAATAAGATTTGTGAGTGTGGTCTCAGAAAATGCAAATGATTTCCAAAACCCCAGTTTCTCTATACAAAGCAAGCAGCAAACAAAACCACAGTGGAAAATCCATGTGACAGATTTTTAGAATAAAGTTAGGAATGCACTTATTTAAACTAATATATAGATTATTTAAGTATGTCTGAGTAAAATCACTGACAGTCAGTTATCTTCTGAAGGGTGAAAAGAAGGGTTTCTTTCTATCCTTCTTCCAGGGCAAAAAGAAACTAACTAATAAGGGCATTTAATTCTGCATATAATGACAACTCTTTCAATGGCTAGTCTTGGTCACGTCTAGTGCTACTCTGTAATGTTATTTGTGCATTTGACTCTCATATGTTTGGGCAGACGATAAACAAATATTAACTGAGTAGGAACTGCAGGGAGATTTCTGGTTGGGAGAATATACTGATAACTGCTGATGTAAATGATTAATAATGACAAAAATGTACATGAGAAATTCAAGGTTCAAGGTAGCAGATTGTCATGTCTCCAGTCTCTCCTGTGTGTCAGGGGAAATGTCTTCTGGACCAGTCCCTAGAGAAATTAAAGACTAAATATTCCAAAAGATTCAATTTGGTTACTGTTAATGTACTAATTAAACAAAATTAGGCAGTTACTACTTTCTTTATAGAGATGAAGTACAGAGATTAAATAGGTCCATCCTACAGAATCAATTTTTCAAGCGTAGAAATTGAATTAAGTTATTGTGAACATTTAGACCTAAGTAAATACATCTTATATAGAAAGTTCTTATATGCTGTATTGATCTACAGTGCAGAATGTCACCATATTTACATGAATTAATACTGCATTTCAACAGCATGTTCAGTAAAAAAAAAAAAGAATATTTGGCTTTTAAGACATTGATTAATTGCAGATCAGAAATGTGAAATTTCTTTTGGTTTATGTCAAACTAACACTGCAGCAGGATACTTCTCAGCACAAGAATATTTCTTGAACTTTACTCAGATTGCATACCCAGTTTTGAGAAACACTGTTTTTCATTCTGCCCTATTATACAACACTTCTTTCTGCCTGGCATCTGACAGGCATTCCCATCCTTTGCGTTTACTTTACTTCACTTCCTCAATGCTGAGGCTGCAAAAACACAGCCAGCAGCCTCACAGAGCTTTTCATGGAAATCTGCCATTCTAAACTGGCACCTAACTCCACTTTATTATTCACACAAGGAAGTTTAAAATTCTGAGATGGATTTAAATATTTATGCCAATAAAGAAACTGATGAAAAGTATAATAATAAAAGAAGAAAATGAAAACAATGTAAGACATTACTGAAATAGCTCTTCTTGGGAAAGCTCTGACGTTCTTTGCTTGCCAGTCACCAGTGCCAACTCGTACTTCAAATCCTGGATCTCCTTTTTCAGCTGGACAATCATCTACGAACAGCAAGGCATAAACCAAGCATCACCTACAAATTAATAGCTAGTTTATGATTTTTGAAGTAGAAGTCTGAGTTTAGGTAAATATGATACTTTAGGTTTCTCTTTTTTTAAACAAGGTCTCTTTTCTAAAAACTGTCAAAATGCCTTAAATACACCAAACACCTTTTTTTTCCTCTTTTTCCATTTATGAACCCAAGAAAAGTCTTCCAAATTCAGTAAATTCTAGTATTAGAAGATAGGATGGTACAGAAAGAGTTCAAAAGATTTTTTTTCAAAAGAGAAATACAATTTGACGTAGGAATAAAAAGAGCTTTTCTGACTCATTAGTTTTGCCTCTTAATAATGAAAACACATTTAAGAACAGACACCTTTGTTAGAGAAAGGGCAACTACACAACGAAAGTGATATTTTTTACCTTCCCTTACAGAAACAGAACTTTCAAAATACTGTCTTAATTTTAATCTTAAATTTTCTTCTTTTTCATGTAACAATTCATTATTATTAAAATTATAGCATACTATACTTGTAGGATCCATCAGTTGCTAGCAACAAACTGATAACATAAAGCAACATAATGAAATTAAATTGTATTAATAAGTAGTAATGTGAGAATATTACATGGAAAACTGAACTAGATTTTTAAATTCTAGGAAGTAATTACTGGAATCTGTACTTTGGGAATAAATGCCTGTATAAAACCAAATTTTACTAATCATTAACCTCTCAAAGCCAAATTCTACAAAGCAGGGCAATACGCAAATCCCTGTCTACAACATGAATTAGTGAGTTCTTGGATATTTTACGGTTGATCATTTAACGAAGCCTCCCTTTATATGGCTCAAATGTATCAGTACTCCAGTGATATTTCCAGATGGATATGCATACACTGATTCCATGGGCAAAAGAAGTTTCCAATAGAGGAATATTTTCAAGAAAAAATTAATCACTCTTGATTTCATGCACTTTCCAGAAATGAGATTGTTGAAATCAATGACACATATTTTCACTGGATGTTCAAACTCCTTCAAACATTTCTATTTCTTTTAATGAGTAAATTTAATCATAACTTCTTAAATTTTGAATGAGCATTTTTACTTTAAAAATCAAAATTTTCTAAACATGCATATGATTATTTTTTTAAACTCTAAACCTACAGTTGATATATTTTTAACAATAAAGATTGAAAGTCTAACATAGTATTTTATTTAATAATCTACTAAAGTGATGACTGTTAATTAGAGAAGTTGCAAGAACACTTAGAAAAATTTGCAGGCCAAACATTTTACCCTGATTTTAGATTGCCCCATTTTGGTGCCACACTCTGATGTAGTTTGTGCCAGCTACTGAGTCAAGAAAATAAAATTTGGGGCTGGAGTGTAAAATGGTAGACAACTGAATGACAGTAGCATCTGTGGTCAATATTCAAATTTGTTAGCATGATTAACTTCAATCTGACAACAACAGAAATACCAATTTCAGGATATGGATAAAAGATTCATTTTCAAGTATTATTAAGACAAACAAAAATCTACAGAAGCAAGATTTCTATTTTTACATGAATGCCAGAAGAGATGAGGTTTAATTCAAGATTTTGATTTTCAGTTTAAACTACATTCTTTGGCCATGAGTGAGAGAGGTTCAAAGAGGACTCACTTAAAAGTACAACATGTACGAATTCATCTTCTTAGTAAGGTAAAAAGTCAGGAAGTCTCCATCATGAAGAATAAAGTTTACACAACAATCAGACTTAACTCAGATCCACCAAGAGGTATTGTGAACTCCCTTTATAAACCATGCATTCAATTCACAGATGATAGATACTGCCAATAAATTGTGTTCGATTTTTATGAAAAAAATCTTAAATCAAGCACTTTACTGAATAATAAGGTTGCACCCTGGGAACGTATTTAAGATGGGCAATGAGCACAGGGCCATATAAACTCAAGGTACCTGTGTTCCCCTGCCTTTTCCACAAGAGGGGATAGTTTTCTAACTCTCATGAGTCCACTTTTGCTTTACTTGCTAAATGATCCTGCAGAGCGAGACATACCAAACTCATGGAGTATAGCTCCACAGGATGTAGTAAATGTTCAGGAGTCTGCATGTGTTTTACCTCTATCAAAGGTTTCTGTGGCCATGGAAGATATGTTTTGCATGATTTGCTACTAGACAGTCTATGTAGAAAAGAAAAAAAGAACAGACAGATAGAAATGAAGAAGTTGTTCAATGCCTATTGGGTTTATTTTGTGGCCTTTTTTTTTTTTTAATCTGTGATGTTCTTGCATTTAGAAATTGCTTGGAAAGAAAAATAAAGTAAATAATAACAAAGAAGAAAACCAGCTGAAAACCTGACAAGGATCTTCTGTTCCCTTTGAGCTTCAAGGACAAGAGACAATGAAAAATAAAAGTACAATGATTAACAGTAACTGAAACATGCTGATTACCATCAAGCAACAATGAATGAAATCATTAGCTATATAATCCCTGAGGTTTAGAGAACAACTGCTTCTTATGTTATATAATCTAGCATTCTGCAGGCTCTGGAAATCCTATTTCTGTCTCCTTTGCTTGTCTTCCTTTTTTTTCCTAATGGTAACTACACAGAGTTCTTTCTTCCTAGCTAAAATGTTCCTTGAATCAATTTCAAGGAAGGACTCGGGATGGGTATGTTTCTTAGCTTTTTAATACACAAATTGTTTCAGTGCAGCTGTGTGCCTTCACCAAGTGACCAGTAATCTTAGCACATTTTTGAAGAGTTTTAAAACCATCCAATTATCTGTGAGAACTATTTACAAACTATCACTGAAAAAAACAACTCTGGCTCCTCCCCTCACACCACCCCCAGCCCCACCCCTTCACAGTGCCCTAAGGTCTACCCCTCATGCCACCCCCCACCTTGAGCAGAGGGTTAAGGTTAGGGTTAGGTTCTGTTAGGTTAAGGTTAGGGTTAGCATTCAGATTAGGGTTGGGTTAGGGTTAGTGTTCTGGTTAGGGTTGGGTTAGGGTTAGGGTTATGTTTTGGTTAGGGATTAGGGTTTCTCAGCTTTAGTAGCTGAGAAAGCCCTTAGAGGTTTATAAACATCCATCTAATTATAATTGTCTAAAACAAAAAAAAATAAAGGGGCAGTTATTTTATAGAAAAAAATGGTGTAGCTTGCATTTGAAAACAGTTTCATTGAATGTTTCAGTATAAAATCCTCAGTGTTGATTTGACTGCTATTGTTTAATAGAACTTAAAGCAAGCAATCTCCTTCCCTCTGTCCCCAGACAACTCTCACCAATGTGGGGTCAATTTCTTCATTAAGAACTGCTTCATTCTTAATAAGAGCAACTCGCTGTGCAAATCTGCAGGTTGATATAGATTCCTGGAAGAAAAATAAAAACAAAAAAGAGAGAGAGGAGAGAATTCCAATTACCTTTGCACCAGGTAAGTAGACCAGACTTCTAATGAAGTCATTAAACTACTTTTCTGTTTTTTGGCAATCTTACAGAAATAGTCTACCATTTCATATTCCAAAATAATAATATTCAAGGGAAATAAGGTTAGCATATTAATGACAGGGGCATACAAAACTCTTAAATCATAGTACATATTTTATTGATCCAGTTTATCCCCTGACCAACTGCGTTTCAGTTAAGTCCCCAGCTGGAACCATAGGATAGCAAAGCCATGATACTCAGAAGGTAATAACTTTTGAATGATGAGAAAAAGAGAAAAATAAGTAAGAGATGAAGGGAAGAAGAGTGCAAGTCCAGGACAACTGAGAAACAAGCCAGGAGACTTGGAACTAGGAGGCATACAGGGGAACTGTGATACCAGACAAAAATCTTTCGGATCAGCTAAGATGGGGAGCAGCAGGAATGGAAGGCAGAAAAAAAAAAGGTACAAGACTGATTTGGTTGGGGAAACTCTGTGACAGCCAGTGTGTACTCCCATCTAGGCACAGAAAGAAATCAAAGATCCTTATAAGTATTGTTCCCTCATTCGAGATCAGCTGATATTTAAATGTCAGACCTTGCTAAAAACCTTATATATTTAATGAAAAAAACCCCAGCAACTGTCTACAGTTAGGTCAAATAATAAGACATAGAATATCAGGCAGTAGTCTTAGAAATTCAAATGATGTTTGAGAAACTGTATGATAAAATTTTATGAGATGTGGCAGCCTACATTTAGAAGAGAATTTATACATAGCCTCAATTTATTCACTACTGTAACAAAATCGATTTTCATAATCAAAGTAATTCTGCAGTTTTCAGTCCTCCAATGTAAGAAAATACCAGTTTAAATGTTGTGTTCAAACACTCCTTTTTCCACATGACTTCTGTCTTTTTAAGTGCTTGGAGGTTTGGTATCTGAATAAGGGTTACATGAGGAAAGATGTTTCTTGCTAAAGACACAATATATACACAGAGAATCAAAGGAAAGGAAGGCCTTACAATTAAGAGAGTTGCACACAGTATTAGTTGGGCTCTATGCCTGCCTCTGCTGTTCCTGTGCAATGACGATCAGCCAATGTGATTTAAATTAGGTTCTATACATACAGTATGTACAGTTATACGTACAGTTCACATACATGCATTTCCTCTAGATCTCTTTGCCTTATTTAGTGTGCAGCATACATTAAATTAATGAGTAGCCAGTCAATTCACTTCTCACTGTTCAATGTTAGCTTACAGTTTGTCTATTCTATGCCATCAAAGTGGTAATCAAGTCAGACATCTAATTTCCTAACCATTTTTCTACCATGCTTATCATCACAGCATCTCGAGACTTTACAAGAATTAATGAATTAATCCTCTTTGCTGCAAGTGTGTGGAATGATTACACTTAATAGAATGGAAACTGAAGTCAAAAGTACCTAAAAAATTATATTCAATTTTTGTCATTCTATGATCTGCTGTTCAAACCAGCTTCCATTCCACTTCAGTTACAGCTATATTAATCTATCTACAATTCAGAATCAACACCTTCATCCAAGCACTCCACAAAACTAGCACAAAAAATGTAAAGTAGTGATCCAAGAAATTCTGTACAAACTCATTGGTAGAAGTAGGAATATAATCTAGTTCTCTAGGATAATAATCTATTTGTCATCTTCATAGGAGTGCCCTTTCTTACTCTGAATTCTCTGCTTGATTGTTTTCATTACAAGTAACAACACTAGGTCCTTAAGCAAGTGGCTTTTATTATACAACTTCAATTCATACTGGGGGTAGTTCTGTCTTGTGCATAGTTTGTGAATGAAATGTATATCCAATGGAAAAACAAACCAACATGCAAACATAACGTAACTATGGATGATGACTCATAGAGTTATCCTGATTGTGGCATTTTTAATGATTAGCAATTGATTTATCATCCATTTATATTATTCAGATATATTAGCTTATCATCCATTTATATTATTTGGATATATCAGATTTTGGGGAGCAAGAAAGGTATTTTGGGTTTTTTTAATTTTTGGGAGGACCGAAGAATAACGTCTGTTGTGTAAATTGTGTATGTTAAAGCAAAAACATGAAAATTGTCAGTAGCTTATTCTGGATAATTTCTTGGGCTAAATATTTCCAAAATAGATATCTAGAACACAATGTGAGATACACACACCTGATGAATTGGTATATGAAAGGGTTCTGATCTCACAGAGTGTCGCCCTGAGATTTGCAGTCTTTTGATGTTTTCATTTTTGTGATGGAGTTTCTCACGCACTTTCTGTAAACATAGTTATGTTTGGCTAATTGTTCCTTTTTGTTTTCATTCCTTCTCCTGAGGCGGAGAAGTTTGATGGACTTTTCGTCTGACTGGTGTGGTTGGAGAGGTGGTAATCTCATCCTCCAATCCACGGTCATTCCTAAGAACATATATATATGAAGTAAAATAAACAGCTGGGGGCTTTTCCTGGCTTCTTTTCTGTCCTGAACTAAGCTGGGTCTGCGTGGTTCTTTCGTGTCCAAGTACGACAACAGAGCTTAAAATAAAATTAACAAACTTACTCAGCCACATTTGTAACCAGACAATACGCGTGCATAATTACAGGTTTGCAAGTCTGAACAATATGCTTTCATTTAACAGCACAGTCCAGTTTTCTAAAGAAAAAGTCTGTAACTAGATGAAGTATGGTTTCAGTATAATGCTTTCCACTGTATTTCAGAAAAAAGTCTTGGACTAAATAGTTTTTCTTTTCTTGTTTATTCACATTAGAATGCTTTTATCTTAAGAAAATCAGGAAATAAGTAGATTATAAATGGCTTTGAGCAGTGTTCTATGTATTCTCATTGCTACATATTTTAGAATAAAATAGACTAGACTATTTCAGTTGGAAGGGACCTACAATGATCAGCTAGTCCAACTGCCTGACCAAGTTAAAGCATGTTGTTACGGGCATTGTCCAAACACCTCTTAAACACTGACAGGCTTGAGGCATCAACCACCTCTCCAGCCTGGTCCAGTGTTTCACGATCCTCTCAAAGAAATGCTTCTCGTGTCCAGCCTGAACCTCACCTGGCACAGCTTTGAACTATTCCCATACATTCGATCACTGGATACCAGGGAGAAGAGCTCAACATCTCCCTCTCCATTTTCCCTCAGGGAGCAGTAGAGAGCAATGAGATCACCCTCAGCCTTTGCTCAAAACTAGACAAGCCCAAATTCCTCAGCTGCTCCTCACCGGACATTTTTTCCAGCCTTTCACCAGCTTTGTTTTCCTCCTCTGGCTTCACTCAAGGACCTTCACATCCTTCTTAACCTGTGGGGCCCAGTACTGCACACAGCGCTCAAGGTGAGAATGGCAGACAGCAGGATAATCACCTCTTTTGATCTGCTGGTTGTGCTGTGTTTGATGCATCCCGGGATGTGGTGCCCTCTTGGCTGCCAGGGCTCACTGCTCACTGCTCACCTGACCAGCACCCCTGGACCCATTTCTGCAGGACTACTTTCCAGCCACTCATCTCCCAAATTATGCTCGTGTTGGGCAGTACTCCACTGTAAGTGCAGAGCTCTTGTTAAATTTCATCCCATTAATCGTAGCCTAATGCTCCAATCTATCTGAATCCCTCTGCAAGGCCTCCTGTCCCTCAAGAGAGTGACCAACACCTCCAAGTTTGGTATCATAGGCAAACTTGCTAATGGGACATTCAACTCCTGCATCCAGATCATTGATGAACGTATGGAACAGAACTGGCCTTAGGATGAACCCTGAGGAACATCACTGTAGACCAGTCTCCAGCCAGATGCAGCCCCATTCACTACAACCCTTTGATAAAAACTACAGACCTGTTTGTAAACAAAGAGAAGAAAACATCACTACACATAATTCCAGTGCAGGAAATTGGTGAAAGGACACAAAAGTATTTGAAAAATTTTCATAAACCCCAAACTACTCCACTCAATTCCCTTTCTCTCCTAGTGAACTCTCCATTTGTCTACCATACTCTACGAAATCTTGACTCCGAAGAAGTCTAACAGAAGTTCTGCCAAGGTTTTCAGTGGAAATGCACTTTTATAACTCAAAAATTTATTCACCAGGAAATCAGTAAATTGAAAAAAAGAGTAGTTCATTACTAGGTGCAAGTCATTTCCCAACTGCTACTTGACTTGAGATTACTTAGAGAAAAGCACATTTCCTAAAGGATTTGTCTATATCCTACAGCAATTTCCACTGATAAAATTATCTCCTAGAAATAAAATTAAAATATTCTTTTAAAAAGATAAGAATAAAAGCTTACATACTTGAATTGTAATCTATACTAAAAATCAAAAGAGCAGGATCTATAGAGAAGTGACAAGATTTTTGTTCAAGATAGAGAGAAATGACATACATCTATATTTCTTTTGTCCATAGCTAGCGTTGCTATCATGGTAGTCATGCAGTTTCCTCCCAGGCTGTCTCTTAGCACTGAGGTCATCATTGAGTTTCGGTAAGGAATGTGGGACCGGTTTTTCTCTGCAAGGGCAATTATTACCTGAAACAACAGCAAAAATAAAAGACTTTTAAATTTATATGTCTATTAATGATTGACACATGAACAGGAAAAACCAATCTGCTCAGGAACTTCTGACACAACAAAACTATACTTATGCACCCAGTTAGCTGTAAACCCACTAACTTTATTGAAAGAATTTCAAGTTAAATTTCAGCATGTTTATATGTCTTTGTAGGAGCTGGACCTGAAAGACCAAATACATTAAATTTTATCATACCCTAGCCTTACAGTCTCTCAGCAACATGGAAACTGAACACAATAAACTCAAACCCACAGGTTTTCCTAAGATGCAGGAACTTACTGAAAATCTTCCTCATAATTTTTCTTCATAACAACAAAATATGGATAGTATTAAAGTAAAAACTTCCTCAATATTTGCTAAAGCATGCTTTAAAAATGACACATTCTTAAAACACATGCTTCTTAGATGGGCCAATACATTTATTTCTGAGAAAATGTCTTGGAAAGCAAAACACAAATAAAAGGGTGCATGATTACAATGTACTGCTGGAAAGAAATGACTCAGTTTAGAATATATATGCCTTGGCCAAAAAGGAAATTGTACACCTACTATTCTCAGTTTCCCTCCTCAGCTGTTTACATTATGGGACCTAATTATTATTAAATAAAAAGGTAGATTACCCCATGATGTCCTGTGATATAAAAGATTTGAACTGTTATCTGGCCAAGCACTGGACTGAAACACTGTAGCTATACATGTTGTCCAAGCTCTCCTAAATGATTAGGAGTTGGTTTTTCTTTAATAAATGTTACATACCAGTGTATATTTTGTTTATACTACATTTACAAAAATTTTAGAAAATTTAGTAGCAACTTTTTTGTGGCATTAGTTTCTCTTAATGGTCTTCAGAAAGTTAAAACTATAAATCTTACACTGGCAGGCCTGAGAGACACAAATGCATAATAAGAAAATTACTATCTTGTAAAGGAATCTGGAAACCAATTCCTGGATCAAGGTTTTCAAATCTCATATATTACAACTTGTTATATAGAAACATGTTAAAGCTTTGTTGGTTTATAATATTGCATAGAAACCTCATAGTAGTCTAGTGCATACATTAATAAGCACATCCTCAGCCTCTGCCACACAGAGACTATAACCAGAATAGACAAAATGGGAAAACAGCCAGAGAGAAGATATGTTATTTCCATTAAAAATGAGAACTTTTTTACAGTTCAGTTTTTCAGAAGTTCATGCAGGAAGTCTGTACCCCAGGTAGAACCCGAACCCTCCCTCACTAACAGTGAAAAGCTGTGACCATCTCTCATGATGTAGAACCCATTGTACTGTCACGTGACAGTCACATAACACAGAAGATTTTAGTCTTAAGTCCCATTTAGTAAAACCTCACCTAAATCACTAAATCGATCTTTACAATCCAATCAAGGAATCTGGAATAGAAAGAGGAGAATTTGAAGGAGAAGGAAATAATATTCTTTCACAAAGTGAGAGAGACTACCTGTACAGAACCTGAACCTGGACTCTCTAAGAGGCACCAAATGCGATAATCCAAAAGTTGTCTCATTTAAGAGGGTGTTATTATCCTTTTAATATAAAAAGAGGTTTTTTCTTTTTTTTTAAATACTTGTAGTTGTAAGCTTAATAATATCACTAAAGCAGAAATTTTCATTTTGAGTGGGTCAAACAAACCACTTTAAGGCCTAGTTGCTGTCAGAACTCTTGTCACTTTTTGTAAAGCTGCATCCTATACGAAACATAATAGCATAGAGCAGGTACAGTCACTTTCAGATCACTCCACTGACACGTGGAAACACTGGTAAGCATAAAGGAAAGCACAAGACTCACAAGTGGTTCTGACATGATTGGAAGTGTGCCCAAGAGTCCCTGTTTCTGTCCACATCCTTTGTGCAAGGAACAGATTTGCACCAGTACCTCATGCCATCGGGCAGCCAAAACATGCTCTCAGAGAATCCTCAAGAGATGGGGATTTTGGAGAGCATCACTTGCAGAAACAGAGCTGTCAGGTGCACCTATATCTTGCTATTCAGTGTATCACATGCTCTGAAGCCATATGACTGCTTCAGAGGTCTTTTTTATGTTTCTCATCCTACTTCCTATTTCTAGTAGAGTTTAGAAGCTTAAGCTCTCGTCCTTACAGAGAAAACCAGCCAGCCAACCAACCAAAAAAACCAACAACAGCAACAACAAAAAAACCCCAAAAAACAAACCCTTTGGTAAATATGGGCAGCAAGCCATTCACTAGTGGATCAAACCTTTCAACATTCCCTAAAGGGAACACATGTTAAATGACAGTAAACAAACATATTCATTAAAGCAGTGAGAACACTGTACCCTGTTATTTTGGGGAAATAATACCACTATAGTGTCAAATCACGTGGCAGTATAACTGTTAATTTGTGACTCTAAATTTGGTCCAGGATCCCCTATGTTTGTATCGTAAGGGAATATCTACATATGCACAGCTACATTGCAGTTGTAATTCCAGGATGTACTACTACATCTCTCAGACAAAAAAAACCACCTAGACATGGTAGTAGGGACTTCTAAATTCCTGCTATCATTTTAGATCAGCTGCACGAAACCATCTTCACTTTTCTCTAGACATAGAGGCCGCTTGGAGTAAAAGTGCAGTTGTTTTATTTGAAGACCTTGTTAACACGCTGTGGATATTTAACGAGTAGGCCAAGTGCGGTAACACAGAACTGTGTTCCCATTGTCATCTCAACACAAACCATTTTATGTGACTGTTTTACTGTGAAAAGTGTTTCAAAATGGCATTAATCAACACTAGACCTCCAATAGATAGCTAAAAAGTTGAGAATTGAAATAAGCTGATTTTGAGGCATTTGTACACTTTAATGTTAGTCACTGCAAGGTCAAGATTGAATGGTTTAATTCCCACTG
The DNA here is from genome assembly GCA_014706295.1 of Lycocorax pyrrhopterus obiensis. Lineage (NCBI taxonomy): Eukaryota > Metazoa > Chordata > Aves > Passeriformes > Paradisaeidae > Lycocorax > Lycocorax pyrrhopterus. Next base: position 30,006,965 of record JACSVZ010000004.1, on the reverse strand, counting down.
AATAAAAAGATACTTTTACTGTCTTTGGTGGTCTTTTATTCACTATTAGAAAACATTTCTATTGATACACAATCCCAGACAGAATCTAAAAAGCTTATTTCCAACTGTATTTCTCTAAAATAAAAATTAAAACTTGCATGACAAAATATTTTTCCCTTCTAAATACAAAAAAAAAATCATACAAAAAATAAGAAGGGACCCTGAGTATAATTTCTATGATTCTGAAGATGTCAATTTTAGAGTCACTGATCCTTGTCACTTCCCTTGAGTACAACTCAAATACAGACATATTTCTTCATGGTAAAATTTAAACAAATAAGGGGTATGAAAAAAATTCAATGTGATAGGAAATGACTGACTGCCACCTGCTGTACCTCAAGCTTCTTCTTTTGACAGATGAAATATCTCTGATCATAAATTAAATGAAATCCAAGAGATCAGTTTTTGTTAACAGACAAACACCACAAAAATGAAAAATATTCTTCCCAGCAAGTGCAAAAATTATATTTCCTAATCATAATTTTAAAGAATTTTCATATATACACATCCACAAAATTTTCAGGTTTAATGAATTCCTCAACTGTATATTTTACTAAATAGCACATATACTGTAATGTAAATTAAAAAGCACAGATTTTAGTTAAGCCTTTTTTCTTCTCCCTATCCCCCTTATTTTTTCCCCTAAATGACAACCTCACAGACATTCTATGTTTGTACATAAAAATTTTTAAAGAAGCCTTAGGAAAAAATGCTGTATCCTCCATTAGAATCCCCAAAGTAATTAATTTCTAGGAACAGGAACAGTGTTTGCTGTACTGTAAAAACAATATTATATATTCAGTCTCAGGAAGAAATTAATTTCTCTTACAGGTGTGAGGTCTGAAAGGGATATTCGAAAATCTTCAGTGATTGCAACTTAATAGCACAGTATTCACGAAGAGGTTTAATTCATTGCCAAGTGTTTCTTACCTTAACTTGGTAAGCATCATAAACATCAAACATATAAAAAATCATGGTAGATCAGAGAGAGATATATATTAAAGCCTTAATAATATTTAAAAAAATATAACACTAAAACCATTGATTTTAATAAATGAATTAATAATTATCAAATTATTGTAAAACATAAGAAGAAGAAGAAGAAGAAGAAGAAGAAGAAGAAGAAGAACTAACCAAATCTTTCTACTGGAAATCTTTATCTCCAAAGTTTCCATTCACTGCTGCTGTCTTAAGTAATTTTTTTTTTTAATTAATAAGATTTGTTAGGAGCAATCTATTTTCTCAATATTTGTCTTTTTCAAAGAGGAAAAATAAACAGCAATAGTGAAAGGATGATAGGAATTTTAGTATACCTTAAATCAAGAGGCTAAATCTTTTTAGTAACAACAGCTGAATGACAAAGATTTCTAGACATTTATTATTATTATTATTATTATTATTATTACCTCTATGATTTCTATTGGTATAAATCCAATTATAGTTTTCACTCCATAAATACATTACCAAAGATAACTTCTGTCTCAAAAAGATCAAATATTTGAATTGGTAGACAAATAAAACAACATATGACAGAAGAGCCTAATAATTTACCATATTACAATGCTTGAACCAAATAAAACCCAAATGCTTCCTTTTCAGTGATATATCCTGATACCAGCTGTGGAAGGGGAAGAAGATTACGAAGAACATTTTTAGGAGAAGTATAGCTGAAATCTTTAGTACTCAAAAGAAAACAAGAAAACTATTTTGGAAATACTACCCTGTATACCAACTATAATTTTACTACTTAATTGTTAAGTTTTCCCTAAATTAAAATGTTTTATTTTAAAGGAAGACCTATCACTTCAATCATTTTTGTAAAAAACTGCGATAAATATCCTAAGACTAAGTGAATATTGGAATCAAGTTTCCCAAAACATTGCACATTGTTAACCAGGAATGTAGTAAAGGAAGAAATGTTTTACTCTATTTCAATTTTACCTGCTCCAAATAATGTAATGACAGGTTGATATATTTGGCTTCTGTCAGTAAGTGACCTCCAATTCCAGTCTTTGCAACACGTTCTGAACCAGCAAGGTCTACTAAATGCAACTTGGAGTGTCGGATAGTTGCAGATCCAGGTTCCTTGCTGGAGATGTGAATAGTGAAAATGCAGTGAGATCGGCTTGAGGCTTGATTCATTGGTGTCTACAATGACAAGAAAAAAAGAGCTCTCACTGTTCAGTGGATAAGTAAAATTAGCTTTTTATAGCTCAATAATCTGGCAACTGAAATCATCTATCCAATTTTTTATCTATCGGACATGTAATAAATATGCAAAAAGAACCCAAAAGGATTTACCTTCCATTCACATTCTGGACAAATACTTGGATAACTTTAATCTGGACAAATTGTACTGCAAGCAATGAAGGCTGTTCCAAAATACTGTAACACTGAGTACATCAGCAAAGCAAGTGGCCTTACTATATGAGGAATACTAGAAAAGGGTGCCTTGACTGGAGGGAAAGTAACTGACTCCTGATCCCTGAGAAGTTATTAATCTCCCTGTTGGTGCACCAATTCTTCCTCTTTTTTTTCTGATAGGTAGATACCAGTGTAACTAGGACTAGGACTTCCTACAAGGCTTTAAACGTGTGCATTATTACTTTTATTAGAAAATTCTACTTGGCAAAATCAGTATCATATTTTTAGGTGGCATGGCAGAGTTTTCATAAAATGTTTGACTTTAAATATGTATTTTTTGGGAATAACTACAGCCACACTTCCTTAACACATGGATATTCTTCATCAATTTTTAGAAATGCTCAGTCTTAGCATCATTTCAGAGGATTTCTCAATGTTTTTGAAATGCAGAACTGAAAATTTTAAACCGCTCTCAGTTATTTAGCTTGAGATTTCAAATGACCATATACAATCACACATGCATTTTCTTAAAAAACATATAAAATATCTTTAAGCATCTAAAGCACCTTTTGTTTAGTTGTATCAAGTTATTGCTAGAAACTTAAATCTAAAATAATTCCTCATTATCCTCATTTCGTAAATAGCTAAAGCTTTAGTTTATATATGGAGATTAAAGGTTTAGCATACAGATAGTATTTTTATTCATAAACTATAACAAGTATGACTACATTGTTTTCACTACATAAATGCTGGACCTGCAGAAAAATAGACTAGTAAAATAATAAATCAATATTATTGAATTAGCCACTAAATCTATATTTATGTATAGCTGCTGAAAAAAAGTAATTTGAAAATCCTGGTTATACTGTTTACATTAATCTCTTGTCTATACTTCATTCCCCTGTTATTCTGGACTAATTTTTAATGTACGCATATCCTGTGATTCAGACCAGCTATACCAAGATACTGCTTTTTTTTCACATAGTCTGCTTTAGCATGCAACACTGTAGATGTTAAAAGGGCCTGCCCACCCATTGCAGGTATTGAAGAAGTTGTCTTATTAATCCAGAAAGGACAGCTCTTAACAGAAAGACTGCCAGGTGAGCAGTCCTTTAACAGGAATAATATGGACAGCTATACCACTTGGTTCAATTGTCTCCACTTCAACTTCCTTTTTTTTTTTCAGCCTTAATAGTGCCAGAACAATGAAACTGGTTTTGGGAACTGAACCAGCTGGAAAAAAAAAAAAAAAAAAAAAGACTGCAAACCATAGATATTTAACCTGGATCAGTTTCTTGATTCAGCCACAGCACAGCTGTAGAAAACAGTTGTGGAAGAATACCTGAAAATGGCAGCATACAGCATGTGAACAAGTAGGTAGCATGCAGGAATAGCATGCATTGTAGCTGTTGGTGAATATTCTGTAAGGAAATTTCAGCCCTAGCACTATTTTCTTTTGGGCTGTTTTACCTAATAAAGGCAAGCTCAGAGGGAGAGGGAAAAGAATTTTGATTATTATTTTATACAGATGAAGAATTTTATAATTCATGATCCTGTGAAATGAGCATCAGAGTGCAGTCACATGCTATGCTGTCCTCAGAGGTGAGACTGGGCAAATGAAGGGGAAGTGAGTTGTAGTGTTGGAATGAAAATAAACAGGCTGAGGGAAAGGTGTCAAGCAAAAAAATACTTTGAAACTTACTTAAAAAGCAGTTATACTAAGAAAAAGTTATATGCTGTGAAAATGTACTTTATTCAGCATTTCTGATTCCATGAATAATCACAGCCAAGTTCATTTATTTTACTAGGACAGCTACGATTTTATTATTTGGAGCTTTGTGAAGCAGGAGTGGATATTTTATTTTTTTCAGCTCAAAATCCACAACAGAATTAATTTTAAAGACATTCTCCTCAACAGAACTGGTATTTAGGGACATTTTGCACTACAGACATGGCATCAGTCACACTATGCTGCAGACACGTCTAAGCCAGATCAAATACCAGTCAGGTCCAGCGGTGGAAGCACAAAGCAGACATTGCTATGAAAGAAGCTGAAGAAATCATCATACTTCTGAATAAGCATTCTTATGCAAACTTGAGTTTCACGCTGCAGCAAAACCTCATGTGTTTCAAAATATGCTTTTAGTCAGACCTGTTTAATGCCAACAGAGGCAAAAAAAAATTCAAATCATGAAAGAAAATAATTTCAGGGCTCTGAGTTCCAAAAGCACGGGGCAATATTTGCTCTACTAGGCTTTTACTGTCTATTGCAATACACTAGACACGACCTTATTTTGTGTGTTCCAAGTAGATTTGGCTGGACTAGTCATTAGAAATTCCATTGCTTTTCTCTCCACAGCTTCTTTTACTCATGTAAATGAAAAAATGAATGAAGGTGATTTGGAAGTCATTGGCTAGAATCCCAAACTGATATTTTTGTGAAGTCCTTCTTCAGAGTAGATCCATGGTTTAATCAAGATGCCAAGACTCCCTTTTGCAGTATGATTCTCTCTCTGCTTTGCAGTTCCCATATATAGGAAGCTCTGTTAGAACTCTTGCAGAAAGCATAAAGCAATAACAATTTAAACTGTTAAATGGGATGCCATCATGAAATGTTAATTGCATAATCCCCCCATACTTTGCTACTTTTACCACACAAGTAGATGCAAAGCACACAACAGAAATGATGACTTGTTGGCATCTCCAGTCCAAAAACAAGTCCTTTTTCTGTTGTTTGGTTATTTGTTATCTTACATATGCAACTTCTGAGTATCACCATTCATCTGTTTAGAAAGTTTGAAAACAGAAACAAATAAAATTTTCTGGACAGTGTCTCAGAGACTACTAAAATGTTCCTTTAGTGGTTTTCGGAGTTCATTTTGGCTTTGTTAGCAGTATTCAAACCATATGTATATGAAATCATCCTCACACTAATTTGATGTGATGAAGAAAAAAAAAGAAAGAGGGGAGTGGCCTGGTTCTCAGCAGATGGTTGCTATTGTGAGAATTATATATAGAACAACTGATGAGCTGCAGTTACTTACAAAGAAATAATTTTTTCCAGGAATTCTGTGACATCATGAACCACATAAGCAGACTTCAGATGCTTTGTGATATCACATGGACACTACAAAGGACTTAATGCCAGGTCATCTGTTGCTGGCCATTTGTGGCATGGTAAAGGACAAATTCAATAACATTTAGGATCATGACTCGATAAAGCATCAGTGTTTCATTTGATCATGGAAAATATGTACAAGGTGTATTTCAAGCCATACTAGCCAGGCTTGTTTTTTTCCAGGACAAAAATATACCTGTGTTTGCTGAAATTAAATAAATTGTATAGAAGCTTTGTGACTTTAACTACTACATCTATTTATACAAAGGTTAAAAAAAGGAGGCTTCTACTTAAATGAGAATCTACAGCACAGTCATACTGCAAGAAGCTTCTGAGTTGAATGTTTCTTTCAAGGAATACAAGGTCAAGAAACATCCAAAAACTTGCTGGAACCTAAGTTGTCCATCTTAATCTAATTCTTACCTATCTTAAGTCAGCAAAACACTCCAGGAATTCTTCCCTATATAGGAATTTATGTATTTTCCAAATCCTTTATTTGTTGCAGCTTCTATTGTAAATGTTGTTTTCACTAATAATAGCCAGAAATGGATGCTACTGGTCTAAATAGAGTTCTTAATAATTGAGGACCTAAGAAAGAGAAAGTTTCTTAAATAGGACAAAGACATATGAAAAGCTGTTTGAAAATCAGCACTAGACTAACAGAAGCTGCTACTACCTGGAAGAATAATGTGTTGATTATGGCTGCCAAAACACTCTGACAGAGAAAATACATGAAAGAGTTCAGGACCACGGGGACAAAACAATTTTGCAGGTGATAAATGCAGTTGTTAAGCCATATTGCAAACAATCTCCACCTGGCAACTTATACCATTCCAGTGGAATCTTTTCTTCCTTGAATCAAAATATTTAGACAGCAGAAGAGCACAGTTTTCCTTTATGAGTGAATTAGTCACTAGCCAATGCATAAAGAAAGGCTGATTCTGAGTGTTCACAGTTTTTTGAGAGAATGTCTCAGTGAAAAGGTACAAAATTTTCTTTTAAGGAGTGTTTCTTTTTCTTCTTAAGGTTTTTTTTTTGCTTTTGAACTTTTCAAAGAAGAGCAAGGAGAAAAAAAGTACTGATAGCATCCAAGATTGATATCAAATCTATTTTCTCCAATCTCATGCTACAATCAGGGGGATATCTGCAGGGAGATGTTCTGACAGCTACAGTCATTTCACAGCTCAGATGGATATCTCTGCCTAATGAATATAAACTCCACCAGTCCAAACAGAAAGATGCTATAAGGAAGAGCACGTAAATTGAAGAATAGGACATGCCTGTCTTTATATCTAGCAGATGAAAAAGACCTTAATATGTCTTTAGTTTCCTTTCTAAATAACGGTACAGGTGAAGGGGCTCCTCAGTTGAACTTAGGTACACTTGTCACAGTTGAAATTGAAAAATTGTTGCTATGAAAATATAAGGCCCAGAACAGGTGCAATCACTTCCTGAAAGCAATACTTTGTCTTTCCATGTTTACTACAAGTACAGCTTCACAGTTAGACCATGGTAACTTCTAAACTCAGGTAACTTTTAAAATAATTAATATTCCCTGGTGAAGATATTATTAAACCTTGTGTTATATAGTGCCTTTTATCCATTTAAATCCCAAAGCATTTTAAGGATGATTCAAAGTAGTACGTATGACCAGTGATTTTTTTACCACACATGGAAATGAAAGCACCTGTGCTGAAATGATGATGCCATTTGGTGCTAATAACACAATATAACAGGTTTGTTGGAGTGGAAATAAATTAGCAATTGAGCAACGAGGAACCTAGGAAAGCAGAAAGTTGTAATTTCTTCTGGACAGCAGCACTAACACAGATACCGTGTATTTTTGTCAAAAGTGAAATTTAATCTCATATGCTCACACACTCAAATCCTATTTTTTCTATTTCATCCAATAAAAAATTCAGTCAAACACTACCAGTGACTTTCTCAATCAAGAGATTACTAATGTACAATAAATACAAATAGAATTAGTTCAATTCAGAGGTCACAAGTCAGTCCCCACAACTATCCTTAAACCTTTAAGTTTAATTCTTTCTTGAAATAAACATATTTAAACATTGCCAAAAGCTTACTGATTGCCCCATGTGTACTTCAAATATTTTAAATGATGGAACAAATTCTGTGTAGTATACACTGTGTCCCAAATTTAAAAAACGGAGTACTATAGGTATAAAACCATGCACTAAAATATTTCCTTCCTCACTAAAACAATGAACTTTTTCATTAGAGGAAAAAGAAATTCTAACTGTATATTCAACTGCAGTGCTCAGACATACCAATCTCAGAAAATGATTTTACAGTTTTGAAATTGCTGCGCATCCTTGGGAGGCTACCTTACTCTGCTGCTTTAAGAGAAAAACTAAAATCGCTAAGAATTCTCAAAATCACAGAGGTTTAGGCATTTTATTTCAAAATACAGGGGTCAAATGAGATTCCCATCACAAGAACTTAGAAAAGACTACTTCAGCTGAAGATATATTAATAGTATATCAAAATAAAATTGTTCGAATACACTGCCTAAATGGCCAAACACTTATTTCCACACAGGAGCTTTTTTTAGATGTTGCTGCTACCAACTGCTTATATTGCAAATCATATTTTTAAATCCTCAGCATGCATTTCAGATACTAAAATCATAAAGTTGTCTTAACAGATTAAAATATTAAAAATAGTTCAGATTTTATAACCTGTTGCCGCAGATTCTTATGTATTCAAATGTAACAAGAAACTGCTTTATTGGAAAACAAATGAAAATCTAGTTCTTACATTCAGCAAAGCTGCCAGGAAAAGACTCAGCTTTTTTGGTTTTGTTCTCTGCCTGTTTCTCTCTGGCAAAATGTGAGACAAAAAATTCCTGTTTGGATTTTTACATTATTAATTGCCTGTGCACAAATGTCTCTCATCTTACCATTTGCACAACTTGTAGTACACATCAAAACTAGAGCAAAGGACCAGTCCTACACTGTCTATTAAAGCAATCCTGCACAAATTAGATTAGTTTCCTTTCTTTTCCTTGTCTTGGGCTATATAGTTATGTGTAGGAAAGAAGCATTCAGTTGTAAGCATTCCCTTAGGTTCTGACATGAATGAATGTTGCCTATAAAATACTATTAATATTGTGATGACTTTTTTTTTAGCACAATCAGTGATGAGGGAAAAATGCAGCCCTCAAATCACAAGTTAGACTGCATTAGCATAGGCAATGCAAAAATTAAATTGTCATTCTTATTTTCAAAATAGTCAACTCTTCAAAGAAGGGTTATTCAGGATTAAAGCATTAGACTGCAATTTTAGAGGCTACAGATCTCATATGTGACCCATGACAGTCATCTGAGTTTTTCCACAGCCAAACTCTTCATCATTAAAAAAGATGATTCAAGCATTTATTTTACTTTCTTTTCTATTTAGGTTTATTAATCTTGTGTCTTTTTCTTTAAAGTTTACTTAAGAGGGTTCTTATCTTCAGAGGTCAGAAGGTATTATCATAACTCAGGATTTAAAAATATGCATCTCCAGAAAAGTTATGTTTTATGTCATAAGTCCTCTTTCTTAGATCTCTAAATTAACCCTTGTCTCCTCTATCACATTTTGTCAAGTTCCTCTCCTCCACATGGTATCAATTTTTCTATTCAATACCATCAAGCAGTTGCTTGCCTCAATGCTCAGGTTTATGAGCAGCCCTTATGTTGATTATCTCTTGCCTTAACATATTCCTACCTCTCAAAATGCAACCGTTGAAATAGTCATCCTTGAGAAAGAGAACAAACACTTGTGTTGCCTACTTATATTTTGTAATCAAATGTTTCTTCCCCTGTGTCCAGGCATATGTAGTCATCCAGCAGGAACACAGAACTACCTGACTATTCATATACTCTAAGTGTCTTTCTTGTCAATGATTTATGATATATCCTTTTGGAGATACAAAGGAAGAAAACCCACAAAGTTCTAAAAGAGAATTAACTGTATTGTAGTAAAGATACATTGACAGTGCTCACATTATACAGTACACTTCTTATATTTACATTCCATATCCAAGCATGAAGGAAGAAAAGAACCTTACAGATGTCGGATACGGAAACATTTCATTTGAATTTTTCAGAATCAGTACAAACATACTTATGTTTGAATATTGGCACATATTTATTTTGCATTTCCTTTGAACTACCATTTGGGGGTTTGGTTTTTGGTGGGTTTTTTTTATTTATTTGTTTGGTTTGGGATTTTTTTGTTTGGTTTGGGGGGGGGGTTGTTTTGTGTTTTTACACGTAACACCATGTGCTTATGCAATAAGCAGGAAAAAAAGAGGGGGCTTACATTAAATACTTCAAAGGCAATTTAGTGCTTAATCATAGAATCATAAATGGTTTGAGTTTGAAGATACTGTAAAGATCATCTCATTCCAACCTCCGAAACCCATCACACTCCATGAATAGGGACACCTTCCACTAGAACAGGTTACTCAGGACCCTATCCTACCTGGTGTTGAACACTTCCAGGGAAAAACTTCAGTGGGAATGTTTGACAATGCTTTGTAAGGCCATGTTTTCTTATCTTTACATGTCTGATACAAGCCACATTCAAAAGTCAGTCTGTAGTTTACGAGAATTTTTGTATTCTACTTGTTTGAATTTCAGTAAGTTATGACATCAAGAACCACCAATCAGATCCACTAGGGAAAGCTATCATCAGAGAAATGCTTATTTAATTTCACTGTGGAAATATATTCAAAAAGAGGATACTAATCTATCTCCAAGAACTTCCAAAATATACATCTTATTTGAGAGAGAGGGAGAGAGGTTTTTGACCATTTTAACTCTGGTGGCATTAAGAAAGATTTGGAGCAGCAAATCTCACCTCAGCAATCATTCTGTTGGTGTCCCCCAAGAAGAGTAGGTTTAAGGCTTCTTCTTCATTGGTTGCTTGCTGAAGAGACAAGTTTTTCAGATGAATGTTTTGATCAGAGTCTTCCATTATTGTCACTTTTCTACATGGAAAATAAAAACAACAAATGAAAACTAGAGTTTTAACGTGATATTGTTTCATGATTTCATTTTGATTGCACCTAAAAGGTGAAATCTAAAACCCAAACGCAATCATAATGAAAGAACTAAAAACATAAATGATACACATCAGAGGAAGTGTAAATTTCTTTTTTTACTGTCACCTCCTTTTTATTATGAAACTCCTCCTTTATCATGAAACTTCACATAGAAAAGGAATATAAGAAAACTGTAAGTTTTAGAGAAAGCTTCGGGATTTTTATTTCTTGAGATATAGTGAAATCTCAAGAGAAAGAGGTTAGATGCATCATCACAAACAAATAATACGCAAGGGTTTGTTTGCTGTTACCAAGTACAGATGATACATAAAGCATACCATAACTTTGATGTACAAATAGGCATGGAATATTTCAGAATCAGCACATCAGTAGTCAAGATGTTTCTAATAACTTTGCATTTGTCAAGATTGTTTCTCTTTTCATTCTTCTTAAATGGTAGTAACTACAACTGTAAATTATCCCTTTCTTAAATTAAAAGCAAGCAAACAGAATGATTTTATTTATTCCCACTGTTAGAAATATTCTTAGTTCCACTTCTATAAGACTTAAAGTTCCCAGAAAGGAATTGGATGCAAGTAGCAAGGATATGGCAAAAGGTCCAGAAGACCTGCTAAATACTACTGAAAATCCTTTTCACTTCTTTAAATAGTCCTTTAACATAAGAATTTTTTTCTTTTGAAATGGTTACTGAGAGTTAAACTTTATTGGCATTACTGAGTAGCCATTAGGGTCTCCTCAGTTGGGACATTCTATAGTATCCAACACGCAAGGCCAAGTAGTTGCCTCACTGGATTTGGAAAACTCCCAGAGAAAAGAATCTATTAAAATGGAAGTACACTAAATCTGAACATGAATAACATGTTCTTCAGGGTGAAATACATGTTCCGATACAATTTAAAACAAGAAAATTAGAACTTTTATAAAAGTTGGAAGTTGTTTTTTTTATTTAAGCTAAACCTTTATTTTCTGTGTAAATATAGATAATACTTTCTATCTATACATATACACCTATAAGTGTAACATATATGTATATAAATATTTTTTCATGTTCTTCAAGATAAACCACAAGAGGGAGTATGGGGCTTGAGTTTTTATCAGTAGGTAGTTCTTGCACGTTAATTACTTCAAGTTGCTTCAAAACCAGAGAGATTGGGTTTTGTTCTGCTTTGCTTGCCTTTTCTTTCCCCCCAAAAAACTGACAGAATCAAATCAAGCATCAAAGCAGCATTCCCAAGTATTACTCTTAGATATTGTGGGAGTAGTTCACAGTCCGATGGCCAAAACACTCAAATGGACATAGAGAAATAATCTTAACACATTTCAATACACTCACTCTTTTCAAGAAAAGTTGCATGCAAAAGTACACACAAAGCTTCTTTAGTAGTCATAACAACTGCTTTTCCAAGTATGATGGCCTCCCACTGTCAGCCTTATTTTTGTGTGGTGGCATAAGAAGTTTCTAATACAATCAAAACTCAGCATCCCCATGCAAAGCATAAACCCCAGAGTACAATTCTGCTCTTTCATGTCAAACTTCTGATAATGTCAAGTTGTATTCTGTCTGCAATTCCATCTGTGTGTGCACCACATACTACAGCCCAGAGTGGTTCTCATTACAGTATGACACTCTGACTCGTTTTAATGTTTTGAAATTGCATGGCAAGCATCATCTACCTATTTTTATAATTTAAGAAAACAATATTGTTTTATTATGCACATTTGGCACAGTGTTTAAACTTTTAAGGATCTTTTCAGTCTACTCTTTGATCAACGATTATAAATAATTTCCAGCAAATGAAGATACTAGTTTGGATAAAAAACTCTGGAGGATTAATATATTAGAAAGGAAACAGTTGGGACATCACAAAACAGCAACAGCTTCCTATACAAGGGCTTTGCAACTATTAGGAATATATCCAAATGGAAACCTAAATTTGCAAGTCTAGAGAGGCATCTACCAAAACTTCCTTGGAAGGGTATGTTCCAAAATGACAACAAAATTTTTTCTTTTACAGTGCTATAAAGTTAATGTATAATATGATTATCATCTTGAGAGAACATTCTCTACATTAGTGAAATCTTTAAATTTCATAGCCCTAATTTGGACCTTGTAGTGGAAAAACTCTGTTAAGTCTCTAGGGCTTAGAATTGAAGAAATCTAAAATAATCTCAAAAACTTTATAAACATTTAAAAATTAATCATAATGATGCAAACAAATAACACATGAAGATACAAGACTTCTATGACAATACATGAGCAGGATATAGTGATACTACTTCATTGTGAGGAGACTACACAGCCAATAATAAATTTAGGAAAAAGATAAAAAGAGAAAGCAGCAAGTGTTCATCTTGGAGTCTGTCCAGAAGAATAGAATGAATTAATGGATACATATAGGTAATGTTTTGTAAAATTGCAAGGAACTTGAGGTTTTAAGAAAGAATTGTCAGGATAATCATCCTCTGTATCATCCCAAAAATATGATCTTTTAGAAGTACAACTCCCTGAATACCACAACAGAGGACAAAGTCAATACTTATTCAAGAGGCAAGGTTATGAAGTTACTCAGCTACCAGCACAACTTTCAACAGCACACAGATTTGATTTTCCATTCAAGTAGAGACCTAGAGCATAATCTCCTTATGAGACATGGCAGACCTATGAGATGAGTAAGTGCTCGTGCAGACTGTTTGCTTGACACGTCATGTTGTGATAGGAAATCCTTCCCTCTGTCTCCAATGGATTCTGTTTTGAGACAACAAAAACACATTTGGGCTGTACTGGATGTTATGGACGTGACTGGGAGACTGTTAAATGATTCATGTAACAATGAACCTGAGCAGGCACAGCCTGTGAGGTGCTGCACTCACAGCAGAGCATTCAGGCCTGTGTTGTGCTGCACAGATCCCTTGGCTGCAGGATAAATTCACTAAGTTCCCAGGAGAGCACCTTTCTAGAATGAAGCTGTTTTCTTGTAAGAAAATTATACAAATACTCAGAAGAGCAAAAGGGAGACCTTCCCTTCATGGCCAGGAGCTATACTGCTCTGTGCGGTGTGTCATAGGGAAATCCATTCAGGCTCTGTTCAAGGCTGCATGAATGCAGGGCACCCAGCACCTGATGGGATTTACTTGCTACCTGTATTCCTCCTCTTGTTCTATCTTGCCAAAGTGGTTACCCTATTAAACCATTTGTTGTGGGGCCTTTCTTTCTGAGATCTGGAAAAAGCTGTTTGGCTAAACAGCTTTTTGGCCAACCTGGCACACACGGTCTCTCTCTCCCCCCTCACCCCACCATTCCAACAAGGAATCAAAACTGAAACAATGAGATTGGTGGTCCATGTAAGAACAAAACATACAAAATCTGTTAGAATTTGCAGGCAACTTCAACAATCTAACTCACAAAAAGGTATTTGCTAAATAAGCTTTGACGTTCATAAGTAAATTTGCCTTGAATTAATTAACTCATCAAATGCCTATAGAAAAGTCACCTTAGAAAGGCTTCACTTACATTCTACTCTTTTTCAGGAAACAAATCAACATAAAATATGGATGTGAACAACCAATATATTATGTATGCTGAAGTTATTGTACACATTTAAAGTGCCATTTGCTCAAACTGTAATTTAAAAAATTCATAATCTTAGACTAAATGATTCAAAACTGTTTTTAGCTGTCTCCTCATTAACAAAAAGAAAAGTCTAACCTTACAAAACTTTGTATTGTCTTAATCCTTGGTATTCAGTAGTAACACAATGAACACTTCTAATTTTGAAAGAACATACTTCATATTAAAAAAGTGAACTAATAATATTATTAGCCTTAGAAGTTTTGAAATACTGATAATTCCCAGAACACTGAAAATATAGCTATTGAAGATTTATGGATGGTGGTGAGTTCCCAGATTACATAATTTGTACAGCCATTGAAAGGGGCTGACATTAACACTTGAGACTGGAGAGGAGCATCAGGTTTACTTGCATCAAAAAATCAGACTGAATAAAATATATTTCCTATATGTTGAAAATTATTCCTTTAGCCTTTTTTATTTTTATCCTTCTTTGTTAAGGAAAACAGGAATTATTATACTAGTTGTTTTAGCTTTCCATGTCGGCAATTTGGTAACTCTTAAAGCCCTTGGAGGGCAGTAGAGAAACAGAAGAGTATAACTCATTTGAGCTAGGTAACCAATATCCAGTAACAGGTTTTGTTTTGAAGTGAAAGTATTTCACACTAACCCCATGGAACCTAACAGTTCTGCATGTTACTAACATACAGTGATATAGGCATTATTGTTGATGTTTGAAGCTAATTGGCTCTCAGCTTGAAGTGTGGTTTTCTTAAAGTCAGCCAGCATCATACTAAAACTTACACACTTCCCTCTCAAAGAGGACTTTAAAGAATCTTCACACAAAAATAGGGAGTCACTTTTGCTGACTTGAAATTTAGATTCTTTTTTCCCCTGGCTACATCACTCCTGAGTAATGGTTGTCTGAGCTCCCTGAGAAGTAGCTACTCAATTACTGCAGTTTAGACTGTAATTCTAAGGCAAAACAGCACTAAATGTACTTTGCCTTCACATGCAAGAGGGTCACCTGCCATAGGACAGGTAAAGGAGTAACGTATTGGTTATCTATGACTTAATCCAGTCATTCTTGACTAACGGTTCTATAACCTCAATCTTTACTTTTGTGTTATATTTGGTGCCAAAAAATCTCTACTTCGTAATAAATAACAACAAGTTAGGAAGAGTTTTTATGGGTAGGTTGTAACTAGAGTGAAATTGGTTAGATTCAGTAACATTGGGTTACATAAATTACAAATAAACTACAACAGAGCACCTGTTGGAGACAAAAGCCTCTTGCACAAATGCACAGTAAATTAAGAGCTTCAGAAAAGTATTTGTAATTTGAACAGTCCTGCAAAACTTTTATGAAAACATGAGGTGGCAGTAAGTATTTAAATAGTCTTCTACCAACTTTATTTTATAGCAATAATTTCATACTTTTTATGTGTTTCAAAAAAATCATAATTTCCTTGTATAAACATGGAATTCTACAGCTACAAATAGAATTAGACTGTCAAATTCAATTTTTGCATTCTAGCAAGGATGATTCTTCAAATGTTTTTTGCATCTGCTGACGCTGGGTTTCTGCTACAATGTCACAAAATTAAAACTCTGTCAGATTTGTATAATGAAACAAGTTACAATTGTAAACTAAAGTATATTTTGTATGAAACATTAAGGTACATCAAATGATATCTTTTTTGGGCTACATGTAATATCATTCCAACTAAACATCAAGACAACTAGTTTTTTTTCTGTTAAAATTGTTTAATGGGATTTCGAAACCAATATTATTTGTTGTAGAGATATCTGTACCTATTAGAAACACGATACCTATTTATGTATATATATAAAAATATGTATATGTATACGTATCTCTACATATGCATTCATATGTAAATAACTACATAATTCTGTGTATGAACCTATATATGTGTACATATAGACAGATATAGAGATGTGCAGATATATGGACCCCATTCATGCATTTGTCAGGAATTTATTTCCAGAAAAGTAGTAACTCTTTTTCTGAGAGCTTCTTCCCTTCTGGCAGACTCAGATGGACTGAGTAAGGAGTATTAAAATAAAAATTTCATAGTCTACAGAATATACAAAGTATGGCTACACACAAAACCTTGACTTCAGGAGCTGAGATTCCAAGTCTAATCATGTAATAATTAGATGCAATGGACTTTAAAAAAATGTTTATTATTCACTTTGCCTTAAGCATCAAATACTATTTTAATATCTCATTTTTCAAGTACTAGCAACAAGCCTGTAGTGTATCCACAAGCTTTTCATAACTTCTATCACCTGAATGCAATCTGTGTTTGTTTCTTATGTTGAACTGGAACATAAAGCCAATAATGCAGAGTTTGCTGGTCAGAAGTACATATCTTTCATTCAAACTGTATCCCCTTCTTTTGCAGTAATATGGATAACAATACTGTTCCAGAACAATCTGCATACCATATGAGGTTAACTAATCTTTTTGCTTATTCTTCTAAAATGACATATTTTTCAATACTCTCTTGTTCATCTGAAATACTTAGGAAAGTATCAGCACTGACTGCTAATATTTACCCAAGAATATTGGGTGAATACCCTGCCTTTGGCTTTTTATGGTGCTTAAAGCTTAGATGATCCACTGTGGAGTTCAACAGAAAATTATGCATAATATAACACCTAAGTACAAAAACATGAGTTCTTTTTAATATTCCTTTTAATAATTAATTAAATGCAGGGTCTCAAGCAAACTTGAGAAAGTTATTATTTTGTATTTTGCTTACTAACATTAAAATATTAAGAGCTCTTAAGCACATAAAATTCTAAGAAAAATTAAGTATATATTAGGTAATAAACACCTGATAAATTTTCAAATATGCGCTTACTATTTACTTATATGTAACTACTACTTTATCATTTATGAAAATTAATCAAGTAATTGAAATACAGTTAATCAAGCAACTACCCATTCCTGCAATTTTTACTCCCTTTTTAGATCAGAATGACACTATACATTTTTAAGTTTTGAATCCCCAAACTACAATATTAAAAAATAAACAAAACATATTTTATTAATTAAATACTTTTACACATGTTAAACATGAGCCATGTAGGTACAGTTTTAGTGTACAGAACACATTTTATTGACAAATAATGTAGTGGAAATAATAATAGCCATGTACAGTAAAACCTTAAAGCACATATTAATATTAGTTACTCTGCATAGAAAAATTTATTTTCTCACCACAACTCATCCTGCAGTAGTATACATCATGTAAGTTTACAGGTAATTATGATTATCTGAGTATGCTTTATCCCTAATTTACAACAAATTATCTATCAACTTTTACTTTTAAAAATAACCTTACACACAACAAGGAATTATTCCTTAGTTTAATTGAATCACCATACATAAACTAATTTGAGAATTCTAAAACTCACAATTATTAGCAAATACTCATTACCTAGTTTTAAAATCTGACATATTTTCCAGTGCACGTGACCCCCAAATATCTGTTTCAAAGTTGCAATTAAATTAATAAAATTCGGTTTCTTTGAATTGAATAAATTCAATTTTATAAAATGTTAAATGGAATTAGTTGAGATAAAATATTTCAAATAACTTAATAAGTGAAAGTAATAATGCAATAAACTCGAATAACTGAATAGCATTACCTTTAATAAGTTGAATAAAAGTGTAACACTATTTTTTACCTACTGTAAAAATGGACACAAAAATTAAATTATTACCCAAATTAGCCTCTGATTAAAATTTTTTGTCCTCATAGCACAGGAATTAGGTAATAAATTAAATTAGAATCCTTAACTTTGCCGTGAAAGACATCGCTAAATAGACACAGTCTTTATAGCACCAATGTGTCATAAAATGATACATTTTACTTCAATTTTACAGGTGAAGAAAGTGAAACAATGAGACCAATGCACAGCCCAGTTCCATACTTTTCATTTGTCTGCTGCATTCCTAATCTCTAGACTAACTTCTTTTATAAAGATCAATCTTGAAAATTATTTCATAATTCATAATTATTTCATAAAATATTGTGTTGGAAGAATTTTTTAATAAAACGGTTTAATACTATGTGAGTAACATAATTAGTTATTTCAATATAAAATCCTATTGATTTTGTGTAATAGCCCCATTGGAAACTTTCGGTATGTTTCCTGCTCTTGTATCAGCAGTGATTTCATTGCTATTTACATGTGCCTCTTACCATCATGCTGACTGATAAAATTCATGGTGCATTTGCAATTCCAGTCAACAACTCACTTATTCACACCTATTTAATGTTTGCTTAGCTATTTAAAGAATAACACAGACTATAAACTATTATTGCAGACTTGGAGACTAGGATTTGGATTTCCTATAAATTAGAAATCTTTGGTTTCAGCAGCTGGAGTGTTCACGACCTACAAACCTTTGTTTACTACCCTTCTCCAAGCATTAGTAGGTGCTAGTGTCTGATCAATGACAACTGTTAGAACAACCATCCATTCTGAAGGAAGCATACTGTTCTTTGGAGATCCTTGTGGCCTTTTTCCTAGCTGTTACTTACCTTATTTCATAATTGCGTATTTTAGAAAAATAATTACCCATGAAGGAAAAGGTCCAAATAGAAGCAGGGAGCTTTTCTCATTACTGTTGGAAGGAAATGCCACCTGTTACGTGTCTCTGCCACACACAAGGAGACAGGCTGCCTTGAGAAAAACAATTGCACCTTCTCCTTGTCAGTGGCTGCAAGAGATCTCGTCTGTGGAATAGCAACGAGCACTTTTAATCCTTTCACCTTCAGTGACTCCCATCTAGTTTCCCTAGCCTCCATACACACAAAATAACAGAAAATTTAGGCAATGCTGACAAAATTGTGAAAATAAAGTACTCTGAATAAATTAACACTGAGATCAGTAGCACAGCTTCAAAACTCCCCAAACAATGCAACAGGGTATATGTAAATGATTGCTCTTGGTTTTGATGATTTTCTGTAATCTTAGTACTTACGGCAAGTCTTCCATTTTGGAGGCCTCGTGTCTTGGGTCCAGCAGATCATAACCACATTCATTGTAGATTTCTAAGTAGGAAACACGAGTTGTATACACTTTACTGCTGTCCTGCATAAGAAAAGAAAAAAAAATAGTGCTATGAACAGAAGTCAGAGGTAGATTAGAAGACAAATTTATTTCAATGGCTTCTCGGTTACTTTCTCACTTTGACTCTTTTCCTTTTGCTGGGTATGGTGTACGTGTTCAATTTGTGATATTTTCATGCTTTCTGTTACTGCATGCATAAGGACTCCAGAAGAAGAAAGGAAAAAACCACAAAAAGCCCAAAGCAAAACCGATACACACACACACACAAAACCCACTAAAACACAAATCCCCCACAAAACCCTACCATGCCCATGAGTTTAGTCTGGGATTTTTAATTGATTCCTTATACCTAAAAAAGTGTGTTTATATTTAGAACATGGGAGCCTGCTTACAGAACTATGCAACATGACATTTTTCACTTCTACACCAAAAAAAGAATATTATAAAAAGGTAAACCCTCATATTACGGATAGAAAGACTATGCTTAAAAGAAAAAACAGAAAGAAAGTAAAAAACAGCAACAAAAATAAGATTTACTTCATTTAGAAACATCAGTGACATACTGCTTTTCACTCTCTTCATCATAACATTAGAACACTGTATATGATGTCAGCTGCTCTCTACAATCACAATTCTTTTGGCAAATTACATTGCCAAAAAGTAATTTAACACAACTGAATTTTGCAGACAGAATTTTCCCCTGCCCCAAAGCCAAATCCAAACAACATAAACCTCAAAATAGTGGGCTATGATTTCCAAAACTGAAAAAAAAAAACAAACAGTCACTTCTTTTCAGCAGACAAAGCCACTGTGAAAGCACTCATATTACAGTAGAAATTTAATAATCCAATCCATTACAGTTGTTTTGCAAAATACTTTGAGATATAACTTGTCATTTTCATTTAACAATTATTTCCTTTTTTTTAAATTAGTAATGGCAGTTCACTATTTCAAGGGACATCATTTAAAAGATACACTACAGATGGATGGAAAAATGTAGTAAGGAACAGTTCAAACAGGATGCTGTGGAAATAGGAGAATTTCTAAATTAAAAGGAGATGTTATTAAAAACAAAGGGCTTGATTTACTTCTCATTTAAGGCAAAAAGTTTTGTTTCCTTGGTTTCAAATTGCACTGTCTTTGTGCAAGTAAGAGCTTCACAAGTCTTGTATTTTGTGTCCCTGATTTCAATTTCTCCTGTTTCATCCTACTTAGGGTTAGAAGGCAGATGATTCCTCTCCACTGTTTGAGCACCTTGCAAACCACAGTTGTAGGTATAAAGAAATGAAACAGGGGAAAGATATTAAAAGAAAGGCAAGAGGAAAGATAAAAAAATCAAGAAGAGATTCTTTAAAACGCACTAAGCAAAAAAATATATGAAACAATGATTTGAAAGCAGGAAAATTGAAATAGGCCTATAAGCATAACTAAGTATAGCTTTTGATCCAAAATCCAGTCTAAAGAGGGAAACATTTTTAATTCTGTGCTGGGAAGGTGTTAAACATACTAGTTATCTTTCATCCTATTTTGTTTTCATGACGTAATTAACATTAGAAAAGAAAGTTGGCGTGTTGATGTTGTTTGTTGCTGGCAATTGCACAATAAACCTGTTCACTTTCCACAACAAAAGTCCTCCATGGGGATTGTGTGAGTGCAGCAGAAGGTCTAAGGTAACATGATCATGTTTTTTCATTTCCATTCCCACAATGGCACGTCTTTGTGCACCTGCAATACGCTGTGTACATTTACCTGCCAAAGCCATACTTCCAAAGAGCCAAAGTGATTACTTACTGCTGTTAACCCTTACTGAGACAGGGCATATTAATGTGACTCAGACATATAGCCTTATGCATACAGACTGGTACTCTGTAGCACATGAATGGCAGAGTATAAAAGCACAGTGGAATGATTTATGTTAATGTCAAATAATATTTAAATTGGCTTAATTAAATAGCTTTGCTAAAATGTGAAGACTAATGAGTCATGGGCCTGATGGATCAAATGAAGCAACAAAACATAAATTACACCAGACTCCTCTCTTCACTTTTGTCTCCTATAATTATGAAAGCACTGGAATAATTGACTGTGTTCACTCATGTAAGTATTTCGGACACTACAAGAAAATGAAATTTCTCACAAACATAATAAACATAACAAACAACCAGTGTGCTTACTCTGGCACATCCTTTCACTTATTGGCTCATTTCATTGCATAGAATGTCAAAATGAAATGCAATGCATGCAATACAAAACCAGAGTGGAGCTGATATAAGTGTCAGACAAGGAGAACCACTTGTGTGATCTGAATGTATGCTGCACCAACTAAAAATAGCCTGGGTTTTCAAACTGCAACCCCCCCTCCAATGATGACCACTATTTTCAGACTATTGAAATAAACCAGGTAACCAAAACAATTACAAAATATACTCTTGCAGACAGTAAGTACTGTGTCAAGTTAGATATTTTCATCAGCATTAGTTTTAGGGCTTCCTGTAACATTATTATAAAAACAACCTTTAGCAATAGTTAAATATTTGAAACCAGACATAAAAAATAAACAGAAAATAATGTCCCCTACCTTCTGCAATTGATCAAAAATATAAGATAGAGTCCTGGGAATGATGCCTCGATCACTATAACGTTCTGCTCCTCCTGTGATGGTAAAAGTTTTGCCACTGCCTGTCTGACCGTATGCAAAGATAGTACCATTATATCCAGCCAAAACGCTACACAATTAAAAAAAGGAAGATAATTATTATTTGAGCCAGAACAGATTTTCCATGATCAACTTTGTATAGAACCAAAATACAATTAACAGTAATTCTTAATAATATAACAACTGTCTTTGGTAATACAAGAATACATTTCAAGATATGTACTCTAGATTCTAGAGAATTTAAACTATCTAGAACTGAAGGATTTCTTGATGCCTTGACTTAATCCATTATTAGCTGATCATATTTATTACTATTTACATCACCTTTTCATACTTTTTAGTTTGGCAGATGATTTTTTGCAAGGATAATATTTAATCTCTTTAAAGACGGTAGATATCAGGTATTGTGCCATTGATACACTACAAGAATCTAGAAATATTTCACATACGACTTCATTAAATGCAAACAAAGAAAGCTATATTGTGGTTAGAAACTCATGTAAGGATACTGTTATACCAGGAGTCAGTTTTTATTCTGAGAATATGACTATACTGAACTATCAGACTATCCTTGGATAAGAGCATGCAGGAGAACCTCTGCTTAAATCAGTGTAACAAAATCTTCATTTACTGTGAAAACACAGAAAACCACATTGGTAATAGCAAACTTTTCTGTTATAACTATGACTGTACAAGAAGCTTCTGTGGAACAGCCGTAATAGCTATGTAATGGTATAGCATAAAATGGCATTCAGACTCCTCATCTTTTTCACACCTGTTTGAAGAAGTGCCTAATAAAAGTCCAGTTCAAATACCTTTCTCTTACTCACCACACTGTCACCATTGACTTCCACCTGATTTCCACCAAACAGTAGATAAGCTTAATTATCTTAAATTTTGGATTGGATTTACTATGCTTAAGGACCTACTAATTTTGTTAAACAAAAGGAAAAGCACAGATTATTTTGTGCATTTTGTTTATTAAAAAAGTGATAAATAAACTAGGATTTTAATAAATAAAAAGGGGGAAAACAATGCTTGCATAAGAGGAAAAGAAACATGTATATAGATAGCTGCTGGTCTGGCGCCACGAGAAATGCAATGATTCTCCAACTTACTAAAGTTTATTTAAATGCCTGAGTAGTTGCCAAATTGCTTATTTTAATCCATTACAGTAGGATGTCAAAGACAAAAACAGAAACATGTTGAAAGGAGCTACAGTGAACATCTGCTCCCAAAACGTGCAAAGACAGAATATATAGATCTTAGATTCCAGATGTTAAAAATCAAAACAATTATTATGATAAAACACCTCATTCATCTATCTTAGGAATTTCTAGTGCCCACTGTCACAATATCTGAATGCTGACGACAGTAATGAGTTGTCAGAAGGTAGGGGGTATCAACAGAAGTTCAGAGATGGCAGATTCAAACCTAGCAAGGGAAAATGATTCTTCAAGCAAACTGCAGTTAAGCTGTGCAACTCTTTGCCGTGCCATGTTTTGGATGTTCAAATGTCACACAGGCTTCAGCAGAGACTGGACTAAATCACAAAAAAAAAAAAATTCTTCAGGGCTACTAAACACAGAGAAATCAGAAAGTCCCTAAACTACAAATAACTAAAGACTAAGAGGATACATGGGGGAGGCAGCTCTACAGGCTTACTCAGTTTGTTTTTTCCCTCTGAGCATTGTCTGTTAGTCCCTGTGAGAGACAACATAGTGCACTAGACAGAACCTTGCTCTGACACAGTACAGTTGCTCTTCAGCTCGTACAGAAGAGCTCTCTGGCTCTTCAGAGCTAGCATTTGGGGTTGTTAAATTTTCTTACTCCTTCTCTTCTTTAAAGGTGTGTCTTGCAACATGTTAAAATCTACTAAATGTGTGGCTGCAAACTATTAACTTGACATCCCCGTACTTGAGGAAAAGCTGCTGATTCAAATCACCTTACATGTTAACACAGGATAAAATGTCACATACATATGACATATGCTGTCAAAACAGCTACAAAAGTCAGTGAGTTTTCTTTTTGCTATTTGATTCACATATTTCTTATATTTTTTGCAGTGCATCAGCACAGCTCTGGAAAGTTCTCCAGAAAACCCTGTAAGTACATAAAACGTGAGTATATCCATGTCAATAATGTATTCTCATAATCCAATGCAATCATAGGTAATCTTAATATTGCATTACATAGGTGATTTTGATTCCACAGTTATGTTCCTTAAATCCTGAGGTAAAAGTCAACCTTATTTTCTAAATTTGTGCGTATCTATATGTGTGTGTGTACAATTATATATATACAAATAATTGCATCCTGTCCATATTTACAGCACTCATTTCTTTCATTCAGAGTGTATTACAGCTACCACCAAGTCAATTTAAGGACAGCCTGCTTGAGGTGCTAAGGAAGCCTGTAAGGAAAGAAAACTACCAATAATACCAGTGAAACTGCTGGCAAAGCCTTCTAAGAGTAAGATGCAACTCCATCAGGACAGGATGGAGAACAAATTCCCTTTCTAAGTCTAAGAAGCAGAACATTTTTATAAGAGACAAGGGCCTAGGAATTCAGGCAGGACTGACAAAGCTCCTTTGGCTCAGAAGCAAGCTGTAGACTAAGATCTTGCCTCCTGAAAAGAGTAGAGCGGAAGATGCAGTGGAAAGGAAAAGCCTCCACCGCATCGGCTTGTGGAGAAAGAATTAAACTTATGAACTACACAAAAATTAAGGTGTTATATATATATAACGCATATATATAAATATACATATATATTTATGAAAGAGCACATTTCAAAACCAAAGATGCATAACTACCATTCTAAATATAACATTGTGAATATTAGTCAATGTCAATTTGGAAGGTCTGTATGTCATAAAGGCTACACAGATTAAGTCATAAAAATCCATGTCTTATGTGTCTTATTCACACTTCTTTTAAGTAACTTCATTTGGAATCAATGGCAATACAGGATATTTCAGCAATGAGGCTTGTGGACAAATTATCACCATAGGAAATACTTATTGGAGACACACTTTGCTCTTTTCCACTTCTAAGTACTTCAAGTCAAAAAAAAACCCAATGAAAACTCCATCAATCTAATTTTAGTTCATTATTCCAAGGAGTTTAACCCTGAAAGTGTAACTATATGTAGATGGACCAACAACACCAAATCAATCAATAAATCAATTAAACCAATATCTATTTATGAAATAGTCCGGAAGTTTAAGATTTGTACATAGTATTTTCAACCCAAGATGCACAATTCCTTTCAGAAAATAAAAAAACTCAAAGACTTTCATAAGCCTTTAGCCACCCATAAAATGCTATTTAAGAAAACAACACCAAACTATACCACACAATTTTCCTTGGCAAAGTGAAGGGTACTTCAGATGCTAGAAGTTAGTATAGTGAGCAGAAAATATACGCATTCTCTCTTTCATCCTGAAATATAACTGCAGCAGCTACCAAAAAAGCTGGCAAATTTTGACATCATGCTGGCAACATAATGACATGAGAAGAGCATATTTTCTAAACAGCATCCACCAAAGGGATCTTTAAAGATTCTCATTTGCAAATTAAAGCTGTCCCCAATAGTACTGGAAATGATTCTTTGCTGGGAAAGGTGGTAGAGAATCAGAAGCTCTTTTCTGCCTTTTCAGCAAAACCCATTTTGCAAGATATCAGTTTCCACAGGCAAAGTCTGCATCTTTGCTCTTCAGTCTCTGAACAAAAGTCTCAAATTTTTGTTAAACATAGTATTTGAAAGTACACGAGTTGACATGGATAGTGATGGTAGTCATGCAAGGACTTTAAATGATGCAAAAATAAAAATCATACACTAAAAGGGTATTTTCAGACACGCCCCCTGGGAGTTACGAGAATACCCTGAACTTTGCGTAATTTTTTTTCTCTGAAAGCTGTATTTTGGCATGGTTAAGAAGACATTTTGTTGAATAAGTAGTCTCTTAACTACTTCAAACAAAACACATCAAAGACCCATAATCCAAGGGGAGGTTTTGCAGAAAAGATCTTTCATGCACTTATATAACATTGTATAGCACCCTGTTCAGAAGTTCATGGACAACTTCCAGACAGATTAGCTAGAATATTGCTGGAAAAATCTGTCTCTAGCACATTTTACCAAAGTTATGATTGTCAGAATTACTGGAGGGTCTTGGGTTTTTTTATCAGCATCAAGCTAGAACTAAAAATGCCTACTACAGAGAAAAATAACTTTAAAATATGATGGCTAAAATCTTCTCTAAATTTGTATATTTGTTTCATTCTATTACAGAATTCAGAGGGATCGTTTTCATTATTCACTAAAACATGCACGCATATATTTGTAACACTTCGAGATAGATTTAGTTTTTATAAGAAGAAAAGAATAATAGATATAAAAAAGTCAGTTTATAACAAATAATTTGTTGATTCGGCTTTGCTTGTACTGCTTATAACCACATATTCCATGTTTCTATCTGACAAATATAGACCAACCTAAATGTGTAAAGGAAAAACTTAAGTTGTCACATGCACGAGCAGTAAGTCTGACTTGTTGAAGTTCATACCTGTGAACAATAAGATGCATTGAAAGGGGACAAATCTCATTGGCCTGAATTCCTGCATATAAGGAAATCTCAAAGAAACCTGCCCAAGACTCCAAATTCTATCAAGGTAAGATTTCCACAAAAAAACATGACATTTCAGGGAAAACACGGACATGCAATACATCTGCAAAAAGTTGTATTTCAATCTCATTTAATATACTGATCTGTCTTCATAGCTTCTTATTAATGTGTGGAAGATCTCAGTTTCGTGACTGCCAAGAAAGGTCCCAAAAAGTCAAAAGCTGCATATTCAAAGAGAGCAGAACTAATCAAATTGAATCTCAATATTTTAGATTTAACTCATGATGTCAGAATATCAGGATTTCCAGATTTTTTAGCATAAATGATAATTAAGTCAACACCTGGTAAACATATATATTTAAATTGAATATTTATTTTTGTGTTTCAGTGAAAATACATGTGGTCAAGTCATATGAAGACTCACATACCACAAAACTGAATATAAGAAAAAATAATGTTTGCTTGATATATTAATTGCAAATGGAAACATGTACATCTATGTAGCCACATCTACACGTTTGTTGCATGTTAAGGTGAATGGGATGGTAAATGTGAGTCTTATCTTTCTGATCACTGTTAGAAAAGTCAATTTAAAGCAAAATATTGGTGAAGAAACATCACGATTACCTGCTAAGTACTATGAGTTCATCAAGAAGCATTTATGCAGTAAGCAAATCTCTTTAGCAAAGTTGATGTCATTGAATAACACAAAATTGTGCAAAAAGATTTTGCTCGGTGGAAATCAGAATAAGACAGAGTGCAGGGAAAAAAAGAAAATAACAGCATTAATTGCAGGCAAGCAACTCCCAAAGTATGAATAATTATTGTTTATTACATGCTTAAATCTTCTTTATCCTTTTATTGTGCATTATAATTTATCATCAAATTATATGTCCTCTTCAAGATGATTTATAATTTAAAAAAGGATTAGATCTGTTCTTACATTTTACCCAAAGAATTGAATGCTTCGTTTTTGATCAAGCAGTGAAAACTTACTGCTGGTTTTCAGAAACACAACAGCTTATGCTTCACCTAACAGAGCTAAACAGCAACAAGTTTAAACAAAAAGAAAGCATTGAATATATCCTCTATGTTGCTTAGAATTTAAATCACACCTTTTCCAAGCAAAAGGTGGTTTGTGCACACAGCTGACTAAGGAGACTGATTTGATCCCACTGCTAAATAAACCTAATCATTTATTATGACAGCAACATGATGGGATAAATTAAAAATGTTTGTTTTACCTCCAGCTATGACACAGACTATCAAAAAACCACCCACAACAACAGTGTTTGAGACAGAAATTGCAATAGTTTTAGTATTTTTCTAACCAGAATACTAAAATATCCACTGGGAAAGAATTCTCCAGCTGCAAAGTATCATTAAGAAAGACCATGATGCACAGCTTATTCAATTCAATGACCAGCTTTCCAATATGTCACGGAGTTTTAGGGGGGCAATTTGATGCAGATTTTTTGCTGCTGTAAATGCTTGAACATACTACAGTATTTACACTTATTTGCATGCATCAAAAGTACATCTAATACCTTAGAAACTCCCAACTTTCTACAAATATTTTTCCAATTAACATGGAATACTCTTAATTTTAATTCTTCTCTCCTTTTTTGAAAAAGAGACACGTAATAGAAAAACAGAAAGCTGAAGTAAATGTTTCTTATATATTCCGCTTTCAGTACAACCTTAATACCACTTAATAACCCAACTATTGTGACATAAAAGCTTATATAATGATGATTGCTCAAGAAAATCAGTTTTGGCTTTATGGAAAATGAATTATAACATGCTTTCTCTTGTGCCCTTTGGACTTCGAGAAACTATCCATTATCAGGCATAGGACAATTCTTACATGAATGTAAAGGAGAGCAACACCATGTGGGTTTTTTCCCCTCAAATCTTCTTCCTCACTTATCAATTAACTTGCATGTTCTAACTTACTTTTAATTAGTGGTGATTCAAAAATATGCACAGTGAGATATGAACTTCTCATTGGAAAATTCATTTCAGACCCCTCTTAAATGAATGCTGTTACAGAGTTATGTACTGGCATTTCCAGTCACTCCACTCCCTTGTCTCATTCCTGAAAGATGTCTAATTCCTAAATATAGTGTGATACAGAAGTATAACTCATGGAAGCAATTCCACTTAAATTGATAGATATGTCATGTTTACAACCGCCTAACATTCCTCAAGTGAGAAATTCCTCAAGTGAGAGCTAGACGATTTATGGGTAGTTACTACAGTCTAAAATATCATTCAGTACTTTGTCCTTGAGTATCTGAGACAATATAAATGGTGGTAAAAGCCTAGTGACAGTAGACAGAGGTTGAAAGCAGACTGAGGTTGCTTTATTGTGGTTGGGTTTTCTGACTGCATTTTGTTTTAATTTCCAGTGAAGATCATTTGTTCTATTTAAAGCTTTGGACACAGAACTTTTCATTTGTTTCTGTGCTCATTGTTAATGGGACTTTAGGGAGGCTTTTGCCCAAGTATAACCAAGAACACTGCTTCCTCTGCTGCTTTACTGTTTTTGCTGAATCAAATAGAACAGTTACCTTCAAAATGTGAAAAAAAAAAAAAAAGGAAAACAAACTGTCCTCCTTGAGTTACGACCCTAGTTTTGGGCTCCCCAGTAGATGAAAAATGCTCTAAAGAAACTGGAGTGAGCCTGATAGAACCAACTGAGTTCAGGCTGCAGCACATCATGCACAAGAAGCCAAGTGAACTGTTTCCTATCGACCCGGAGAAGAGTAAGCCTTACATGTACCTAATTACCACCTTCTGCAATGCATCATTAGAGATGGACTCAAATTCCTCCCAGAGGCTTACCGTGGTAGAACACAAAACAGTGGTCACAAGCTGCAAGGGAAGAAATTCCAAGTGGGTATAAGGAAAATATTCTTCACAGTGAGAGTAGTTGAGCCTTGGAATAGGCTCCCAGACGGACTGTGGGATTCCCATCTTTGGGCATTTTTGAAGCTCTACTGGACAACGGCCTGAGAAACGTGATCTAGAAGCTAGACGTGCTTTCCTCAGAAGGTTGGTCCAGACGACCTAGAGAGATCCCTTCTTACCTAATTATTCAAATTTGTTGAAAATGTTCAAAGTGAAAGTTTTGTACAAAGTTTATAATATGAATAAATAAAACAAAGAAAAAGTCTTATTAAGTAAGACTAAATTCTGTAAGTGTTTTTAAGTAGGTAAGAGAAAATCCTGAGAACAAGAAACAACTTTCATCTTAAAAGCTTATTTACTTTTATTTTGTTATTTTATTTCAGCTTCACATTATTATTTTTATCTGAGTTCTGCCATCTTAATTTTAAATGAATAGAAACATGAAGGCATGTCGTTGAAACAAATATTCAATAATTATAAAATACTAGACTAATGAAAAAAGAACAAAACATCAGTATCTTTGATATTTGGATACTGTTGGCCCTCTCTTTATCTCAGTTCTTGCAGACCTGAAAAATTTTACCAATGTCCCTCACTTTCCTTCCTTCCTTTTATCTCAAAAAAACTCAATTCATCAATATTAAAAAAATAAATTAACACTGTCCTGGCAAAACCAGCCCCCTCTAAATTATATTGAAGATAAAAAGAAGGAAGAACTTAATTTCAAAGATCTGGAAAATAAGTTTTCAGGAGAATTTGTCGTTACAGGGACTCAGTTTTCAGGTATGTTCTAACACTTGGAGGTCAGACTAAAGTTTCTTTTAATTAAAATAAACAAAATATCTCAGTATGACACTTTTTCTTTATGTCTTTGCCAGATCTGTGGAATAAATCCAAATTGGTAATGCCTCATCTTTAAAAACCAAAACTGATTTCCAAATGTGCATGTAGCCGTTTTTGAGAGATTTGTGCAGGCATTTGTGCAGAGATTTGTGCAGTTTCCTTAGAAATTTCAGAAGTTTTCCTACAGAAAAAAAAAGTAATATATTTTGTTGTTTTGACTAAGATCTCTAAATAGATTTAGAATTTCACCATAAACACTGCAACAGATAAGTGACACAAAGATATTCTGAATCAAAGCTGTCAAACTGTAACTTATAATAAGCAGCCCATTCTTGAACAATTCTAAATTGCACAATTTAAGTCAAAACGAACACAAACAACTAACAGTCATTTGAGAAGAAACATCAGTGACACTTTTCACTTTTTATTGCCTCATAGTTGTACTCTCTCTGAGAAAGAACAGCTAGCATTACTAATTCCTTAATTAAGGGAACGTTTAAGCTACATTTCTTTCAAGCTTACATCTGAAACAACATGTCCTTTTGCTATACATAGATTCTACAGGTCTTTGTGATGCAGATGAGCCAAACCACTACTTTCAACACTGTGTGACAAATATATCCAGGTACAAAATGGATAATTGTTAATAAAAATATTTTTACTACATTCTCTGTAAGGATACACAGCAGACAAAAAACCCACAAAACCAGAAGAGAGTAAACTGAAGTAGTTTATATATTACAGATGCTAATTCTTAGGATAAACGTAGCACATGAGAAGAAACCAGAACCTGCAGCAATGGGAGCATTATCCCCAAGGCCATCAGATTTTTCAAAAGATCACAGGTGATTGCCATTAGGTTTACAAACAACTGAGCTATTTCTTATTTGCATGAGACATCTGAAGAAAAAATATTTTCAAATGTTATTCTTTAATAAATCAAGAAATATAATACTAAAACATTGGCCATATTAGAGCTAAAACCACAACTAATTCAAAACAGTTAACAGTTTCTACTTAATTTCTGATTGCATACATAATCATAATACTAATATTTGAAACATTTTATGAGTAGCCTTGTTTACCTGTGAGGCTAAAGCAATGCTTAATAATTAGCAAACTGTGAAAGTAGGGTGTTATTTATTTTCTCTGTTTTTGATAGATGTCTTGGGGTGACTTTATGATGTGTATCCCCCATCGCCACTCTATGCCCAGACGTGATTCCTGTGCCTTTTTGCACCTTTAAAACTGGGTCCGAGAGAAAGAAGAAAAGCCAGACAAACTTTTCAAAGCAGCTTGTGCTCTGAGGTCACTCTATCTTCTCTGCGGGCTTCTGCGGCAGCAAGAGCGGAGGCAAGCACCTTCCTGCTTTTCACTCTTGGCTCTTTTTCTCAGGAGAGAGACAGAGAGTTAAAATTCTTTGCTGTTTAGCCGGCTCGCTAGCTGAGGCAAGAACTTTCCTTGGACTGTTCTGCTCCGGTCCGGAACACCAGCACCGGGAGGCCCACGCCACCGCCTGGAGGGGCCACACCCCAGCTCCAGAGAGAGAACAGCCACACCTGCAGAAGGACTTTGAATTTTACCAGGTTCTCTCTACAGTGAAAGATTTTATTATTGTGCATTGTGTCTGTTAAATAAACACTTTCTTTTCTTTCACTTTTCTCCAAAGAAAATTTTTTTCCTGAACCTGGTGGGGGAGGGGCATCTGAAACCCGCCTTCTATCAGAGGATGTTCAAATTTGGACATTCCTCCGAATTTGTCTCAAACCAGGACAACAGAGTAACAGAATTAGCGCTGCTTCTTAAACATCAAGTTGACTCACAAAAACATTATCAAGAATATATATTTAAAATCAAAAGGAAAAGAAACAATGTAAGAGATGACTCAAGGATAGAAGAAAAGTAATAAAGTTCAAGCAAATCACATGCTTATAATGGTTTGCAGAGGCTGGCACTTTTGACTGAAGAAGCAAATTAAACAAACTAATGTCTGGTGCCTCTGAAACCACAGGCAAGATGACAATGTAACTGGACTTACAGAAAAAGAAGTAGTGGCCCAACATCAAAGAAAACACACTTAAAAAGGAAAAAAAAAAAAGAAAAAGAGAAAAGAAAGTTGCATCCAATTTCCATCCATCCAAGAACAAACTAGAAATATTTTAGAATCCATCCTGAGCATTGCATTTCTGGTTTTAGTTTAAACAATGCTCAAGAATTTTTTTCTGCGCATTCAAGTCTCTGACCAAATTTTCTCAGGACTGTAAGAATGCATGACAAAGAGCCTCAAAATGTTACTGAACTACTTCATTGATATTTTCCTGCTACTTTGTTTTCCCTGGCAATACACACACTAAAACTGTTCCCTCAGTCAAGCAACTCCAACAACAGAAATGTGTGTATTTACAACAGCCTTTTCATGCAAGAGAATGTTGACTTTGAAAGAAACAAATAATGAAGAACATTTTGCTATGAAAAACTGTGGTTTTTAAGAGAAGCAGGGCAATTCTTATTGTCCCATGATGGAAAGGAAAATGGTGTCATTAACGATAGAGTGAAATAAATGTCAGGCCCAGTTCAGGACTCCATTAGCCAAGGAACCTCATGACTCTGAAGACATTTGGAAATACATATTTTTGTCTAAAAAGAGGTAAAAAATTAAGGGAGTGGATAAAAACATGAACGTACTTCAGTTATTGTCTACTCTATTATAAAAACACTAGTAAAATTATCCTTCAGTATTATCACTAACAACACAAACCTCATTTAGAATACAAGCTTTGCCACATTATAACGCTGAGACAAAATCTTGATTTCATTAAGAATGGTTTTATAAGTCAATTTTAGCATTAAAGACTCAGCTATTTGGGGATAATTGTATACCTAAACACCATTGATTTTAATAGCATTTAAGTACTTTCAAGTACTTAAAAATATCTAAACCCTGAAAATAAGCCTACATAATGGAGAAAATTAGTACATACAAAAAGGCTTTTATCAGCTAACACTGAAATAAAGGAAAAGAATACCCCTTCCTGTTTATTAGAGCACAGTATAGATGAACTATTCAACTGGAAAACATTTCCATAGTCTAGAAAAACACTCAAAAGGGAAAAAAATTAGCCAGTCTCTTACTAGTTAATTTTGATACTTTGAGCTTTTGTTGAGGATAATTAAGTCCATAGTATGTAACAACGAGACTTTTAACCCTTCTCTTTCCAAACACACTCATGTAAGATAAAGATTTTTTTTCTGCAGTCAGCATTAAACCCAGAAATATTTAAAATTAAGTGTATGAGCTAATCTGAAGCTATGTGTGATACTGTCAGATAAACAAAGAAATACCTTTTGGAAGAGAAAACAACATGACAAGCATTATTTTAAAGTCTATTTAGCTTATTCTAATGAAGTTTCAAATTCAATGGCTCTTCATTTTCACTGTCAATTACCTTTCTGCTTTATGTGGAACTTCAGAGAAGAAAACAGGAAGGGTGGAAAGAAAGAAAATGAAATTATAAAGAGATAGATATATTTTTCATCCATGGAACAACTTGAGAAAGGCTTAGTGTCCAGCTGAAGATGTTTGTTTTCCTACAGTGCTAAACACAGGACTGTGCAATAGCTTGAGGAATAATTTGCAGAATCATAACTTAAACCAACACATGGGTCAGACAATGAATGAGAAAGTTGGCCCTTGAATCAATACTTCCCAACTCACTACAAGCTTGGATTTTGAGCAGTAAGTTTGATAAACAAGCAAACACTATGCAGAAATTCTGCTCCCTCCAGAATGGGGTTTTCTCCCTCACTAAAACCAGTACAAACTTCAGCAATGCAGACAGTAAACTGAGCAAAGAGAATGGCATATTAGAAAATGCACCAGTTTCAGAGTGGCATTCAATCCACACAATGAATGCAGAAGTCTTCATCAGACTTAAATATTTGACTTCGCAAGCTGTCAAATATCAGCATTGTTTAATTATGAAAATGGAGGAGAAAAAAAACCAAACAGTGCCAAAAGCACTGCCTTACATGTTAAGACAAAAGTAATAAGGACAAGATTTAGGAATATCTCCACAGATATTAATGAGAGTCCCTAACTTAGTGAAAACTATATGGGGGAGATAAGATTTTCATTAGGTTTACCTCTTCATGAAACTATATAGGGAATTGCTTTCCAAGGCAATGAAGTCAGCTTATATTACAGACAAAAAAAAAGAATTTGGCATGGATTTCTATGGCTATACAACAAAAGAGGCAACAGTAGCATCGCTATTTTAAGAGTCAAAACTGGAACCTTAGTATGCATTAAATTCTCAGGGGACTGTATATCTCCTGGATTCAGACATGTCAGTATTTAGAAAATTAGAACATCAATCCACTTTTACAACGAGACGAAGACTTGCCAGCTCTCCTCCGAGTAATACAACAAAAGCAGAAATAGCTTCTCCCTGGTTACTTGCAAGATCAACAACGTACCATTCTGCTACTGGTTTGGCAATGCTGTCAAAAATCACATCTTGTTTTGCCTCTTGACCAAAAATTTTCTGAAATCTGAAAATATTAAGCAAATAATAATTGCTTAGAATGTTAAAACACTACTTGATTCATACATTTTTGTTTGTGTTTGCAATAGTCAATGTTTACATCATTAGGCTTACATAACTTAGTACAATGTTTTCCCTGTAGTCTTAACCACAGCTTGCTGTTGTGCTATTGTACATAAATAGGCTGTACACAGAGCTGCTTTGACAAGATCTGTACAATAAAATCCTCTGATAAAATGATGTGGCTTAGAAAAAAAAATAAACCGTATTTTAAATCTATCAAGAGAATTAGTGTTTGTAACTGGCACCACACTGAATCCTGGATAAATAGATTACACTATAACCAAATACAGCATCCCACCACTAGAGCCAGGCTCACATTTTTTCAAGTTATTTCCTTCATTCTGCTGCACAATTACTATAGGTCACAAGAAGATATTTAATTCAATATGTTTTGTCTCTTTATATAGAAAATATCTGCAGTTATTTTACAAAATCAGAATTCTTGAGGTTGGAAGGCACCATTGGCTCCAACCCCCTGCTCAAAGCAAAGCCACCCAGAACAGGGTTCTGTCCAGTCAGATTTTGATTATTTCCACATATGAAGGCTGCACAACCTCTCTGGGAAACCTGTTCCAATATTTGATCACTTCACAGTGGGATCACCAGCACAAGAAGGACATTGACCTGTGGGAGAGAGTCCACAAGAGGCCACTGAGATGATTAGAGAGATGGAGCACCTTTCCTTTGAAGGAAGGCTAAGAGAACTGGGATTGTTCAACCTGGAAAAGAGAAGGCCTTGGGGTGACCTAATTGAGGTCTTACAGTACCTGAAGAGAGCCTACAAAAAGATGGAGAGGGACTTTTGCCAAGGACATATAGCGACAGTGCAGGGGGGAATGGCTTCAAACTGAGAGTAGGTTTAGATTACATATTAGGAAGAAATTATTTACTGTGAGAGTGTTGAGGCACTGGAACAGGTTGCCCAGAGAAGCTGTGGATGCTCCACCCCTGGGAGTGTTTAAGGCCAGGCTGCATGAAGCTCTCAGCAACCTGATCTAGTGGCAGAGGGGGTTGGAACTAGATGATCTTTAAGGTTCCTTCCAACACAAGCCGTTCTACAATTCTGTGATATTTCCTCTATTTCAATTTGTGCCCGTTAACTCTTGTCCTGGACATGAGTACCACTGAGAAGCATTGGGTTCCATCTACTCTATCTCCCCTTTGCCCAA
Organism: Lycocorax pyrrhopterus obiensis; assembly: GCA_014706295.1. NCBI lineage: Eukaryota > Metazoa > Chordata > Aves > Passeriformes > Paradisaeidae > Lycocorax > Lycocorax pyrrhopterus. The sequence goes on along the minus strand of JACSVZ010000004.1, from coordinate 29,970,871 downwards.
TTTATAAGATTGCCTTGAGCCTTCTCTGAGGTGAACAGTCTCAGGTCCCTCAGCCTCTCCTCACATGTTTGACTGTCCAGCCCCTTAATTATCTTTATGTCCCTTTGCTGGAGCCCAGAACTGGACACAGAATTCCAGATGTGATCTCACTGGTTTTAATGAGGGGAAGGATCAACTTCGCTGATCTGCCGGCAATGCTCTTTTTAATGCAGCCCAGGGGTTGTTGACCTTTTTTGCTGCAAACGGTGTATTGCTGACTGATGCTCAGCTTTTTGTCTACCAGTACATAAGGTGTGCATATCTGCTTTCAGTCATCCTTGAGCCTGCCCTGGTTATTCCTCAATGGGAGCAGGACTTGGTATTTAATTTTGTTGAACTTTATTAGATTCCTATTGACTGGTTTCTTCAGTCTCTTGAGGTCAGCAGGAATGGCTGGTGGATCAACCACCCCTCTCAGTTTCATACTGTCTGTGAACTTGCTGAAGCTACACTTGGTCCCATCACCCAGGCCATCAATGCTAAACAGGACTGGACCCTCCTATTGGCTACGCAAGTGACTGGCCTCAAGCTGGCCTGGCTGACAGCCCTCTGAGCCCCTGATGCAACCCTCTGAGCCCAGCAGCTCAGGCTGTTTTCAGCACCCCTCACTGTGTCCTTATCTAGGCTTTCCTGATTCCATTCCTCACACAGCATTCCTGGGTCACCCGACAGTGCTCTCACCCATTCTACGTCTACTTTTAATTTTGCCATTTAGTCGGGAGATGCTTCCTCATCCAGTCAGGCCTCCTGCTGCCTTTGCATCATTTTCTGTTCATGTGGGTGGATTGTTCTTGAGCTTGGAGAAGGTGATACTTGAAAATCAGCCAGTTTTCCTGGACATATCTCCAGAACTGTGTCTTGGAGAATTCTTTCAAGCAGATCCATGAACAAGCTCAAGTCTGCATTCATGAAGTGCAGGGTTGTGCTCCTACTTTTTGCCTTTCTCCCTTCTCTCAGGACCCTGAATTTCACTATCTCATGGCCACTGCAGTCAAAGCCACCTCCAGGCTTAATATCTCTCAACAGTTTGTCCATGTTTGCAAATATCCTGATTGGCTTTTTAACTGTATGTTTAGAAGTTGTCATCCACACATTCCAGCAGCCTCCTGTACTGCTGGTGCCCTGCTGTGATGCCCCCCTGTTTGGAAGTTTATACTGCCACAGAACTTCCCAGGGTGTGCAGAAAGGCCATAGGGACACTGGGTGTGTAGAAAGGCACTGTGCTGATCCATGCAGTGGCTACAGTACCACAGACAAATGCCATACACAAAACATAATTGCATATATTCTATCCTGCTAATGCTTAATCAGTCAAGTAACTCAAACAAGTACTCTTGCATTGTCTTAAGGATAAAAAGGCATAGGGCTTCTCAAAGTCCATCTCTACAGTGTTTTTAACAAATTATAAAGTCAGACAAAAATATTAGCATTCATTAAGTCAGGCTTGGGCATCTGCAACCTAAGATAGTGTTACATATTAATCTATTCGGAGAGGGCAGCTCCTCTCTTCCCAAGCAGATTACCTTAGCTGATGTAAAACGACATCAGTCTGAGCTGCGGTTGTTTATCTGGAACTCTCTTTTTTAAGAGAAACAAATTACCTGTTGTTTATTATAAAAAATAAAGCATATCCAAATTGGAAAAAGACAGTCTGGACCTCATCATTAGAAGTGATTATATATCTAGCTTTATTCATCAAAATTTTAAAGTGTTGCCTCACTTTTCTTTTGAAGTAATAAAAATGTTTGATATTGCTGTATTAATTTAAGTTCCTAAAAAAATATTTACATTCTACAACCAAGGATTTGTTTCTTTCAACAATTTCTGGTTTTCTTTACGTTGCTTTGGCTATGTCTAAAACACAGTTTCTAAACAGTGTTTTATATCAAACTTCTTTGGCCAGCCTGTGACAACTCATTAGATCACAAGAGAACACACAGTTCTTCAGCCTTCATACACAAATTCAAAACAAGCTGCAAAAATAGAAGAACTGATAAATGAATCTTTGAGATGAGACTTAGAAATGCATAATGACTTGCAATGGACAGACAATAGTATGACAATTTTATCCAACGCTATCAGACCCATTGTGCCGAAGAGCATATGCTGAAGTATTCCTCTTTTTAAGGGAGCTGTATAAAAATAAACCTATCTATACCATAATTTAATTTTAAGATTAGACTTTTCCTGATTCTATACTTTTGTATCACTACACATAGTGTTGTCAATCACTAAAGGCAGAAGGTACAAATACAAGGCTTCTACTCACTTGAACTTGTAGCTTTCTCGTTTATTATTGATGAACCCATCTGCTAAGTCACGTGGCACAGTAATCTCCAGACTGGGCAGAGGTTCCTCATTGTCAACTGAGTAACTCTAATAAGGATGGATACAACATCACACAATAATTTCATCAATAGAACTGCATTACTTTTGGATATAACACGAAGCTTAGCACCTGTAACTTTCTGGAGATAAACCTTTTACAAATTGTACTAAACATGTGAGCAGATCTTCCTTAACTACTATACAACAAAACCAGCACATACCAGCATTATCCTGTCACCATGTAAACACTACAATAACATTTGAAACAAAAGCGTAGCCTCTTTGACATAATTTCCTTACTAAACCACTTTAATATCTGTGATGTTTTAAAAAACAAAGCATGGCCCCCAGTGCAAACCTTTCCAAAAAATTTGGAAGAATACATCATGAAAGGCTACAACAAGACAAAAGCTACGATGAGAAGAGCTGGTTTAAAACGAGAAGGCAACTGAAAGACCTAAATGCACGGTTCCTAAAGAACACTTTCATTATCTTTATTATCCCTTGGGAGGGCAGCTGTACACTGGGAGCAACACGTTCCCCTCCCTTGCACAGAGCACTGTTGAACTACACAAACCCAGTGACGCGTGTCAAGTGTTCTCCTGCGGAGCCTTTCTCTAATAACTAGGCTGGAAGTTCCTCACCCACTTCCCCCAACAGTTACAGCCTAAACTCCCCTACTTCGTGGTTTTATGAACTCCGTAATGCTTCGGAACGCAGGAGCTTTTCACCGCACACCCACCCACGTATCAACCTCTCCGCCCCCGCCAGCCGCCCGAGCCCCTTTACGGGGAGGGGCCCCGCCCCGCTCCGCTCCCCCCACCTGAGCGGGGAACGCGGGTCCCCGGGCAGCCCCCGGCTCTCCCCGGCCTCCCCAGCGCACCCCCGGGGCACAGCTCCCGGCCTACCCCCGCCTGCTGCCGCCTGCCCAGCGGCTTCACCCGCGCGTACACCCGGATCGTCTCCTTCACCATCGCCGCCGCCGGGCCCCGGCAACGGTAACCGGGCACGGCCGCCGGGCACGCGCCGCCGCGCGCCCCGCGGCGGGAGCGCCTCCCGGCCCTCGCACGCCCTCAGGGAGCGGGGAGCGGCCGGGCTCCGCCCGGCGCAGGTGTCCGCTGCCGCAGGTGTCCTCTGCCGCAGGTGTCCGCCGGCGCAGGTGTCCGCTGCCGCAGGTGTCCTCCCTCCGCAGGTGACCGCCCGCCGCAGGTGACCGCCCGCCGCAGGTCGCCGCCTGCCTAGCCCGTCATGCCGGCTCCCCGCCAGCCGTGCTCCCCGCGGCCGGAGCTTCACGGCTGCGAGCGAAGGCAGCTCGCACACGCTGCCCAGCCCAGAGGTGTGGGGCGTGGGGAGCGCTCCAGGCATTCCCCTCCCGATCTCTTGTGCCGCACCTGTTTGTCCGCAGGGATCTCCCGGCTCAGCCCACCCGTGTAAGGATCAAGAGAAGAAGGTCTTTTGTCGTTATGCAGTTAGAACACCGTGGAGGGAAATTGAGGGGAAATACCAAGATTACAGGCACTGAAGACATCAGTTCCTTGATTGTAATATAAAAATCGTTTTGAAAAAAAAACCCGCTCGTGGAAAAAGAGGCTGTTTTCTCGCTATGAGTGCTAAACTTAGACAGCAGTAATAGCAGAACCCCATCATTCTGTGAAGCGGTTACTGAAGAGTTACACAAACATGATGGTATTTTGGCCTTAGTTTTGGTGGGATATAGTGGTAGGGATCAGATTACAGTGATTGCAAGCACTGTATTTAAATGAAGTGAAAAATCAGGGACTTGATTACGGAGGAGGATAGAAATTTCTCTAACTCAGACATGGTAAAAGTATGTTGAACTTGTATTCCTAATAGGAAAAACAGTAGGGAAAAGGTTTTCTCTCTCAGCTAAATGAGTAACTGTCTCAGAAAGCGTATGATGCGTAAGTAGTGAGCCTTCAGGGAATAAAATAGAAAAGGACTAATTACCATCTAAAGTCAAGTGCAAAAGTCGAAAGGGTAAATATGAAAACAAATGGAAAATATTACTTGGTGATTAAATAAAGAATGAATGAAAAATAGGACATTGGAATGGAGTAATGGAATAAATAGTAATTATCTTCTCAGCATTGCTCCAAAACTACGAAAAAAGTTTGTCTCTTGTCGGTAGGAATGGGGACGTTGAAGGCGATGTTAGAGGCAGAAGTGACCTGAAGGAAGGGAAACAACTGCAGCCAGGAGGGAAGCCAGTGGCACAGTGAAGAGACGCTGTTTTTTTATAGGATAGTCTGAATATGCTATGGCATGGAGAAGCCAACGAGCCAGCTTAGACTCAAGCTGCTTCCAGGATAAAAGCATAGGCTGAATTTCTGAAAGGGGAGAAGGAATCCTGGGCCACCTGCAGAATGACCACTTGCATAGCAAAGGAAGAACAAAGATAACAGAAAGGACACAATTGTCTTCTGAAATACTCTTTCTTATTACACAGCTGTCCTTGCAGGAATGCTGGAGTGTTCTCCATAATATATTGCCTTCAAGAATGGTGTGTTAGCCAAGTAGCACCCAAATCAGAATTAGTACTCTAGGTTTATTCGTCCTTTGCAAAACAAAATCTGCATCATTAATTTGACCATCAAAATTATTCAGGTTTTTCTCTTGGCTATAGTATGCAGTATGCCGACTGCAAAAGATGAGAGATCAGTGAAAGGATCTTAAGAGGAGTAAGAATTTAGTTAAAGGTGATCTGTTACAGTTTTTAAGAAAAAGGGTATTCTTGGACTGTAAAGAAATTTTTAGCAGGCTTTCGTGAGACAGAGGTTATGGGATATTTTAGTTAATAACTTTGTGCCAAAAAAGGGAGTGTGTATTAATTAAACTCTGATGATGATGTGGCTGACAGTTACATGTGCTGAGAAGGATCAAGATATACAGGAGAAGATGAATGACCATGAGGATTAGAGCAATAGATATGGATAACCATGTAATGTGTTATAAGTTGCAAAATGTTGAAGGCTTGTAGGATTGAGGGCTAATGACAACACATTCTGCTACAATCTGGAATCCATTCAGCTAGGAATGTCAGAAGATTTTCTGATTGTGAAAGCCCAGAAGACCGTTGCCTATGAAAAAAACCCTGTTGTTCTTCAGTGAACTGAGAGTGTGTGCTACAAAGGAAAGGAAGAATTCACACTGTTGTACAGAGTCCCGGCGAGACCCTCAGCATACTTTCTCTGTGTGTTTACAGTCAGCTCCTTTTATTTCTGCCAGCTTTTGAATACAAGGGCTACTAGAATAGTTAAACCGATGGAGATTTTGACGTAAGAGAACAGACCTGTAGGACTTAATTTATTTAGCAAAGGCTAAATATGAGAGGCTGTGTAAGTGAATATGAATACACTATGGGTAATTGATGTGAGAGTAAAAGAATCTTCTAAGACAGACATAAGAAAAAATTGAGATAATTTACAGTGGATAAATGCACACTGGAAAGTAGAGGAAAATGCATTGCATTTTCTCTATTCCAAAAAGTCTTTTTCGAGACTATTGAAACATCTTTCTAGGACCATACTATGAACAAGAAGGCAAAGACACTGTACATCTTTTTCCCCTAAGCCACCTGATGCGACTTAACTTCACCTTATTTTCTTATCCTAACCATGATAATATCTCCTTGCCTGGAGATAACCATTTTCTTTCAAGGTCACTGTCAACATGTAATCTTGAGTTCATTTAAAAAAGCGTCATGTTCTCAGTTATAACTTTTAGGCCATAGGGAACCTTCAGTCAACTTCATAGTTTGAAAATCTGTAAGACGTACGCTGTCCTAATTAGATTGGTCAACAGTTGCGTATTTTACAGAAAATGTAAAATAAATACCTTCAAGTCAAAGAACTTCCACAGCTTGATTATTTATCTTCTTGTCCATCTTTAGGACTTCTTTTCATCTGTAGGAAATCAAACTTTCTCTCTTTACTGACTCTCATTTTCTTAATCCTTGTGTTCTGTGTCTACTTCAGCTTGTTCAGTACAGGACATAGTAAGAAACTGAATATGGTTCTTTTAAGTCTCATCACTGTGGTTTTAATTTTTATATAGAGCTCCTAAGGTATTTAAATCTAAAGTTCAGCATTTCATGTCATCCTTTTAGAAGAAATCCATACACTCAGATATCGTCAAGAAAGAAAAGAAAAGATTAAACTTTTCCTCGCTTGGTTCAATCATTCCAGCAATTTAAGAACAAGGTCAGGTGTTGTCTGCACTTATTTCAGTAGTTTCAATGCAGCTTCATTTGTGCTCAAGAGAAAGAAGTGCTTATAAATACTTTATGAGGTCCAAAGTGGTTTCAAAAAGTGCCCATTTTTTCCTTGAGAGAGATTCTAGTTCAATAAGAAATTATCCATTTGCTTTAGGAATTAATAGACAAAGTTTTATGTTGGCTCTTACACAAGAGGTCAGATTTTGTACCTTTAAAATTACTTCCAACTTCAAAATAGATAACCTCTAGGGGTTTTTTTGTATCCTTGAGTTTGACTAGCTTGTATGTGAGTATTTTTGTATAGGATTCTGAAAGCTTTAAGCAAAGGAAAATTTGTGCCATTGTGGAAGATAAAATTATAGCAGGCTCCCATTTTTTCAACTGCTGTGAGACATGCATTTAAGGATGGAGACATACGGAGACCCAATCTCCCAGTATCTTGTAATAATACTGTCTCCTAGTATCTTATTTGCTGAAGTAATATGGGTATTAATGCGACTGCTGCATTTTCATGAGAAGGGCATTAGCCCTGGGGGAATTTTCCCTAAATTAGTGTTCTTTTCCCAGAAGTTATATAAATGATCAAAGTAGTACATACAGCTATATATGAGGACAGAAACTATTAGGTAAACTTAGAAGCTAATTAAAGGGTTAATTAATCTATTGGCTTTGTTTGAAGCAGTAAAAATAGCGCAAGTAACAAATTAATAACAAAAACCCGCAAAATAATACAGAACATTCATTAGCCAAGGGAGTTTAAGGCTTCTATTTCAGTCTCTTCACTACTTCACTCACTATTTCATGTTATAACTTTATTTTCATATGAACAGGGATTTGATTGGAGTTCCCACTGTGATGAGTCCACACACCATGTCCAGTGCTTGCTAGAATAAAGTCATTAAGAAAGGAAACAGCAGCTTTCCAACCTTTAAGAGAAAATAAGGCAGAAAGATACAAGAGCAACATGATGAAAAAAAGCTACTTAATTTAATTCAAAATTACAGTTGCTGATTAACAGAAGTTTCTCTTGAGGCCTAGCTTAAGAACTTTTAAAATTTGAAGCTTAAGGCTTTAAAAATTTTCCGAAGATTTCTGTTACTAGTGGTGAAGAGCTGATTACAAAGAGGCAGGAATTGTAGGACATTTTTTGTTATTACCAAACAGAAAGAACTATTTTCAGCATGTGTATTTCTTAAAACTTTGAAGACAGTCTTGGAAAATGGAGCCTGAAGGTGACAGCTAACTAAAAATGTACAGGTCTAGAGATTATATCTTATGCTGGAGGCACGAAAAGTTTTTGTTTGCTTTAAATTTACTGTTTGAGATCTTCTTTCTGTATTCCCTGGGAAATCACTTTGTACTTGAGGAATTTTCAGCATTTACATTTATGTTAAACCTCAAGGTGTGTCAACTTTCTTTGGCTCCAGCATTTGAGGAAGGGCACCACACAATACAAGCAACCTGTAGACTTGAAATAATTAGATGACTGTATGAGTTACAGGATCTGGCAATTCCATGTTTTAAAAAGGTCAGCCATCGCATTCTGAAGCAATACAGCGTCACAATGAGTCGTCTGCCTTTACCGTTGTCGTTTTCTTCCAATTAGAAAAATAATATGGGTCATAATATATACTGGACCTGGCAGTTCAAGGCCTTGTGCTCCATTATGTCACCTAGCAACTTACTGTGCTTCCAAATAAACAGCCTTGTAAGTTTTATAATAGCCCAAACTTTCAAGTCCTCTCTTTTTTTTTTTTTCCCCCCCAAAGTTTTACTTTTCATAGACTTTACTTATTCTTGGCAACTATCATGCCATTTGGCTGAGATAATGATTAGAAGTTAGAACATTAAAATCTTTCCACAGATCAGCTGGGCAGGATGAAGGGCCAAAACTCTTGCCAAAGTCTGAGTTTGTCTCATCATCCAACTCCTGAAAACATTAGTGCCAAATATGTATCTTCTACATGACCAGGAACACTCCCTAAATGACTAGAACTTAAAGGCTGAAATGTGGCCTAAATTTAGGTACAATATCTGATGAGCTTGTTATGTGAGCACTGCCAGAAATAGTACAACCTTTATAGTAAAAGGTGTGGTAATACAGAAACTTAGGTTTCTGTATTTGAATGGAATGTGAAAAAGTTGAGGCAATATTTTTTAATATTTCAAGTATCATCCCAGAGCCCTATAACCCTTGTTTTCTTCTGCTTTGTGTTCAGCATTAAAATGCTTAATGCTGTCATGTAGACAAAAATGACTTTTTCAGCTCTTAGTAGTCCAGCCCTATGAGAAGGGCAAAGATGTTTTCCTCTTTTAGGCTACTGTTGCAATCGGTTTCTTAGGAAACAGGCCTAAATCTTCATGTATGTAAAAAAAAAAAATTTGGAAAGTACCTTAAAATGTCACTGTTCTCACGTTCTTACCCAACAAATTTATGTGTGCCCTAAAAATTGTGTCTTGGTAGACACAGTTAAACTAGAAAATCTGAAAATGTCCTCCTTAGGGCTTGTGCATATGCATACATATATATGTCTTTAATTGCTTGACTCTTTTAGAGTAAACAAAAATTCCACGGAGAAATTTAGGGATCCTTAGGACTCTGCAACAGACAACCAATCTTTTTTCTCAAGTGGCGCTTTTTGTTTCTGGTTTGGGGGCTTGGGGGAGGGTTTCATCTTCTAAATGGTAAACTGGATCCTTTGTTGCAAGCTACAGCGTGAGAAGTGTTAACAGGAGACATAAACATAATTCTAATGAATTGCAAATGTTATCTGCACAATTTTCTCTACCTCCTTTCCCCATTTATCTTTAGCATTGTAGTTTTTCTTAGTGTCATTTTGTTATGAAACCTTCCAAAGTCCATTGTTGATTTGTCTCTGACTAAGGAGAGATAAAATTCTAGGTGACCATAAGTAGAAAAGCCTGTGGGGCTTGGGCTTTTTTATCTGAAAACTGGTGAGAAATATAGAATCTTATGTTGAATTCTGCTCAATTAATAATTTCTTTTGTAGTCATTTTATAACTAGTTTGTGTATGCTCTTTTTTGAAGAGGATTAAAATTCCATCACCTTCAATAAAACATTATAAAATTCAATTATTAGATACCATTGATTTATACTAAATCTTGAGTTGAAGCCATGGATCAGAAGTTTTGTGGGCACTGTGTAAATTTAGAGGTGTACCAGACAGCTCTTGCTAAGTTTAGGACAAGTGGAAATGCTGGAAAAGAGGAAAATAAATAGAAATAATGTAGGTGATATTAGCACAATAGTCAGAGGCTAGGATTTTCCTACCAAGCTGTTGCTGTAAAGAGAATTTAAAGAAAGAGAGTTATATAATATTACAGATCTTTGCAGCGCTCTTTTTGGGAATGAAACCTAGTGTCACAGAAAGCAAGGAAAGGTATGTTCAAAAGTGTAAAATGAAGTTGATACTATTGATAGATCATAGACAGAAACCTATCTGCCCGTTGGTCATGAATAAGGTGTTACAGTATGGACAAGGACCTTAAAGACAAACAAAGTAATGCAGTAGGGACAGGAGAGTTGCTGGAGGAGGCACAGCTGCTGACAGCATAATCAGAGTGATAACTGAAAGGATGATATTAAGCAACAGCACTCTGAGAGTCTGTGTGTGGGACTGGGCAAGAGGGGAGGGTAGAGAAGATTTCATTCACTGAGGACAGATGAGAGGAAAATACAACAATGTGATGGAAGGTGGTTACAGCCATGGAGTAAAGTTAAATTTTGTAGTTCAAAAGGGTAAGGATAAAGGCTGTGATCTCAGTTTCACAATCAATCATTGTTAAGTGAAAATAGAGGGCATGATGCAGGGGGCTATAGTGAAGGAGTCTCTAGAATATAGGTATAAAGGAGAACTCCAGCCAGTAAAAATAAAGTTCTTGGTTTAAGTAATGTAAAAATGAAAAGGAGAAAGTAAAATGAAGTGTTACTTTGGAGGCAAAGGGAAACAGAGGTAGCAAACCTCTTGAGGGCTTTTTGTCCAGCCTTTTTATTTGGATGGAATAGATGGAAGTGTGGAGCTAGTATGAGGAAAGTGAATAGACACAGAAGAGTAATTAAGAAAAATACAGAAGGAGAATAGCTGATCTCGTAAGAAGATGGATTAGGATGGGGTGACCAGCACTTGAGTGGGTGAGCAGATGAGAAATGCTTTTACAGGATGACGAAGGGAGTTGTACAAGAGAAGATGGCCGTCTGTAAGGAAGCAAATGTTTGCATCATAATCTAAGTAGCATAGCACACCTAAAACTGAGGGAAATTATACCACCCAGGTTCACTGATCTCAGGAAACTGCCATAATGAGTATTCTTAAGTACTTGCACAGGCTCACAAGTGCTTCAACTTGGATATAATAATATGCTCCAGCCAAGTGTGCCAGACATTAACATGTTTAGAGTTGGTACCTGCCTTTTTCTTCAAGGAGAAAATCAAACCATGGAATAATTAAACAATGTGTCCAATTTTGCAAGCACAACCTGCAGCGAAAACGATTTTTGAGTAGTGAGGCACTAAATGCCTTAAAATACCAAGACCAGCCTTCCCACTAAAGGTTTCCATGTAGGTGTGCATTGTTGTAAACAGGACAACACTGGTTGTCCCAATACAATTCTGTGAATTAAGAAATTAAGATGTACTCTTGAACTGTTTGAAATCAAATAGAATAGCCCTCATGTAAGCACATTGCTACAGTATTTTAAATCCTCCTTTTTCTAGATATTTTCTTGTAATAAAAGGAAAAAAAAAGATTAATTTTGTTGTTTGTTTGTTTGGGTTTTTTTTAATATTCAGTTTTTACTTTAAAATAAACCAACTACTATTGCTTATTCAACTAGTATTGCAAATTCAGCCTGGTCTAGTGGAATATGTCCCTGCCCAGGGCAGGGAGGTTGGAACTAGATGATCTTTGAAGTCCCTTCCAACCCAACCATTCTATGATTCTAAGTCTCAAAAGCCAGATACTTTTAAGGCTGTGTGATTTTGTCACATGCTGATGTTGTGCATCTGCAGTTGAGAAATCTTATAAATGGGCAAGGGTTGGTGTCCAGGGACTGCAGACATCAGTTATTTGCCAATGTGAAGAGGCAGACATCCTGTCTGAGTAACTATATTGAAATACAAAATGTTCATTTACCCAGTGTTGGTCTTCTGTATCTAACTTGGCCATGGATTGTGTATTGAGTTGTTGTTTAGACTTCCCTGGAACCTTTCACTTAAGAATCCCCAAGAATGTAATGAACTAGTGAGTTGCAATTCTCTTGCATTTGGAATTAAATCCTCGTCAAATTAAAGCTGTGTCTCGGACTCTTAAATTACAAGCACAAGTGACAACATGCATTTTACCTGTTTTTCACATATGAGTGAAGAGCACAGAGGAAATGTAAACCAGTCAAAGGTGAAAATATAATAAATCCCCTTTCATAAGTTAGTAACTGTATTGCACTTTATGTCCATTATTTCTTCTCCAAACGAAAGTCTTATTGTAAGCATTGTCAAGAGTTTTAATCTTTTACAGATTGTTTATAACCAAGATGGTGAGTTATAAATGCACATATTTAAATTCCATATAATGTGGATCCTTGTTTCAGAAATAAAGCTTCCTAAAGTTCTTGGTTGTAATTTGGCAGACAAATATATGCCAGCAGCATTTTTTTAGGTTAAGTCATTATTAATCTAATAGTATATCTTTTACTGGAGAACTGTTGACAAAATCAGGGGCTATTCTTCTCAGGTTTGCATTATTCTGTGACCCATGGGAAAGGTCCATGGTTTGCACACACTCCAGTCAGATTTTTCCAGAGGTAATAAACATGAAGTACTAGATATGATATTTGAAAACATAGGTCAATAAGTATATCAGATTGTTGACATGAATAATGAATTTCAGGGAGTAAATAAATTTATTTCTAAGACTTTCTTCAGAACATATTTTTTCTTGCAAATTACTAGCACATAGACATTTTTAAAACAGATAAAATTGTTAAAAATTACTGTCCTTGAAAAGGCAATGATTTTGTGAACTAAGAAAAAACACTTTGCGATGTATAAATCTAGTAAGATATGTAAAGACTCCATTAAATTTTCGGAGGTCAATTCTAATCCACTGGGATGCATGAACAAGAAATTCTACTTGAAAAACAAAAGAAACAACCCCAAATCTCTGTATGCTACCTACATTCAGATAAATTAAATCTTTTTCACTAATGAACAGACATCCAGATAGATGGAGTAGGACCGACCTTTCTTAAGTGGGATAATCCAAAAGCCTTCCTTGAGGTGCAGCTGTCCTCTTGGGTGAGTCGCATGGCTCATTCAGCAACTAAATTGTTACTAGTAATATAACATTTGATTTCAGTGGAGCTTATATTATTTGCAGTTTCCATTGAATGACTTATCAGAAAAGTCACATAAGTAACACATGCAGTCTGGTGCAAATCATGAGCTACAGAAGGACAGAACATCTTACCTTTGGAAGGTGGTAGTGTTATTTCGGCTCATATTTAACAGTTTAAGAACAGATATGAATTTAATCCAGAAGAGCAGTTGAAGTATGCTAATTTTTATCTGCTTTTGTTATTAGTTATCGACTGTTTTGAATTCTTGTTTTACAGTTTTGATATATTTGCCTGCCCTCATAGGGCTTGCCTAGGCCCCAGTGAATGCCAAAGCACCTCCAGAATTTCAATCCCACATTGCTGAAGTGAACATGGTTTGGATGCAGGCCAAAAGATGGCTGCAGAAGGAAAATGGGAAGAAGGATTGTACAACATATCAGAAAACAGCTAGGCTGTCTGATAAGCAGTTCTTTTGATTATGTATTGGAGTTTTGGAATAGTGCTGAGTAAAACAATCATGTTGGATCAAGGGACGTAGAAATAATTGTTTTGCATCACAATTGTTAACCAATTTGTACAGTTACTGAAATAGTTTTCTTAGCATTTTAAAGTCTCCAGATGCCAAATGTGTATCATGATTTTATTCTGCTGCACATAAAATTACTTAATGAATATTGGCTTACAGGATTATTATCCTTCCAGCTAATTCCCAATCCAACTCAACTTGCCTTTTCCTGGGCTTCTTGCCACATTCCAGTTTTCCCTATGCTGTTGATGTTATGTAGGACTGAAATGTGGAATTATATACAGCTCATAAAAGAATCGAGTACCTTAGGCTGTTGTGTTCATCTATTATTAATGGGCAGTAAATGCAAACATGAGCTAACAAAAGGCAAAGGATAAACACATTTAAGTCAGATCAGTTCCCAGAGAAATAATTTCAAAACTTGTCAAACAATTCTTGAAACATGGAAGAATAATGATTTCCCATAGATTCATTGTATATATTCTGGCATTGTAACTTTTCCTTTATATAATATTTTTATAAAACTTGAATAGTAATTTCCATTGGAAGCTCTCAAAGAGATTTACAGACATTAACACAATCTGACTAGTAATACTAGTGTGAAGAAAAGAAGCTGGTTTAGCTATTTGTTGCAAAAACCATATCTTTGCCCCAGTTAGCTGCTTTGTGCTCTTCTGCCAGCACTAAGGTTCACAAAATACTTCATTCACCAATTTCTAATCATTCTCCTGCATTTGGATTCCTTTTACACTCCCTAATTTCTGGGGATGCTCATGGCTAACCTCTCAGATAAGCTAACTATGCTCAGAGAGCTTGATTCTGTGTGGAGGAAGCCACTCGCTTGTGATCCCCCCTGCTGCTTCCAAACATTACTGCACTCCAGTGGTCCTGTGCTTTTGGCATGACTTCAGAGGGCTACCATGCCTGGTTGTAATATAGAGCTGTTTTCATCATGTTTCAGCGATGGGGAGGAAGTAGAAGTGTCTTCATTTAGTTTTTTCAAGTAAACCAGGCATCAATGCCCGTCCTTTGTTGGTAATCTTGTAGTTGTAATTCACTGTTCAACAGTCCCCACACAACCCGAACTCTTCGTGCAGGTTCACGGGCCCTTCCATACCTTCCACCCCTCAATTTATTTTTCAGATTATTTAAGCCAGTATAATTTTTATCTAATCATATGCTTAAGGCTTAGAAAGTGTCTTTTCCTCTAAACATATACTATTATTATAATTTCATAATATTATAATTCTTATATATAACATGATATTGCATGATTTTATGTTTTAGCTAAAGGTGTTTGAGTATTCAGAAGCTTGGAGAATTTCTCTCATGAGCAAATTATGTTTTCATGTCTTGACAAACTTGATCAAGGGCAATTAAATTGTTATACCTTCCTGGATCTGCCAAATTAAGGGGGGTGGGGGGAGGAAGGGGGGAGGAGAAGGAACAAAACTTTTAGGTTTTAGATAATTCCTGTACCTAACTGGAAAAGGAATCTTATACTAACAACTTCTACTACACGAATCCTGTGTAATGAACAAAAAGTTATAAAAATATTTGTTTAGGGTCACCTTTCTGTCTATGCTTGAAATGATAGAAGGAAATGACAGATCGAAAGTACAATAACCTTTAGTTGTGAAACTGGTTAACACATTTTATCTTAATTGGTTCATCACTGATAATTTCACCAATGGTGGGTCTTCTATAAATACTTGTATCAGAACAAAATGGACTAATTTAGGGCACATTTGACAATATATTGTGCCTTGGTCTTAGAATATGCGGAGCATCCCAACTTCGTTTATTTCAAGATGCTTTGGGTTCTTAAGGAACACACTCTGGGATTTGGGAGACAGTGGGTTTAGACATAGAAAATTGTTATTCTGGTTTATTTTTCAGAATTTCCAGCTCATTTCCAGCTCACTGGGTTTTCATGAAGTGGGGTTTTTTTTGGGTTTTTTTTTTTTTTTGAGGTAAGCACAATAGCCATCCCATTACATAATGTAACACATACACACACACCCCCAGCATCACTGCCTGACTTCAGGCACAAAATCCTGGTGCTGTGAGATATTAAATATCTTGAACCATGTGTAAATCAGCAGTGACTAAGACCCTGGACAAGTCAGTATGCTCTTAGTGTAAGTTTGTAAAGCAGTTGCTCTTGCCTGTCTTTGCCGGAAGACTGATTATACTTCTGTCATATTTCACTGCCTCCCCAAGACCAGCCTAAAACCTGATTCTTCAAATGAGTATTCTGTCTTCAAACTTTCATTCATTTATAATGCTAGATTTTATTCTGTCTGGGGAGAAAAAAATATAATCTGGACTTTGGTGGCCTTCTGTTTAATCCTGTAAGATGACTCATTTCTATAGACTACTGTGCAGGTGATAGAAACAGTGTTCACAATAAATGTAGGTGTCACATGAGAATGACTTCTTAGTTGTGGTATCTAATAGGTACAAAGGAGAAAGAATACCTATATGTTGTGGTTTTGTTTTCTTCTGTTTGCTTGTTTCATTTCTTATATTATAAAATATTAGGAAATGTTTCTTGGCATTATCAGTCAAGATCCTGTGATCTTATGCTGTAGACAGGCTGTCTTAATTTCTTCTCCTGCAGGTGGGGTAGCACACAAGGTCACTTTTGGCTGGTGTGGTAATAAAACTTGGGGCTGAAGCATAGCAGTCTCTACAGTTTGTATAAATTCCAAGAATACTTGTGCCAAGACTATTGGCCTGTGTCCACAATACTGTACCATGTTTCAGAAGCAAAGCTCAAGAAATTCCTTATGTTTTCCTGCCTGAGAAGACACATGAATATGTCATGGCTAAACTGCATTACTTCTTGAAATGGCAGCTTCACAAGAGGAGAGCAATACAGTATCATGACAGCAGTGAAGTAAAACTGTATTCAGGGGACTTTAGGGATTACATTGATATCTCAAAAGTTCAGTAGGATTACATGGGCAAAAGTTTTGGAACTGTTGGGAGTTTTTTTCTTTAATTAGCAAATAATACAGAAAGAACAACAGTAGAGAGCATAAGCATTGGTTAACCAAAACACCTAAAAGTGTACAAGCACCACAATTGCAGCTCTAACTGCGTGCTTGCATTTTTAGGTACTTGCTTCATCACTGAGCTTGCACCAGGCTCACATCAACTGTGGCAGGAGCTGCAAGGAGAGAGTTGTCTTGAGCTAAATGTCTTGAACTGAAGTGCAGGCAGCTGGATCCCATCTCACATTCTGCCACAGCTGTTACACATGGGTAGTGGCTAAATGTATCCATGTCATAATGTGTTTGCTATCTGAAATTTTTCAGCATTTGATTTTCCAACCTTGGCAATCTTTCAATGTTATTAAAAATGTGATGTAACTAGCTGTAGATTATTACTCTTTTCAGGTTTACTGGTTCAGCTCTGTGGGTCACTGATGTACTTTTGCATTCATGCCCACAAAAGAGATTCTCTGAGTTGTTTTAAACCATTGTAGGAAGTGACTCAGGATAATTGCCAGTCTAATAGGCTCTCTGGGCTTCCTGAAGTCTTTTAAAAATAAATCTTTTGCAAGAAAAAGAGAATGTCTAGGAAAGAAAAGAAAAAAACTTATACCAGTAAGGACACTTAAATTTGATACATTCCCCAGAACTGAACTCTCCTTCCTACCTAGGCTCCCCTGTAACACATGATGATTGCTGTTAATATGGTATATCATTGCTGGCATTTCTGTCTGCATCATTGTCTACTGTGTGCATATGTTTTTCTCTGCCTTGTTTGAAGCAGCTCCACTTTAACAGTTGTCACTACAGTGTGTGAGTAAAAGAAGCCAAGAAACTGTTGTCCCACAAAGCTCTCAAAGGACCCTGGTTAACCTGAATTCACAAAACAGTTTTTGGTGGAAAACAAAATGGATCTAAGATAGCGCTGGGAATAGCTAGTTGGGCTGTGATAAATTACAAAATGTTGTTTAATTCTGATATTATATGTCTGCAGAACAATTTTAGTTACCAACTGTCCAAATAGTCTTGCCTACTCAATTCTCTTTGGTCTAATTGATTGCTGCAAAGGAGTCAGAGCCTAGCCACAACTCCCTGTGTGGGATAAAGCTCACTCTTTCCTGCCTCCTCTTCTGCCGGTGGTGGAGGCAGGATGTTCTCAGCTGCCTTCTGTCTACTCTCATGTGTGAATACTGTCCATCTAAGTTGCTGATTTAGTTTGAGAAGTCCAGTCTGTGCCTCAGGCTCTGAGTTCAGTCACAATGTATTGCAGAGATGATGGCTTTGTAAGTCTTACTCAACACTGCATTACTTTTAATTTGAAGTGTTCCTTCTGTCGTGTGAACCTTATTCTCCACTGATTCTTACTTTGTGTTGACTCTGGTACTGAAGCAAACTGAGTCTAAAATGCTGTCAGTTCAGTGCTATATGTTGATTATGATACTCAGACACTTCCCACTTTCTGCATGATCCCATGTGGCTAAAGGGACATCTCAGATACACACTGTACAGCTCCAGGAAGTGCTTTCTTCCCCCTTTCCTGATTAGAGTATGATCTCTTGCACAGTTCAGAGGTAGCTGTGGCAGTTTCTTAGAACAATCCTTCTTGCTGGCACATGTTTATCTGCAACACATCACCAGCTTTCTTTCCAACCACTTAAACTGTTTACTAACTCTTGGTAAGCCATGGTGCTGCTTCAGGCCTTGGAAATGAAGATGTCTATGAGACCTGTAGGTGGTTTCCCTCTGGTCAGTGCAGTGGAGAATTAAATCCGGGGCCCAAGAGTACACAGTGAATAGAATTCCATCATTCAAAATGAAAGGAAAATCACTGGGTGGATTTAAAAACTGGGGCCAAGGCTGTGTGCATCTGAGGACAAAGATAGAGCTCTCTGCATGCTTTGGTGTATGCTATTCTTTGAACATATGCCATAACTTTGCATTTCCTGACTTCAGTGGATTGGAGAAAAACCTGGCAGGTTCCCAAACTGAAATATATGCAGAAATAACATATATAGCAATACCAGTGCAAGGGAAAAAATCCCAGCATCTGAAATAACCTCATGCTTCAGGGTGTAAACTGATCAACTATGGGGTTCAAGAAAGAATTTCTCTTCTCTCTTTAAGCCCTCATCCTTATGTAATATTCCAGCCCACAACTGGCTGGATGTAGTGTGTTTTCCATTCTTCATGCTCTGAATCATCAGGTATCTAACCACTGCTTGAGGCAGTGTACTAGACCAGTGAGCTGAATGGCCTGTTCCACTATGGCAACAAGAATAGTATTTTAATAGAGTTTCATTTCCTTTGGTTTATTATTTTGTTATGTAGTTCTAAGGGAGTGACAACTGGACTTGTGTAGTTGCTCATGTGAACATATATTAGACTGGTTTGGATCTGAGGAGCACGTGCTGTCATGTTTTGTCAGTCATGTGCAGGTGATGCAGAGGGTCTCACTCGGTTCTCTGTGTTTTCTCTGTGTTTTAGGACTGAGTAGTGCCTATGCTTTTGTTGGTCCGGTGCCCAAAGTTGATTCTCCTCACCCTCCAAAAGTGCCTGTCTCTAATGTCTTTTGGGAGAACTACTGTTTTAAATAAATTCTGTTGAAAATGAAACGATTTTTGCTCTTGCATGCACATTCCCAGTCTAATGGATAGGGTTCTCAAGTATAGGAAACGGACGCACAGATTGCTCACAGAGTGATTTCTTTGTACTCTTCATATCATGGTGTTGTGTTCCAGAAAGTGCTTCTGTGGCATCTTGTGGGATTGACTCCTGTGGGATTCAGTGCAGAGGTTATGAATACACAACCATACAATTGGCTATTCTACCTTTCATTTTCATGTAGAAATGCAACAGGTTCATAGAGATACTGTCTTAGTCCACGGTACCTGGAATGTTACAGCATTTCTGATGGGATGAATATTTCTGCCTTAACAACTACATGGGAAGGGCATATCCCTTGAGGACAGAAATGAAATGCTCCACTGGACACAGGTTAACTGTCACTGTCCATGTCATGTTTGGGTAAACAGAGCATTTCAGTCTTTTGGCATTTCAATCTTGCTGCAAAATCTTTCGAAATAAAGAAATACCATTTGTTCTTGGCTCACACTGTAAGACAGGCTGTGGTTATTTGTGCTTTACTTCCGTGTGATGATCAGGATTTCCATGTTCCTCCTATTCCACTCTCCAGGGAGAAGATGTAATATAATCTTATAAAATAAACAGAGGAAATAGGAGTCATGGATAGCCATCTCATCTTTAGCAAACACCAGGAGCCTCTACTGTGCTTTAGAGGAGCTGAGTCAATGCAATCTGGTGGGATGTGGAACTCCCACAAGGAACAGCTCTGGTATCCAACAGAAAAGCCCTGAATCACTCTGCCCTTCAGGGTTCCCTCTGGATATCTATGGGACAAACTGCCAACAGGCAGCAATGTAACTCCAGGGTTGATCTTTAATAAGATTAGCATGCAGCATAGCAAGGCGGGGACTCATGCCCTGAGTGATCCTTGTTGATGCCAAGAAGACAAGTCTCACAAGCAAATCTCGTAGCCAAAGGGAACAACAACACCGCTTGTTTGATGCTTGGATTGCATTGTCAAAACTGGGTTCATTTTATTAGTTTTCTTTATATAGAAAAACATTTTACTTCCTTTGCTTGACTGAATACTGCTTTGGAACTGGGATAATTTTCTTGTTCCTCCATCTGCCAGATTCTTAGACCCTTCTTTTAAGTATAAAAATGGAAATCTCTTCAAAGAGATACCATTTTATTCTTGAATGTATCTCAAAGCTTTTGGTCATAGTGATGATATTACAGTGCATGGGGATAGCTGCCATTAGAAAGTTATCAGAGAAAATTTGATTTTAAGCCTTTTGAAGTTGATCAGATGATTTTTATTGATTTCAAGGAGTCCTGGCTCATGCCCAGTGATAATTGTAGAGCAGAAAAGAGAAAGTATATATATATACACACACATATATATATGAAAAAAACTAATCCACACAGCCCCAAATGGTAAATTTGTTCTGCTAGTAAGTTGCACAGAAAAGAACCTTGGCACATTTTGAAATAGCAATTGCATCTCCAAAAGTGGTACCAAGACATATACTTCTTATAACTGCTTGCAAATGGAAATGATGGGGTATAAAAAAAAAAACCCAGTTACTTATAATAGCAGCATATTTGTACACTCCTGCAGAAAATGTTGAATAAGTTTTGAACTTCTTAAAAAGGTCTGTCTGTAATCAAGCAAAGCTCACTCAAGGACTTTCACCATATATCACTTCACCTTCGGACCTGTTTCATCTCTTAGATGGGACTACTGACACTTACGGGCTTACAGCCAAGCTCATCTTCTAAATACAAAACAAAGAGGTCTTAACAGTCCAAATTTATCATCACTTGCCTCAGCAGGATTGTACCACGAGAGCATTTCATTCTTCAAGTACTGATTAATGTTAATGCTAATACTGTTTCAGTTTTTGCTCTAGCATCTCTTCTCTTCCACATAACACCTAAGTGGCTTTCACAGCAGGTGAAAAGTATCATACTGTATAGTAGCAAAGGAATAATAGAAAAATGCAAATAGGCAGGGCATAACAGAGATCAAATACTAAATTAATTTTCTGAGTTGGTATTTATCTGAGATGACACACTTCTGGAGAAGGTATTTTGAAGTTTGGAGGGAAGATGGCCAAAATGGCCCACACGCTTGAGAAAACAATCCAGCTGGAAGGGGTTAGTGCCAAACTGAAAGACGATGAGGATAAGATGCTTGGAAGGCCTGTTTCAGTCCTGTTTTAGTTAAATCCAGTCAAAGCCTGGACACAGCAGAAAGCTGTGGGCTTGGAGTGTGTCTGTGAGAGACCTCTATGTCATGCTTGATTCAAACCCTGTTTAAGCGCAGCTGAGAGACTGGAAAACCACTTTCCAAATGGGGACTTACATGACAGATAGTTACATCCTGGGTGTGGATATAATGTACCATGGATGGAAAAGTACAGGAATTGTCTTTTGCCAGGGACTTATACAACCACATCTGTAGTTCCCCACTGTTTCCTCCTTGACCCCCTTGGAGGGATTTTCTATCCAAGAGTGTAAAAATTACAAATCCCCCCAAACTTCAGTTTGAAATCTACCTAGAGAAACTTTTAGATTGTTCATTCCATAAATATCTCTTGCAGGGTGTCTGACGTCAGAGGATTTGGAGAGAGAGGCTGGTCTGAAAGTGAAAACAGCAGCAGTTCCAGTCTCACTCTAACAGCAGTGCCAGCGAGAGGAGCAGTACAGGCATTCCTCTGTGTGGATTACGGGACTGCAGAACAGGGAGGATCCACGCAGAGACACGGCTACTACAATGTAAGTGCAGCTGCTGCAGCAAAGCTTCTCATGTTTTTGCTTGTTTTCAAGAACAAATCCCTGCAAGTACTGATTGTCTTTCTTTCTTCTTCTTTTTTTTTTTTTTCCCCTCCTCTGAAATATCCTGAAGCCAGCTTGGCAGCACACACGATTCAGGTTTAGCTTGATTGCTTCTCCCAAAGGTATGCAGAGGGGCTGACAGTGCAGGCTTTTGCACTCTTCTGTGTGTGGATGGGGGTGACAGGGGATGAGGGAGGTCTGAGGAGAGCAAGGAGAGGAAGGTCATATCTTTGGAAGACTACAAATTTAACTGAAATTCAGCTAGTTCATGTTCTGGTAGCAGGAAAGGAAAATCCCAAATAAGCCTTAGGCAAAAATCAACTTCCTTAGGCAAGTCCACAGTGCAGGATTTCTTTTTTAACTCTTTAATCCTGTGTCATATTGTGCAGCAACCAGTTCCTCTTTCCTTATGAGGATGACAGGCAATTCATGGCCCCTGAAAATGAAGTCGTGTCCTGCTCTGCTGGGCTACTGGTGATAAAAAATACTAACGCAAGTAAGGGGAGTCACTTGGCTAAACCTGCCAAATTTAGCGCCTTGAGCCTGTACTTGCTTGATACTAAGGGCTCTTCAAAGAACCCTCTGTTTCTGCAGACAAGAGGTGTCTCTCACATCTAAAACCTAGATGTAAGAGGGTCATACATGAACAAGTCAGCTACTACAAGGAGAATCTCCCTGTGGAAAACTTGCACAGATGCTGATACAGACAGCTGGTCCAAGTCCCAACTAAAACTAGTGATTCTTAGTAATTTTTTTTATACCTCAGCAGTCCAGAGATTCCCAAGCCTACTCCGTAAGAAGGTGATGTTTTCAGTGGGGCACAAAGCTGTGTCTATTTGCAATTAAAATTCAATGCTGCATTTAATTAACCTTACCTCCCCAACCTCACACCTGGATGTCTATTCATTCCCCAAGTGGAGAAGGCAGCAGTTCTGGCGACAGCTGTGTAGGCAGCTGTCCTCTTCATTGGCATCTTCTCTAATGAGACCCACGGCAGAAGCAGCTTGCTTCCCCAGGAACAGTTTGAGGCCTCCTGTGTGAAGATGACACACTTCACAAGCACTTGTAACTGTAGAAAGCTCTTGGCCAGCAGGAGCGTTGTTGGCCTGTGCAGTTGCTGGAAGGAGAGATGATGCCCTTGAGCATAAACACAAAGCTGGGCTGAGGAGCAGAAGCCATGTGAATTGCACAATACAATGCCCCATGCTGTTAGCAAGTGACTTCAGCCAACAAGCAGTCACAAGAAAGGCTGTGCAAGTCAGCATTCCCTGCATCAGGCTGTTTTGGTAATGGAAAAAGTCTGCAAACACTTTTCCTATTGAGGGTGGCAGAGTGGGTTATTGGGGCAGGGAGAAGGAAATAAAGGAGGAAAATTGAGGACTGGGAGGAAGGAGTTTTCCCGGGATCTCCACTGCCTTATGAAATTGAGCAAGTGTAGTTAGCTGTGCTGAAAACAACTGCAGGTTGATGTAACCACCGTGCTGGCTAATGTAATGGGGACAGCCTTTACTGGGCAGATGGTCAAGGTCTAATCCCCACTCCAAGGGATGCCATGCTATGCCATGCCATGCAAATCATGAGCTGGAGAATAGGCAACTGTACTGATGCATGTGTAAGGGAGCATGAGTTCTCAAAAGCAGATCCTGCAGGGATGTACTTTGGAAGGGAACTCTCCAGACTTGGAAGCAATCATATTGGTATCTGAGCTACTTTGCTGTGGCACACCAGATTTTTTTCCTCTACCCCATTTATTTCTTACTAGATTTTGTTTCCAGTGGGCCTAGCAGCTCCTTTTCCAAGAAGCTGCTTTTTTTCTTAACAACAGCCTAATCGCATTGGCTGGCGATGTAAAAGAAAAAAAATTCTTAAGGAATGTAGTAACTTGTTAGAAACCTTTATGCCCCAATAAAAACTTGAGAGCTGTCACAGCCAAGACAAGTGTCTGGGAGCCGCAAACACTTTTTACCTGGTTCAACAGTTAGTCTCTCTGAAGTACTTTAGGCAATGCAGGACTAGTGTATTCAGAACTGCTGAAAGCTGAGAGGGTGAGAAGAGGAACAAAGGAGGAGATAATTCCATATTTGGGGTGTTTTAATCTGACTGCTACCCGTCTGTCTTATTATTCCTCTCTCTTTCCTTCAGCTCAGCATCCAACGGGTGAGCAACAGTACCTGCAGGGGTTTGCAAGTCAGGAAATTCCCTGTGGGCTGTTAGTTGCGGTTCAACAGGAAAGTTGCACACTGAGTGGAAGGCTGGGAGGAAAAATGGGAAGGGAGATATTGATCTGGCAGGACATAAATTTAGTTCTAATGAGAATGCATAGGTTTTAGCATCCTTGAATTTGAATGAGGTTATACCAGCCAGGAGAATGCTAGTTCATCTATGGATTTACCCTGGAAGCAAGATAAAAAAACACAATATGGACAAGGCAGACATCTTTTCAGTTTTGTTTTGTGGAACAAAAAGCTATTGCCTCTTGGAGTTTATGACAGTCAGTGCAACCCTGAGGTTTGAAAAGTCTATATTATGTGTTATGCAGTGAGGTCTCATGGTTCCACAGAGCTGAGTAAGCAAATTCCCTGGATATCCTAGTGGCTTTACCACACCGTATCACTTGTCTGCTGCTATCACTGCTGTTTGTTTTGGTTGTGCTTCTTATGTGTAGTTCTGTTCATCTCAAAAATCAGTCACAAAAGTTTTTCTTACCAAGTCCAGACATGGGGTGAACTTACTGTACTTCACTGACAGGGAAGCTCATCAAGAGTTGAATTGCATCTTGAAGGTATCTCCAAAATTGTTTGGGTTTGCTCCATCTGCCTTAGTTGATAAGAAATTCCCCCAAGGTCCAACGGTATCCAAGAAACCCATCTAGTCCCTCCAGGCCAGCCATCTGGCTTAGAGATTGAGCAATCAGGGGACACTATTTCCTGACACTTAGGGGAAGGATGTGTGGGAGGCTTGGCTTTCAGCACTTTGATTGCTGTGAATTTTCAAACCTGGGTCAGTCCTATGGAGAGCTGACCCTCTCTCCCTTCCCTGCCTTTGCAACCCCAAGGCAAGCACAGCATGTTCCTAAATTAAAAGAAAGCTGACTGCTCTTATTTTCATTGGATGAAAGAGTTTATGTGTATTTTCCCATGCTTTTTGGTTTGTTGATTATTGACAGTGGTGTCTCATGTGGTTTTTCCATTTGCTGGTTCTGATCCCTAATATCACATTCCTTTGAACTCAGGCATGTGCAGAAAACTGGTAGTTTTCAGCATATATACTAACATGCAGTAGGTCTGAATAATTTCTCATATTTCTCCAATTCCACTTAACAATGAAGTTACTTCTGTTTGGCACGAGACCGTGTCATTATCAGGCCAGGGACTTGTTATCTTCCGACTTAAGTGACCCAAGACACAAGACTGCAAGTCAGCTCTCATCTAGAGAAAGCTTTCTGTAGCTCTGTATTGTTCAAGAAACTTATTCCATGTTTCAGTTCTAAGTCCAAGTAACATCAGAACTTGGTACAGAGAAACTGAGGCCCAAGTTGTGCAAAGTAACCTGTAATTTTGGCTCTTTATTTTTAGTGTCCTTTAAGACACCAAGACACTCAAAAATTGAGGCAGCCAAAATTATAAGCTGTTTTTGAAACGCTGGCTGAGGGACTTCGGCAAATCTACAGAGTGCATTTGATTCTGCTCACATACTTCTTACAGCAGAGGAACTCTCTGAAGGTCTGTGAAACTACTGCTGGTTTACAGCAGTGGAAGTCACAGACGAATGTGTCCCGTGTTGCCGGAAGCTCCCATGAGCTTTGGTATGTCAGTCCTGTACTCATGGTCTATTTTTCTTGACAGGATGTACCCAGCTGTGATTTGCTGAGAACCACGTAGGCACATGCACATGAACACATCACACCCTGAGCAGTGCTATTGGTAGTGTAGCCTCAAGGCATCTTAGGGATGCGTGTTAAACGGGTACCTGGTGATGGTCAAACAAGCCCTTCCCTCCCTGAGGCTTTGTGTCTGGTTTGTATGTTGCTCAATGTTCATGCTCCCTGTTAGATTTATATTTTCAGTTTTCTACATGGTATTTCAACACTTGAGATTTTGGCTTCTCTGGCGATCTCTATGGTGTCAGGTAATGTCTTCTAATAGTAGGAATTTACTAAACACAGGACAAAAATCTGTGGTGACCAGTGACAGGACCCGAGGGAATGGCCTGAAGTTGTGTCAGGGGAGGTTTAGATTGGATATTAGAAACACGTTCTTCACCCAGAGGGTGCTTGGGCACTGAAACATGCTCCCCAGGGCAGTGGTCACATCACAAGCCTGACAGAGTTCAAGAAGCTTTTGGACAATGCTCTCAGGCACCTGGTGTGGCTCTTGGGATAGTGCTGTGCACGGCCAGGAGCCAGTGATCCTTGTGGGTCCCATCCAACTCAGGATATTCTCTGATTCTGTGATTCTGTAACATGGAGTAACAAAACTGACCAGGAGAAATTCAGGTTTTTTTGATTTAGTAGAAAAATTATTCTGACAGCATGGCAGGCTTATACCAGTGATAAGGCTTTTCTGGAGTTAAAAATTAAGGACTTAAGGTAGAAAGAAGGAAGTAGATAAGGAAGGGATGAGATCAGAAGACTTGCTGGAATTCAAGGAATGGGAGCTGAAGATCAGAAGGATGTGTTTAGACTGTTTGAAAATGGAAATAGAGGGAACCTTGAGGAACTGAGAAAAACTTTGGCAGCAAGAAAGAAATAGGCTTCCTCCCTGAATAACAAGTGCTTGCTGACTTCCCAGTAACAATTGCTGAAGTTGGTATTTCTGCTTATGAATTTCAAAGTTCACATTTGTTTTTGTTGGAGAGTATTTTTCTCTTCACTGTCCCAAAATGACTAAAATCCAGGCAATGTATGTGCCAGCCCAGCTCTTCTTTGAAATGGGGACAAAGAGGATTTGTGAGACCCAAGAAGTCCATTCTGTCTCCTTGGTATATCACTTTTATTAAGGAGGCATAAACAAGGACTCATTTCTACTGTTTATAGCTTTTATTATTCAAGGCAGTGAACAAGCCTGATTTGGGGGGCTTTGCATTTTGTTTGCTGTTTGGAGGGGCAATTTTTTTAGCTGCTTAAAGAATTGAATTAATGAACTGTGAAGTCTTAAGAGATAGAAACTTGTACAGTCCCCTGTTCCTCTTTGAAGAATATGATCAAGTCCAATTTAACATTATAAGATCTGATGTGAAGATGTGTTCCCAGGACAGTTTTGTAAAATAAATACACAAACAGAGACACACAAAAGAGAAAGAACATTTCTGCCAAGGAGCACAATCCAGGTTGGATTCATTGCGAAGAAATCATGCAAGAATACATTTCAAGGTTTAATAGCACATGGCAATATTCTCTTCTCCTAAGACAAAGCTATGGGAAGAGGTGAAAAATCTTGGAGGATGGGTCCACTGGTAGCTATTAAACATGATAATCTGGCTATACTCCCAGCTGCGAGTCCTAAACAACTGAAAGGATTGAGCAGGGATAGGATCAGACTATATATGGTATTTTTATATGCTTTCCCTAACCATCTGCAGCTGACCTTTACTTGGGGATATGGTACTGGTTTAGATGGACTTTCGACTCTGTGTAGTCAATTTTATATTCCTGTGGTCTTTGAGAGAGAAAACAATGTGAAGAGCCTCTGACGTTTCAGCTATTCTCCAGAGGAGGAGCAGTCATATCTGTGAGATGTTGATTGAGGAAGCTGACCAGGCACATCACAAACCTCCAGAAACTTATTCATATTTTGGAGTCCTTCAAGTGTCAAGAATGCACGTGAAGAAACTATACTTCATTTTCAACACCATCTGTGTTTTCTTGACATTGAAAAAAGGGATCAGCATCTCTGCTGGTTCCTCAATTGAAAAATGGATTATTACAAAGAGTGACAATTTTTTTGCAGAAATGTTTTAACTTGCTAACCCTCCTCTAGTTATTTTTTAGAGATGTTTTGTATTTTCTTCCCCGTTTAAATATTTCTTAAAACATTTCAAACAGGCGTACTCATCAGTAGCATGATTGTTGCCGATATTTTCATAACTAACAAATATTTTGGGTTCTTCCATTTTCCAGGGAAGCTCAGTGCTTTAAAAAATAAAAAATATGGCTATTTTTAAGTATTTCATGCTGGTCTCTAAAAATCATTAATCTCTTTGCATGCTCTTGGTCCTGCACTGCCATCTGTTTTCCTTTAAATCTCCAGAAGGCTGTGACAGAAATACTTGGGAATTCCATGTTGTTCTGCATCAGCCTGCCAATTCTGCTCCTTTCCTTGTCAGGTCAAAGAAAACAACCTTTTCAAGAAGGAATGAAACAACTGTGGAACTGTTTAAGCATCTTTGTCTCTGCTGATCCTTGCGTAGAAGTTTCCTGGACTCTTCTAGAGGTGTAACATGATTTCCCTCTAATGTAAAGCCATTGTTTTCCCCAAGTGTGTTACAACAGTCCCTTCCCTCTGAAAACATGTAGTCAATAAATCATCAGCCTACAATACAGCAAGTTCTGTACTTTCCACTGGTTTAAGATCAAACCCTGAATGCTGTGGGTATTGTATAACCATTAGTTAGATTTTTTTCTGATAGAGCTAGATCGTGTCAATTGACTGCCCCTATTTGACCAGTAGAAGTTAAATGCTGAGAATATTTTCTTGTCTGTAATCATACACGGTATAAACATGTGAGAATAAGTCACATAGATATAGCAGATAAAGTTAGTAGTTTATTGTTTGCATTCAGCACTTTTGTCTGGAAAATTTCTAAGCACTTTACAAATATTAGTGGATTTAGCATTTTGGGAAACTGAGGCACAGCTTTCTCAGATGCCTGCAAATTGATGGGAGTCTGTACTATCACATAAGTACTCTCTCTGCAGGGAGGTTAGAGACCCATTTTTTTCAGATACCTTTATGTCTTCTGAAGTGTTAGTGTAGCAAAGCCATAGCTATTAACTAAAATATTATAACATCATCTTAGTCATTATGTTGCATTTAGCCTCCTGCTAATATATTCACCAAGTCGTACTTCTCCCAGAACGCAAGAATATCACCCTATTGCAGAGCGGGTACTTCTCTCCTTTATTACTCCCTCCCTTGTATCTTCCCACAGCCCTTAGTTACAATCTCCATTTCTTTCTATGCTCCACACTTTATTTAGGTTTTTGCCTGTACTGAGAGTATGGAACTTAGGTACTTCTGATAATGGTCATAAGAGAATTTCCCTACTAGGTGGAATGGGTTTATTTGTTAGATGAAACAGCATAGATCTGTAGAGAAGGTTCGCCAGGATATCATTCTTCCTTACAAATGTTAGGAATGGAGCCATCCACCGGTGCAGACAATCTTGGTTTTCTCACTGAGTCACTGACCACTAAGCTGGGATGCCTGGACTGTGAGTACCCTCCTTAAATCCATTTGGCACAATCCTGACCCCCTCCAGGCAGGTGACCCCCATCAGCATGTGCACAACAGATGAAAGAAAGCAAGATCTTGACCAAACATGGGCGGACTTCAGGCCTTTGCTACTTTTGCAGCCGTGTATACAGCGGGAACCAATTAAACTGTTTCTAACAGCTGAGTGCACTGAGAGACAGTTGGTTTTGTTCTCGCTTGCGCTCTGATCTGTCAGCATCCTCCTGCACTGTTATACAGGGACAGAGTAATAACCATGCTAGGGCCCTGCCAATATGAACTGTCTTCCAACTGTGCCCTACTGAGATATGAACTTGCCCTCGTTGCTTGTTTCATACTTTTACTGCCCTGTGGGTCAGGCGTCCCAATGAGTGAATCTCTCTGGCTCTGTTGTAGAGGCCCTGAAATGTGTTGCCAACGCCAGAAATACAAAGCTTGACCTTAGCCTTTCATCGCCAGCAGGATTCAGGCAGTCTGTGTGAACGTTACAAAGTCTTTGGCACTCACCATTACTAAGTTATAGGGAGAAAAACAGATGCATTTTCTGACTGAAAATTTCTGAAATTTATCTTGGAGGACCCATGAATTGTTTTCCAGCTGTGTCTGGACTTATCTAGAATAGCTTCATGTACCTGCTGGGGGACATGTGTTAAGCTATAAATGTCCTACTGTGCCCTTCATGACACATTTTCTGTTTAATCAGAGGCAAAATTTAGCAAGTGACTCCTCACTGTCTCATCCCCTGTTTACTTTCAGTGGTGATGTTTAGTATGTTCACATCTATTGGGACATCTCCAGGGGCCCCTACTCCTGATTTACACATCTGTTAGTGTGGCTAAGCTACTGTGGAATGAGAACCTTATCTAAGGAAATACTGCAAATACAAGTCACAGCTGACCTATCATAATGTATTAACATTTTCATATGGTCTCACTGTACTTTTATCAAAAGGCAGTATAATATTGCCACTTCATTAGTCTTGAGAATCAGTTTTTCAAATACTGGCTTTGATTTTTGCAATATATGTCATCATACAATTCAGATTACATGCATGTCAAAATTTTGAGGTTTTTTTTCTAATTTTGACATAAAT
This sequence comes from Lycocorax pyrrhopterus obiensis, assembly GCA_014706295.1. Taxonomy (NCBI): domain Eukaryota; kingdom Metazoa; phylum Chordata; class Aves; order Passeriformes; family Paradisaeidae; genus Lycocorax; species Lycocorax pyrrhopterus. Next base: position 29,940,422 of record JACSVZ010000004.1, on the reverse strand, counting down.
AAAAATTTATCTCTAGCTTTATGTATTTTTATCCACAGAGTGGACTAAATTTTATGATCTCTGGAATCAGCTAACAGAGGTCAGGGAGATGATATTATACTTCTGTACAGTAAAATACCTAATTGTCATTGTCAGCTGCTTTAAACTAAGAATGAAAATCGCTGCCTCACTTCAGACTGGAAAACTTATCTAATTGTTTCCCATTGGTCACTTGAAAAGGCTTATGCTAATGTGTGATAGTTTTGGAATAAATGTGCTGTGGAGACTGCTGGACTACTATTCTATTACAAGTTGTCTATGATTGTAGGAAACAGGATGTGATGACCTTGTAGTCTTATACTGCCATGAATGCACATGACCCAGAATCCAACTGACCATCCTACAGACTCTGGTGACATGTGGGAGTGCAGCAAATTAAAATGGAAGCAGATGGCGAAAAAGTACCCTCTGTGTTTTACCTTGTCTTTTCTTCGAGGGATGTTGCCTTAAGTCTTTGATCCAAATAGCCTGCTGAGAAAACATGTCTCTGAGCTAGGCTGAAACAACAGTAGGAACACTGTCTTCAGTTCTGGGTACTCAGTGCTAACTGGTTACACAGTGCAGGGGAGAGATAAGCAACTTTCATTTTTCCTTTGAGTCCTCTTTAGTCATGGTCCCTTGGGATTCTTGAGCTCCTTCAGGAATAAACCTAATCCACAAAGAAGCTAGAAGGAGCTGGACAGTTTGGTGCCAGACTGGGGGGCAATGCCTCCAGAGAAATGCGAAAAACTCTTTGACTTCCATTAGGAATTCTTTCATTGTTAATCTTGGGCTTGCTTCTGCTGGCTGACCACTGCCACTAACTTGGGATATGTGCTTTTCAGTGTGTTATCTATCTCTTTGTTTGTTTGCTTGCTTGCGATGGAACAATCAAGGCTGCACAGAAGTATAAGTTTTATTTATTAGGTTTTCTGTACACACTGTGTGAACTTAAATCCATGAGCTCTCTAGGTTCCTATATTTGTTGCATTTGGAATTTTAAAGCTTCTCACCAACATTTTGGAGGCTTGTTTCTAGGGCCGAATTTTGCCGTTTGATGTGGATCATAGACACTGCATCTTGTGATGCTATCAGGGTGGGAAATAATGGGCCCTGTAGCCTCAGTGAAGCTCACAGAGAAATTCACTCATGGGTGTCACAGAAGGAGTTTTCCCAGTTCTGTGATGTTTAGTTTAGAAAATCTTCATGTAGAATAAGATGCCGTGCTGGATTTGATTAGTAGCTCCGGGCTTCGGTTATCTCTGAGCATCCCACGAAGCTTTAGGTTCACAGCAAATGTTGTACTGCTCCTAGGCAAATGCAGCCAGACTGGAGTTTGTTCAGCGGTCATTGTGCCTGGCTCTTAAAACACCAAGCTCATTTTTACATACTCACTGAGACACAGTAATCACTGCATTATTCCAGCGTCTGTGTATCTGACACACCCAGTGATTTGTTTGCAGACTTTCCCACACCCTCGGAGTTGCCACTTCTTAGTTTGGGTCATTTTTACCATGTCTGTGTCAGATGTCTTTTTCCCTCCAGATATTTTTGGGTGCAGCTGATTGCAGCAGGTCGAGATGACAACACAAGTCTGCCTTTTGCAGCTCACCTGTGTGGCACCATTAGAGAGCATTAAAGCAATCAGGCAGCTGGACTGATCATTGTAGGTGCCTTCCAACTGAACTGTTCTAATTCTACTTCTATTCCACTCCTGCTTATGGAAGGTTTTTTGTTGTTAGGCTTGGTTTGCTTTTTTTTTTACTTTTTTTTTACTATGTACCTTCTACCCATGTGTTTACCGTTGTTCATTCTTTTTGCCCTTCTTTCTTTATACAGCAGAGGAATATCACAACACTGAGCATCTAATATGGGCCTAACTAAACCTTGCCATTCTGAACCACTGGGCCATCACAGGCCTTTTATTTTCTTACTGTCATTTGGTATCAGTACAAGGATTTTTTTAGACTTCTACTTTAAATGGTCTTTCTGATGTGTCAGAAGCCTGTGTGGTTATGTTTATTAGTATTTTATGACTTTTTTTGCCTTGTTTGACATAGTAGTGTAGTGTCAGCTACTGAAGGTTCTCTGCTGTAAAATGTGTCAGAGGTGACTAAGTGGCTCCTTGTCCTGCCTGCTCTGCTAATTGTGCTGAGCCAAGTAGTATCTATTGGATATGCAAGCACGGAGGGTAAGGAAGGGCTTTAAAGTCAACTCAAGGAAACTAATGAGTTGTAGGTAAGAGCTATGATGCTGGTTTGGTCAATAATTACAGGCTGCAGACTTCACAGGTCCTGAAAGCTAAGCAAACTCCATCTTGCTTAATACTTTGATGAAATACTGAAGGGTATATGAAGCAGTGCTGATCACTTAGAGGCATGTATCCATTTTGAATCAGGTTTAAGACCAAAATCTGGGGAATTTGATATTACAGGATATCAGAGTTTCTTGTCTGTGCTCCACAGTGTTTTTGAGCACTAAACTAGTAATCTTTGAGGAAAAAATACAACAGTTTAGACTATCAGGAAGCATAACTTATGAAATAAAGTAACAATTTTGGTCATTACTTTATTTGGTTCAGTAATATACATAGTTCTCAGATACTTATGATTAGGTACACTAAGAATGGGACACAGGCTAATACAGCTGTCTTTGATTTCTAGTTTCTCTTTGTCTTACAGTTGCTTGTTTCTGACTCAACGCAGATTCTGAACAAACTGTCCTCTTCCAAAAATTGTTAATATAGATGGTCCCTTGGACTCCACTGCTCTGTGTCTGGGAGTTGGGTTCTACTGGTACAATTACATGACCACATTTACAGAAATATTTCTTATCTATTGATGCTTCAGTTTTTGTGTTAAAAATTTATGTAATTTATGATGTGACCCAAAACACCTCGGCTCTAACAGATCTTGGCTTTGGCCTGTAGGGCTTGGGTTTTTCTTCAGAATTGGTGAGCATACACATTACCAGTTGACTTCAAAAGAAGTAGTGGGTGCAGAGGCATTCAGTCACTTGCCCAAGGTCACAGTGATGGTCAGGATCAGAGGGCAGTTCCTGGCTCCAAGTAAATAAACACACATGCCAAACTGGTAGAAATTTCTGAGCTGTGCAGGGATCTTGTGTAGCTGCACCTTAAGAAGGGGGTCTAGTCTTTCATGATAAGGTTTAAACAGCTACACTTTTATAATGATAATAGCTATTGCTACCTGTGCAGTGACAGTAACTACCAGGTGAGTAGGAACTACTGTACACTATTGAAGGCATCTTTTCAACTGTAGTGATTGTTTTTAAAATATCACAGCTTGGGAATTACTTAGAATGCTCCTTCTGTGTTGGCTTGGCACCGACCTACCTGGCTGCAAAGTGTGAGCCAGTACTTCTTCATTTTCTATCTCACCATGACTGACTTTGCACCAAAGATGTGAGTGAACAATGCAGCAAGTCGTGCTAATTTTTTTTTTCTCCACATCCTCTGCAGTAAGTTCAAGGTTTACTAGTAAATTTAACAGCTATAGAAAGCAGCATTTTGGAGTGGCATCGCAGCCTCATTCTTCCTTATGGTGTCAGCTGAATTGGCTAGGGAGTTCTGACTGTACCTCTTCACAAAATCCGTGAGCTCTCATTAGCACACTCCAGTGATTGGGGTGCACTGTGCTGAGAAAAACCTCCACATACTTCAGGAATAATGTAATCTGTTTTTTTGTCTGAGGTCTAAACATGATTTATCTAATGGTGATTTAGAACTTTAATAGAAGCAAATCTGGAGAAGTGGGCTAAACATTTTTCTCATTTAGCTGAGTTGTCTAAACACTGGGGACTAAGATGAGCTTATGCAGAACCTTCTAACACTGAGTCTGAGTCAGGCATGACTATTCCTCTTTTAGAGAGTACAGAGTCAGAAACATGAATTGGCTTGCCCATGCCCACACAGAAATGCACAGCTAATGTCAGCATTACAACTTGGTTACTCAGAAGCGCGCAGATGTGCAAGATCTATCACACTTCTTCCCACCCTAAGTGCCTTAAAGACTGCTTGCAAGGGATCAGGTGCACACTCTGTTATCTCGACAACTTTCATGAGTATGGGTTTTCTCTTTCATTGTGATTTCCTTTTTAATATAAAAATAATTGTGAGTAAAGTATTTCAACATGCACATTTTCATCATCATTGTAAAAATACAGTTCCTTGTGTCTGAAAACATTTGTACCTGTAGAACTTTCTGTTGCTGGCTCTTCTGGGTAAACCAGTACATGCTGGTGAAAAGTGAAAGAGAACATATGAAGATTTTCAGAAGTGATCGAAGTAAATTTTCCTGGCCCTAGCAAAGCACAACACTGAAAATGAAAGGGCAATCAATTTAAATGAAACCAGTAAATTCTGAAGGTTTAGAAAGCTTCAGGTTGATGCTGAGGCTGAGACTTAGGTTTCCTGTCTCTTGACAATTTATGAATGCCTTTGTCTCTCCCTTGATGTTGGGCATAACTGTTTGTGTCAACTTCCCTATGTCCCAGAGTGGAATCTGCAGGCCCTTTCCTTTAAAGCCTTTGGAATTTACATAACCCTGCAATTGTAGCAATGCAAATGTGGCTCTAGTTACAATAACAAGGGTTTAGGGAACGCAGGGAGAGATTGTAGCGGCAAAGGCATAAAAGCAAAACAAAACAAAACTCTACATGCTGTTTTAATTTTCAGCAGCCACGTGAGAACTGTCCTGCAGTTCCTGGCTATAAATAAATCTCTGCCGTCATAGGAAGATAAAAACCAAAACAGTTCACATTCCTCCCGAATTTTCTTAAGGTTATAAAAAATAAAGGAATGGTAAATATTTCAAAAGTAGAGTGTGTCTTTGCTAAGGAATGTCAAATTATTACTCAAGAGGGTTGATATTTGCATTAAGTAAAGAAATTTGGCATTAAACCTCTCTTTCCCTGCTCCATCTCTGTCAGCTCTTTTAAGAAAACCACTTAGGGCTGCATATAGAAAGCTTGCCAGGCAATTCTTCTTAGAACTCCACGCATTTACTGCCTTAATGTCAACTGAGGAACTTCCTTTGAGATGAATGAGCATTACACAGAAGTATGATTGTTGCTTCTTGTCAGATGCTACATCCTAGTTCTTTTACACAGTGCGTTAGGAAGGTGGAGACAAGGATCATGTCATTGCATAGTGAGATGCTGTGGCACTGATGCAGATGTAAATACAGAATCAAACAATGCTCATACCAAAAGAAATACTATAAAAATAAGCAGATCTGCTTGATAAGTAAGATTAGAGTTATTACATGTGGCTGAACAAAATTTGGTCACCTGTTCAAATCCAGTTTGTTCATCAGAATGAAAAATTGGTGCAATTGCAAATGTTGTAGGATAAGCTACCTCACTTTTAGACTCAGGGATGAGAAGAGGCAATGCCATGTGAATTGCATGACTAAGGATAGCTCCTTAGGGAATATAAGGACAGACTGAATCATGAAGTGGTAACAAGGGAATGAATGGAGATAATCTTTAGTAGAGAGTGCTAGAGTAATCAGGACCATGTGAGGGTTTCTGTACATTAATGAGACAAAAAGGTTTTGTTGAAACTTCTTTCTCAGAAGGTAGAGGTCCAAGTCTAGCATGTGTTACTGTGGTGAAGTCCCAAGCAGCAAGACCGGAGACTAAGAAAGAAATATCAACACGAACAAACTGGGAAGGAATTGTGGTATACAGGGAAACTGATTTAAATTGACCCTGAGCTGTGGTACTGATTTGAATGGGCATGAGGTGTCCCAGAACAGGAAATATTTGAATTTCTGAGTGTTCCCTAAAAACATAGGAAGGAAAAACTGCAGCAGAGGAGGAGCCTGATGTTGCTGTGAAATGGTTCTCCAATTATAGCATCTGTTTGACACTACCTCATCATGGTGATAGACCATGAGCCAATTGAGAGCTTGTGGGAAGTAAACCAGAGCAATGCTTTGGTGGATATCTGTTAAAGATCAAAAGAATGAGTAAAGGAGACCTTCTTCAGGCAACTGGAGGAGGCTCATGACCACCTCAATGTCTTCCAGAAGAGCAATACAACAGAGCACAAGAAATCCAGGAGGTTTTTGGAGTGATGACAACTTCCTAACACAGATAATGGTTGAGCTGAAGAGAGGAGTTACTCTACTGAACCTGGCATTTACAAACAAGGAAGGATGGATTCAGGGTGGGAAAGTCAAGGGTAGCTTTGGCTGCAGTGACCATGGGATGGTAGAGTTAGGATTCTGAGAGGAGGGAGCAGTACAAAGAACAGGATCACAACCTCAGACTTCAGGAGAGCAGACTGTGGCCTGATCAGGGACCTCCTTGAAAGAATTCCACCAGACATGGCCCTGGCGAGAAGAGACGTCCATTAGAGTCCAATGATTTTCAAGTATCACCTTTTCTAAACTCAAGTTCATCCTGATGAGCATGAAATGAAGCAAAGGTGTCAGGAGGTCCGTGTAGGTAAGCAAAGAGCTTCTAACTAAACATAAAAGGAAGTTTACAAGAGGTGGGAGTATGGGCAGGCGACTTGGAAGGAATATAGAGTCACTATCTGAATGTGTGGGGATGGGATAAGGAAAACCAAAACCTACCTGGCCTTGGGTCTGCTCAGGGACATGAAGGACAACAAAAAGGGTGTCTACAGAGAGATCAATTGCTAAAGAGAGAAGAGGGAAAAAATAGGCCCACTGTTGATTAGTCTAGGGAACCTGGTGGCAAAGAACACAAAAAAGGATGAGATGCTCAAGTCTTCTTCACTGTGATCTTCACTGGAAGTACTCACCTTGAGAAATCCCATGCCTGTCAGACCAGCAACAATGTCTGGAGTAAGGCAGACTCACCCTTGATTAATGAGAATTGGGTTAGAGAATATTTAACTAAACTGTACAAATAAACAAGTAAGTCCCTGCTGGGATACACCCACAAATGCTGAGGGAGCTGTCTAATGTCAACGCAAAGCAACTCTTGATTAGCTTTGAAAGGTTATAGCCACTGGGGGAGATTCCTGAGGACACAAAGAAGCATTTTTATTTTAAGCATTTTTTATGTCATTGTTATCTTCAAGAAGTACAAGAAAGGCTATTTGGATAGGGTGGAGAGCCTCATGTCAATCCCTAGAAAGGTGAAGGAGTACGCCATCCTGCATCCTAGAAACCAATTCCAAACATATGAAGGACAAGAATGTGACCAGGAGTACTCAGCACAAATCCATAAGGAGAAATCATTCCTGACCATCCTAACAGCCTTCTATGATGAGATAGGGAGAGAGCAGTAGATGCTCTTTATCTTGACTTTAGTAAGGCTTTTGACACTTTTACATAATGTCCTCATTGACAAACTGATGAACTGTGGGCTAGAGAAGTGATTAGTGACATGGCTTAGTAGCTAGCTGAGCTGCTGGGCTTGAAAGGTTGTGGTCAGCAGCAAACAGATCAGCTGCAGGCCACACAAATAGATTATCCCAGGTTTAGTTCTGGGATACAAAACTGTTTAACATCTTCATTAATGGCCTGGATGATGGGACTGGCTGTACCTTCAGCAAGTTTGCTGACAACATAAAACTGGGAAGAAAATTGATAGACCAGATGGTCATACTGCTGTTTGGAGGCACCTCAACAGGAATCTCATAGAATTCAACAAAGGAAAATACAAAGTCCTTTTCCTGAGGAGGAAGAGCCTCATGCATCAGTACAGGCTGGGGCCAGCCAGTTGGAAAACAGCCTTGTGCAAAAGAACCTGGAGTTCTGGTAGGCAACAATTTGAATATGAATCTGAACTGTACCACTGTGGCAACAAAAGACAACAGCCTTGGACTGTATCAAGAAAAATGAAAAACCAGCAAGTCAAAACAAATGATCCTTCCTTTCTGCTCAACATTGGTGGGACACATCTGGAGTGTTGTGTCCAGTTCTGGGGTTCTGCAGGGCAAGAAAGAGAGGGACACGTTGGAGAGAGTGCAACAAAGGGCCACAACGATGGTTAAAGGGCTGGTATATCTGAATATGAGGAGAGACTGAGAGAACTGGGACTGCTTATCAATATTTATGAATACTTGTTGATGCGGGGAGTAAAGAAGATGGAGCCAGACACTTCTCTGTGGTGCCCAGTGGGCAGGATGAGAGTTTATGGGCACAAACTGAAACACAGGAAATTCCATTCAAACATAAGAAAAAATGTTTAATGTGTGTGTGATCAAAACACTAAAACAAGTTACTCAAAGACATTGTGGAGGCTCCATATGTGGAGATACTTAAAGCCTGACTGGATGGGGCTCCAGGCAACCTTCTCTAGTTGATCCCCCTTTGGGCATGAGGTTTGGAGCAGATGATTGCCAGAGGTCTCATCCAGCTTTAACTGTTCTGTGCTCTGTGATACCTATTTTTTTCTCATGGTTGAGTCAAAGCAGCTCAAGAACTGTGATCATAGCTCGCACGTACTATTTTGGTCCAAATACTACTTGGGATGTACTGTCCCACACCCTCTTAAAATAAATGATGCCAGGACAAAAATCAGGAATTGTGGTGGAAGGTTTTTGCGGGGTGGGGAGTGGTGGAATTGCTCCCTGTGCTATACACAATTTGAGGTTGGGTAGAGGACTTCACTCTCTTGTGATTCTAATGTGGTGTCTTTCACTAGTGTCAAATTCTTACAGGGGGGTGGGGGTAGGTGAGAGAGAGAGAGAGAGAGAGGCCTAAATTTGGCTGATGTTGATAGACCTGTGTTAAAGTTGATACTGTTACTTTAGTGGAAAATGGGGGTAATGAGGGAAAAACAAAGCCCTCTTTTTCTGTTATGCCCCAAAGACTGCAGTTTCTATTAATAACCTTGAGGCACACATGGAGAAATTGACAATACTAATGATGTTTCTCTTAAAACAGTTTAGTTAAATACCATGGGAAGCAAACAAGGAAAAGGTCGCTTTAATGGTATTTCCTAAACTGACAGTACAGCAGCATTTGTGGAATGTCCTGGAGCACACTCATTTGGCTTTAATAAAAAAAAATGGAAAAACCCCAACAACAAGAAAATTAGCTGAATGATAAAAGCAAATAATTTATAACAGATTTCGCCCTAAGTCCTGGAAATCATCTGTCTAGAGCAGCTGACAGAAAGAACACAAAGCCAATAGTTCTGTATCAGCTGAAAACCATCTTTTGTATGTTAATCACACTCTGTGCAGAAAAAAATGTTTCTTTTTCTTTACCAATGATCACTTATGATCCCTATACTCAAAGTTAATGTATAGAGCATCAAATCAACAATTTGTCTGCAGTGCAGATGCAATCCGTGTTGAAGATACAGTGGAACGTGTGAGACATTCATATTGGATTTGATTGTAGAGTATATTACGAGCACTGCTGAGCGCTTCAGCAAAGAGTAGCCCTGCATTGAAATTGAGAGACCATATAGGAACCTCTGTACATATTTCTTCTGTAATTTCTTTTGAAAAAACATTGGAGATGCCTTTTATATCTAGAGGAAAGCTAAAAAGAACACAATTGTTTCTCCAGAAGACCATCTCTACAGTCAAAGCAGTACTAATTCATCTGAAGGGGGGCTCTTCCTGCACAGTGAGGACCTGAACTGAACAGAGACCTACAGAGAGGGAGAGAAGAGCAAGTCAGAAACTACACAGATCATCCAGGTTAGTTTGGATTTGCATGTGGGGAATGGGAGAGGAACAGAATACCAGGGAATAGAATTTTAGCTATCATTTTTTTTCTTGAACATGTATGTTACCTACATTCACCAAGCAAGAGGAATCTTCTGCATACTGTGAGGTGGTAAGATGGTTTTTCAACTTTAGAGCAAAGTTACAGCAAACAGGGCCTCACAAGCCCCAATTATGGACAAACAAGGTGTGTTTAGAAGCAGCACGTATCCTAATGGCTTAAAAATTGTAACCTCCAATCCCATCTGTGTCTTTACCCCATCACCATTTCAGCAGAACAGAATTTGTATCTAGGCTGTACTACAGGTGTTAGTCACACCATTACTCTGTCTGAGGGCCAACAAATTAACTTGATTATAATTCTAGTCTAAACTGGAGGCATTTCTTGAAAGTTAGTAAATAGACTTAATGGAAATGATAGTTTAGTAACATTCTTGATTTCATGCTCTATCCTTCCTTCCTTCCTTCCTTCCTTCCTTCCTTCCTTCTTCCTTCCTTCCTTCCTTCCTTCCTTCCTTCCTTCCTTCCTTCCTTCCTTCCTTCCTTCCTTCCTTCCTTCCCTCCTTCTGCCAATTAGAAGAAAATTTAGTGTCAGAGTCTTCCTCCTTCATGCAATTTAGAATACTTCAGTGTTTTGGTCTATTAAGAACTTGTGCATCCAATTTGTTCATGAAGCCTAATTACACCTAGTGCCTCATGATTTTCAGTGTCCTTTCTATTCTTTTTGTAGACTTGCAAGAGTCATTTACAGAGACAAAATAATGTGAAACCTTTTCTTCCCATGGTATTTGCACTGTGTGAAGCAGTGCTGTGCAGTCTCATGACCCAGTTCCCTACTGACACCAACTCTGCAGCAGCATTTACATGAGTGTAACGTGAGTGTGGAGTGTGGCTGAGTTAAGAAGGTGCCTGATGTGAATGAGCAGGGCAGTGGTAAATCAGTGGTCAGGACTCAAGCTCTGTCATGCTTCTGATGAACTGAGCAGTAAGTTTCCTGTGGTCGTCTCCATAGGCATGATACTCTCTCTCTGTCAATATCCTAAATAGTTTCCACAGCTGTTAGAACCTCACAGCCACCAATACAAAAAATACAGGTGCTAAACTTCAGATTCTGTCACGTGAAACAAAATATGATGTTTTGCTTACAGCTCCAGTTTTCTATCTGTGTATGGTTATGTATTCAAAAGGTACAGATTTATTCTCCATAATTTTAAAACATTATTATTTTACATCTTTGAAGTCTTCTGCAAAACTGACTAATTCATTCCTGATTAGCTACATCCCTCTAGATGACCAGTTTCTTCTCTGGTATGTGCAGTGGCCCAGGAGCAAACAACAGTTTTAGGGGCCCAGTCTCTGTGGATGAACATCTTGCATAGAATCATGGCCACGACCTAGTTAAATATGTGCTGCTCTCCTGGCACACACCAAGTTTCCCTCTGGCTCAGACTGCCAGGATGGAATTAAAGCTTGCAGAATCTGGGTGTGCCCCTCTGCACTCAACTGCTTCACAGAGAAAGCAATGTATTTTTTGTCTCCAGAGCAACTCTGACTTCTGGTAATCACACGTACTACTTAGCACCTCACTGGAGCATGGGTGCACTGCATTCCCACACCGAACCCTCTTGCCAAGCACAACAAAGATGGCTTGCATCTTTCTTCTCTCCTGCCCTCACCCTCACAGTCAAGCAGATTTCCAAGAAAGCAAGTCAGCATCCTTTGCCTAGAAGTAAGGAGCCACCTTTCCGTAGGAACATTGTCCCAATTCCAGGACTCCTAAGCATACAGGAATTCCTGTAAAGAAGGTCAAGTATCCTCCAGGAAAGTGTGTGTCACAAAATAGGACAGATTTCATGTGATGAAAATTATGTCTAAGAAAAATCAGGGCAAATTAAGAGTGGTGTAATAGAGGAAAGGAAAAAAACCCAAAGCAAAACAAGCAAAAAAAAAAACCAAACAAAAAAACCCCAAACAAGACTAAAACACCAAAGCCCCCAGAGCCAGAATAAAGAGCTTGGCTATCAAATACTGAAACTAAATGTCATTTGCAATTAATTGTTATAATAAGGTCAACTGCCTTCCTAATTGATTTCAGCTTCATACTAGGGGATCAGTGCAGCTGATTAATTTGCATGTAAACTTCCGAGAATATGAATAACCGGAGTTTAGCAAGCCACACCAACCGTAACTAATTCTTCTAGGTCTTCTGCAAAGAATACACAGTAAGCAAATGGTGTCCCCTGCCCAGCATCACAGATAGAGCCAGGACTTTTTGCTCCAGCTACTTTTTTTTCCCCCGAGATGCTACAAAGCACTTCAAAGCATGCAGAACTGGCTATATTGAAATAATTTTCAAAGGAAGTGAGTTTTCTAGGTAGAATAGGAGCAGTGGGACAGCTCAGCCACCAATTCTGCAAAAAGGAGGATATTTAGCTGGAGTTCCCTGCCTGTTCCCTGAGCTGTTTCAGGATCCAATAGTAGCCAAGTATCATTTAAAAAATCCCAAGGCTGTTCTATTGGCACTAGGGTCTTAACATACCTCTGTCAGCTTATAGACCACAGAGTTACAAGGGCAGTTTGAAAACTGACATCACTGTTTCACTTTGGTTTTGTGTCAACCTGTAGTCAACCAGAGTAAAGGATCTGGCCTAGATCCTGTATGAGAATAAGAACTGGAAATAGTCTTCCCCTTTCTATTTCTCTGTTCCTTTGATAGACATTGCTTTGGTTTTCCTGGAAGTCACTGGGATCTCTGTCTTCATAGCTGGAGACTGACTTTACTTCTGACTGTGTTCATGCCCTGTTCTTGGTTGGAACAAGACATGTTGATCTAGATCATTGCTAATTAAATGATGGTCAATACAACATCAGGCATTCCCTGATCACTTCCAAAACTTAAAAAGGCCCCCAAGCCCCTCCCCTCTATGAAGCTAAACAAGCCCACATGCATATATCAGGAGAATAAAAAGGAAAAAAAATCCCTGACCATTCAGAGCCCAAACTAATTTTTAAATTACTATTAGTGAAAGTTTGTGTTGCAGTGCAGCTCAAGCTGGTCTTTGGATTCTTCTTCAAAAAGGCAAAAAAATCCTTCAAACGAAAAGCATTGAGGAATGTCATTATTTAGACTAATATTAGAACAGTTGCCTAGGGACAAGCTCATTTCAGCCTCCTTAGTTCACATATTTACTAAGTTTAGACAACAACATATGCATAATAATATTTGTGATACAGATCACCTGTCTGCATACTACAGCTGTCTGTAAGGTGACCATTTGGTAGAACATGGATTTTTAAAATAAAATTATTCCTCTGGAAGATGGGAAAATATTTACAGAATAGAAGGAAGCATTCAAAAATTATGGGGAAAGCAGAGGAAGATTCCATTTACAAATCAGTGCCCTCTATTCTGCTAACTGAAATTCAGCTGAACAACTGTTTTTCTAAAGCTCTGGTCTGTGCAAAATATCATTAAGAAGTTAAAAATGGTCATAGGTGTGAACACAACACAAGTTTCTTTAAGGGAGGCAAATGAAGCCATGTCGAAGTTGCTGACTACAAATATTTACAGTTGTCAGGGACTGCTAACTACCTTTAATTGCTGACAGATGATCAGTGCTTTAGTGGCAGGAAATTTAATCTAATTCTAGGTCATTCTGTCTCCCTTGCCTTCAGGGATGTGGGTTTGACTTGGGCTGTTATCTGAAAAAGGAGGTTCACTTTGAAGATGTTTGAGAAATACCAAGCAAAACTAAAGGGAGAAAAGAAACAAGTCCTGTAGAAGTTTCATTTTTTTTTTCTTTTTACTTCCAGTTGAGGTAAAGCTGACTCACTTTCTGAAAGCTCATAAGCTGCTTCTTTTTGAAGAGTAAATGCCTCTCCTCTTTCCATAGCTGTTATCCAAGATGCAGCAAATACTGATGTTCTTTTTCTTTCTTTCGTTCTTTCATTCTTTCGTTCTTTCGTTCTTTCATTCGTTCTTTCTTTCGTTCTTTCTTTCTTTCTTTGGTTCTTTCTTTCGTTCTTTCTTTCTTTCTTTCAGGCTGGCCTATTCCCCTGCCAGCAAACAATTTGTGCAGACCACTCACTAAATCTTAACCAATACAGGGGTGAGTATTATAATGGGCTTGAGAAGCCAATGAAAGACAAGGAGCTGTTGACAACACAGGAAAAATAAAGGGAAAAGGGTGAAAATTGAAATGTGCTGCCTCCAGGAAGGTCCAAACCAACATCTTACATCTTACTATGATGAATACAGATTTGAACTTAGTTTTAGTTGACCTAAATTTTGTGGTGTGGGCCATTTTATGAAATGGAAACCAAATCTTTTCATATAAGAGCAATTAGTAAAATAGCTTGATAGCTAGTACATTGATGTCAGGCATTGTCAAGAAATTATTTTCATGTTGAATGCCATAACTTTCATTAACTGCACAACTCTTACAGATCTGTTAAGGTTTAGCTTCTAGGAACAAATTTATTTATTCCTAACCATTTTTTAAATTGAGAAAATAAACTCACCAAAAATAAATGTTTGTGCTGCATTTGTAGTGGCATCTAACAGAAACATATTCTTCCACAGTGTCAAGAGTGCTGCAGAAAAATAATGACTCCAGCAATAAATCAGATGCAAGCTAAGCCTATCGGCAATAAGTTTTGCCATGATTTCACTCAAACATCTGCATGAATACTCATGTGTAAATGCATACACGCATGCACAAGTGTGTACATGCATTATGGTTCATCAAGTGCAAAACAATATTGTGGCATTACAAGTTATAAATCTGAAATAATGAGCTTTGTCCAGATCTTTATTTTTTAAGAGTTCAAAGCAAGTTCTCAAAATGATGTATCAACAACCTTAAAGATATCGGTTAGGATTGAAAAACTTTACTCTGAAACTTACATATATATACACACACATATATGCATATATATATAAATATATATATATATGTACACATGTACCCCTGAATTGAAGTGTCCTTATTCATCTGGCAGTCACTGAGAGTGGAATCCAGCCTTTAGATCTGATGGCGTAGTTTCAGCTCAAAGTTAAAAATAATTTTAGGAGGCTTATATTAACTAAATGAATGTACATGCATTTCTATTATATTGACTATATATGCCTCATTTCAGCCCCCTCAGCAACAGGAGACAGAATTTTGTATGGTTCATTGATAAGTGAGAATAGTGATGGATCCACCACCACGTTACATCCAACGTCGGTGTATAGTAGTGAGACTGCTCTGCATTTCAGACTGGAGGGATGCTCAAAACATTGTGTGGCACTTCAGAGACTGGGAGACATGCAGGAATGACCTCTGTTGGGTAGGAAAGTCCTGTTAGTCCTGTACCCTGTGGTGACTGAGCTGCTGACCCTGCGGCTGCACTGGGTGGTGGTGTCAGGCAAGGCACGCAGCCAAGTGCACAGAGCCGTGGTGTTTACTCTCACTGTCAGATGGAGCAGGCAGCCTGGCACTGGGTCTCCTCTCACAATGGACACTTTTGTGGTTAGATTAATATACCCATGTCCTTTTGTTTTGATGAGAGATCTAACAAACCCTTCATATCTCCAGAGGTGGAGCAACATCTCAGAGAAGCTTTTGCTTCTGTCTTCTGAAATGAATATGGTTTTGAGCGGCAAATAATCTATTTGATTTTGTATGTACTCTTCCCCTTTTCACTCCTTATTATTCTGGGCCCTTATACACAAATAATACTACAGCTTTTTTGGTTTTGACCTTGGTCTTCAGAACCTAAAAGTTCTTGTGGAAATAGACAAGGGATTTCTTTAATAGTTTTATTCCTAAATTCAGGAGATGCCTTTGTAGGTATGATTGTTCTGCCTTGCAAAGTAGACATTATGTGATACACTGTTCAGAGAAACAAACACACCTTTTTCTTTCTTGGCACCTTTGGCAGGACTTTTGGTTTTGCTGTCCCCTATAAGCTAAGACACCAAAATAGCTCCTATTAAATGTCACTTCTTGTGCAAGGGGAATGCTCCACCGAATCAAATGCTTTTGCAAACTGCAACACTTTTCAGTTTTCTCTGAGGTATCTCCAGTTCAGTATTTTGTAATAAAAAAACTGGCTTCTCCATCAGCTTCCATCCCAAGCTGTTACTAATGCAAGTATTGAATTATGTAACACCAGAGTTTAATATACCTTGTTGTAATTGAGGGAACAGAGTCACAGAAAGAATCAGTGATTACCTAGTTTCAATTACTGGTGACTAAATATTGAAGCATGCAGCAGAATTCAAATTCTCTGTCCTTGTTTAATACACCGCACATTTCTTCTACAGCCAGTAATAGAAAACAGGAGTTGTGCTGCAGCCATGAGACAATGCTCTGTCAATGGAACATCCAGATGCTGTGGTGAGAGGGGGCCAGCTTTCACATGGGATTATGAGGAGAGTAAGGAGCAACATATGTAAGGAACGGCAGATATTCCTTTTTTATCTTAACATTTATGGTGATTAGATCATTCTTCCAGTGGCACAAGCCAGTTTCCTGCTAGGCACTTTCTGGTGTTTTGCATGTTCTTGTTTTGTGTGTGTGGAGCAGTGGAGTGTCACTTTAGCTTCCCCCCAGCCCCCAGTTTCTCTCCATCATTGGTGTCCTTGCCATTCAATTCCTCATCCACTGAAGCACCTTACCCCATTGTCTCGTAGACAGACTCTGCCTGCTTTGAACATATCAGAATAACGTTAGCTAAGGCACCAAATGGATGACCAGCTTTGTCTTAAAGATGGTGTTTCGTTAACTTTTAACTAATGGACAAGGGCCATTTGTCTTGGTTACATTGTATCATAATAAATGGTTCAGTGTGGAATTGTGAGCAGGGAGATATCCTTGGTAATGTGAGCATGCCTAACTCTCGTGCCTTGGCTTGCTGCTGCAGGTTAGTTTCTAGGGCTGGATACACACACGTCTCTGGCTCCAGAACTTTGCTGTAGGAAGGAGAGGGATGCAAGAGAAGGAATCGCTTAATCATCCCCAGGTCTCCTTTCAGGTCTTCTTTCCTCTTCCAATGAGAAACTGAGAGGTTAGACGTGAGAAGGGGGGACCAAGACAGTTAGATGGAGCTCGAAAGGTGGAGATCAGCTACAGAAGTACATGGCATGCAGAAGGGGGAAAGAGGGAGTACATGGGGAAGGACTTGGAGGAAGAGATGAAAAAAGTGGTAGCTAGAGGTGTGAGTGGAAAGTAAGGATTAACAGACCAATGGAAATGTGTGAACAGAGGAGAGGATGGAATTTTAAGATCCCTTCTACCATGCATCACATGTAGTTTGCATATGTGAATAACACAAAACTTTCCCAGGCTTTATGCTGAGAAAGGCAGGAGCATAGTAGGGCTCATACTAGAGGAATGCTGATAGGTCCTTGTGGTTTCATACAATGCTCATGGTGCTGAATATTGTAATTTAGTCACGTGGCCAAATGGCTACTTTGCTTACAGGACAGAAGGTATACATGCCAGTAGTTAGCGGGTACCTACTGAGCCTGTTTGTGATGGGCCATTATCATTAAAAGGGCTGCATTCAGTTTTGGGTTTATACCCATGTTCTCCTCCACAGGACCAAAGAAACAGAAAGACATCAAGGCTTGCAAGCAGTTTGTACCTGTTCTGTGCTTATTGTGCATTGGTTTAAGTGAAGGCAGAGAGGACAGGACAGTGGTGACTTGGCCTCATCTTGTTTGGTTTGGCCTGCCAGTTTGAAGGCGGCATTTTTCCCTGTAACTGGCTTTCTCTGGGTGTGTCATTAAAGATACACATATTTGTGTGTATATATGTATATGACTTTGCCTTGTGATATGTGTTGATTGGTATTGTCATCATGAGAGTTCAGTTATTGTAATGAAAACAAATGGCTTACACATACAAAGGGCAAACCATGTATTTTCATGAGTTAAAAAAAAAAAGAGAGATTGTGCAGATGGTGTTACTATCTCTGAATTTCAGTATTTCTGTTTAACAGAGAATGCAGCTTCTTTCACTGCAGACAGCAACACACAAGAGGCAGACAACTCCTCCACATTAATCTAGCTATTAAAATCAGATACAGTTAAAAGTGAAGTCAGAAAACAGCAAACATGCTAGAAACAGTGGTTTACACGGGATTAAAGCTATCTGGAGAATGAGTGGAGAGGAAAAACTAGGAAATGAGGGCTTTTTATTTAGTTAAATCATATCCTCTCTGTTACACAGAATAAAATCTCTTAAGGTCAGGCTGAGCTGAGTACCAGGGGAAATCCCTCATCCCCGTGCCGCTGCAGACCATGGTTTGGGGACAGTGTGCCGCGGTGTAAGTCACGGAGCAGAGGCTGGCGTGGGCGCACTGCTCCCCGCGGGGGTCCCTGCGCCCACGGCTCAGGGAACCGTGCGGACCCCGCCGCCTCCTGCCCCACCGGCCTTGCAGAGGGTGCGGAGGAAGCCAAAATTCAACCCCGCCACACCTCAAAGCCTCGAGCGGAAAGCCGCGTGGAAGAGTGTTGCTGCTCCCGAGGCGTGTGGGGAAGCGTGTCTCCCGGCGCTGGCTGTCGCGGCGGTGACCACCCCTCGCTGCCGCTCCGCTCCGCTCCGCCCGCAGCGCCGCCCGAGCACCGCCGGTGGCTCCCGGGGCCGGGCGCTCCTGCCAGGCCGGCGCGGGGCCCTTTAAGAAAGCGCAGCACAGTAGCAGGGGCCGGCCCTGCCTCCCGCAGCCCGCAGCGCTGGAGCGGGGCTGGGGAATGGGAAGCAGTTCCTGGTCTGGGTCCGAGAGAGCGCACGTAGCAGCAGCAGCAGCAGCAGCCGCAGCAGGAGCAGCAGCAGGCACCCCAGCTCCGCTCGCTCAGCAGCATCCAGCGTGGGGATCAGCGCTCTGCCTGGCTCCCTGACGCGGGATGGACGTTCCTGAGCACTGAGCTCAGCCGCTGTAAAAAGCAAGTAGGAAAATAGACATCTGGATGAAATTGGTAAGTCAAACTAGAGTCACATCCTCTTCCTTGCAGTTTTCCAGTCTCTTAATATGTAATGTTCTTTGCAAGCCTTTTTTTTTTTTTTTTTCTTTTAAGCAGAGCATGGGAAAACATGGAGGCAAAATAAAAGTGTAAAAAAACTTTGACGATTTGTCAGTGTTTGTGCTCCTATTTTTGAAATCCTCTTTCCTACATAGAAGCTTTGCTTCAGGAGTGAAGAAGGAGAAACCAGCAAGTGCTTTTCTATGTGGGGGGACAGAAAGCTAGTAAGAGTTGTAATTGGCTTTTCCTTAGGACATGATTAAAGATTTCAAAAACCAAATAAACAAAAAACCAACAAAACAAACCCCAACTTTCAAGAAGCTTGAAATGACTTGTCATTGACTTGAGTAAAAACAAGTCTCGTCTTGAAGTCTTAAACGCACTGAGATTTGTGCAGCAAGAAGCAGGAACTGTTAAGAACTGTGTTGTCGGTGTAGCTCTGGGTGCCAAAGTAGTGCCGGGCAAATGTTGTATGTATTTGTTTAAATTTAACTAAATCCATCGCCAGCCCCGGGAGGGCAGAGGCAGGAGATGCCATTTCCCCCGCGGCGGACGGAGGGCGCTGTTGCTGCACCCGGCGTCAGCCTCCCTGAAACGCGGAGCTGGTAAAGATCCAAGGGGAAAATCGAGCGGAGGCGAGATGTTTTAAACCATTAAACCAGCAATTGTTCACACGAGCGCAGAGCTGTAGTACGTAGCATCCAGTTGGAGCAGCTAATGTTTTTAATTTTCATTCCCTTAAGTTCTGGGGGCAGTTTTTTTGTTTGATTGCTTTTTTTACGAGACGATCTGAATTACAGAGAAATATATTAGAGCCTGGTTATGACCCTGTTATCTTTTCTGGAGTGTGTTGTGGGGTCATCCTGGATCAAGAAGGGGAGGGAAAGTGTGGAATCTCTTGACAGAAATGTTACTTCAACAGTGGTGTGGGAGATGAGGAAGAACCATCACTCAGTGTTGATCAAGTTGCAGCCTGGAGTTAGACACCTGACATGGAAACATAACCTTTGTATCCAGTACAGATGTATAGCAGACGTCAGAGGTCTACGAGCTGGCTAAGACCTGTAAACCCTAATGACTGAACCACATATTGTAAAGTAGTTTGGGAAAAGGGGGAGAGTCAGGTCCGGGTATGCAGCTTTCCTCATAGAAAGCCCAATACCTCTACAGGTACAAGAGGCTAACAATTGTGCCGTATTTCATCCATATAAACAAAGAGTTAGAAAATGCAGCAATAATCTGTTCTTACCTTTGTGTGTGTATACTTGCTTATGCATCGTCACCTGGGGTGTAAAATATTCTTCTTTGTGGAGTAGGAATTTGGGTTTGCTTAAATCAAAGGCTTTAAAAGGAAAGAAGGTATTGTTTTAACTAGTGCAGCTCTCTTGTGAGTAGAGAAGGATCAGAGCTGTCAATTTCCTCTCTGATCCACCCTCTGTTAGAGCTTGATGTTTCTGTTGTGACCTGGGGCTTTGGCTGTTTCTTGAACAATCCTTTTCTGTCTGGCTGTATTCCTGTTACTTACAAATCACTTGCAGTGGAGTGGAAAGATTTGCAGGTTTTGAGTCCTTAATGTGAGACATGCTGGGCAAAGCAGGTTAAAAGAACTGAATGACCATATGGAATGCAGTCATTCTGACTTCGAATTATTATGCCTCATTGAAAAGTTTAGACTTCTACTACCTCTGCTGAATCAGTGGAGTATGTGAACAGAAGACTCCCTTCTTACCTGTAAGAGACAGTAAAACACATACTGTGCAGCAGTGCATCCTTGTGATATTAGTAGATTTTCAAGAAAAAACCCAGCCATTTCTTTATACTCCTTCTGCTTCATTAGACATCCAGGTATGAATGGCCCTTCAAAATGATTTACTGGATCAGAGGAAAGATTTCCCTCCTCAGTTCCTCTCTGAAGTAGCAGGCATTAGTCAGGTGTCTGACTACTGCCTCAGTAACTTACTGAGGAATCTCTTTCACTTCCCTTCAAGCAGATTGCAAGTTCATTGAGAATTCTAGAGCTGTCAGACATCCTGAGACACATTTGAATCTAGAAGATGCTTGCTTTCGTAGGAGGCTAATTTATGCATTCAGAGTGTCTCCATCATCACTGACGTCCAGCTAAGCTCTTAAAAGTTGCATCTCCCCACTATTTGTCTGCATTTCATGTTTAATATGGTAGCTGGAGTTGTTTCAGTTTAATTCTCCTACTTGCCACAAATGGGGAAGATAGTGTGATGTGCCAGATCCGATTTTTGCTGTGTTGTTTGGAAATTCACTTTAGTATTTGTTTTATTTTGCTCCCAAGTGTTTTGCTTTGAGTTACTTTGTACCTGGGAGTCAACACTGTAAGTCTGTCTGTGGCTGGTGCTGAGGTCATACAGTTAACTCTTGCAGAGTTCCCAGAACATTAGCTTAATATGACATATACGTGTGATATTTAAAATGTAAAGGGATTCTCCACCTATATTTTTGCCAAATTAAAGAAATGGAGCTTCCTTGAATAGCTTTTTTCACTACAGACCACTAATCTTTTTATCTGACAGTAGATACTGACAGTGTTGGCGGTGCTATAAATTCTGTGACTGCCATTGGAGCACTTGTCTACTACTTGCTTACACTGACAGTAACTCTGCTAAGTGAGTTTAGCCAGAGCAAGACTCATGATTACTCAACTAATTACTGTCAGCTTGGTTTCTAATATAATTTTTTTGGTCATTGTTTTGCAGAGCTTCAGGTTAATTCATCTTTGAGCATCTTGTAATAGTTTACTTGATGAAGCCTACTGCAAAATCCTTTCTCTGATAATGTTTCTGGTGTCATGAAGTGCTGTATGTTACCACAGGCTATGAAGGCTTGTTGGTGCTCACATAGCTGAGGTGAATCTGGCCTTATTCTTTGTTGTAGGTAAAGCCTCTTTCTGCTTTATATAACAGAACCAGGATCCCAACTTAAAACCCCAGTTTTATCAAAGGCTCACTGTGCTGGTGACGTAGTAACCTGCTTTTTTTTTTTGATAAGAGGTTTCATAGTTTTTTATACTGAACAGTGATAGGTGTGGTTTTATGGCTGATTTATTTACCTGTCTCTGCTTTAGCATTTGGAATGCCACGTTTTCCATTACATGTGGGACAAGTTTATTTTTATAAGTGGAGACCTCTCAAGATGTTGTCCTGTGCAAGATCAAAAAATGTTAATTTGCAGAGAATATGAAGGAAAGTAAGTAAGATTTAATAGCTTTGAAGGTGGATATGGAAAGGAATTAATGCAGGAATGTGCTCCCCAGAGAATATTTTCAGTGAAGTAGATACCTCAGTGCCGCTAGTCCTGACTCTGCCAGGGAGACTACATCAGATCTGTCAATACTCATGTGGATAAGCATCCTCCAAAGAATTAATTTATTTTCATCTTCACATATGTACATTTGTCATCTTGTGTCTGAGACAACTGATGACTGAGCTTTTCCTTTTATTATGTGTAATGCCCAAGTTCTTTTCTTCTTAGCCAGATTCATCAGAATCCTTGAAAACTTCAATCTCTCTTTAATCTCAGTCTATTATTGAGAGTATTATTTCTTAAATGTAAAAATGATGAACAAGAAGTCTTAAAAAAATTTTAGGTACTCTACCAGTTTAATTATGCTTACAAAAACATGGTAGTGACCTAATGTATCATTACATTATCACATTTAAATGCAGCATTGACCTTGCCAGCCAGTAAATCAAGCAATGGCGAAATCCCTTTTGTTCTTTTTGCTACACCCTGAAACCTGTGAAATAATCTTCTGAGCATTTGGCAAAAGTATGTATCAAGTTGATGTGTTTTGTAGCATGAAATGGGGAAGAGAGGTAGGAATTTTTGGCTTTCTAGGGACCAAATAAGGCACTGCTGAGATTCCCCCCTCCTCCTTTTGCATAAATTCAAGAGACCATGGATTGTAAAGGTTCCGTGTGAGAAAAAGAAAAAAACCAAGGTGGCAGCTGGCAGTTCTGTTATTTAGTAAGGGCTGCATTTCTCAGTGCCTTCATTAGAAAGAATAACTTTTACACTCAGGGCTATTTTTTACCATCTTGTCAAATTGTCTCTTTGGGGAGGGAGTGGGGTGGGGTGTGGCATGGGACCGATTCACTGCGCAGCTTCTGACTTTTGAAATGGAGCACAGATTAAAAGCAGTTCTGAAGTCTTCATCTGCATCACTTTTAGTTTCCTGCTGTCACACATTGTTCCATTTGAGAAATGTGACATGGTGAGAAAGTGGGTGGGCAGAAGGAGCATCCAATGATGAACTCTCGTTATGCCACGTTGTGTATAATGCAATATCCAGAGGCAGCAGGGAGGCTAATGGCACTTTGCAACTGCCCTTCCCAGTTCTTTTCACTTGTGATTCACTTTTTATTTTTACCTGGGTGTTTTGTCATTAAGCCAATATGATATTTTACCAGTGTGTGTCTAGCTGTGCAGACTTTTTCTAGATATGTATCAAGATGTACCTGTAACTTTACCTCCCTCGTCTTATTAACTGGCATGACCATACACTTCTGTTTATTTTGAAATCCATGGAAAGTACATGAAGAAACACTGTAATTTTATTTCTCGAAGAGAATCTTTTTCAGCAGCTGATGAAATCCAAGCTCATGCCAGATGAAAAGCTCCTGTGTTATCATTTTCAGTTAATTAAAAAAATAAAAGCCAAATCCCTTACAGCAGTGGTTTTATAAATACTATGTGTGTATGTGTGCATGTATGTGCATGCCTACACCAGTGCTTCACTCTCAGGTTGGCAGCCTGTGCCTTCGACAGCACACTGGAAATGATCATACACTTCTAGGTTCAAGACCTGATGCAGAGATACAGAAGTGGATGGAGGAGTTTGTTTGTTTTAGTACATCTTGCAGTAGCTGAAACAGACCCAAAATAAAGTAAAAGCTTTAGTGTTTGCGTTAAGATGGCAACACTTTTGTTGTCTTTTTTTTTGTGTTTTTGTTTGTTTGTTTGTTTTGTTGGGTTTTTTTTTTTTGTTTGGTTGGGGTTTTTTTGAAGAAACATGCTAAAGGCTCAATTTTTATCTTCTGGTAGGCAAGCAAAATATTTTTACTGGCAATTTGATACTTTATTAAAATGAACACTTGCTTGATTAAATGTGCCAAATTTGTGTGTGCTAAAGGGCAGGAAGCTGAGTTTTCTGGAATAGAAAGGTGCACTGGCAGCAGGGGCTGAACTACCTCTTGGCACCTTATCTATCTATTAAGTCCAGATCCCAGTAAGCTGAAGGATTATTATCGTCAAAACATCTTGGACAGCTTCACCAGTGAGTTAGATTTCTTTTGCTTTCCTTTTAAGAAGGTAAAATTCATTTCTTTTGGGTGAAAGCTGTTAAACTGACAGACCTGGAAGACTGCAGTCTCTTCTTTCAGTCACAGAATAAGTGATGCCTTGGACCATGGCTGAGTGACCGTCCCAAGGGCTGCTCTCTAGTTGTGTGTTTTGGGTCAGTCAGGATCAAACCCGAAGTTTGGCATCTTTCTGTTAAACTTCTTTTTGGGTTTTTTGTTTTCTGTTTGGTTTGGTTTGGTTTGGTTTGGTTTGGTTTGGTTTGGTTTTTTTTCTGGCCAGCATTGTCAGATTCCTGACAATGGGCTGACTATTTAGGTAGATTTTGGGGTGGCTTCTTCACCTCATTAGGTTTTGCCGACAGAAGTCCTTGTGATCTTTTTGTTTCAAGTGACAAACTTGCTCGCTTATCAGGACAGCCTTGATCAACTCATTTCGCATGAGCAGTAATCAAATGGGAATGGCTTTTGGTCATCATCCAGAATGGATTCAGCCTAGTGACCTGGTAGAAGGACATATTGTATTCCATTGCCAGTCCTGTGAATCATTCAATCTCCCGATTCAATGCGGTTTTTCAGTACTCCACTTGCATTACACCAGTGTGTGTTTTTAGGCTCTGCGTTCTTTTCCTGATTCAGAGGCCCTTTGGAAAGTTTCAAGTGGGCTTTTGCATTAAGCTCATCTGGAAATCAAAGACTGTGAACTGCTGATGCTTCCTTTCAGGGTGGGACAGAGGGACTGTGTGTCACAGTGGCACAGAGATTGTTGTAATACCTGCAAGGATGTGTAATAACTGTAGTGTAGACTAAACCTTTTGGCAGGATATGGTATTTTATAAAAAGCCATACTGTTTTTAAATATTAAGCAAACTTTGTATTTTTATGTTTGTATATACGTCTGCTTCCCCTTTTCCCTGAGATTTAAACAATAACTGTCTTTTAATCATAATCTCTAGGAAAATAAAAAAATTCTGTCTATGGAGAACTTGATCATAAAAGTATATATTTGTACTGGAAGCTGTTTTTCACTCTTTGTGCTGGTTATTTTTTAATGACACACTACTCAAGTTATAGAGTGAAACTTGGCCAAGTAGTTCCAACTTCCTGTTTCTTGTTCACTTCCCTAGCAGTTCTTTCATCGTCTAATACTACACAGCATTTGGGTTGGAAGCCCTTCAGGGATTTATTTATATTGAACAACCTTTTCTTTTTTCTTTTTTTTTTTTTCACTTAAGAAAAAACCCAAGAACAAACAATGAGTTCTAGTGATGTTAGGTTTTAGGCAATAATGTTACGCTTTTGCCAACCATCCAATGTCGTGTTTAAGGTGGCTGACTTGTAGGTGAAATTAAAATGGAAAAATGAAAACATACTCCAGACAAGTTATTTTTTTCCCTGTTTCATTTACCTTTTCAATGCAACTTAATTAGGTGGAGGGAATGAAACTACTACAGTTCTTCAACTTTGAGCACAGTAAGGAGAACAAGCAAGTGACTGTGAAAGTTTGGAGACTTATGCTCATGTTTGTTACTTTGACTTCATGTCCCAAGGCCCAGTCAATCAAAATAGTTCAGAGAGAAATTTTCAATTTCTCAGCCTGAGAACAAAATGACATGAATAATCAGGCATCTAATCTGCAAAATTCTTTAGGGAAAAATAGCATCTCGTACCTCAGAAATATTTGCGCTCTTGGAAGTCTTGTCTCGTGTCCTTACTCAGTGATTAACAGAAGTCTTTTCATATTTCAGAAGAATTTTCTAATCTGCACAGAGTGCTGCAAGGTGTTTTAATAAGAAAAACTCTTTTTAATGCTCTTGCATGTTTTAACATGATTTCTTTGGGAACTAGAGCAAAGATCAACAGGAGTAGAGTTCTAGTACAGGGTACCTGCAATATGGTTCAGTCTTTAAGCTGTGGCTATTTTTTTTTCCTTCTGAAATTTTACTTCATTTACAAACCTCTTTGACACCAAAAATCTGCTAGACCAAGGGGTCTAGGGGACCAGTGCAGCATTCTCAGCCCTCGGAATTTCTTGTGGGACAGCAGTCACAGGGAGCTGGTGGGTTACCAAATACATATAGGGACTCTGAAGACCACTTTGTATGGAGCGCAGATGAAAAACCAGCAGAACAAACCAGCACCACCAAAAGAACTTCTGCAAGAAAAATGTCTGTACTCTCCTTTTTTTTTCAAATGCCAGAGATCAGATATGGTAAACAGTGTTGATGTGTGTGGACAGGATTAGATAGCTACTGCTGTACAACAGTATGTAATAAATGATGTGTATTTAAGAATATGTGTAGATGAATAATGGATGCATGCAGGTATGAGAGTGATTGTTGCTTTGTAGTTGTACAGTTTGAAGGGCCTGAGGTGGATTTGATTCTACACATGGCTGCATGTGTGGAAGGGATATACATGAAGTTATCATGCTACTTGCTTTATTGAGCCCCTTATCCCAGTGTCTGAAACTGTGATTTGTTATGCTGTGATATGATCCGAAATAGAACCGCAACTCACTGTAGCGGGTTCTTTCAATCCCCTGAGAATGTTTGTCTGGCTTAAATGCATGAAACTGAAATGTGTAATACAGAGCTGCAGCTTATCATGAAACTGAAATGTGTAATATTGTGCTACAGCTTATAGATCAACACTGACTCCATTTGTGGGAATGAATGAATACCTCATGTTTGATGTGCTACAGGAGAGTTCACAGATGATTCCTTATGTTACAGTGCTATATTTTTCATGCTTTTTCAGCTTCATGTGTTTAGCGTTTTCCTGTGTATAGAAGAGGGTGGTATTATCCTGGGCTTTTCAGTATAAAAATAGAATGTGAAGAGACTTCTCCCTGCTGACTCTTTTTAATGCTTTCAGAGACTTCTTTCCAGCAAAACTTCAGTCAAGTCTGAAAAAGACAGGTGATCATTTCTATACCCATCCACACATTTCTCAGCTGTAAAACTTCTTTGTTTCACTTGAATTCTTCCTGCATGATTTTGTATGTAAATTTTCTCACTTATTTACCTCTTTTTACAGTTCCTTTGACAGCTTTAACCTCTGGATGCAGGTCAGTGAAGATAACTTCTAACAATGTAGTCAACTGATTGCATAGTAGGTGGGAGGAGTCACCTCCATACTGCTCCTTGCAGGTGATCATAGATATCATGGAACTTTATTCCTGTTTCAGTGTTCCCTTATGACCCAAATTTTTACCTAAAAATACATAAGTACATACAGGTGAATCAATGTCACTCAAAAAAAACTTCCATAAATTTGCTTAATATAGGAAGCAGACTCACTCTTATTCTAGCTGCCCTGCTAATACTTCAATTTTAATGTACCTTGTCTCTGGTTTTTATTTGTTTATCTATCCTGTCTTGGCTCAGCAGCAGATGAGGTGTGCAGGACTGAAAGAGACCTCCTGAGTCATGGAGTACACTGTTTCTGTAATTGCAGGAAATTATGTTGCAGGATTCCCTTAGTTAATTTATCAATCTCTGTCTTGAATGGCTTTTGCTCCTGTTGCTTCCTATTGGGAAGCCATTCAAGAACCTCACTCTTCTGATGTTTAGAAATCTGCTTCTAATTTCCAAACTAAATTTGTTCATAGCCAGTTCGTGCCCATTTGGTTTTGTGCCAATTCTGCTCTCTAACTTTAATAGTTTCTCCCCTTTCTTACAATCCTCCTGTGATCTAAGAGGGTTCTTGTCTTTCTCTCCTTCTGTTTTTCCCTAAGAGGGAAGATAATTAAAATCGTACATCTCTTCATTATGTTCTTCATTATCAGTGTCATTGTGTCTTGGTTTGATAAATCCTTTAGACTTGAGAGCTTTTTAGCCTTTCCTGTCAGTTCTCAGACAGAAGCACTACAAGGTGGCTGTTTGTGTTTTCCTAGACAGACAGTATGTGTAACTTTGTTAACTCTGAGGTGGGGAGGGTGAGATGGTAAGAGGGAGAAAGTGGCCTGCATGTTTCTGCATCTGTAAAAAAGCTTTAACTGGGGACTTGGTGAAGAATGACTTGAGTTTGAGGATCTGGTCCCTGGGATAGGCAAAGGCATCAATCCAGTTTTTTCATCCAGTCCAGCTCTCCCATTGCTCTGTAAAAACTTGCTTGAAATGAGCAGCTGATAAAACTTCTGGAGGGGATGCAGCTCACAAATGAGTTTTTGAGGGCAACTTTCCAGCTGTTTCCTCAGAAGGAATGAGGCAAGCAGCTCCCAGAGCCCCAGACAAATGCCTGGGATCTTTCTTCTTCAGAGTACATGGAGAGTCCCTGAGAAGGACCGCGAGGCCGGAGGCTGATGGAGAGATGAAGCCAAAGGCCTGTAGTGGGAACCTCCTGCTGTCAGGATCCCACGCTAGGCTGCACTTGAGGGCAGGCATGGAGGAGAGAGAGAAAGCTGAGTAAGGTTTGCTGTGACCTCAGTGTATTCCCATGCAGCTTCCTCTCTAGGCAGTACTTGATGGCATCATTTACAAGATTCTTCAAATGCCCTTAAACTCAGTAAAAAAAAATGCACAGTCCATTCAGCATGCTGCTCTATACTGTCCTTACCACGATGCTACTGATCTTAAAGCGATAGGGTTTAGGATGGATGTCTCTTACAAGACAGCTTTTTATTTAGCAGAGTGTATCAAAACCAGGGATTTTTGCAGGGAAGTACCAGTCTCTATCAAGATGTCCGAGGTTTAGTGGGAAATTTTGGGGCAGCAGGACAAAAGGCCGAGAGGAGGGAGAAAAGCAAAACAAAAGGTCTGGGTCCTGAATCAGATCAAATGGTAGATAGTAGGTAGGCAGGGCAGATGGTGTGAGAGTAGTGGGACTTCTGTTCAGATCTATCACCTTAAGGAGAATGTAGTGTTTATGAGCTCTTTTGAAGTTGTTGTCTGTATTTTTCTGTGTATGTTAAGTTGTTTCGTTTGATTACCAAAGACATTTTTTCATTGGCGTGTTTTCATTAATTTTTCCAAGAGCAAGTTTTCAAATATACCTCTTAGCTGCAGGAGCAGCTGCAGGAGCAGCTAAGAGGTATGCGCACACAGCTTGCTGTATCCTGCACTCCTTGTGTTGCCCCACTGCTGGGATTTTACCAAGTAAGATAACTCTGGAATCCTCCTGGAATGAAGGTGCCTGGGACTAGTGCAAAAGAATATTTGGGAATCATTTGCTAATTCAAAATAATTACTGTTCCTCTTCTCCAACAGATTTACTTAAACAGTCTTAATAATTCATTGCATGAGGTGCTTATGCTTTGATGACCATAATTAGATACATTTTAAATTGACCTTGATTGTATTCAAAGAAGCTGAACTAGTGTCTTTCTTTTCTCATCCATCCTAATGAACTTCAGCAGGAAGAATCTAGATTTACAGGTGAAGAATATCTCTAATCAGTGCCAACGTAGACTGAGTAGAGCTAGCTGGAGATGCCCTGTGCCTGGTAGATTTTTCAGAACCCAGCATACTCTTCTGTTTTACAACAAGACTTATAGTCACTCACTGGTTCTTTGTTAGTTTATAAATAGGAATGGTAATGATTGGCCCTACTTATATAAGAAATTAGTCTGGTTGAAAATCTTTCCCTTTTTAGCTCATATATCCTTATGCTTTGATTGCATTCTGTGATAGTCTCCCAAGATGAAGAAGTGACATTAACTGTACTACATGTATACCTCTATTCTCTCATTGGAAAAATGTGACAGAGTTGGGGGAGGATGCTTGGCTATGCTCTCTGTGTTATCTAGGCACTCCTTCTCCCATGGAGGTAACACAAGTTTTGTGCAGCTCCCGTGGCTCAGCTCAGGAGCCCTGTGTGCAGGAGATAGATGCTGGAGGAGTTCTCAGGACACTAAAAAAGAGAAGGGTGATTGTGCTGTTGATGCTTGGTCAGTACTTGCAAGGACTTAGGAGGCTGATGTTGAGCCATACGCCAAGATGTGGCTTCCTGATGACTCTAATCAAACATCAATAAACAGTCCCCCAGTGTTCTCTCTTTTTGGCTCCTCACTTGTTGCACTGAAACTGAGGAAGACAGTCATGAGTCTGAGTTCTGCTGGTAATTCTTGTTAGAGCTCTTTGGTCAGGATTAGTTGTACTTTCTCAGTCTGTAATCCTGGGGAGAAGGTTCATACAGGACAGGCAGAGCCAGAAATAAATATGCTTTTAAAAGGCCATATAATGTCCATAGAAGGAAACAAATGGCTGCATTCAGCTTATAGGAATGACAAAATTCTTTGCTATTACCTTCCACCTGTCAACACCCTCCTGGCAAATGTGATATTGAATACATTTAACAGGTTCAGACTCTAAGGGCCTGATGATGAACATTCCTGCTGTGTTTTCTTTAATTTCTTAGTAAATGTGTACATTTGTGATACACTGAGCATACTGTGCCTGGTACTGTAAGCCTTGCTTGCAAATGCAGCTCAGTTATTTGTCTACATCTTGCAGTTGCCATTCATGCAAAAGGCCAAGGCAAATTACCAAAACAATTTCCAGTGGGTTATTTTGAGGAAGAAACAGGCTGGGCACTGATCTCTTCTCTCTGGTGACCAGTGACAGCATCCAAGGGAATGGCCTGAAGTTGTGTCAGGGGAGGATTAGTTTGAATATTAGGAAAAGGTTCTTCACCCAGAGGGTGGCTGGGCACTGGAACAGGCTCCCCAGGGAAGTGGTCACAGCACCAGACTGACAGAGTTCAAGAAGCGTGTGGACAACACTCTCAGGCACATGGTGTGACTCTTGGGGATGGTCCTCTGCAGGACCAGGAGTTGGACTTTGATCTCAGTGGGTCCCTTCCAACTCAAGATATTATATGATTTTAAGAAAAGACATGTGAAAGCTTTAGCTCTCAGCATGTAAGCAGTGTGTAAGTGTACAGCAGCACTAATGCTGCTGAAAGGAGAGTTTCTTTCGAAAAGTAATGCAATAGCTGGTCGAAGTGATGTGAGGAAGAAGGGGTAGCCTGGTCTTCGCAGCAAATAAATGCTAAATTAAAGAGGTCCTCACATAATGAAAACATTCTGTTGTGTTTATTTTTGTTTTGGGATTTGTTTATTTATTTATTTTTACCATCTAGAACTTCATAGATAACCTCGACGTAGTCTGCACAACAACCTGATGGTTTGTTTGAAAAAAACAGCATCTCCATTCATCAAATCAAGGTACAGTGCTTTAAATTGAAAAGTTAGTTAAATTGTCAAAAGAGAGTATTGTGAAGGTTTCATTGCTAAAGAGGCTTTCAGTTACAAAAATATTTTTAGTAGCGCTGTTTTTAGACTAGTTTGGGGGTTTTTTGGCTCTCTGATATTAGCAACCTGCAATTTAGTTTCCAGGTGATTTGTGTCCTGGTGTTCAGTGGGAAATCTTTTCATTCTGAATAAGGACCTTCTGCTAAATGTTTTTGTCCATGCCCTTCTTGTTATCTTCCCCCATTGTGTGTTTGAGATATATTCATGGGAGCTTTGTGCACAGCTGACTGCTTTGTTGCTTTTGACGTGCTTCCTGGTGACAACAGCAAAGGCATTTAATGTTTGTAAAAGGCAGGATTGCCCTTGACTTATTGACAGCAGTCAATGCCAAGTATGGAGTCAGAATGGCCAGACCTGTTAACAGGTGTGGAGGTAGGAAAAATCTCATGGTGGTTCTTATGCAGGACTATATTTAATGTGTGCTGTATAAAGATTATGCCTCTGAAACAAAATTGAATTTCACAGTTACATGGAAAATAAACCAGATCTATTTATGGTGCTTAAGTGAAGAGTTAGCTGTCAAACAAAGCTGGCCCAAATCTGGTTCTACTGGTATAGTTTAGAGCTTTGTTTGGACTATTTCTTATGCAAGACAGAAGTTTAGCTGTTTCAAGATGATTATCTCTTTGATAAATTATGTGAGTATGTGCTGGGGTGACCCTGGCTGCAGGCCAGGTGCCCACCAAATCTACTCTGTCACTCTCCTCAGCTGGGCATGGGGGAGAAAATATAATGAAAGGCTTGTGGATTGAGATAAAGTCAGGGACAGATAACTCACCAATTTCCATCATGGGCAAAGCAGACTCACCTTGGAGAAATTAGTTTAATTTATTACCAATCAAATAATAGAGTAGGATAATGAGAAATAAAACCAAACCTTAAAAATACCTTCCTCCCATCCCTCTCTTCTTCTTGGACTTAACTTTACTCCCAGTTTCTCTACTTTCTGCCTTCAAGCAGCACACGGGGATATTCATCACACGTTATCTCTGCTGCTCCTTCCTCCTTAGGGGAAGGACTCCTCACACTCTTCCCCTGCTCCCATATGGGGTCTCACACATGGGAGGCAATTCTCCATGAACTTCTCCAGTGGGAGTCCTTCTCATGGGCCTGCTGTTCTTTGTGAACTGCTCTGGCATGGGTCCTCTGTGGGATCTTAGGTCCTGCCAGCAAACTGTTCCAGTGTGTGCTCCTCTCTCCATGGGCCTACAGGTCCTTCCAGGACCCTCTTTCAGTGTGGGCTTCTCGTGGGGTCACAGCCTCTTCTGGGCAACCACCTGCTCTGGCATGGGTTGCTCCACAGGCTGCAGGCAGACATTTACGCCACCATGAACCTCCACAGGCTGCAGGTGGATTTCTGCTTCCCTTGTGGACTACCGTGGGCTACAGGAGTGCAGCTGCCTCACCATGGTCTGCGCCACGGGCTGCAGGGGAATCTCTGATCCTGCACCTGAAGCACTTCTACACCTACTCCCTTTGATGTCTTCATAGCTGTTTTGTGTGCAGATTCTCATTCCTCTTTCCAGCTGAAGTTGCTGTTTCACAGTTTTTTTTCCTCTTCTCCAATATGTTAATCCAGAGCCACGACCAATATCGCTGATGGGCTCAGCCTTGGCCAGCAACAGGTCTGGCTTGGAGCCAGCTGGCTTTGGCTCTATCAGACACAGAGGAAGCTTCTGGCAGCTTCTGTGAGAAGCTGCCGCTGTACTGCTGCCCTCCCCACCAGTGCTACCAAAACCTTGCCACAGAAACCCAGTACAGAGTCTAACATTCAGACCTTGCTTTTGCTTGAAAATATTTCTACAACGAACCTTCATCTTGCTATATGTGCTTCATATTGAAAACAGAGACGAGGAATATATGTAGACAGAACTGTTAGTTTATGAAAATGGCTTTAACCTGGGCACTATTCTGATTCTTCTTGTGAAGTGGGAATATTGGTATTTCTGGAAATTAACATGTTGTCATTTCAACACTGCAGATGGGTACAATTTCCTTAATTGAGTTTTCTCACAATCAGCATGTAGTTCTGCCTCTGATCTTCTTTTACTCGTTACCAAGTCTTAATTTGTAGAGTTTCCTTTTTAAGTGGTTTTAAATGGAGCTCAGCTTTCCTGAGGCAGGCTTCAGTGACACTTTCTGGGCACTGTTCACTGGGTCTTTTCTTTATCAACACTAACTATGTCCTGCCCAACCTGTCTGAACACAGTCCGGTTCTGGGCTCTATAACCAGGGAAGTGAAAATTGATGGCACTTTACCCTTTTTTTCAAATGAGTAAATATCTCTAAGTGGCATCTATGGACCCAACCTGAAACAAAAATCTTTCATATCCCAATTCCTTTGAACAGCCCAAAAGCAGGTCTTGTTCCTTCTCTCTTGTTTTAACTTCAAGCATCATTATAATTTAATTAGGAACATGTTCTCTTATGCAGACAGAGATAATGATGAGTAACTGATGGTACTCCAGTACCATCAAGTTTCCAATGGAACTTGCAGAAGAAACTGTGCACTATTGCACTCTTCAGTTACTCTTCTAGAGAATGGCAGAGGGCCTTGGGAATCCTGCCTTGCTGACTCTGTATTCGGCTTTGGGATAAGGTAGGAGGGAATATAGTTCATCAGTGGGTCAGAGGATGGGTTACTTGGATTTCTGGTTCATTAAGTATATATTTTGTGTTTGTTGGTGTGGTGTGGAATAGCAGTGTGTGATTCTGAAGACTGACTTGGTGCCTAACTTTGCATCATCTATCTATTCTGGGTGGGATCCAGACCTCATCAGAGTTGGTGCCAGCACTCTTACTTTGGCTTCTGTGAAAGTCTGTTCTGTCACAGTCCGTGTGATTGATTTCTATGTAATCATCTTTTTGGGGCTAATTTTTTATCGTATTTGCCCTATGTGTTGCATGTGGCATTTTCCAAATTTCGACAATCTGTTATCTCTGAGTCTCTTCTTTCTCTCCCTGCAGGATTGAGTAGCCTTAAACTGGTAGACTCCATTGAATTAGGGAGTTTTTAGGATGAAAGAAATATAATACAGCAATAAAAGTGGTGGATTAGTTTGAAAGCACCCTTCCTAATTAAAAGAGATGAAATTCATCTCTCACATTCTTTTGTGTGAATGTAAGGTTCTTTGTTTAGGTTAGAAGATTCAAATTGTCCCATGAAAAACTTTCCCTCCTCCTCCCTTTTATCTTGGGTGGATACACATGTGCACATGCACACACACGCACAGGGATACATGAGCTCTGGACAGTTCATGTAAAATTACGTCACCTCTTCAAATCATGCTGTACAGGAATGTTTTTCTCCTACCTTTTCTGACCAACTTAGCTAGAACTTAGATGTCTGAGTTGTCCAAAATAAAAATTTAGGGTACTTAAAATGTACTTCCTGGTTTTTGATACTTTTTATCAAAAAAGTCAGAAGAGCTTCCATAAACCCCAGATGTCTCAGTGTTATTTTTTCCTCCTTCACTTTTTTATTTTTACCTCTGTCATGTTGATGGAATTGGTGCATGGAGTATGTAGAGGTGACCCAGGCAGGCTTTTCATATCTCTGTTGTCTTCATATATTCCCATTTCCACGGACTTAAGTTTCATTTAAAGGATCCTCACCTTCTCTGTTGCTTCCAAAAATCTTGAACTAAAGTTTTCCCTTGTCATGTCACAGATATTGTCTTGCCTCTATGATGTTTTTGTCTTGAGCTACGCTTTGCTAAGTTTCACAGGCATCAGATTCCTTGCCAAGTAGTGAGAGAAGGGTTTTTGAGAGCTCTGCCTCTGAACGGTACCACAGCCTTTCCAGATTACAGGCCTTGGCTGAATTTTACAGCCTTAAAATTCATATTCATCTTGTGTCGTTTTTTTCCCATGGACTGTTATCTCCTGAGTTCCATATTTATCTGCCTGAATGACTGTCTGTCATTGCCTCATGGTTTTTCTTGTGTCTCATTCTTTACTTTCAGCTGTCTGTTCTTTTCACGGGTTGTCTTTCTTCTGAACTTGAACAGCTACTGG
Organism: Lycocorax pyrrhopterus obiensis; assembly: GCA_014706295.1. NCBI lineage: Eukaryota > Metazoa > Chordata > Aves > Passeriformes > Paradisaeidae > Lycocorax > Lycocorax pyrrhopterus. Next base: position 29,905,110 of record JACSVZ010000004.1, on the reverse strand, counting down.
TTTTGCTTATCCACATTTAAGCTTCTGATTGGGACCTCTTGAAATATTTGTCCTCCCAGAATTTTTGGCTCTGGTTAGTCTTCCATTATCACCTTTCTTTCTTTTCTTCTGCGTTTGACATTTTTCCCAGATTATGCTTATCTCTGTGCATTCAGGCCTCCTATCTCAACCTTCCATGTAGAGGAATAGTATAAATGGTATAGATTTGCCAGAAAATAACCCTTCACATGTCACATTTTGAGACAATCTAACACAGTCTGTGATAAAATAGCTGAGAAATTTCACTGCTTTCGTGTCCAAATGATGCTTCACAGAGCATCATTTGAGCAGATGAATTTTTAAAGCTTGGTGTTTTAAACAGGTCCTTGCTCTAGAGAACATCATTATAACATAAAGAGTAATCTTACTCTTGGCCAATGACTTTTAATCCTGAAGTACTTAGAAACAAGCTGTTGTTTTGGTGACCTGCCATGTCTCTGTGAAATGACATTGCTGTCACTGTACAGAGGCAACACCAGTTGATTCTGTGCCATGAGAGGTATGGTACTGAATGCCTTTTATTCTCCTTTTCTTCTGTCTCTAACCATTAGTTTGCATGTTAGGTGATGCTGAAATGAAGTTATGGAAAGCAACAGCAACTTACCAGTGCAGTATTTTGGCCCCATGGCTTAGGATGGGAAATGCAGGGTGCACACAGACAGATCTGAGCTAACTTTAGTCTGGGGAGCTTAGAGATCTGTTGCAGCAAACCTGTGGTGTCTTGAACTTGAAAATGTGTTAGCCACCTGTATAAGTAACCTGACTTCTAAGCAGGCTTAGCTTTTACAAAAGTCTCTGCTGTGATCCCTCAGTGCTGTTTTACCCAAGTAATCTAAATTAAAGTTAGAAGGCCATGACTTAATGCATCACAATCAGACCTTTTGTTAAAGCCAGAAATAACCACAGCTTCTCTAATACCAAGTAGATTTAAAAATACCTCACTCTCTTATGTCTATTTTTGTATTTCCCCATTTGTCCTCTCCAGGAAAAGTCTCTTGTTCTTCCTATACTTCAGTTCCTCTGTGTGCCCGTATCTGTGCACCTCTTTGTAACTTGAAGCATCAGAGATGTGATGGTCTGTGGCCAAATGTGTCATAACCCCTTTGCAATAGCCTCATTAGCATTCACCAACACTGACTCCTTCATCTAATGACTCCAGTTGTCTCAGCTTCTCTATGGACAGAGCAGGAAATGCATGGAGGAGAGCTGGAAGTAAGTCTGTAGAGGCTGGCAGAGCCAAGGGGTGTTCTGTGTAAACTTCAGTGGTCTAGACTTAGAGAATGGCAACTGGAAAGCAAAAGATGACAAATCCAGTCTGTCTGTTTGGCTGCAGATGTGCAGTTAAAAATCACAGTAATGTGGATACTGTTGTACTGCAAGCAGAGAATCCAAAATCAATAGTGATAAGGCTGAAAAAGCATGGACGCGAGCACAGATGTAAATGCCCAACCAGTCCTAGTGTCACTGAGAAGTGACTTTGGTGTTACCACTGGACAGATGATACATTGAAATCTTAACATTGGTACAGAATCGACTGAATTTTTTTGGCAATCTTGGTCCACATAGGTACTTTTTCAGGAAGCAGAATCTACTATGCAGTCAGCTGGATGTTAAACCTAACATGGTTTAACCAAATCCTCAATTTAGTGGTCATAGGCTCATGAAAAATCCAGGGCTGAAAGTAACTCTGAAAAATTATCTGATCCAACCTTTTATGGGAAAAGAAGCCTAGATGAGATTATCTAGCTCCCTGTCCAATTGTATCTTGAAAACCTCCAGTGACGGGGTCTCTAGCATATCCATGTGGAGGTTGGTCCAGTGATTGACTGTTCTCACTGTAAAAAAATTCATTCTTATATCAGGATGAGCAGGTTTTTGTTAGTATTTTAATGGCTGATTCTGCTAAACTTTAAGAATAATGCTGTGTAGATTTTTCCTTTTCCTTTCCTAAAAACTCCTTTCACCTTTACCAAACTCTTGGATGGTCAAAAGCTTCAATTTTCCTCCCTTTTCTTCTCTCTCTTCCTCTTCCTTCCCTCTGCCTCCCATTGTAGCAAAGATCATGAACAGCACATAACTGAACTGAGGGAAAGCAGAAAAGTTTCACAGTGCACGTTTCTTTTCCTTGAAGGGTTCTTCTGGAACTGGCTGGTCTGCAAACATTCCTTTGATCCTGAAACCTGGTGCCTTTCTGCAGGACTTCAAATTTTTGGATGTTTTGTTGTGTTGTTTGCCCATGATCCTTGCAGTGCTTAGCAGTAACAGTGAAAATTTTGACCATCACCTTCACATTATGACTCTAAACACAAAGGTCTTAAGAAAAAGCTACGACTTTGCACTTTTCACAGTAAGAACATACTTAATACTTTTTTTTTTTAAATATGGCTTTCATATCTTCTCCACTGAAGCTGTTCCAAAGCTGTCATCCTCTGTAGAAGTGGCATTGAAGTGATGGCGTGGCAGAGAGACAGGCATTAAAAATAGCATGACCCAGGAATCATTTGCCTTCTCCTGTGGTGTCTGAGCTTGGAAAAATTGTCCAGATTATTTGCAGTCTGCAGGCTTCAGAATAAATGGGAGTTGTGCTCTTTAACTGAGCTTTGCTTAGAGGACAAAGCAGATGAAAGTGCTGCTTGTGTGACTGAGACCAATGCATCAAGTTGGAACATCTGATAAAACTGTTCTATTTGGACTTGCTCTCAATCCCTTGATAAAGTGTTCTTTTTGTCTTGGTACATGTGGTTAAATGTATTTAGGACAGAGTATCTGTCCTCAGCTTTGCGCTTCGATCTGAACATTTTGGTGTCACTTTAACCCTGCTAATAAAGCAGGAGTTTCCAATAGCAGATCTGCAAGATTGGCATAGATATTATTTGGTGCATTTTATTTCTCAGTGTTTTAAGCAATGCATAGTGTTTCTTTTTGCTTTCAGTCTAAGCCCAAAAAACTCACCGAAAATAACCAATCCACCAGAGCTGTGTGACTGGAAATAGATTAATGAATAACTATCATCCTTTAACTGTTCTGACAATGAGGCTTTGTAGCTTCAGAGAACTCTTTCTTCCCAGATCTGTCAGGCCATTGGGCTAAAGATGTATCAATATTTGTCAGTGGTAGGTTTCTGTAACATTTGATTTCTGCTGGCAATTTTTTGCCTCTTCAGAATTTGTAGAGATGACCAAGTCATTGTCTCTTCCTGCTACAGAGCATTTTTTACCTGGAATCACTTCTTGTCACTACAAAGCAAAACCAGCTTTTAATTCTATGCCTGGAATTCTAGTGGTGCCTGCTAAAGACTGCTTTAATGCCTGAGGCTCCTGTCATTCTGTTGGTGGGTTAGAAGTTGGAGGGACAGGATATGGATCCTGTGGCACAGCTTTGGAAAACTGGAGATTAGGTTCTGTGGTTTTAGAGTCACTGAAAATCTTAGATTGGTAGCAGCAATCAGCAGGCAGAGTATCTGTTCGCATTTCCAATCCTTTGTTTCATTAGAATGCTTTAGAAAATAATTAATATCTGTGAAGGAAGACACATCACAGAAAAGCACTGTTTGGGTTCCAGTTGAAGTAGCAGTGGCTTAAAAGCATAGAGAAGCCATCCAAGACCCACAGTGTCACTTCAAAACCTCAGCTGGCGCTGTCATATAAAGCAAAATGTACATAATCCTCCACTGTTTCTATCAGAAATTATTGGATCGCTTTATAAATGTCAGAAATTCCAGGCTACTAATACAGTTGCAGACAAGCTGGTTAAGAGCCTGCAGAAGCCCCTGTTCTTCCACAGTCATCAACTGACCTCACTGTGGTTTTGACTCTGCTGGTGTTCAGAGGAACACAGATTCCCAAGATTTCTCTTGGGGGCTGGTTGTCCCATGATTAAAGCATCTACATATCTTTCAGGCTCTTGGTCTTCATGGTTTAAGCCAATTTTGGTAAACTTGCAACTTCTCCTTAAAAAAAAAAAAGAAAAAAAAGAAAAAAAAGAGTGAAAAAAAGTGAAAAAAGGCTAGCACTGTTCCTGGAATATCCTATGACTTCATGTCGGCATGAAGTGCCAACATGCACGTGGAATGGAAGAGTAGCAAGAAAAATGACTTCTGCAACTTGGGTGGTATTTTCTACATGAGAAATGTCTGACTGCCAAGTTATTTCACTCAGGCTTTAAATCTGTTTTGTATACAGAGAAGAGGTAAGAATTGCATGTATGTGAGCTTGTGTTTCTGCCTTCGTCCTGCCTGATCAACACGTGTGTCCCTGAGTGTGTGAATAGGCACGCAGTCACTTCTGTCCTGGGATGTGTGAACACGTGCTCATGCCCTTCATCATGGGTCTGCAAGCTTCCTACTGTGATGCTGTGCATTCATGTCACTGTACAAACCCACAACCACATCCAATTCTCTCTTCCTCTAAACAGTGGGAACAGACAGTTTTTATTTTGAGCAGAAATCGTGTATCTGGGACCTTAAACATGCTTTGATGTTTTTGCTGTTTTTAAAAGTCCTTACTCAGCTGCTGTGTTGTGAAATGTGGTTCTGTGAGAATCTCCTGACTGTGAAATATGAGGATTTTTTTTTTTTTTTTTGCTGGTCAGCAGTGGGATTTTGTGACCTCCAGCCTATATCTGTACAGTACATCTTGTATGTGTTCGTTAGGGAGACAGCACAGTGCCTCCAGGAAATGCATTCTTTTGCAGTGGGCCATATGGGTAGCTTTGTGTTTTTATGATGAAGATGGGAAGATAAGGTTTGTTGCTTACTCTTTTTTTCTTTCTTAAAACTCATACTGTGTTTTGTCCCTGCATATAGTTGAGGCATCCTAAAAGATGCCTGAGATAAAGCAGAGTTTAGCCCCTCTAACAAGCATTTGCAACAGACTATTAAATTTCTTTTTTCAAAGTTTAGAAGGACTACTTTTTAAATCTTGGCTGTTGCTGAAAAAAAGAAAAAAAATTAATAGCAAACATACTAGCCTAACTCCAACAGGTAGGAAGTTGAAGACTGAAGTAGTTTTCAACCATATCAAGATGGGGTGAAAGCAAATATAAAAAAAAGCCCAAATAGTCTTCATCTAAGTACATGCAAGCACTCATCCTATGTTTCTGGTGTGCGGAGTTCCTAGGATATCAACATAAAAATTATGACCTTCTATTGCTTTAGATATAAAGGAGTAATTTGGGTAGTTACTTCTTCCTACTCAAACATATCCAGGTTCTGTAGAGAGAGAAGTGTTCACGTTCTAAGCCGTTGTGTTTCAATAGGAAATGGAGAATTTATGTGGAAACTTGGAGAGTCTTCCTCAATTCAGGGGAAGTAATTACTACTGTAATGGTGCAGAAGGCTGTTTTCTGGCTTGTATCTAACAGATATTGCCAGCTGTTGCTTAAAGATCAGCAAAAGGACTGCTCCACAGCAGATGATAGAGAGGGATCATGCTATGTGCCAACACTGAGAGGAAGAGATCTGAGTTCTTTACTGCTGTTCCTAACGTCTCTTGACTTACAACCGGTTGCCCACTTTAAGCATACACCTGTGTAATTATTGGCTGTTTCATTCTTTGATCACTATTTCAGCTCCACTTCATTCTCCTTTCTTCAAATACATTCTTTAATGGAGGAACTGCTGCCCCCAAACTAACAATCAGGCTCTCCGTCTCCCACTTAAATTTGACTGCATAAGAGGTAGATAAACCTCTTCTTTATTTCCGTATCCCTGCTCTCCCATCCATGTTCCAAATGGTATTTTGCTGTCTTTCTCCTTACAGGGCCAGTGCTTAAATCTGTCTCTAGCTACTGGGAAAAATGAGCTTTCTGTGCCTGCATTCTCTCTCTCTGTGTCTCTGTTTCTCTCTCCTCTTTTCCCTCTCTCTGCTGTTCTCTCTCTCTGCCACTCTCTCCTCTCTCTCTGGAATATTTTCAAATCATGCATGAAGCGAACACAGAAAACCAGAAGTCATAGTTCTCCAGGACATCCCTGTTTTCCTCATTGAGAGAGTTTTATTACAGTTGATAATCCAGGACATTTCTCAAGATGTATTCATGAGTTACTTGTACAGCCAAGTACAATGTTCTTCTCTGTGTTTTCTTTAACCCATCCCTGGTTCCATTGTACATCTTTTTCCTTCTGACTGCGGTGGGGCCCCGTATTTGAAGACCTTGTATTGGCAGGAACTGCAACAGAAATCAATATTAAATTTGTATAGAAACAGTAAGGTTAGAAAATCCTGTTACAGTAGCAAAATGTAGCACTTTAACAACCGTGCCAAGGGGGACCAAGTAATCATTTTAGCTGGAATCTTGTCTTTAATGGAAGCCAATGCATATTCCCCTGCATTCCTTGCACAAGTTACTTGCCAGTGTCCCTGCTCTCAACTTCTGGTCAACTTACATCTTGAAGAATAATGACTTTGGCAAGAAAAATAGAAAAGCATTATGCTGAGGAAAGGATGAGCTAAACTTCATGGTGTTACATCGTAGTCGTCCTATACAAATCACAGTTTAAGAATCCCATATTTCATACTTATTGGTAGAGATAATGTTTTTTCTCCATTGTCCTGGAGCCATTTGACATAATTCCAGTCTAAGGAAAATATCTCCCTTCCTTACCTTTTTTTTTCCAAATTAAAAAGGTGGTGGAGAGGACATGTTCTTTCTGACTCCTGTTCGAGGTGCACTTACATCCTGAAGGTTACAAATACAGTTTTTCATAGCCCTTTTTTGCTAGTTAAAGTGTCTATCTTACATCTCTAGATATTTTTCTTATCCATGGTATACCCATAATACATACAGGAATTCTTTGTCTCTGGAAATACTTGTCTATGGTGAAGATCACAAACAGTTTGTACCAGGCACAATGGAGGAGCCTACTTGCTGTTTCTGAGGGAAGAAACGACATCAGTACTGTGTGGAACTTAATGGGATTCAGAAGAGTAGAACCAGAGTGCTTTAATCTGTTCAAAAGCAAATTATAGGAAGAGACTGTATCTTTCTCAGAACGTTATGATCAGTCTGGCAAATGAGAAGAATTAGCTGAACAGGTCAGAAGGAAAGCCGCTGAGTTCAAGTGGTGTTGATGGGAACAAACTAATGGCATCACAAAAATTACTGGGAATTGTACCTCATAGTTGAATCTTGAGGAGTAAGCAAATTTGGGTCAAGTTCTTGACTTGTTTACACCTTGCCTCCCATTGGAGACCAAGGGCACCTTTGAAATGCTGAGAAAATCCTATGGAAGTCAGACATGTTTTTCTATGAGTAAGCAAAGAATTTGGCCAGAGGCAGCGAACTCGTAGCTGTTTCTTAGCTTTGTGGTAGTGTAAATGTTTTCTGGTTGCCTCAGTCACAAACACATACTACACTGGAAAGAAAATTACATTCGAGCAGTATTCCTAAATGTTTTGCCTGCAATGTCTGAGAGTCAGTGCTATCTGTACCTGATCAACTACAAATTGGTAATCGACCAGTGAGCTGGATCTACCAGTGGATGTTTGCTAAGCTGCAGGAAGAATTCTTGTGGTGAAACGTACATCCTGCAGATTCAAGGTTGTGTTACATTCACCCAAAGGCAAGAGACATTTAGAAGCACTGAAGTACAATGAATTTTGTTGTAGTCTGATGGGGTTTTTGTTGGGACTTCTTTTGTTGTTGTTTTTCTTTCTTTTTTTTTTTTTTCTTTCAGCTCACTGCTTCACCCCAATCCTCTGGCCCTGAAAAAAACCACAAAGAACCAAATTCAGCCCTGGCTTGACTTCTTGGATCTTGTTTCTCCATTCCCATTTATAGTCTGTGGTGGCCCACACTAAAAGAATTGCTGCTTTCTCTATAACTGAGCAGTCCTACCACACCACTATACCTATGAAATTCTGTAATGCTTTCATTGATGGAGAAGTACTGGGTTTTGGAGAAGGACATGAAAAAGCTCCTGGGGATCAAACTTACTTTGCTGCTGTTCAGTATAGTGGACGTCATAGGATGTGATTATTATCCCTTCTGGAATCTCTCCTATGCAAGACAATGGAATGATGAAAATAAACCCCTAGTTTTCTGCATTGCCTAGTTAATTTAAAGGAAAGTGTTGGTCAAAAAGTTAAGCTGATCTTGGAAAACTAACATTTAGGTTCTGTTTGTAACTCTTCAAAGACTGCTTTGTATAGGTGTAGTTTTAAGGTTTCTAATTCTCTTTCTTTATCTGTGAATTAGGAGAAAGAGGACTCTAATCATGACCTGAGACTAAATTCACTGATATTAGTAAAGCATTTACTGATCCTTGGTAAGGAGGGTCAAGGATTAAGGTAATTTGAATGGTGTTCAAACATGAATTGATGAATGTCATTGGCTGTTGAGACATTTCCTGCTTGTTGTAAATGGCAGTCAGAAAAAAAAATACATTATACGATGCAGTGACAACTCTGTTTCTACCTCTATGAGAGAGACTGAAGAAGAAGTTTTTAGGTGAGATTCTGCAGTTTGTGCTCTGTAAGAGGTCATTTTTGATGATCCCAATGGTCCATTCTGACCTTCATCTAACAGGAATATCTTTCTGTCAGGTGCTGGGTAGCGTGACCTGTGCATTTATCCATAAAGCATGAAATTTAGAGCCGAATTTGTGTATGAAACAAATCATCACCTGAACAGTAAGGAGAGCACCACTTGCAGTAGGCCTTTAGTACTGCTGTGAGGAGGGAGAATGGCCTTTTGCAAGGGGGTCTGATGCAGAAGGGGGAAGTGCAGCCATTTTTCTGTATCTGGTTTTCCTCTGCCATCTATTTTAGTACTTAGATTCTTGGAATGGATGACCTTATGGCATAAACCTCTGTCTGTGTAGATACTGTAACCAATAAATAGCAGTGCTAATCTGATTTGGTGAATTCAGTGCCTTGTACTTTGTATGGTTTGAGATTGTTCATCCTATTATCCATTAGTTCGTTCTGATACTGTTCTGGGTGGTCCAGTATTAGCAGTGTTTTGGGAAGGTGTTGCTATGACTATGTGGCCGTAATCAATGGGTTCAAAGGCAAACTCACCCCCTCTGAGGTGAGTATGGTACAACTGAGAATGCAGAGCAAGCATAGGAGAATGTATTTAAGGTCAGAGAATTTTTGGTACTTTCTCTGGGCCTCATGCCTGGCCATAGAAGATGTTGCCAATGCAGATTTGACTATTATTCTTTGTAGCTAATCTCCAGTGAGGAGCTGAAGGAGAAGCTGCCACTGCTCCAAGGAACTTTCAGTGTAAACAAACTGAGGATTTGATACAGGATTTGTGGGAACAGTACTAACTTAAGAAGTAAAAGCAGGACTGAGGTTGTTTTCTGTGCATGAGATATTACCACTGTTTTACTGCTTGGAGGGGAAAAGGTCTAGTGCTTGGAGCCTTGTCCAAGTGGGAATTCAGGCTGGACAATGCATTACTGGGAGTTCCCCAAACACTTCTTAGCTAGGAAGACTGTCCTGGTGTGTAACTGTTCCAGTGCACTGCTTTGGTGGAAGGGAGGGTTAAGCTCCAATGTAAACACTTGAGCTTCATTTCTTGGGAAAAATGTTTTTCATTCATTACTGAATTGCAATTTACCCCTAGGTTCAGTAGAAAGATGGAAGTGAATATTGTGTCAGTCTGAACTGAGGCAGGGCTGAAGGCAGACACGCCACAAATGGATCCCTACCCTCTCTCCTCAAACACACAGCCCTCTCTCTGACTGTAGAAGCCAGGGACAAATGAAGCCTGAGTAGTCTGGCTCTGGAATGTTTAGCAGGGCAATGGCATACGCGTAAGCATATCTCCCTACAGGGGTAAACTCAAGATACAATGTTGCCTCTGCTCTCTCTGCATGTTCTTTTAGAAGACTAATGTCCTTCCGTCAGGCAAAGATGGTGGTCAGGGATGACAGGATACAGGAAAGCAGTGAGATTTTCTGCTTGTCTTTGAAGCTGTACCTGTTCTGCTGGTGACATTATGTACTTGCTCTGTGCTTGCCTGGTGGTTTTAGGATGTATGCAGCAGTGAGCTTTTGCATTGTCTTTGTACCTGTCAATAGTGGTCAAGCCAGAACTTCAGTGGTTAGCATGGAAGCATATGAAAGGCAGTGAACTGCTGTAATACTTCAATTTGCACTCGTGCAGAGGAATCCACCAGAGGACTGTGTGTGGGATGCCTTGCGTAGGGTGGCTAGAAAGTAGTTAAATGAGGCATATTCCCATTTGAAAACTTAAAGAAGTACAAGGAAGGGCACCAGATGTTGTTTCTGCTAACACATGCTGAACAACAGTGAATCCAACTGCAGCTTTGCTAAGGCCATCTGCCATTGCATTTTAAGAAATTAAAGGGTCCTGGACTACCTTATCTCTTCCAGCACATGTAATCTAACTGAGAGGAAAAATAATTCTTGTTTACTCAGTCAGTGCAGGGACCCCTGGTGCACCTATCTTTGCCTGTGTCTCTACTCTTATACCATTATTTAGCACTGTTTTTTGGACAGCTTATTCTATTTGCTCTTCTCTGCAACATCTCAGTTCATAAAACAAGCTGAAGAATGTTAACAAGGGATGCTTCTGTGACAGCTGTGTGATACGCTGCTATCTTGCCTGTGAAGAATATGCATGGTGTCCTCCAAAGTTTGTGTAGACACAATCCATGTGCCTTGTGAAGACACAAGGGAATTATGTTATAAGCCTCGCTTTCCATGAAAAGTAGGATCTAAGTCCAGTCATAACTTCTGCTTTGCTGGCTTTATGCTCCTCTCTGACTTACACTCTCATAATAACTGAAGGAGATCTTAACTGGTAGTCTAAGCAGTTCTGGGGTACCGCTGAAGGAGCTGTAGACTGAGAAGAGAGAGAGGCAAATATGTGGTAGTATGGAGAAACACATTTTGGTTTTAACACACTGAGTCTGTTTTGAAATTCGACCAGAGCATCAATAGGTGTATTCTTGGATGTCCTCTGTTCAGACCCAGACAAACATGGCACTAATCAGAAAGCACTGTAGGTGTTCTGTGTATTATATAAAAATGCATTAGAATAACTCTTCTATTTACTTTGCATGAACCTAGGAATCACAAAATTTTTCCCTTCCATCTTGCAGAAAGTTTGGGGTTGGATAGTCCAGGATTACTTATTTAGGCAGCTGGAGAGAAGTGCACGTGGCTTTGGCACATGCATGTAAGATGTATCTAACAGTGCTGCTGGCCACAGAAATTTCTGTGGGTAAATAAGGTTTCTGTCTCAAGGGCTGTCCATATGGCCCCTTTCATCAGCACTAATTCCACTTAGATTAACTGCACAGCACGAATATGGGTCAAAGCCTGGATTGTTGGGAGAATGAGTTCCCGCTTGCAAACTGCTTCCCACAGAAGTACTTGTTGGCAGCTGAGATCATAATGCTCACACTCCTCACAATAACCCACTTTGAAATGTATTTAGAGAGGGGTCTTGGCAGTCTGCTTGCTGCTTTTTCATACAAAGTGCAGGCCTTGGTTTGTAATCCCACTCAGCACGTCAAGGTATTATTTGTGGGCCGTCGTCTTCTCTGACTTTATCTAGCACGAGGCAGGGCATCTGCACTTGGACTAGCAATACTAACCACTTCAGGTAACATTTTTCCCCTCAGCTTTTAACAAGAGGGGAGGAACTCTCTTCAAAGTACTGCATTGTTTATTATGGAATTAAACCTGCTGGGTTGTTCCTGTGGACACTATGTCCTGACTGCAAGTGGTGAAAGGAGATTAAGAGACACAAGGGGAAGAAGGAACAGATCTCATGGTGTCCCTGGCTCACATGTGTCCATGGTTACACTGAAAGTTGCTTCTTGCTTTTCTTTCTCCTTTGTCTACTGTACTGGTGGCAAAGGTCGTGCGTTGCCGTCAGTCATTTCTAAAGCTGTAGCTAGTTCCGTTGTTTCCTATTGTGTGGGACACCTCCCCCCTACCATGGGGGAGTTATAAAACTTAGCCATAAACGGCCTGCATCATAAAGTCAGGATCAAACTTACCATGTGAATAAAGTTTGTTTGTTTTTTGCGTCTGAAGTGATCTTCAGCACTAAGTTCCTACTGTTAGATTATTAAGTTTTTCCCAAATTCACTCATTCACAAAGAGAAATGCCTTTCACCCACACCTGGAAGTGCATTAAGCACTGGCTACCCTAAGCAATGAGAAATATAAGTTAGAGACCAGAACCTGCCCACACTGGAGTGAGTACAAAAGATTATTTCAGTGCCACTAGCCTTCCCATGTTTGTCACCACTTTCTTTCCTTCTGCTCTGGATAGACAAACTATTGACAATTGATGAGGAAATAAGTCATCACAACAGAGAAAACTGTCCCTTTAGATGCTGATGGGGGACTGCAAAGACATGCAAGTAACATAAGCATACTTTTGATGTCAAGAGACTTAGGTTGGTTAGGAGATTTGCATGCCTGTTTGTGGGGATAATAGTGCAGTACAGAAATAGGGGATGCAGTGAAACATTATTCACTGGAGCTAAGGGCCTCATGGGTACAGAACACAAGGCAGGTGTTTGTTTTTTGCCTCTGCTACTGACCTGAGTTTTGACAACTTTTGCAATCACGTTCTGCATGCATGTATAGTGCCCTCCTCGTCCACCTTTGTAGATTAAAAACGTTTTGTAGATTAAAGTATTTATCCAGCACCTTAAAGTGGACGGAACAAATGTAGGTGCAGTTTTGAGTAGATGGTGAATCCCTCACCTTTTTCCTGGCCTTATGGTCTTATGCCAGTGTAAGGTGTCCTCCCATCCGTTTGGTAACACGAGGCACGGTGTTCACTATGAAAGTACGCAGGCGTCAGTGTGCATCCTAACTTTAAGCAGTGCAGACCGAAATCAACATACCTGAGTAAGTTTTGTTTAATTATTTTAGTACATGCATAAATGATGATAGTTGCTTGTGCTGCACACAGTCATGCTTGCAAAGGCATTCCTGGCACTGGTAAGAAATTTGGTTCAGAGAGTTGTTCTAAAATTCTGAATGGTTTGCACGGCCTAGAAGATGAACAGTCTTATAAAATGATGTATTTCCTATGCATGGTTGTAAAACACTTTTAGATCATTAAATAACAAATATTTTTGGGCCAGATTGTTTTGCTTTCTTTATGAGAGTGTACTTTTTTGGAAGCTTTTTACTGCTGTATTGAGACCACCATACTAGGAACTTTCTTTAGTATTTTCCCATTTCTTTCTCTTCTAAATGCAGGGAGCACAAAATATTCTTCTGGCATTTGAGCTGCAGTTATTTTAAGTGGCTACAAACAGAGGGAAATGTGTTTCTGTGGTAGTTACTGCAGAGAAAGAATTTTGCTGAAATGTCTCTCCCCCACCGCCCTTTGGTGGCTGCAGAAAAGAAGCCAGTGTTTGAGGCCCCAGCTCTGTGCATCTGCTGGATCAGTTTAAGGCCAATTTCCCCCCCCTCCCCCTGCCCCTCTTTCCATTAGCAAACTAGATATAAAACAGAAGCCATTGAATAAATAGGAAAAATGTGTAGCAGAGGAAGCCCTTGTGATTAGGGAGCTGTTAACCAGTTATTTCATGTCCGGCTTTCAGTGTATTTATAAAAATGATGCTATTCAGTGACACGTCGAATTACTATAAATGGTATTGGCTCAGTTGCTTTCTCATGGAAGCCAACTTGCAATTTATTTTTAACTTGGGCCCACTGATTATTTTTAAAGTTAGTGTAGTATTTGTTAAAGATGCTGAAGTGGCAGGCAAAGCGTGGGCAATATACATCAAATTTGCTCACAGCCTGTCTTGCCAGTGCACTCCAGAGTCCTGTGGAACCTCGTTAGGAGAGAGCAGCTCGGTCAGTGTCTGTCCATTTGCTGCCTGGCTGTTCTGGGGAGAGGGCTGATTGATGTGATTTGTGGCAGCTGCAGTGCTTGGTTTTGTGATGTGGAAGCTTGTCCATTAGGAGCTGGCCCAAGACCCAGTAAACCCCTCCTCCCTCTCTTTTTTCCATTGATCGCCAGCAGCCGTCACATCATTACATGCATTTACAATGTCCTTGTCGAGACTTCACTGTGTGCACATGGTTTAAATCAACAGCTTCCCAAATAGGGGGAGCAAAAGTACCAGAACTCCCTACCTGCCTCCAACAATGTGCTTGTAAACTTTGGGGACAGGGAGAAAGAAAAATACAGCTCCTGGAAAAGTGCCAGGAGATTCTGAGTCTGCAGTTCACACTATGCTTTGGACAAAGACATGAGTCTTGCATCATGGTCTAAATCTGGTGAGGCTTAGGCTTCCACACAATTCTTCTGGAACAAATTTCACAGAACAGAAAATCTTCTTCGCAGCAGTGGGACCTGAGGCAGATTCTCAAAGCTATCATTGTCATACTAAGGCATCTTTTGGGGTTGGTCCACTTGATGAATGGTGGCTGATAACTGATACCTAGAAGTGTGGAAGGAGATCATTGCAAGCCTGGAACATGGGTCTTATCTCCCTTTCTTTATCTAGGGAGTAGATTGCAGCTCTTAGCACACTTTCTGGAGTTTCCAAATAGTCTTCAGGGCTATCAGTCTTAGTAAATGGGATATCTGTGGGACTAAAGCATTGTACAATACTGTCTTAAAGACAGCTCTGGCCAGGGTTGCGACTTGAAGATGAGAATCTTACACAAGTGCTAGGGAGCCATTTCCATGCTAATTCAATCTCAAAGAGCAAGCGTTCATTCCAACAGCACAACCTTCTGGTTTCCAGTTATAGTCCCCCAAGAATCAGTACCTAAACAGTAACTCTACTCTGCATAAAAGGGCAACACTTGAAATCTAGATTGAACTGACACTTTGACAGAATATTATTCAGCAGAGTTTTTTTGCACTGGGACAAATTGAGTATACAAGCTTGGTATATCTTTCCCTTCCTTGTTTTCTCTGATTCTGAGAGATCCAGTGCATCATAGAAAACGTTGCTTTCAGAGCATTCAGCCTGTCCTTGGTAGCCATCCAATATGTGTGTCTTGAGAGATCCTTCTTCATAATATTTACATTTGATATTCTAATTGGAATGGAGAAGACAGCATTTGTTTGTACATTGCTGGGGTGAGAAGTAGAGAGTTTTTAATCATACCACAGGACAGCCTTTTTGCTAACAGGCTGTTTTCTAGTCTGGAAATTTTATAACCTACTTAGAAATAAGTGTCTCTTGGCTAAGGTTTAATAGCAGATGCATTTGTGATGTCTCCTCTGATTATTCAAGTATTGCTACTTAAGTAGGTGAAATATTATTAAGAATAATTGAAATTAATTAGTTTTGAATCTTTGGTTTTAGTGCTACCACAGTTGACAGCAGAATTTAGTCCTTGCAGCTATCTAACCAGGAAATGGCTTTGCCTTGTCCATGTCTCAATTTCATCATCTGGCAGATAGAGGGATGATTTTGTTACTTTGAACTTCTGTTTGACAAAAAAATAAAATCCTTTTTTGTGATCCAGTACCCCTTCCCTGCTTGTTGTGTTTCCTTGCTGGTTAATTCCTTGCTTAGCAACTTAACAATTGTAAAGATCCTTCCAGTGTGTTCACTGCTTGCAGGGACTGTCTCACTAGAAGGTGTCCTCTGGTAGGTAATGGAAGTACAAGGAAGAGGAAGTAAGATAAAGTAAAAAGTCAGACCATACTTGGTTCAGCATCCTGGTCACAGCCCAGCATGGTTGTGCTGGAATCCTGCTGATGGAATGTCCTGACATTACGGTGTTTATTTCTGCCACAGCCCTGAAATGTAAACAGGACATCGTTGGATGCTAATTCAAGGGACTGGAAATGACTGAGAATCCTGGCCTATTGGGCTATTGGTAGGACACAAGGAAGTGAATTTTACGGGATGATTGGCATATGGCACTAGCAGTGCATGGGACCACACGTCAGAGGAGGTGTTTTCAGGAAGGGTATTTGACGTATGTTTGTGGGGAGGAACAAACCATAGCAGTCGTGTCAAGTGCATCAAAATATGCAGAAACTTGCAGGACATTTGGCATGTTAGGATGCTCTGTGCATCCCATACTAATGGGATGAAAGACAGAGAGTTTGCCTTCAGCTTGAAATGGAGACAGAATAAATGGCAGGTTATCATTGTGGGATTTATTTTCCTCTGTACCTTATAACACAATGGTGAATTCGCCTGAGGAACAGGAAAGTAGGAGAGAGGTGGCCATATTACATCTCTTGCTCCAGCCCTAGAGCCCAGAGGGCATGGATGGGAAGTAGCACAGTCAGGGAAATGCTGGTTTAAGTGGTTTAATGCACTAGAAAGGTGGCTGTGCTTCTCTTAGGCAGACCCAAATAAATGAATGGGTGTTGAACTCCAGTCATGGCTCCCTCCCCTGTGAAATGGAAATGGGCACACACAACTTGTGTAGGATGGTGCCTGCTGAGCTGTGTTTGGGGAAGAGGGAGAGGAGCCACGACAAAGCTATCACCATGTGCTGTGAGGCACTTGAGACTCACATTGCTGGAAAGAGGGTTGCACCCCACTTTTATCCTGTTAGAAGACTTTGACTCTTGCAAGGACGAGCTGCTAATGCCTCCTCTGTAGCACCCCTTGTAGTAGCGAAGACAGAACTGTGTTGTAATGAATATAAAGGGGGTTCTTTATTGAAGTTGCTAAATGCATACAGACCCTGTAATTCATGCTGGCTCTCTGGCTTCCAGACCGGCTGCCTGGTGTTGCCACACAAGGTCTCCCTAAGTCTTGGTCTGGCGACTGTAGCAACAAAAGGACTGACTAAAGAGACACCCAAGTTTCTGTGCTGTGAGTGTTGTCCACTGGGTTTTTTTTTTGTAATAACTCTCCACACACTCTGCTGGATGCATTTTGCAGCAAGGCATATTTTTATGTTAGGTATCTTCCAACTGTTTTAATGAGCATCTTGCTGGCGCAGTTGCCAGTGTTGATACCTTTGTAGTGAAGTGCTTTGAGCCTCTGCTATGCTGCTTGGGCTGGGCTTCCATCTGGATCAGAAATTGGAAATTTATTACTTGGAATGGGTTTTTAAATGTGAAACTGACACCAGTTTCTTATTACTTACCAAGTCCTGAGGGCAGACTAACATTCCTGACGCTGCTGTAGGTGTTAATGGTTTCATCAACTCAAGAAGCACGGAGCCCTGAACTCTGCTCTTGGCAGCTAGTAAAGAAGGGAAACTGACTTTCAAATATTTTGTTTTTAAAGTTGTTGTGGTTTTTTTATGATGTTTACATTAGCAAACTGGAATTTGTGAGACAGACTTTTTTTTGTTGACTACTTAGTTCTTAGAAATCAAATTGATAGTAAAGCCTTGGTAGGCTGCTGGAACTGGTCTTGCCAAGCACCTCTGAAGATGCAAAAGAACAAGAATCTGTGAGTGGGTCTACTGTGGGTGCAGGCCCATGAGTTTCATTTACTTGGTATGTTTTCTCTGCCTCAAAGTAATCAGGAAGGATATTATTATGCAGATACCAGGATTTTTTTCTATATTGCTTTCAGTTGCATGCAAATAGCTCAAAAGCCTTGCTCCAAATCTGGAGAGATTCCAGGATGTGGTTTTTTGTTTTGTTTTTAGAATAGTTTCTGTCTTGTGCTGTGCAGGAAGATGGCATTGTGAGCAAAGATGAAGATTTAAAATCTGAATTAACTGGCATTACTCTGGGCTCTGCCACGTGCTTGCTGAATGATCTTAAGCAGACCATCATCTTCTTCATACCTGTGTTGTGATATCCTTGTATCCTTCCAGGTTGCCATGAGAAATAACTTCTGTTTTAAACTTGACTAACTCCTTTGATCCAAGAATGAACTATATCTCAAGTGGCCATTGTATATGTGACAGACTGCTGCAGAGGTCATAAATGGAACATTACGGAATTTCACGTTGATTAATCCCAGGTATTGATGGATGAGACTCAAAAGCTAATCCTGTAATTATTTTTAGAGGTGCTTAAAAGGTGACTTGTTGATCACTATTTATAATTAGCTATACAGAGAACATTTGGTGATAGCGTTTTCAATCTCGAAAAAGTAAGTCAGGGCCCAAACTCTGGGAATTGAAACTTGGCAGATGAAACAATTTCTAAAGTGAGAGGCAGTTTACTGAGAGTTGTGGTAGATTTTCTACTGCTGGAAATCTTTAAATCAAATGAGATGCCTATTGAAAAGTTATATTCTACTTCAGGCAGGAATTAATTTATAGCAATCTTGTGGCTTGTGCTATGCATGAGGTCAGACTAGCTGATTGGTACAACCCTTTCAGCTTTATAGTTCATAAGATTTTTTTTATCAGATTGGTGAGTGTAAGTCTCACTGAGGCCAGTGGAAGCCAAATAAACCTGAGGCCGGGGTTTTACGCTGTCGCCTTTCACATCCTTCATGCTTCCAGCCTGTATTCACTTGTTGCCCAGCTACCATACAGAAATACCCTCTTGTGTTGCTTTTATCTCCTTAGTGCTGCATGGTTATCACTTAGCTTGCTACCATTCTGGAGTACTTTCCACTCACATCTTAAAATTGTGGGATGTTTCTTTTTTTTGTTTTGTTTGTTCTCTTGAAATGAGATTTGAAAAGTGATAAAGTCTGAGCAAATCTTAAAAGCAGCATATCAGGTTGTGGACACAACTGGACATTCCTGCTCTGCCATCCCTTTGGCAATCATTGATACAGAGCATTCATTTGTATTTGTATTTGTATTTACATTGTTTTATTTTTTCTCCCCAAGCACTGTAGCATTCAAAACTTCTCAGCGAAAGAAAGGATCCTTGGCTACTGAATTGCTCCCTATGTTATTTCAGAGAGAGAGAGATTTGCTTTTAATTTCCCACCTGTATGTTGTGGTACAAGGCTATGAGCCCAGTGGGTCTTGTTTATTCTGTCTCCTGCTGTGTGCTGTCCTACGTGTTCAGAGTGGAGGGCGCAGCTCAGGGGTAAAGAACTTCCATGTCCTTGGCCAAACTAGCAGCTCAATTATTGCTATTGCTGAAGGGCTGTCGCTGGTGGTAGCCTACAGGTGTTGGAGAGGACTTGGCTGTTTGAGCAACTGTTCTCAAAAGAGTAGATCTTAGTAACTGTTCACCTCTCTTACTGAGACGGGTGGTTAGGCTTTCGAAGGAGCTCAGTATGTCTCATGCAAATTTTTTCCGTTGAGATTTTCTCATTGAAAATGTCTGTTCTCAGAATTGCCAAATTTTGAAGAAAACACAGATTTTCCTGGGTGTTTCCATGTTCTTATGAGAGCTGGATATTTCAAAATATGCCCTGAATCATGCCAGAAACATGTATTTATTTGTAACTGTTTCTTTCTCCTTTTTTTAGTGCTGTTGAATTCTATACAATCAATGGTGATAGATTTTTCTAAATTCTTTTCTTTATTGTTTTAATTTTTTTTTTGTTCAGTAGAAGGGGAGAATGTTGGTGAAAGTGGAAATGTCTTTGCTTTTACTTTTCTTTAAAATAAATACCTCATAAGGCATCCCCAACCCTATAATAGCTTGCACTTGCTTTCAAAATTACTTTTTTTTTTCTTTTTCAAGACAATTCTTCTTCCTTTTAACCAGGTCTGTTCAATAAGCTGCACTATTCTGGATATTTGCTTCCTGTTTTTAATTGAAATGAAAGCTGGATAGTTTTGTGAAAATCTATTCTTGAGACAAGAGCCAAAGTCTCTTTAAATTCTAATTATTGAAGTTCAAGTATGTCTTGTGCACACATGGCAAGTGAAGTTTGCAGATTGTATGTATAATTCTCTTTTTGCAAGCAGCAGTGGTGAAGAGTGCTAGGCTGCAGAGCAGACTGATAAGTGCATTTAGGGAAAGGATTTCCTGCATGTCCTCTAAATAGTAAAATGTTCCTTTTATGGCATACAGCTGAACGGAAAAAGTATCAACTAATTGAGATGTTCTCTTCAATTAATCCCCATTTTGAATGAATGCCTTGAAGGACCACGTATGCCTTGAAGAGGTCAGGCTAGCTGTCTTTGCAGGCATCACTGCAGACCAGCCTTTAGAACTGTTGTACTAAATTCTTCTTAGTCCTCAAAGAGTAACTCTGTGAAACTTGGCTGTGGCTGGATAAGCTCAGCTACTGCATGTGATAGGCCTGGCCCCAACGGATATTGGGCAATTTTGCTGGAAGTACTCTCACTCACAGCATCTCCTGGGTATAGTCTAGCAGGTGAGCGTCCTGAAGAGACCAAGCAGCTGTATGGTAAAGATTGCCTGAAGGGAGAGAACACCCAGCTCACAGTCCTTGGAGGCTGCGTTGTTTTTCTGGTGTAGGGTTTCACGCAGTTCTAGTTTAGCACAACCCAAAATGTAAGGGTTGCTTTTGGTTTTCCCCTGTTTTTTTCAGTCTTCTGAGATAAAAACCAAGCTGTCTTGAGGGGAAACCTTTCTGATTTTGAAACAGTGCGAAAAAGACCTCACCCAAGGACTCTCCTGGAGGCTTTTCTGATAGATAATGTGTGCAGTGCAGGAGGGCGGCAAGTCAGCGCCAAGTGTACTCTCACTTGGCACATGATACTTTGATGAACAGAAGAGTGTGTTTGATTTCAGGATCCCATGGGAGGCACCTTTATCTGTAGCATTGGTGCATCAGTGTGAGAGTTAATAACCTTTCCTTCAGACCTGGCCGGGAGGAGGTGTGTCGTACCTGGTGTGCTTTGGGAGAGCCACAGGCAAGAGAATGTAGTTAGAAAGTAAGACAGGATGGGGAGTGTGAAAGAGTGAAGATGAGCTGCTGGCTACTGGATAACTCTCAGCATCATGACTTCTCTAGCCAGGTTTCTGTGGAGACAGTCCCTGGGACATAAACTGTCAGATGTTTGGGGAGCTATATGCTGCAGAGCAGGAAATCATTCAAATTCCTTATCTTCCACACAACAGGCTCAGGAGAAGTCCTGCCAAGACAGCTTGCACCAAGGCCTCAGGGAACAGGGCTTGACCTCTGAGAAAGGGGTTTTCTGGGGCTTTGCTTGCAAAAAATTGAATTCAACTACTTTCTAAGCATTTGCCCTGAAAAGCTTCTGAAGGGCAAATACTAGGTGGTAGTGGTTAGCAGTCCTGCTGTGGCTAAAATCCCATGCCATTCCCACAGAAATCAGTGGTCGAACATCCGCTGACTTCATTGGAAGCAGCTGAGACATACAAAAGGAAAATTCTGTAAAGCCCTAAGCTTCTGGAGAATTCAAATCAAACAGAAGAACTTTTTTTTTTGTTTTGCTTTGTTTTGTTTGGATCATCACCAGTTACAAAGATTTATTCTCAAGCAGGAGAGTAATAAGATTGTAGACTAGAATGTCCAAGGAATGTCTTGAAGCAAGCCAGTGCAACAGCAATGGCTATCACCTTACCTGGTATGGGAACCAGTAGGTGTACAAGTCCACTGTGTTTGTCACTGTCACTGCCCGTGTTAATGCAGAGACAGGGTCTATGTTGTGGATAGGACTAGAATTGGGAAACAGTAGTTTGATAAGTGTTACCATTCAAGAGCTTTGCTTTAAGGCTGCTTCTACTTGTATTAAATTGTTTGGGGATTCACAACTTTTAATGTTAATGACAAAATTGTGCTGTCATTAATATTTCACTTTGAGAAAGGATCGGGCAGTGCAGTAACAATTTGTGAAGACGTTCTACAAATATGAGGAGTCTTTTTTTTTGGCTGCCTGACACCCTGTCTGTGAATTTTTGTGCTGTGAGAACATATAATGAGTTTGCCTATGGGAAAATGTGCTGGTATTTTTATTTCTAACACATCTCTTCTATGCATGGTTCTTTGTTCTGCAGCTTGTTTGTGTCTGTCATTAGCAGACATTGGCACAAGAGAGAATTTTTGCAATATTCTGTTGTCATGCAAGCAGTCTAGATCTGTACACGGGGGTAAATTCCCGAAACAATTGCACAGAGCCATAAGTGTTGGTAAGAGGGCTTATCTGGTAAGAGGCCTTTTGAGAAATTTGACTCTTTGCTTCAGAAAGGTGCACTCTTTTCAGTGGTCCCAATGACAGAATGAGGCAATGAGCATAAATTGAAGCCCTGGGAACTCCATCTGAACACAAGGAACATTTTCCCATGCGGGTGTCTGAACACCGGTCCTGAGCACTTTGCCCTGGCACCCTGCTTGAGCAAGGAGACTGGATCAGACACTCTTGAGAGGCTCTTTTCAACTGCTGAGATCAGTATTGCAGCATTTTCTTAAGAGCTGGCTACCTGCCTGGCCCAGCCTTATCTCAAAAGGAGCAGCAGGAGTCATGAGTATGTATTGTTACATCTAGGCTGCGAACCACTTCCTAGTGCTTTCCCTTTCCTCAGCTTCACAAGGTGTGTGGTGTGTGTCTTGGCTTTTGACCATGTGAAAGTTTTCAGCGTGTGGCTTCTGGGGCCAGGAAGTTGGGTCTTCCTTCAAAGGGATTCTTGGTAGTACTCATTGGTTCTAAGTGTCCTCTTTAATCCTGCTTGCAGATGGCAAGTCCATCTTTTTCTAAAAGGGGATATTTTGACTGGTTATTTCACACTTTCTGTTTCTTCCTCTCCTTTTTTTCCTCCCTCTACCATTTGCTCAGAACTCGTTTATCTGCTTCTGTATGAAAGGTGGGTCATGGCTCACCCAGACGCTACCATGCTCCAAGTGTTGTTTGGTTTGCCCCTTAAAGAAAACCTGCCATCTTAAAGAAAACTTGTCAGATCTTTATTGTTAGTTTGGAAGTTGTTTGGTTTTAGTTTTAGAGTGTTTGAAAAGAAAAAACTCTATGTGAGTGTGTGAAAGAAGCACTGTTTCTTGAGAAAGACAGACACATAAATTTCCTTCAGTGAGGCTGAAGACAATGTTTTAATTTTTTATCTTCCCTTCAACCTTCCCCTTCCCTCCCCCAACCCCATTTCTTCCATGTATTTCATAGAGATTGGCTTCTACTACCTGGTAAAAGAATGTGGACTTGTAAATTTTGATACCCTTCAGACATGGACAGAATAAAATGTGTTTGGGATTTTAATGTCCTGTTAATGGAAAAACATGGATTGAAGCATTGGAGCCTTGTGAGATGGGGCTCTGTGGGGAATGTAATACTTGAAAGAACCCTGACCTTTGTCTCATCTAACTCAGGCTTTGAGGACTCCAAGATGCTCCAGCTATTCTGCTGAGCTTGTTTCAAAACTCTCAAGTTTCAACCCCACCAACTTTTGTATCTTACGAGCTAAAGCAGTTAGTCACCTTAGCAGCCTTGTACAGTACTCCCACCTGGGAGTACTTGGGAAACTGCACTGATGAGGGAAGGTGGAACACGGCCAAGCAGGAGAGGATTCAGTACAGAGGGATGGACATACACATCATTATTCTTTTCTGCACTGGATAAATTCTATTTTCTTTATGGAGTGCTGAGATGCAGGTGGTGTGGAAAGGGAAAAAGAGGCCTGGACCTTTGAGATGGACTTGTTTAAGGAAAATTTTAGCACTGTGACCCTAGTGGGGTTGTGCATCCAAAATGCTGGAGGAGAGCCATAAAACAAACCAGCATAAAATAAACTTGCTGTACATGTTTTCATACTTACATCCCAAGCTACTTTTGGTGTGTTTATCAAAACATTGTGGGCTTTTGGGTCTTCCTGATGGTGGGAACGAGAACAATGAAGTGAGAGAAAAAAAGATATATATGTATATGGACTATGATAAAACTTTGTTTTAGGCCTTCTATCTTTAAATCTCCTTACTGAAGTACTTCCTTGGCTAGAAGAAGATAGGAAAGAAGTGTTGCAAAAACCTGTGTTCTCCATGTTCTAATAAAACTAGTGGAAGGGAATTTCTTCTAACTGAATATTTCTGAGTTGCTTTATTTAGAGGGGACAGAGAGCTTGAACTAAGGTGGAAAATTTTGCTACAATGGCAGTCTGTGAAATTTGAAAGAGGGGGCAGGAGTCTGAATTAAGGCTGATGCATTATTTTCAGATAGCGAAAGAAGGCTTGCATGGAAGTTGTGTATTTTACTCTTTTAGAACTGCATTGGGGATGGTGTGTGGTTTTGAAAGCCTGGGCGCATTTACTGTGAAGAAATGCCTTGTACTGAAAATTAGGGCTATGTTACCAAAAGAGTGGAAGAAGCTTAGAATTTTGACTCGTATTTCAATAGTTGAAGTATATGTTCTACTATCCAAAAGTGCTATCCATTTTTAACATGGCTATTCATGAGTTACTTGTGAGACATCAACTAATCAGTAGAGTAGGAGGACATTGTTTTACTATTCACCAGTAGTCTGAGCATGCCTTGGGTTAGGAATGCCTGCGTATTGTTTGTGGATGGCTGATGCTAAACATGTGATAAGGCTGTTGAGCAGCTCCTGAATGTTAGTGTGCTGGCATTATTTTACTTCCATGGGGTTGTCTCAGAAGTGATAGGCAGCAGAGAACAGAAGCTATAGCTAGTGAAGACAATCTACAGATAGAAGGAAGAAAATAACATAAAATGTTTCTTTGAAGCCAGCTAAGAGGCATGCAGGACAGTGACATATCCCAACAACTCTTCCCTTCATGGAGGGGGAGGAAAGTCTGTTTTCTCCTATGTGTCTTGTGTTAGTTATCCCCTCCACAGCCAGTGCTGCTTATCTACTACTGCTCTGTGATACACTGGAAACCCACATCTAGGTCTTTGCTGGCGGTGGTGATGGGAGTGCAGAATGCAGGGAGCTGAAGGTTGTTGCAGAGCAGGCCATGATGCTCAACTCTGCATTCTGGCATTGGCTGGTGCAGATGCAGAAACTCTGCTCAGGGCCAGGAGAGAAAAGCTTTGACTTTGTGCACATCTCTAGAACAGCTTCTGCTTAGTGGTGCCAGAAGGAGTGACAAGTCTGCTCTCAATCTCTTTCTAATTTGGGGCAAACTGGTTGAGCTGTTACACAGAGCATGGAGAAGTACTCCTGGGTAAGGAAAATTTAAGGGAAAACATGGAAGTACAGCTGAAACAAAAAACTACTACTGACATATAGAATACATTGCTTTCCTGAATCTTTAGTCAGGAGACTTTCAGAGTTAGGACTAAAGTTAAAAACTGGCCCCTACTGAAGTTTGTATATGACTTGGAATACATTCCTCGGGAGTCAGGAAATGATGATTTAGATGCTCTGGATGCTTTGGTTTGACTTTGCTAAATTCAGCTCAAAAGGCCTTTGGAGGAAAAAAAATATTTTGGGAGGCTAAAAAAAATAAATCTCAGGTGCCCGTCTGGCACAATTTCAGTAAGGGCCGTTTCACCAGAAATTAACTGAGTCTGAATTCTGCTTGGAAGAGTCGATCTCTTGTTCTACAAGGTTATGTGTTTCCATCAGAATTAATAGGAGTCTGTTACACCCATGAAGAGGAAACGATATAGGGACTGTATGTTGTTCACTCATCTGAGGAATGAAAGGCTCTTGTGAAGTCTCCATAACCTAATTTGAATAGTATGTTCACCCTTTTTGCTGCCTTGATAAGATGAAATTACTGCCTTGATAAGATGGACAGATTTTTGAGTATGCCTTCCAAAGTCCTTCTGAAAAGAAGGATAAAATGCTTCTCTTTTCCCTTTTTTTTTTTTTCTTTTACCCTTTTCTTTCTTTTTCTGCTGACTTTGCCTACATAAATATGATTTTTGGGGGATTCCCTACCAAAAAATGTCTGAAATACTTTGTTTTATGCAATATAAACCCCTTAGTATCTGATAGAAAAAGAAAGAGATTTCCTCTGGAGTAACCTCAGCCTAAATATTTGAAGAACAGAGTACAAAGACATAAATTTATTTTCTTGACTGAACTGTTGGCTCGTTGACCCACTGGCATTACCTCCACACCGAGGTCCTTCCACAGCATGCGACTTGCTTTAGTACACCCACAGAGCACAGCATCCTTCCAGCTAGAAAGCTGATCTTTCTCTTGCCTTTTGCTCTATATCCCCTGATAAGTGGTTTCCCTTCTCTTCAGTTATTTAGTAACTCAAGCTCAAATTTTGGTCCTTAGAGGCACTCCCTCCAACTAGGAGAAATGCTTTTTTTGGTCCAGAGTGGTTGGTTAGAAGGCATAGAGAGAGCTCATTTCCAAGATACTCTTAAGTGTTGTTTTCTCTCTGTCAAATGAACAAGACAGAACTCCTTCTCTAGGTGAATCAAGTCACGGCATTAAAGTGGGGGTTTGGGGTTTTGTTTTGTTTTCATTTGGACATCCTCTTTCACACGGAGGTTTCTGAGGTGCTATGAAAGTCATTCTTTAAAGGGTACTTCTACTATGAACACCTTTCAGGGAAATGGATGACTTGGTGATCACGTGCTGGGATCTGATGATTGTGAAGTGTTCACCATGTCATCAGAATATTGCAATGTAAGTGGAGCTGAACTCTTACTGTAGGAGTATTCTGGTAGATACAGGAAATGTGTCCCACAATCTTGATATGGATATGAAATGTGCTGTGGGAATTAAGAAGAGTTAATGCTGCTATTAGTAGGCCCTGTAGGAGATGAATTGTTTCCTTATCATGCATGGCCTCCTAAAAATGTAGAAAATTTTTGCCTGTGTTTGAGATCTCAGCATGAATAGGATAGTGTAAGACCTTGTGGACTCACTCCTGTCTAAAGAACTGGTTTTTTTCTTGCAAACAAAACAACGTTCCCTAAAATTACTTCCCACAGCAACTCCCCTCTCTAGACATTAATTTCTTAATTTGTTTAATTCTGGGTTATCCCAGTGGAGCTTTTTGTGATTAATAGCTGATGACACTGTAAACCCAGCAGTAAGAACATTTCCTGGGCAGTAGCCATGCTTCTTGCAGGCTGTGTTTGACGTTAGGGTATGGACAGAACAAGCACTAGGGAAGAGTTCACCCAGAAGAGTATCTCATTGATATGGACTCAGTGTTTGCTTTATACATCTGCTAGTTTATCTTTTCAGAGATTTGGAGATGGATACACTTCTCTGTACAATTTTATCTGTTTTAAGCATTCACTACTGTAGTGTGATAGACCCTTTGCTTGTAATATGAATGACTGGGAGAAGGAGAGGAAGTAAGACATGAGGATTCCATGGTATTAGTGCCATTTTAATCTTGTATTTACTGGTCCCACAGCCAATAGTTAAAATTTAGTGATAGGCTGTCAGCTTGTGTACAAATCGTTGGGTTGCATAATAAGTTTTTATTCTTGGATTTGCCACTCAGACCAAGTATATAGTTGGTCTTGATGTTTCAGATCTTCTGACATTTTGCAGTTCCCTCTTATTTTGCTGGCAAAGGTTTTATGAAAATTGAGACAGTTTCCTTGTTCAAATGGATTTCTGGGCAGGAGAAGGGGCAAGTGCTGCTGCTTCTTGTTACTGGAAAGATTTTGGTACTGGTTGGCTGTGGCTCTTGTTCATTTAGTAGAAAATGGGGATAACAGCAATTTCAGCCTTTCTTGCAGTGGGACATGTTCTTGCATATGACCGGGACAACAGAGTCAAAATTTCGACTTGTATGAAAGCCAATGTATGACTGCTTACTGCCTTTATTTGTATATATTCCATCCATAAATTTAAGATATAAAATTAACAAAAATTATTGATTTAAGTAAGTTTTAAATACACCCTTTCCAAAGGGTGAGACAAAACAAACTGCATCAGGTGATGATTTGGATAAAACCCTGTACAACTTATCGAATAAGTCAGTGCTGTACAAAATTAGAGACAACAAGCAGTGATATTGGTACATGTTCTGCAAAGGCATGCATCACTGGACACAATAGTATCTGCAGCCCTCAGGGGATAAACATGTTCCTTCTCTGATAGAGGGTAGGTTTCTCTTCTATTTGTATACAATGGGCCTTCATTTTGAATCATGTCTGAGGACTATGAATCCAGATCAAGTGGCTGGTTTAGAAGCAGGGTTGGTTGTTTTGTTGGATTTTTAGAGGTTTTTTTCCAGTTGTGTGCAGCTGTGGTGGGGAGCTGAGGAAATTTTATATTGCAATCTGGTTTTCTGTGGAGCGTGCTCCAAACTTTGTCAACAAGCTACAAGTAGGTTGGGCTCAGAAGCTGAAAGAACTTGCTGTATTTTCAGGCAGTCTGTTGACTTGTAGACACTTAGAAGTCCGGAGATGACTACCCAAACATTTGGTGCAGCTTCTCCACAGTTTTCTTTGGGTATCTGAGCACACATTTTAAAATGACCTGTCCTTGGGAAAGGACAGTGTGTTAGAGGTCAGTTACAGTTCTAGGAAGTCTTCCCTAGATATACTTCAGAACTTAAACTTTTCTTAATTATGAACCTTAAAGGGCCTTGATGTGGACATGACCTCTTTCCACGAGAATCTGGGAGACTAGAACTAGCTATTGGCAGTTCAAGGATGGCAGGAGGGAGGGTTGACAATTTGCGCAGGCACCACACCCTCTTGTACCAAGTGCTCTAGATCACATGGATTGGCATCGCTTTGTAGAGAAAAACCTCACATTTGTGCATTTTAGATGGGGTCTCCCTGTCCCTCCTTTTACTGCACTCTTTTCTACGTAATGCTTCTGGCCAGAGCACCCACTGACCATGCACAGAAGGTGTCTGGTTTTAGGTAGCGCTTTCTTTTCAGGCCCTAATAACTTATCACTACCTGTGTCACTCAGAGCATCAGCTCTGTAAAATTTGACCAAAATATAGAGGAGGCCTTGTTCACTTTAATGCAATGAAACACTTGACAGGCCCAAAACCTAAAGCAGTACGTCACGGCTCTGAAACCAGCCTTCAGTGTTGGTGTAAAGTCTCCTCCTGAAAATACTGCAGCAGCCAGAAAATATATTTTATCTGGATGCCACTTAAAAATACACACAGAAAACAACCCAAAATCTTTGAGCAAAACTCTTTCCAAATATCCATTCTTCATGAAGACACGTTAGGTTAAAAGTTCAGCAGTTTCACCAAGCTTCTGGCTTGGAGTTCAAACCTACTTGCGTAATGTTGAAGTTTCAGGGCATTGAACCCAGAGTATCCCTGGTCAGAATGTTGAACAAAAATAAAAATGCTGGAATAAAATGCCACATATGACCTTTTCTTAACTTGATTTTCTACAGGGAATTTATTTTTGGCACCAAATTGACAACTCTGCAATCTGAGTACTTTAAAAAATAGGTATTTAAAATCAATGACATTTTGATTCTGTCTGTGTCTTGACCTATGGGAACCATCTCTAAGATGGAGTGAGCATAAAAACCCGGAGACCTCTTCCCTTTGTGAATGCATCTAGTGGCTGTTTCTTCCATTAGTGAATCACTAAAGAAGGCTTTTAACTATTGTCCACATCGGTGGCTTTTCAGTCTATGGAACTGAACTGAGAGCCACCATTTTTTTTTATGTACGGGTTTGCAGGGACATGGAGAAGCACACTGTGCTTTGGCTGGAGCACTAAGCAGGAAAGTGGCAGCTCTGCAGCCTGGAACCTGGCTTTCCCAGGTGGCATTGATGAACACTAGTTCTGAAGAGATTCAGTGCCATCCACAAAAGACAGGTAAAAGTCCAAATGGTCTCTCTGTTGAGTTTTTTTCCCAGTTATACCCATTTGCTGTAAAGACAATTGCTTTTTCCAGAGTGTGAAGTTTAGGAAAATTTTACCAGTGCAGGTAATTGATTTACCTGTCAATAGTGAAGACAGCACTTGTACACCTACATCTGTGGTTAGTTTCCAGTAGTTACAATCAAGGCATATTTCCAGTCAAGTTGAGTTTTAATGTCCCATAGTGGCCCTGATCAGAGTGTTAGAATGGAAATCAATTTTTTTTATGCTATGGTGACATCAGACAACAGATTAAATTTTATTCTACTAATTGTCTGAATAAGAAAACAGCATTTCACAGGGAAATAAGCAGGAGTTTGGGGGGATGTAATTGGACCTTTACCATTTGTTTGTTTTTCTTGGACTGCCCTGGCAGTTCTTACAGAGTATTTCTCTCTCAGTAGAGGCACTCTAATGCCCTCAGCTGCTTATTTTGTCTGGAAAATTCAAGCACCCAGGATAACGATGACAACAACGGCAACATTTTGACTCCCAAATCCCTTGGCAAAATAGTTACATCATGTCTGGAAATAATTGGGCAATGACAGAATGGAAAAATTACAATGACTCAAACAAGACAGGGACGCTCTTAGTAATAGGGTTTTGTGTGTTCGTTCTTCTGAACATGGCAGTTATTAGCGCTACTGGGAAATTCTGGATTGACTTCCTTTGTAATTAAACCCCACTCTTCCCAATAGAAATATTGGAGAGATTTTTAAGTTCCTAGACCAAGCTTTAGTACTAATCTAAAGTACTAATCTGCTTTACTGGTATTCCTAATCTTATGGCATAGAGGATAGAGTGGGACACCTTGTTCTACAGATCACTCAATCCGTGGCTTCTTTCCTGAGGTGATCAAAAACGTTGCTCTGGGGTATGGATGTTTCATCCTTGGGACCTGGTCTCATGGATAGAACTGACGGACATTACTGATTAGAGTCAGTGTCATACAATGATTTTAAAGATATTTCATACCATAAGACCTGTAAAAGGCACAGGACTTCATCTTCCTGTAGAGGAAAATAGTCATCTTCTGCACTGAAGCTGAAGTAGTGACGTGCTGGTTCTGGCAGTGTGTATGTCTGCTTAACCGATGCTATCATGATCTATTTAATATTCACTCTATGATTTCTTATATTGTAAAGGCTTCATCTTGCACGCCAACTCCCAAGGCACTTTTTTCTGTGAAATTGCATCACTGCATTCTACCCATCACCAAAAGAAAGTGGAGAAAATTGAGAGTCTGACTTGGGTTCTGCTCTCTAGATCTGTAGCTTCTAGAAAAGGAAGTTCAGACCCACTCTGTTGAGTAGCACAGACACAAACTAGGATTATAGCCTTGTCCTGAATTCATGGCCCTAGAATTACAATATAATTTTGTCAAGCCTTAAAAATAATATTTTTAGGATCTGAATTATTTCAAAAGTAAAATCTGGGAATTGTAGAGAGTTTTTGAAAATACTTGCTGCTGCATGGTCTTATCCTTAGTCAGAATTGGGTCTTGGGGTGCCATCTGTGGGGTTTGTGGGATTTTTTTTCTTTTCTTTTTTTTTTTTTCTGCAGTGTATTTCCCATTGGCTCTTACAGCCACAGCATTTGATGAACAGTGACATTATAACCAGCCCATCTAGTGAAGCTAATGCTGTGGCAGAGGAAATCACCACATAAATTCCATTATTTAATAAAGGATAAATTTATCCATGCACGATTCATGGACACTGCTAAATGCTGTCTCTACGGCAGCATCATTACTGGGGGGGTGAACCTGTTGTGTCCTGGCCAGATTCCAGCCAGGTGATTACCTTTTTGCTGGCCTACTGCTTTTATTTCTGTTTGTATAGTACCACAGTCTATTTGACACAGTAAAGTGACTGGTTTAAGCAGGTGAGTAAGACGTTGCACTGGAGAACCTACAACCTCAGTGCCACAGCTAGGACAATAAAGTAAAATACAACAAAAATAAAACATACGCGAAGTGTGACCCAGTCTTTGCAGCTTGTGTCATGCAGTAGGTGTCTCTTTAGAAGTATTTTTCTCTTCAATATCAGCTTTAAAAAAAAAGGTTTTATAGTGTGAGGCTACATGCTATAGGAAGTGGCTACAGGATGCCATTTCAATTGTAACAGTTGTCTTGGAAAAAAAGGGGACATGGCAATGAAACAGTGAAAAACTAGAGAATAAGAATAAAACTGGTAGAAAAGAAGGAAAGGGAGAACAAAGGAGCAACTTTTTTTGTTAATGGAAGGGAATAGTTAATCTTTGGTGAGGTATATGAATGCAACAAATGTGGTTCATGGTGAAGAAGACAAGAAAATTAATCTTGGTGACAGTGACTTTCTGATTGAGAAGGAAAGGGAGGGTATCTGTAAATGTTACTGAAACTTCAGTGCTGCAACACCAGAGAACTTAGAAGTAATACTGAGGGGGGCAAGGAAAGAAGGACAGGGTTCCAGACTACCTCACTCAAACCAGAAAGGTTGATTATATTTAGGCAGTATGCAATCCTGTTCATTCCACCACCATGGTGGTTTGAATTGCTGGCAAGCATGCCTATGTGTGGAATTGATAAATTAGGATGCAAATTTGTGGTACAGTCAGACACTTAGGAGATGAAGAACATACTTACCTTGGATTAACAGTTAAGCTCTGAATTTTACTTGTTTTGTTTGCAGTCTGTGGTGGTCACATCACCATTCAGAAATGTTAAAGATGCATAGATTTACTTGTATATAAATGAGATGCAAGGATATAATTAAGACTCAGCATTTGGTGTCTAGGAGGGTGGATTAGTTTTGACTGTTCCCTTTTCTGTGTGAAATCATAGTTATAGGAAACTAGCACATTTGCAAAAATAAAATAACTTCTTAGCAAGTAAAAGAGTGAATGGATTGTTTGGTCAGCTAAGTATAGAAAATTATTAATCTGTACTTCATTAAGGGGTGGAAAAAAAAGGTAGAAAGAAACATTTAACTATGACTAGCCAGATTCATGACACTGACTTTAACTGCTTTTTTGCTCTCTTCACTTTGTATTTTGAATCTTGTATTTTGTTCTTTTTAAATTTTTTTCCTACGAATACAATTTGGGTAGATTAATGATTAGGAGGCGCACAAAGAACCTGCAGACATTTTTTTTCTGTTTTCTTTTGTTTGGTTTTTGGTTTTGTCAGTTAATTTTTCTGCAGTTATTTTTTCCCTCATTCTTAGGTGAAGACAGAGAAAGCGTTGCAAATTAAGATTTCAGAAGAGAAGTCTATTACAGTTCTTTAGCTTTTTTTTTGTTGTTGTTGTTGTTGGGTGTTGATAAGTTGGTATCAGGTGAGATGTAGTGGATTCGTAGGCATTAACAGACTAGCATTAGTGGTCATTAGTCACCCAGCACATCCTGAGCATCCTTAAAGTATTAAAGTAAAGAGATTTTTGACAGACACGTTGCAGTAAGTAAGTTCATGGATATAGTTATGCCTGACAGCCTTCAAATAGTCCTTGCCTTTTCTTGTGTCTCAGGACTTATTTCTGAGGCAAATAAGTGAATAAAAATTAAATAAATATGAATATATATAATACTGTGTATGTAATAACAGACAATCTTTAGGTCTGTGGAATGCTTTGAAATTATCAACCATCTCAGTTTTAATGGGAAGGTGTGTAAAACAAACCAGACATGACTTCCTGGGCTGTCTTGCAAAGTCCTCATAAACACCAAGAGCTCTGCACTCTTGTTTTGATGTGTTGTGGAAAGAAAAATCTGTGAACTGGCTTCAAAACACACGGCATGATTTGACCTGCCCTCTCTCCTGTGGTGGAACTGTTAAGTGTGGGCCATGGCTAATTGGGATTGAGTAGCCATGGCTGCACAGGACCCTGCTTGTTTCCAGATAACTTCCAGTGATCTGTTGATCTGTTTTGGGTCCGATGCCTTCCTGTCCAACATAGCAGGCAGGTGTGATCTTCAGGAAGCATTACGTTCCCTGAAAAAAAGAAGGTTTTAACTTTGTGGGTTTTAAATGTTTTTTTATTGCTGTTTTATGTGCTGGAGACCAGGAGGCTCCTTAGTACGGTGACAAATGCAAACCAAAGGAGCTGGGTTACTACTAAACATGCAACAAATGGTTTGTTTGTCTGCTTCCTTTCCCCATCCCCCATGCTGCAATTGCCATATAGTGCATCTGACATCTGTCACATTACATGTGACACCTATGGAAAATTCCCATGGTAATTGGAACATGCCACGAAGATCATTATTTCACCATCTGTGTACTGAAGAAGCAACGTGGTCCAGGGAACTGAGCATAGGATCAGTACGAAGCTCTTTCTCTTTATCCAGTGTGTATATTCAGACAGTTTTGAGCATGGTGCTTATTTTCTCCATTTCATCATCAATACATGGCGATGTAGGGAGCTGTTCTAATACCAGGAAGTTCTCATGGTTTATTACTTAATAGTTGAATAATACAGAGTTTTAACTTGGATTTGGGGGTTGTGGGTGGGTTGGTTTATGTTCTAAACCAGTCTGAATTCAGATTTCTTTCTGCATCAGTGATCACACATTACATTTATATGTTTTATCCTGCCACAGAGAAGGATAGCTAAATTACAGGGAAATGCAAATTATTGACTTTGATTCCTTTCCTGTTAGCATAAGCTAGTGTGGGCAGTGATTCTTCATCATATGTTTAGTCCCATGCTTCCCATTCAGGTGGGAGCTGTGACTACATCCACTGACATCGCGTGTCTGTTGATGATCAGTGCAGATTCAGATCTGAAAGTGTTTATCATTAATGCTTCCTTATGCTGTGAACTGTTTTTGCATGACCGTGTGTGTTTAGTTAACCCACTGAGTTCTCTTTCTTCCCTTTTTCCAAAGGTAGTGATACAAAAGTAGTTTTCTCTATTTTAGTTACAGTTATGCTCTGGCTGTTAAGTGCATTGAAGGACAGAACAGTGAGATAAAAACTACAATAACCAGCTCTCTTGCACAGGAGAACTGCTGGCAGAGCAGTTGTTTCAGGTGTCTTACTGCTAGTGGAACGTTGCTTATTTAATGTATGTTGGCATGAAAATTACAATCTCTGAGATGAGAATGAAGGGAAGAGTGAGACTTAACGAAGCAATTTAGAAAGCAATTGAAAGAGGATCCTCACGTGCAGTTAGCGTGGATCTGATCCTATGTGGGTAAAACTTCTGATAAGGCTTGGAAAAATTGCATTAGCTAAATTATATTTGGTCACTGGGCCAAATGGTTTAGAAATGAACACGTACGCCCTGTCAGAGGAAGAGGACGTTGTTATAATTAGACCTTGGGCAAAGTTCCAGGCTGTGACTCCTGACCTGAGCCGAACCACAGATGGGGCTGGGAAGCAGGAGAGGGATTGCTATGAGGAGCGGGTGTGTGGTTAGCTGTTGAAATGACAGCAACTTGTTTGTGTTGTGAAAAAGGGCAAAACAGTAGAACTGAGAAGAGCTGTGGGAGGGAGTTGTGTGTAATAGTGGGATTCTCTCCAGAGAGAGATTTCCTATTGATTCTCACTGGGAGTATATATGTAGAAATACATAATTGTACGTGTTTCATTTTTACTTGCCAGAAGTTGAGAGGCAATAGAGCTTTTATTAGAAGAAACCCCCCCACCTTTTGTTATTTTCATAAATTTTTATGTCAGCTTTGCTATCAATTACCACTCAGATAAATGAAAGTTGCTCTTTTTTTAGTTTTCTTTGTTGTCTCCCACCCTCATTATTTGGAAGCACATTTTTCCCAGATTTGATTCTTGACAAAGGAAAGGCAAAAGAGAGAGAAAGGAAAGGAAAATTTTATTAACTCGGAGGTAAATAGAAAATGTTTATTTTTTTGATCACCAACAAAAATCAAGAAGTTTTAATTAGTTATTAAATAGCATAAACCGTGCAACTTACAGGATTCTGAAGGACATCTATTTAACTGGCAGGCTTAATCTTTAGAGAGACAATGCTCCAGCTTAGAAATTTCTTTCATTCATTCATTCATTCATTCAGTGATTCAATTCTAAAATACCTGTGCTGGATTCCTCTGTAGCAGTCCTCAGTTGTTCTTATTTTGAAAGCATCTAGACACCTCACCTACGCACACAATTACACTGTTGAAGCAATACAGAAGTGCTATTTTACCCATCTATGTTAGTATGAATTTCATCCCTGCTGCCTATAGATGGACCTGGAAAATGCCAGTGTTAAGAGTATGAGTTGTGCCATGCAATGATGCTTTGCGAAAGCGAGCTTACTGTTCGTCTGAGCTCTGCACGCTTTTGCAGAGTAGTAAAAACTAAGTAGCCTTGAGTTTCACAAGTGTGGTTCCCAAGGAACTGCAGATTCTGTAAAAAAAATCACAGTAACAAACATTAGCTTGTGTTTTTCTCAGCATTATGGATGAAGAAAGCCTGGAGACCAACAACCTCTTAGATGAACCTCCTTAAGATGAAAGCCAAGTCATGAAATTTCAGTGCAGGACAACCTGTGGTAGCCAGACCAGGGCAGTACTTACCCTGTAGAAAATGCTGAGCTTCACATCCATTCACATAGTACTCATTTCCTGGTAAGGTACCTCTTTTGGTGAAGTTTATACCAAAGTCTTGATCTGAGCTCGTAAAGGAAGATGTTATGGTCCTATCACTTCAATGGCTCAGCCAGTTTTTCCGAGGAAGATCCATTGTCCATGCCCTAGAGAATGCTGGTCCTTTGATGGTTGGTGGGGAAGCCTTTAGACAGTGGGCCAGAGCTTGGTTACAACTGAATTGATGCAAATGTATTTGTATTGCATGTAAATCAGGTTTGTCTCATTGAACTGAGTTCCTTCCAAAGGAGAGTTTTGTCGAGCTAATTGGTTCTAATCTCAGTCATGACCAGATTGCCATAAAGGGCATTGCACTCGGGGTAATAATACTTGAGAAGATGGTCTGTGGTGTACAAGTTTAACTTCCGAGGCTCTCTTGTGAAATCTTTTAGCAACTGAACCTTTTAAGTGTCCACTACTGAGAGGAAACAGAAATTGCCATGCACTTCACTGTGATAGATTTGAGGGCATTTTGGTTTTGCTGACTGAAGCTGTGTCAAAGACCAGTTCAGTTTTAAGTTGACCTTTGGCATCTCCTAGTGAGAAGCCAATGTTTTTATGAATGGGCTTTTGAAGCCAGCAACATCCTGCCCTAGTGAATCCTGCTGGGACATACCACCCCTTGCAGAGCTGGCATGGACAGCAAAGCAAAGTGGGCATGCCAGAAGACACTGCTTTTTACCAGCTTGCTTTCCTTTCAGCTACATGAGAGTTGCAGCTGATGCCCCTCCAGTGCATAAGAGATTGTGCTAGATGAATTAATCCCTGCACAGAGTAAGGCAGGTGATTCCTGCCAAGCACATTGGTGCCATAAGGGTGGAGGTTTGGATGGTCTGGGCATTTTTTTTGTTGTTGTTTGTTGCTTAGGTTTTTCTTCAGTGAGCATGCCAATTTCTGCACAAAACATCCCTGGAGAGCTTCTAGCTGTGCTCTGTATGTTAAGTCCCACTATGCAACTGCTGTCCTGAAGGCGCTTTTCCTTGCACAGCTACTTAGTCTCTACGAAAGCTCAAAGCAGCCTTGTTCTGGTAAGCAAACAGACCAAAGCATTGTGGGGCAGGTTAGGGCAGCAGCTGCTCTGATGACAAAGCTCAGCTGTGTTGCTGCTGATACAGCATCCAGCATCCTGTGGTTTGGTTCACCTGCCACCTCCCTCCTGCTCCCCTGCCCTGTGCCCAGGGAGACTGGCTTCACAACAAGCTTTAATTATTTTCTGTCTAAGGATATGGCTTATTCTGCAGATTAAGTGAAAAAGTGAAGTCCTTAAAAATATAAAACAAATAAGCCCCTGAGCTGTCAAACAACAAGTCCCTTAAAAGGGCAAAATATGTGGCTCTCTGTGCACTGCACAGATCCCTCCTTTCAAACTGCTGGCAGGAGACTTCCTGTTTGGATGGGCTGCTCACAAATGGTGTTGTGTGGTAGTGAAATCAGTCACTTCCCAGCTTCTCCTTCAGGCCTCCTTTTGCCTCCCTTTATAATCCTGATATCAAAGCCCCTCAAGCCTGGGTCCTGTTAAGATGGGATCTGGCAGCTCAAATGTGAATCTGCAAGCATACATTAGCACTGTGCTGTTTCTTCCCTGAATACATAAAGCAGCCCAAACTAGTTATGTGTGTTTGAAAATGGGATGGTCAAAATGTCCTACTGTGATAGTCCTGGCCATGGAGGAATAAGTGAATGTTTGGTGATCTGGCTCTGCAGTGGTGGAAAATTGATGTCTGCTTCATTGTTTAATTGTTTTTTTTTATTTTGGTCCAACGGGATACCTTTGGAAGATTCTTCCACATGTTCGGGGTAAATTCTCCCCTACATGCTTTTTTCCTTTTGATAGTTTCTTTCCTTTATTGTAGTAGTGAAAGAAAGGCCACTACCAGCATTCCATGGCAGCATTCAGTCTTGGCTACTGAGCACTGCGGATAAATCTACCTGCTGGGAAATTCCCCACTGAGTTTGTAAAACCTTTTCAGAAAAACTGGGTGAAGTGATTCTACACTGCCGTGGAAGAACATGTTAATACCATATGAAGGCCTAGCTAGCTTCTCTAGCTTGAGTGTTTGTTTTGCTCTTTTGGGTATGAGATCCTTCTGTCCTCTTCCAGCTGTTACTCCAGTGATCAGCCATTGTAGCTGCACAGAGCTGCACAGATTCGACAGTCTTGTTTATCATCTAATGTCTATTGGTTTTGTTTTGTTTTTTTTCCCTACAGAACATGATCAGAAGATAGCATCATACACCATGATCATGGCCCCCCGGAAAAGGAATCGTCATGCGTTGGGGTTTCTTTGTTGTTTTGGAGGTAGTGACCTCCCTGAAATCAACCTCAAGGACAATAACCCCCTCCAGTTCCTTGAGTTTTCTGTCCCAATCCCACCAGCAGAAGAGCTCAATGCCAGATTCGCCGAACTTGTGGTAAGTTTCTGCTGACAGATTGGTATATTTACAAGGTGGATGAACTCTTCCCTTTAAAGGAGGAGTGAGAGGACTTAAGGGATTTGTTAGAGAGCTTCTATTGAAGCTTTTAAAAAAACCTTTTCATTCTTGTATGACTGGTTACTTGGTAGGAGAAAGGTGGCAAGCAACCACTTGATAGTGGCACTGGGTGTAAGTACAAAAAAATGTTTAAATGTGCTTACTTATTTCCATAGCACTATGCAATTCTCCAGGTGTAGGATTGGGCATATTAGAAGGAACCTCTCAAGTTCTGAAGAGAGAGCTGACAGTCAATTTCTTGTTTACAACTTTGGCATAAAATCTGCTGTATAATATAATACAGCGGAAAATCTTAGGGTTTGCAGATCTATAAAATAAGGACTATTTGGTTTTGTTGATGAGTAGCGTTCTGCTGGTGAGGTATAAGAATCAGGTGACCCTGCTAATTATGTTTCATCACCTAGCTGCCTTTGAACCATGAAATGGTGCTGTTGCAGCAACAGCCAGAAACAGGAAGAGAAGGAATTATTTCAAATGAACTTTGTTGTTTGCTTTTGTGGTAAATGTTGCAGACTCCAGGGGCCAGACACTTGCTTTTCATGCCTGGCATCAAATGACTTCACTGTCTTTGTCTTCTTGTTCAGCCTGAATGCAAAACACAGGCAGAGGTCACAGGGCTGGGTTGTTTTGCAAACTGTGTCGTAAAGATGATGCCCATTTGATGCAGCTGATTAGGTTTCTCATTGCCATTCTGAGATTAGAGTTTATGTAAATCGAGATATCTGTAAGTGTATAATATGCCTGAGGAGTGCGACTGAGGTGAGGAATAGAACAGAAAATATTGGATCTCAGCATCAGAGGAATTTGCCAATAGTCTTTCTACGTTACAACATTAGCCCAATAGATTCTTGTCCATGACCATAGCCTTGAAATGCTATAGCAATGAAAATAACCATATAATTTGCATATGCAATTGGAGGTTAATATATGGACAACTGTAGTATGTCATACCAAATACAGGGACAGCTGTAGTTTGTCAGATCGGTGGTCTGACAACCTAGCCCAGGCTCCAGTTTCAAGATGGGGTCCAAAGCAGATGTCTAGGGAAAAATAGAAGGTGTTGGAGACTGTAAGTTGTGGCCATAGGGTGGTCTTTTCCAGGATACTCTCCAACCCTCTAACAGTTTTCAGCTCGAGGACTTCCTCAGTCAAAAGTTGTGTTCTGTGTACATAGTAAGTTGGTATGGATTTCTTTTCCATTAACTGTTTTCACTTCCCCAGCACCCATTAGCATTGTCAGTATTCTGTGGTAGGGGCACAGAAAGGAGTCAATAGGATTTGCAGCTGTTTCAGGAAGAATAATGTGTGCAGCAGAGGAGAGTCTACTTGCTTCGAACTAATTTGCAAATGGGGAATCTCCTCTTATGGAAATACTTCACAAAATTTGGGTCTATATTTAGGTCAGTTTGCTTTTTGTGTGAGACTGCTTGAGTTCCTCTTAGAAAATGCAGCTGTCTGACTGTGGAGAATTCCACGTGGTGACAAGAGTAAGAGTGTAATCTGTAATCTGTTCTGCTGACAATTTATTTCTGGATGCTGCTTAACTATTGGTTTTCACATGCAAAGCTTGAACTGCTGTATCAAAGTTCATCTCTCTCCAATAGCCAGATCCATTGAAGCATTCAAACCAGCCTTCCTGAAGACGTCACCAACAGATGTGCTTTGCTCCTGAGCTTGGCTTGCTAGACCTTGAACTTGTTTACCTTCGGGTCACAGGGAAAGACCTGCTTGAGTTGCTGCTGGGCTTTTGCTTACTGAGAAGGGTATCAGTTTTATGAGGAGTTTGAGAGTTTGTGGTGGTATTAATGATGCTTTTAACTTCTAGTTTTATGTCTGGCAAACACTGGTGTTCCATGTACTTGCTTGTGGCAAAACAGCTCACAGCTGCCTTATGGAAGTCTATTAAACAGTATAATTTATAATGTTTCTGGTGCAAAATTTAATGACAAGTATATGTGATGATCTGTAAAAATTTTTGGCCCCGGTAGTTTGAGAGTTGTTGGTTTATGCTATAACTTATTAAATGTGCTGACAGCTTGTAACTGGCATATGCATTTCAAACAAATGAAGCCATTGAAATGAAAACAGATCATATTCAGTTCTTATATTTAACGATAGCACCCTAGCCATCATTGCATGAGAAGTGAGCTGGGAGAGAAAAGTGCTATTTTTCAGAAGGTTAATGGTGTACATCACACATTTTTATAAAGCAGCCAGATAGGATGGCAGTGCATGTCCATAGGAGCTCCTGATTAGACAGGTAACATGAGAGCAGTTAAGGGCTTTATGTGCGAGAGAACCTGGGCTGGAAACTGGGCTGGCAAAATGCAGAATTTGCCTAGAAGGGCTAGTTTGTCCACAGGTCTGGATTAATGCATGTTCTATGAGACACTAAAATAAAACAGGCTACATCTGTATTGACGGCTCAGATGAGATTTTAATTGGATTAGAAAGATTCAGTCTGTAAATGCACCAGTGTAAATCAGCGACCTGGAAGTGCCTGGGAGAGCTCTGTGCTGTGTGCTAGCTCCCTGCTGCTTATCCGTTAGGGTCTAGTCTGGGTGCACTTGTACTATATAAAACCCAGATTTGAGTGTAAAGCCTTTTGACCCAAATCCCCAAGTGAAATGATGACACCAACATCATCTGAGATCTGTAGTGAGAAGAGCATTTGTGTTAGCTCCCTGAAGCAGGCCCGGGGGGTATAGCCTCATCTCACCATCTGCTCTGCAAAGGGTATAATGAAACATTGGTGTGGTTGAATGACTTTTTAAAAGCCTTGTTTTTTCCCTTGTTGCAGTTAAAATGTGGGGCATTTTCCCATGTAAGAGTTAATGACAAGAAAAGCTAAGCATAACTGTGCTGGAGAAGTCTCCCTTGTGATGAATTTTTACAATCCAGTAAATATTCAGTATGTTTCTACCTCCCTTTCTGAGGAAAACTGGCATTTTGAGGACCAGGAGCATGTCCTCTTCTCCTGTTCTTGTGCTACTTAAACTAGTACCATGAAAAGCGAATTTGGAGATGTCCATTTTTCAAGGGGAAGAAATTAGGAACGTGTTGGGATTCTTTATTTGTGGTGGGCTCACATGACCCATTCCAGGCTTTCAAACTTGCTTGTGTAGTCTCCAGACTGAGGCAGATACACACGTGCGAGCTGCTCTGTTTGGGAGATGCACCTAGACCATCCAACTATGTAATGGCAGCTGCCTGACTGGACTCTGACCAAGGCAGTGACTGTGAGATGATAATCTGGTGCTGATTTCAGCTGAAATGCCTGCTCTTGTTGCCACTCAATCAGAAAAACAATTCTAGGATGGATCCCTGGCTTTTGTGGTACTTGAAGCTGGATGCTGTGTTTATGCCTTGTCTGATCGATTAGAAAATTTAAAGAGAAAGAGTTACTCCTGATAGGTCCTAAATTCTATCTTGATTTATTCCATTGGGAACATGTGCAGAGAGTAGGTCTGAATGAAGACCATGGCTTATGGAGGTTTGGAATGATTTGGTTTGGGCTAAGACAGGAGATGATATACCAGCTCTCAGGACATCTGCTGGCA
This sequence comes from Lycocorax pyrrhopterus obiensis, assembly GCA_014706295.1. Lineage (NCBI taxonomy): Eukaryota > Metazoa > Chordata > Aves > Passeriformes > Paradisaeidae > Lycocorax > Lycocorax pyrrhopterus. Next base: position 29,862,948 of record JACSVZ010000004.1, on the reverse strand, counting down.
GTGACTGCCTTGGGATTAGTGCAGTGGTAACAGTACAGGTAAGTCCTTGTCAAAGTCTAGATGCACAAAATACAAAGTGAATAAAAATATTTGTGGCCCCAAGTTTTGCCCCTCAGATGCCGCTTTTGTGAAAGAGAACAGAACAGCTGGCTTTAGCATCTCCCTTTCAATGAACAGGCAGAGAGAGAAGCTCTAGGAAGCAGCGTGTGTGGGCTGGTCCTGTACCTCACAAATTGTAAAACCGGCCCTACCTGACCGTCCAGGCTGATGTGACCAGCATCAATTCTGCTTCCATTCTGCCATTTAGTGGTACAGTGCTGCTGCAGATGGTGGTCTGTTGGCAGGCTCCAAAATGGTTTTGTGCCTGCTGGCAAAAATACCTGTGCTAGGAAAATATGTTTTTCCTTGTACAGATTTATTGACTGAACAGGAGCTACAGAAGAATCTGGAAGAACTATTGTAAGGCAAAGGGAAATAGCTTTTTTTCATGGAACAGCTTCTCTGTGTCCTTGTTCGTATTTGTTAGCAGCAGTGTATTCTTGTCACAGTGGATTCTGATACTTTCTGCTCATTTTTAGAATCCTGGACTCTTCTTGGTGGTTAAAGGTGGTGTGCTGCTTGACACTAAAGATTTTGCCATCTAGATCTCTTATAACAGCAACCTGATCCCACACTGGAACTCAGGTCGTACCAAGAAAGGCAACTTAAATGCTGGCAATTCAGAAAGAAACAGAAAAATGTGAAGAATGCTAGCACAGAGGAAAGAGCAGTGTAAAGCACTCGTGCTTTTGTTGTTTTTATTTTGTTAGTGACTGTAAGATCGTCATGGTATTTGAGAAGGTGTAATGCAAGATTCTGTATTTTAAAATGCAAGGTCCTTGGGGAAGAAATGGAGTTGTCTTTTGAGTTTACATTTTCAAAGTTGATTGTGTCATTATATCCTCCAAACTTGAATGAGTTACCTTCAGCACGTTAGATTCTTATACTGGGGAAGATGTGAGAAATGCTTACTGTTGTACTTTTGTGGTCTTATCTGCCCTTGGAGCATTCTCACGTTTAGCTCAGGCAGGATATTGACTGGAATTCCCTTTCCTGGTTTGTTTCTCTTATGTTGCATTTGAACTCATTTGATTTTTAGTTTGGGGGTTTTTTTCCCTTTTTTTTCCCCTTTTTTTCTCTGAGTCCCTAAGGAAGGGGTTTTGTTGACTTTATGGGTTCACAAAAGCGTTTTGTCCATGTTCCTATTTACCATCTTCACAGGCTTTACAAGGAACAAAACTTAATAGGTACTTTTGGCATAAAATCTAAAGGTCAGGTTGCTGCTCAGGTGAGGCAGCGTACACTCCTCTCTCTCCCTCTCTAGATCTAGCGTTCTGATCCTATTGCAGACCCCCAGATTTTGTAGAGAAGATGCATATGGAACTGCTGTGTATTCCTGAACAATAAGACCACTGGAAATCAAGCCCATATTTTTCCTGTAATATTGCCTGAGTGCAATTAAATGAAGATGGAAGCGAGTGCTGAATCAAGGTCTCTGTCCTTCCCTCAGCCCATGCTGGGAACCATGACTGAAACTGTAACTGTGGTTTCTGTCTGCAGTGCTCTGCAACAGCGACCAGAAGAACATGGGACTATGTCCCTTCTTGACACAACCCTAAATTCAACTCTTAGTCTTTCATCTCATCATCTCATCACCTCTGATTTCATTATATTTAGTAATGGCTGCCACAGCATCAGAGTTGGCTCACTTTCTGAACTAAAGATGAACTAGCCCAGGAATCTATCTGGAAAGAATGGCAGCGATGTTAGTAAAGAGAAGAGAGAAAATAAGAATAATGTTAATTCCTTCTCCTTCAATCTCCTTGAATAAGAGCTGTACAGAGGAACTCCCATGAAGATGAAAAATATGAGGTGGAGATGTGGCATGAGAGTCCAAGCAGCAGAGGCAGCAACTTGGTATCCTCTGAACAGTCTGATAACTTCTGTAGCCATGACTAGAACTTTTCAATGCCTTGGGTCACCTGAGGAAGGAGGATATCTACAGCAAGATACCAGTTGCTTTACTGTATCTTTTGCTCTTGCCTTTTTTCTTTGTCCTCTCCACCACATGGGTCTCTGCTGGTTTTTCTGCACTTTCTACTAATCCCTTCCTAAGTAAATCAGTGTCTTCATCTTGTCCTGAAATAGAGCTATGGAAGTAGTGTGATGTTTGCTGCTGTTCTGTATATTACTGTGCTCTCTTGGTTTCTCAACACACCAGGCTGGTATTTGCGAGCACTTTAGTGCCAGAATGCTGAAAGGAGTAGCTAGCGTTCTCTGAGTACATGAGCCATCCACATGACTGGTGTCTATGCTGGTGCTCTCAGCACAGAGGCAAAGGAACAGTGAGGTCACCACAGACATATTTCTATTAGCATTGGATGACGTGACCAGTTGCATAAAGTTTGGGAAAATTCTGCTCTTTGCTTACTCTGTGAAATCTCTCTACATCTGATCCTTCTCTACCTTAAAAGAGAGTAAAATTCTGTGATTATTGTCTCGTTTCCCAGAGGAGAGAAAGTTGATGCGAAAAGGAAGGAAAAGAGTTTTATGTTGAAAGAAAGTAAGGTAAAGCATGGAAGTATCTGGGAATTCGTTTATTTATTTCGTCAAAGGAAGCAAAACAATTTCTGAGCAAGGCATCAGTTTGGCACACACTGGATAACATACCTTCAACAGCCACAGGGAGATGAGATCCAAACCTAAATAACTGCAGTAGTGGTTCCCCCTGCAAACAGCTGACTTAGAAGTAGCAACTTCCCTTCATGCCTAGTTCTCCCTTGCAGACCATTTAGTGTAATGGATACAGCGTAAACCTCAGATGAAAACTGGGCTTCACCACACTGAATAAGTACTCCCATATATCACCCATCCCACTCAAGCTTGCCAAGTCCTAGCTGTGGCCGTGTTCATGAGGCCCCTTTTTTGGCTCTTCAACCTGCAAGAGTATTTATGTGGTAAAAAGTACAAGAAATGCTTCCATTGTGATCTTTCATGTGAATATAGACAATAGATGTCAATGTATGTAGGAACAAGAGGGCATCAGCTGTGTTCCTCTGTTTTTGCTGATGAGCTTGAAGAACAAAGTTCCCCATTTCTCCTCCAACTCTCTTGTAATATATCTGGGAAGCAGAGTTGCAGCGTTGCCTATTCTGTCTCTGGGCCCTCTGTATGGAGCAACACCTTTCCAGAAAAGTATCCTCTGTGTCTGAAGCTTATTTGACTCTTATTTTCTCATTGAAAGCTTGTGACTTAGAAAGACATGCATGTTAGGTCCTCACTTCAACCCCCAAACATGTATCATGTATATTGATAACCGTATTTACTCTGATTTAAATTCAGGCATGTTACCAAGATCTGAGTGTTTAGGTTCAAATTACTAGTCTTTTGAGTCATTCTATCCCAATGCTGGCTTCATTTGAGTACAGGGATTTACTTTCTGTGTCCCTTGCCCTGCATGTAAATGACAGTTTCAGACTATGCCTCTGACAGGCCTGCAGCTTTGAGTTGTTGCTCAATGCAAGTTTCTATGCAACTATGATTTAAAAGTCCCTCTATTCTGTTTTGCCCATAAGAGGAAATTATTTAATTCTGTGTGCCCATCCCTCATCCCTTCTGTGCTTTTCTGTAGTTAATTAATCTACCTAATCTCTCAGGAAGTGTAATGCCACATGCAATCGACACCTGTAGAGGTCCCTCATTTTTATTTGTATTTGATGAGCTCTGACTTCAGCAAACTAGGAGGCTTTGCTGGCCTTGGCTCAGTGAAGACTCCCCACCCCAGTTATTACTTCCTTTCTTGCACTTAATGAGGATGCATCAGTGGAGGTTGTAAGAAAATGCTGCTGATGAGACCAAGGCAGAATTTTCCTGACAAGAGGCTCATATCCAGGAAGAAGCCTTGGCATCACCCTCTGAGTAGAAGATGCTGTATCTGAAAGCAGAAAAAAAGCAAAGCTTTGAGGCAGCAAATCACTGTCTTCACTGATGGTGGCCAGGGCACAAAAACTTTCTTTTCTCTTAGTTTATAGTTGTCAGATCAATATTTTTCATGCACTCAGATGCACTTGTCTTCTGTTATAATAATGGCAGAACTGGGTGGTTTAAGATTTCTCAAGCAAAGGGTGCTGAGGCTTGGGAGGTAAAAGCTCTTCATGGTATCAAAATCTGTCTAGTTAGGCACAGAGTTCCTTTATGTCCAGCATAGTCCAAGATTGTAAATACTCAGGATACCTCTTTTCTTTTTTAATTTTCCACACAGGGGATACCTTTCTTATTTTTCTTCCTGCTCTACAGAGAGACTTTTTTATAATGTTGGATCTGCTTTACATGTGTCCCATATGCAATACATGTGTACAAGTCCCTGATTTTAACGCACATACCACTACAAGAAGCTTTCTGTAGTTATTTGAGTCCAAATCTATAAAAGGTATTGCATTTTAGGCTTTGTGGGAGAGACAGCTTCCCCTCTCAGGTACTCACCTACATATGGATTCCTACGGTAGGGACAGCCCTATGGCGCTGAGTGCAGCACCAGCACTTTCTCACTCTAGGCTCCCTTCCAGTAGGTGCAGCTGGCTGGCAGCTCCCAGCTCCCTGACCAGCTGTGTAAGAAGCAGCAGTCACGATGCTGCAAACGTGTGAGACACAGATGCTGTGAGAGGAGCATGAGATGGGAGCCAGGTCTCACACTCCATGTGTGAAATCAGTAGGGTTGTGTAAACAAATGTAAATCCAGACCTGGTCTTACGTGCGAGATTTTGGGTGTGAAGGAGCTGGGGGTGTTACCAAAGTAGCTGTGTAGTTTTAAGGATTTTGTACAGGCATGCATTATATTTTAGGTCTTGTTGCTTTACTATGGACCCAATGTAAACCAGTTCAGCTTCACTGAAGACAGTAGTAGTTATAGTAGGAGTTATATCATTCTCCGTTGACTCCATTGTGGCCTGTGTGGTATTTTCTGTGTCTGTGGTGGTTGTTGGCTTCTGAATATCCCAAGAAGAGCATACTGACTGCCTTTCTGGAAAGTGGGAAGGGTCGTGGTCATGGTTGGAATACTTGAAGGGAATGTTTGAGTGTGCTCTGAGAATGATTTACTTACAGTAGATGTGAAATGCCTGAGAAAGATCTCACAGGACTACATATTTTTAACAGGGTAATGCTGTTGTTCCATGGGAACATGCGGGGAAATGCATGTACTACATCCAGGGAAAAGAGGAGAAGTACTGGATTTTGGGAGCACAACAGAAACGTAGCTTGGGATGCAGAAGGAGGGAAAGAACAGATCTGCTACTAGAGGATGGATGTGCTAAGCTGTCAATCTTATGTCTTTCCTCTATTGAATGCTCAGGAGCTGTCATGATATCCTAACCCTGAAATCATGGATAAGGTGAATATGCTTGATGTTCAGAAATCTTGTGTCCATGTGTTTCTAACACCTTTATCACCTGATTTGATAATACTATCATGTTTTGGCATAGCTGCAAGTGTTAAGCAGCGTAACATAAAAAGAAAAAAATAACATAAAGCTCTACTCTCGCCTTTTTCCTTAGTATGGAGTAATTAACATTTGAATGGTTTTTGTGTTCCACTGTGGCTATAACAAAGAGTCAACAGCTTTCTGGATTGAGCCTGAGGGCTGCTGAAGTGATAAAACACAGATTATATTGATAGCAGGAGTCATACTTGCTAGCTGGAAGGATCACATTAACTTATCTTTATTTCAGCTTTCTGGAGCTTTTCCAGCTATACTTGGATGGATACAGAATAGACAATTTTCTACCCTTCTCCTCGAATTGAACCACCATTCTCATATATTTCCTGCCACTTTGCCTGCTGACTTAGAGTGGGCTCTCTTCACTAGAAATAGCATAAACGGCAGCTGTACAGAGTTGTCCTATTGCCCCAACCTTTTGGAATGGCTTCTCTGAGTATGATTCCTGCCCTTCTGCGGTTTCTATCCTTTAATTCTCTTTATTAGTGTCTTATGATTTTCAGAGTTTTGTTTGATGGCTTAGAAATCTATTATTAAGACCTCATTCCTCACTTTCTGGGGAGAGAATATTTGAATCTAGATTTGGTCTGCTAAGGAAAGGTGAGAGATTGTTATAAATCAGATAAGAAAGGTAATATGGGATGAGAAGGTGCCACCTGGAAATGCATCTGTGAGAAATGACAAGAGGAAAGTACTATGTGTTGCAAAGACCACTTTGTCCAGATTGTAACTGGACAGGAGATTGTGATAAGGAGGTACAGTGTCTTCCAAAGTGTTGAAGAAAAAGACACAACAAATGAAGTAGCTGTGGTGCTGAAGGGAGGGTGAAGACCGATTGCAAAGATGGAGGTGATACGGGATGAATGCTAGGCCAAGATGATCTTTTGGCTGTGTTTTTAGAGTGAATGAACATGCACAGTGATGAAGGGAGGTTGAAGGACAGGTGTCTATTTCTTCTGCAGCTCATAGAGCAAGGGCTGGATCTGAGATGTTGTAGGAGGTATGTTTTGATACTTAGCCTGATGTCAGCAAGAAAGGGGAAGCCAGATCCAATGAAGACCTTATAAAATTTGCAGTAATTTATAATAATTCCTGAAGCTGGGGAAGCCGTGAAATTTTCCAGTGAAAAGGTTGAGAAACAGGATGGGATGTTAAGTGTCTTGCTGGATAGTAGTTATCCTTAGGGAGGTAGACTGTAGCTGGGTTTAAGAGGAACTGTTAACAAAATAAGATAATTCAATGGAGAAGAAGATAACAATCATGAAGTATCATCTGTTTAATATGTTGACTAAGATTAGTTTCTGTAGTTGCTCACCTAGTAACAATTTATATCAGATATAATCATTGCTCAGATAGTGTATCGTACAGCCTGAAGGAGAGTGGGGGAAAAGGGCTTGTAATTATGTCATGTCTCTGTGGATAGGTGGATTCTATCTTCAAACAGTACTCGAGGTTGTTTATCGTTCAGGGGGCCTGTTAAGATGGTTTGGGATTGCTCTTTCTGTGTTGGAGGGAAATGGCTTCTTCTTGTCATTTGCCTGGTGTGCAAGACTCCAAAGTGGGGAGCTACAGGTGAGGTGGATGGAGTAGCACCTTTTTAGGGTACAAGGTTTGCAGGTCAGCAGTTTCCTGGCACCTTCCTCCACACTAGGTAAGGGGAAGCTTTTGGTGTCACTAAATACAGGAGAGGTCCTTCTGTTCATCCTTCAGCACCAAGTGGGAGCAGCACATGGAAAGCAAGTGTCAGAAGGTGCTTTTTCTGTCACTCATCACACTAGACTGTCTCCACAGCTGCTCTGGTTTGTGTTTTTTGTTCTGAGGAAGTACAGACAGATGCCTTCCACCTGGCACTGGAACAGAGCTTTTAACATTAGGTACCTTGTTGTCTCTAAGCTTGATGGGAGGAAAACTTTTCAAGAACATTGTATTTTCCTAGCTACCCCTTCAAGTTTACACAACTACATTAATGCATTTCTGAGTTTGTTTCCTTTGTGTGACACAGGGAATAATAATGCTTCTTAAGCCAGTTTTGATACAGCATTGTAGCCAGATTGAAAAGGTGCTGAAAAGATGAAGCACATGTACATTACGGGCAGTACAGGAGTCTTCCAGTGGCAAATGTATTTGAAGAACTTGGGAGCAAATCTCTATCACTGCCTCCTGTCGTAGACATTGCCCTGCTCTTATCTACTTGCTCTTTTTTTAGGGACAATCTGATGCAAGACTCTACTGCCTTCCTGTAGACGCAGTGGTGTATACAAAAAGGCCATAGTCAACATGTATATTCTGTGCACTTTTACATTAAAAAGACTTATGGGCATCTTTTAATTTTGCAGTTTCCCATCGTTTGTTGACCACACAAAGGGCAAGACTGCCCACACTAACAGCCTTTGGAAAAGGTTAGCAGCGTGCACAACAGTGTTATGCAATGGTTTTCTAGGTGGAGGCTTGAAGCATAACTTCTCCAAAGGAAATTACAAGGGGAAAGCAGATTGCAGTTTCGCAGTTTGGAAGGTGTCCAGGGAGATCCCTGAGTCATGGAAAATCCATTGGGATTGCTTTAGTGGCTGTGTTTCAGCATTACATCTTGAATAGAGAGGAACAGCTGCACAACTTTGTTGGTTGGTGTGAAGTTGTTGGCTTATACATTAATGATGTGGGAGAACTTTGGGATTACAAATGCTTAACCAGATAGTAAATGCAATTATGATTTGTTGTTAGTAGACAATGCAAGGCACATGCTTATTCTTCTCTTATTCTTTTTGCTGTATTTTGTGAAAATTTCTGCTAATTTCTTTAGTAGAAACATTGAGAGAAACATCTTAGCTGGTGTTTTCTTAAGCCCAGTGATGTCAGTGCAGTAGTTTCTGTTCTGATTATCAGAATACTTGAGCAATGAGACAGGACAGGGTGTGAGTGAATAACCAAATATACTGTCATGCCTTCAATTCACTGTTTGACTATGGAAATACTCTGTTTATGTGAGGGAAGAGAAATGTGGAATTTTCCTCCACTTCAACTCAGAGGAGATAGGAGAAGCCTCATATGTGGGCGATATTCTAGCTGCTCTGGACTGATTAGTAGTAAATACGGATAATCTATTTATTGAAGTAGAAGTTAACAAAGAGTGAAAAAGAGACTGATAAACTTCTCAGTCTATTCTGTGTCTGAAATCTGTGCTGTAGATTGTAGAGCAAGTCACTGTTAGAGGTGGTTAAGCTGAGAGGTTTAGTCTGTTACAATTTAAAAGAGATTATTTAATTAATATTTTCCACTGGTGTAAGTCCACTCAATTTAATGGAGTTAGGGGCATTCTGGTTTCTGGTTTACACTACCAAATTTGGAATAATAACTCAGAGGGCAAGCGAAGAACTAAAGCTAGCTTCTGGTTTTGCTTTTATCTGTGTAAACCTGAACTTCTGCCAAAAATGATGTTGATTTACTGGAGTTCCTTTGAGTTTACCCTGCATATAAGCTTGAGCATGTGTTTCTAAGCTGCACAACCAAAGCTCAACAAGATGTTAATTTTGTTCATTAAATTCTTAACCAACCTCTCAGTTCCTCCTGCCCTTTTACGTAATATTTTATCAGAGATTTAAAGGTCAGCCAAGCTCTGACTTACCCTTGTTTTCCTCTGTAGGGGCATATGGCAAATAGGATGCACACAAGAGGATAAAGCTGGGAGGGAGGAGTAGGTGGCACTGGCGCCCCTGGAAATTCAGCCTGCCTTTGGCACAGCAGCATCAACCCCCAGCCCACATTTTGAAGGTTGAGCCAGCAGGACTGTGTTTGGGCAGGAAGCGATCAGAGAGGTGTGTGCCTGTGTGCTTTGGCACAGTCCAAACTGTGAATTGCTCCAGCCTAGGAACCTCCTCTGAACTCATTAGTATTAAAACAGAACAGAGAGGACTTTGTAGGGAGGGAGAGGGTGGGGAAGCCAGAAAGGTAGCAGTTTAGATGACAGTTTCCTAATAACCTTTCCCACAACTGCCTTCCCATACGCGGTCTCAGCTAGAGGACCTTGGCATGAAAAACAAACCCTGGCACAGGGAGAGGGAAGGGAGGGAGGAAATGAGGGGAGGGGAAGGAAAGGAAATAAGGGGTGGAAAACGGGCACTGTGCTGAAACAGCAGATTTTATTTTTATTTAGTGTTATATATGCTGATACTATAAGCTCTGTTTGAGAGAAGTATTTTGTACCATGTATATAATCACAATGTGGAGGTAAATTTGGCACTTGTACTAGAGGACTTGTAACCTGTCACAGGGAAAAAAATTGTCAAGGAGAGGTATTACAGCTGGAGTTCTGTTCGGCGTTTTCATTTAATTGACTGGATGGTGAAATACAGAGCACATCTATTAGGAATTTATCATCAATGTGATCCGGAAAACTCTGGGATTGCTTATGCCCTGCTGGGTTGTCCCTCCAGCAGATATTGGAGTGGTTGAAGTCCCTCAGGAGGACCAGGGTTTGTGACTGTGAGGCTGCTCGTGTTTGTCTACAGAAGGGCTTCCTGCTCAGGCAGCCCACAGCAGACTCCCCTATAATGTCACTTGTCCTTGTTCTCCCTTTAATCCTGACCCATAAGCTCGTAGTCAGCTCCTCATCCATCCCCAGGTAGAACTCCATGCATTCCTGCTGGTCATTGGCATATAGGACACCACTGGCTCCTGACCTTCTCTACCTGACCTTCCTAAAGTGCCTGTGTTCTTGCATTCCAACTCATAGGAGCCATCCTACCACACCTCTATGATGCCAGTGAGATCAAAGCCCTGCAGGCGTGTGCACATCTCAAACTCCTCTTGTTTATTCCCCATGCTACATGATGCATGGAGACATTTTAGTAGGGTCTCTGACGACTCTGAGTTCCTGGCAGCAGTGCTTGGAATTCCTTTTTGCTGCTCTTCAGGTCTTCTGCTGACATGTAATCCCTGTCTAGTATCTGGGCATCTATTGCTGGCACTGACATCAAATTGGTTGGAGTGGATGGATTGAGGATCCCCTTCCCCAGCAACTTTAGTTTAAAGCCCTCTTCACCATCGTGGCAGCATGATAACTGAAGATGCTCTTCCCCTTCTCTGACAGATGGACCCTGTCAGCCCCAGCAGACCAGGTTTCTCAAAATGAATCCCATGATCTAAGTAGCCAAACACATGGCTGTGGCACCAGTCCTGTCACCATTAGTTGATTTACCGGATTGAACTGGCCTTTTCAAACCCCTTGCCTTTGACCACAAGAATTGACAAAAAAGCTACCTGCCCTCCAGAGTCCCTTACCACAGCTTCCAGAGCTTTGTAGTCCTTCTGGATGCTTCTCAGACTGCTCCTGGTCATATCACTTGTGCCCACTTGAAACAACAGCAGTGGATAATAGTCAGTAGACCATACGAGGCTTGGTAGTCTCTCAGTGATATCCCCAAGAGGAGCCCTCAGTAAGCAGCACATCTCTCTAGAGTGTGTCACTAGGCACATATCCATACTGTGGGTACGTTAAAAGATAAGCTTAAAATAAGGTGGAAAAATTGTGTGAAAAAATGAAGGCATTCAGTGTGGACAGTTAAAACTCCTTTTAATAGCAAGTCTGGTAATTCAGGATGGAAAGCAGCCAGGTACACTTTTTCAGAGAAAAAACTAGGGATTATAGTTGAGCATGAGTGAATGTAAGTCATGCAGGTTTTGAGGGTTTTTATTAAAAAAAAAAAGTCATTGACTGTATGGAATATGTGGAGTATATAACCAGAAGTGCAGTCTGTAAGATGCATGAAATAAACTTTGCACTCAGCTTTGGTAAGGTCTCAGCTGGAGCACTGTCCCCGCTTTTGAACAGTACAATTCAAGAAAGATGTACTTTGACCGGGTGGAGGCCAGAAGTCAATTAGAAGAGGAATGAGAGATCCAGAGGGCATAGCCTCTAAGAAAGACTGAAAGAGATGGGTTTGTTTAGCCTCAAGAAAGGAAACTGAGGAGGGACATTACAACAGTCTTTAACAGCCTCAAAAACTGTTATCAAGAGGAAGGAAAAAAATCTGCTTACCACGTTAGTGGTTGATAGGGCCGGAAGTAATAGGCTTAAATTGCAGCAGCAGGGATTTAGATTAGACATGAGCCTGACTATTCAGTTTTCATCCCTGTACCACTCATTGGGCTCATTTAAATTCACTGACATGGACATGCAGCCCACCTTAACAGCAAAAGCAGTGATGATAGGCAGCTGTTTCACACTACTGTCCTCATATGCCCGTCCGTATCCGTGGAATGTCCCTCTTGCTCTACCTGTATTATAGCCCTGCATATGACAGTGCATGTCTGAGTCTTGATCTTTTTCTCTCTCCGAACACCTGTGTGTGTTGTTGCATGAAGAGGCACTGGTTTTCCTCATTCTTTCTCTTTCTGTTTGGCCCAGCAGATTGTTGTCTCATGCATGTGGTTTGCCTGTGAAGGACAGAAAAATGAACAGCAGATGCTGTTTCAAGTGGCCTGTGAGAGGGGATTGCCACAATAGGCCTTGCTGGTTATGTGTATTTGTGTGCTGTCAAGTCACAGAGAACTTTGAAGAGTAGGAGAGGGACAGGATTTAGCTCTTCTCCAGGGAACAAGGAAGCAATTAACTGATGATTGAGAAGTGAAAAAGAAAGCAGTATAATGAGGGGTGTGTTTGGGGGTGAGAGGGAGGCCTGTTAGTTGACTTTCTGTGTGAAGAATTTCTCTACCAAAGAGCAGTGCCCTTGATGGATGAAAGACTTACACTGCTGCTAAGCCTTAAGAATGAGTAACTTCTGTGTTGGCAGGGTAGAGGAGAAACACATCTTTCAGTATGTAAACATCAGGTGCTTTCTGTCTTGTACTGTTATGACTGAGAATCAAGAGATTTGGGCCCCTAGTACCTGAAGGCTTTTTAAAGCTGCAACTTTTTGAAAAAGCAAGGAGGAAAAAAGAGCGTAATGGGAATCGCAGCCTTTTGTTTGTCTGCTTCTCTGCTGTACAGTCAGATCTGTGGCGGGAGCTGAAATGTAAACATTGCTTCCTCTGCCAACGGGCTGTGTTAGCAATTCATGTGTGCACGGTGGTTTCCTAATGCATAAATGTAATGATACAACCTTGTGGGCATGGGCAGATGTTATGTGATGTGCCTTATGTGTATAGTTCTTGTGTGTGTAAGGTGTGAGTGGCATACATATCTGCACATACGCATACTATGTGTGTGCAAACACATGGAAACTCAATGATGTTTTACTTTGATGTACCTAATTCTTATCAATTGTAAAACTGGTCAAAATGTTACATGCTTCTCACAGTGTGCTGCTTCTGTGTGCTTTACAAAGGGTGCTTTTTATTCAAAGGGTTAGGATGAGATGGAAGAGTTCGAGGGGAGGGACTGGCTTGTTTTGGGTTTCTTCTTGCTTTCTCTTCATGGGTTATCTGTGGACTTAGCACGTATATCAGGTGCCCAAGGGGGAGCTTTTGACCAGTGTTTCACCTGGAGATGTGCTGGCTGTGTGGGTGGTAATGCTGTTGACTGATCAAAGACTTTTGTACTGTTCACTGCTCCAGTTTCTACTGGAGTGTAGGTGGTTTGTGCAGTCAAATGAACCTCATTCACTGGCAGTTCGGACAGGCAGTCTTTCAGAATGTCTCATTGACCTCATCAGCATTGGAAATGAGTATCCTTCCAGCAGGCTACCTCTTAAACGTCAGCCTAGGGAGCTGGAATGAACAAAGCAGTGGAAAGAAAACTATAGGGGAACAATCCTATACTGTCCCCTGGAGGTAGACGCAGTGATTAAATAGGGAAGGTTTATTTCTTCTATTTGAAGGATTCGTAAGTTCTTTGCAAAGAGACTGAGATCTGAGTAAATATTGTTTTGATTCATTATTTTATTCATTCACTGCACTTATCTCTGAAGCAGCTGAACTGAACTGCCTCTGGACTGCCTCTGAACTGCCTCTGGACTTATGATGAGAATATTTCTGCTACTCCCTTTTTGGTGGGCACAGCTTGATTGTGAGCCACCAGACTAACCTGCTTGTTATTTGCCCATGGAACGTGGCATAGGCAGCATGAACAGAAATATAAATGTTCCTGGGGCTGTTGTTAATGTGAAAACACAGTTTTCAGTCATGTGTTAGCAACATGGTCCTACTCAGTCCATTTTTTAAAGTTGTAGAAGTTATGCTGGATAGGATTCTCTATTCCAAAAGCTTGTAGTATGCTGCTGACAACCTTGCCCCGATCTCTTTCCGCTGCTTCTCTTTCTTCTAAAGTCCCAGGCATATCAGTGCGTTTTATCCCATGTCTGCTTGAGTTGCACTTCAGCATTGATTAACCCACCATCAACTATCCCCTTGAAGTGATTGCACATGAACATGAACCTTCTCTGCGGCCTGCCAGTGGGTGCTGGATAGGATCCCATGGTGTGTCATAATCATTGTTTACTTCGTACAAGATTTAAACAAGTTCGTTCAGAGCATAAGGCCGTCAGCTGTGCTAAGCCACTTGGGAGCATCGGTGGAACTGGAATGTGGCCTCTTTGGGGACATGGTGACAGACATCTGTATAAATGACCTTGGGGAACCTGAAGCAACAGCTATCATACTATACGGGGAATTTATACTGGCAGCAGTGCATTATAATTAATTTTGTAACTTGGGTGGATTTGATGCTGTTAAGAGACTGAGAGAGAATGATTGATGAGGTGGATGAGGGAGAGTGCATTTGTACTTGACAGGTGAAAAAGGTCAAGGAATGAGAAAAAGGTTAGTGAGGGGAAAAATAAAAGGTAGATGTGTACAAGAGAAAGAAAGAAAAGGAATGGGAATATAAACAAGAAGCAAGGTAAGAGCAGTGCATTAAACTAAAATTCATACAGTGCAAGATATAATGTGAAAATGAACGTACCCTCGGAACCTAAATTTTTGAAGTGAGCATTGCAAGCAGGTTATTAAAATAAGTAGTCTTCAAATTGTCAATCTTGTCATAGAGTGTGTAAAGGCATCCAGATATAATTCCCACTGTCTCAGTTTGCCTCACTGGATGAGTCACAAAGAACTGTTAAGGATAATGCTGGTGTGATGGAGCAAACTGCACAAAAAATATTGCAAATACCATTGTTATCACCATCTTGAAAGGGATATTAACTCACCTGTATCACAAAATCAGCCAGGTTGTTTGAGGCAGGGAGTTGGGAAGTATTTGACCATCTACAGAGCCGTCTCTCTGGCTTTGTATTTTGCAGGATTTCACACAGTCTTCTGTAAATTTTGGTGCTGGTCACAGGTCAGATAACTGCTGCTGTCATCTGTTCTGGAAGTTCTTAAGTTTCCATTTTGAGTTTAACAAAGGAGAGTAGAGTTTCTGGGGAGCTTTGCCAGTTTGTGCCATCTGAAGATCTGGTTCCCATGTAGCCTGTTAATGTCACGATTTAGCTGTCCTTTTGCTCGAGTACCCATCAAGTAAGTGAGTACCCATTGGTTAAAGAACCAATCAGTGCAACAGAGCTGTAATCAGACAGTCTAAATAGGCATCTCTGAACAGTGGATGTGTTGAAGTCTATTTGCCTATGTATTGTGTCTTAGTGTTGGATTCTGTGGTGTAAAATAATGACTGATTTCATGTCAAAGCTATTCCATTTGAGGATGATAAAAACATTTCATTTTTTACTAATGCTTTAATAATTGCCTGAATATGTTTGTAGGCAGAAATAAACTTTAAAAAAATCAGAATATGCTTTTATATATCATTAATGTCTCTCAGTCATCAAAATAGCAATTAAATGTGAAACACAGGCTGGGGGGGGGATGCTTATAGACAGGATATTCTCCCAAGAGCTCTGTAAGTAAGAAAAGCTGTGACCTACAGGTAAAAATTAAAAGTGTAATGCAACTCTCTGTAGCTGAAACTATAAGAAATTGATAAAACAAGACAATTTTCCAACTGAACATAAGGAAATAAGCAAAACTCCTCTTCCTTCTGGCAAAATATTTGTTATGCCCATATTAATCAAGTTACTGCCTGCAGTAAACCTATCATATGAGGATTTTGTGTTTCATAATGCTGGAAATGCTATGCGTGACTCATTAAACATTCATGAAGACAAAACAAAACATCAACAACAACAACAACACAACCCACCAGACTGCAAAGGTTGGTTGGTTGGTTGTTTTGGTTTGTTGGTTTTTGTATTTTACAGAGTGAAGCAGCTGTCTGACCTTAAGTCAGTGTGAAACTCCCCAGGGACCAGTAAGTCCAGCAGCCAATGGACTTGGGACAAGTAGAATGAGAAACTGGATGTGAGGATATCTCCTCCCGTGAGTGTCCGGATATCCCAAGTTTGGGGCTCTCACCCTCCATGATCCTGACTTCAAATCAAGGGATGCTGGAGTCCAGAAGCTGTGGTTCTCTGTGTACTCACGACCTTGAGGTTTCTCCTTTAGAGAGGCAGGCATGTTAGAAGGTGTTAAGGTTTCTCCTTTAACAGAGAGGTGGGTCTCTGTCCAAGTGAACCACTCTTCTACATTACCAAAATCTCACTTTTTCTCTTTATTAATTTCATTTTGTGTCACTAAACAAAGTACTGCCCTGTCTAGGTGAGAAATGCTTTTCTGGAGCTTTGAGTATCATTACTGAGCTGATGGCTGCCCAGCATCAAATCCAGCTTTCATGCTTTGATGAACATTCCCAAAAACAAGGGACATAATGTGGTTTTAAATCCTGCAAAATACTGGATTTATGTTTCCTACCCATTCCTCCTTCTTGTTCCGTTTCTTTCTCTCTGTCTCTTATTTCCTTGGGTTGTAGCCATTTTGAATGGAGGCCATCTTCTCTTTTGGCCTGAGAAGTGGACTGGAAGCATTTGAACCTCAAATCCAATTCCAGTTCTTTTTTAATGTTTTATCATTGAAATTCAATCTACGTAAGTAAGTAAAAAGCGCACAAATAAGTGAAATTAACTGAGTTAATTACCACTAGATAAAATAAAATAGGAAATAAATAAAGGAGAGAAATGTAGGCAATATTAACTGGGGATACTTTACTCAGTCCAGCGTGGCAAATATCCTTTTAATCTGTGTTTCATGCAACTTCAAGTATTTTTAAGAGCCAGGTGGCTGAGCTCCATTGGGCAGGGTCACGCTGACATAAATTGCTGGAACCAAGCTGCCCATCCAAGGTGTAGAAGGGGACTTACTATGTTTCTGTTGGGCAACTTGCACAGGTGCTGGAGGAGGGAGTTTTCCCTGCTTTGTTCTGACCGACCCTTTTTTTCTTGCCCTTTACATTTGCTCCCTGGGCATTCAGTCACATTGGCTTCCTTAGTCTGGCTCCAACCCCAGTCTTGATGACTGCATTCAGTTTGTCGTTTTTCCCCTTTCCTGCCAAATTTGGCAATTCCTTTCTTTTTTCAGTAGCCACTTGCCATCACTGAGCTAACTCTACAGTCTGAATTTCTGTATGCTGACAGATCTGCTTCTGTCATTGGGTCAGAATGACAAATTTGGTTCATGAAACAAATTACCCTTCTGAAATTTATTTTTTCTGTTGTTCCTCCTGCTTCCCTCCAAGGCAGCAGGTTTCCTAATGTGCCAGGATCTGTTAGGATCCTGAGTCAGACCAGAAAAACAGCCTGCCTAATCCAGGGTCTTCTTTCTTAGCTAGATCCATGGTTTTCCTGTGCAGTCACAGTGATCTTTTGTTCATCTTTTTATAGAATGGGGATGGGAGAGGTGAAATGATTTGGAGAGTTCCAGAAGAAGGTCTCATGTCTCTTGTATTTTGCAGGGATTTCTTGGGTTTTTTATAGGGTGGGTTTTGATTGATGGTGTAGGTAGATGAGGACATGCAGGCCTCTTCAGTTCTTTTCACTCCTGTCTTTTTCTCAGTGAAGGAGCACACTTGCTGAACACTAACTTCAGGAAAGGGAGTTGAGGAGCTTGACTGCTGCTTTGCAGAGATGTTTCTTTCCCTGCTGAATATTCGTGTTTGTTACCTGCCCATCTGATCTGGGGGATAGAACCAAGCATTTTACCTCCTAACAAAGACAAACACAAACTTTGAAAATTAAGGGTAAGCCTATTTCCATGTGCTATTTTCCAGGCAGGTGTGTTTGGGTCCACCTCTGGTGTCCCCTTATCCCTGGAAACCCTGAACAGTTTCCTTGTTACTACACTACCCGAGCTAATGTGATGACTTCTAAAGTTCTTTCAGCTTCCTCTAACCTCCTGAGTCACAGTAACGTGAGATGCACTATTTTCTCTCTGGATCTTCCATCCTTTCAAACTAACTATCTAGGCTTCTGTCCTGAAAAGCATGTCATGTTATCAGGATGCAAAATTATGTGACTGGAAGTTGTGTATTCTTGTTGTCCCATTGAAAAGCAGACTTATATTTATATCCCTGATACCGCCAGTATCCAGCGCAATGTCTAGAAGCTGCAGTGTCAGAATCTTGTCCTCAGGGTGGTTTTAGTCAATAGATGCATTCTTTTGATGAAATGGTTGTCTTGAACTGTATTGATTTAGATCTTCATTCAGTTTAGTGCTCAGCTTCTGTGCAGGTCTTCTGCTGCTTGTCTGATCTGCCAGCAGACTCCAGAAAGAGCACTACGGATTAGAAAACCAAGTTAGCTGCACTGTATTAAAAAAAAAAAAAAAAAGCAAAAAGAAGAAAAAGTAAGATCATTCATTAAGCAGATCGATAAAACAATCATATTTTTTTTCTAAGAATTCAGCTGAGCCCAGACAGCTTGTGTGTATTCTGGCCTCTATGGTGGTTCTTCCAAACCTGGCATTTCTGATTCCCTATCTGCCCCTCCTTTCCCTTCCACATGCTTGACCTCTAACAGCATTCCTTTGCTTGTCTTAAGGCCTTACATGTAGTTTCACTCTCCCTCTCCCCCCAAGAATGTGATCCTGGCCTGAGTTTTCTAATTGTGTATAGCAAGGATAAAACTCCTTGCCTCGCTTGGCTGCTCCCTTGTTTGGAAACTCACACTAAACATTTCCACATGGTTTGCACTCTTTTTGCACAGCTATTTTTTTTTTTCCCTTTAAACTTCTTCTTGTTTAAAATAACCCTCCAGCTTCTTCTACCTTGGGCTGCTGGCACTGACCTCTCCTTGTTACTGTTTGCATTTCTTTTGTACCTTTTTGCAGCTTAAATCTCAATGGGCTTTTAAATCTGTCAGCAGCCGCTACCAGGCTCAGTGTGCAATTTTGCTCACTGTTTTCACAACTTTCCCAGCCCTGAATGCTTTCCAAATGAGCCATTGTTGGGCTGAGTTAAAGAGGTATTGTCTCTGCTTGGACAAGGTTAGTGTGGGTGCCAGAATCTGTGTGCAGCATTTTAGTGCCACAGTGCCATCTTGATATTGGACCCCTGGACACTTCCTTCTCCAAATACTTCAAATATACAGGGAAAAAAACCAAACCCCTGCCAAAACTGATTCATTGAAACATTAATGGAAGATTTTCTTTATATTACTGAAACTCTGATTTAGACATCTTCATCTGCCCCTGTTCATGCAGTCTGCTTGCTCTGAAGACCATTCTTTTTTATTTAATTCCCTTTATTAGCACCTAAAATTGGCAGCTTTGATTGGAGCCCTGTTCTGGTCAGTACTGAATTTATACAGAGGAAGTAGCAGTCTCTGGTTTGATAGTTTTAGAGACATGTGTAGGAAAAGAGTCTATTGTTATTCACCTTTTACAGAGGAATAACTGAAGCTGTGGAATTTGGCGGTCAGTTCCAGATCACAGCATTATCCTTCATTTTACTAATGTAAGCTTGGCTCAGCTGTAAGAGGGTATGTTCTCCTGAGCTCGCTTAACAGAGACTGAATGTGCTGCTCTGATCAACCCAGTGTGGCACTGTGGAGTTACGTCCTTTTATGTCTGAAATGCTGGGTGTCTGATGGCGACTGTGGGGTTCAGAGGACAAACATCTGGAAAAACATTTCAGCCTCTAGGTTGCTGATGAGAGACAACTGTCTCATGGCCTTTGCCTGAAAGATAGAGAAATTCAACTATTTCCTTTCTATGGAAGAGCACTTTGGTACTGCCGGCCAGGAAAAAAAAGATGTATCAAACTTTTAGCCTTTCTCATAAGGAATAAGGAAGTGTCATAAAGCATGTCTGTGTCACATAATCCAGTGCTTTGAGTTTTTCACTTCATCCCTTTCATGTGATCCTTCCCATCCTTGACTGATCATTAGTAATGGAAGTTTGACGTGGGAGTTGTTCGGGCTGCCTCTCTTCATAGGTTATGCTCTGACAGGGAGAACTCAAGGTAGCAAGGAAATCATCATGAAACCAATAATCTTTGCAGTCTTTGGGAGCCACTGAGTCCTCTTGATCGAAGGCTAGTCAAACATTCCTGGTCCAGAAACCTCTCAACTTATTAGACGTTACCAATGCAGCTGTTGACTGTTTGTGTTTTTTCTGTTTTTCTTTTTCACAATCTCCAGGATGAATTGGATCTCACAGACAAGAACAGAGAGGCTATGTTTGCACTCCCTCCAGAGAAGAAATGGCAGATTTACTGCAGCAAAAAGAAGGTACTACTGTTGTCCTCACCAATAAATTCTGTGTGCATGTTCATAATTGCATCTTGATTTGAGCTTTGTGTTTATCTACTGTTTACTCAAGAACATGAATAAGTGAAGGAAGGATTCTTATCAGCATGGATATGGCACAATTTTCTGATAAGTAATGTATGCACATTTGAATTCCGAAGAGAACATTAACATCTTAAAATAGTACACTGTCCCATTTTGAATCTTTTACATGTTTGGGGTTTTTTTGTTTTATTGTTTTTTTGGGGCCTCTGGGGGTTTTGGGAGGTTTGTTTGTTTGTTTGTTCTTTGAGCTGAAAGAACAACTATCATGGAAATGTATTAAGGAATTTTTAAAAACTTTTGTAGGTTGCTTAATATAGAAAAAGTATTGCTGAAGTCTTTCAGGATGTCTTCAAATACCTCTAACAGTACACAATACTGATGTCTTAAAACTTGGTGGTTCATTATTCCAGAGTTTGTAGAAATGTTCCACATTGCACTGGAAAGCGAGGAGCACCTGCTCGTATCACTTTCCATGTAACACTTCTCCATTCAAGATCTTCAGATTTCTGACAAACCAGTAAAGGGGCAATAAATCAGAGGCTGATGAATCACACTAATATTTTGTCACTGGCAGAATGATGGCCAAGTGAATGGATAAGCTGTATCATTGCTGTGAAACTTCTAAACAAGGAATTTCTGCAGTAACGGTGCATTGGAAAAGTTTTGCTGCTCTAGGAAACACACAGTTGGAAATGAAGATAACCCCAATAGCATGTATTTATTGGCCATAGATGTTAGGAGGAAAAAGGTGTGGTGTGTTTGTTGGTTAGTTTTATTTCTCAAGTGTGCTCTATGAGAGCATCAGTCTTTAAACACAAGTCTGCATAACAGAAGGTGGAAGAGGAGGTTTAGATTTTGATACTGAACCTGGCAGACTAATATCTTGCTCATAGTCCTTCTGGAGGCTGTGCTTGCAGCCTTTTTTTCTTCCAAGTGAGGGCAGTGAGCTTTCTTACCGTGTCATTAAAGAAAGCCAGTCCAATCAGGGTGTTTTGCCTTCAGGGTTTTTTTGTTTGTTTGGTCGGTGTTTTTTAACTTCACATGGGGGAGTTAATAGAAATCAATTAATTACAGTGGCTCTGAGCTAGCAATAGCTCAAAGCTAGCAAGAGTGCACAAGAGCAGTCTGGGCTCCATTGTCTTCAGTGCTGTCTCCTTTCCTTTTTCCTGCTTGTACACAGAGCTTGCAAGTGGAAAGAAGGTGCAGGCTGCTGTGATTAATGTCTGCTTTACATTTTTGCTGGCCAGCTCAGCTGGGTTTTTCAGCTCTGGTGGGAGAGGATCTATTTGTAGCTGTCTTAGAGACATCTCGCCTCCCAGACCAGTCAGCCTTGGCAGGAAGATTTGTACTTTAATGTATTTAATATGTTGGTTGGATTCACTCATTACATTGGGGGTTTTGTTTTTGTTGGAGTTTTTTGTTTGTTTGTTTTCCCCTGTGTTCTACAACAGTGGATTTGCTATAAGAACTTAAAAGACTTCCAAATTTAAAGAAGCTGCATACTGGAAAGTCTTTATAATGCATTTATAGTGCAACCTCAGTTAGCTGAACTCCAGCTATCCAAAATGATGTGCTAACTGGAATGGGATACCATTGCCAGATGTCTATTCATTACATTGTAGATACTTTCGATTACTTGAAACCTTAACTGTCCAATGTTATTCATTGTTTCCCTCACAGGCAGTCAGATGATTGGTGATGACATCTCTCTCTAGCCTACTACCTAATCCACCTATCATCGTTTTGCAGTGACAGAGAGGCTTGTTCCAGGATTCCTTTGAAAGTGAAGCCCCCTTTTCCCTGAAGAATTTGCAATCTAATTTTAGCCACAAAGGGTCCAATTTCTCACTTGGCAGAACACTTCCAGCTACTCTGGACAAGCCCCCAGAGGGCTCCCTCTTGCTGATGTTGGGTTCTTTGAGTTTCCTGGAAAGTGGGAGCCCTATGCTTTGAGATACAGAAAGTGGAAACACTATGAACTAGAAGGTCAAGAAGTGCAGACTGAGGCAACTGTTTGCAATTGTTAATCACAGGTGCCTTTTCTAGTCTAAAAGTAATGGAAAGTCAGAGCTTCCTGATTTGCTCTAAAGGTGGTGAGATTAGTGGACTGCCTTAAATAAACAAATGTCACTTGCGAAAATGAGGATTAGTCGTTGTTGTAGACACACATTTATCTTGGCAGTCAGATGTTAGTTGCAATCTTCTATGGTATTTGATTCCAATGTGGTGGCAGAAAGTCACTATTGTATTAAAAAACTCATTCCACCTGTTCCTGATATCAAGCCTTTCTGAAGAAAGGGAGGAAGACAAGTAGGTCTGTGCACTGAAAGTTCTGTGCCAGGGGCACAGCTTGCTGGTCAACAGCCCACAGTAATCAAAGGAGGCTGAATTCTGAACTGAAATTTCATGATTGTGAGTGATACCTACAGAGTAGCATTCACACAGTATTACACAGCCATGCTTGCTTTGGTCACTTTTGGCTATTCTAGGTTCATATCTGAAATCAATAGTATTAAAAACAAATCACTAGTTATTTGACCTAAAAGAGTAGCTGTAGCTAGCAGCTCTAGTGAATGCTTTGCTCTCATTTGTGGAATAGCTATTTGCAAGGAATAAAGGCTGCTCTGTTGGAAAATGTTAATGTCTTCTCAATCTCAGCTGTTCTCTACCTTGCCATTAATCAGTACAGGATGGACAATGAGAAATGCAGTTGTCTTGATTTGCATCGGAAGAATCATTGATTAGTCACCACTGATGGCACCCTGACCCTCTACCCAAACTGCCAGTACATGTTTTAGATTGCCTTCTCCTCTGTAGCAGGAGCTTCCACTGATATTATTAAGTAAAGCCGTATGTAGAAAATACAAATTATAACATTCTCCCTCAGTTCAGGTACTTTATTCTGGTTTTGTTTAGAATAATCTTCATGTCACACCATAAACTGAAATTTAGAATTACATAAAACACCTCTGTGATTCCTCTCTCTAGATTTCCTACCAGATGTAGGTTTTCAGGAATTAGATCAAGCACTAGACCAAGATTTCAGATGTACTTATTTGCAAATTTCCGATGTCAAAGTTCAGAAAAGCAGTGTTCTTCAGTGCTGTTTTACCAGGAGCTGATACTAACATGCATAGTCTCATTAAATGCCAATCAAATAATTATATGGAAAGAAAACGTTTTTAGCTGAATTGCCTCATCTATAAACGAGCTCGTATTGGGATCCCAAAAAGGGTAGGAAATGCAGGCATTGCACTGCTTCAGCACACGTTACTTTGGATGCAGCCTGGGTTTCCAAGAACGAGGCCTCACTGTGCGGGCCATCGCTTATTGCCTCCTGAACAACCCTACAAGCTGTTAGACTTATTGCTATTGGAAAGCAAGTCAAGTTGTTTTCTTTTTATGGCCTTTCCTGCCTCCAGAGACTAATTTGTAAGCCTTTGGCTGAACAGATTTTAGTAGCAAGCACACACATTTTGCAGAGTTAAACAAGTTAGGGGTTTTTTTCTCTTCTGTCTTTCTTTGAGGAAAAACACTGGTAGCAAATTATTTTCCAAAGTAGAGTCAGACTGGACTAGCTGTATCATACACCTTCTTTCCAATCAAGCAAAAAACCCTACAAAAATCTCAATCCTAATAATATCCTGAGATCTCCTGAATATCTCAGTGTTACCTTGTACTCTTGTGATTTTAGTGTTATCCTAGAATAGTTGCTTTGAGTTGATTGTGCTTTATCTGCTCAAGTGAGATTATTTAAACTCAAGTAGTGAGGTAATAAGCAGCACACTGAAACTTTCTGGAACTAGGCATTCACAGCATCTGAAAAGAAGTACATACTCACAATCTGTAGATTTATTCTACTTTTTCTATTATTGGAAAGAGATTCTCCACAATAGCAAAATAGGATATAAAAATTCTGAGGAAAATTTACCTGAACTATAGTCTGTAACAGCCAGTATGCAGAAAATAAGAGAATATCTTTCGTGACACCATCGTCTGCAATTATTTTCTAAAATACCTATCAATTATGTTTTTCATCTACCTGATGACTAAAAAAACTAGTAAACTGAATATGAAAGTAGGTGTCAGGAAACTCCTTGGTTCCAAAAGTCCTTGATTTAAATTGTTTTATAATTTCAAAGAACTGTCATTGTCATATTTATGCATAAATGTATTTCTCTCTAACTGAATGAAAGAATAGGTAGTTAGGAAACTTTTTGGAAATGTTTTGGCCATGCCATCCTCTCATACCTTTTCCCTGCACTATTTACACATGCCTTGGCTGCATACAGCATTCCCTTTCCCTTTCCCTTTCCCTTTCCCTTTCCCCTTTTCCTTTTCTTGTTTTCTAAGATACATTCTGAAATATCTGAATGTATTTTCAGTTCAAGCACTGTTCATACTTTTTCTTTACTGAACTTATCTGTCTTCTAAGATGTTCTTGTGGTGAAGTTTCTGGATTTGGGTGAGCTTGCTGCAAGGAACAGGAAGGACAGAGTAGAAGGCGCTTCTGTGCATTACACAATCATTAAGGAATCCAAGTGCCCTGGACTGAGGTCACAGATCAGTGCTGAACCACTGAGGCTGCAGTCCAGGTGCAGAGTGCCCCAGATGCCCTCCTAGAGAAGATTTACACCTCTCTCACAAACAAGCAACATCACTTTGCATTCAGTTCTCTTTTCCTAAGATCAGAGCTGCATCCTCATAGGCTTTGAAATACTCGTGAGAACCCTAGCCTTAGTCGGACATTAACTTTTAGTGGTTTTACTACCGTCTTTTTATACCATTTGCAGCTCATTTTCACAAACTCCCACTTTTGGTCCCATGCTGGCTGTCTGACATTAATGATGATAACGTCTACATGTCTGGTGTGGGTTTTTTCTTTCTTTGAGAGCTTCTCTTTGAGCTTTGCCCTTGAGGTTTGGATTGTCAGCAAAATGTCACCATAAAAGGTATAGCTTGATACTGTGCAGCTGGATATAGAGTAAGATACTTTGAAATCTGCTGGAGGGATCTAAGCTGCTTTTGCCACTTTTTATATAATTACCGTAGCCTACCAGGGATGAACGACAAGATGGATGCAAGTATAAAACCTGGCGTCCTCGTTGCCTTTAGGGAAAACTTTCAGAAGTGAGTGAAAATTTCTGCACCTACTTTTTGTTCTAGGGCTCCTGTGCATCTGTGGCTTTGCACTGTGTAGCGTAGTTTCCGGTTGGTTAAGATGGAGAGACAGATACTTCTGTGAAATATTTCTATGCTAAAGTGAACTGGCAGGGCTTTTATTCCAAACCCTGATGTCTTTTCTTTGCATTTAAAGCTTCATACGGAGGTTCTAAGAGGAGGAGACTGCATTATGCTTGATGTATTTAGGTAGGAGTTCATTTCTTCGGGTTCCTGCTTTAAAGTAGGAGGTACACATGGAGGTCACAGAATCACAAAATGGGTAAGGGACCACCAGTGGGATCATCTGTGGCAAGCAGGGTCACTCTAGAGCACATGGCACAGGATTGCATCTAGACCATTCTTGAATACCTCTGTTGAGGGAAACTCCACAACCTCTCTAGGCAATCTATTCCAGTGCTTGGTCATCCACACAGTAAAGAAGTTCTGCCTCACATTTAGGTGGAACCTTCTGTGCATCAGTTTCTGCCCATTGCCTCCTGTCCTATTGCTCAGCACCACTGAGCAGAGCCTGGCTCCATCCTCTTGGCGTCCTCCCCTCAGATACTGATAGTCATTGATAAGATCCCCTCTCTGTTGTCCCTTCTCCAGGCTGAACAGGCCCGTCTCCCTCAGCCTTTCCTCATAAGAGAGATGCTTCAGTCCCTTAATCATCTTTGTTACTCTCCACTGGACCTGCTCCAGCAGCTCCATGTCTCTCTTGTACTGGGGAGCCCAGAACTGGACACAGCACTCCAGGTGTGGCCTCACCAGGGCTGAGTAGAGGGGCAGGATCATTTCCTCAACCTGCTGGCAGTGCTCTTCCCAATGCACCTCAGGACACCACTGGCCTCAGTGGCCTCACTGGCCACAGGACACGCTGCTGGCTCATGGACACCTTGTTGTCCACCAGGATCCCAAGGTCGTTGTCCGCAGAGCTGCTTTCCAGCAGCTGAGTCCCCAGCCTGTGCTGGTCCATGGGGTCCTTCTCCCCCAGGGGCAGGACCCTGCACTTCCCTTTGTTGAATTTCAGAAGGTTCCTCTCTGCCCATCTCTCCAGCCTGTCGAGGTCCCTCTGAAGGGCTGCACAGCCCTCTGGGGTATCAGCCACTCCTCCCAGATTTGTATTATCTGTGAACTTGCTGAGGAGGCATCTGCCCCTTCATCTGGGTCATTGATGAACATGTTAAACAATATTAGGCCCAGTATTGAACCTTGGGGGACATCACTAGTGAAAGGCCTCTAACTAGACCCTGGGCCACTAGATCCCTCTGGGATCTGCCATTCAGGCGGTTCTGAGGTATTCAGGAGATGATAGATATTCTCTAAAGAAGAGAGAAAATGGATCTTCATCTGGTCTCATTTAGTGATACAATATGCCAGATGAAGATCACACCATTGTGTTGTCTGAGTGTGGGTTTTTGGTTTTGTATTGTCTGTTCTGAGCTACGAAAGCCCTTTGGGGTTCATCCTTTCTGTTTGTAGACTGCCAAGCACGTGGTTGTCCCATAATAAATGAAGTGGGTGGTTTGAAGTTGTATTGTTTTCAATTCCATCTTCTTGCATTATTTTTTCCTCTTTGAAATACTCTTAGAGTCTGTTATTGATTTGGAATATTAAACTGTTTTGGTTATGGATTTATAGCTTTAAGGAGCATTTAATGTGTCCCTTATAACTTCCTTTCTTTAGAGTTGTTGTTCCATATGCTGTATCTGGGAGCAGCAGACGTGAACACACAAGACGGTTTGCTGCAATATTTGAGAAGCCATTTTTAAGGAGTCACAGTTTGATGAGGCTTGGATGTGACTTCATGAGAGATTTTTTCGCAGCTCTGCATGAAGTGTTGAAGGGGAGCGTGGGTGGATGTGGGGATGGGTACTTTTACTCTCTGTTCCCTGGGATGTCTGGAAAACACACGGTAACCCTCACAGCACGTGTGATAGCCTAAGAGCAAAAGCAACCAACGTGTGCAGTAGGAGGCTGAAGAAGCTGGGTGGGATTTTGAGTGCTTAGTGTAAGCAATCCCACAATTAGCAGTATCGATGGCTAATCAATGAGGGTGTCTCATGACCACAGGGCAAAGGCCAGCAAAGCCACACTGGATATGAAGAATTAAACTTTATCTGAAGTCTTTGGTACATCAGCAAATTGTTTCTCTTCCTACCAATGCTTTGGAACTTTGTGGCTGAAGTTCAGCTTCAGTCAACATTTTAATTTAACTCAATATTCAAATCTTGACAATGACCTGAACAACCTAACTTTGAAATTAGCTCTGAGCAGGTCCCTTCTTCTCAAGGCCCCTTCCATCCTAAATTGACTTGTGATTCTCTAAACTGTTCATAAATCAAACTAGGAAAGCAGCTGCATGGCCCTATAAAGAAAGGGAGCAACAGTGAGGCTTCGTGCAGCCTCCTGTGTACTGTCCCGTATTATTGCCATGAGGCCAGCTTCTTGAAACAGGCTGTAGCAGATGCTATTTGGTTCCTTCCCAGTGCCTGGGATCCATGGTTGCTTTTTGTCAGGGAAGACTGCATGACTTCCTTAACTTAGGAGGCTGCTGGTGAAACAGTCTGAAATGTGGAATCTCTCAAATTAATTCCCTGAAAATAGACTTGCTTTCAGTTAGCCTAGGGCTCACTGGAAATCTCATAACACTGGGAAGTCACAGTGGGAGGATGTTGCCCTTTGCAAACCACGGCATTCCTTCAGCTGGTTGTTTGGAAAATGCCAGCAATTGTGGAGTTAACTTCCTTTTTTCCCACCAGCATCTGTTCCTTTTTCTGTGAGCAGAATGACTTCATGTTCAGATGCTTGGAATGATTTGTTAGCTTGATGCTGACATTGGGTCATTTCAGTATCTTTAGCCTAGGTATGGAAGACAGGCACATGACTTCAAAAATTACTTTGCCATAAATGCAAGTAGGCTTAAGAAAGTCAAATTCAGAAACTCTGGACGTAACAGAAAACAGCAAAACACTGCAAGAGTGTCACTAATACAGCAAACATGCACATTTCCTAATTAGTGGTGTGCTTGGATCTTTTCAGAGTGAAAGAGCTGTTTGGTTGATGGTACCTGTTAATGTGTGTCATAGGCTGAAGCAGTAGCTCCCAAATTTGGGCAGCACCATTAATACAATGTAAAGTAAAGCCTAAAATGATATACATCTCTTTCTACATCATTTAAGGCAGAGAATGTGTTCTCACTGGAAAAATAAAACTTGAGATTCATGTAAGATACCATCTCATTCTTTTATAGTTCCATATAATGAATTCAGAAATTTTATCTCACATGATTATATAACAAAAATTTGTCAGTGTTGCCCTATTATTTTTTAAGCAGGTCAGCATACTTCAGAAGAATCATTGCCTGTTTTTTATTGTTTGTCGTGAAGGTCTTGTAATCGTTTCTTCATGTTTTTTCCATGTTATTTTGGCTTCTATAGCAAAGACCTCAAAGTGATTACTTGAAGAAACAATATAGTAGGCTTAATGATGTTAGAGACTCCTCGCAACTTTTTGTCTTGAAGTCACTCCTGTAATAGTTTAAAGTATAAGTTTAGTGTCAAGAAGGCAAAAACGCAGGCACAATTCAAATGATACACCGTTATTACAGCTTGGAATTGTGACACCTAAAAGACCACATTGTAGCAGACATAAGAGGAGATAATAAGTTTTTCCAAGTTGTCTGCTTTATTTGGTTTGTGTTTTCCATGTTGCAATGCCAACAGTTGCAGACTCATTTATTTATCCTAGCGTAAGAGGTTACCTTGGGTCAGCGTCTTGAGATTATATTTATTTATGTATGATTGAAAAGTATTTTCTTCCCCGCCCCCCCATGGGAACAGCATGGAATATTTTTAGTTTCTTCCTCCCTCTCCTCTCCCTCTCCAACAAAAAAATTTAGTTGTTGCTTCCGTCCTACCTCATTAGCTCAGACTGCTGAAGACATAAATGCCATGAACTTGCCATGGTATTTGCTATAGATATTCTGAATATGGAGAATTGGTGTGTCCATCTTGCAGGTCTTCGTTTTTCAGGTGAGCTACTAGTGCTTCAGTTGAAGTTAGAACTCAACACTAATCAAAAATCAGGCCCCAAATAGTCCTGAGTTAGAAAATTGTCGTCATCATCATGCCTAATGCTGTGTTTTGCATTTGGCTTGCCTTCTGTGGGAGTTTGGGAGGACTCAGTGGAAGCAGATTTGACCCTAGCATGAAAAAAAAAAAAGAAAAAAAAGAAAACATTTATCCAGCTGTCATCCTACTAACATGGTGTAATTTGCTGTACTTAAGAACAAAAATAATGGCGAGCAGTCCAATTCTGCTGCAAGGGAAGTACATGTAAATGCTGATGCCACTGGATTATGTTCTGTCCTTGTTTGTTCTCTGGCAAAAGTTCTGGTTCTTCACAATCTGAATATGAGCCAGTCCTGCTGATGGCATGCAATAATAATAATAATAATAATAATAATAATAATAGTAGCAACATATATTCTGTACAATGCAATCCTCACCGTTCAGATTAGTCTTTGGTGGGTAAGCAAGGGCAAAGAATCTGTAAATAACTAACATGTTTCTCTGGTGTGAGAGAAGCAAATTTGGCAGAGATCAGGGCTTACTCTGAATTTCATGGAATGTTCACCAGCCTTAAAGAAGCTAGTGAATACTGAGCAGGAAGAGTTGCTGAATTCCTATCTTTCCAGTGAGAAGTTTAGAAACGGGCACAGTAAAGAGTTGTTGTCAGAATATAGTGACAGCCATGAAGAGAAAGAAAGAAATTTCCTTCTACTTTCTGGAGAGTTGTTTAGTTCCATTGCAGTCAGATGTGACAGTGTCAGCTACGCACCTTAATTGAGGTGAAAATTACATTGTGTTCCACGATAATTCAGTCATTTGTTGAAAGGCACTTGGCATCCCAAACACTTTGCAGATGTACTAAGTGAGAGAAATGAAGGCTGGGAGAAACAGTTTTACCTGAGTTTATGGAAAGGGCAGAGATAGATAAAGCAACTGAGTGATACACTCAAATACTGGGCTAGCAGCTTAAAAGCCATGGGCCTCTCAGACTGTATTTATTTCCTTTGTTCACCTGCCTAATAACACCTAACTTTTTTTTTTTTTTCAATAGTGAAGGGTTAAATGATGGAGGAAATGAAAATACATTGGCTGCTCTGACCATCTTACTGTCATCGTGCTTAGTAAGGGGCCCAGAGCAGACGTGAACTAAAGCAAGCAGTAGTGTCACTGGAAAAACAGACAGTGGACATGTTAAGAACAGTGAGGAGAAGCTTTTTAGAATTTGGTGTTTAAAAAACTCTCTGAGTGCTTCCAGAAGGACTTGTCCTAAATATCTCTGCTGGCTCTAAGTAGGTGTGTCCTAGGTAGTTCTGTGTGTGTTTGAGCACACTAAGTGACATTTTATTTCCATCATCAAGCAACATGCAGAGTGTTTGCTGTGAATAGTAGGTGACTTCATTTTATTTACAAAAGGTTTTAAGTGATTGCTTGTTGGAGATAAACAGTAGGACAAAAAGATAAACTTGGAGGTTCAGTTACACGGTCTGGGCCCTTCTGTGGCTTTTCACATTTACTAAAGAATGCCAGGAGGAGGAGGAAAGGAAGTGAGGAAGGAGACAGTCCCAAGTGACAACATTCTGGTGTGGTAGAATACAGCTGAAAATAGTGCTGTTGGAAAGGAGACAAGGTAAGCTGGTGGGGTAAGGAAAAAGTCCTTTTCAAAATCCATGGAATGTTGACCGTAAGCTGAACAGGGTTAAGGGAAATGTACACACAGTACCTGTATAAACACAGAGTAAACAGTAGTAGGGACAATGCAGAGTTTGGTTGTCAACGAAAAAGTAGAATATATCCTGCTACTGCTGCTTAGGGTTTGTTGGGGTAGTGACAGATTGCTGGCTTCACCTGCCACAGATCACACACATTACTGCAGAACCTTGACCCTGACCTCAAGCTTGCTGCAGGTTTGTGGGAGCCGAGCTGTGCTTCAGGGGTACAGCCTAAGTCCACAGCCACACACCCACTGAGCAGGCCATGTCCATGAGAAACGTTTTGTCTTCTTCTGAAGACCCTCTGGGTAGAATGATCATGAATCAATCTTCTGACTGGTAGGATCCTCCCTAGTGAACATTTCCCTTCACCTCCAAAAGAAGTGGATGGGCTGAGGAAAGGTAGGCTCCTGAGTACTTGTTCATTGAAAGTGCAGGGAATTCATGGATTGCCTTGTTTGGCAGCTCATTACTTAGATTATACACTTATCAACAGCAAAATAGCAGTTGGTTGATTTGGGGCTTGCGGAAAGTAGGGCACATAAAAGGTATTAAACATGACTATGGACTTCAGGTAATAGTACAGAAGGATCTTTATGCAGCAACAGTCAGGAGAATTTACTCAACAAGACACTAATTTCCATGGCAGAGGCTAAAGATTCAACAGAGGAACAATGTTTAATATTGGTACACTTCAATTTGGCAGGAAAGCTTTGTCCTGAGGGCAGAAATTGATGGATAATTCAGTGTGGCCTCAGCTGTACAATTAAGTTGTTCTGTAAATATAGGGGCAAGTTATCTTCCTGGTCACTTCACACACTATAACCGTAAATTAATGCATGGTGGTGGTGGGATTCCCATCCTGTAGCAGGGCTGAATATGTTTGAAGAGGGACAAGCAGGCTTGTATGATCTGTAGGTGATAAGAAGAGGCTGCTGCAGTCAGTGCTGGCAGCAAGTTCACATCTGTCTGTATTGAGGAGAATGATAAAAAGCCAAAAGAAGAGGAAAGAAAAGAGAAGACAGGTTCTTAAAACTGGAAGTATACTATGCAATCCTACTAAAATACAAAGTTCCTTAAAGTGGGACTCTCTCCATCAGCAATCTATTGTAAGTCTTATGCCAGATGTGTTTATTGTAAACCTAAGCTTGGTTTAAACAGCACAGTTATACAGTAAAATCAGTGGTTGAGGCTTCTGAGGTTTCAGACAACACTAATTCTTATCTTTGGCTCAAAACAATGCACCAACCACCTTTCTGCCTGCCAGTTATGTCATTCTAGTCTATTTTCTGTGAGCAGCTCTCCCTGTCTGTATATGCAGTGGATCTCCTGTGTTTTCTGGAGGACAAGAAATAAAAGCATGGCCTTCATCACCCTTAGACTGATACCAATTAGGAATAATTAATTTGAAGTGGCTTTGAGTTTTAGAGGAGGTTGGAAATGACACATCATATGTATATAAGGTACAACTTGTGGACACTCTGTGTCTTTAAGTGCTTAAGAAGCAAAAAAAAAGTGAGAGATGGCATAATTAGTTAAAAAAAAATCATATGTTTAGTTTGACTGGAAAGTTTTCAGCCCTGGTAGAGCCAACCATCTTTCAAAAATGACTGATAATCCATGCTGGTGAATTTCAGCCGCACTGAAGCTTCTCTCAATATTAGGAAATGCTTTCTAAGCAGGAATACTCATTGTTCATAAATGTATCCCTTTGTCACTTTTATACTTTATTATATTTTTGACAGTGAGTTCCACAGTTTAACAGTATTAGGTATTTTGTAATATAAATAATAACCTGAAGCCTTTGATTCTTCCTTTGAAAGACTGGTTAGTAAGCAGCATCAGAGGTCATAATTAGGTTTGTCAAGTTACTGATAACAGGGCAGAGCTCAGGCTAAATGAAGCAAAAAAAGAAAAAAAGAAAAAACCCGCCCTGTGATCCGTTAAGGAAAATATCCCTGTGTCATAATGCAGTGAACTGTAAGTATGTATGGATATACCTGACCTTTGTGAGAGGCAATTAGAACTCCTCAGTTGCATGCTCCAGCTGGTGATTAATGAATATTCTCTTTTAATAAGTTATACAGTAGACTGCTTTTGTGGCAGAAGGATTATTATCTGCACATCAATAGCTTAATTCCAGGGAGAGAAGTAATGTTTGTTTTTCTCAATCTGGGTAAATTGTGCTTAAAAGGCCTGGATATAGCTTCCTTCCTGAAACTCTGAGACTATTTGTGTAAATGCTAGTCATGAAGTCTGAGAAATGGAGCGGTGACCACATCTGTCTAGTGAATGGCTCAGTCCTATGGTCTGTGCTGTTTCAAAATTAGCATCTCTTGGGACATGGTTGGCTTTTTGGAGGCATAAACTGTCTGAAAAGCTTAGATGTATTTTAGCTCCACTTCTGAATTAGCATTTTGTCCCACAGCAGATCAAACGCATTTTGTATCTTTCAATGAAAGCACTTTTTATTTGTGAAACTTTGGCTGCTCTGAACTGAGACACAGCCAATAGAATGGGCAATGTGTTAATAAACAAGTAAATGTTTCTTTGAAAGCTGAACTTCTTAAAGTGAAGAAACGTCAGTAGGTCAGACATGAAAAAAGGGAGAACGGTGATTTGAATGAGAGTGCAGTACAACTTATGTGGATTGACTCTTGGCTGCGCTACAGATTTCCTGTGTAACTGGGTACTG
Organism: Lycocorax pyrrhopterus obiensis; assembly: GCA_014706295.1. NCBI lineage: Eukaryota > Metazoa > Chordata > Aves > Passeriformes > Paradisaeidae > Lycocorax > Lycocorax pyrrhopterus. The sequence goes on along the minus strand of JACSVZ010000004.1, from coordinate 29,829,166 downwards.
TGTAATTGTCTGCATCCCATTTTTCCTGTTTCTGCTGATCTCACTGATAGAGACACTTGAAAACCCAATATGTTAATTTCTTGAAGGACCTTTGTCAGTGTGCAGTGCGAGGTGTTACAAGATTGGACTGTATTCGGCATTAATAGCAGATGCTGTGACGAGTTGAGTCTTTACGTCTCTGAAGGGAACAGATTTGCACTTGTGGGAAATGGAGAACCAGTAATAGCCATCTTCCACCCTTCAAGCAAACAAAAACCCCGCCTTGTTTTTAGTGGCCAGAATATTAATGTGTAGAGCAAGGGTCATGCACTTCGTGTTGAAACAGAACACGGACACAAGTCTGAATCCTGCACGTCTCAGATGAACATTTTACCAGCTAAGCTGTTACTGTGAAGAATGTGGGAGGGCTTCAACAAGAAACAAAGAATCTTTATCCAGCAAAGCTTTCATCTTAATTGATGTAAATCATGTTTAAATTTCAGTCAACTGTAGTTAAAAAAAAATCTGAACACCCCCCCCAAAAAATGGCCAGCTATTTGTAATCAGGATTCCAATTCCCATTGCTTTTCCATGGGAAATTTGAAAAAAATAGCTACAGGGGCTATGACAAATAATATATTTCACTTTTTCTTAAATTATATAAGTTTCTCGTAATGACTTGAACTCCATGATTTATATTTTCTGAGCTGTATGTGATGATGCTGACCTTTCAGACCAGGTAAAATAACCCATCTTTCAGCTCTGTGATGTACTCAAATGATGTGTGAAGTCTGTTGAGAGGAGGAACCACACTAACCTTAATGTGGCTTTTGCAAGGAAATGCACTTCTTTGTGACCCAAGTATAAACCTGAGCATGCAGTGTCTGGACATGATGGAGTGAACAAGCTTGGACAGGAATTTATATTACAGTAGCCTCATTTTCTATTCTTCATCTGTGTTTGCACATTGAGACGAGCTCAGTGAACAGTATCGTGGCTTCCTGTCCTAGAAAGATTTTAAATCAGGTGTGTGGCTTGTTCCCATCCTGTTCTCAACTGTGCAAAACAGTAAGGCCAGCTGTCTGCCCTCCTGAAGAGACAGGTTTGAGGAGGAAATCATGTGATATCAATGAATAGAGGTCATCCCAAGAGTACCCATGCTTGTCCTGTGACATCTGTAACAGATGATGCATTTCTTGATGCATCTGTTCAAGGAGGAAGTTTTATTTTATAGTTTGCCCATTAGAAGGACTTCATGAGTCATCAGCAATTTATCGCAGGGGTGTGTGTGTGCAGGTAGTGGCAAAGTCCATGTAATGGTTGGACATCCAGGGATGGCAAGCACCTCCTGACCCCGGGGAGTTAATATTTGTTGACATTGCATAAAAACAACCTGGTATAAATGATGATGGAAGTAAGGGAGTGCTGGATTTGGTGTCAGATAGTGTTCCTAGCTCTGATAATGAGTTTTAATTGTCGTGTCAGAATATTTGCCTCTCTGTCTCCATCTGTAGGAAAGAAGCCTTCTAAAGCTGCTAATTTTGTGGATGTATTTATTAATGCTTTGACATGCTCATATTTTCAGGACATGCTCTGGAGAACTGCTCGATATTTTGGAGTTGGCTTGGTGCAGAGTGAAATAGCAACGTGTCATCACTGGGAACTGAAACCCAGTGCTTGCTCCAAAAGAGCTTCAATGCAGGCAGTTAATGTACAGGCTTTCCCTGTGCTGTTTCTTTCAAGACTGAAATCATCTTGAAAAAAAAACCACCATGTAAACAGTGTCTTTCATTTTCATGATCTGCTCAGCAGTCAATATCTGGCATTTCCACATGATCTTTGTAACACTAGTGTTTAGTACTTCTTTTTAGAAAGTTTTGCAACAAAGGCAGGGGTCTATAATGCTTTCTTGAGTCTAGTATGGCAGTCTTTGTATTGCAAATGCTTGTCCCACTGACATGGCATCCTGTAAAGTCTCTGGTCTCTAGAGAACAGCTTGCCCAATGGATCAGGTCTCCCAGGATTTGCAAGAAAGGCTTTCGGGATCAGCTGAGCTGTGCACACAATTCTTTGCTTTATTTTCTTTCATTTTGATTGGTTCAGATGGTCCAAATATTTGCAGAACTCCATTAAGTCCTATTTGAGATGAAGTCATAAGTTCCACTTTCCACCAAGTCATGGAGCCTGTCCAAATTAGTGTCAAAGCCTATATAATACCTTGGCTATATTGCAGGCTTGTATAGTATCAAGATCCTGTTTTCACAGCAGTTACATAGTTGTTACTTCAGTGAAGAATGATATGGCCCCTTATAAAGTCCACAAGCTGACGCCTGTTTTTTAATGTAATATTTACACTATTCAAGGAGCTAAAAGGAGGCTTTGCTTTAATAGATTCCTTCAGCTAATGTTTTTCCTTGTACAGATGGGTTATTGTTTCCAGCTTTTGATACCTATGTGGCTTTATATATTAAACCCTCATTTTTTTTCTGTTAGTTGGATTTTTTTCCCTTCTCTGTGTCTCCTGGAGCAAGGGAAAGGTTTTGCCGTTATCATCAAGTTGCCTTGCAGTTTTCTGTGAATATATTAAAAACAAAAAACCCCTGCACCCCATTGTGGCACCCCACTCCACAGACTCGATTGCTTTTTATTTTCAACTTGTCTTCCCCTTTTTGAGAGAAAGCTTGGTACAGCAATCTCTCAGCATGAGCAGGATTCTACAAAATTTAGGCAGTTAAATGTTTGGGGTTTTCTTTTCCTAATTTCTCTGATGCTACAGGTGTGAATGTGACTCTTTTAAAAGTGTCACTTAGGTGATTGCTGTAAATAAGTCTGTGCCACCTAATGATTTCATGGGGCTGGATAAAAATCCACTTGCTCATCCTGAGTATAAATAGCTTTCTGGGACTTCATATTGAAATAGAGTGCCAGGTTTTAACTACATTATCATTTGTTCTAGCGAAGTAAAACACACATTGACAGCCATAAAATTCTGGCGTGAGCAGGGAGTGTGGAAGACCACTGAGATTGAATGGACTCTTTTGCTGAATATGCTTCTAGACCAAAACAACTTCAGAAAGTGAGGGTTGCTTAGTGGGGTATCTACTGAAACTTTTTTAACCTTAGTAGTGTACATGTTCTGTCTGGGCTTTATTTCAGGAAAAAATCTTACATTTTGTGTTCCACTGGAAAAAAAATTTTCCCAGTTTTAATTCAAACAATAAGACTTACAGACTAAGAGTTCAGGCTAATTTGTAATGGATGGAGAATGGTCAAAAGCAGGATATACCAGGGACCTTGCCTCATTGTCAAGCTAATCATATATACAGATATACTTTAGGATATCAGAGTCTTCTTGTGATTGGTTCTGATTGTGAGATTTCTAGTGGTTTGGGTTCAAGTAGGTAATTGTTCAAAATTCTGATTTTTTCTAGTTTATCTATCCTGATGGTTTTCAGCCTGCATGTTTAATAAAGACATCTAGAAATGTTAGTTGTAGCATTCAAGCATTTATACTTACTTTTCACCCTAAAGAATCTTAAGCACAAAAAGTATTGTAGCTTATTTTGGAATATAAGTGATGAGTTCAGACATTCCTTCATTTATGTGTGTTTGTTTCTTTACTTGGAATTCAGAATGGAGACAGGAGAAATGTTGATAATACATGTATTGCCTGTTCTGACAGTGTTCTTGTCAGTTGCACTCTGCAAGCAATTACAGTTGTCACTAGGACTTTTATAATTCCCTGCATAAAAAAATTTCAGAAGGGCACATGAGCGCTCGTTGCGCTTCAGATGGGTGGCTCAGCCTGGTTGCCTGCAGGATGACCTTACTTCATACTTCTAGATTAGCTCCCTATTTCTGTTGTTCTCTTTGAGAATGATAAGATTATCATATAAAAATAATGCTGTATTTATCTATTGTATGTTTTAATTTTTTTTCCGTCGTCAAGGTCATATATTGATTTTTGCAGGGAGGCTAAGGTCTGCCAAGTGTGAAACTGTTGTCGGGGTTGTGGTTGCCACTAGGTATTATTCTGCACAGAAAAGGGCAGCAAAAGGCAGTCTACCAAAAGCTGTGGTGTGGCCATTCTAACTGGCTGTTGGTAGGGAGTTGCATACTTCTGTAATGTTCTGTTTGACAGAGATATGGGTCTGTCAGATCCCTGCTTATTGTGGCCAGGAAAGGGAAGTAAGAAAAATCAGCAGAACTTCTCAATTAATTTGAGAAACATCACCTTGTTCTTAATTGCACCATCTATTATCATGAGGTGGTGGTACATGTTGTGTGCGTAGCAATTGTGGGTGTAGTTGGTATCTCTTACCAGTTTGCCAGCCTTTCATAATTTTTATACAGTGATCTTCTGTATGATGCTTTGTTTAATCCTTGTGCTCCTCTTGGTTGTTCGGTTGGGTGCAAGGGGTTAATAAAGGCTTATGACCTGTACTGTGAGACCTGACACTGACCTGACGTGTCTGTACTGCAGTCCTTCTCTAGGTGAGGACAAAGCTGTTTTGTCAGCATCATAAACGGAGATGCTTCTTTAGTTTACATGTTGAAAATCCAGTGGGAGAAAGAGAGGGAAAGATCCAAATCTCAGTCATGACTTTGTTTTTAATTCAAAATAGGAAGATCTTGAGTTGTGCAGAATTGTCATGTGTTGGTACGTACCCTGGCAGGAAGTTGTCAGGTAGCAAGGTGTTTTCTGAATGTGGCTCAACAGGAGGAACGTAGAGCTATTTCTCATTTCTAAACCAAATAGTGGTGGAATAGCTGAGGTACTCTGATAGACCTGCACTTTTAACTTTGTTATATGTATCTTCCAGGGTAGCTTTTCTAGTGTGAGTAAGCTTTTGCGCACAGACAGCATTGGCAAGATCCACACAGTCTTCATACACCTTTGGTCATTGTTAGGATGAGTGGTTCAATCTCTTATCATATGCTAGGAGTGTAAATGTTAGTTATTTGTAGTTTATAATGGGAGATGAGGATCCTGGAAAGCAATTCTCATGTTGCCAGAGACTCTTACACCTATGTAGAAATAAATAGATTCATTAGAAGGAAATCTAATTTCCTTTGAGCAGTCAAGGAACAAAAAATAATTGGTTCCTGAGTCAGTGTGGGTCTTCTTTTAGAAGGTTGATTGAGATTAGCCTGCTGAAGATGATTTCAGGTGGATTACATGGGAGGTAAGGAGATAAGGATTACTACTACTCCTACTGTAATTGAGGGGATGTTGTCGTGCTCCTTTGGATGTTCTGAGATTTTGCTTGATTTTACAGGATATGATAGGATTAGGACAGGATAGAATAGAATATTTCAGTTGGAGGGACCTACAACATTCACCTGGTACAGCTGCCTGACCAATTCAGGACTGATCAAATTAAAGCAGGTTGTTAAGGGCATTGTCCAAATGCCTCTTAAATAATCAACGATCTTGGGGCATCAGCCACCTCTCTAGGGTGCCTTTTCCAGTGTTGGACCAACCTCTTGGTAAAGAAATGCTTCCTAATGTCCAGTCTGGACCTGTTTTGGTTTATCACGTCAAAATGGTGCAGTCTTTAGCTTCTTTTCAGGTTCCTGTTGTTTTTTTCTCCATAGCAGACGTTAAAGCCCTTTGTTGGTGAATTCTACCATCACCATAACAGTAGAGAGACCAAATAATTTATAAGATCTGTCAGTATAGATACAAAATGTAAATCTGCTATCTGTAAATGGGCTGTCCTTCTACTTCAAACATTATATGTTTAAGGGACTGAGGTTTGCTGCTTAGATGCCAAAGATAACTGTATCTCCATCAAACTTTATTATTCTGTGTTTAATAATCTGAGCTGAAGGGGATTCTTTTTATCTGACACACCATAGTGACAGTGCTGCCTTTACGCTTTCAGAAATGTTTGTAATAAATGCCACACGTCTATGTGCATTGTACAAGGATATGGGGGAGATAACGCAATAAAGAGCAGAGCAGTGAAGAATCCCAGGTGGTTCTTGAGGAGCTTTCTTCCTGTAAAGTTGTCTTGTGTAACCTTGCCTAACTTTCTGTTTCAGGAACAAGAAGATCCTAATAAGCTTGCCACCAGCTGGCCAGACTACTACATTGACCGCATCAATTCCATGGCAGCAGTAAGTTACCTCTCCTGCTACACAGGGAAGATTTCCTACCACAGGGATGTGTTTCTTTAGGAAGAAGTCCTCAAAGGAGAAGAATGTTAGCCCAAAGGCATAACTGATTTAAAATAGGACTTAAAAAAGAAGAGTATGGGGATTAAAAAAGAGCCCCGCTCTAGCAGAACAGTAGATTAGAAAGCACTATAAGAATTTCCAGTTTTTATTTCTACAATACTGAGCACTGAAGGCAATCAAATTAGAGTCTGGAATGAAAATTCAAGAGAACATTTGATGAATCAGAAAAGCAGCTATTTAAAAACTAGGTAAAGTTTTATTTTGTTGTATGATTTCAAATTGGATTGTAACCAATCTACAAAATAGCACTTGCGTTCTTAGTTTAGTAGAAGAGTTAAAGGTGGTTGTTTATGTAAGTTAATATCTGCTTATATAAGAGCATATAAATAAAAGACCATAAGGCTGTAACACCTTGGACATAAGGTACAAGCCAAGAAGTTATTTGAGGAAAACTTTTTTTAATTGTCCTTGTTCAAGAGCTGCATAATGTGTCTCTTCCTCTGAAACGTCCAGTAGAGCTGGTCACCAGCAGAATCAGAATGGCTGCATATAGTGTCCACTGATCTCCTTTGATATGGTAGATTTTACATTTTGAAATTTGATTCTTTTACTGAATTTGTAGTCAAATTTTTCCTCCAATTACTCATGTGCAGTGTCTACTCAGCTTTCGTTGATGGTTGTGAAAAAATGATGTTAGAATTCTATCCCTAGCATCTTAGGTAGCACACCTTGCTTGTTTACTGATGCTTTTATTTTATATTCTAAAGGCTTCTCTGCACCTTTTGTATTGTGGTTATGAGTTATAAAATAATTTTATAAAAATAATGTCTTAATGGATGCTAAATGTGGCAGTAATGATGTATTTCTCATGGTGAATATGTCTTGCCGAGTAAAACAACCTAAGATTTACAAGCTATAATAACTCACTTAAGAGGATGAAAGAAAAGCTGCTTTCTACTGAGAGCCATGAATAAACAAAACTATCACCTTCCTTCATGCCATATTTTCATGGGGCAGAGTAAGGGAATAGAAAGAATATGGACTTATTTTTAGAAAAGACATTGAGCTTTAGTGACTGGCATGACACTGTGCTTTGATTTCCTGACTGAACAAATTTACTCTACAAGGGCCATTAAGGAAAAAAAAAATTAGTATGAAACCTTGCAGTGTTACTGAGCCAAATACTTCTGGTAGGATTTGATCCAAGGCCTCTTGAATCTACTGAAGTTTTTCCATTGATTTCAGTGACTTTTGGGTTAGTCTTTAAATGATCTTGATGTAAACTTGGAGTGAGTATGTATACACCACTGTTGTAAATCTGGAACAGCTCCATGGAATGAGACTATATTTTAGTCTATGTTTCTAATTTTAAACATGTTTTAAGAGCACCAATAAACACCAGCCCTGGTAATGTTGTTTGCATGCCTGAATGCCAATGCCCGAATGATTGATAACCTTTTATTTGGCTTCAAGACTTATGATTCAATCTTATGCTTGAGGTGTTGAGAAGACACACTGGGGTTAAAAACCCTGCTTCTGATTTACCATTTGGTTGCTTCACTTTTCAGCAGGTGAAACTGAGTTGACTCGATTTTGCACAAATTGTATCAGTGGAAAACTGGAGTAATCCAGCTAAGAACCAGCTCCAACACACTTTGAAAGACGTGTTCTGTTCATTATTATGTAGACCTCTGAGATTTCTAACTTTCAAACAGTTATTTTTGGGTCCCATATAATTTCAGTTCTAAATTTAGTGGTGGGGTTTTTGAATTTGGTTTTTTTTTTAAACTGCATCCAAGTGGAGTTGACTTTGAAATCATGAAAAAAAACGTGTTTCATGTTGCTTCCTGACACTGTCTGGTCTATTTCAGTTTGTGTCACTTGGACACTATCAAGTATTGTAATATTTTAATTAGAAATATAGCAAGAAGTATTTGAGTTGAAATGGTAGTAATAATCACAGAAGTGTTAGTTTAAAATGCCTTAAATCCTGCTTTTAATAAAATGTAATGTTTGCATCTCCTGTGAATTCATCGCTTACGAATCTTTTCACATTTGTATTTCGCATCCTTGTTTTATGTCCTTGTTTAATTATGAAGTTCTTTTCTTATATATATTAGCTTGGCAGATATGTTCCTCCTACTCACTGATTGAGTGGAAATGGCACCTTTTTCGTGCTGATATCATTAGGTATCTTTCTGTGGATTTCAGCAGGCCAAGGCTCCTGTGCTCAAGGAGCACTTTCTCAGAAGCTCTGCTGCAGTGTTACCCGCTGTATCTGCCCTTCACAGGTTATGTTGGAGAGCAATGTGGTGATTCCTGACATGTTTGACGTTCCCTACTTGTAACCTTAGACCACTATGTTAGGAAGCACTTTAGGTCACAGATTCCTGATCCAGTTCAAAAAACCATGCATTTTATGCACACTTCTCTTCCCACAATTGTTTCTGTTGCTGTGACTTCTCAGATTTTTATAGATTTTAAACGAAATTCTCACAAGAGCAAATGTCTAAAACTGTATCTCTTTACTAGTGTGCAGTTCACAGCATGTGGAGGCACTGTCCCAGACTCCAGGTAGCCTGAGTGGGAGGAAGGCGCTGAGTAGAATGTTGGTACACTGTCTTCTGGACCAGTCCTTGAGACAAAGGGACAGCTGCTAATCATGTTTAATTTAGAAAGAAAAGCCTCCAAATCTGTCCAGTCCTCTGATGTCGACATGCTATAAATGATACTGGGGATGTGGACAGGGTGCATGCCCACAACAGAAGACTGTTTCCATTATCAATGTCATTGTCATCTGCTGATTCATCAAAACACAGAAGGTTTTCTTCTTAAAAATAGAGCAGCTGCCCTGTTAATATCACAAATAAAGAAATGTCCCTGTGCTCCCCCTGCCCTCCTTGCCCCATGACACCGCTTGGCAGTGCAAATAAACACAGCTCGCACTTTCCTGGGGAGGAAAAGTTCTGACAGCATTGTGTTGCTTTTATGATCTTGACTGTGTATGCATTTCCACAGAGAGACTTTCAGGTAAGCAATAGTTGAAGTTCCAGCTTTTCTGGAGAGGTGGCTCGGTCAAAAGTGTGAGATGGGTCAAGATTAATAAATACAACTGTAACCAGGCCCTTTTCCTTGACTCAGAGAGCATTTGTTCAAGGCAAAGCAGCTTCATAAGACATAAAAAAAAAAAAAAATCTTTCAGTAGAATTCAACAGGAGGATGATAACTCCTCCAAGTTAGATGACATCTATGTTACTTTAAACTTACTTCCATAAAAGTTTCAGGTTTTTTTTAAAATTACGTCTATTCATAGTTTATGACTGATAATTTATTCTAATAATAATTTATTCTATTAGTTCAGCCTTAATGTAGTTAGAGATGTGGTGCACCTTGAATTTCAACAGACTACAACGAGAAGTCAGAACATCCAAGTTGCTTCTTCACTGGCCATTCTTTTTGTTTCTTACCTTTTTCATTTCACATGTGTGAGGCTATTAAGTAAAATTAGGTCTGTCATACAGTGTATTGTTGATGCTGGTTTATGCCCTTTTTTTCTTTTTTTCTCCCTCTGTTTTCCCTACATGCTGTCTTCATGGTCCTTGTATTTTCCTTCCTGGCAGTTTTGGGGAATGATTAGCCATTAGGATAAGGTGTGGGAATAAATCTCTGCTTTTAAAAAACTAAAATATTTCATTTTAAGTGGAGCCAAAATTTCAAAATAATTTCTTACACTACCTGAAGTTTTACATATAAAATACCACATGAATGATTGTTTTTACAAATTCTTGAATTTTTTTAACTGGCAAATCAAGTAACTAGATGCTGTACTTTCCCAGGTGATACTCTTGATCTGGAAAACTTCAAATATACAAAATGTGCTTATAAAAGAGCCCTATATATACACCACCTTTTAGGGACCACGAAAGGACCTGGCACTATTTTGCTTCCCTTTCCTAGTATTTTGATTAACTGATGGTAACTATCTGCCTCCTGAGCCCAGCAGACATTAGTCCTCGAGTGCAGTTTGTACACCAGGAAAGCAATTCATCAGTCAGCCACGTGAATGAAATCCAGCCTCAAATAATGACAGTTCCCTCCCCTCTGTCTCCCAGGGACAGTTATGTTTTTTATAACTCTTGCCGAGAAAGCCATTTCACCGCTCAAACCCAGTCTGTCTTTAGCGAGGGCATGAGGATTTGAATTCCTGGCCATACACAGGAGTGAGAAATGAAGGGCTCTTGGCTGCCTGCAGCTTTAGAAAAGGGGTTTTCCATAATCACCCTCTGTTGTAAAGGCAGGATTATTTGTATTTGTTTCGTTTGGAAATGGGCCTTTTTCACTCTGAACGAAATACTGTTGAGCACCTTCCTACCATCCATTTGCTTTCCCCCCACAATGGCTCAGAGGAGAAATTAAGCCATTGGAGGAATGGGAGCTTTTCAAAGGAGCATTTACGGGCCAAAGGAAAGATGACCAGATGGGCTGTCACCCAAGAAAATACAAATCAAGCCCCAAATCACACCCGAGGACTTTACCATCCATAATGCCTGTTCAGGATTTCTGTTTATTTTTCTAAGAGGGGGATCATATATGGCTTGGCTTAAGCATTTCAATTTATGTTTCTGGCTGTCGGGGGATGCTGGCAAAAGATAAAACACCATCAGCTCATTTTCCATCAGTAGCGCTCTGTCATTCCATTAGGGCAGGAAATAGCATGCTCTGTTACTGAGTGAATTTGACTTTAGCGTGGATCAGAGAGAGGACCCCTAGAGTTAAACACATCTCCCTATGCCAGCTGTTCAGCATGAGACAGCAACGGCGTGCAGCCAAATGACCACCCTCAGGATCTGACATGTGTTGGCATCACATGACTTGCAAAAGCAAGCAGTGGGAGCCCTTCCAAGGGAAGTGAGGTGTTGGGCTGGCGGCGAGGATGGAGAAGGTTAAAGGAGGTTCCAGTGAGAGAAAGGTTTTCTTTGGTGCTTGCTAAACAGTAAAATAAGGACTGAAATATTTTGCTGTAATGAGCCATAATTGTAGCTACTCGGATTCCACCACAGAGAGGTACAATATCAGATCCCTGATAGATGATACTAGTTTAGTTGGGTTATTCATTTGAGAAGGGGTTCAGAGCTGCTTTCCAGATACCACTGAGTGATACCCACAAGAAGTCCTGCCAAAAAGAGAGTAATTTATCCTCTCATTTTACAGTTTAAGCGACTAAGAAGACATAGCTATAGGCTAAGAATTTCCAGCATTAAGTCTTGACTTTTTCAAAAGACACACATGGGACTTGTGAGCCTGAATGATATATGCAAAGGGCACTGAAGAGCCTTGCTTCACACGACAAGGTTGCAGTGGTGCTGAGTGTGGATCTGGAACCCTAATTTTCTGATATACCACTTTTTTAATGGCTTTGTCTGACCTTGAGAACCATAATTTTTTGTGTGTGTTCCACGCATTGTCTCTCACCTTAATTTACAGTGACCCACAGCAACTGCAGTTCCAGTTGACTGCAAGCTCTAGTAATTGCAAGCTGCGTATGGGGGGGGGGGGGGGGCAGAAATCTAGGCTTCATGTGCTTCATTTTACTTTAAGAAAAAAGGGACAGGGATTTTATGATGCTCCAGCTTTTTGCAGTAACTGTTCTTAATTAGCAAGGGCGAAGTGTGTAGGGAACACCAGTATCCTAAAACAGATGATATACTTTGCATGGGGAAGAAAAGTCAAACTTGTATGTTCAGAAAATGTAATTCAGGGTAGTTGCAGGCTTTCTAGTCACTTGAAGAAGATTTTACGCTTTGAAACCTGACACATAAACCTGGTCTGGTTTTCTTTTCCCCCTCCACCCCAAATCCCTCCAGTCATGTCACTCTAATAAAAGATATTGCCTCTCCCTACAAACTTTGCCTCACATATCCATAGATCACCACAGCCAATCGCTGCTCCAAATTAGGTACAGTTTTCTGCAGGCATACTGGCAACTGTGATTTTTGGGGGGTAATCTGAGAACCCGAGTTTAGCCAATGTGGCAAAGTGATATGCTGCTGCCAGTCCACATGAGCAGCCTCATCTGGATTCAGTTTTGTAGCTGAGGCACTGCTTTCCTAGTGAGAGGTCAGCAGGCACCTCTGCATGTGTTGATGGGATAGTTGTTTTTCATAATTCCTGGCCTGTCTCTTAGCTTCCATGCAGCTCGGGCTTTCCTAATTGCCACCTTCTTTTCTGACCAGATGCAGACTCTGTATGCTTTCGATGAAGAAGAAACAGAAATGAAAAATAAAATAGTTGAAGACTTGAAGACAGCTCTGCGGACTCAGCCCATGAGGTAATGTTGTTCACCTTTCATCACAATTCACTGCCTCCCTATGGTCAGATGTGACACTGCTAAGAGTGGCAAGGACAGAAACCTCATTGTCTCACCTCACACAAGCCTCTCTGATATTTCAGACAATCCTCAGAGAGCCCTACAGTCCCTGGTCTGAGCCTGCCTAGTTGGGAGGGCATACTAATGCTGAAACATGTAGTTCCATGAAAATAAAAGACAAAGTCTACTGTGAAAAATCTGTGGCAGATATTTGCAAACACAGGTAATGACTATGAAGATCAGATTTTAGTCTTCACAGCCTCCTGAGCATCCCATGTAATTTGATTCACTTTGGGCAAAGTCTCAGCGTCTACTCTGAACTTTGAATTTAAGCTTCCCGTTATCTTTAGTAATGTGAACTGTTTAGTACAAAGCAGCTAATCCATCTGACATCACCTGGTTTGGCATTCTTCTCGTTCTATGTTGTAACTGTGGCATAGAAAAATGTAAAGAGACTTTATTGTGTACTGTCTTTGAAGGTAAGGTCATCTTTCTTTTTCTGGGAAAAAAGCTCTGAACAATAGCAAACTAACTAGCATAGAAACCTTTTCAAATTAACACTTAGAAGAGCAGTGTGGAGAAGCAATAACTGTAGTTAATATGATTTCAGGAAACAATCAAAAATATTCTGAATGTCTTTTATATTGGCCAAATACTTTTTCACCCACTCTATGCTGATGTCATAGTTTCAGAGAGCTTCAGTAATGCCTCACCAAATACGGTTCTTTTTTTGGGGGGGGATCCTAACTAAACCAAACCAACAAAATAAATAAATAAAAACAATCCAGAAAATCCTCTCAAAGAATTTGCATTGCAGTTACTTTGACTTGACGTGAAGACATTTCTGAGACTTCTTACAGAGCTAAGTGCTGATTGTGCTTCTCCCTTTCATAATCTTTAAAAAATTGACTGCATGCAGCTTCTCTGTTTGTTACCTCCTGTTTATTTCCTGTTGTGATGGGCTTTAAGAGAGCACAAAATCATATTCTGATGCTCCTCAGGCATAAAGATTTATCAGGCTTTGATAATTTTACATGTGGGTAGGGTGAGTGCTTTTAACGTGGAAACAGAGAAGTTGTAGCCTATGCTGAGACCTAACTCAAGAGGCAAGTGGCTGATCCTGTCTATCACTGTCCTAAAGCAGAGAACACAGTAAAGTGCAGCTGCACTCTATGTTAAAATGCAAGCTAAGGCAACTGTCAAGCTCCCAACTCTCGTCAGGCTTTTAAACCAAAGTCCTGTGCTGTTGAGACTTGATATAGCAAAACTATTACATTAATGTGGAGCTGGTTTGATGCTTACTCTGTGAAGGAGACAGCTTTCATTGAGTGTAGCCACAGCAGCAAGGCCTCTTTGCTTTGTCCAGCTGAAACACTTCGGTGGCCACTACTGGTTGTTCTGCTGTGTCCTATTGAATAGACAGCTTAAACTCCTTGTTGAGGACAAGGCAATAAAGAAGAGGAAAGAGCAGTGAGCATTGGTGCAAATTCTTTTGCTCAAAGCCTTGCAAGGTTTTTCTTCTCTGACCTGTATTGCATCTGCTGGATCCCCTTGACAACAGCCTGTTGCTTCATCTGTTTGTAATAACCCTGACAAGCACAAGCATCTATGGGCTGCCCTATAAAATCTTCTCCTCTAAATCGCTGGCGATGGTTGTGGGGCTTTTTAAAAAAACAGTTAAGCCAAGCCAAATTTTGGGTTAAATCCTGTGTCTCAACTAATTTCCAGCGACTCAATTTGTTAGCTGCCAAATGGGCTGCATGCCAGTGCCTGATCAACAAGCCAATTTCTTCTTGATGGAAAGGTTGCAGTAGAGAGGCCCTCAGCTCCATCAAATCCCTCTCATAAGCAGTATGATACCTAAGCCTTCAAAATACTAGTCTTTCTAGTTTAATTTGGATATCATATCCTATTTTCTTTGCCACTTCTGTTCATCAGGCCTCTGAAGAAAACAGAGACCTAAATTCACAGAGGATGAACTCTCTGGAATCCCTTTGTGATAGTAGGGTATACAGGGGCTCTGACAGCTTTCCAGTAGGCTCTGCTTGAATTTTCTGATCCAGAGGAATCAAAAGAAGAAAAATACATGCATTTGGCTCTCTGTTTTATTTTACTGTAAACTGTGCCTCTTCTAGTAGATAATGCAGAGTAATTGCTAATCTCTGTCTCCATTCCAGCCTACCAGTTCTAACAACAAAAAGTAAAGCAGACCTACCCAAACTTGAGTTCGTCTCCTCTTTGTAGAAAATGGGATGGGAGCATCCTTGGGGAAGTTCGTGGTCCCCTTTGAGCAAGTGCACTTTGTTTGGTATTTAGGAGCTGCCCTGAAATAGCAAATTTCAAGTTATGTCCTAGCACAGAGGAGCACTCCCAGCCACAGAGAACAAAAATGCCACATCTGCATCTTGTAAAGAAACACATTTTCTCTCAGGTTTGTAAAAACTTAGAACTATAAACAAGTGAGATGACAAACTGTTGGACAGAAGCAGTGAGAGAAGAGCTTTTCATTTGGTATTTTAGTGCCCCAAAAATGGAGGTTCAGAAGTGCAGCAAAAGCAAAAACTTACAAGGGACTGGGAAAAAAATTGCTTTTTGGAGCCTTTGAAAAATACCTCCTTAAGTCTGAATCATCACTAACTCCCTTTACTGTGTGTGTTTCTCCTTTTGTTTTATTCAGATTTACCTCCTGCTGTTTTTTGTTTGATTTAACAATGTTGCATCCAGGTGCATACTGAAGAGGATCATTTACGAAACCAGCGAGCAAAATCCATTATGCCGAACTTTTCAGCTGTTCAGTAGTGAGCAGGATTATGTGTGCCCCCTGGTTCAAAAACTAATGCTGCAGGGAAGTGTAGCCTTGCCTGTTAACAGGGTGGGAACATCCTGCTCTCTGCACACCAGCAGCATATGACCTTTCTGTCTTTCCTGAGTTGGATCAAGTCTTACAGGGAGGCTGTACCCCCAACACTTGGAATCCATCAGTGGGTCAGTACTTCTTAGGCCACCACATCTGTATTTGGATGAAAGGTTTATTATTAGAGCTAGCTAACTCATTCTGATCAGCACTCTCTAAAACTTGAAAGGCAAAGAGGTGCCCTGCCTTTTAAAGTGTGCTAAACTGGTCAAGTGAGAGTCTGAGGTGAGGTTAGACTTTAATTTGCTTGTTTAGCACCTATTAAAACACACTCTGCTTTATTTACATTTGGGTATTTGAATGTGTTAGCCAGAATGCATTGGCAAATATGTTTAACTTTACACCTCCCAGTCTAGAACAAGACCTTACTTTGCAGCATAGAGGCTGTGTAGGACGGGAGTTGGTTACACGTGTTGTATGCTGTGTGTGAGAAGGTTCTTTACTTGTGTAAGTTGACTTTGCTTTTGCACATACACACACAGACATCTGCTTAGAGGCAGACAGATGCACAAACACTGAACAGTGTGAGGATTGTGGCTCTTGGGCTGTCAGCTAAACTCCCACTTCTTTCTCTAGCCCCTACAGACATTTACTCATACACCTCCCCACACCAAGCAAATCCTCATACTGAGAGTATCTATTGGGCCAGCAACTGCTTTTGCCTTTTCTTTACCTCCCCCAGCATGGTTTCTGGCTTTTCCAGAGAATAAGGAACTAAGTGGTTGGAAAAAGGAAGATGAAAATCATAATTTGATTCCTGCTTCTGATTGCAGCTGAAATAGAAAGGTACTTGGCTTTGCTTGCTATTGAGTAACGCAGCTCACTGTTTGCTCTCTGGGCTATGAACAGTACAGGAAAGTCCCAACATTGTTTTAAATTATGTCATTAATCAAGTTTTGTGACACACACCACTTTCCAGCGCATGCCTCCTTTTTGGAATGACCTCATCCTAACAGTCCTAGAAAAATTGCTCTGCCAGTGAATTTAGTGAGAGTTTGTACTTAATTGGGACAATGTGACTTTTGTGCATTTACCATTTTTTTTTCACATGGTCATCAGAGCAGGCTGAAATACATGAAGGTTGAAGTGCCTTGTTTGTCTTGTCATACGATTGTGTGTTCTATCCAAAAGTGCATTTAGGGGACCCTTTGCTCTGCTGCTTGTCAGGATGTTTCCATCAGTATTGCTCTATAACTTCAGAAACATACTCATCTTAAGTCTTCCCTCAGCCCTGGAAGTTAAAAGAACAGGAAAAAAAAAATTGTCTCTTTCCCCCAGCCCCCAAATAGCTAAAGTACAGAATGGAACTTTGAAGGTAAGGAGGAGAAGGAGAGTTTAAAGTAGCCCCTCCATAGTGGAGACAACAGCAACTCCCCGCTTTAGGCCCAGGGAATTGACCAGAATTCATTGGCATCATTGTTTAGTTACATGCTGAGTTTGTGCTTATTTTGTTTCCAAATAAATCCTTTGCAGCAACTCTTTTAGCTATGAATGCACTTGTTTAAGTCTTCTTTGTCAAGCTAGCAGCTAAATGCATTGCAGAAACTTAACTAAGTCTGAATCTTTCTGTAATTAGTTTGAATAACAAACTGCTTAGGGTGATTTACCAAATTCCCGGTGCACAATGTCGATGCTGCTCTTCAGCCAGGAGAAAGAGGGGCTTTTGCTCCTATGATTTGTTAGAGTAGACAAAATGATGCATCCAAAGAATGTGCAATCAGACCTGCGTGAAACTTGGCAGATTGTCTTAGCAGCGTTCAGTTAAACCATGTTTTCATTTTTGGTGTGCACGTGTTCCTGTGTGTGCCCTTCCTCTGACAGTCGCTTTGAAATTCAATTTTGAACAAAACCCAAACCTCAGACCAAAACTTTATTGAATGCACCAGGCTCTTCCATATTTTTGGTCAAATTGCTGGCCCACATAAGCTGAAAGTTGGCAAATCTATCAGCAGAGTGAGTGTAACTTTCAGGTAGACTCTGAAAATTCCTGCGTGGTGTGGAGTGTAACCACCAAAAGACCATGCACATGTCAAATCCATATTATCCAGAAAAATATGACTATGGCTTGGGTTTGTCTTGCTGGTACAGGGACATGAATAGAGACCAGTGAAATCTGGTCTTTCAGTATGGTGCTTCCATTATTACTGATTGTAAGTAGCAGCATCTCATGGACAGAAAAAGAAAGAGGGTACATTAGGGAAGAAGAGGGGCTGGATAAAAGCACAGTGACACAGAATTTTGGTATTTTTAATTTGTTGCACAGGAGGCAATTGTTAGCAACATTTTCAATTGCTTGAAGTGTCTTTCTATGTTATGCTGTTCAAAGTGTGGCCATGGACAAACCATTGCTGATGTACGTTTTTATAGGCTGAAAATTCAAGTGTGATACACATGGTTTTGCATTCAGACATTCCAAAAAAAGTGTACCTACCTGAGCAATGTGTTAGAGGAGACAGGAAGTAAACAATGCAATCTAGAGAAATTATTTGCAGCTCTTTTCATGTCTTTGAATCCCCATTTTTAATCCTGAGAACTTCAGATGAAACATTGGTAGAATGATTGGTTTGAACTGACGCCTAATTCCATAGTTTTCTACTGATTTGTCTAGAGGGTTGTTTGCATGGTCTAAATTGATGCAGCTGGATTTTTTAACCCTGGTTTTCAACAAAAGCAGGGGAGCTTTACCATTTACAGAAGAACATAAATATAAATATAACACGTTCCTTTTAAATATAACATGTTCCTTTTAAATATAACATGTTCCTATACATAAGTCATGGGATTGGAGTGTGAAGGCAGTATGGCTGACAGAGAGAGAGGGAATGCGTTCGCCTCTGTCAGTGTGCCCAAATCCTGGAGGTGGAACCTACAAGCGGTGTTGGCTGAAAGTTAGAGCTAAGCCTAAAAATGGTTTTCAGGATAATCTGAACTCATAACTGAAAGTGTGGTGAGAAGTCTGTGTGTTGGGTGTGTTAGCATGTGTGTAAGATGGAACAATTTGAAATAATCCCTTCAGCCTTGAAAATACAGCAGCTGTTGAGGTGAACCACAGCAGTGTTTGGTGGTAACTGCAACAAAGAACACGGAGACCAAACAGAAGTGTAAGGTGATAGCATATAATTACCCTGAAACTATGTAACACACCATTATTAGCTGGAATGTTTTCTCTCTTTGTTTGTTTGCTTTGTTTTTCTTAAAAACCTGGGAATTGTTCTGTGAATTTAGGCTAAAAACTAGCCAGCTTTTAAAGATCTAGGATTGAATAATACGATATCTTTTGAATAAATTGCCTTTGGTCTGCTTGTTTTTCCTACCTGTTTTTCTGGTTTTTCTCTTTTCAGGTTTGTGACCAGGTTTATTGAGCTGGATGGCCTGAGCTGTTTGCTGAACTTCCTGAAGAGCATGGACTATGAGACCTCAGAGAGCCGCATCCACACATCCGTTATAGGGTGTATCAAGGCACTGATGAACAACTCCCAAGGCCGGGCTCATGTCCTGGCCCATCCAGAAAGTATCAACATCATATCCCAGAGCTTACGGACTGAGAACATTAAGACCAAGATTGCTGTGCTGGAGATCCTAGGGGCTGTCTGCTTGGTACCAGATGGTCACAAAAAAGTCTTGCAAGCCATGCTTCACTACCAAGTCTATGCTGCAGAAAGGACAAGATTCCAGGTAAAAGGAGGATACTCTGACAGAAATACCCAGAATGAGGAATCTCTGCCAGGAGTGATTTTTACAGTGCATATATTGCAAACTTGCTATATAGTAAAAAGGCAATATGTATCATTTTGATTTAGGAAGGGAAACTCCTCAAATAGCTTATCACTATTTATTTATTTATTTATATTTCAAGACCTATTGCTTATCATTAATGCCAACTTAAAATCCCTTATATTTTGCCTGAAAATGGAAGCTTGCTGGGCTAAATGAAAGCTGGTAATCTGCCCATACTCTAACTTGATGGCATTTCTGAGGTGGTAATGATTCCTTCTGTCCTAGAAGCTGAAGCCACAGAATTCCAGGAGCCTCTGTCCTGATTTTAAATCTTAATTTAGTAATAAAACAATTGTGGATTAAATAATGGAGACAATTAATTAAATGATGTATAGTGGAGGCGCTTCACTTGCCACTTAGCAATGAACTTGTGAATCGTCATCACTTAGCAATTGTTGGCTCAAGTAACTCCCATTCAGACAATAGAAGGGAAATTCATTCTCAGAGACCTTGAAGTAGGTCAGTGACAGGCTTTTATTGTGGATACTACTGGCTGCTTCTATAACGTTCCTCTTCCCAGTGAACTGAGCACCTTTACGAAAACATATTACAGAATCTGTTGCTGTGTGTGAAGCTGTGGCTCCTTAACTTTGGGATAACCTCATCCATTTACTATTCTGTCTTAGGTGAAATCATTTGAGTGGTGTTGAGCCAACAAGCACTGCCTGACAGTCATTATCTCCTACCTCCTTCTCAGCTAATGGATTTTAGGCTACAATCAATTTATTACTGTTAAAGTGAACGGGGAAACAGTCTGTGCTGATGGACAGTAGCTGCCAATGCTTGTGTTAGAACCAAATGCACTGTGGGATTCACTGATGTGACTCAGACCTGGGACAGGGATGCAGGAGATCTTGGTTTGGTATTAACCTGTATTTAGCATTGGCAGGTCTATCCCTCTGTGTGCACTGCCCCATTTGCACTGCTTGTCTATTCAGACTTGGTGCATGTCTGATATGCAGGTGTGACATGTATGATGTATGGCTCCAGAAGTGTGGGCCTTCCTGCCTCAGCTGGAAGCTCCTGAGCCTATTTCAATAGAGATAATCATAATTACAGTAAAACTTAGTAGGTGAAGAGATTAAAGCTGTAGTCATAAGAATATGTTGCCATTCTTTAGTACAGGAGTAGGATAGGAATGAGCAGTGCAGATGCAGGAAGTAAGCCATGTACGTGAGCTACGATGTGGAGGTTGATGGGAACTGCCTGTGGAGGAGAAGGAAAAAAATTAAAGTCAGCTCGTTCTCTAGTAATTAGCTGAAATCAAGAATCCTTCCTGAATTAATATGACATGCTTTTATACCTGGGAGATAGGTGGGGATAACTTGAGCTGCTTAGCAAAAAGCAGTGGTAACACACAAGCCTGACTACACTTGTGGTCCCATGTTAACTTGCCATTACCGGACCAATTGACTCTGCTTAATAAGCCCGTAAGGGAGATAGATGCTGAGTTTACCCTAGTTGGATGTTCTCTCTCTCTCTCTGTTTCTGTGTTGATTTAAAAGTTACTGAATAATTGGGATAAGCCATTGCAGGGTAAAATGTGGTAGCTTTTGAGGAATCTGGTGGAATGATTTGTGATTGCTTACTGGTCTCTTGCATACATGAAAAGTACTTTGCATGAATGCTGCTCTTGTCAAAATACTTTTCCATTGGGTAAAAAAATGGAAGATAAATGGATACTCTCTCTCTTTTATTTCTTAAGTGGAAAAAAAAGAAGCCCCACCCAATCCCCGAAATGATTTAGCAGAAGGAATGTGTTCTTGTTTGTAATTACTATTACTTGTGTTTAGAGGCTGAAATGGGATTTTTCTGCTACACTCAGCAATAGCTTGAGTTTAATTTTGAGGAGGTAAGGGTTCATCCAAAGACATTCTTCATCCATCTCCAGTTATTCTTCTAACAGAGAGACTGGGGATTTTTTGAGTCCTGAAGAAACAAATGTGGTCATGGTCTTTTTTACCATTTAGAGGAAGTTTCTCTGATATTCTAGCACTTAAAATTAAGAGTGTTACATCTGTTTGCCTCTTGCCCTCCCGCACCTCCATCTCAGAATGGTCTTGCAGCTTATTGTCAAGAAAAGCATCCCCTGTAACTTGAATATGGGAAGCCATTTTAAAAGAAGGATGAGCTGACAATGCTTGTTCTATACCTTTCCTGTAAGCTTCAAATGTGGTGTACGACGAAAGCCTTTTTTTATCCTTTTTTAATCCTAGTCCTGAATGTAATCTTTGTAACCCAGAGTTTGTGAGTATCTGAAGAGATCCTTTAGGTGTGAAAATGAACCCTTTGGGGGCTGTGTTTCCTGCAGCTTGAGCAGCTAGCAGCATCATTCGGTGTATTGAAGTGTCCAAAAAGTGTGGACCTTGCAGCAAACTTTACACTTTGCAGCTTGACTTTGACCAGCCACACCTAAACACTGTTGTGTTGAAAACCATCCACCACAAGTGGGGAATCTGGCAGAACAAAGAAACAAGAATTCTTTCTGTGAAAGTAATAAAACTGTGAACTAAACTGGAGGAACAGGAGAAACTATGCAGAGTAGAAATTTATTCTTTTGCCTCTATGGTCCGTCATTGCAGACTGATTCTAGTTGGTGGGGGAAGGAAAGCTGGGAGCTGTAAAGGCACTGCTCAGTATTTCTCTATATCTAGCTCTGCAAGACAATGGCCATATTAGAGACATAGTACAAAAAAAAAAAATACCTAAAGAGGAAAATAATCTCAAATTTTGGAAATCAACTCAGTTCTTGTGAAGTAAAAGTGCAGGGCTTTCTGCAAATTGTACTGAGCTCGCTTGTATTGGAATGTCCAACAAATAACTTACAGGTGATGCTGACCTCAGACAATATCAATGCCAGTGTTGCTTTTCCTTAAGTTGCCTTCTAGACAACAGTGGTTGAAAATATTTGCCATCACATTCAGCCATCTTACTGTCAATTTATTCCTCCTCATCTGTGAAAGCTGGCACTTTGTGTACTATCTGTTTGGATTTCTTTTCAACTCTTGCAGGTAGCAGTAAACCTAAGTGTCCCACTGTCCCCCATGTCATTTGTAGTGACCAGCACTGTGTCCATTGGGGAATCAGGAGGTAAATGTAATAAACATTAATCCAGATCTACGTTTCCTCAAAATCATTTTTATCCCTTTTGAAGAGGAATATCATTGTGATGAATAATAATTTGGGGTACATGGTTCTGCTTCCACTCCTTTTTGTAAGAAGAAGGAGAATTATTTACTGACAGCTATCTAAAATTTGGGCTCCTGAATAACTTGGTGATGACAACTTTAGATTGGAGCACTGGTTATTTCCAGTTTGCACAAGTGTGGTGGAGTGTAGAGATCATGTATTTAGCACAGCAATGTAAAACATGCTATGTTTTGTTGAATGTAAGAAGTTATTACTGGTCAATGTTCTTAACACAACTCCTGCTACCTGGCACAGCTGCCAAAAGTTGTCAGAGGACTCAGCAACTGATGAATTAGTGGAGAAGCAAAGCTGTGACTTAAGATATGGTTCTTACTAAACTTGCATTTAGTCTGTCCTGCAATAGCTCCTATTACTTGAATAGAAAACCTACAGTTTTATACTAGTGTATCTGAAGTCAAAATTCAAATTACAGTGAGATTCCTGAGCATTATAAATGCTTTTAGTCCCAATTAACTTAACTAAATTGCACCAAGTAATACCAACTGAAGACCATTAATCAAACTCTGCTGAAATACTTCAAAAAGGGTGTCTTTGCTTCTTGATGTGTTCTTTCTTTTTTTAAATGTTTTTTGCTGAAGTTAATGGAAAATATAGATAGAACTTATATGAATATGAAGAACTATGTCCTTAACAAAAAATTTCATGTTTTACTCTGAATTGAAACTGATGTAAAATATTATTTGTTTCTAAATTGCCAACATTTCATCTACTGACTACAATTGTCAGTCCCTAACTTCAGTTAGGATTCACTTTAAAGCCCTGGGGAGATTCTCCAGAACTTACTCTTTTTTGTTGAGACTCCAGTCTTCACCCAATTGCCTTTTCGTACTGCAACTTCACCCTGTCTTTGATATTCAGTGTGTTTATAGGTCTATCAGGATCATCGTTGTCTTGGCATTTCCAAGAAGATTCTATACTTTGTGTCTCAATTAATATAGTCACTATTCCTATTTTCTCACATTTTCCACATCTTCTTGCCTGAGCTTATCCCTTTGCTTGCTTAAATTGTCAACCCTTCTTTTATTATGCCCTTCTGCCTGGAATGATTCTCACTTTAATGTCCAACAGGGCAGTCTGGAGTTCATCTTAAGATATTCCTTGAAAATTGTCCTCTTCTGAGTAATATTCTTTCTTTACTTAAATACCACAATAGTATAAGGCCATGCCTTCAATCTCCTTCCTGAGGCAATCTGGAAAACTCTGTCTTCATCCAATTGTTTGAAATATGCTACTTTGCCTCCAAATCCTACTCTGCCCCTTAAAGAAGAGAGATGAAAGAAAACACCTGAAATCCAAACAATAAATCCTCAGAGCAGAAACGTAGAATTAGGAAGATGAGGCCTTATTGTCCTTGCTGGGATCTTTTTCCATGTGGTGTGTTCAGAATCGGTACTAGTGTAATTCTGTCACTGGCTTACTGTGTGATCATAAAAACGTTACTTTATCTTTTTTTCTTTTTTTCTTGTGAAGATGGAATTTTATAAAATGCTATGAAAACTGAGAAAGAAGAGTCTCTGATTTTAAAGTTGTTCATGTCTGAATTATCCTATATATGACTGGTTTCCCTTGTGAAAGGGGCACAATCTGTCTCTTCCCTAAGCTGTTGCCTTTCTGATTATTGTTATGCTTGCTGATTCCCCTTCTTTTTTCTGTGTCATGTCATTGTAGCACATTATACTTTTTAACATGCTATATTTTGTGACAAACTAATATTGCAAATTCATAATGGTCTATTGGCCCAAAAAGTTTATCAGGATGTTCCAGTACTCTTCCAGCATAGCTTGGAACACTCGTCTAGCTGTGGATCCCTGTGGGGAGAAAGAATTTCTTTTAGTCTTGAGAGAACTTAGGTTGGATACTGAAAGAAATTGATTTCACTTGCCAATGGAAATATTAACTGGGCTGCTTTGGTCAGAAAACTCTTGTTTTCCTCCTTAATGCTGCTAGAAATTTTGAAGCTTGAGGTGAATGAATAAAGAATTTTGATATTGTCAGTTAAAAAGGTAAAGGTTGGGAGCATTCCTTCCAGAGCACCCTTGCCTGGTTTGTGTTAAACACTGTCAGTACCGACCATAATTTGTAAGGAGAAATCTGATCAATTTGGAATTGTAGTAGAGGATCTAACAAGGAACAAATTAAAAGTCTGTATTCCCCCTTGATTTCCTTCTTCCCTTTAGGGCTCAGCCAAAGCCTTTTGAGGTTTGCTGCAGATTGAATGAAACCCTACTGGTTGTCAGTGAGGAGGAATAATGGGATTAAGTGGGGAAAGTTTTGCTTAAATAGTAGGAAAAACCTTTATAACCGTAAGATCAATTGGGCCACAGAACTGGCTGCCAAGAGGTGTGGTGAAACCTTTTTTCACAGGAAATGTTCAAGTGAAGATTTGAACTTCAGCCATTTGCAAAGAGTTGGAGATATTGGAGTTTGGCCACAGTATGTGGGTGTAGACTCTGATGTTTAGGAATTGCAAGAACTTACAGTGTTTCCTTCTCAAGCCGAACAATTACATGAAGATGTGCTGCTCTTCAATTAGATTAGTGCAACACAGAGTTTTGGGTTTTCTTGCCCTGAATTTGGTTTGCCTCCCATTGCATTCTGCTCCTTGTTCAGTGTTCCAAAATGGGGGATAGAAAACTTTTGTTAGCATCCTTCAACCTGTCTGGATGTTGTACCTGATATGCTGTTTCATAGATTCTAGCACGTTCCTGAAAGTCTGTGAGAAAATATGATAGGAATGAAGCCTCTAAAGAAAACAAGCAAAACCGTCCTTGGTTTTGATGCTTCTGTAGTGATGGCTAATTCAATTTTTCCAAGAAAGCACATGTGCTTTGGATTTCAGTGTCAAATCTGTCAGTAACAGAATAAAATTCTCTAATTTATTTCACTTCTGCTTGTTTGTTAAGTTGAACAGTTGGTTTTGTTGGTCAATTTAAAGACTTCTCAAATAATTTCCGGTTGTCACTGTTAGAGATAGGGTGCTGGATTGAGCTGACCACCAGTCTGGCTCAGCAGGGCATTTCATGTGCTTTTAGGTAAGACTCATTCCCATTTCTAGCAAAATATTATTTGGTCATAACACAGTTACTGGGATGTTGAATGAGCTCGAAGCTCAAATGCCTGGAATAGGGAAATTTGAAAATTACAGTTGGGAAATGTAAAAGTAGCAAGAGAAAAGAGTTTATGAAATCAGGCTTGTTTGATAATGAACATACTATGCTCATATGTAAAAACAGCTGTCAGTAGCAGTGTATGACAGGTCAAAATATTTTTGCACAAAAACAAGCATGAAGCCAGGAGGTTATTATTTCCCCTGAAGAACGCACAGGAGGATATTCCTCCTGTTTCTTGAGACATATCTCCCTGGATTTCTACAGGAAACAAAATAGACCTATGAAACTGATGACTAGCAAAGGAAGGATTTTGGTATGAATGAACACTTTCAGTAACCAAGGACAAAAGACTGACTAGAGGAAAATGAGCTTCCTTATTCAGCACCACAGCTTCAAAATGTTATTTAGATGGTCTGCTGAGCTGAACACTAAAAAGTTATTTTTGTCTTTGTTGTTCCTTCATGGTCAAAACTTCTTGGGGAGACTAAAAAGAATTCTCTCTTTTTTAGTGTGACAGCAAAACAAATGTGAGTGTGAGGTGTTTTTTATTAACGCTGGAGTGAAACTCATACAGTTGAACTGGCAGATCTCAAGTGGAATTTGTTACTCTTTCAGTAAGGAAAATCATCCTTTGAATTATGAACTGATCAGAGAAGATCCTGAAGAGAAGATTTAACGATGATCAGTACAAAGCTAAAAGTAGAGTTGCCTTCATGACTAATCAGTTTCTGCATATAACTTCTTTGGTAAATATTCAAGTGGAATTAATTCTAAATAAGGCAAAGCCTACCAACGTTATTTGTCTAGTCTTTTTCTCCTTTGTCTCCTGATTTTCACAAGACTATGGTAAAATACCAATATGTATGCAGAAATTAGACCAAAAGCATTCCTGTGCTGAGCACCCCCTGAAAGCTAAATACCGCTGTTAGTTGGTTAATAGGGGCACGTGCAGCCTCTGGGGAGAACTTCCAGCAGCCCTTCAATATATAAACAGAGCTTATAAGAAAGATGGAGAAAGGTATTTTGCCAGGGCCTGTAGTGGCAGGACAAGGGCTAAAGGGTTTAAACTGTAAGAGGGTAGACATAGATTGGATAAAAGGAAGAGGGTTTTTATGATGAGGGTGGAAATGCACTGGAGCAGGTTGGCCAGAGAAGTTGTAGATGCTTCATCCCTGGAAGTGTTCAAGGTCAGGCTGGATGGTGCTTTGAGAAACCTGGTCTGGTGGAAAGATGTCCCTGTCCATGGCAGGGGGGTCAGGAGTAGATGATCTTTAAGGGTCATTTTTAACCCAAACCATTCTATGAGTCTGTAACATGGAACCTGGAGCTTAACTGCACTTCCAGTGGAGATGTGTAATTCAACTTTGAGCTTTGGAGCTGTATGCACAGGGGATATCCCTGTGATTTGAAAATCCCTAAAAGGAGCTTACCAAGAGGTAATAATTGTCTGCTTCATATTAAATGGTGGTAAGTGAAGGAACAAGAAGAAATCTTTCAAGGTTCAGGCATAGGCTTTATTACTCAAAAGACAACTTCTCTTTACAGTTACATACCCCTGTATGCAGAAGTGCAATCTATCCTGCAAGAAACTGGATTATGTCCTCTAACCCAGTTTGCTGTTCTGTTTCAGTCATTGTTAAATGAGCTCGACCGAAGCATGGGGCGATACCGAGATGAAGTAAACCTCAAAACAGCCATCATGTCGTTTATCAACGCTGTTCTGAATGCAGGCGCTGGTGAGGTGAGTCACTGCCCTGGAAATTCCTTCTAAAATGTTACATTTAAATTAGTTTACCTTGGAAATAGTTAGTAGATTAAGTCACAAATCTTGTGGTAGTGAGTGGATATAGCTTGTGGAAAATAATGCTTAATTGTTAAGATCAGTCTTACAATGTCTTCCATATTATTCATTTCGAGCTTCTTCAATGTAACATAGACTACTTACACTGAAGTGCTTACTTTGGGTTGTTTTTTGGTTGGTTGGTTGGTTGGTTTTTTGCTGTTTTGGTTGTGGGGGTTGTTTTTTTGTTTGTTTTAAGAACTGCAGAGCGTTTACCTTTTTATTTCAGCCTCTTTGGAAAATATTTTGGTTTACCTTCAGAAATGTTTTGAAATGTTAAGTTGTTTTGACTCAAAGCCAAACTCAAAACATTTTAATTTTAAAATATCAAAGGGAGACATTTCAGAAAAAAGTCTCGTTGTTTTACTTTTATTAACAAGGCTTCCTTTTGAGTCTGGAGGATAGTTTAAACTGATTTATTTCATAAAAAGTGTTACTTTTGTGACATGGGCTTTTTTGTCTTTTTTGGTTAAACCACAACAGACAACAAGCTCATGAGAGCTGTCTGACAATGTATTTGTCTCTGTCTCTGGGAATCCTGTAACATCCCAGTGAATAGATGTCAGAAGGTTTATCAGAGCATGTGATTTTATGTACATGGTTTTATGACAAATAAACAGAAAAACTAGGAGGAAGACTGCAATACTGTTCATCTGTAACCAGGAGGGGAACCTTTAATGGACTAGCAGAAAAAAAGCTAATAGCTTATGTTCCTTATGGAACGACATGGAGTGTGCTGTCCTTTTGACTGCATATGCAAAATTCGTAGTGTGTAAATGTACTTTTAGGTGAAATGGAGGCAAAGGCATTAATTTATTTTTTGCTTACTTTACTGGAATTAATCACCCTGTGAATTTGGTGCCAGGATAGAGAATATTAAAAAGGGAAGAACTGAAGTTTTAAGTAATTTTTTTTAATGTGATTGACAGCTTTTGAAAACAAATAACTTGGTTTTCCCCCATTTTTTAAGGATAATTTGGAGTTTCGATTGCACCTCCGATATGAGTTTCTAATGCTGGGAATTCAACCTGTCATTGACAAGCTCAGAGGACACGAGAATGCCACACTGGACAGGTAAGACTTATTTTCGGAGAACAGCTACTGATGAACAGAAAGACTTCTTAGAAACTCTTCTCTATTTGAGACAGCTGTCTCTGTCTCTTCCTGAAACTGACTCCCTAAAAAAAAAAAAAAAAAATAAATTGTCCTTAAAATTAACATCAGCAGATGTGGTAGGAAATATACATACTAAGCTGGCAGAGGCTGTGGCAAAAGAGTTCCTCAATTGCTATTCTAATTGTTTTCTCATGAAGCAAAACTGAAACAAAAGCGTGTCCTGGTTGGAGGGAGGGAAGCCTCCATTGAATTCATTGAGACTGAGTATGCATGGTCCAAGTGCAGGCTCTGAGTTTCCAAGTTGTATGTCCACAGTTTGCTGCAGAGCTGGAACCAGGAACGTTACTTTTTATCTGCAACATTATAAGCAAGGATAAGAGAATCTGTCCTATAGGTAATTTGTATTCCTTTGGACAGAAACCAGGAGTGTTTAGGAGGGGCTTAGGGCACTTTTGGATTTTACAAGTTAGTCAAGAGAATAACAGAGGTTTGCGAGGCTCTCAGATGCCTGGATTACATGGACTCTTGTGTCAGATCTGTACAGGGGAATGTGCCACAGCCTTTCTCCACATCATCTGCTGTGCTCCAGTCTCTGTGTAAGCCAAGTCCAGATGTTCAAATGTGTCACTCACCAAGTCACCCAGATCCAAACATTGTCATGCTGCTGTGCTTATCAATAGGAATATCTAGAGACTGTTGTGAGCTGGTCCACTGAATGCACCTCTGCTCCACTGTTAAAAAGAAACAACTTGTTACTGATCTAATAGATGGCTAGCAAGTATGGTGTGAACTTTTCAGAAATGTATTATCACTAATTATTATGTATTAATGCAGGCATTGCATTAGTCAAAAACACAATGTCCCTTTCCTATTTTATGGGGTTTTTTTGCATCTTACCTCAACACAGTGACTTGGTACAGTTACAGAGTGTGTACACCTCTGCCAGCCTTTTCTTTTGGCCTGTCACTGACCCTCTTGACTTACATGCCTGTGACAGCACTTCACGTAGGAAAGGCTTGCCAACTTCCACATGTTCTAGCTGAACTGAGGTATTGCTGCTTCACTAGTGACACACTTAGTTTCTAAGTTTGAATCATGTAATGAACATTGGGAGATGTTTGGTTTTTCTGTTTCCTCTTAGACATTTAGATTTCTTTGAGATGGTCAGAAATGAAGATGACCTGGAGCTTGCCAAGCGGTTTGACCTGGTAAGTTTTTCTTCAGAGTACCTGAACTTGATGAAGCTGAACTTGCATCCACTTGGGATGCTTGGTGCAACTTTCCTTTGTGCTCCCTAAAACTAATATTTGACTTTGATGCTGAGAGTGGCTGATGCTCTTGTTTTCACTGTTTCTCATTTAGCGAGTAGGAGATTTGTGGTGTGTGAACAATGAAAGCAGTGATCACACAAAGGGCTTCTGATGAGTATCATTGATAAAAACTTCTTTCTTTTGTTTGCCTGAATGTTCAGGAGTGAAGGAGGTTCTCAACCCTGCTCTCAGCTTCTCAGTCCTGATGATCTGGATGCCTTCTAGTTTCAGACATCCCCTTTACAGGACTGTGGGTGAAGTTTGGGCTATTTTCTGATACTCTTCCCAAGATTACATGAAACTCTGCTGAAGACTGTTGCCACAGAGCCTGTGGAGAGGATCACTATTTTAGAATATATGTATTTTAAAGACAAACATAAAACAAAGACAACCTCTGGCATCAATAAAAAGCTGTAGGATCCCAAATGGTTTAGTCCCCTCTTTCTTCGTGAACAGCTCTTGCTGCACATTGATACAGAACAACTGTCCCTTTCTTGCTTAGCTTCTACTATTTGTGCCACCAGTTCCTAGGACCCAAATGTTTTGCTTGCTCCAGAACAGCTTCTTGGTGCCTTTGCATGCCTCCCATCTTTCTAGCCCTTTACTTTGGGAATCTTTTCCATACTGGGTAGGGATGACAATGGTGGTGTCAAAGACCCGTGTGCCTGTTACTGGAACCTGCAGCTGGACATGGCAGGAGACTTTTCAGAGGTCCAATTGCTGAAAACTTGCCTGTCTTTGTATTGACTGGATCTTTCACAGTTAAACAGGCTTTCACTGTGGATGGTTTTTCCTCTTCTCTCGCTTCAGATCCACATTGATACAAAAAGTGCCTCTCAGATGTTTGAGTTGATCAAGAAGAGATTGAAGCACACAGACGCCTATCCCTATTTGTTATCCATCCTCCAGCACTGCTTACAGATGCCATGTGAGTACATTTACAGATTGCCAGAGCAAGGGGTATTGGAGAACTGGGTGAAGCTTTGGTGTAGGTACAAGTTCACAGATGGCAGGGCACACACTGCCCTTGTCTCCCATTCAGAACTTGGCCGTGGCTGATGAACTTGGTATCTTACACTGACTCCATCCAGCAGAATTTTTGTCGCCATACTTAGGGCAGCAGTTTGACCTCTCTGCACTTGCAAATAAAATTAAGTGGCTGAGACATTCCAGTTAGTCACTGACAAAGCTTTTAATGATTTTAAATTTGAAGTTTTAAAAAAGAGTCCTTGTGCTGCAGATCAGGGAATTCCCAGAAATAGATAGCATTTTGAATATTAAGAAAAGACACTGAGGATTTTTTCTGGTGAAACAATACAGTACTGAAAGCTGTTCTGCCACTGGGAAATTCCACAATAAGTCTTCAGACTGCTGTCTCACGGCAATGCATCAGTGGAGAGCTATTAAACTCAAAGTGAAAAATAATATTGGCATTTGTTTCCAAAGGAAGTGATAAGAATCTTCTTGTTAACTGCAATAAAATAATTCAGTTATGCATCCAGAGTGTAACAGCAAGATCATTAAAGAACTGCCTGCCTTGATCCTGTTACGTGTGAAGTGCTGGTCTTCCATTACTTTCATCCATATTTGAGCAGTCAGATTGAGAAGGGAACATGCGGGAGATATACTGTGGTGTGCTTTTCAGGAAGTAATGTGGTATCTTCTCAGGCTCTCATTGGATTCAAGTAGTGCTGTGCACAAATTCAAGATATACTTTGTCTCAGTGGCCTCTTTGATATTACTCTTTAGAACAGCCCTTGAGCTTTACATATTGACTGGGATTTTTGGTGGCAGAAGGACTAAATCCTGTTAGGCTAAGACAGGATTGTGCTGGAGCAGTTTTAAAGAATCTAAAGATCTAGGTTATGTAACCTAGAGAGCTGAGGTGAACTTTATATTGCTCTGGCTCTTCTGTTTTGATATCCATGGGATCAGTCCCTTTGGTTCAATTTCTGTTCTTTATCTCCACACTTTCTGGTCATGTTGTACAAATTTTTCATGCCACTTGAGTTTCACTGACCTGCAGATAACCAAGCATGCAGATAGAACATCTCATTGTTTTTACAGTGCCCTCAACATCAAGCCCCAGAAAACACTGAGTATTAGTTATCACAAAGGAATCCTTTCTATAGACATTTAAAGTGCAAGTTATAGCGAACCTGTCAAAAGCGTTGCAGAGCCTGAATGTGCAAATCAGGCACAAATTTGCCTGTGCCTGTTATGTGCTGTTCCAGTATGCCAGGTGTTTGTCAATAATCTGCTAACAGCTGTTCAGAGTTAGTCTTTGTGTTCTGTTATTCATTGCATACAGGACTGAGATGAAAGGTGGGAAGGAGAGAATGCCAGTTTGTTGGCAGGTCTGTGCACTTTGGCGTGGAATTGGAAGTTCTCATGGGTTGGTCTTTTTTCCATACAGATAAGAGGAATGGAGGAAACTTCCAGCAGTGGCAGCTGTTGGACAGAATACTCCAACAAATTGTTCTTCAGGATGAACGAGGAGATGATCCAGATATAGCTCCATTGGAAAACTTCAATGTCAAAAATATCATTAAAATGTAAGCTGCATGATTATTGTTTATTTCTGTTATGCAGGTATAAGGATATGATCAGTATGCAGGTGCTTAGGAAATGAAATATCATATGTGAGAACATTCTTATTTCAAGTTACAGCTTCTCATTGTCTTCTTAAGTAGTTAAGTTTTCTGAGTAGTTTCCTTCTAATGACATATTAGCTTGGCAGTATCTTCCAGCAAAGTCCTTGTCTTTGACTTCTAGTAAATGTTAATCTGGTTAGAAGGGCAGAAAAAATCCTCAGATTTTATAACAAGGCTTCCTCATGTGTGTTTTTTCATTCAGGATGCTCATGAAAGCTTTCCTTGATACTAAAACAATAAAAATAATGTCATCATCTCTATGTAGATCCCATTCCTCACTAATGAACACATGGTTTAGAAAGATTGCAAATAGGGGAAAGTAGTCCCCACTTGACACACAAAACCTCTTCTTCTTCATAAAATGTCTGTTTGCTCTCACCCACAGACTTGGTTGAGGGCATTACCATTACTTTTTCCCATAGGATGCATCATTTGAGAAGTCTAGCTACATGAGCTGGCTCTCATCTCAACTTCCCTGTTCTCAGTCTTTTTTTAGCCAAAACTTTTGGATTCTTCATTTCATCCAACTGCCTCTGCAGGTAATTCATGGCCCATTACCCTTCCGAATTATCCACTGAAAAGAACATTTATAGAACATAAGTCCTATATGAAACCAAATTCTCCTGTACTAAAAGTTTTACAGTTCCTCTTGTTACAGGCGTGAGCCAAAATCGAAACTGATTTCTTGTCATGGAAAAATACAGTGGTGTTGGATACCAGACTTCATTGTAGATTTCATGCCTGATCTTCCCTTTCTACTTTCATAGCTACTCCTCATTCTGCATATCTAATCAATCCCCAGCATGCCCTGCATATTTGCTGTCAGTAATAGGAAATAGCTGTGCCAGTATGAGATATGAGAATTGCCTTGTTACTGATATATTGCCCAATAGAGAAGTGTTCTTCCTCTTTGTAAGAAAAAAAAAATAGAACCTCAGAAAGTAGGAAAAACTATGGCAATCTGGTCTTGTATTAAGGATGGGGTAATTTGTAACCCATAGCAGCTGGGATTATTTTAGTGATGACTTCTCTCTTTCAAAGTAAGTAGACTTGGCATTTTGAGGGCATTACCTGAAGACAGGAATGTGTCAGGCCTTTCTTCCCCAGCCATTCCTTCATCCCTTTTTATGACATTGAGTAACAAGGCATCCTATTTATATTAGCTGTAGGCTAGGGAGCCGAATCTGGATTCAGAAGGACCACTGGCATGATCCTGTATAAACTTGTACACTCACCAGGTTGCCTTTTGCTGATCACTACACATAATGGCCACTTGCCTTTCAACCTGGGTAGCTCAGAAAAAGTTTAAATTATCTCATTTCATCTTTCAGGCTGGTGAATGAAAATGAAGTCAAGCAGTGGAGGGATCAGGCAGAGAAGTTCCGGAAAGGTGAGTGCATCCTCTGTGCTTGGGTAGGCAGAAGCAGAGGCAAGACTGATCCCAATTCATTCACAGAGCAGCGAGCAGCAGAGCTGGGCACAATTTTCCTTTTGCATACATTTTGTTCGTGGTGAACAGTTTATGTGTTTCACAGGATGGGGGTTCCCTCAATCCTCACATGAAGTGATTTTACAGTCTGACTGAAACGTGGGCATTGCTGTCTTGATCACTGGAGGTCATTGTCAAGACAGTCAGACTCTATTTTCTTTTTCTTGCTCTCATTATACATCCCTGCTTGAGCTGACAGATTTTTCAGCTTTATTTCAGCATAACCTACATCTCCTCAGGGACTGTTCATAAGCTTTATTTCAGAAGTCCCACTTGCATGTTCCCCCTAGACCATGCTGAGCTGATGAGCAGGCTAGAGAAGAAAGAGCGGGAATGTGAAACAAAGACCCAGGAGAAGGATGAAATGATGAAGACACTGAACAAAATGAAGGACAAGCTGCAGAAGGAATCCTTGGAGCTGCGCCAGACCCGAGACCAGATGAATGATCTGGTGGCTCAACTTAATGAGTTCTCGGTATGAGACTGGGAGTCTTCCCCATCCTTGTTTAAAAGCTGCTAACTAGTGAATGATGAACAAAAGCTTATTTTGAATGAAGCACATCTGTGGTCATAATAGAGAATATTTAGAAGCTGCTCAGCTTTTAGCTGAGACCAAAATCCCGGAGCTGGTGGTATAGAATGGTTAATGCATGGGCTGCTCCATTCTTTCTCCTCAGCTGCCTTCCTTGCAGGAGCTACTGAGGCACACTTGTCCTCTCCAGCCATAATTTTCACTGCTGAGTGGGGTAGCCCTGGTTGTTATTTCAGTGGAATAGAGAGAAACCTCCTTGATACAAAAGTATATTTAGGGAAGAAACAGGATTCCTATTATGCTGCAAAAGTGACATTTGCAGATGCTCCCTCCTGTTTGGTGTTCCTTCTATCCCAGCAGTGTGCCTGAGCCACAACTCACCAGAACACAGCCCTGAGAAGTTAGACACTGCAGAAAGCAGATTCATTCCCTCCCCCCCTCTCCAAGTTTGCATTAGTGGGGCCTAATGACAGGTATTCAGTGTTTCAAACCCTTAGCTTTTAAACCCAGGAGTTCAAAAGTTCATAAGATTGAACTTTTCTCTTTTTTCATACATAAGGAGAAAATAATACATTTTGGCTTCTTTTACTAGCTTTCTGTTTTTCTGAGCCATTTATGGTTCCTTTTTTCAAGCTCTTCTCCACAACTCCAAGGGCTTGAAACTTTCTCTTAAATGAAAGCTGAGATTCCTCCCTTTATTGCATGGCTTTGAGTGCAGGAGGCTTTAAAGAAAACATCAAATATTTTGAGAGTCGTAATAAAATCACATCAGCTGGCAACATGGAGTTATTGTGCCTTTTAAACTGTTTGCTTTCTTTTTCTCTGTGTTTTTTATTTTCCAGCAAGGGGGCAGCATTTCCTTCCCACCCCCACCACCCCCTCCTCCAGGTGGCCCGTTAGCTTTGTCCTCTTCTCACATGTCTGAGAATTTGCCACCACTGCCACCTCCTCTGCCTTTCTCCAGCTGTCCCCCTCCTCCTGCTCCACCACCTCCTCCAGGAGGGCCTCCTCCTCCACCGGGAGCACCACCTTTCTTCAGCATGGGGGTGCCACCCCCTTCAACAACCACCTTCAGCACCGGTGGCCCCAGTCTGAAGAAGAAATCTATCCCGCAGCCTTCACATCCACTGAAATCCTTCAACTGGGCTAAGCTGAGTGAGGTAAGAAACTGCATTACTCAATTAATTTACTTTCTGAGTGTTCCCCAGTGTTGATTAATGCCAT
Source organism: Lycocorax pyrrhopterus obiensis (assembly GCA_014706295.1). Lineage (NCBI taxonomy): Eukaryota > Metazoa > Chordata > Aves > Passeriformes > Paradisaeidae > Lycocorax > Lycocorax pyrrhopterus. The sequence goes on along the minus strand of JACSVZ010000004.1, from coordinate 29,793,461 downwards.
GCAATGCAAAGTGATAGAAGCAAGTGGCTTTCTGTGGGCTCTGGTCAGTAGGAGTCATTAATTGTGGTGAGGGAGTCTCCCCCGTTCTCCAGCAGTGCAGCACATCCCCTGTGATGAGCAAGGTGCTGGATAGATTGAGCTGCATAGATCTGGGCATGCAAATGGTCTGGTTAAGCAAAGCTGTAGTGGGGCTGAATATGTACATCAGAGCTGGACATCTCCAGGACTGGTGTGCCAGAGCTGCCCTCACTTGTGCACCAGGGAAAAGGATGAGCAGAGCCAATGTGGGCAAAACATGGTGAGAACCATCTGGAAAATCAGCCATCTCTACTGTGGCAGGAGCCATCACCAAGGAGAGAAAGGTGTCCTGATTGTCCTCACTGTTTGTTCATGGCCATGAGGGAAGCTGCCTCTCTCCTTGAATGGTTAGATCTCTGTCTATTGGTGATAAAACTCCAGGTTGGCAAAAAAACCCCAGAGGACTTGGATTCTTCCTATTGCACTCATTTTCTTCTACCTTGGTTGTGTCTCCTTCCACTTCACTTCTCTCTCTTCCCTCTGTCTCTTTTTTCCCTTCTTCTTTTCCCTCCCGTTCTCTTCAGGTCTTAATTTTTTTAAATGATTTAGAAAGAAAAAAAGTGTCTGTGTTGAGTTTGGATTGCTGCCTAGAAACCCAGGTTCTCTTTTAGACTGAAACTCACCCAGGGCCCAACTCCGGCATTTGGAATGAGTGTCCAGGGACCTCTGGAATGCCACAAGAATTCTCTCTCCCCCTCTCCCCTTTTCTTTAAAATAAAGTGAAGTGAAATATTTGCTGCACCGTCTGTGCTTGTCTGTCAAGGCCACGTGGGGGGTGTGGGAGAGAATGTAAGGACGAGGATTTATTTTCCTTTGCAGAACATGGGACTTAGTGCTCTGAAGAAAAGAAATAATAACTAATATATGTATATATATGAATTTATATGAAAAAGAGAGAGTCACAGGTGTTTCTGTTTAGTGTACAGTAACTGTAGGCTTATCCTGCCCTCTGGATAAGAGTGAAGGCAGCTGTGCTAATAAAATTGAAGACCTGGGTGGTGAGATGGCTAAAAGACACTATTTTGAGGAAGGCAAAATAGTTGGAAAAAGGGGCATAATAGGGTGAGGCCTTTGTTTTGGGGTGTCTGCCAGTGTGTTTTGAACCTGGTATGGTCTCTGCAAAATGGCAGGGGTTGTGGTGTCGATACAGGTGTCTCACATTGTTACTTGGGTTGCCCTTTGCTGTGTAATTATTTAATTTCACTGACTGCTGGAGAAGCAGATATGTTTTGGTCATCTTCCTCAGTTATCCTGGATTTCCTGCTCCAGTATCTTTCTATTCACATGGATATGAATCATGTGAGCACAAAGTCATGAGTAGATTGGATGGGCCTTGTCGTGCCTTGTGTGACCTTTGCTGTACTTCCGTGGTGTTCTCCTGAACTGAGCTGTCAGAGTAGCCAGACTTGAATGAATGAGGACTCACAACAAGCACCCTCTCTGGGAGCAGCACATCTCAAGTTTTTGAGCCTGGGAAACTGAGGCTTGGAAGTGTGCATAGTATTTTTGTGGTTTGTGGTAGGGTTTAACTTCCAGCTCACGTGAGTACAATTTTTACCCACAAAAACATATTGAGGAACAATACATGAAACACAGCAAGGTGAGAAAACACAGTGTTGGCAACAGCTGTACATAAAGCTAGGGCTGCAAGCAGGTCAACTATTCAGCTCTTAGTTATCTCTGCATACTGTCTCTAAGCAATTAGTACAGAGTCTCTCTCAGGAGGTTTTTCAATTAAGTATGGAGATGATGCCAGGATGAGGCAGCCCATGTGAGAGCAAACTCCTCTCTGTCCATGCAGCCTGCCTCGAGAGAGTGAGGGAAAGCCAACAGAGGTCAAGAGGAGTGTGGACAGGGCCGGCTGAGAGGGATTTGTCTGCAATATACTTTCTCAGTAGTGGAATCAAGGCTGTTCTCCAGGGCAATTCATATGACACCTTTTTTTCCAATGCTGATTTTGTCTTTGAAAGGAAAGAACTGAGCTGTTGGGTGTTAGGAGAAATATCAAATATAGTCAAGCTCTTAGCAGTTGACAATAACAGATTGTCCACAGTTCCCATGGGCACCACAAGAAAAGGTTTGACTGGAAAGGATCTGTGCTTCTAAGAAGGAAACTCCAACAGCCCACTAATTTCCATTGAGAATTAGGGACTTTGTGCTAGCTTTGATGTGAACTAATGGTCAGTGGCAAAGACATTTAGATGCATGGATGGGCTGAGTTCTGATGAAGCCCTTCCACACCACAGCTCCATTCATACAGCACTGTAGCATTGGCTGTGAATTCCATTCATACAGGACTACAGTAGTGCTGGTGCCAAGGTTCTCTGTTTTTTAAGAAAAAGATATTGCAATATAACCACTGTAATATCCTGGAAAGATTCCTTTCTTTGTTTCTGGGCAGCAATGCTCTCTCACTTTGAGTTTTACATAACACCAAAGGTCAATCAGGGACCAAACATTTATGGTTAATCCAAGCAATGGACTGGTTTCAAGAATACTGGCAGTATGGATTAGTAATTGCCTATTTAATAAATATAAACATATTTATTTGAAGTTCTCAGAGTAAGTCAAGTCAGCCTTTGACTGCTCTGCTTGTTGTCTCATGGCTGGAGAAGCAGCTTCCCATTAAGTGTCCTGGTAATGACTCTCATCAGTGATGTCAGGGAGGCTTTCTTTAGCCAGCCCTAAATAGCTCTGACTGAAATAGCTTCATAAGAAAGCTATTTGTATATAGGAATTTTTTAAAAAACCCAAAACACACACACATAAAAACAAACCAAAATCACCAAACCCAAACCCCCAAAACAGACAGTCACATAAACAGAAAGTGTTCATTTTGATACTAATTTTTTTAAAAAAATGTTTCTATAATGTTATCAATGATTATGATTTCTGAAATTTTCTTCCTAAAAGCATCCTGAGGTTTATGGCATAAAATGATGAAGGACTGCTGCTAGAGATTCAAAATTAATAGAAAGAGTTCTCCAAAATCTCATTGTGAAGCTGCTCATAACAGCTGTGGTGGTGCCTAGGCCTACAATGACATAAAACAGATGTCTTGATTAAGAAACAGGCCAAAAATACAGCTTTTGCCTGAAGTGGATTTTTCTCACACTGAAGAAAGCATCTAATATCAAGAGAAAAGTTTGAAAAATGTGCTTTGTTCATATCACTTCTCAGATTCGTAATGGAATTCTGAGTTGAAATTTTAAGTTGCTTCCACTTTTCTGGTTAATATTCTACAAATATTAACCCACTAATAAGCAGGATTGCCTGCTCCAGTATTCACAGAAGACTCATTGTTTCCATGGTTCCTCTGGACCTGCAGGTCAAACAAAAGTACTGTAAGTTTTCACTCATGCTGTGCAGCATGATGAACTTTGATGCCTTCCAGAATATCATTATTTATCTATCGGGGTAAATGAAATCATCCTTTAGATGTAGCAGAGGACAGCTTGATAGGATTTGTAGTGCCATGAAACAGTCATTTTCCAATGCTGGTAAGTCTGTCAGCAAAAAACTGGGATTCACTGTAAAGCTGGAAGGATGCAACTGCTACAGCAACCGAATTGTTAAATGCAACATACCAAAAACTCAGCTTGACAGGGCAAATGCCTTGTCCATACTTGTTCTCATAATAAGATGTTTCCTGACCTGGTATCTGTCACCGTTTTGTTGGAGCATGCTGGGAAGTTCACAGGATTTGCTTCTCAAGGTGAGCCGAGACTTCCCAAAGCAGAGGAACCACAGATCTTGGAAGAATTTGTTGTAGAATGAATAAATGAATGACTAAGTAAATAAAAAAATAAAGATGGAGAGAAAAACATTACAGACAAAATGACTGCTCTTTTCATTTTCTTATTTTTCTTTTTTTCTTTTTAAGGACAGAGAAAAAAAAAGAAAAGAAGGAATAAAGAATTTATTTTTAAATTGTTATTTAGGGACCATAAATATTTTTGTGGTGCTGAGGGAATCATTTATCATAGCAACCACATTATGCAAGTCTGTTTCTCTTAAAATGCTCTGTCTTCTCTGGCTGACGACAAGGAGCTATCAGCCAGTTAATCCATAACTGTGTAAACTGTGTATCAAGAGTTCAGTCTAGGAAATTATCTGGCAGCAACATGAAAATTTTCAAGGACAGAGCTTATAGTAGAAATAGAAGGGACAGGCCCATTGCAAGTGTTACATATGACAAAGATTGTTTATACCTCGGCCTGCCTTGATTTTTCTTTGCCTGCATTAGCCCTAAAATTGGATTGCTTTGCTCGAAGTTCTGTTTGTGCATGCCATTGCAATGGGTGCTGCTTTGGAATTTGTCTTTCTGCTACAAGTAGCATATAAACCATCCTGTACAGGACCAGATTCAACCTGGCTCTTAAAATGAATCTGAATTGAAGTTAGAATCATTTTCACTGGGTTGTTTTCCTGGGAAAGTAGGGGGAGAACTACTCTCTGCAATCCCTTTCTGAGTCTCAGAACTTCCTGTTTTGGCACCTTTGCAGTTCATTCAGACTAGACTGTTCTGTAGGACATTTTTGCTGTTCTTGCCATTAGTGAGGAAACCTCACTCCCATGAGATTTTTGCAGCTGGACAGGTAGATGGGCAAGACTCATGAGTTGCTGCCTCTTGAGTCACATCCAGCCTCTGCCAAACACAGCATACAGTTTTTTGGCATCCTCAGGGCTCCATCCCAGTGATGACTCTAAGGACTCCTGTCAAGAAATATTCTACCTTTTCAGTGTTTGATTGGAAAGTCTGAAACAGTGAGGCACTCAGAGAACTGCTCTGCTGTTCAAATACATCCCTCAGGATTTATAATTCATGGTTTACAAAGCCAGCCTGGAAATTGAATGAGAATGATGACTCTGCCTGGATGCTTCTGGCTAAGATTGGCAGCGGAGTTCAGGGCTAGGATAAAATGAAAATTAATTTTGTCTCCTATTGCTTTGGCTGAGATGAGCCTCCCAGACTTGTTTGCTGTGTTACAGTCACATGTTCTTCCTGCTGTGGAAAGAAGAGTCACACTGATTGCAAGGGATGATACAATGCCATTGGTGAGCCTGCTCAGGGATGGGTGCTGCTCCCATCTAGGATATGCTCTCACTGTAAACAGCACTGCAGACAGCCCTCCTTACCCTCAGGCACTCACAGGCTGCCTCTGGAGAAAGGGTGTTGGTTTGCCTTCACAGTGTCTGCCCTGCCAGGAATTTCCTCCAGAACACTTCACACTTTTATTTCCCCCTCATTTTATCCTCGTCAGGTTTTTTCCTTGCTCCTTGAGCCTTGTGGCTTAGCACATTTCCCTCATTCCTTTTGATAGCTCTGAATGGGAAGTAGAGCCTGTTCCTAATTAGTTCTGATAATGAAGTGTTAACACACTTTGTTATGCAGGTACAAGTCAGATACTTCAGAGCTGGAACCTGTGTGAGGGTTTCATTGCTATTGCTTGTGGTTCTTGGCTTTCTTTCTCTTCATCAGTGTTCTGCTGGCTCTTCATCTCCTGGGATTTCCTTAGGTCTTTTTTAACAATTCCTTTTGTCCATTTCTTTTTTCTTTTAATCAGCATTTTCATTATTTTTCCAGTTAATAAAGTACAATAAATATATACTTCATAAACTAAATTAACTGAAGAATAGTGGTGTCAGATGTGAAGAGCACCCAAAGCTTGTCCCACATAACATGCACCTTAAGAGTCAGTAGGAAGGAGAAGGTAGTTCAATCTTTGTGTCCTCTGCCAGAAAGGATATCTGTCCTGAGAATGTCAGCAGGAGATGCAAGACCTTCACTTAGTTTAGGATGACTGCTGATTAGTTAATTCATGTACTACAGGAGCTTATTTGTTCTGGGGTTGGTGGACAGCAAGTAGGAGGAGAAGTCTGTGCCTGTCTCCCTCCATGCTAATCATCTGCCAAACAGCTAGGATTCCCTGCATTCAGGATAATGTATCATCTCAAGGGTTGTGAACATTTCCAGTTACTGTGAACAATGCTGTTTCAGGGACCTGGGGATAGTTTGTGTCTATCTGACTTGACAAAGCCCTCATGTAGACAAGGGAGTTCATGTAATAGGAAACAATTAGACTTCAAAGACTCAAAGGCTTAAAAGTAAAATAAAATAAAAATTTAAACTACTTTCACAGGCAGACAGAATGAAAACCACACACCCTTTAGGCTTTATAAAAGAGCCTGGCACAATTTGCAAGAGGGAAGATGTGTCTGGGGTTTGTCATGCATCAGTGCTTTTCCTAAGCTTTTTCCTCCTGATGGTAACACTCCTTTCAGCATGACCACAATCGTTGTGTTAGACAGATGGCCACTCTTGAAAGGAAATATGCTGTGGGATCATGGATAATGCTTGAGATGTGGTCTGCTAGTCTTGGAATGTGCCTTTTCATTAGAGGCTAGCTGTGATGAAAAATACAAAATAGTATGTTTAAAAACAAAACCAAAAAAACCCCACTATTTTTTCTCCTTTGACTCTTGAAACAAAGTGTGTCCTCTAAAATGACAGCAGAAGTGCATAGGAATGTGACCAGTGAGGAGAAGAGAATGATCTATCCAAATGGGATTGGATGTTCTTAGCTAAATACTTTTGCCGTCTTGTTAAAATATGTCCTTTTGTTTTAGGAGAGGATCCATGGCACAATCTGGAATGAGATTGATGATTTAAAGGCATTCAAGGTGCTGGATCTAGAAGATTTTGAAAAGATGTTCTCCGCGTATCAGAGGCACCAGGTAGGAGTGAACTCTTCCGTAGCTTTTCTGTCTTGAATTTCTGGAGGAGAAAAGAGCACATGACAGTGGTCTGAGCCCTTGCCCACCTGCAGTCAGGCTGCATCATTTGGCGCTCTGCCACTGTTCAAAAAGTCTGAAGACCAAAAGAAGTTGGGATAGGCACATGGGGCAGGGTCTAATCTTCTGTTATGGACATACTTCATACTAATGGGCAGCCCTCAGAGACAGCACCTACCAACAGGTAATGCTCTAGTTAATGTCAGCGGCCACTGACTTCCAAAAGCTCCGGAGCTTTATGTTTATACTTGCATATCAATCTTCCTGTTTCTCCCATTCATCCAGAGAAAAAAGGCTATAGTTCCCTGAGTATTGAGCAAGGTGACTGTATTAGCTGTCTTTCATTTTGTCTATTGTTTCTTAAACAGCCAACTGCCTGAACTGGCTAAGTGATAGAAACTGTCTGAATTACAGATTATAGAACGAACAGCATACTTTAAAATTGGCCATTTACTAGAATGTATTTTTCCCTCCTCTTTTTCTTGGAAAGCAAGTCACTTTCAATCTGTCTATCTCTGCTGAATGAGATTTAGCACCAGATGGATTGTACTTTCACTCCTTGAACTCCCCCAGCTTTCCTTTGCTTTTGGAATGTCTTCAATGTTTTGTATGCTGCAGAACTGGATCATGACTCTGAAGTTTTAGAAGAAGAAACAGACCCGACTGCTATAAATAACCTTTATGACGACTCCTTACAGTGATGATAACTACTTCATTAACTTACTCAGTACCTTAAAATTAACAATCCAACCCCTTGTCTTTGGATTTTCCATCTGCTCCTTTCTCTCTTTTATTTTTCTATCTAATCCAATACACATAATGAATAACTCTTCTTATTTACTAGCTCACAGCCACATGGATAAGCTGTGAGGAATGCAGTGTGAACTGTTGCACGATGGGATTTCATTTCTCATTCTGCGTCTGCAAATAGCTGTTGCTGTTTCAGTGGGTCCCCCTCTCTCTTTCTGTAAATCCCATTCCTTGAAACAAGATCTTAGTTCACAGAGGGGAAGAAAGGCACACGAATCTGCAGTGCTGTTACAAGATTAGATTTAGACCCTGTCCCGAGAGCTTCCATTCCAATGTTTCAGGTGCAAACATTGCAGCTTCCTCACTAGAAATTGCCTTGCAAAGCCTTGCTTCCTTTTGTCCCCAAAATCCAAAGCCAAAGCTGTCCTGGTCTCAGTTAGAATCATGTTTATGGCTATGTTACCAATCACTGGAAAGCAGCCTGAGCTATTCAGCCATAAACTAACCTGACCCTTACCCCTGTCTCCGTGGGTCTCTGAACAGTACTCTTCCATCCTCGTTAAACATGCTTTATGACAGTGGCTCCAGACACTACAGTAACACTTATGTAAGCTACTTGTATTTTTGTGCAGTTAGACATCTTGCTGCCCTCCCAGCATTTGTTGAGGTTTTTGCAGTGTTTTGGGGGTTTTTTTCTCCTTAAATATTTTTTGTTTTTACTTTACGTGATACTTTCTTTTTCATCCATACTTGCTCCAGTTGGAACTTGATTTCAATCAACAAGTCCTTAGCAATTTTCTTTTTTTTTTTTTTTTAAAGACCAGGCAACCAAAATTGCTTTTGAATTAAAAATTTATGATAATTTTTTCAGTTTACACTTAGTCTTTTCTCCTCTTTTACTTTTGGAAATATTCCACTCTGACCAAGTATGTGTTTAATCTGTGTTTGTGACTTTAAACTTCATCCAAATGTCTGTAAAGAAAAATGTCAATGCAAAGCCCTGCCCTTTTGCATCTGAAATGTTGAATGAGTAGAGATAAAGACATTTCTTTCTTTGCTGTTATTAACATGGTCTTCATGTTTTTTCCAGTTTCATTTACATTAAGCAATTTTTCTATTTTCCTAATTTTGTTAATGACAGAGGGTCTCTTCTCCTCTCTCAAGCCCAATGCGTCCTTTTTGGTGGCTATGAGGGAAAGCAAAATTGTCCAGTGTGCAGAATGCCGAACCAAGTATTCTAACACTTGTCTTTTGATTTTGCTCCAATCTTACTGTGTAATACTGACCTTTTAATTCAGTATAGCTGGTGTTTTCCTGGAGTACTGAGTATGTCATGAAATAGTTGGTGTCTGTCATCCAGAAGTGCTGTAAGACCTCTTTGGGGTTACTGAGCGCTTTCAAAATACTTGGCTACAAGTTGTTTAAGGGTATAACATGCCATTGAAACAAATTGTTGCTCGTCACACTTGTTAATACCCACAAACTGTGCCTGTGGTTCAGGAGAGGAGAACTGACCCTCAAGTTATAACCTTGGCAGTTCTTTCAGAAAGGCTCTGGACTGGATTTGTAAAGGTATTTAAGCATTATCCTAGTTAATGTTTAAAGACCTAGGAGATTTATGCTTTGGAGACCAAATTTATTATTTTCAGAAAAGACCTAGGACTCTTAGTTCCCTGACAACTGCTGATTTAAAATATGCAAAGAAATGCTGAAATACCTTTGAACCATCTGGGCCGGTATTACTTGCTAAGCATTTTTTGCTCTTAGAAAACAGTGTATGTCTAAATTCAGCTGCCTTGTTAAACTTGGTATCTTTCTCTGTGCTAATTTTTGGCATGTTTCCTTCTTCGTTATTTGCGACTGCTGCCTGCATAGGACCTGCTAACTAACCCCTCCTCCTGTAAGCAGGTGAGTATCATTGTCTGCTTCCTGATCCTCTTGCCATGTGTTTAAGGTGAAATCCTGGACCATGCCATTATGGGGTCACAGCTCATGCTACTCTTTCATATGCCCTTGCACTCTGCTTTCTTGATGGGGAAGGTGGTACAAAGAATTCGTTTAGCTATGTTATCTCTGTGATAGGAAGTAGTTCTTGTTCTTTCACTTGCTCATATCTCACTGCTGGTGTCTGTAGTCCCTTTTTTATGATCCTGAGGAAAAAAGACCCGGGACAAAGAGGAATGTCAGTGTGAGCTCTTCCTTAACCAATGTAATAGTCTCTCTAGTGGAGAACAAAATGGGCACTCAGGGAGCCTTCGCTCCCACTGTTCCCATCTGCGGTCCATCTGCTTTGGACACTGCTGAAGTCTTCGGATGAACTTACTAGCCACAGACTTTCTGATAAAGGAGATATTTCTTTGCATAGAACTGGGCACTTTGGCAGAAGGATTTGTGCCATTTGAGGAGCAGAAGGGTTTGAATGGACAACTGAAACCTGGGAAAGTCCAGCAAAAGATTAAAATGGTGTTTAGATAGAGATATTGGATTATGCACATGTCTTTAAACTGGCTACCTCTCAATTTATTTATCATCTTTAGCAAAATTCTTGGCAACAATTTTGGTAAGAGCAACGCTATTAGGAGACGGTTGTTCGGATATGATCCTCAGTGTCTCTGGTGGCTTCAGAAGAAAGTAGTTCTCACCATGAGTGTTCAGGGACTTGTATTTGGAAAGTCTAGTCAGGACTTTTGCCACGTGGGGGAGGCTGACATGGCAGCATACCCAAACAAGTCAATATGGTAGAAATAGTTCTCTGAAGTATTGGTAATTGCCAGAAGCTACGGTGCTGCTGTGGTATGAGTGTTCAGCTAACCAAAATCTTATTGTATTTGAAGCAAGGCACCAATATGATGAACACATTCCACATGTATAGTCATTTCAGCACTGAAATTTTAATTGAGTTTTGAATTTGCAACTAAAATATCAAATCTGAAGTATTCTTTGAAGGACATAATGTAGTGTTATCCCAGATGAGAAGTTGGTAAAGAATGATGGCATAAAACTTATTCATCTTGTCTGTCAGGTTGACACCAGCTCCAACTGTTCTTGCTTTCAGGGCGTGGTCTCTCTCACAAAAGCTAGTCGCCATTGCCCCCTTGCTCCTCCTTTTCTGTGTCTGAGAAAATGTGGATAGTCCATATGCAATCTGTTTTCCTTCAGCTAAGCTTGGAATCTGGCTTCGGTAAAACCTGGGGCTTCATCTGCTTTTGCTTACACATAACTCCAAGTAGCTATAAATACGTCTCTCCTCAATACGAGTTGAAGAGGATGTATTTTTAGACGAGTCTAGCCCTTATGACCAAGGAGTGGGCCATGTCTGAATAGTTCAGGTTATTCATCTGTGTTGAACCCTGTGGGTTGGGAAATTCGAAATGGCATGGAGGCTATTATATCAATTCCTGCTGGATGGCTTTAAGGAAAGCTGGCCAAACCACCACCTCACATACGTAGCCGAATGCTGAAACTTTTTTTTCCCTTGGGATGGGTGCTGGTTGTCACTATCTAGGTGTCCTTGTCTGCAAATATTAGCTAGTGAGGAACAGTGAAGCTTTTAAACCAAGAGCACAGACCAGCAAGTATCTTTCTTCCCTTCAATAGCTGCCCATCTCCTTATTCCCCTGTCATCCTCCCCACAAACTGAGAAAACTCAGGAAAACTTTGAAATCTCTACATGCCAGATTATACTGGGGGCACTCCTCTTTTTGATATTGTTAGTTATTCTATCAGAAATAATAAACTTACTCAATGCCAATTTTGCCTTTTTTTGGGAACACTATTTGATATATTGAGTAACATTGCAATTTTCTTTCTGCTGTGCTAGATGCTTTGGGCACATCTAGCAGAACTTACTGAATTCATGTCTTCAGCTGGTTCATTGTGCCTGCTTAAAAATGTCACTTGCTGTTGGTGGTGGCTCACTGCAGCACTTTTGGACATGGCTGCATGAGTCCTTTATATATCCAGGAGCAACACAGGTTTGTGGTAGCTGATTGTAACCGTAACTGAAATGACAACTAGAAGTGTGAATCTATGATTTACATTGAACTCTCAAATGCTTGGGTTTCAGAATCTCTTTAGAGATTAGTCATGCTGATATAAGTAAGCCTTGAGTTTCAGAACCTTGAGTCCTGAGAGTGAATTCTGGGAAGCACCCATTCTGTAAGCTTGCCTTGATCTGACATGTTTCCCTGGGTCTCTGCTATTGGCCACTCCCAGGGACAGGATGCTGGGGTAGATGGACCTTTTGGTCTGACTCAGCCTGCTCGCTGTTATATGCTAAAAAAGAAGTCATATTGCTTATTTGATGAGTGCATTCAAAGCTATATTATACTGGTAAATCTCAAAATCTCAATGCCTGACAATATGGATATCATGAAAAGGTGTTTTTTAAATGGTTCCAGCAGCAGTTAGCTGGGAAAATAAAAACTGGATGGTCAGACTGAGTTTGCAAATATTTTATCTCTATGTGCTGTGATGAATGTTCTGGACTGGATTTTCTAGGTTTTTTTTCAGGTGATGAGTATGGCAGTGGGGATATACAGACAACTTTGGAAAATAGTGATTTCTGTATGATTAAATGTATTAATTAGTTTTTAAAAGAGAAGATAGTTTAGATGTATATTTTTACCATTTAGTAAGATATATTTAGTAAGATAAATGCCATGGTGCCCTACTGTTTGCATCTCTCATATAATAGATTGGTCAGGTCCAATGGCAGCCTTAAGACATAACAGAAGGGTTTTTATTGCTTGTGCTGCAGCCTTTCAAGAATGTTGTGTAACCCCTGGAGGAGGCATCTGCTGAAGGATATGCTGTGACACCAGTGGGCTTCATCGTAATGTGCCTGATTCTCCTATCATGCCAGTTTTTCACATTAACATAATGTATTGTTGGTAGAGTGAGTCCAGTGGGTCAGAATCAGGTCCAGTATTTGGGATCAAAGTTGATGTTATAGGTGTTAATGAATGATTTCTGTTTGTCTAGTAACACAGGATCTACCTACATGCTTTCTGCCTTTGTCTCCTTTTCTTATCATGGGGGTGGATTTTTCTAGGTTGGGATGGGTTTGTTCATTACACTGAGCTAAGTCTATCAGTGTTGGGTGAGAAACATAATACTGATTGTTTTCCCTCCCTTTTGAAATACATGCAGAAAGAGATGGGCTCAACAGAAGACCTTTACCTCTCCACACGAAAGGTGAAAGAGCTCTCTGTGATTGATGGCCGGAGGGCCCAGAATTGTGTCATTCTCCTTTCCAAGTAAGTGTGCTAAGCCTTAGCTCACAGGGTGTGCCATGATCAGTGCAGAGGCAAGAGGAGATGAAATTAAACAAATGGACGTGTTTCTTTTCCCAACTAGACCTGCTGTTTAATACCTGCCGAGCCTCAGATAAACTTCTCTTATGGTGTCATAAAATCACATCTCTCATACGTGTGATCTCACTTAACAAAAATACCCCCCCACACACATTTTGTGTGTCAAACAGGTGGGCACCAGCTTGTATCTGGAGACTCATCACCAGGAAGTGATCACTACTCATTGGTAGATGAAAGCAGCTCTTTGGCAGTACTTGCACTTCACTCTAAGTTATGTGTCCCCCATGTTCTGTGTCTGTCATTTGTCTCTGTTCTGTCTCTTTCTAAATATTGCTCTGACCATCTCCCTGGGATACAGCAGAGCTGAGTGTGATGTTCATTTTTGACTTGTGGTGAGAACAGTGGTAAACGCAGGCGTTCATATTCAAGACCCTGCTCAGCTGGTTAGAGCATGGTGCTAATAACATCAAGGTTGTGGTTTAAATTCCTGTATGGCCCATTTACTAAAGAGTTGAGCTCAATGATCCTTGTGGGTCCCTTCCAACTCAGAATATTCTGTGAAGAATTAAGTCTTCTATTTGTAAATTAGGTTTTTGAAGCCAAAAGTTGCCTCTGTATATTCCTGCAATGACTAATGCATTCAAATGCAGTGACATCAGGGCCCTCTATATTTTTGCATGTCTTTCTGCCACCATGAGTACTGGGTTGGAGGTCTGTCACTGTCAGATTTGTGCAGATACTGATCAAACTGAGAAAGTTGCCTTTCCTACCAGAGGAAGGACAGAAAGGCTGGAGACAGAACCTGGCAAAGCTGTGGCAGTACTGAGCAGCAAAACTGTTTCATTGGGCAGTAGAAAATATGGGTTCATATGGATGTGATGCTTGTCTGCTCTAGCAAGCTAACAGGTAAAAGCAAGGTTGCAGCCAGACCACCGGGGCTGGAGTGAGTTCTTTTACTCAGTGAAGCCCATGGAGGCTCTCATTATACTACTTATGTGGCACTAGCCTGCGTGTCAGCAGGACCCCCACCATCCAGACCTTCAGTGAGGGAAGGCTTACATTTCTCTCTCTGCAGCAGTTGCCAACACGTGTCTTTGCTGGTGTTGGCAGCTGACTGAGGCTGGGGCAGAGGAATGGGGAGGCATAAGGGCAACAGGATTTTCATGCTGTTTGACGGACCTACTAAATTGTGTCTGGGCTTCAGATTAACTCTGCTAGCAGGTGGAACATTTCCTAGAAGTGGTAACATTGTGTTGCAGTTGGCTGGGCTGAGGAGGATCTAGGAAGGTGGTCCATGACTTGGTATGGCCCTAGATATTTATTTGTAAAATCTTCTGTCTCCAAAACGAAAGCAATGTGGACAGCAGCAATGCATGTTTTTCAACATTCACCTCCTCTGCTGTGCAAGTCTGGGCAATCTTACCTGAGAAGAATCCTCTCTATGCAGCAAGAGAGAAAGGACAGTTTCTGTGTTTTGTCTTTCTTTTTGCTGTCTCCAGCAGCAGGGTCCTTGAAGCATGAACCTTGCGCTTCAAGATACATGGCATGTGTTCACTCCGGGTGTGCCATGAAGTTAGTGCACCTTGAACTGCTAGTCTGGACTCAAACCAGAGGTGAAAAGCTGTGTTTTGTGGCTATCAGCTTCTCTGCTAGGAAATACCCTGCTCTTATTGTTAGCAGGTCTAATATGGATGATAGAGATTTGGAGACTGAGGTGTCCCTATGGAGCCTGCAGGTTTGCATTGTGCCCTATTAACTTTGCTGCTGTGGTACTGGAAACAAGAACTGCCAGGGCTATCCCACTGGCTTAGATAATTTAATGTTTGTAATGGATAGTGTTACACCCAGAATACCAGAAATATCCTACAGGTTGGCCCAGGATTGGTATTCCTCCCCAAAGTTCCCTTTTAAATGCAACCAGGAAAGCGAAAATCTTTGGAAACGAAAATAGCACCTTTACATGCTTGCCTCTTTTTTTTGCTGTTTGTCATTACATGGTTCTAATATTAAAGACAGGAATTGGGAGGAATGGCTGCAGACAATAATTGAAAGGGCTTTATAACCCCTTGGCAGGTTTTTTCATTACCCCACTTGTTCTTCCTTGAGGTTAGACCCTGAAGGAGAGACACTCCCAGCCAAATCATCCGTGCTTGCTGCCATGCACTTGCTGCTCCTGCAGCACATCTCACACACGTGCCTGGGGGTGTGCACACACATGTGGTGAGAGGGGCTTTAAAACTGGTGACAAACAAAAGGAGTTTGTGCAACCTGGAGCTGCAGCCCCGTATTTCAGGTTGCCACAGTATCTGCCAACAGCTGTTTCCAATTGACTCTTACTGTGCATATATCCCTGTAGTTTATTCCCCCTTTGTTTACACTAAACTGTTGTGTCCTTTAAAGTAAAATAGCTGCATGGGTTGGGTTTTCTTTCCCTCCCCTACTCAAATGCTTTTGTTTTACTAACACTGTGTTAGAAGAGGTCAGGCAGAGCTCATATTTCATATGGTCCAACAAGCCAAAACCTAGCAAGAATGAGAAATAGATGTCTCTTGCTTTCTTTTGCAGAGAGACTGCAGCATGGCAGGCTGAAAAGAGATGAAAATTGAATTGCTAGTTGATTTTTGCTGAAATTTAACAGATTCATAAACCTTCCTCTCCAATCTCCTCTCTATTTCCATAAAAAAAAAAATCTTTCAACTACTTGATAGTAGCATCTTTCAGTTTTCCTGCAGAGGAAGGATTAAATTGTCCTTGTTTAATAGAGCCTGATGGATCTAAAACAAAGCTCTGTTCCATAGACCATCTTCAAAGGCTTGAAAAAGCGTAAGATGAGTTTATCTCACAGTACTTCCAGTAGGCCATAGTTCAACCAGGACACAGAACCATCTGTTTGTGGTGAGTTCAGGCACCCAACAGCTTCAAATTTAGCTTTCTTAATGGCATTTCAAACATACAGTTATTTGTCACACTGGAAATCTGCTATCTCTCATAAATTTCCTGATGTCTTCAGTTTCCACCAGGCTGGAGTTTTGTTGTCAGACTTGGGTGGTCTGGAAGAGTCATCCCAGATCCCCATGTTTCCCTGCTTTCACCTGGCAGCTGGAAATTTCTCTCACCATTATGGCTTCTCCCTGCCTCCATTACTAATGGATAATGTTTTCACTGCTCTGGTTTTGTAGTGCCATTTCTTTAAATGTTCTTGCAGAACATGCCCAATATATGTATTGTTTACTGTCTTGCTCTGTGAAATGCTCTGGAGAGATTCAGTTCTATGAGACGTCTTGCTTGGAAGAAGGCTGAATGTACACTTATGGAACTTCTTTGTGCACATTATTTTGCATGGATTCCAGCAAAATAATTATGTCAGTGTTCTTCTGACATAATGTGATGTGTTTGCTATTCCTGTGGCCCAGTGAGTCAGCAGTAACCTTCTCAAGAGGCTGGAAACAGTAGGAGTGCTAGCAAAAGGTCATAAAACCAGTAGTAGCAGAAGGCAGAATCTGACTACACAGATTAAATAGTTTTAAATGTGAGTGTGACAATAGACAGGTACTAGCAGGCAGCTTTACCAAATGTTTGTGGTTTTGTCAATTCAAACATCAGTAAGGGAGAAGAAAAAAGGCTTGGGAAGAATTTCCATGAGAATACAAAAGAGATCAAGTATTTTTCTCACATCACTGTATCTCCTCAGTGCTTTTAAACTCTGTTGAGACATTAAGGGTACAAGCTACTCACTCAGTGTTAGTCTCCATGTACTGGCTTTGCATGCCCCCAGTCCCTGTGTGCCTTTCTGCCATGTGACAATTCAGTGTCCATCCTTGTTTTAAGGTAAATTTGAAGCAGTGTGATGTTCTGGGGTACAGATCATATCTTGACACAGAAACAGCTGATTGGACTCAGCAGTTCTGTTCCTCAGTGTGCTGTATTGAAAAACACTGGGCAATAACCGGTGCCTGCTGGGTTCCTGGAGAGATGTTCTGGGTTTAAATAAAGGTCCACAATAAATGGCTTTATCTTCTATGCTGAGTATGATACTCCAAGGCAAACTGAACATGTTAGTCAATGCCATCCTGTCTGAGATCACAACTAGGAACCAGAAGGTAGGCTTGCAGTAAAAGATGAACCACTGCCTCATCAATATCTCACTGTAATTTGGGGATTCCTAAATTTGGCCCTGCTTTGCTCCTCTTGGCTCAGAAAGATAGCAATTCCCAGATCCTTCTTGGAAGATAATTGAGAGTGTTTGAATGCAAAGTTGCTTGGTTACTCATGAGATTTTGCTGAAGGAGGACAAGAAAAGAAAAGCCTATTTCTTTCTGCAGTTGCCAGGCTACTTTCACAGTGCAATGCTGAAAAGGCATTGGTGGATTTTTTTTCCCAACATGTTGATGTAATGGTGTAAGATGTACCTGGTAAAATATCCCAGCTGTTGTCCCACAAACATTAGAGTACTGTTGTCTTCACTGATGAGATGAGTTAACTGAGGAAACTGAGATAAGAGGATGTGGAAAGAGTTTTCTTTCTGTCTTCTGGCTGAACGTGCCATTAGACCAGCCTGGCTCCTGAATGCTGCTTCTGAGAGGAAGCCTTTATGGGGCAGTGACAATGAGTATTTCCAAAATGTAGATATTGAACAGTCTGCAGCCTGGGAGTTGTACAGAGCCTTGGGAGAGCTCAGGAGTTAGAGAAGTTATCTCTCAGTCACAAAGTTTGGAAATGAATTAAGTAGTAGCCTGTGTGAAATGGCTTGTGGAGAAGGAGAATTCTGCAGTCAATAAAAGCTAAGATTTGGGTGAGCTGTACAAACTGGCCATAGGACTAAGCTAAGTATCAATCAGTGCCTCTGACTGTCACAGCTACTACTGTTGGCATCTGTTGGAAGCACTGTAGTTCAGTAGGAGGTATAAAATGTCCTTGATACATGATAATCAGTCCTCTTCTCCAAGGTAAAAGGAACAGTGGATCTGTGGTCACTGTGGTACAGGAGCTTAACATAGCTGCAACAAAACTCCAGTTCTGTGTTAGTGGGAAAGCAGGCTTCCTTCTCAAAAGCTAAGAAAGATCCAAGGAACAAGCCCATGAAGTAACTCACTTTTTCCTTGGAGGGGGAGATGGTTAATGAGTGACAAGCATTTTGCTCTGATTCATGGGAGGGAGAAATGCAGGGGGGAGGTTGCTGTGAGTTATATCAATGGGTATATTTAAGGAGAATAAATGAGCGAGCACTGGATGTCTGTAAGGGAAGTTGATGTAAAACTGCAACATGTCTCCCAGGCATGTTCCGAGTCAGGCTGCTGGCGTTCTCCAAGAGGACGAAACAATAAACCACTTGATGTCTGCAAGTGAAGCTGGTGTTAAATCAGTCGAGGTGTCCTGGGGAGATTAGTGATGAATTACTCTGCAGAGTCAATAGAGATTATTTATGAAGCCAGAGGGGGATAGAGGGAGGCAGGCTAAGTACCATATCAGAAGTTATTTGGTACTTGTTGAGCTTTAACATTGCTTGAAGATGACTCAAGCAGTTGGACTTCCATATGCTGCCACCAGATGTACGGGTGAGGGAAGAAGGAGGGAGTATTCATGGTAAAGATCCTTTT
The DNA here is from genome assembly GCA_014706295.1 of Lycocorax pyrrhopterus obiensis. Lineage (NCBI taxonomy): Eukaryota > Metazoa > Chordata > Aves > Passeriformes > Paradisaeidae > Lycocorax > Lycocorax pyrrhopterus. The sequence goes on along the minus strand of JACSVZ010000004.1, from coordinate 29,774,926 downwards.
CCTTCCTTGTCTGACCAGTGTCAGGCTCCTGTTGAACAAAAACAGGCAGTATCTGTGCTATGAATGAATGTGCTTCAGCTGAGGAAAGGGGCACTGTATTTTCTTCTGGTCACATTTATTTCCTGTGTCGTGATCCCAGGATACGTGATTTAGAGAAGTGTGAGGCAGAGGGAATACAGCTTGAATTGTATGCTGTTCCAAATTGAGTTACCTCCAGCAGCTGGAGGAAGAGTGCCTGAATCTGCAAAGCTTGTAAGAAAGTCATTGCAGCTTTCCAATAGATACCAAAATGTAATTTCTGTCGTGTAACTTTTTGGGCCATAATTCCATTTTAATTTTGCTGTCTCTCTCATATGAGTTTTAGGCTCTGAGGGTTGCCTCTTTACAGTTTTAAATGGAAAGATTTTACACATCTGCTTTAGGTTCTTCTTTAATCAGTTCACCTGTTTCTGTTTAAAAGCAGCACATCTGTTTCACATTACTGCTGGCCATCTTTAAGATCTGCTGCATGGCTGGGCATGAGTTTGAACATACAAGAAGAATCACTTGATTAACAATTCGTTGGCCAGTTATTCAGACGGTTTTTAAGTGGGAAGATCTGTGTTTTGTGTCATTGTTGCTTTCGAAAATCATCCTGTCCCAGAAGAAGAACCAAGCCCATTTTGGAAGAGTAAGGTTGTTCTGCTGTAAATCCTTCCATACTAGTAATTAGATTGGTAATAATCTGGGATGCACACCTGCAGGCACCATGACCCTGTTGCAGTCCTGTAAGTGACCAAGTTAAACTGCTTCTCGGCAGGGGACTGGCAAGCTTTCTGCTCTTCTCTACTGTGGGCTAAACCATTCAAACCAGATGTTTTTTTGCTGATGGCTGGCAGGGCACAGAATTATCCAAGAAATCAAAGTGTTTGTATAACTCTCTGTCCTTGGGGCTCTCAATTATTTTTGAACAGAAGATGTTTTCAAGTGTATTTAGTGCTGATGGTTGGGCTTCTGGACAGAACAGCAAGATCAGTGCTAATACATGCAACACCATTGTGTTGATGTACCTCAAACCTGTTTATTTGGTCCTGTTTACTGCATCCCCAAACACACACAGAGGTACTTGCACTGTGTAATGGGTGGTCAGTGAGTAATTGCTCGAGTTATTTGCATGGAAAACACATGAAACTCACCCTTATTCTTTTTAACCTCTGTAAAAGTAGCGACAAAACCTGTCCACCCTGGTGTTAATGGGTTGCTTTATTTCATTCCCTCTCACAGACTGTGTGCCTGTGTTACAAGATAAGTGTAATCTGCAGGCTCCAGATTCTGGAAAATGCAAAGGTGCTCTCTAAAGGAAAATGATCGACATGTAGCACTTTAAAAACTCCAGGCACTGAATTGTTTGGGCATGTGTATATGTGTCTCCTAGGGACCGGGCCCACAGCCACCAATTTCAGCCCTTATCTGGTCACAGTGTTTGATCAGTTCAGGGTCACATAGCCGTGAAATTTACAATTCACTATTTAAGCCAAAAGTAACTCTTCCATTTTCTGATTGAGGCTGTAGGGCTTTTTGCAGAACATCATGTACAGAAGTTTGGTTTTTGATCCACAGTCAAACTAATGACCTGAAGTAAAAAGTTTCCAACCTTTTCATTGTAAAAATTTTGATCCTTATACCTCATCTGAGCATGGCCCAATTATGAAGCTTTTCTGGAAATTCGGTACTTTATCTTGCTTAGCAGCACGTATCAGTTTGCCCTCCTTATGGAAAGACAACATGATAACCAACTAGGAACACAATAAGAGCAATTAGTTCAGAGATGTAATACTTACAAGATTTCAAATGTCTGTTGAGTCATATTTTAGTTTCCAGCTGCTGATTATATTGGGAAATGTTAAAATATTTTAAGTTTCTTAGATTTAGTAATATTTCCTGTCTCTAAAAATAAAGCTTTTTCTTTTGCTTTTACCTAGTTCCAAAAATATGATTCTATCCAAATGCCAATGGCAACGTGAAATTTCAACATGGAACTTCTTAGCACTGAAGACAAAAACATTTTGCTTCATGCATCAGCCTGTCTCTTATTTATATTTCTATTTTCTCTTTCTGCTGTTAATTAATTATATTGATTGTGGAAGGTCCATGGAGACTGTAGACTTCACCCTTCAAATATTTCTTTTTACACTCTACTGTTTCAGTCCCAAAACTGAGATTTTCTTGTGGATAGCCTTTCCTTTGTGGTTCACTTCAGTCTTCCCTACTCTCCTGAAATGACTGAGGGTCATGGGTTGGGGTTGGTGGGGTAGAATTTCTCACTTGTGCATTACTTTGTTGACATCTGCTCTGAGAACCACAAAGTTCATTTCAAGTATCCTTGATACTTGGATAATCAACAAGCAACATCTTGATAATCACAAATTTTGACTCCTCCTAATCTGCCCTGGATTTCAAGTGGAGACCTTGAGACTTCTTTTCTTTATTGATTCTATATTCAGTTGTAGCTGCTGACCCCTACTTATTGCACAGAAATGGACAGGAGTAGGTGGTAAGGAGACTGTAATCTTAGTACCTCGGATAACATTAAAAAGCTCTTGTTTTCAGAGCTTGTTTCACACTGGCTATGAAACATGGATATGCAGATGCTCTCTGTTCCTTTGTCATCTGTCACTGCTGACAGAGTGAACTTACCTAGCACAAGCAGTTTTCTTGCAAGAAAACCCATTCCCAATAAGGCAGTTTTCAGTCCCATTATTTTTTATTCTAGGAGATGCTTTAATATTCACAAGTCAGGGTGTTACATGAGCTCAGGGTCATAAGTCACGTGGAGATAAAGGCTTTTACTATAGCAAAAGAACTTAATGAGGGAGGTATCTGGTATGGGGGAACTTGGAAGCACTTTTGATCTATGACGACCTGATTGTTATTAATCACTATCTGATTTTTGATGTGTGTTTGATTAGCTGAAGAGGACAAAAATATATTATCCATAAAACCCCTGTCTTTAGAACTGATTTGTTCTTCTTACTGAATATTCTAGAATAGCAACTTCACAGTAGAGCTTGCCGTTGTTTCATGCCTGTTTAGTGCAGTGTTTCAGGCCTCCTACTTTCTTAATTGTCAGAGTCACTTAAACTATGCACTGATGGTACAATGTCGATACTTTTGAAAGGCTGAAGCTGTCTAATGAAGAAATCAGACAAGCAATCTTGAAGATGGATGAACAAGAAGACCTAGCGAAAGATATGCTTGAGCAGGTGAGAAAGATTAAAGTCAGATACAACTTATTTTTAGGTCCTTCACTGCCTTTTCTCAAGTGGATGTATGTACTGGCACTGCTGGTTTGTCTGGAGATCAGAACTTGGCCCTGCCATGCCAGTGGAGCTGCACGTGGGAGCATGAGAAAAGTATTTTTCCCAATGTTGTTGGGTATACTTCTGTTATGTAACTGTATTTGTATCAGGTTGACTTCCTAAGTTTTCTCTTCTTGGTGCAAAATTTGCATGATTGCAGGTGGTATGAGGTTTCTTTTCATGTCCTCTTTATTTACATAATTTTTCTCATCTCTACTTTTTCCTGCTGATTATTTGTTGTTGCTGTTGTTTTCCTTTTCTCTTTTCTTTACTTTCCTTTTTCTTCATCTCCCTTCTCTGCCTGTAGCTTTTCTATCGGGAAGTGCCAGGAACCAGGCCATGTAGGTCACTGGTTAGAGCCAGGACTAGAAGAGATCTCGCAGGAACACTAGAACAGAGTCAGGGACTTCCATCCCCAGCACTTGGTCGACTGTATAGCTTGTGAGGAAAAAAACCCCACAATTAAACCACCATTGCCCAATTTCCATTTATAGAAGGTGGCAGATGATGCTTTGACCAAAGAGAGATGTGATAAAGTTCCTTAGGAGTGTGCAAAACATTATAATTATGAACTGTCTAATAAATGTGATTCCTTCTTTCTGTGCAGTCACAGTGTTTAATCATGCACAAAAAGCTTTTCCATTTTGGAAATTTATAGCCTACTTGTCATGTTATCTGAATGGCCACAGCTGCTCCAGGAGTCACTGCAAGCTTCTGATGCTCCACACCTTTGCATATCACACATTTGTGGAGTGTAATGAAGTATTAACAAGCGGTAAAAGGCGAAGTGCTTGATATGCCTTGTGAGCAGTTCTTGGGGGTGTGAGCTGAGGCTGTGTGCAGGGCAGTATTTATAACCATACTAAAGCATAACTACCATCAGATATGTCAAAAATCTGTCAAAGTATGAGCTTTTAAGGTCAGCATATGAATAGCAGCCAGTGTCAGACGCATATCCATTATTGTTTATTGTTTCAGCAGTGTAGGCCATACCCGAGAGAGATAGATGAGGCTTTGTGTGTACTCTACGATAGGCACGATGGGTACTTCACGCTGTTCGGGACACATCCTGCTCTTGTTTGCACCAATCTAAACTCCAAGTAGGGCTGTGGGAATCAAGTTCTCTCTGTACTTCCCCTTGGGTAAGTTGCAGTAGCACTTGGCCTTTAGGATTTTGAAATGGGAAATTCCCCATAGAATTAAAAATTAATCTTAATGGGGTCAGTGAAGGATAAAGACAGAACAGCAAGCAAAGGTTTAGAAAAGGTCAGTTTTGTAGACACAGCTGCACTTTTTTGAAGTTATGGTCACACGGCTGAGTCAATGTAATGCTTCCCAGTGGTAGCAGAGAAATCTGAGGGCTCTCTCTCTCCACCAGGATTTGTTTGTGCCCCTCTGTCCCCCTCATTTTCCTTGGATCTCACATCTCAGTGTTTGGTTTGTGTCTCTCACTCTAGCTACTGAAGTTCGTTCCTGAAAAGAGCGATACTGACCTGTTGGAGGAGCACAAGCACGAAATCGAGCGCATGGCCCGGGCAGATCGTTTCCTCTTTGAAATGAGCAGGTCTGTTTGATACATTATGGGAGAGTGCATGCAGGACTTCTTGGAAGCAGCTGTAATTGTTACTGAAAATGGATCATCTGGCACTGGGGGGAAATGTGCAAGATTGTGGGCCAGCATTATACCCTGTGTTTGCCAGAAGTCCATGAATGTTACAAATATTTCCATTCGTGACACAAACTTTATTGACGAGAAGCACTCTCTGTGCATAGGGGCCTGTCCCCTGATGACAAGCAGAAATCTGCCTCCTCTGACTAAATTTGTTCACAAAAAGAAATGCAGATCCAAGTATCAGATGTAGTGTAGCCAGGGGTCAGGATTTCATATAGATCCCTTTTTCTGTTCAGCTATCTCATCTCCTCATCCTCTGACCCTCTTTCTTGTTTCAGCTTTGCTTCACCCCTGGTGAGGATTAACATCTTGTTCTGCTGATACAGGTGTAGCTGGCATCTCCCATGACTCTCGTATTTTGAAAGTAGTGGGAATTCTTCCAGCTCCTTTTCAGTTGAGATCAAAACATGACTTGAGGTCCACCATTTTCATAACAAGGTTGATTATGTAGTGTTAAGTGTTTGAACTATGTCCATGATCCTTTGGATTCATGGGACTGAACATGCAACCATTAGATTATGTGGGGAGCATACTAGCGCTGGACTTCGAGTTCAGTGTTGGCTTTCCTCTGCCCTTCCTGCAGGATTGACCACTACCAGCAGCGACTGCAAGCATTATTCTTTAAGAAGAAGTTTCCAGAGAGGCTGGCAGAAGCAAAACCAAAAGTGGAAGGTATGGTTAATAAAGCTTTCACTAAGAGCTGGGCAGAGGGGCAGGGAAGGTCAAGAGGGGCTTGTCTTCAGAGGAGATGCTGTTACATGCACGCTATGTTTGTAGAGCCAGTGAGCCCAAGGCATGTCATGTCCGAAGAAATTAATTCTATCTGACACTCTTCTTTCACCCATTGACTTAATAAAGTCAGTTTCATGATTGTTACACTGTAAATATGACCTGACTGATATGACAGCATGTTATCAGGCTGTGCTGAGCTGCCAAAAACTTTCACGGCCTTTCTGCGCAGGTCAGCCTTCCTTTTTCACCCTCAAGTCCTTGCACCTCCCCTCTTCAAAGGGCACTTAGAATAGATACCTCAGGACAGTGATACTCTGGGAATGTGTAACCTAGAAGCAGGGGAGGTGTGTGGCTTCTGTACCACATCCACGGTTATTGGAGAGAAGAGGTGAGTGTATTCTACTCTGCATTTTCAGATGAGCTCAAGCCTTCCCCCTGTTCTCACTGGCTGTGCTTTTAGAGTGTGAGGTCCAGGAGAACAGCCTTGGTCCTATGTTCAGAGGAGCTTCCTGCAAGCTAGATGTAGTGCATTTTCCTTCCAGTTGTCCCGATTGTGCGGGTGTGTGGGTGCAGGAAGGACAGTACACAGGCAGTGTTGCAGCATTTGTTGTGCAATAGTCAGATGGGCATTTCAGGGTATTTCAAATTACGGGCCCAAGCATGTTAAAAACAGCCACTGCAATAACCTGTGCAGTGCAATAACCACTGCAATAACCTGTGCAATAACCTGTTCTTTTTTGTCCCCTTTCAAGCCATTCTTCTGGCATCCAAAGAACTCATCCGAAGCCAGCGTTTGAGGCAGCTCCTGGAGGTAGTTCTTGCCTTCGGGAATTACATGAACAAGGGCCAAAGGGGAAGTGCTTATGGCTTCAAAGTCTCCAGCCTGAACAAAATTGCGGACACCAAGTCCAGCATAGACAGGTAGGGTAAAAGGCCATAAATACATTGGTTACTGTGCTGCTGCATCTCTTATCATAGTAATAAAAATGGGGTTTTGTTTGGTTTTAGCTCTGTAGACAATTGAAAATAATGTCTTATTTGGCACTTAAATAGTGCTTTTCACTCTCAAAATTTCTGCAGCGATTAAGACCAGCTATTAACACAGCAACCAAATTCTGCTGTTTCTCTGGATAATGCACATCTGATGTTGGATTGTGTTTCTGCAACCCTATGCAAAGATGACAAAACATAGTATTTCACAAATAACTGAAATAAGTTTGGGGAGGAGGATTTCTATGGAATTTGCCCTTTATACCAAAGTTTTATGGCCATGGTTTTGCAAAAAAAGAAAATACAAAAAAAAATATGAGCACAATTTTATGTCTCCTGTGAAACATGGCATATGTTTCTGATGCAGGACTGTCATAAACTTTCTCTCTACATACACCACTAATGAAGCCACAAGGCATAGCTCAGAGAGACTGATCCTGGCTGTATCTAGGGCAGATAAGGAAAACAGCTGGTTTGGGAATGTGTGGAGCTTACTGTTTATTGACATGGACTGCAGGTCTTATAGTGTCACCCTATGTTTTGCCCCATATCCCCATACTGGTTCTGGAAATTAATCCACCTGAGACTGAGCAGAGAATATGACTTTTGGACTCCAGCAGCACAAGGTTTTCCTTGGAGATCTGTTATGCTGGTTCTTACTAACTTGCACCTTCCTTGAATTTTAAGAGCTGCTGAGACTGTAGTTGTGGTTAAATGACTTCAGGCTGTGACAGAATGAATGATGGCAGTAAAAAATCATAGGAAATCCATTCCTACCTAATAGAGTTTGAGCTAACAGAGTACTGTTTTGACTACCAAAATGTCCTTTCTGTATTCCAAGGCTAACACTTTTATAGCTAATGTTGAACTTTTTTTTGCCTTACTGTAGCTTGGCTTGATTTTTCCTTAAATTAAATATCGTGTGCAGATTCTGTTGTCTCACCAGTTCCCAGCTCCCAGGTTCCAGTCTGTGTGAAGCAGTGGCCATCTGCTATCTTCCCTGTCAGTCAACTGCATAACACCCACCTAAAGTAGCTGTTATGGCTGGCTGTTCTCTTTACATGCAGAATTCCTTGTTTACTTTACAAATTTCCTTAAAGCTTCCCCTGCATCCCTCATCCATCTCAATTCTATCTGCTCCTACTTGGGCTGCCATTGGTTTTGTGTTAGTGAGCCTGACCACTACTCATAAGCTGTTTCATTACTGCAGTAGTTTTCTTTGCAGCTTCTCCAACCTCCAGGAACCTTTTTCTCTTCCCAGTTAACTCTCAGGCTTTTTTCCCCACGTTGCCTCTGAGGACAGCTTGCTTCTCCCTTACAAGTTAGTGTCCCTTTAGTACTAGTAGTTGTTTATTCTCTGAAGTATCTGGTGACAAATATCATACTGTGTTATGCAATTTTCTTTTCTATTACACCATCTACACAGACGGATGGAAGCATGCTGGTGTTTCCAGAATAAATTAAGATATAGTATACTTCTTGGGGTTTTAGGAAGGATGGTTCATAAAGGACTAATCCATGTTAGTCCGTTATACTTTTCTTTTGGTAGCAGAGCTGCTAACTGCTGATACATTGTTTATTTTGTTCAATCAAGCACATTTCCTGAATATTTTTCACTGATTTGTCACAATCCTTTCACCATCCTTTCCTTCTCATTACCATCTTCCTTCTTATTTCTGCCTTCTGCTTTTATTTTGTTTTGTTTAGGAACATTACACTCTTGCACTACTTAATTATGATCTTCGAAAAGAATTATCCAGATATCCTAGACATCCAGTCTGAGTTGCAGCATCTTCCAGAAGCAGCAAAAGTCAAGTAAGTCCAGTGCTATTGCTTCTCAGAGCTGGAGTTCCCAGAGATTTTTGTTAACTTAGTTATCATATTTTTTTTTCATTTCTGTCTTCTAAACCCATGGCCAGCCTTACAGTTGTAATGCCTTTGTTGTAGATAACTAAATTGATAGCTTTACTCAGATATGCCTATATCTACTTTATTTCTGAATCAGGCATTGTAACTAGGCTGGGAGTGGTTTGTAATTCACTCACCATATTCTATGGTTGTTCATCTAAGTGTGCTATTTTTTCTGGGTAATTGCAGGTTTGTTTCTAAGATAGGGTCAATTAGGCACAGAGGCTACAGTAAATCTTTTTCAGGAGGATTGTTCAAACTTTTGCACAAATCAGTCTTGCACAGAAATGTGGAAAGCATCATGCTTTCTGCAAAAAATTCAATGGTCCGTTTCTGGAAGTGTTTGTGAAAAATTAATACAGAAGCCATCCCCCAAAATGCTAACATTTTTTTTCTTTCCAAAGCACTGCTCAAAAAAAGTTATGCATATTATTTACCCAGACATGATTCTTTGTATAAGGAACTAGTCCAACTAATGAAAGAGACATGAAAAAAAAAATGTATTTTCACACTTAAAAGGCATTTATTAAAGCTTTAGTGGTGTTTTTGAGATGCAAGCTACTACTCCCCAAATATTTGGAGGGGATGCCTGCTGATTCACAAATAGGTACTCACTAGTTATCTGGAAATTAAAGACTTATTTTGCTCACAAGTCCTAGAAAAAAAAAAACTCCTGTTTATATAGGTTGAGCAGAAACTCAGTGTAACATTTGTGTCCAGGAAAGCATGTATGAACATTAACAGGACGTTTCTATGCTCAGTTACAGTGTAAGCTGGCTGGGACTGCCATATGGTAGAAGTGCAGATGGAAAAAACAATGTTAGGACTGTGAGGGAGAAAAAGAGTCGAACGTAAATGTACTGCTAATGGGATTTAGTGGTTACATGGTGTAAGAATCATATGTAGAGATAATCTGAGACTCCAGTGATGTGTGTGCTAAAGCTGTGCTCCTTGCTTGTGTGTCAGCTGATCACTGCAAGCTGGTTGTGTGGCATACGCTCCTTGTCGAAGGGCCAGGCTCAGCTCGCAGGGCAGATGTTCTGAGGGCAACCCCCCCTTTTCTTCCCAGGAAAATCCCAGTCTTCAGTGTGACCACAGGCAAGCAGGGTCTGCCTCATCTTACATCTCATTCAAGAAGTGTCACAGTGCATTAACAGATCCCCTTCCCCTCGTTTCGAGTCATCTGGTGTGGCTGGTGCCAGAGGCCGGATACCAGACTTGATGGGCCAGTGGTCTGTGCTGCTGCACAGTTCCTGTACCCCTGTGTAACACTGCTCTTTTTGTTTTATCTGCTCTGCCTCTGTCTCCTGTGCAGCCTGGTAGAGCTGGAGAAGGAAGTCAACAACATAAAGACTGGATTGAAAGCGGTTGAAACTGTAAGTATCTGAAGGTTTCCAAAGTGCCATGCTTAAAATATCTCTCTCAGAATCAGGGGCACTATATATTTTATGATAAGATAAAGTGGGCTTTCTTTTTTCATTCCTTTCCATTCCATTCCAGAATGCATTAACCAAGAAAAAACAAATAAAAGCTTCTCATGTGGAGCTCCTGCTGATGATCTTAGCAGAGTTAAGGCTAATGAAAAGCTTGTTTGATCTCAACCTGGAAAGTAAAAGGACAGTTTGACAAATGGCATGGACTGAAAGAAGAAATAAAATTCTTGCTCTTTCTTACTGAGGGATGGATGGCTGCTGAGCAAGTGTTTCACATGGCTCTTGGAGTAGTAGTAAGCAGGTAGTGCTCTGTTACATGCAACCCTAACCTCTATCCTAAGCACTCCTTGGGAAGGCAAAGGGAAGGATAGAAACTAGTTAAAGATGAAGCAGCTGAGCTGGCAAGCAAAGCACCAGTGGTGGGGTTTTTCCTGCTACTAATGAAAGCCAGTTGTTGGAAATTGCACTGGGTGGTTTCTGTGCAAGGATTACCTGTTTACAAGGAACTAACACAGGACCCTCCAGTCCTCATTCACCATGAGACAGACAGTGATGAGTTCATTTTTCTTTCACGTGACCTGAATTTTCTTTTGCCTCTGAGAGTAGAGGAAGGGATCTTTGTCCTGTCAGCAGCCTCCAGGCTGTCTGGCTGTTGCCAGCAGTTCATCATGTAATTGACCAATGATCCTCCTGTAAAAAAAAAACCCCAAACTTTCCCAGCCTTATTTCTGGATTGTTGAGGTAAGGGAGAATGCAGCAATGAGAAGAAATACTGCTCCATACATGGAGTACAGCGTTTGGGAATTAAAAGCACCTGTAAAGGGAAGGCTGACATGGAGTTCAGGACATGAAGAGAGGCCCAGTTTTTGGCTGGGACAGACAATTCCCCCCCCTTTGAAATGTGAGTAGGTAATTCTGTTTTGCTTTCTTTCATCAGATTATTTGTCCTTTTGCCTTTACAGCTGTTTTTCTTCTCTTTTCTGTGCATGGGCTCCATGGGCAGCCTCTCCTTCCCATACAATCACCATCTTCCTGCCTCAGTCTTCTCCCTGCCATGGTATTTTTCTTCTGAGGCTGCCAGCACCTCCCAGTCTGCTTGCTCAGTTCGTGGTTTTCTGACGTGTAAAAAGCAGCACTATAGCAACAATAGAAGATCACTGTCAGGTGGAAGGGGGAGGAGGGGAAGGTGTGATTCTTGATTCTATTCCAGTGTGTTCTCACCACAGCCTTGGCTCCAGTGACTGGTGTTTCTTCAAGGCCCCTTAAGAATAGAAAGCTAAAAATAGTTTCACAGTCAGATGTTCTTAAAGGTACTACAGACCATTTGCCTTCCTGGACTTACAGCTCACTTTTTTGTGAAAATAAGATACATTCCTTTTCAAGACATTCATGCAGCTGTTGCCTTTGTGTAGGACACTCCCAGAAGGACAGATAAGTAGTGGAAGGGAATTCCTGTCAGCAGAGCCCTTCTCTCACACAGCAAGGAGATCATAAGCACCGCTTGAGAAATGACTACCATGGCTGAATCATTTCATGCCTCTAGAGAACCAGCAGCCCAGCCCACCAGGGCCAGTTCCGGCCTCTGTTGTGCTACTATGATTAGTAGAGACCATTTCTAGAAGATACAGAGGAACTTGTTATTCTGCAGTGTCGCTCTCTGGCTGATTACATAGTCATTCTGGTTACTTGTGTGGGTTTTAAGTTTTTTTGCGTTTTGGGATAATTATTTGGCAGGGGAGAACTGAATTTGAAGAGCAGACCACCTAATCTTAATTTTACTTTGTAAAACACTGCTCTCCAGTAACAGTCCCAAATGCTATAGCTTTCAACAGTGAGTAAGATGACAGAATAGTTATACTCACCTGCCAGAGGAAGGAAGAAGGAGAGAATGGAGCAACCTTCGGCTAAAATAAGCTTAAAAATTAGAATGGAAGAGAGTGGCTGAAAAAAAAATATGCATAATTCTTAGAAGCATGTGAAGTGACATTTCTTGTATTTGTAAGGTCCATTTCAAAGTGATTGTAACACAGAAACAGTTCACTGCAAAGTGATGGACTGAGCAGTGCTCCCAGAACTGTCCCTTGTGATGTGTTAGGAAAAGCAGTGGAGAAGAGGATGTAATATAAAGCAGGGGAAGTAGCACTTCTTTAATGTGGGCTTTCTCTAGCCACCTCCTCATTTCTTTTCCTGCCCCTTTTCTGCTTTGTGGTCTTTCCTTGTGGTGATTACATTCTGACTCATAGCAGACCAAAAGATATAGATCATGCTGGATTTTAGATTGTTGATGGCCAAAGTAATTCGTGGCATTCAGCAGCACCATGTGGAGCAAGTCCCAAGATGTTTCTCAGCATAGATGCTTACAAACCTACTCATAGATGCTTATAAACCTACCCATTTGGCTCTGTGAGCTACTATTTTGACAACTAGTAACAGAGAGCACCCAACATGCATGGAGCTAGAGTTGCAGCCAGCACAAAGATATTTTTTTCCAAAGGGAACAGAGGGTCAGATCGTAACTTGACCTGCTGCTTCATGCTGCTTTCCCTACAGAGAAAATCAGGCTTTATCATTCCCACTGATTATTCAGCTGAGAATAAAGATGAGGCCCAGATTACAGTTTCATTGTCCTCATGAGACTGTCAACAGCACACAAGCCAAGCACAGGCATGGGAGATTTCCAGTCTCACTATGAAATAGTCAGTTTGAGGAGCTCTGTAGCTCTCTCTGTGTTTCAAGCATGGTGATTAAAGTAAGGGAAGAGATAGCTGTGGGCAATCTTGGCTTAAAACTAAGAAACTTGAGCCAGAAGGAAAGAATCTTAAAATCAGTTTTTTTTCTTTTTGTAGGTAGCAGACAAATAGATCTTTGTTTCCTATGGTTTTATGTATTCTTTTTTTCTTTTACCATAACTCTTAGCACAATAGCCCCGGTTTATAATTCTGTCACTTTTATGACATCCAAGCTAATGCTTAGCAGGGTGCTAACAAATGTTGCACCTGACGTCTGTCTGCTTGTCCTTCAGTGGGAGAACCAATTTTGATGTCTTTTTGCTGTTCACCTGGTGCTTTTCAGAGGAATAAAGAGGAGATCTAGAGTACATTTCCCCAAGTATACATCATTTTATTTCACCATGGAAAGACAGGATGGAGCAAAACTCACTAGTAAAAATCCTAAAGTCACTTGCTACACAAAGCTGTTTATCATTTGTCATTTTGCATAGGAAAAAAAATGCAGCACTTCATGTAGTTGATGCTTATATTATAAAGTTGCTTTAGAAACTTAGCATGTTGATGGCTTTCTTGGGAGTGGTTGTTGTTTGAGGATAAGTGAAACTGTAACTAGGACCTTCCTCTATCATTCCTTGACATCCCCTCTCTCACCTAAAAACGTCTGACTTAGTTAGAAAGTGGTTTCTAAGTTAGAGCTCTGGATGAATGTGGGAGCAGAGCATGCTCTGCAGTGAGTGAAACAGATGGACTTTCCTGCTCCCTTCCTCATCACTGAGGAATCTTTGACACTTGCCTGTCTCTATCTCTTACTTCTCTTTCAGGAGCTGGATTATCAGAAGAGACGCATGCGAGAATCAGGGGACAGGTTTGTTCCTGTCATGAGTGATTTCATCACTGTGGCCAGTTTCAGCTTCTCAGAGTTAGAAGACCTTCTCAACGAGGCTAGAGACAAGGTAAGCATTTCTTTTGAGGTGTTTAGAGTTTAAGCACCTCAGTCAAAAGCCTACATTAAAATGGAAACAGCGATTTAAGGTGCTGGGACAGCAGTGAAAACTTAATAGACACTGAAAATTGTTTAGGCTGAAGTTTCTTATTTTTTCTAATGTGGTCCATATCCATTTAGAACATATTTTATGATTAAAAGAAGTATCAGTTCTCTTATGCGCTTCTTTCTAATCTTCCTTAACATTATTCTTGTGTAGCATAGAATTGCAGTGGCAGTATCCATAACAGCATACCACACCTTGCCACGGTGTGGAAGGGAATGCCTTTTAAGCCATTGCTGAAAAAGGGGTTCTTTGTTGATGACTTCAGATCTCTTTACCTTCTGCTTCTGACTGCATTCCACTCTGCTGATTCAGCTGAGGACATCTCTGCTTTGTCTCTTTCCTTTAAAAATGTACCTCTGGGTAGTTTGGTGTCCTAGTTTCGGCTGGAATAGAGTTAATTTTCTTCTCAGTGGCTGGTACAGTGCTACACCAGCTATGCTTGATCTTTTCCACTTCTCTGTTACTGGGTGTATTTCAGTAACAAAGATAGAAATCCCAAACATGTGTGGTTTGTCTGAAGTTCTTGGATTCTTCTTACACACCCAGAACCACGTGCATGTTATTCTTCAGGTGCTGCTGCAATCATTTTGTCCTTTCACTGTCTGCATCTCCATTACCAGATTGATACACCTAAGGAGGTGCTTGTTCTTTCCTGATGGCTGGAGTCTGGCACTAATCCCTCTGTCTCACAGCTGAATGAGGAAGAATTTATATGAAAAGATCATAAGCATATGAAAATGTTTAGAGAAGAGCAAGTTTTAAAGTAAATGATATGTAATGGCAAATCTGCCCTTGTTGGCTGGCACGTTAAAAGTGCTTGGCTGTATGAAGCAAATGTGTTATTTCTTTTGGATCCAATTGTTTCCACTCTGGTGTCAGTCCTTTTAGTGTTAAAGAACCTATTGCATTACTAATGAAAGCTGTGCTGTTGGATCAGTAGGCCTTAGATTTTGAAAATATAGGCTGAGGATCTAGACAGTAAGACTTCTCACTCATCCAGTTCCTCTGCAGTAGTGTTATTTTGTGATTCAGAACCATTTCCTTGCTGTGGAGATAAACTGGGTAATAGTGACTCGCAGCTGCAAACGCAGGAGCCACTGGCTCTCGGTGAGGGCTGCCCTGGCAAATGCCAGTGGGGCAGGAGCTATTGCAACACTCAGAAGGCAAAGCTGGGCAGTCCAACACCACTAAGGTTGTAAAAAAATTCTGGGGAGAATAACATGACTAATTTTTGCATAGAATCATAGAATGGTTTGGATTGGAAGGGACCTTAAAGATCATCTAGTTCCAACATCCTCCCCCCCAGCCATGGGCAGGGACACCTCCCACTAGACTGGGTTGCCCAGAGCCCCCTCCAGCCTGGCCCTGAACACTTCCATTTTTCGTTGTTGTCATGTTGCTCGAGAGGATTCAAACTACTTCCAGTATAAAAATGTTCACACCATGCTGGCTTTCTATGCACAAAAAATATTTTACATTCTGTGATCCCACTAAATTTACTGAGAAAAACTTGGTTTTCTATGGTTTGGGGGCTTCTGTATTGTGAATGGGTGAATTTTTCAACTTCATTATAGTTAGGCACCCATTTCTGGAAGGATATTCACTCTGTCCATGGCTTAGACTGCACACTTTTGGTTTGGTGTTAAAGATGGTGGTGCTCCTTTCTTTTTTGGCACACCAGGACAAAAAGCCAATGCAGATTCTTTATAAGTTCAGTTGGGGGTTAAAAACCAGCAAGTGGTACATGTCCAACACAGCAATGCAACTTTTCTTGATCAGGCACTTGCAGGAAAAATGCCATTCTTTTGCTTTAAAAATAACCAGAGAAACTCCCTGCAGACGGACCAGTATGTCTGGAAGTTGTTGCACGCTTTTTTAGACATAGCCAACATAAAGCACTCAACATAAAGAGATGTTTTATTTTAATGACTATAACATGCTTAGGAAATGTTACTCTACCTTCTCCTCACACACCCTTGCTATGTTTGAACACACACGATTCCAACTTTTGCTCAACCTATGGCTTTGGTTCTTCCACTGGCAAAAAGCTGCTTTTGGACTCCTGTAAGGGAACTGTCTGTCCTTACCAGAGTTGAGCTATTTCTCATGTTTGCTTCATATTATTTTGGCCTTCTCTTCTTCCTCTTTTTCCTCTTTTTTTCCTTAAAAAAGAAAAAGAAAAGGAAAAAGAAAGCTGGAAATTTTCAACAAACCAGATGTGCTTTGCAAAGCTTATAACATCTTCCAACCTCAATGGGCTCTCTGTGCTTGTTGAATCACAAGCTTTTTTCATACCATGGAAACCAATGGAACTAGCCAATTAAAGGAAGAGAGGGACCAAGACATCTGATTATCCTGTTCTTTTTTTTTTTCTCAAAGCAAAGCAAATTGAGCAAAAAAGGTAGTCGGGCAGGGAGGACTTTGAAAAATATCTGAATAGTCCTAGGAAGAACTGGCCTGACTCACAGATTTATTAATAATAATGAAGCCCTAGTTTTAACAGCTGGAGTTGGATATCCTAAATATAGATGTGGCTAATTGATTAGCATGAGTTAACCAGAGCCATGTTTCCTCAGCTGGGATTAAAACAATACAACTTATCTTTTCAAACTGGGGAAGTTTTTATAATTTTTTTTAACTTTTTCAGTATTAGCAAAAGTAATTTATTTAGTTATCGAAACAATCCATTACCAAGGTGTGGTGCTGACCTTCTCAGCAGACAATATTTTTCACAATCCCATGCAGTACCTTTTTGGCCTTTTTGCTTAAACAGAGCCATTCGAAGTCAGTGACCATGGGGAGGAAGTGATGTCTTAAATTTAAAGGGCCAGGTTGCCAGATGTGGGCATCCAGGTTTGCAGAGGAAGCCTTGTAACTGTACTTATCTTCATGCAGTAAACAGATGGCTTGGTTAAGAACTGATTGAAAACTTAGACCAACTCTCTAAACAGGCTTTCTAGCACAGCTGGTTCTTGTTCTTTTTGTGTTTTTCTCATTTTCAATACCACTTTATAAGGGAGTATATAGATTAGATCAAGGGATAATGTTTTCTGCCATTTCCCATGAACTGGAAGGTGGAGGCAGGAGAAAGTGAAACTCTGCCCTGGAATCCTTCATCTGTTTTTATGTGTTTGAACAGATGAAAAATTGATTTTTTTTTTACATAAGTAAGAAGAGGTTGAATTTTATTCATGAAAATTTTTCTCTATGTTTCCTGTGGGGAAGCAATGAAAATGCCCAAGCAGAGGAAGAGTAACCTCCTATAGTATGAATTTTATTTTTTTTCTTGAAAAAGGTGACATTTGCCCTATATGAAGCGTTACTATGTACTTAAATATTGACAGGTATGAACTTAGATCACTAGGCTTCCTCAGAACTGTTCTGCTTTGTGCTTGGTTTATAGCAAACCTGTTTTTAAGACACTTTGGATCTTGTTAGGAGTACAAAGTCTGCTTGGTCAGATATTGCCATTCCTCTGCTGAATGTCAAACTTAAGCCTATCTATAGAGACACTGTGGAGACTACGGCCTGGGCAAGGTGGGTAGGAAAAGTGTCCATTCCCAGTCTTTCTGATGACAGTTCCTCTCAAGCAAGGTATTTCTCACGATGGAGAAAGGAGTTCAGAGTCTGCACACACATTTAATAAGCTTAGCATATACAGAAACTGTTTTGAAGAACAGCAAGGCAGTGAAAGTCTGCCGAGTGAAATCCATTTAAGAAAACAGACATTAATGGCAGAATGCTATGAAGCACAAAGAAATGCTGTAGTCCAAGTGCCAGTTATTGGCTGTGCACTTCAGTTGTGCGTTTTGGGGACTGGTGTTTTCTGTCAGCCACTGGGGGAAAGGAATAGGGAATGTATCAGGACAGAGACTGAGGAAGTCAAGAGGAGGTATCCTATGAAAGGCACCACCAGCCTTTTTTTAGTAAATAAATCACACAGCTGTTGTACAGTAACTTAGAACTTCAGATGCTGCAGTGCAGGTTGGCATCTAACATATGAGAAATGTTTAGAGCACCTGTAACTTGATTTTGGGGCTGCCAGCATCACTGTTAAACTCCTGGGAGAATCCCTCAAGAGCATTTAGGCACAAGAAGAGCTGGGCCCAGCCCTGCCTGAAATTAGCAGGGCTTTTTCCATTAACTGATCTGAATTTGTCCCATAAAGAGAAAAGACATTTATTTGACTTGCCTCAGTACTGAATTGGTGTCTTCATAAGAGCAAACTCAAGATTACTTGTCTGGGGAATACAGTTCATGTTCCATGGCTACATGGTATAATTCATTTGTGTATTGGCTCCTCCTGCAGCAGCAGACAGCACAGACAGCAGGAAATTTTTATCATGGCTGTTTTTCCTCCTCCTCACAGAACCCCATTCCTGCCATTTCCAGAGGTCTTCTGCCACTGTTTAACATTTCGTTGGCAAGCACAGCAGAGTTTGTGTGTGCTGCTGTCCCGCTTTCCCTCTCCTTGCTAAAATGGCTTTTTAAAATAAACAACTGTCTAAACGATTTGCTTTGGCAAGAGGATAAATTCAGTGGAAAGTTTGGCAGAGGAAGCAGAACTGGCACTGAGCTCGTGGACCTGTTATATCATGGAGCTTGGGGGCCCTTATGGTGTGGAAATGAATTTTTTAATGAAAAAAAGATATACCATTCTGTATTACAGTGGAAAACCTGCTGAAACACAGTTTTCCATTTTGCTTTTGCCCATGTCATCTGTCCCCAAATGACTTCAGGAATAAGCAAGTTTCAGCCCTTGTTCCACAATATTACACCACATCACAAAATTCTGAGAAGCGTTTTGCGTGCATGAGGACTTAGCTACAGATTTCACAACTGTGCACAAGAGCTGGTGTTGTTTGGCAGGAAATCTGCCCATGGAGCAGTCAAGCGATTTGTACAGGGTGACACAAGTCCTGTGACAGAGAGCAGAAGAGAGGGCTGGGATCCTTGGTCTGTGCCACGCTGCCCTGAGGGAGGCAGGCAGCGTGATTTTAGCCACTCTGGGCAGGTAGAAGCCTGGGCTTCGTAACAGCACTGGGGAGGCTGTCTGCAGCAGCTCACTGCCCCTCATCCCAGCACTGGTGCTTTGGAAAAGTACATGTGGTCGCAGAACCAGAATTACAGAGAAGTAGAAGAAGTAGTAAAGCCAGAGGGGTCTGTTGCAGCTTAAACAGTGAAAAGACAGCATGTCTCTCTTTACAATAGTGCATAACATTGATGCAGTGCCCTACAGATGTGAACAACTGATTTTTTGCCATTTGCTATATCAGATTAGTGGGGTGACACTTTCTGTTCTGTAACGAATGGAGAACACAGGGCTCAGAAAGGAAGCATGAGCTCCCAAGCCACATCATGGGCAGAGCTGGCAGCAGAAGCTGGATCTCCTGACTTGCCTTCCTCTGCTCAGTCAGCTTTTTTTCCAGAGGGGGTAGAGAAAGAAGGAGAATGTTTATTTCAGTGAACTCCAAATTTTTCCTTTTGTAGTTATTTTAGGTCATCCAGCTCACAGATTTTTTGCTTTTCATCTTTCACTGCTTTACAGTAAGTGATTGTGACCTCCTGAGCCCTGTGTTACAGGGCGCCAAAGACAGGCTGCTCTCAGACTCCTTGCTGCTGCTTAGAGACTGCAACACCTTAGACTCATGAGTGTCTCTGGAAGGCTCCCAGGCTGCTGGGTCTTCCCAGCACAGCAACACTGTTCCTCCTCTGAGTGGCAGTGGGAAGGCAGCGGCAAAAGTCCCTCTTGCCAGTGTGACACAAACTAGCTGGTGCTAGCTGGTGACAGGCCTTGTGCAGAACATTTGCAGACAACACCACCCTCTAAAGGAGACTTCCATGTATGTAGGATCCAAGAGCCCCAGGCAAGGGACCCCTGCCTTTTCAACCTCCAGCTTCCTTAAGTGATTAGGAAACACCTGTGGACATTCATGGAGTCAACCAGCTCATTTCTGTGTGTCCCCTCACTCACCTTTGCTGAGCACGGGGGGAACACAGGATGGAGGCAGTGCATTGCAAGGTGCAAAAAGCCATCTCCTGTGGGCTGCCCCTCCACTCCAAGATTCGCAGCAGTTGGACAAGCCTTCCTTCTAGCTGGCAGCTCTAGTCACTACTCTTAATTTGTGCCTTACTTTCAATTTTCACAGGAGTTAACGACAAATTAAGTGGGAAGAGATTCCAGGTGATGCCTTTTCCTGGTCTTAAAATCAAGAATCAAACACAGTTAGAAGGGAAAAAGGGATTTTACCTTTGTATTTATTTTAAGGATCCTTAGGTGCACCACGTCCAGGTGGAATGTGCCGAAATGCACACCGCAATGCACACACACAGTAGATTTGGTATATCCTTATAGGTCTTACCAATTAGCATAGCTATCAAAGATTCCCCAATAAGAGACTCGAGTGAGCCCCTCTCCCCGAGGAACCTTCCCCTGGATGGTTCTATTTTAGTTTACAAAATGTGTTCTGGAGAGGACCTTGATGTCTGGGGCTTTCTGATCCCTAACTACGAAGGTTCTAAGATGTTTAGTCTCCTAGCTTAACAAAATAAGTCTAAGAATGTAGGCTAAAAAACACTAAGAATACAAAAAGCTATAAAAAGGTATATAAAGGGGTATAAAAGAAAAGGCAAAAAATCATCATGGCATCACAGGTAGCACATCCTCTGTGAGCAATGAGCTTTAGGTGCTCTGAGTGTTCAAGCAGTGGTGGCAATGCCTGTGCTGAAGTCTTTCTCTGACACTTCCCTGCCTCCCTGGCTGATTGTCACACTGGAGCAAGCAAGACAAGAAAATAGAGCGTATGGAGATGCTTTATCTCCCTCTGTGGTATTTACAGCCTGTATTCTCTCTGCCAAAGAGCTGGTGCTAGTTCAGTGTGGGTTACTATAGACTGCTGTACTTCCCTAATATTCAAAGAGCCTATGTGTACATTATATACAGATAAAATTACAGAGAGGGGTGGGGAGAGGGTGTAGGTGTGTATACTTGTGTGTATGTCTTCAGAGGCTCCAGAGAAAAGGAGTTAAACAGAGAAGGAATCTGTTGCTGTTTCTATGTGTTTCCTTCAACTCCTGCCATGTTTGGTAGCTCAAAGCAACTTGCATTTCTTCCAACCCTTTTTTTCTATGATTCTTTGGGTTTCTTTGTTTGTTTCTGGCTGAGAACACAGCCTTTTTAAAGAAAAAAAGAATCTATTGCTTCAAACTACTTTGTGGGCCTGGCAGGGATAGAGGAGAAGGGGAGGTGCTGAATCTCTCAGGCTGTGCCAGAAGGAAGTTGCTTTCCTTGGAGATTTCTTCCCCCTGCAGTTGACTGGGAGACATTGTTTATGCTTTACCTGGTACAGAGCCAGAGGGGTTTATAAGACCTGCTTCCAAACTCATTTTGTGCTGGGATCAGAGCCTGAACTGTTCTTACTGTCTTTTCCATTCTGCAAGAGCACCCACATAAGGAAGGAAAGGGAAACTGGGCTGTGTTAGTATGAGCTGAATACATGCCTGAGAGAACTTGAAGACAGTCCATAGCCTGGTTTGGTAAATGTTGAGGTCTGTAAGGATGCTCTGCTGCTCTGTAGTTGTGCGCTAAAGTGCAGGCAGGGAATTCTAGGGAAGCTGTGCATCAGGGCACAAGTACTGTCAGGAGTGTGTCTCTGAGGCCGCCTGTTGCAGCACAGAGGTGTGTGAGTGAGGGCGGCTGGCAATGGCTGTGTGTCCTTACACAGCACCTACTGCACGTGTTGCTGTTGACAGACTATATGTGCTTGCATTTGAGTGCATTTTGGGGAGCATGCTTGGGAGTGTGAGGGTGCAAAGGAGAGAGTACAACTACTGCAGCACTGATGTCCAAGGGCCAGGGGTTGCTGTGAATTTACCATATCCCCATCAGGACTGCCCTGTGACTGAAGTCCTGCCAGTTGGCTGCCTCCACATGTGTCCTGCAGCCTCAACATTTGCCTTTTAAAATAAAAACCACTTGTGATGTATTCACTCTCTTTTAAGTCTGCCCGGGAGCCCTGGCTGCTTTCCTTGCCCCTCTCTCATGCCTTGTCTGTCTATAGTCTCCTCTCTCCCGGGTAACACCCTGACTCAGAGGACTCCAGAGAGATGGATGACATGGCAAAAGGTTTCTGAGAGGACAGTAGCTTTATTGCAAAAAAACTTTTACCTCCAGGCATTTTAAAAGTGGATTTGAAGGGAAGGTGGAAGGGGAAAGTATGGACAAAAACTACTTGTTTCCCTAGCTAGCTCACTGTCTTCCCTGCCCTGGCTGTCCTGCAGCTGCAGCTGAGATGTGGCCACAGTGTCATCCTCTGAAATTACTCCATTGCCCTCAGGAACGAAACATGTTTTTTTGTATCAGTGGACAGTTAGTACTCTCCAGCACTATTGCTGCATGTTGCCCAAAGGATATCCAGGAGAGCAGACTCCTCAGGGATAGAGGCACCTGCCTTAAGGAGAAGCACTTCTGTTGTTGGGGGTAGTTTCTGCTCTTGCCGCATGAATGCTCAGAGGGTATTGAATTACATGGTGTGGTTACTCATAAGCTATCCTTGCTGTCTTCACCAAACTGCCTGCCTAATTATGGCTCTTGTGTTTTCTGCACCCTTGACAGTATGCCAAGGCACTGAAGCATTTTGGAGAGACCGAGGGCAAGATGCAGCCAGATGAATTTTTTGGCATCTTCGACACTTTCTTACAGTCATTTGCAGAGGCCAAGCAAGATCTGGAGAATATGAGGAAGAAAAAGGAAGAGGAGGAGCGCAGGGCACGCATGGAGGCCATGGTGAGGATCTGGGCACAGGAAGCTGTTTCCTTCCCTCACCTTTTCGTGTCTTGAGAGAAATTCCAGTGATCATGTCCTGTCACTGTTTTATGTTCTTGTCCCTGACACCTCTCTTTGGCATCATTCTCTTCTCAAATTAGGACGTTTTTCCTGCTGTCTGTCTTGTCAGCTCTCAAGGATGTATTATTTGGCTCCCAAATTACCCTCTTATGGATTCAGATACCAAATCTAGCCCAGGCATTTTTGCCCTGGCACTTTGCAGGATGGTGTTGCCACCACCCCATGCCAGACTATGCTGCTTTTAGGCTGCAAACAAAGAAGCCAGATTTCCCTCAGTCCTGCCAAGCTGGTCAGCTTCCAGTCAGACTCCATCATCATCTGCTGCCTGCCTGTCATCTGACAGCGCACAGTGACACAGCAAATGCCCTGGCACCTGCTGCAGCCCGCACCGGCACTATTTCTCTCTGGCCAGCCTTAATGCCTGGATTACTGGGGCCGTGTCTGGCCTTGACGTGGCAGGAGAGCTTTCTGTGGATTTTGCTGCTGGGAGACAGACGTGTCTGTCCCCGGGGGTTCCTGTAAACCAGCCTCCCCCTGTAACCTCAGCTCTGGGCTGCCTGAGAACTCGGCCATCCCCTGCCTCCTTCCCCCCTGCCGGCGCCGTAGCCCTGGCTGCTGCCATGGCCCCAGGCCACGCTGCAGGGAGCTGCTGAATTTAATGTTTACTGAGCCAAAAGCACTGGTTTGTGCCTTTCAGAAGAGGAAAGAGGTAAAACACCAGGATGCCAGCAGCCTTACTGTTAGACACAAGGATAAAATGCCAGGACACAGGCTCAAGTTTCCTCTCAGCCAGCCTGGAAAGTTAAAAGGAGCCCACTATAGGATGGTTTCATAGGCCAAATATGCCATGAGGGAGGCGTTATGGAAAGAGTCTTCCTGCAGTGCGGGGCTAGCATTTGCAGAGTGACCAATCTGCTTCCTCATAGCCACCAACATCCCTTGCCAGTTCTACTAATTCTGGAGCTGAGCAGTGGAAAGAGATATCTGAGCTCCTTGGAGGTACCCTAGGGAGGCCAAGGTCATCACATTGACAGGTGGACCTATCCAACGATTTGTAAAATCAGCAGTTTTGTTTCATTCTCTTTGTGTTTATAACCAGTTTCTCTTTCCATAGTCAAGGCAATGTGTCTTCATCCTCCCAGCACTGCAACACTGTCTCCATGCAAACATGAGCTGTTTTGTGCATAGGGATTCTAGTGATGTTTTGATGTCTCACACAATTTTCATGCTTCAGTATGTTGTGGCTTCCTGGATTTTTCCTTTCTTCTTTTCCTCCTCCTAATTCAGGACTTCAGCCTTTCTGCATGTAAATTTAGCTAGCTCTGCCCCAACTGCAAAGTTGTTTGTGACTTTACTGGTGACTGTGGTTTGTACCGACACATCCAAACTCACTAAGTCGGGTGCAGTCAGCGTGGTAGGTGCTGCTGCACTAAGGTCACTGCAAGCCAGCTCCCAGAAGCTGGGGAATGACCTGTGCCAGCATCACTTGTAAACTGGCATTTGGCACAGCTACTGTGCTGGCACTATCCTGCTGTAAAATTAGTGCAAAACAGCAGCAGCATGGACAGATCCCGTGTGTCCTCTTGCTGCAGGCTGATAGTGCTTTGTGAGGCAGACATACACTGCTACTCATTCCTCATTTCTTCTGCTTGCCTGTGTAGAAGAGAAGCCCAGCATGGCCTCTTGTTGCTCTTGGCACAGGTGATGGCCTTGTGGATAAGCTCCTACTCTTTTTTCCCTAATCTGTGCTGATGCATTTTAGCTGCTTCTTGGCAGTGTACCTAGTGATCTGGCATCTTGGTTAGCTAATCCTAAAACTCTGTGTCCTTCTCCACAGCTAAAAGAACAGAGGGAAAAAGAGAGGCGACAAAAGAAAGCAAAAGCTGGAAGCATCTCTGAAGAGAGTGGGGAGTTTGATGACCTGGTGTCAGCATTAAGGTCGGGCGAAGTCTTTGACAAAGACTTATCCAAGCTCAAGCGTAACCGCAAGCGTTCGGGGAACCAAGGCTTAGAGACAAGCCGTGAACGGGTGGTGACAAAGCTAAATTATTAATTACAAGAGGAAGAAAAATAATCAACCAAAAGAAGGTGATGAAAAAGTGCAAAACAAGGAAGATGAATGTGTGTGATGGCGCTTGGCTGACAGCTGCCCCAAAGGATTTCTTTGGTCTGTAGCTAGAAATGTTACCTTTCCATGATCAGCTTTCCTCTCATCCCTCTTCTGTGCTCCTAATTTGAACCATTATAAAAGTGCCTCTGTGGATCCAGCAGGGCCAGTGACTGGGCCATGCAGAGCTGACAGATTTGCTTCTGGGAGTTTGTTGTGTCATCAAAGGCCTCACGGTGATGACAGAAAGTACTTGGGCCTTGCAGACGGCCTCACAGCTGGAACAAGATAATTTTCTCTGTGCCAAAGTAAAAACTAGTCATGATCTCCATCTTTCTGATAACAAGGAAGACTAATTTCAGAGCAACTCTGTAAACAACTATCACTTCTTCCAGATCTAGACTGGCCTTCAGGGGTTTGTTGAGATGTGGTTCTCAAGTTTCCAATTCCCTCCTAGAATTGGATTTTATAAGCCATTGATTAGCACCTGAAAAATGCATTTAAGTTCATGTCCTGTATAGTATTTTTGTGTGGCCTACACTGTCCAAAGCAAGTGAAGCTTAGAAAGAAGTCTTCCGTTTCTGTAACAAAATGAAAGTCAAGAATCAGGATCAACATACAATAATTTGAAAAAGTCTTTTGGATTCTGCTTTGCTAGAAGGAGTTTTCTTGGTGGTTGAGTCTCAAAGCTATGAAATGCATCTTCTTGGAAAGAAACTCTGGCTTTCCTTTAGAAAACTAAGCCACTGCCAGGCTGGGATTACGAGTAAATGACTGTAGAGCCTGTTGTCATTGCTGGAGGCTGGGAGGAAATCAGTGGAGAATTTCTTATCTGTTTGTGCGAGATTGGAAATTGGGAGCTCCCTAGTATCATCCACAGGTCTCCAGTAGCAAACAGCAAACAGGTTCACTGCCTGCCAGACGTGAGATCTCTTTTCCACTTGATGCTAGCTGTGATTGCTGTTGGCATGAACTGGTCTTTCTGTCTAACAGCCTGACCTCCACTGCACACACCCCACTCCTGCCAAGGGGGACCACGTCACTCAGTAAGATATGAATGGTGTCAAAGGAGAGCCTTGGAGCACGCAGACTTTTTCATTTTGAAGAAATCACTCGGGATGAACCAAGGGAGAGCCCCATAATTAAAACTGAGAGTTTTTCGAGGAGGACACAGAATTGTGTAAACCAAGCAGGCTTTGGAGTTGGGTTAATTCAGAAGAAACAAATAAATTTGTAGTTAAGTTACATGAATGAAATATATAAGCAGAAAAGCAAGCAACCCAAGAAGAGGCTTGAATTCTGTGTGTCTTCATGGTTCTAGGAAAGGGATTGGATTGTGTGGGCTGTCATGGCCTTTTTTTTTTCCTTTTTTTTTCAAACTTGTCTTCTTTTTTTGTTATCTTCCCTGGAGAAGGAAAAGAGGAAAAGAAAGAATGGTGATGGATTCTTCCTCCTAGACAGGAAGAGAGAACATTTGAGAAGAGGGACCCACCATCTACAAATTGCTGCATTAGTCAACAGCACAAAATGTCAAGGAATCCCAGGGAAGTGAAAAAAGCTCTATTTGTCACTTTAATAATTTGGTTTGATTTTTCTCTGAATGTCACTTAACCTCAGGCTCTGCACTGAGTCTGCAGAACAGAACTTCCTCTGCAATGCATGCTGCCTGATCAGTATTACACACTACAATATTGGAGAAGCAAACTGTGGTGGTTTTCTGAACACTTTGAGAGTTAAATAATTATGTAGACTATGGAGAGAAGCAAAAAAGTCAGAATTGTTAAACTCTGATGTTTCATTGTTTACTGAATTTTGAGTCTCCCACCCCAGAATTTCCCTATTTAGGACATTCCAGACTGCCGCGCCTCTGTATAATACTCATCGTAAAGAGCTGGTATCTTACAAGAGCTGGGTGCATTCTCCTCCCTTACTATCCCACTCCCCTTCTGGGATTAGCTATTAACAGCAATGCCTATTGCAGTGGACACAAGCACCTTGTAGAAGAAAGACTATTTCATAAAGGTTTTTGAAAGTTTAAGAAAAAATCTCACTTTTTTAAGCATTTTTATTTTAAATTACAAATGGATTTTTAGAAATGTCTCTTGTAAATTATATTAACAAGCTCCTTGCTGCTCCCTGAAGTAGACTTGCTATATATCCCAGCCGTTTTGTTTGTCTTGTTTTAAAGCATGCCATGTAACCTATGCCTTGTAAGCCATATGAGAGGTGGTAATATGTGCCAAATTGGTATACAGTTGAGTTTAGATTTAAATAATCCCTGAATTCCAAAGATTATGCTTTTAGGGATTAGAACATTGTAGGGTTTTTTTCCTCCCTCTTTGTTCTCCTTGGGTTTAGGACTCACCCAGAACTTCAGGTGTAGTGCCAAGGTCAGTCCTGGTGCAAGATGATGTGCAAGTACTGCTTGCTTGCTCCCTAGGTACTTGTTTGATAAGGCAGACTGTCAGCATGGCAGCTGTCACAGAAGAAACACCTCAGGGCAAACCCTTTGAATATAAATACAGCATTTCCCCTGCCCCGGTATTTGTCAAACCAGGTTTGTGCTGTGCTTTCTGAAACTGAAGTCACTTTGCCAGGCCACAAATGTAGCAAAAGCAGAGAGAGTGGTAAGTCCTTTGTCCCTCTACGTACACAGTTCAGCCTTGGTTTAAAGAGATCCTGTATGATGGTACGTGACAACACTCCAGCCACACTGAGAGTCAAAGAAAGCTGCTATAGTTTTGCCACCTCTTTGACTCCTACATTAATAATGAGAGATTGTGCAACTCCTGTAAATCAGCTGTGGGATCTTTAAGGGGATGGACAGAAAACTCACAGTCATGCCCCTGATTCAATGCAGCTCAACTTTCTCAGCACTCCAGTGCCCCAGCCTCCTCCTGTTTTGAATCAGTGATGATGGCCACAAGCTTCATTCAGTGTGCTGGACAGTCCCCCTGGCTCTTGACTCCGTGGTGAAAGTTCATAAAGAAGGTTTTGGAAAAGCTCAGTTTCACACTGAGGCAAGCAGTGTTTTCATACAAGTGGTGACAAGCAGAGAGGCCCATTAACTTATCTACTGTATGAGATGTGGTTACCCACACAGAAGATAAGGAAAAAAGTTGGCTCTGCTGTAGGGCCTGGCATCAAATTCTTGCTGAAGCCAAGTTTGTCCATGTTTCTCATCTCTTGGGTACTGTGAGTGCATCCGATACTCTCTTCTTCAGCAGTTGTGGTTGAGTTGCCACATGCTGAAGGAGAAAGGAAAATGTTATTCATGCACTGGTTTAGGAAGCAGTCTGAGGTCTAACATCACTGGAGAAGCTGGAGACAAGCTAGGGTCGGTCTGCTGTTGTCCTTGCACCTGTGCCTAGCACCAGCATTTTAAGAGAAGTCACTCTGTCTTTGGAAATAAGTGGAGAAGAAGATGTGAGAAAGAAGGGCATCATTGAGGGCTTGTTCTGCTTCCTGCAGAAATAGAATAATTGCTAACTTCATGATGAAGTTCCTCACACCTAGAAGAGTTACTTTCTAACTCTCCAGAATTTCCCTAGAGGTCTAGTGCTCACTCACCTCTGTGTCTCTGCGTTGTTGCTACATAGGTTGCTTTAGGATGATCCCAGAAAAGACTGAAGAAGACTCCCTCCCCCTTCCACTTGCTTTGAACTCAGTCACTCTTCTCAGTCGATCATGTCTCTAGAAATGTTACAAGGTAAAGTGACTTCAGGGCAGCAAGACCCTTCCATGCTCTGTAGCACAGCCATTGTCCAGGCACCAGTTCTGTACAAGAGCAGAACTAGTGTTCAGGGCTGAGAGACTTCCTCACTATGGAAACGACCTGGATGTCCTTCAGAAGCATTTCTGTAATGTGTTCACAATGTCTGAGGAAGGGAAAGGAATTGCAAAAGATCCTGGTGGGAGACCGTGGGGCGGGTGTTTCCATAATGATCAGCCCCAATGGCTAGATCTTTCCTCTTCTTTAGGAAAGATCACACTTTGAGCTGGGTTGCACGGGAGAAGCTTGTGTCAGGAGTTTCTGTGAGGGGAAAGGAGATCCGTTGTACAGTAGATGATGTACATGATATATGCAGTTTCGTTTCTAGGTTGGTTGTTTTGGGTTTTGTTTGTCTGTTTGTTTGGGGGTTAAATGATTTAAAAAAAAAAAGGTTTTAGGAATCTCTAAAGGGAACCTGTAAATCTGACACCTCTATTTATTTTGCCTTATTTTAGTTTGCTATGTTTGTATGTATACACTGCATTACAGCAAAGACTATTGAGACTGTGCCAGGGCATTACACTGGCTGGACAGCTGGCTTGGCTCCTGTGCCAGCTGAGCCAGGCCAGGGGATGCAGGTGAGCAGTGTTGGTGTGGGAAGGGAGGGAAGAAAAAAACCCTTTTGGCTTTTGTCATAATTACTCTGCCTCTGGTGATCCTGGTTCTGGGAAAGCATGCATTTTAAAGCTTGTGGTGAACTGATGGAGGTTGTTATTTTAGAACACTTTCTACAAAAGGTGTTTATTTTTCATCATGAGTCACAGTGAGGAGTTTGAGAAGAGTTAAGGTGCACAGTTGCTCACTCAAACTTCACCCTTCCACACAAATTCTGTCCATAATGCCAGAGAAGCTTGGCTAGATGGCCAAAAGTGGTTCATGCCCTGTAACTTCTCACCAGAGTTAACACACTAGTGAGATAAACTGGGACAGTTCTCCTCCCTCAGAGCTAACATTCCTTCCTATCTCCATGGCCAAAGAAAGATTTCATCTACTTTCCCTCTTTCCTCCTCCACCCCACCTCCCCAGATTACCCCAGGGAAGCAAAATGTTTCTACTGGTCAGTTTGTTACCCATGGAGTCTCTGGCAGTCACCAGGTGTTTGGCCATGGCTCCTTGGCTTCTGTACTTGACACAGGAGATTTCTGATTGCCTACCATCCAAATGGGTAGTCTCCACTGGCCACCCTAGTTTCTCTTATAAAGGTAGAAGGGGCCAACCTGGATAATACAATTTGGCTGACTGAAAATATAGAATTTATATAGTTATTTACATAATGTATTAAAAAAAGCTATCTACTAATCTAAGTAGTAGTTCTAATGACCAGTGTTCCCCGAAGTTTGCCAGATTTGCTCACTGTGCCTGCTGAGAAGGATACCATGAGTCTAGCATGGTGTTTTGGCACTTCATTTCATGAAAGAATCTGGATGGTTCCAAACCAGAGTCTTCTGTTATGGGTGGTAATGTAGAATTGATCCACAGTAACCAGTTCAAGCTGCTCTGGTTTTACATCAGTGTAATTCAAAGTAGGATCTGGATTAAAACTTTCCTTTAGTCAGGATTGTCTATTTACAAGATGGTCTACACAGCTCATGTAGGGCTTGGTCCTTTCAGCCTTCCCCACTAGGAGCTCTGAGCCAAGTGATCTAGAAAAGCCTCTCTGACAAGCCATTTGCCCCCTTCCTGCTCACCTTCAAACAGGCTCTTTAAAGCTCTTTGCAGTTTTTAGAATTGCGAGGGAATGTTCGGTACTTGAGCCGCTCTGTGCTCAATGCCTCCCTTCCAAGCCATCCCCACCTGCAGTCATTCTGCTCCCCTGCAAGCCTGCTCTGCTTGAAACTCGCAGGTCACTTTGGGAGGTGGCCCTGCCTGCCAAGCTAGAAAGTACAGTGCTGCTTACTGAAGTGGGAGGTTGTGTGCTGCTGTAATGCCTTGGCCTATCCTCATTTCTTAGTCAGTTTAAGACTATAAGTGAATTAAATGTACAAATCCTGTAGTGTCCTTTTTATCTGTATCTTTTTATAAGAATATACTGTAATACTAAAAAACAAAAGCAAAAAAAATTAAAGATATATTGCCCCCACTGCGTCTCCGTACACTTCTTTGTAATTTTGTTTTCTGTGCATTTTCCTGCAAAGTCTGATAGGCGAGCCAGGGTCTGGGTGCAGTTTTTTGCTAAGATCTGGGTTTTTGGTCAAGAGCATGCAGCTCTTTAGGTGACATAGTCACTGTGGAGCTGGTGAGAAACTCCACAGGTTGTTCTGGGGGAACAAGCAACACTGTGGAACACAAGCACATCCTCCTCATGCTGTGCAATGGTGAAGAGCTGATCATGGAGCCACCAGGTCACCATATACAAGGGTCCTCTTAAAAAGCTCTCTCTTGTTCCTCCTTCAGAACAACATCCAAGGGTACACAGAAGTTCACTTAGAAAAAAAGGAAAAAGTAAGATGGTCCTGATATCTAGGAGTTCATAATTCCTGGCTGGACGTGACTATTCCAAGTGAGGAAGGGAGTGCAGGGCAGCAGTGCTGGCCCTAAGCTCGCTTATGTAACTGAGCAACACCCCAACAGCAAGAGCGTCGACTCAGAGGAGGAGTGGGCAGGAGAGCATAGCTGCCAAGGAATCCAGAGTTAAATACGGCCAGCTGAAAAGAAACCAGGAAAGCCAACATCAGGAGGGAAGACTTCAGAAAAGCAGGGTGGGAGTCCGGAGTGAAGTTAGACACAGATCAGTGGGGTGAGCAAGATGCACACAAGGGCTAGGGCTGATTTGTGGCTGAATTGAAGGATGTGCTGAGGAATTCCTTGGAGCTCAGGGGCAGAACCTTGTCCTCACCATAGGTGCAATGTGTACAGCTGTTTCACTTATACACGGATCTCCTCCTTTCTGTTAATGGAAAGAGCCCTCTGACAAAATTATCCTTAAGCTACATTTCATGCTCATCTTCAACCCATCAAAGGGCAGTGCTTTAACCTTGAGCTCCTGAGAAGTTCATACCTAGCTTCCAGTGGGAGCTTTGCTGGCTATGCAGCACATTTCTGCAGCACCCAAGTTCCCAGGGACCCCAGACAAAGCCCCAGCTGTTGTCTCTGGCTCTCAGGTGGGAAGAACTGTGGAAATGAGCAAAAGTAATCAGGGTGTAATTGTTTGCACAGGCTGAGAATCAGCAGGCAGCAAATGGGAGTCTGAGTGCTCTGTGGGAAGGTTCTTGGCTTTTAGTTGTTAGAAAGGCTCTCCCTTTCTCTGTCTTGATCTATTTGGTTCACACTTTGCTAAAATTCTGACTTTTAGGTTCTTGCTGTACAGATGCAAGGGCAGAGGCAAAGGGATGTTTCTGAAACATCTGCATTGTGTGAGTGGTAGAGGTAGGATGAAACATGACATCCTGCCTGGATTCAAAGAAGACTTTTCTTTAATATTTTGTTTGGGGTTGGAGCACACAGTGAGGAGCTGGTGTTCTGCCCTGCAGCGTGGGTCCATCACAGAAGCCTCCTTCCATCTTCCTGGTTGACACCTTTCCCATGATCACGGACCTCCCTGTCCTTGCATCGCTGCACAGAAGCAAGGTAAGTGCCTCATGGCTTTTTCTGAGCAAAGCTAGGGTTGGGGTTCAGCTACCCTGAATGACTGGGAGTGAAGAGGAGTGTAAGGGAAGCTCTCTGCTCTTGCTGGGAAGGGCTGAGTCTCTGTCATTTATTGGTTTTCTCTTTCTTTAACTTTTGGCTTCTGCTTAAACAAGGGTGACTTTTATCTCTGCCATAGTGGACATGGAGCTTTCTGGGAGAAATCTGCTTGGCCCTAAATTTCTACCACTAGGAAATAAAATAATTAAAGTTTGGAGGTTCCCCCCCCCCCCCCCCCCCCCCTCAAAGCCCAAAAGTTTTGGTTTTCAACATTGTTGTGATATATTTTGTTTGTTTGATGTTCCTGTAGTTAATGGGCTTCTTGCTTTATTCTCTGAGGCATAGTTGCTGTTTCTCTCTACTTTGCTTAGACTCATCAGGAGGTAAGGTCCTTTTTTTCCCCTCTTTGTCCTTTCCCCCCTTTTGCCTTTTTTCCCCTCTCTTTTGCCTTTTTTTCCATTTTTTCCCTAGTTCTCCCCACCCCAGACTCAGCAGGGTTTGCAGTGAGATGAAGGCTTGCCTTGAGTGAGCTGCTGCATGTTTCTTACCATGTGACAGCATTAAACTGCAGTGGTCCAGAAGGGTCTGAAATGCTGTGAATAGTTTAATGTGGGAATCCAGGAATTGTTCTTTGCCCAGCTTGTTTTAGAGGTGGGGCACGGTTGTGCTGAGCCAATTTCTTGCAATGCTCACAGAAGGAGAACGTGTCTCTAATTACATTAACTAAAAAAAAGAATCAGAAAATAGGGGGGGAAAGATTATCTCAGTTGGTCAGAGCACCGTGCTGATAACACCAAGATTGTGAGTTCAATGCCTGTATGGGCCATTCACTTTAGAGTTGGACTTGATGATCCTTGTGGGTCCCTTCCAAGTCAGAATATTCTGTGATCTGGGAAAAGACTTTCAAAATTTATTGCTGTGAGATGGAGAAAAAGGCTTTTGTTTGCTGGAAGTGTCTGTGACCAGTAGTGATTTGGTCTGTCGTGTTATAGCAAGACCTTTGCCACACTCTGCCTTCATGGAAGGGCTATTCAGAGCAGTTCCAGCAAGGACTGAGGCAGCTGATAACCAAGGAAAGCACGACAGTCATGCAGAGGCTGCAGGGACCTGGCGATCAGGCTGACATCAGCCCTGGATACACCCCTTCCCATGGGGCAGACAGGGAGGTGGGTGTGCTGGGCACTGTGTGATGTTGCTGCCTGCCCCTGTGGAGAGGAGGGAGGGGGGGTACCTGTCTCTCTATGTTCCTTGTGAAGGTTTTAAAAGACTGGTGGGGGTGAGAACTGTGATTGTCTCAAGAAATCTGACAAATACTCATTACTAGTCTGTTTGTAAGTAAAGACTCTCCCTTACCAGTAGGTCTGCAGGGGCAAAGCTCGAGTTTTATCATCCCCTAAAATATCATGAGTGTTGTAAGAATTGGCCTGGATGCCCCATGAGAAACTACTGGGAACTTGGTTGTGGTGAATCCATGGCTCATGCTCTGGTTGTCAAACTCTGCCACTGTTTTTCCAGTGGTGGTTCCTGGAAAGCCAGTGGTCTGTAATGGTATTGGAAGGTGCTCTGTGCACAGTGGCTGAGGAATGAAAAAAAAGATCAAAAGCTTGTGCATGCTCCATTGCCCACAGAAGGAAGCAAACAAAATAGGAGGAAGATTAATGTCCATCTACTTTAGGCTTAAGCTATTTTTCATTTGGTTGGCATGGTGGCAATACTGTAAAAGAACAAAGATGGATTCCCCACTCCCTCAAGAAGGTTAGATGGTCCCTGGGTTCGAGAGGTAAGAAATGGTGTTCTGCAGCATCTCATAGCATAATCCTGTGATCAGGCTGTGCCTGGCTGAGTGCTGGCTGTGTGTGATGGCCTTTGGGGATGATGGGAACTGTCATCTTAGCCGCTGCATAGTCACGAGGTGTTTTCAGGGGCAGAAGTATGAATCAGCCCAGTGCTTACCTACCCTTGGGTTCACAGTAAGGTGTTACGACTGGGCAAGAGTTTCCTTGGGTAACACAGACTGTGTTTGTGCCCCTGAACCAGTCTGGATCTGCTCTTTGTAGAAGAAGCTGGTTAACCCCAAAGTGCAGATTTTTCCCAGCATTGTCCAATCCAGTGTCTTCTTTCCTTTTGGACTCCCAAGCAGTAAAATAAGTCTTCAGAGCCATGCCCCATTCTGCTGTAAAGTACCCCTTGCTTCTGCTCCTGATTTTCTTCAACATCTGAGCACTGTTCACCTCGCTCTTGAGCCCTTACAAGTCCTTTCTGTTGCCATGACCCTTTTGCTTGCCCACGTTGGGAGGATCTGCTGCCCTTTCTCTGTGGTGTTAACAACTACAGGAGCCTGAGCACCTCAGGCTGCAGGTGAAGCCCCGGGCAGAGGATGACCCTGGCACAAACGCTGTTGCTCTGCACTCAGCTTGGCTTCGCACGGGGCAGGAGTCGCCAGGCAGATTGGATGGTGTGTCCTACCTTCCCATTGTCCTCCTTGTGGTGCAGTTCATCCAGGGACCAAATGTTAAAGATGTTGTGATGCCCTTTTGGAATGGCAGTAACATCTTCCCTTGCTCCGGTGCCTGAAATGAGAGCTTCTCTGTAAGTGGAGGGGAGGCCCTTTCTGCAGCTGGAGAGCTGGAGCTGCCTCTGGAGTCACGGGGATGGGCAGCCTTTCACTGCAGAAGCATCTCCAACACTGAGTCAATGTGACATTGGGACCAGAGCTAGTTGTGGCCTTGGGGGTGCTGATCTTGTGCCAACTCCTGGGGTGTCAGTGCTGGGATGCATCAGCAAGCATGTCTTGGACTTGTACCAGGGTCAAAGCAAGAGATTCCAAATTGCAGCTTGTCCCATAGCCGCGATCTTGTCCTTGTCAGGCAGCTGCCAGCTCTCTGTCTGTTCCTGATTAATCCTCTCCCTGGGGGATGCTGACCAGCACATCCCAAATCAAGATGGAAGGAAGAAAGAAAGGGGATAAATCAGATACTGAGGCAATCTTACTCTCTAATTTTTAACCCATGCCAGCACCCTAATACAAACAGGAAGGCAGCAGGAGTTTGGACAGGGATCAGTAGACCTGACTTAGTGCTGTGCAGAGCAGAACCAGTATAATTATGGGAAAATGGGCATAGTCACAGAAATAGCTGAGCTTTGAGAGAGGCAGGCTCTTTCCTGAGATCTTCTCTGGTGGCTAGCTTCCTTCTCTTCTTATTCTTCCTCATCCTTTCCCTCAGCTCTGCAATGAACCCTGAAAGTCTGCACCTCTCATTAGAACAGGGTCTGGGCTGTCACCAGCACATATGAAGGTTTTCCCTTGGGAGGCAGCAAGGAGAAATCTTCCTCTAATATTTAGGAGAAACCAAGGGACAAAAGCCCATCTGCTAAAAACAGACTTACCAATCTGGTAGCAAACATCATTTTCTCCAATTGCACATCAGGCATGAGGAGCCCTCAGGCTTGGAAATCTGTCTCCAGGTGCTCACTGCGGAGTGCACAGAGCAATGGGAATGCCAGGTTAGTGTCCACATCTGCAAACAATAATTTGAGTGACTTACCAAGCGTGACATGTTGGTCTGGCCCACATCCCTGTGGTCCGGTTCCCTTGGATCACAGTCCAGGCCAATAGTGGTGGGACTGTCCTTTCTGCCTTGGTTGAAACAAGCTTCATGTGATACCAGGGACTGTCTCTTTGCTCACAGGTGAAGGAGCAGTAGCTCCTGCCTGTGTTTAGGACAGGACATGGTCCTGAGGCCCTGGGAGAGCTGGCACATGAGCCTGGAGGCAGCAGCTGCACGGGCACCCTGACCTCGCCACTGTTTTCACCATTTTCCCTGTTGCTCAGCCATTCCCATCAGCCACCATCCTTGTTTCTTTTCCTGTTCATTCTGGGTCTGGCTCAGACTTCTTGCCAGCTTTTCTTGTCCCATATTTGTGTGAGCCTTCTGGTGCAGAGAAGCAAGGTGTGGGGCTGTACCTCACTTTCCTTCCCATGGTCCTTGCAGAGCCACCTCTGCCATTGCTGGAGCTTTGCTTCCCAAGAGCCTCCAAGGCACTCCCAGCCCTGATGGGTGCAGGGGGCTCCACCAGTGCCCAACCTGTCCTTTGGAGATCTTCAGCTGCGTGTATGAGGAGACATTTTGTCTGAGGGATGAGGCTAAATGCAGACCATGGTAAAGCCCCTGAGCAGCAGCTCTGGCACAGCTGCTCCGATGAGCTGATGTGCTCATTTCTGAGCAGAGCCACTTGTGGATGTAGAGGCGGCCCCTGTGCT
Organism: Lycocorax pyrrhopterus obiensis; assembly: GCA_014706295.1. Lineage (NCBI taxonomy): Eukaryota > Metazoa > Chordata > Aves > Passeriformes > Paradisaeidae > Lycocorax > Lycocorax pyrrhopterus. The sequence goes on along the minus strand of JACSVZ010000004.1, from coordinate 29,738,466 downwards.
CATGTGGACAGGAGAACAGGTGCTGAGAGTGTGTCTGGGAGGGATTTCTTGCTGGTGCCATGTGAGGTTGGAGGAATACTTGGGTTTTCCCCTTGCCTTCTATAAATGGCTTTTGTGAGAACAGGTTTCTTAACTTAGGTTACAACAGCAAGGGCTAATTGAGCTTTACTGTGAGTAGGATGCTATCAGTAATACATAAACTAGATGAAAATGTTGGCTAGGTTAGGTAGGAGATGAGCCTCAGGAATGCAGCCTTCCTCACAAATTCTGTTAAAGCACTTCTGGCTGCACTCAAACCTGTGTCAGGCACATGGTGAGGTGTCTGCTGTCCTGCAGCAGGGTGTGGAGGCTTTCGCAGAGCTGCTGGGGCAGGAAGGGCCATCACGGCTCTTAAACCCTGATCCCCTGCCATGGGAGGCAGTGGCACTCCTGCTGTTGAGTAAGGCACTTGGTCTGACTTCCCAGAGAGCTGCCTCCCTCGTGGCTGAGGACACAGGAGGCATTTTGCCAGGCTCTCCTGCTGCTCAGTGAGGGTGGGGGAGTCCAGGACACGGGGAACCCTGTTCCCGCTGCTGGTGGGAGCACAGGAGTGCTCAGTTGCTTGCTCCCCACTCCATCCAGCTGGGTTTAATTTTAGAAACACAGTGCTATCTTGGGGCATCTTTTTCCATGGAATGCAAGTCTTTAAGTAAATAAATAACAGCTTTGTGGAGGCGGAACGACAGCCTATAACCGCACTGCAAAACACGCACCGAGCGAGTTGAGCCCCGTTTCACTTGCATGTGGAAATACTTTGTACAGAAACAGTGGCTGAACCCATTCCCTCTCCTCGTTCAGCCCCCTCCGGAGCTGGCCATGTGCATTGATTAAAAAGAAATAAAAACACCTTGAAATACCAGCCTTAGAGAAGTGGAAATGAAAACACCTCCAGCTGCTGGGGTTCAGCTGGAGTTCTCTGGCACAGGTTTGCAAAAGCTACGGTTTACTGGTGATGGGCTGTTACTGACCGTGCCTCTGCTGCATCTGGGACATCCCAGAGGGATGTGCTCTGAGGCATCCTCAGCAGCCCGGGAGAGAAATAGCAGGCTATAAACATGAACGCAAGAAACTTGTGTTTAAATACCCCTCCCAGTATGGCTGGCCAAGAGCCTTCTGCATGCAGTCGTGCTGCTGATGGCTGAATGTCCTGGGTGTGTCCCTCAAAGCATGTTTGCTGGCTGGAAAATCACATCAAAGCCATTTTACCAGAGCAAGAGCCCATTGTCATTGCGCAGGTCCAGCAGCTCTGACATGGCATCTACTGCATAAGCTGCTGTTCCCCTGAGTCAGCAAGGGAAGCTCTTCTAAAGCTCCCAGGCTGAGCAAGACTTGCCACAGTGGCCTTCTTCTGATGTAGGGACTTGGAGATGCACCTAAATATGCAAGGTGCAACAAATGGTGTAAAAATAACCCAGGCTGACAGCTACTTGCTCTGCTCTGCTCCTGCTACACATTGGTGCTGCTGGGACAAGACAGTGCTGAGATGACAGGACTCTGTGCTTGTAAGGAAATGGGGTCAGGAGCACCCATCTTGGGTGCATTAGGAGTTGGCAGTATTGATTCTGGTTGCCTCCACAAAGCCAAAGGGGTGGCTAGACTGTGCCTAATCACAGAGGTATGAGTGAGCTCTGCCAGGGTCTTTGAAGCAAGTGGGCTTGAAGTCAGCAGCTGTGGCTTGGAAAAAGCATCATGTAGCATCCTGGTGCCACGTGCACATGGGATGCCTGAAGAGGTTTTGCTCTAGTCTTTCTCTTCCAAGATGAAAAACTTACCTTGTCCTTCTTCCTGCAGTTCTTGGCAAGAGCAGTTCTGGGCATGACTGTGATAGTTTTGTGTGTTGGTTCAGAGATGGTGACAGTATTTGAATTCACTGCAGGGCCTGGGGATTACTAGCTGTACCTCAGCCTTTGCTGGTGGCTTCCCTTCCCAGCAGGCTACAGGGACAGGAGGATTTTCCATGTGGTGTGGATCTGCCTGCTCTTCCTCTGCAAACTCCACGGCTAAGCCATATCCTCTCCTTGGCCTCAGCCTGCTGCTTCCACTGATACTCTGGGGAATTTTATTTTTTGTAAACCCTAGTAAAGGCCTTCTCTTGTGGGGCTGGGCAAGCTCTGCCCATGTTCTCTATGAGCCCAGGATCAGGGCGGCCCTGGCAGCAGCTTGTCTTTTCCACTGATCTCAATTAAGATTCAGTCTTGGCAGGATGGAGCCTTTTGAGCTGCCAGCTGCAATAGGAGAGATGAGGCTTCAGGGGCAGCAGAAATTACTCCCTTCCCTCAGCTCAGCTCATTTCTTGGATCTAGGCTGAGGATGGCCCCAAGGGTTGATCTGCAGAAGCCAAATGAGCCACACAGAGCTAAAACATTTCCATTCAGCATCAGGCCCAGGGTGGGGAAGTGCAGCTCTCTGAAGCGTGGAGACTGTGGGTGGCAGCTGGGGAGGGGATGGAGGGAGAGAGGGATGGACGGGTGGTGTGACTCCAGGCACTGCCTCACACAACAGCAATTCCAGCCTTGCTGCAACTGTGCACGTGGGGAGCCTTGAGTGCCGAAATTACCCCGATAATGAAGCCTAAGTTCATTAAGGCTGCAGTAGTGGCAGGTCAGAGCTGTGCAGCTTGAACCCCTCTCTCCCAGCAGCAGATGCTGCCTGGTGTGACACTGCACAGCTCTGCTGTTGTTGACAGAGCTTTGCCACAACCTGCATCAGCAGGTAACTGGCCTAGGGCACTACCTGTGGAGCAGCCGCATATCTGATAGCCTGTGTTATCTTCCAAGCATAATATTAACACAACTTCACAGCTGCCTGGCCCTCCTGCTATCTCCTCCTCTTCCTCCCCTGCCTCCTGTCCCACTGCAGCCAAGCTGCCCTTGACTTTGCAAACACAATCTCTGCTTTTGCTGGCCTCGCGTCCTTTCAAATGCGCACCCTGAAAGTATTATGGGTATAGAAGAGAGTGTTTCTGTTGAACTTAATTTTAAGGCTAGATTCATGCAGGAAGAGCTTGGAAGAGCTTAGTAGTACTGGGAGTTTCTGGTTTTGAGCGGGCTGTGCAGAATTTGAGATTATGCCCTCTCTGTTGATGGAGTCATTGATAAAGCGATTGTGTCTGCTGCTAATTTGGAGTTCTGGAAGCAAACCTTAAGTAATCATGAACTGTGAATCTTTGTTCCACGGAGCAAGTGTTGTGTTGATGGCCATGGCCGTGCCACTGCAGTTGGATTGTGCACATGCAGCTGAGCAATGCCTGGTTTGTTATGCTTCTCTGCTTGGAGGAAAGCTCAGCAGTGTCTCAGGGCATCTGTCCCATTCTGTCCCATGAACTTGCCCTCAGCTACACTTTACTGCTACTATTTTGGGTATCCTTTACTCCCCAAAGGAGCAAACAGGAGAAGTACAAAGATAGAGATGCTAAACTGGAAGCTTTCTAAACATGGCACTGGCAGCATGGAGGGACAGGGGAAGGTAGAGACAGCTGGATTTGTGTCTCAGCCACCCACTGTTTAAGCTTGCTGTGCCCAAAATGAGAATCTGCTCTTATGACAGAGTGCACTAAGTTTACCCAAAGCCCTTCAGGCCTGGCCTGTGACAAAGAATTCAGCTCTTCATCCTGTGCCTTTCTGGCACCATGCCAGGCATGTCAGGGTGTTGCCTGCCATCATCATGACTTTGCAGCGTTCCTCACATCCACTGGTTTTGAGACCTAAATTGCGGCTTTTACCTGACACCTCAAAAACCTGAAAACCTGGTCAGCCCACTGCAACCAGCAATTCCTCCGATTTTAGATTCTCTGAAATGCTGAGCTGCTCTTGGAGCAAGGCTCTGGTGCGTGGAGGGAAGTGAACTAACTGTGTTTCCACTTAACCAATTAGCAGCTCTGTCTTGGCCAAAGCACACACGATGCACCAGCCATTTTTCAGCTGTTCCAAGCCTGCCTGACTCTGCTGAGGCAGCCAGAGGGAGGCGAGAACCAGCAGAGCGCCAAGGAAGGGGACGGACCAAGGGCCAGATTCTGTTCAGTCAAATCTTATGTAAAGCTGAGTAACATGGAATTTACAGGGAATCACTGCAGGTCATCAGGGGCTGAGAGTAGCTAAAAAAATTCATTGCTCTTTTTACTGCTCAGCTGTTGTTGCTTTTAGAATCCAGTTTTGAGCAGTTCCCGTTCAGAAAAAGAGGTCTCTCCTTGAGGTATTTCAAGTTGTGTCCTCTCCCCATGGCCCATTCTCCTTCCCCAAGCACCTCCTGAAAGCACTGCTCTTTTGACATAATCTCTTTAAGAATTCTTAATGACCAGCTTCTGCCAGCTTCTCCTTTATATGCTGCATCCAGTTTTTAACAGGACAGTGTGAGGGTGGAGTAACTAGTGTCAGGATGTGGGCACAAAGGAAAGCCGGGCTGAGATGGCCCAAAGGATTCAGCCTGGATTAGGAGCGAACAGACTGTAACACACAAATGGGCCATGAGCTGGGACAACTGAGTTTCCAGCAGGCCAAAGCTCTACTGTGTGTGCATTGTGAGGGGTGCCATGATCTGCAGTACCTGTGTTTGTGTTTGATACGCACAGAAATACAACTTGTACTCTTATGGCACCCCTCAAGAGAGGTGGTGGACTTGGTGCTTTACTCTGTTTCTGCTCCTAAAAAATGATGCGAAGCTTTGTGCTTATTTCAGGATTGACAGCATTTGGAATCTTAGAATCATTTAGCTCGGAAAAGACCTCTAAGATCATTGATGCCTTCTCGGTTGCAGGAGATTAAAGAGCTTTCCTGGAAGCTCGGATGGATCAGAAGGGGAATTTCCATAAAGGCTTATTCATGATACAGGAGGATGGACTTCTATACAGGCACTTCCCTGAGCCTTGGTTTCAGTTGTGGTTACTCAGACTAGGAGGAAGAGCTCTGGAGGCCCAAGTTCTGCAACAAAATGCAGTGATGTTATATACAGCCACTGGCTCAGAACAGGCATGGGGGAGAAGCTGGGATAATGACAAGAGATGATAAATTATGATGATAAACCCAAAGGATTACAGAGTTTAAGAACAGCCAGATTAAAATGAGTTTCACTCAACAACAGCAAAACAAATAGATTCTTTATAGCAATAAGTTATAATGACTGATCCCTTGCTAATTGCTGACTAATCATGCAACTTGCAAAGCCTGTCTTGTTGCTTTTCCCGAGGTAACTTATTCATAGAAGCTTTTGGGTTAAAACATAGAAAGAGAAATAAAAAGGATGTTTGAAGTAATGCAAACCACACTCCATTGCAACTAGTATTTATTAAAAATACAGTGGGCAAAAAAAGCAAGCCTCCAAAAAGTAGTCAGTTCATCAACATATATTACACCATGGCCCACCCAGCACCACAGAAACACAGAGTGCTCTCAACCCATTTCTCTTGCAAAATGTTGACTCATGTTTGGTTCATTACCTATAAATGTGCATAGTTTAAAGACCTGATAATGTAACATGAGCATAAAACGGCACCAAAGTCAGTTTACCGTTCAATTCCAGCCACTCTCAAACCAAGGAAGTAGTGAAATGTGCGTACGTAGCGGGATGTGCGTGGTGGTCATGTGGGTGCTCAGAAGTCCCTGGTGTGGTCCTGAGTCCTTTGTGTGAGCTTTACAGCATGACAGCAAACTTCTCAGAAGCCAAAGAATCATATGCCCAAAGCACTGTTTTATTCCTACTGAGTAGCTCAAGGTTCCTTTCCATTTTCAGAATTAGCTAGAGCCTGGGAGCAGGCCAGGAGCGCAGGGTGTGTTGTGCGTGGTGAGGGGAGGTAAGTGCTTGTGTCAGTCCATTGCCTTACCAGGTTACACGTGTGCTTCCTTTTCCTGGCACTTTGTTTCCATGCTGAGCTAAGGAAACACTTGTGCTATGGGCACAGCAGTTCCACAGATGCACACAGTCTCTTGTATTTGCAGGACTGGGTGGGATTGTTGGTGCTCAGTACAGCAGTGCTAGCTACACTCCTGGGAATGACAGGGAGCCAAGACTGTAACAATGAATGTAGATTGTCCTGGTTCTGGCCAGGACATGGGTAATTTTTGCAGGAGCCAGGAGGGGGCACAGCTAACAGCATGGGGGGTCACCTAGCACCTGTTCCCTCTGTTGCTGAAGCTGTGACTGCTCATTTTCTTATTCCATTGCTGTTTCCAGTAAATTGTTCCTATCTGAACCCATGATCTTTACCTGCTGTGCCTCCAATTCTCCTCTCCAGCCCACCACAGGAAGGGAGGAGCGAGCGAGTGGTGGAACACTAAGGTGGGGAACACCATTCCTAAACCACACCATTGATGTACAAATGCTTATGGAGTCTGGGCACCAAGCTTCCCAGACTCCTTTCCCTTTCAGCTACAGCTGCTGTGTCTGTCACTGTATGTACCTTATCTCACCATGACAACAAATAAAGAATCAAATCAATTCACCTGCAATGGAAAGAGTGCCTCTTGTTGTAGCTGGTGTATGAGATTTGTGAAGGATCTGTAGTAAAACCTATTGCCTCATCCTCTGAGACCTGTGCTTACTTTAAGGGAGCAGGATGTGTGTGGCAGTGTGGTGTGCTCACAGTAACTTCTTAGGCTTAAGATGATTTTTTTGTAGCATCTTTGACCCTACTAGAGTTGTCTTCAACCCTGTACGTATGGAGGGAGCACCCTGAATCATGTGCAGCTTCACATTAGCCATGAGCTGCCAGTAACACCCTGTTTAGAGCACAAATTAACATTTGAAAAGCAGCCATCAATATTAACAAGAATGTTGAGTAATTTCTTATCTAGGACAGTTAATTACCAAAAAAGCTAATTAATGCTACATGACTGTGGCCACTGCTACATTTATGGGGACACTTAAGGGCTCCAAGGCCAGATGACCTAATGAAAAGCAAATTAGAGAAACATGCAGGAAAACACTCTGGCAGAGGCAACAGTAACTACCTTAATTTTCCAAGTGGCCACTAGTATTAAAGTCTGTTTTAGCTGTCAGGATTATGCAGGTTGCTGGTTACTAGGAGCTGCACTGTAGCATTAAAAATTTGGCGTCTTCTAGAGCTTGGTGTGACATCTCTTTCTAAAGTCAGGGAGAGCTTAACACTTACTTCCGTGCTTGGCAAAATTAATCCCTTAAGCATGCAGACAGGGCATCCATGTATTTCAGTGCTAAGGTCAAAATGCTGGAACATGCTTCTAACATTGTAAAACCTATCTTTCAGATCAGAAAAATAATTCTTCCAAACCCAGAAATCCCATTTCTGCATGATGTTTTACAGACCACTCAAGGCAGAAAACTGGGCAGCTGCCATTTTTTTTTCTTTTGAAACTGATATGTGGATTACTTCCCACTTGCAGGTGTCTCTCTTATGAGGAAAGGCTGAGGGAACATCCAAAAGTGATGATTGATGTCGCAATATGTCAGTGTCTAAGAGGGAGATGCCAAGACTATGGAGCCAGCCTCTTCTTTGTGGTGCTGAGCAATAGGACAAGAGGCAGGAACTGATGGACAGGAAGTTCCACCTGAACTTCTTCACTCCGCAGGTGACTGAGCACTGGAACAGATTGCCCAGAGAAGTTGTGGAGGCTCCCTCACAGGAGATATTCCAGTCTGGACACAACCCTGTGCCATGTGCTCTGGAAGCCTTAGCAGGGAGGCTGGACCAGGTGCCCCACTGTTGTCCTTTCCAACCTTACCCATTCTGTGATTCTTTGATTCTGTGAAGGGAAGCAGTAGCACTGCAAAGGGATGGGAGCTGCCCCTTGACCCTGACTATTCCATGTTTATAATCTCTGTTGTATGGTGAGGCTCCCCAGCTGTGTTCTTCTCATTGTCACCCTCTAAATTCAACAAAAGAGGTCAGGGGGAAGATGGACAGACACAATTCTGAAATCGTAATCCTTAACTTAAAAATAGTTGCCAAATAACAGCACTTTCAGCAGTTGCTTCATTTCCAGAGCTCATAGTTTCAAGGTATGATGACAGCAGGTGTATTTCACAGCACAAAGGCAAAAAAATCCAAAACCCAAAAACCTCTGTGGCATAAGCAGGAATCTTTTCTCAATCTCATCATGAGGACACTGAAATGGAAGTACTGGCATATGGAGAAGTCTGTCCTCAAGAAAACACACATGGTTTTCAACAGGGATAAGTGGCTCCACTGTTCACCCAGCAGTGAGCTGACAGAGTAAGGCAATGCTGGAGGCATGGGGTTGCTGTACTGTACACACCCGCTGAGGTCTCCAAGCCCACCAGCTGAGCAAAAGCACTTCTGTAAGAGGCTGAACAGGAGCAGTGGTCACTTGGAGGGCTGAGGGTATATATTATCTAGACCCTTGAGAAGTCTCCCCTCTGCCCACCTGTCTTACTAATCAACTTCAGCTCTTGGATGACGATGTCACGAGTGACTGCTTTGCACATGTCGTACACGGTCAGCGCAGCCAGGCTGGCAGCTGTGAGAGCCTCCATCTCCACACCTGTCCTTCCCCAGGTGTGACAGGAGCTGCGAATCACCACTGCATGTCTGGTCTCATCCAGGCTCAGAGACACCTCAACATGGTACAGGGGGATGTTGTGACACAATGGGATCAACTGGCTGGTCAGCTTGGCTCCCTGAATTCCTGCAATTTGGGCTACTGCCAGCACATCCCCTTTCTTCACCTGGTTTTGCCTCACCATCCCGAACGCCTTCTCACCCAGGAGGACCACGGCACCAGCAACAGCAGTTCTTCTGGAATCTGGCTTCCCTCCAACATCAACCATTGTGGCCCGTCCTTCCTCGTCAGTGTGAGTCAAGCTGTCAGAGGCACGAGGTACCTTGGTGCAAGATCCCGAATCCCTGGTATGGAATTCAGATCCTGAACATGCCTCTTTGAACTGATGGTCCACAGAAACTTGGCCCACAGAAACATCAAGGCACTTTGTATCACATGTGGAGCTTGGGTCCTTCTGGAAGACACAGTAGCCTCGGAGCTGGGTTTGTAGAATTCCTGTTGCTATATGCCACTGCTTCTCTGGGTGAGATCTTGGGAGGAAAAGTTGTCCTGTAAGTGTATTTTTCATTGATGCTTTTCTCTTTTGTTTGGGTAAACTTGCTCTCAAAGTCAGCCAATGGCTAAATGTGTGGCCCCACTGTTTTGAATTTGGGGGATTCTGTAGGACATCTTGGCATAGTGGGAATGACATCAATGCAGGCTCTGGGGAAAAAACAAAAAGTAACATGAGAAGAACATCTTACTAACTGGAAAGCTAAGCTGCCTGTAGCAGCTGAGAACCCTGTCAGAGCACTGCTTGGGACTTCCTGTGTTGCAAAACCTCAATAAGCCTGCAAATACCCACTTTTTTCCTCAAGCTCTTTCTCTTCTCTTCTCTCTCATCAGTTCCTTGCATTTCCTTGTTTGCTATTACAAACCTCAAGACTCAGAACACTCATTTCAAGGTCCCTGACAAAAAGAAACAACTTACTTTCTAAAAGCATCAACACCTTTTGAGAAACAGCAGCCAAGAAAGTTTATAGGAGCTTCACTTCTGAAGAAAAGTGAGTCACAGCATCTCAGCATCCATTTGGGACCATCCCAGCACCAGCCTTCTTTCAAAAGCTTGGCAGGGTTAATAGGAAATTCTTACACTCAGATTCTCAACTCTGCCTTTCCAAACACCTCCCTCCCAGCACAGGCGGCTGCACTTCCTCCTTTCATCTCCTTCTGCAGGGAAGGGTCATGCCAGCACTTGAGGACAGCAGGGACCAGAAGCACTGCAACTGCACTGTCTACAAACTCAGAGGGTGATGGGAACCTCTCGTATTATTGCCAGCTCTTAACATGTTAATGACAGCTGAAGTTTAAGCACTGGAAAAACCACAGTCCCCTCACTGACAGATAGATTTTAAATCTACTCAGAGGCATGTTCCAAGTCGAGCTGGCAGAGCTCCCAGCTGGCAGAGAGGTAGTAGGCCCTGCTGCCCCTTTTCACCATTTAATCCTTTGGTTTTGGCATTTGTACTGGGCTAAATGCCAAGTGTGAAGACAGAAGGAGTCTCTTTCACAAAAAAGTGAATAAAATGTTTTGTAAGTAAAGAAAGCAGTATAGAGGTAAGCGGCTAAGCCCTGGCTTAACAGCACCATTGATAAGCATGTTTCTTTTTTTCTGAAGCTCCTCCACCTTCTGCTCTGAGAAAGGTGGAATTAGGTTGTGCTCAATAACCTCCCTTTGGTAGCTCTGGTACTCAAGGACTCCCTTTTCAGCCTATCCATGAGTGCATCAAAGCAGCTTCCTGCCCCTCTGCCCATTGCTGAGCTACCTCTGCTGCCCAGGGACTGTCCACACGACAGTAACAGACACAGTGTGGACAAAGGTCTCGTTGTGCTCCTCCCTCTTTTTTTAAAAACAAACCCACCAAACTCTTCCTTGTTAGTCCCAGCCTCTGCTAAAACAAGACTGATGCACTTAGCACCATTTTCATCCAGAGTACCCTCCAAACATTGGTCTAAAAGTACCCATTCCTGAAGATTAAACCAACCATAGATTTCATGATTTTAATCACTGCAATAACCTAAATTCAGGCAAAGGTCTTTTTTCATCTACAGCTGATGGTCTATCCACTAAAATTAAGATTCCTGTAAATCTGAAGGCATGTGTTTACCTCAGAGGAATGGGATTAAATGGACATAAATGTACTGAATGCAACACTGCTGTGCTTTAGAAGAGCACAGAAAATTATTTTTCTTATTCCTCTTCTCTTGCTCTTTCTTTTCATAGTGGGGCCTAACCTGAATATTCCTTTTAAAATCCAGGAAGTCAAAGCACTCTGTTCTTTGGGATTCCTTGATTAGCATTAAAGCTGAAGCTAAACCCCTGTAAAAGTGTCTTGTTTTCAGGAGAAACCAGACTGCAAAGGCAGACAAGTACTTCCTTCCACAGGGTAAACACTCGTGGGTGGGAGACAGGAGAGAAGTTTGCTCAAGCAGAGTGGGAAGTAAACAGACAGCAAGAGACAGTCATGAGTGCAAAGCATCTTTGCTTTTCTGAACAACCTACACTTCTTGAAGTTGTACCTAGTCATCTCTATTTGCACCCAAATTGCTCATGTACCTACAAAAAAAAAAAGATAACGGTTTTCTACTGCACCATGAAACCACCTGACAAATTCCATCTCCTTATATCCTTTTACTGCACCTCAAGTTTAATTGTGTCAGCTTCCAACTAGCACAATCTCAGGGGGAGAAAAGAAGGCAGGAGATACTTAAATTAATGAGGAAATTCCCATAACCGAAGTGAACCCAGGAGAAGAAGAACCTGCCAAAAAGAATATTTTGATTAAGGGAAATAAGATACAAACCATATAGCAAAGGATTGGACAACAGCAGTGCAGGGAAGACGCCAGGTTTGGCTTACTGGGTCTAGCAAAACCAATTAGTGATTTCCACAGCATCCATTAAATTTCATTAAATTAATTCCATACACACACTCCCCCACTGACTGCTTGCACGCCAGCATTATTTGAAGTTTGTAAGTAATTCAAAACACAATTAGGAAATCTCCTAATGATTCCCCATGTGTCACAGTGGGATACTCTCCACTCATCTCTAGTCTCTCTATTGATGCGGTGACTCCCAGCAGTCAGTCTCAAAGGGAGATGGAACAGCTGAAGGAGGAAGACCTGGACAAGCTGCCTCTTTCACTGCATGTCAGACAATGTTAAAGCACTTTTCAAAAGGAAATTGGATTGATCTGATCTGTAGACATCCAAACATTGCTATGAATGCTAACTTTGGAGTGTGGGAATTCTTTCAAAGGCACTTGAAAAATTATGTAGGTCCCAGTGAGCTGTCAAGAGTTTACTATAGTATTTTTCATCTTACAAAAAAAAAAAAAAAACACCAAAATTTTTTCCTTATGCAGCAAGTCAATACACACTTTAAACAAAGGATCCTCCTTACCCTTTTTCTGGAACACAATGTAACAGTGGCCAAATACAAGAGAGCAAAAGCAAACTCAAAAAGACAATCTTGCACCAGTTAACATGGAAAATGATGGCCCTTTAAAGTGGGGCACCAAGTGAAAAACATTCCCAGTGAAGACCTATGTTAAAGACCTCTGTGGATCCTATTTCCTAACAAAGGCAACAAATGTGCACGTCCTAGGGGCTTGGTTTAAAAATAGAGTAGTTATTATATCACCTGTTGCAAAGACCTGCAAATTAATGCATGTTCCCCTCCCCAAGGGTACCTGTTTTAAAACCTGTGTTTTAAGCTGCCCAGTAGCTAACCTGCTCCAAAATATCAGTGGGAGGATGAGAGTTGGATTTGAAACATGTTCATGTCCTTCACCCTTGTTTTGTTTTTTTTCCCCCACACCTTGTTGATAAGGAACAACAAAACATCTTGCAATTAATCTCACAAAGCTAACTCTTGTAACCATTTCTTAAGGTCTTTGGAAAGATAGCTATCTTACAGAACAGGGAAACCCAGGTATGGAAGGAGGTAAAATCACACTGAAGGAGATGTTAAAAATCAGTACGAGAACCCCAGCAGTGCTACATCTCTCATGAACTGAGCTTCAGGCAGAATGGAGAGTTAGCAAAAAGCTTCAACGGACACTAGAAGGAAAGGAAAGGCTCTTGGTTCATAGGTCTTTCATGGTTATGTTCTGAGACTCTGCAGCAATAAGAGGCAATTTCAAGAGAATGAAGCCCCACATCTCAAATTCTGAAGTAGCAGTGAGGCAGGAACACTTGCATTTCTTTCAGCTTGCTGGTTTATATATATTATAAACAAAGTTGAGTTTCTTAATACATGGATAAAACTCCATTCTGCATCCTTTATATTTATGTGGCAATATGGTCAAAATTCACCCCAAACTGTATTATAAATAACTATGCTGTTCTTCTTAAGCTGATAGGAAATAAGGTAGGAAAGTTGATTATCCCTTTGGAAAATGCAATGAACTGTCATAATTAGAGAAAACAAAACCAGGGCTGTCAATTGGAAAACCGGGTAAGGCTTGGTAGGGACACTAAACCTTTCCTCCTCTTCCACTTCAGTGTGTTAAATATAACTGGTTAATTAAGAAGCCCATTTCTTTGCCTAAACCTAAGGCAGAACCACGAGCTAGACTTAGAAGCCCAATCTACTCTGCTCCCCCAAAGACAGAAACCAAACAAAATCATTGTATGTTTTTTACGTACTGATTTGTCACCCACCAATCAGGACCATTGGCCGGTTTTTCATCTGGGAAATGTTAAACATGCCTAGAAATAAAATAAGGAACACATAAAAATCCTGGCTTTTTAGGCTTTAAGTCATGCATCTGGTTTACATATTTAGTTTTCTGCTCTTCACAGTGCAACCTGCATGCTAGGAAAAACAAAGCTCAGTAAAGACCAAGGGAACTGGAGGAGGGGGAATCCAGCGTGGTACAATTTAAAACTATAGCTGCCCGAGTCTCCAGGCATCCAGCTGCTATGGGTCTATCACACTGCAGAGCCCTTTCCCAGAAAGCTTGCCATAATGTGAATTACAGTCTACCTACTACAGAATTCAATCAATTTGAGACTATCTTGTCTCTAACAATGGTATTTGACTGTTCTAGTTCTATAGATAAGCTGTGAAGAAGTGTTCCAGTTCAAAGAAGCTAAATCACAGAAAGCCCCAGGGACAATACTGAGATTAACACAAATTGAGAGAAGACAGACAACGTCAGGTAAATGCTGCCGATGGCAAAATGCCTTTAGTAGACTCTTCCCCATCCACCCCCTGCTTTTCCAAACCAGAATTCATAAATAACTGGTCTACAAATAAAGGAACCAATCCCTCCACCCCTTACCCTTAGGTTTGTGAGGCACTATTTTATCTGGGTCAGACCAACGTACTTTGCAAATTAGTCTATGCTTAGATTTAAAAGCTACCTTTAAATTTGTTTCACACATTAGGAAAAAAGGGAAAAACCTACTGTTATTAATCTGTCATAATCTGCAAGAAAACAAAAGGGCCAAAGCGTATTTTTAGTGTATAGGGGACTAATCCATGACCATAAAACCAGTTCATGTACAAGAATTCAGCATTCCCAGCTGGAGCCAGATTACAAAAATACAGTTAGGTTCAGATGTGAATGTTTATATCAATATAAATTCAGGAAAGATGAATACAGCCTGAGGATGTGACAGCATCATCATGGACCTTGTGTCATGACCTTATGCAGAGCACTAGATGAGTACCCACAAATTCCTGCATAGTGAAAAAGAGATCTGTCACTTCTAGAAACACGTTAATGCAGTACTTGGACTGACAGCTCCATTTAGTCTTAGTACTTCTTTTACAGCAAACTAATTAAAAAAAAAGGGATCCAGTGCAACTACTTAGCTTTACACTTTGCTGTTGTTGTCAGCAGTGGTATTCGCATCTATTTGAGAGCAAAAGTCAGTCTGAAAGTCTTTCAGACAGTCTGGATTCTAACTCCCATGGAAGGTTACAGGTACCAGGACATTGTTTTCCCTATCACTGCTGTCATTTCTCAAGTACAACGAACATACCAGCATGCTGTTTCTTTTTTCTGCCCACTGCTGCTCCAATAATTTGAATCAACTGTTCCTCTGAGGCACCCGACCGTAGGTGATCCCTCAAGGACACTTCTGAATTCCCAAAAAGGCACACCTGCAGCCAACCCAGGGAAGCAGAAGAGGAGAAATGAGAAAGAATAAAATAAATTACTTTTACAAATATTTTGTACTAACCACAGAGTGAAGAGCTTTGAAGAGGTCTACCGTATTGAAGGGAACATTTATGGAGATTGTTTTCTTTATCTCTCCTCATGTACACGCAGACAGCCTGGGATGTTTATGCAGCCTAAGCTCATTGGGCCTTCAGGCTGCCTTGGTCATCTGACACTAGGCAGCAGCACAGCTGTTGTCAATATCAGGTGACAATGCCTAAGTGCCAATTTTTAATTGAAAACTTTAATTTTCCCCCAGAAACTGCCAGTTTCAACGTGGCAGGAAATGGCTATCCCTCCTTGTTCTACGGTCATTGAGCAAATGTACAGGCTGCTCTTGAAGGAGAAGAGTTACAAGTTGTTTGGGAAACAAGACAGGATCCTTGTGGAATGCAAAAGCCAAGCCCTCACAGCTGCTTGGACCCTTTTTTAATGGGAAATCATCTGCTTGTCACATGTTTAAGATGATTCTGAATCAAAGATTAGAATAAATATTTATATTTACTTGCCTTGCAACCATGTTTTACAACTGAAGTTAACTATGGTAACCAAAAAAAAGGTGACATCACATCTCCCTAACAGCCTGACAAGATGGAACAAGAACACATACAGGATAAATAAGCAGGAGCTAGCTGGTAATAATAATGCATCTTTACATCCCAGCTACTTTTAGGGGATGAATTTCAACACTATTTTCACTGCATGAAATCAAAGAGAATCCTGTTTCACTACCAACCTTTAGGTTCCCATCTGCTGTTATCCTCAGCCGATTGCAGGATCCACAGAAGTGCTCTGACATGGAGGTGATAAAGCTGATTTGTCCCTGGAAATGTGGCACCTTGTAACTCTAACGAAATGCAGAGAAGAAAAAAAAAACAGAGTCAAATACAGACTCCTAACTTTTATAGCTCCACTTGCCTAAAGACCAGAAAATCTATTTTAACGTAGATTTTCTTCAGCCCTAAGATCATATCAAAGAAAAAAAAAGCAAAATCAGTTTTGTCAGGTGTTCAGTCTATTCTGCCCTGTTTCTGGAAATTTCCAAACTTGTTAAATGCTTGCTCTTGTAGTTATCTTGTAACTAACAGGTGATGCCTGTAGAGAGCATGAGCTAGAAATTCCCCATTTGACACTGTACACTCTAAAGCAATAGTTTTTTCACTGAACAACTGTTCCATCAGGATTGTTAATGTGCAGACGTAGACCGACAAAGTTTCAAAAGCTGTAAATACAGGCCTGGCATTCTTTATATCTGACTGAAAATACAGGTAGAAAACACATTGTATTTATAAAGGTAAAGACTATGACTAGCACTTAAGAAGCACCAAGTCTCATGAAGGCAGCTTGACAAAAACCCAAGAGTTACATTGAGTATTTATTACTTTGGTTGTCAGATATCAGTGCTGAACTTGTGAGCATTTGGGGATTTGGGGCAGGGAAGGAATGGGGGCATGTTTCACATGTTCTCTGTCCAACCCCACCTTGGCTGTGCTGGAAGTCTCACAGGGTAATTTCTCCAATTCCGGCCATCGCTGTTTAATTGTATCAAGCATTTCTTTGTAGCTCACCATCTTCTTGAAGTTCCATTTATTGCCTAGAATTAACAAAACCAGCCTAACTTTAGACTGTGGACTTTATTTTCTTAATTAGCAGAGAACCACCTTCACATTCTCCATGTCTCATTTTAGCTGTAGGTGTCCCAGCCCCATCTAGTCCTTCTACAGCTTATCGAGGGAAGAAGATAAGCTGCAAAAGATACAACATAAAACTTCAGGCAATTCGTAATTCCCTCAAAGAGCTTATCAAAACCTCCAGAGACAAGTCTATGGGGTGAATATCCACCAACCAGCCCACTTCTGTCCAAGAAGAATCTCAAAGCAGCAGTACTTACCATCAAAGGGCATGTATTCTATGAACCGCACGTCAAGGGGCAGATCCTTTGTGAAATCCACAAAGTCCAGCACTTCATCCTCATTGAAGCCTCGCATCACCACACAGTTCACCTGCAGGTAAAGCAGACACCTGAAATTAGTGAGCAGAGTATGACTTTCTTTCCACTTACACAAGGTTTCATAGTCCTTGCAGAAGGCAACATAGCTAGAAATAACTTCTTTTTTTGAAAGAAAAAATGATGAGAGAAGTTGGCAGGATTGCAGTGGTATGGATGATCATTTCTGCCTAACTCAACCTAGTTTTTACAGCCAACCTAACTAAAGTTGTTCAAGTTGTCTTGCTACAAGGAAAACTAATAGAAAAGCCAGGTAACACAAACATCGTCTTACCCATCTAAGGTATGGCTGCTTTTACTGTTTAAAATGACAACTCCCCTCCCCAGTTCTACACTGTGTGGCTTCTGTAGAAGTACTGGCAAGTTACCTTCCACAGCACTCTCCACGGCAGATCATAGGCAAATTCCCTGGACCAGGAAGTGTTCACAGCACACTCCATAACCATAGGCTACAGGATAACTAGCCCGGCCTTCCTCCAAAAGAGAGGTTAACACTGAGTTTTCCACACATTTCTCATAAACATATGAGAATGTTTGCATTGGAGCCTTAGGTCCTCTGTGCTATATCTGAAGAACAACTGAGAGCTGTGGAGTTGCTAAAACACTTCAGTTAGCAAGGCAGCCTTGTATGTCCACACATCACCTATCACAGTTCTTAAGAGCTTTCACGAAAGCCTAAAACCTTGTTTAATTTCCAATGTTTTTCACAGCTGTATAGCCGAAGCCACTTACACATAATAGAACTTCCACAGCACTGGTGAAACTGAAGGGAACCACAGCTGCAGAACTGCAAACAGCTGAGTTAGGGTGAAGTTTCATGTTGCAGTGAAGCTGGTCTACCTGCACCCTCGAACTTGCTTTCCCTCTCACATTGGCACTCAAAATAGTCTGCTATAAGAAGCTAAAGGAGAAAAAACAGGAGAAAATAATGTCTTTTTGTAGGGCAGTTCCTGCCAGTTAACTGCCTTGGCCAGATTAAGAGCTGGGTCAGACAAATGCCAATTGAAGAGAGAGGGCAGGAGGAGGCAGGTACAGAGCAGGGCCATCCTGTGGTGACATAATCAGGCTGAGGCAGTATGAACTTGCACCCCCAGCTGCACAAGGAGGAGGTATGAATTATCCTCGTTACTTCTTGATGTGATCTTCATGTTTTCTCTCCAGTTTCACTATGAGTTATCCATGGGGTGGGGTGCGAGGTGAGATGGAATATAATAAATTCCTTATCAGGTGAACTGTACACATGGTAAAACACAAGTTTCAGAGTAAATAAACACTGTATTTACCTTAACGGGATGGTAGCCAAGTTCAGTGGCTTTGTGGATTCCTTCCATTACCTTGTGAAAGCCTAAGATACAAAAAGAGTGAAAAATAATTTTTATTGTTTCAAAGCAGAGTGCAAAAGGTGGTTATTAAGTACAAGACAAATAAAAACCAATCTGATTCAATAGGCAGGGCTGCAAGTAAGAAGAGATGCAAATAAAGAGACTTTAATTATACCCCCCCTCACAACCTGCAAAGACCACCAGTGTTACTGTGCTCAAGTCATTGATATCAATATTTAACTGGTATATGAGTAATCAACAATACTGGTATGGTTTTTTACATCTTTGGATATCCATATATTATTAGCACATGATTCTCCACTTCCCTGTAAGTTAGCTTTCCTTGTGTTACATTCTTCTTAAAGGGAGTGGAAAGAATGTATGAACTGCCTCCAGATGCAATGAAGAAAGAATAATAAATTAATGTTTATTTTATAGTAACGGCTTGTGTCTTTTCTACAATGGCAGAATTTCGCTGTTCGGGATCAGACAGCAATGTTGCTAAGTGAATTTTAAAAGGATTTTTCTAAAGTACATTTGGGGTGGAGTGGGTTTACGAACAAACAAAAGCCCCTTGATTCCCTGTTCAACCCTGGCTACAGATGTAATTGGCTTCCCAAAGCTACTGACTGTGCATTAGTCAGAAGATCAGAGGCAGCATTTTTCAGGATCATCATTTTTATGACTAAACATGGGAAATCAGTGAACAAAATGTGGCAGGGAGTAGAGCATTTAGGAAAGCAATTCAGTTGGCCTTAGACCCTTGAAAACAAATGAAAGATGTCACAAACTACTTCAAGGAATGAAGTGGCCAGTTTCATTCTACCATTTAGTGTGGCCTACACCTGCCAGCTGCTCTCAAGCACAAAGATAGTTAATTTAGGGCAAGTATCTTTGCCCCTACACAAACCTCTTAAAGCTGGAAGAAAAAAAAAGCAACGATGCAGTTTTAGAATTCCAAAGTCATTTAGGAAAGCCTCTTAATGATCTTTTTGAAACCACCCCTTCCATCAACTTTGTTTAAAGTTAAGACCTTTCATCAAGACATCAATTTCATACTTGGCATATTATTCCCTCCCTGCCACACTCAGCAGCTGGCAGAGAACAGAGGTGAGCAAGAATGAGACAGCAAACTCCCGAGCTCTGGGCACACATTTCTGGTGAGTGCTCAGCTGCTCGCCCCATGTTTGTGAATGCCTCTTCTACCCTGGAAGTCCATCACTCTCCTTTCCCTATCTATGATCTACTGGAAACTCAGATTCTCTAGTGAACAGATCATAGCTTCACTATTCTGTAAGTGCTTTAGCAGAAAAAAGCAGTAACTCAATAATATTCTGTGCATACTTAATATTGGATGCATCCAAAATCAGAAAAAAAAAGGAAAGAGACAAAAATTTCACTTCACTCCTCTCTGGCTAGTAAAGGCATCATAAAACATGGGCACAGGAAAGCACAAGATACAATTATTTAATAAGCTAGTTCTAATGCTAATCCTGGCTGCAAAAAGAGTGGTGAAGAGCAAAGTTATTTCACACAGTGAAATAACTCTTGCAAGCAACTGTTTGAAGTTATGGCTTGTCACCCTTCTCAATCACCACCTACTTTTGCATGTGCCCAGAAGTTTCCAGCACCTGTGGCAGATCTCATTCCAATTAAGCAAGATTGCAGGCAGATTGTGGCAACAGAGATAATGACACTGCTGTAAGCACAACTCAGAGCTATGAATGGGATCAAAAATCTCTGTAACTGCTCAGAAAATCTTATGTGTGACCTCAGGATTACAGAAAGGAGGAACTCAATGTAACTAAAAAGGCCAGGAAACAAACACTTCTCCTCTTTCACCCAATGAAAAATTTCAGTATTTTCATCATATTTGATCTCTTCTGAAGTCAGAACTTTAGCCAGCTTTAGAGTACAGAGAATCTTAGAGCCATCCAGAAAAACCCTATGTGGAACAAAACCTCCCAGCATTTAATCCTTGCAGGAAAAAAGGCTTCAGGCCTACGTGTAATGATACAATTACAGTACATCATTACTTCATTTTTCCTTGTATGAAACACACACACACAAAAAAGGACAGGCCATGAAACAGGTTAGACTGGCTACCTGCATGACAGCATTTTTCATTTGTTCATCCCTCAGAATGTGGTAAATTGAGAGAAGTAGAAATATTATGGTACTCTGAAGTGCTTTCACACATCAGTGAAATCTCTGATGATCTCACAGTCATTTTGTCTATCCCAACCATTTGCAAGCAGGAGCAGATGTGATGCAGGGCACCTGCACCAAAGATACACATTTTCTGTGTCTTCTTAAAACCCTAGACTGACTTTCCAGCAAAACAGAGAAATTATTCCAAGTTTCTCAAGTTCCTGGTAAGCTCCATAAACAGAAGCCACCTTTACTTTCCAGAGAAGTTATCAGCCTGTAGGAGTCCAAGACTAGGAATCCCTCTCACCTTAGAGCTATATCTTGTTGCCTCTGGAACTGCCACAGGAGACAGGGTAGCTCAGTAGGGCAGGCACTCTATTCTTTGCTCATTCCATACTTGGAAATCTCCTATTAAATAAAAACCCTCAGGAAAAAAAAAAAGTATTTGACATAATTTCAGTCTTTAACCTTAACAAAAGAAAAAAAAATCCTCAGGAAAAAAAAAAAGTATTTGACATAATTTCAGTCTTTAACCTTAACAAAAGAAAAAAAAGAAAAAAAAATCCAAACCAACAGAACTCAATGTAACTATTTTTACCTGATCTCTGCTTAGAAAAAAAAAAAATCTATGATTTGGAGACTTTTTTCTCCTCTTTAAAAATATGGAGTAATAGAAATTTCCGTGTTCATTGTCTATGCTGTTCAGTTGAGCAATTTCTCTCTTTGTTGATAAAAGATCTTTTTTTCTTTAAAGGGGGAAGAGAGTATTTATATAAATAAAAATTACCTTCATCCTCTAATAACTTTCAGTTTACCTTATAAGCAGCACATTCCTAACAGCTTCTAATCACATATGAAGATCTCTGGCCTTACAATTCAGGAAGCTGGAGGCTCACGTTTGCCCCTTCAGTGGCAAAAGAAAGGCTTGTTCCTAATGAATGTCACAAACCAGGTAATACCCAAACACAGAGAGCAGAAGGAAAGAGCATAGTCAACACCTGTTTGTGATTAGATACTCCCAAATACCAGTCTGGGAGCCAACTGTGCCATGACACAACCAGATTAATGCAATAGCCTACCCTGGAAGGATAAGGCTCCAGCCAGATTTATGACAGGAACTGATTTCTGTACCATGACACAGAAACCTGAAGCACAGCTCCCATAGAGACTGTTGACAAGGACATCTTTCTGCACCTGCCAGCAGAACTTCAGTTTGATAGCAGCGATTCAAATGCTGACATTACTTCTCACAGTATTCCAGATTTCTACAATCCTCTCCCTACATCTATCTGAGGCTGTTGCACCATCTGGTGGCTACTTAGAGGTTTTGTCAGAATTAGATGTTCACAGACTGCTGAAGTTACATTGCTGGACAGAAGGAGAATGATACAACACCAAACCAGTTTTAGTTTGGAAGGCAGCCCAACCATGAAGCTGAGCTCTGTGATCACCTTTAGGATTCATTTAAACAAGAATCTGCAACACTGGGCATATCCAAGCATTTTTTAAATTTTATTAGGAATTACTTGCTCAGTAAGAGAGAAGTTAAAGAGCCAACAGCCCTCCTCAAATTACCTCAGGCAAATTACAGCCCTCCTCAAATTACCTCCTATCAAAAAGTAGTGGATACAGAACATCACTAACCACAAGTGAGACCACTGCTAGCACACCCCAAATATAACTTCCAGAAACTGCCACTATTAATGACAAGAAGTTCAGTTCTTGTGGCATCTTTGACCCCAGATGGTATAGCAGAAACATTTGGTTTTTTTGAACAGTATTAAAGAAGAGCAGCACACAAGACCAACACAAGATTTGGAGAGTCCTCTTGAGATCTATGACTAGCCAGTTATTGATTATATGACTAACCACGACTAACTGTGGTGAGCTGCGCATCTTCTACTTCACCAGCTCCAATGAAATGGGCTCTACCTGCCTAAGCACTGCAGGAAGAAGGAAAAAGTGTCACTATTGAATAAGCTAGTACAGACCACTTTTCTCAGTCTCAGAGGATAGCAATTCACTTCCCTACCAAAGTGACTGACTGAAAGATACAGTAAGCAACTCACAACATTCCTGCAAGTATTAACACAGTTGCCTTAGAAGACAAGTTTGTACCTTTCCTTCGGACAATGAACTCAAATTTAGCTGGCACCAAAGTATCCAGGCTAATGTTAATGGCATTCAGTCCTGCCTCCTTCAGCCGGGGCAGCAGTCTGGTTAAGTTGATCCCATTGGTTGTGACAGCAATGGTTTTCAGCCCTTCTAGCTTGTACAGTTGACCTAGGAAATAAAAAGTAAGAAGAACACTTTAAAGAAGTAGTTAAAATATAAATTACACAGAAAACCCAAAACATTTGTGAAACAAAGGAAAAAGTATCACTGAAGGTGTGAAGAAAATGTGGACACTTCAGGGTTTCCGCCTTCTTCCAGCTGTACTGGTTTAAGAGACCAATTTTAGCACAAATCCATTTCAAAAGGTATGACAGACAGCAGTTTATTGCAAGCAAAACTGGTGATACAGTTCTGTTTTATTAAAATGCACACTACTTTTGTTCTTCATTTCTCAGAGTAAATATCTACTTTATTGTTGGAAGGCAGCCCCTGATTTTGTGTACTTTCTTTTCCTCATCCACCTTTGCAAACTGAATTTTATGTTCTGCAATAATAATAAGCAGCAAGCCATCCCTTTCACAACTGACATCTGACCTAACTGTTTATTTAGCAACACTTATCCTACAACGTTTTACCAAAAACCAGTTCTAACCCAGAGGTAGCTGCCAGCAGTAGTGACTTTAAACTTCTGAAAAAAATACCACATGCAGTCCCAACTAAACAGGAAAAGGTCAACATACTAGACTATTACAGAGAATCCAAGGCAACAACATCCAAAGGGACAAAACATTTGCACTTGACAACTGAAATATTTCCATTACCAGTGGTAGCCTGGCCAACCGGAGAGTGCTTACGCAAGACACTAAAAAATGGCTAACAAAAGAAAACAGTGTAAGAAACAGTTAATATCATGAGACTAAGATTTAGAAAAGAGCTGCCTCCTCATAAGCCAAATGCAGAAATCCACAGCATACCAGATCTCCAGAGATCAAGATTTCAAACCTCCAGTTATCAGTACAATAACAAATAAGAAAAAAACCCTCATAAACAGCTTGCAGAAGCAGAGCCACAGAAAAGTAATTTACTTTGGTTTTTCCTCCCTCCCTCATAGTCTCCACCCTACCTCCACCCTAATTATTTAAGAAATATTTGAAGAACCCGTACTCTTGAGGCAGCTGTAATTACAGCACAAATATTTCATAGTCCCTTCTTCCCTCACTATTTTACCTCTATTTGTTCATGTTGATAAGGGCTTTATTTCTGCTTTATCTCATTTCCCAGCTCTTTTCAAAATATTCACCCCAAACTGAGTCCAGAACACTGGAATGGGTCAAGCTAGGTCACAGCAAAGATGCTGAAGTTTACAGTAGCAGCATTTTGGAACATGATTAAGAGCTCCATAAAGACATGAGGTTGTAGGGAAAGAGCAATCTTTACTAAGAGAAGTTTTTTCCTGGCCTTCACCTCTCAAAATCCTCCTAAATGACCAAGAAAAACCTCTTCCTACAGGATAAGTGCTACTGGCTCAATTTTGCCAAAGATTATTTAACACTATCACCAGCAGTCTAATCTTTGTGAGAGTAAAAGATACACACTGCAGCCAGAGGATAGTTTAGGAACATCACTACTTTTATTTACAGCCTCAGAACGCACAAAATGCTCAACACCTCAGAACAACTGAGAAAAAAAGTCTAGGGGCCATACAGGCTTCATTGCTCAAAATGTAAAATGAATAAAGGTATTGAATAAAACTAATGACATTCTGCAGCCAAAAATGGAAACATTTTTAAAAAGTAGCACCAGCTGATTAGGTCAGCCCAGGTAGCAGATGATGTCCATGCATCTTTTTCCTCACCAGACAGGGCAAGATACAGGCTGAGGCACTGGAAATACACTAATACATGGAATCACCTGTAGTAACAAACTGGACAGTAGGTAACTGAGAAATTAGAGATGGAGGCTTAACACTAACACCAACAAGCTAAAAAGGACCAGTCAGAACACACTACCAAGTATAACCTTCACAGTGTCTTGGTTTCTTGGCTTGTTGACCTCTAAATTCAAAAGGAATTAGAGACTTCATAACTTTGTAACTCTCCTTGTACCTGTATTAAATCTGTTTGCTTTAGCACCAATCAGCACAAGCAAAGGCAACTGACAAAAACTACCAAGTAGAAAAGGAAACAGAACTGATGCTGTAAGTCCATAGCATGAAGCTAAAACTTGTATGTCAAGCTTGAGCCATGAAGTAAACCATTTTACATGTACTTTTTCCTTTAGGATAAGAAGCATCTTCTTAAATAGACAGTTTTCTTACATATTCTCCTCCAACCATTTCCTTAACTGTACTTCTCCTGACTGTGTCCAGAAAAGGTGTGTATATTTCCTAACACATCAACTAACAAGTATAACCTACACCACTTCACTCTTGAAATGGGTATGTTGGTATAAAAAGTCATCCAACAGTCCATCCTCCACCCCATGGGAAATGATTTTGTCAGTGCAGATGCGTACTCCTCAGACTACTAATAATAAACAGCTACCACAGAGTTTATATCCGGTGCTTATTTAAACTTTGAGTATCTCAAAGGAGATGGATTCTACATTCCACTATCAGCTGCTTCAGAGAAGTCTCAAACATATGTTTTCAGCAGTCCCCAGGACATAATTTAGCTTTCAGCAAGTGTTAGATGCTGACTCATAGTTTATGTATGTGCATCCGTTAAAAGATTTAAAATAATCTAAAGAACTGTAGAAGGTCTCTGAATAGCATGGTCTCCTACAGTAGTTTCAAATCACATCTGTTCATTGAAACAACTAAAAAACTTGAATTTGAGTATTAAAAAATTTGGTAAAAGAAATCTAGCATTAACATTTTTGAGCTTTACTGGTATTTCACAGACCATTTATAGTTTGAAAAAAGGCTTGCTAAAAATAAACTTAGCTTAAACCTCAACCCAATTCAGAACCTGAGATATCGTAGCCAGATTCTCTAAAACCACCTAGAAAACCAGAATAACTCTATCCCAGATCAAACCAGTACATTACGCTAAGACAGCTTCAATAAAGGTGCTTTACTCAAATTCTGCAAAAGACATTTCTGGGCTTGATTTTCCTTCAATGAGTTTTCCTATAGTTATTACACTGAGCTATTCAGTTTTGAGTCTCTTATCTTGATCCCAGACTGGGACACCATAGAGTAACACCAAAGTCTGAGAAAACAGGAAGTGTTTGTAGACCTAATTCAACAATTTTCAACAGGCCTTAAAAAAACCCAGCCAAACTAATACAAATCCACAAAAGAATGAACTAATACAACAGGACAAACATCTTAACATCCCTTACCTTCACCCCAAAATCATGATTGTTATCCATTAAAATGATCACTATGAATCTGTCAAAGTTCAGCTGTGAACAGGAACACGGGCGGAATAATGAACACCCAGTGGTTCAAAAAGATCCATTTCTCTCTTTCAGGCACAAAAATAAACCTTTGAGAATTTTATCATTGGAATAAAGCAAAACAAAAAGATGTCTATCCTTCCAGTACCAATACTTCTGGATTGCAGCAATACAACAATGATTTTGCAGTAACCTGACTACTCCACTTAGACTATCAACATCAGAACAGCTGTGTTGAGTACAAGCCATCAGCTACCACTGATAAATAAAAAAGGTGCCTACAATACTCTAGGAAAGAAAGTTCTGCACTGAACTGATGACATGGTTGATTTCAACTTGTTTTCATGCCAATACTATATGCTGAACAGCAAAGCTTTATTGTATTTTAAATTGCAACCTAATTTATAAATCTAGTTCCCTTTTACAGGAGCCAATAATTATACCTATTACCAGTGGAAAGAATCTAATATCTTGAAAGAAACGTGTCTCTTGAAAGGCATATAGCTCCCTCAGTACTAAAACAACCCCAAATCCATCATGCACGGGCAAAATGTTCTAGACAATGATATTTCAGAGTACCAAAATGTTAGTGCAATTTCAGAACTCCTCACAATCAAAGTTCGAGGTGACACACCCCAGCTCAGTCCAGTCACAACTTTTCCAGCTATAAACAGGTCAGTTCTACAAACTACAACAGCTCTGCTGCTTCCTTTGGAAGGTCGTCTTCTTTGGAAAAGGTCTTCCAAATCCTGAACAAAACAGAGCAGAGCCAGAGACCAACTGCTTTCTGCACAAAAGCTCACTGCATTGGTAGGCAATCTCCCTTCTTTCAAGACCTACATATTCCACATAAACCCTTTCTTATCTTCAGTACTTAGAAGAGTGTATGTCCAGAAACAGACAAGTTCAATTGTCTGCAATACACCAAAGTGCACCCCCCTACACAGCCTTAATCTAATACATTGCCACTACACAGATCTACTGCAATTTTCTTAACATATGCGACTTCGGACAGAGGAAAAAAGCACCTGACTCAAGAGAAAAGACTCAGGCAGAGTCATTTAACACAACACCAATCAAAGCAGATAGACTTCTAAAATTTACCTTCCATTGAAGTAACAGTCTTCATCAATAACTGTAAAAACATAGGTTTTTTCACCATTCCTTATTAAGCACAAGCAAGCGACATCTGTTATCAAGGTACCAAAACAAAACCACAAAAAAACCACACTCCTAAAAAACCAAAAAGAAAGCTTGTTTTGTATGTAAGCACATATCACTTGTTCCTCCCCAGTGAGGACCTGGTCATGTAAGTTCTTGATTTTTCACCCTCAGGCTGCATTATTGCAAGCTACTGTAGTAGATGGTGAATATGAAAAAAATGCTAAGTTCAGCTGGTATAATATAAAGACACGTAAGCTCCATCCAAGCAACAGAGCAGAACCAGAAATTTTCTGAAAGGTATCTTGCATTCCACAATGTTGGGAAAAAACACTCTGATTAAATGTGTAATTATTCTTCTGATGGCCAGACTGTGTCAGTAGATAGCTGTAAGTGCAGTTCTTGGATCAACATGTACCAAGTCACTCTGAAACACTCTGTACTGATTTGGAACTCACCCACAATATCCACCACATCGGGACGGATAAGTGGCTCTCCACCTGTCAGTCGGATCTTCTCCACACCTTCTTTCACAAACAGTCTGGCTAAGGTGATTATCTCCTGGGCAGTTAGTAGCTCTGATTTTGGAGTCAGCTGAACACCTTCCTCAGGCATACAGTACTGACCTGAAACAAAGATTACAGAAATACATGGGGCAAAAAATAACCAGCAGCAATTAATCTAATATTGATGGGCAAAATGCACCAAGGGCAGCTGTCTTTAATGAACGTCAAATGACACCAACTGCGCAAAAATTTTACAAACAATCTCCTAACAGTTTCCTGGTTTCCTTCAGAGGAAAACCCAAGATTAATTTGATGTGCATCAAAATTACAATGGATCTACTTTAAAGAAAAAGTGGATCTTATTTCTATCTAACCTGCATGCAAACAGAGACACCAAGTTCAACCAGCAACCACTGGGAAGTCACTACAGACTTTACATACGTAATTGTGGGAATGCCCAGGTATGAGCTCTCCTGCCTACGGAGACTTTGGGCACACAAGCATCATTATAAAAACCATACCAAGTCTGATAAAAGATCTGTCACTTCCACCTGTCTCTGGCAGATCCCTAGGCTTGCTCTTGGTTCCCCATCCCACCAGTAGCTCAGCCCTAATCAGTCTCTATCTGTCCTTTATTGTTACTTTGTGAAGACAAGAAACAGCACAGCACCAGCACAGCAGTAATACCCTAACCCAAACCTTGGCCTTTGCACAGTACGTGCAGAGGAGCCTTGTGCAAGGAACCAGCAGACACTTACACCTGAGGTTGCATTTCTCAGTCAATGAAATTCGCAAGTAATTGTGCTGCCGCCCAAAGCTGTCTGTCAAAAAAGCAGAGAATGGAGCAGCATGTTCCAGTACAAAGCGTCCTCTTCCTGAGCTTTGTAATTCCTGCAACAAAAACAAGCAAGTGTTAAATATTTGAATAGTTACCCTGCCAACTTGCTGTATAAATATCAACTTTGAACTCAACTGTTAATTATTATTCCATTCCTCCCCACATAGACAGCTGCCCAAGGAAAACCACCATCAAAACTGGCCATTTATTGATTAAGTTTCACACCCTACACAATTCCATTTCTACAATTTTCCCTGTGCATTTTAAGATACCTGTCTCTGCCACAGGTGCTTCAGGCTTTTTGTGCAGAATAGAAAGTGT
Source organism: Lycocorax pyrrhopterus obiensis (assembly GCA_014706295.1). Taxonomy (NCBI): domain Eukaryota; kingdom Metazoa; phylum Chordata; class Aves; order Passeriformes; family Paradisaeidae; genus Lycocorax; species Lycocorax pyrrhopterus. The sequence continues at coordinate 29,709,900 of JACSVZ010000004.1, read as the reverse complement.
TTCTGTTCAACTGTCTGTCTCTTGCCAGAATCAATGATCCAGGATCACCTACGCTCACTACAGCCCTTGGGTAAATGAAATTATATAGAAGGGGCCCTTCCTGCACTTCAGCACAAGAGAACCAGAAGCTGATGAAACACTGCATCTCTGCTTGTGTTCCTACCATATTCCATGTGCAATATTAACATCTTCTTAACAGCAAAACTGAATTATTGCTATATACAATTATGTTTCATGATGTCTGCTCCAAAAAGATTTCCAACAAAGTCTTCCTGCCTAAACCCATGACAGAATACTTCCAAAAGGCTTATTCCAGTTAAAAGATGACAAATAACACAGAGTGGAACCGGAAGGGAAACGTGTGATTCAGAACACCTGTTCAAAGTGAATAAAAAAGGTCCGAATTTTAAAAATTTCTTTATTAACTGTCATGAAGTGAATATTACAAGTGATTTCTGCTTACAATTTTGGGGTTTTTTTTAAAGCACAATGTAATATATTCTCAAGCAACATAATTTTTAGGAAGTATGAGTATTTGCTCTCTAGAATGAGGGCATAAGAAGGATGAGGACCTGCTGGAGCAAGACCAGATGAGGCCACAAAGCTGTTCAGATGGCTGGAGCACCTCTCCTAAGAAAACAGGCTGAGAGAATTGGATTTGTTCAGTCTGGGGAGGAGACCGCTTTGGGGAGACATTATAACACTTTCTAGTACCTAAATGGGACTACAGAAGAGCTGGAGATGGACTACTTACAAGGGCCTGTAGTGACAGGACAAAGGGGAATGGGTTTAAACTGAAAAAGAGTAGATTTAGATATTAGGAAGAAATTCTTTACTGTGAGAGTGGTGAGGCACTGGAACAAGGTTCCGAGAGAAGTTGTGGATGCCCCATCCCTGGAAGCATTGGATGGGCTTTGAGCAAGCTGGTCTAGTGCAAGGTGTCCCTGCCCATGGAAGGGGGTTGGAACTAGATGATATTCAAGGCCCCTTCCAACCCGAATCATTCTAGGCTTCTGTGATCACATTAGGTATCAAAATAAATACTGCAAATAGTAGCTGCAAACGAATACAGTTCAAGTTTGTATCAAATAACTTAAAAATATCAGTACCATCAGTGCCAGAACTGTTGATTATAGCAAGGTCTAAATGCAGGGAGCCCCACTGCCTTTAGCCCCTGACTTTCAAATTACGGTGTTATAGCTCTATTTTTCTACACCTGTAAAGCACAGCTGAAACCACTCTGCTACTTTTGGAAAATATTTTGATACCTCAAGTGAAACTTACAGTAATTGAATCAACTCTTATCACAATACTGCAGAAAAGAAAGAGTTTACCAACATACTTTTATCAGCTGGTGGATACTTGGTTCAGGCACTACGTACAAACATCCACAAACAACATAATTCAAACTCTGCTAAGTATTTTCATCTACTACATCAGAGTTAAATTAACATTTTATAGGAGGTCAATTTGGTAACTCATGAATGAGGCCAGCTGCCTAGCATCACAAAATAAACCAGAGAAAAAAAAAATTTAAGGGAACCACCTTCACTGGGCCCTTGTTAGTTAACCACATACAGATACTTAACAGTCAGCCATGGAAACCAGGAGAAAACTAAAGGATTCCTGGACATACAGCAAATTTCGTATCTAGTGAAAAGTAAAAGCCATTTCTGTATACAGGGTGTTCACAAAGTTCAAGTGTGTATGTGTGAAACAGCTGCAGAATTGTGCCTCAAGTTGAAATTGTGCTGACTAGTCTTGATAGGCTGCAGCAGGCAAAGGATTAAATAAACTTTTGACATAAATTTAAGATGTAGAATGAGGAACCAGACAAAATGACACATTAGTGGGTATTTAAACTGCTTACCCAAGCAAAACTCATGACTCGTATCTAGTGAAAAACAGATCTGTGAAATCTCTGGACATACTGAAATCAGCATGTATGGGACTATGCCAAGGGACTGGGCAGGAACACACAGCCATCAGCTCCCTGGATCTGGTCACCAAAGGAGCTAATCCTGCACAGGATTTCTACACAGCCCTTGCAAGAAATCTAGAAACGGTCAGCTAGAGTATTGAACCACCCAGTTATGCTTCCTCAAAACACTTTATCCTGAAAACATTTCTAAGAAACATTTGTGGGTGGGCGGAAGCCACAGAGGACCCTCAGTGATCAAATCAGCCAGACAGCAAAGGTTTTGTGGGGAGAGACAACTTCAGCCACCAGCAGCCACAGCAATTTTGTTTCCAGCTATGCTAACACTATGCTGCTGCTAAACTTAAAAGCAGGAGCAGACGTTCTTGTCACGACAATCTTTTCACTAACCTTTAAACAACCCATCACACTTGATCCAAACCAAACAGCTTTGTAGTAAGACAAGAAGATCTCTACGAACACCCACAGCAGTGAGGAGCTAGAGAAGATAAAGGAGATACAAAGTGGCTGTTTCAAAGCCCAGAAAACATCTGTTTACCCCCGATAAAAATGCAGTAGTAGTTTTCACGGAATTGTTTTTCTGCCTGAAGAAAGCAATCCCTTTCAGTTTCAGGAGCCACAACAGCAGAGGCGTATGGGGTGCAAAGCCAGCCCTCCCGAGACCTGGCCTTCCCTCCCTGCTGCACCGAAAGTATCACTGGCAACCACTCTGCAGCCACACCCGCTGCTCACACACCTTCTTTCACCTCCGCTTTCTCCAGCACGCAGAATAAATCATCTGGTTTTTAAACAACCCGGGAAAATGCTCCAGCCTAGAGCTGTGCAGGTTGCTGTTGAGCTCTGCACAGCTTTAGTTTCCCAAAAAAATCCCAATTTGGGAATTCCTTGCTTTGACAGAAATGCTGGCTCTGTTCCACTTACTGTGTTTCTCCGAATACAAGCCAGGTTAACTCAAAGAGCCCAGGTAAATATCCAGACTTCATTTCTGCTTCTTCCCCAATTAGAAAACTCATCCCTGAACAGACTAAATCTAAGGATATTTTAAATCTGCCAAACTCAGAAAAAAACACAACACAAAAGTGTTTTTTCTTGAAAACTATGCTGCCTTCTGACCTGGTTGGATATCTGATTTTCTCCTTCCTATTGTTTTGGAAAGGTGTTCACATTTGAGAGGGAAAGCACTCCCAGGTTCATTATCTGAGCCTCTCTTGTGGGAGCCCTCCTCTCCTGTTTCTTTCTCAGTAACACTTTTTTGCATCTTTTTCAGGATCAGGCTTCCTTACCACTCCACTTAGAACAGTACAAACCTCCTGTCTCCCGGTTTCAGAATGTGCATTACAGGAAAAGAAAGAAAGGAAAAGTTGTCCTCACTGGAAGGACGGTAGGGGCAAGTGAGGGAGACTTTAATGCTTTTATGCAATGAAAGACAAAACTGCATACTTTCAAAGACAGTAATATGCTTAAAATAATTTCCTATTTTCAGGAAGGAGTCACCACTGGAGTGGGACACAGGAGACCAGTTCTGTTGCTGGTCTGTCATCCATCTGCATGGCTGCTAAGGTAGCTAAAGGTAAGGTAGCTAAAGTAAGGGGAATAACACTGCCCTTCATTAATTACTCTTAAGTGAACTGTCAAGAAGCAGCATTCAAAGAAGAGGCACTCAGCAAGAAATTGGTGTCAATAAACTTTAAAGTTTCTATTGGAAACAACTAATTCTTGCTGCAAAGTGGGTTTTAAAACAGGGGAAAAAATGTTTTACACAGCTACTAGAATGTCCTTCCATCATTTTCTTGTTGTGTACAGAAATGGGTTTGTCTGGGAGGGAGGAATGACAGGAGATGGAATTTTTAAGCTATTCAGTTTCTGACCAATTAGATTTCAGCACAGAGGAATTAGGAAATACCCATCAGTACCATCAGCCTAATCTCCAGCAGAAGTGGATCCTGTACTACCAAAACTGCCACTGCACCCAGCACTGACTCATATTTTTATCAATTTCACAAGAAAGGCCAATTATAAGAGATGAAAACTCAGCTGCCTTCCTGGTAACTCAGGGCAAGGATGAAGCATTCTCTCAGATTGTTGTGTAAGAAGGATTTCCTCAAGGGGAAGAACAGGTTGAGGTTGAACCGCATCACTTTATGAGAACTAGTGGAACAGAAAGAAAGCAAAAGCCTGCTACAGTTCCCATGCTACAGAGAAAGGGTTATTAGTTCTCTGAAGTAGGAAAAGGTGGATGGTTTCTGGTATTTTAACATATCACTGCCCAATCACATAACTTTTTCACTCAAAAGGGACGGCAATAACCCACAAGTCCCCACTCTCCATAGTCGACAGGAGACACTTCTGCACATTGGAGGAGTATGCCCTGTCACACAGTGTGCTTTATCTGATCCATGAAAAAAACAGGTTCTTTCTCTGGGCTGTCAATCACATGTTCTATACTAGTACTGAAAGAATGAGAGCTTAGATGACTGCACCTAGCAGCTACATTTTGACAAGCTGTCAACCCTTCAGACCTGACAATTCACCTGTGATTTCCAGGAGAACTCTTCTAACAATGAAGCAAAATTGGAAGCTGTCAGCAGAGGTATCAATAACCACCAGGAACACCACAAACTGACAGACACTAGAAAAGCTCAGTTAAACACAAGAGGGCAGACAACAGAACTCTTATCTACTAATCAAACTGAATATCAAGTACCATCCTTGCTCTACTCTTCCACTTTCACTTCATCCCCAGTGATATTTGTGCACTAGGAAACAGAAAAGCTTGCAGAGACTTCTGCACAAGCCTCAGGGATGAAGACAACCTGTGTACCCACGACACTGTTAGCATTGCTGCTGCACCCACTGGCTCATCAAGCTCCTGCAGTCCTGCTGGGTTTGTGCAAAACGCTGCTGTCTCAGTGTAGTACCTAACACTGCTGCAGCATCACAGACACAACTCAGCAAAAGCTCTTCTCTTTCATGCCTCACCTTTAGTGTCTTAGTCTGTAGGGAAGCGGTGACATAACGTCCTTGGTTCAACCTGGAAATCAGACAACCGCAGAGGCTGAAATGGGCCTAAGTAGGCCAAGTGCCAGAATGAGGTCTGAGCTGAGAAGTCCAAGACAAATGTTTTTGTGAGGGCTCAGCAGCTGCTGCCCAACAGCTGACCCCAAACAGCAGGCTACACTTGTGGGTACTGGCACAGAGAGCACCGCCCAGGCACTGCCACCGGCCACCCACAAAACAGAGAGGCAGCACACAGAGAGCTTCAGACACAACTGGCTGAGAATTACGGCCATATGAGGTCTTTCTGGGCAAACTGGGCTCTCCACTTTATCCCAGCACTGAAGGCTTCACTGTGGCCATAGAAATTTTCAGGTGGTTGTGTTTGGATTACAGGATCTACAAGAGCAGATGGAGAAAGATGAAGTGAAACTTTGTATCAAGACCCTTACTGGACATGATACATCTAGAGCAGAATTTAAAAAAAAAAAATGCTGATTTCCAGTTTTGTAGTAGAAATATGTCATCCTACATGATTGTTTTAATTCAAGAATACAATCTGGACATATATTATCATGGATACAAGATGGAAGGATGGCATCAAACTGTTAACTGTTAATTAGTGAAAAAAAAAAAACCAACCAAAGAAACACTTGTAAACAACCAAAGAAATGTGAAAATGCTGCTTTCAGAATGCCTGTTGCTACGTGCCCTGTTCTAGTCTCAGAAAAAGGAACTCCACTCTGTGCACATTTCCGGGACTGACAACTGTATTTTAAAAACCAAGATATAAACAAGTAAATTGTTCACCACACACTGCCAGTACAGCAGCTGTACTGACCCCACTGTCTTCAACCTAACCTAAAGACTTACAATGGATGGCCTTGGACACAGCCTCCCAGTTGTCTCTTGAAGCTCCTGAGTTAGAGTTCTTCCTACCATAGCTATAATGACCATTTTAAAGGGGACTGAAATACAGTCTAGTGCTCTCTTCTCGCCTTTGCACACACCCCCTTCCCCGAATTCTCAGGAAACTAATTAGAACCCATGATTACTTGCAGCTCCAGCACAGAAGACAGTCAAGCAGTATTCACAACTGTTTTGAATGTTTGAATGTTCTCTCATTTGAAAACACATTTCACTGTCCCTCATGGCTGTAACGCTAATTGCTCCTCTCTACAGATGAATCCCAGGAGACTGAGAACAGAAAGGAGCAATAAGTATATTATCACTGTATAGCTGCTAAGTTTGCAGTGCCTTTGTTTTCACTCTACCTTGCTTCTCAAGCCCCACAGGATATGAGCCAGTGCCCTGGCACACTTCTCCATGTTTACTATTTACTATGCCACAAATGCATATCTCCCATCCCATTCTTCCAGCTACCGTGGTGTTTTGCCCCTAAGAGAGGTAAGGGCTTTTAGAGGGATGTTGTAATCAAGCTCTCTCAAAAGTATTCCTGAATGTTTGTTAAAGCTACCCAATGTATAGAAAGTAGTGAAAAGTAATTCTGACCAGAATTTATAAAAATGTTCATGGCCTAGGAAAACAAACAAACAATACAAATTCAATAACCTTCCTATTTTTCTGAGTCAAGTAAACATTCAATAAAGCAACGCACAAATCCATTCAGTTTCCTGTAAATAAGTAAGTGGCAGTGAACGCATTCAATTCTGGCGACACGGAGTCTGTAACTAGTAGCTTTAGCTTATTTTCTCTTTGTTAAAGCCAGCCATGCAATTGCAAGTAACTCAATAAATCATGTCCCAGCTGGGATTGCTCTGTGTGCCATGCGCTATTTCTGCCAGACAGTTACAGAACCTTTGCCTTTCCACGCAGCTTTTTCTCCTGCATTTGGACACCAAGAGACCGAACCCACCCGAGGGACCCAAAGTTAAACCGGGAGAAGCCGCATCAGGGCAACACCTGTGCTGACTTCGCGCCAGCACCAGAGCAAACAGGTCCAGCGCGAAGCTCGCATGGCCATCGGAGCACAACCACCGAAAGCTGCCAAACCACTCGGGTTTTGACCCAGGCTGATCAAAGAGCGTTGTGTAACCTCTCTTTGGCTGGGCAGGAGCACAGGACCGGCTCGGTCCACGATACCGGGTGTCCCACGTACTTCCAAAGTAAGGGTGACATTTCAACAAAGGAAGGACACAGAATTATGTATTACTGCATGTTTTGTTGACTCTTCCCTCCCCCCTGTATATAACCAGGTCATGTTCACCGCACAAACCACCGGTCGGTCCGGGACAGGTTGCAAAATTCTATGGGCAGGTTGCATCTCTGCGGAGAGCGGTGGCAGCCCCCGCCCGCGGTGCCCAAGCCCCCCGGCCACCCCGCCAGGCGCTGCCACCGTTACCAGAGCGCCCCTCCACGAAACACATCTTCTTAAGGACGAGGCACCGGCCCGGCACTCAAACTCCCGAACGCGACCTCCGGCGGCACCGCACCGCTCACCTCCCGAGCGCCCCGCGCCCTCCCGGCCCCGCCGGACGCCCCTCACCTGCGCGGCGGCCCTGGCGCGCGCCCCGGAGCTGCAGGCGCGGCGCGAGGCCGCCCCGCGCGCCCCCCGCAGGAGCCGCCCCCACGCCGCCGCCGCCGCCGCCGCCATGCGGCTCCCCTGCCCCAGCGCGCGGGGGGCGCCGCCGCCGGCCCCGCGCCGTCACGCGGGAGGGCGGAGGGAGGCGGCCAATCGGAGCGGTGGCCGGCGGCGGGCGCCGCGCTGTACGCCGGGAGTTGTAGTCCGCTCCGCTCAGGCGAGCGGGCCGAAGGGAGGAGGGAGATTTCCCGCAGGTCGCTCGCCACCGCTGTGTACTCCCGGGACAGCGGTCTCGGGCAATTCACAGAGTCACGGAATATCCTGAGTTGAAAGGGACCCACAAGGATCATCGAGTCTACCTCTTAGCCCTGCGTAGGACCATCCCCAAGAGTCACCCTATGTGCCCAAGAGTATTGTCCAAACGCTTCTTGAATTCAGACAGACTTGGTGCCGTGACCGCTTCCCTGGGGAGCCTGTTCCAGTGCCCAACCTGGGTGAAGAACCTTTTTGTGATATCCAGTCTAAACCTCCCCTGTCACAGCTTAATGCCGTTCCATCAAGGTCTGTCACTGGTCACCAGAGAAGAGATCAGTGTCTGCCCCACTACTTCCCTGCTTCCCCTCACGAGGAAGGTGTAGACTGTGATGAGGTCTCCCCTCAGTCTCCTCCACGCTGATCAGACCAAGTGACATTAGCCGTGATGCCCGAAAGATAGGCTGGAAATAAACCCCCATAGACCGATGTCTATAGAGCAGCTATTTCTTTATTGCAGCGCCGGTGGTGAGGGGGATTTCTCCCCCTAACTCACCCGCCTTTGTCAAGTGCTGTGGTATATTTATATGGTGAATTTTGCTTTAATGTTGCTATGTCATTACAACATCATCACATACGCGCCGGAACTAATTTACATAGTATGATCTCATGGTTATTAGATAATTCTTTGCACCGTGTATGCACTTCCCCAATTCGGGGGTCTTCAGGGGTCTTTGATGAAGGCTTCTAAAGTCTTCTTCACACTTGACCTTTTTAACTTTGTCTTCGGGGCATGCATAGTTACAGTGCTTCTTGGCCCATCTGGTCTTAACCAGACTAAATTCTTTGTTTTGTGGCTAATTGGCTTTGCACTTGCCAATTTCTCATTAGTACTACACTTATCTACCTCTAAAACTATACACCTGGTAAGTTTTTTTTCTCTCTTTGTCTGTTCTGCATTTAAGTAAATAGTTAACTATATAGTGGCCATTACATTGTATAAAAAAGTTATTCATATCAGGTTATATGGGTATCAAAAGTTATGATTCAGGTTATATAAGCATCAGGTTATATAGGTATAGAAGTTATGATTCAGGCTATATCAGTATAGAGGGCTATGCTTCAGGTTATATTGCTATTCTTCAGGTTATAATGATAAAAAGTCATTATTTAGGTTATATTGACATTAGGTTACATAGATGTCTTATAACCCAAGCTATATAAGCACTTTGTAACTTTGACCTAAGTTATATAGACACCAGCCGCTCCTCATACGGCTTCCCCTCAAGGCCTTTCACTCTCTTCGCTGGTGACACGAGCCCCACAACCCTCAGCAGCAAGGGCAAAACCTGCGCTGGCAGCCTTTGCTCTCTGCCTTTCCCTGCCCTCACCTCAGCCCTTTAAAAGCTGGGTGTAGAGCCTGAGCTCTTGCTGCTGGTTGCCTTCAAGGGAAACATGGGCATGGAAGGACTCATATGGAGGGTAAATATCCCAGCAAGGCTGCCAGAGGACTGGGAATGATGAGTATCATTAGTTGGGCAACATTTCTGGTGGAAACAACAACTCTAGCCCAGCACCGGTCTCAAGTAAAATCTGTACAACCTTGTCAGAAGATAGCCACAGGGACTAAATGACGCACAGTGGATCTTATGAGGCACAAGAAAGCAATATTTCAGTTTTCCTGCCTAATATAGTTTCCCCCATGCTCTCAGTGTTTCACAGATAAGGGGCTCATGATGAAAAGTCCAGTATCCTGACGTCCACCTCCAGGTGAGGGTCTGCAGAGTGTGGTCACCCATTGCCAAACTGAACTGGAGGCACTTGTTCTGAACCTGCTCTACACATGAAAGGAGTGCTTGGCTGGGTGCCCAAATTTTCCCTGGATCTCCTTCCCTGAATCGTGTCAGCTGTTCTTCCAAAAGCCATGTGGTTCCCTAAATGACTTTTATTGCTCTTAGACTTAGAACTGTGCACCTCTTAAGAGTAAAACTCACAATTTCATACACTGTGCTACTCTACGATCACACTTCCATTCTAAAAGAATTTTGTTTTCCGTTACAAAATTGCTGTATCAGGGGTATTTAATTTGCAACTACTGATTGAAAACACATTAGCAATTCTTTGCACAGTCTTAATCCTTTAGTGTTTGACCTGTGCATTACTTGTTGATGTTTGAGTAACTGGGCCTTACTATTGCTTGTGTCAGCCATTATTTCCAGACAAAGTTATGTGTGCTGGTACAGATTCAATTGTTTAGTCAGGTTATACTTAAATCTTTGCTCTGTAGCAAAACCCTTTCTTCTGTCCAATTCACTCTAGACTTTAGACTTTATTCAGTCTTTAGACTGGTTACAGACTAACAGGAAAACTTAATGCCATATTGGTATTTTTTTTCCTCCCAAAGCTTAAGCCATTTGAAAAGAAATACAGATTTGAGTGACCTACAACGTGGCTAAATATCCAGTCTGAAGCCACGTCCACCAGTGTGATGTCAAGGTAACATATACAGGGACCCAAATACTTCTTTAAATTGCAATTTTCAAAAGTTGCAGAAGCACGTTTTCTGTTGACATTTATAGTAGCTTTATGAAGCATCGCTTCTCCCTGTAGAACTGGAATAACTGTAATTAAAGGATTTTCTGGATTTATTTGAGGAGCAAGTGATAATGACAGTTGAAATACAGAAGGCACTTTAGCTTCATATTAAATGTAATAATTGTTCAGTGAACTTCTCAGTTGCAAAAGAGGTTTAATTAGATGTGCAATGAATAAAGATGAAAATTTGCTATAAACTCATCAAGAGAAAAAAACTTAATCCTTGCTTCATCAGCATCTGCAGTCTAGTTGAATATGGTGGTGCTCAGCATATCTGGAAAGGTAAGAAATGAATTGTCTTTGTATACTTGAAGCCTTATATTTTTATTAGTTTTCAGATTGTACAAATATAGGCATGTTTCATTAAACCAGTATAAAATCAGCTTTCATACCTCCAAAGGCAACCTTTTACTCTCAGATGTATCTACTGCTGGCCTTTAGAAACACTTGCCCACCGTTAAATGAAGCCATGAAATATAGGTAATAAAATAGGAGCATCTGCATGAGAGATGATTCCATTTAACTTCACTGGGGTACTGTCATGTTGTGTCGTGTTGTGTCGTGTCATGGCATGTCACAGGTCATGAAGAGTAAGCACCTGACACAGCAGCTGGAGGTTTGATTTCTTTGCTTTTTTCAGCAGCTATCCGAAAGACTAGTACTCAGAAAATAATTAAGGGTTTGGAGTTTGTGTATCTACTCCAAGATGCTGTGCAGTGTCACATCCTTGCATTGTAACCAAAGTTGGGCATGACATTCTACCCTGGCAAAATAACACCTATCTCAAAACTCAAAGCACTTTTAGGATCCACAGAAACTCTTGCCACTGGTATTTCAATTGTCTTCTAGACATCATGAAGACATTCACTTGTCTTTAGCACAGGGTAATTATTTAGTCCAAATTCCAAAGAAAGACATTTCCTGCCCTTCCTGCTGCTGCCTTCCTTTCTGACTTCCAGGGACCCTAGATTAGCCCTGCCTTATTTACCTGTTTATTTGTTTCAAGATGTTGCTGAATTCACACTTAATGCCTTAGGGGTGGTGTCTCTCAGCACTCGTACACATCCAGAGATTAGCTAACTTTCCCCAAAAGACTCTGCACTGTGCCATTTGTAAAGGTCTGTGTGCCTGCCAAGGGGTGTTGAACCCACATGGGCAATTGAAGGGCAGAGTCCAGTCCACATCCTCTGGGAGCATATGCCGAAACAATATAAAAATGCAAAGTATTGGACTGCTTCAAGTGTTATTCATGCTTCAAATAAGCGCTGAACAAAGTTTTAGAGATATGTTACTAATAAAATAATAATGACTTAAAAGTCTCAAGGGAGAGTTCAGGCTGTGAGCTGGATGCATCTGCCACTCTGAATCACAATTGCCTCATTGTCCAAACTAGGCATCCGTCAAGAGTTACTCAACACCTTTCTGAAACTTTGGGCTACATGCCTGAACAGAAACCGGGGCAAAGTGGAAGACCTGATCCTGTCTTCATGTGGAGCTGGAGCACAGTCAGGACTCGTGCTGGGACTGCCGTTAGGAAAGACTGCATGAGTGCACGCCAAGGGAAAGCCTCCATGTCCAGCTTCCTGCAAACTGAGCATGAAATAATAAAACTTGAAAAACATACTCACTGTTTTGTCTATCTCTTGCAAGAGCAGAACAGCACAACATATCCTTCTCCACATTTGTTACTCGTGAACAACATAGGCCCTTCATAAAAGAACCTACTACGAAGAGATTCACTGTCAAACTTCAGGGCACGTGTGAGGTACGAATGCCTAACTTAGAATGTCTCACAGTTCCTCAGGAGCATCATGGCATTTTTCAGTTCAAAGCACACCCCTGCATAATGATTTTTGTCTACACTTGAGAAATCCTAGGGAGTTGATACAGCAGAGGCTTCTGTTATAGTTTGCTTTCCTCATTACAAAGAGGCGTGAGAGCTTTCCTGGTGTTTCCTCCTGGTAGCTGACACAAAATAACATCTGCAGTTCTCTAGTATACTGCTTCCATGGAATTAAAAAGCATGTGTCACAAACCACACAGATTTACAAACAGGGATTTGGTAAATAACCATGCCAAGGCTGCCACGAAAACAGATGCACTCTCACAGATGCGGAAGAAATCAGAAAAAATTGGTGTGAAAATAATTGGTATGGAAGCAGCCATGCTGGTTAGAAAATATGTGTCAATGCTGTCTTCTCCTTTCCCTCCTTACCTTCTGTGTGCTGGAGAAACCCTCTCCTCCCTCATCTTGCTACCCTCCTCCTTTGCTGCATTTCCTTTGATGTCATTCAGCTTTTCTGCTCGCAACCATGAAAAAAACGTGATAATTTAATATTAGCAAACTCACAGTGTTGAAATTGTTTGCATTCTCTGTTTGAGCAGTATCTAGCAGTATCCAGAGTAAAGGGCTGTATAATACTGAGAAATCCAACTGATCCTACACATTAAAGCAAAGAATATGTTTACTCCTCCATGCTTTTGCAAAGCCACACAACAAGGAGATTAAGGGAATTAAGAAATGCATAAAAAGCAGAGGTTTATATAATTAGAAAAGAGGAGAAAAGGAAGGAAAAAAAGAAGGGGAGAAAGGAAGAAAAAGAGAGAGGAAAGGAGGGAGGGAGAGAGGGATGGAGGGAAAGATTTTTGAGAGAGAGAGAGGGAGGGAGGGAAACAGAGGGTGAGAGAGGGAAGAAGAGAGGGAAGAAAGGATTTTTGATGTGAGTTTGACCTTATCATTTATGCATGACCATACCCTTCTCTCTTGGCTTCCTTCCTTTACATGAAATATCATCATTCCGCCTTGAGTATTACACAATTTAACATTTTGAGTGCTTCTTTTTTTTTTTTTTTTTTAATCTGAGAATTCTGTGCAGGCCAGCTGCAAAACTTGTGTTTATCTGGAGCAGGATTGCACAGTTCCACCCTTACACAACATTCCCTGCAAACAGGCCGTTCATGGGCTGATAACACTTTTGCTGGTCTAACTGTGTGCTTATTGTGCTTAATGCCTGAGCGATGCCTTTTCCTGGTCTTAAAATCAAGAATCAAACACGGCTAGAAGGGAAAAAGGGATTTTACCTTGGTATTTATTTTAAGGATCCGTAGGTGCACCACATCCAGGTGGATGCACTGAAATGCACACCGCAATGCACGCCCCCGATAGATCAGGTATAACATTATAGGTCTTACGAATTAGCATATCTATCAAAGACTCCTCAATGAGAGGCTCGAGTGAGCCCCCCCCCGAGGAACCTTCCCCCTGGATGGTTCTATCTTAGTTTACAAAATGTGTTCTGGAGAGGACCTTGATGTCCGGGGCTTTCTGATCCCTAACTACGAGGCTTCTAAGATGTTTAGTCTCCTAGCTTAACAAAATAAGTCTAAGAATGTAGGCTAAAAACCACTGAGACTACAAAAAGCTATAAAAAGGTATATAAAAGGGTTATAAAAGAAAAGGCAAAAAATCATCATGGCATCATGGGAACTGTGAGAAGAATTAGTGTAGTGTCATGTAACACCCCCATCTGATCAGGTGGACATAGACATAACCAAAGGAAAGCTTAGACAGTCATACATTGTCTTAGCCTAACTCTGTGTGGGCTTTTTCTTCCCCAGGCAGCTCCAGGTGAAGGATTTGGGTTAATCTGTTAGCATGCCTACATTTTTTTTGTATTTGACTGAATTTAAGGGTGTGGTAAAAGGAGGTTACCTGAGTGTTAGAAAACACCAGGAGACCTTTTTCCTCTCCTACATGCGACCTTTATTCCTGATGCTCTACCCTTTCATTACACTCCCATTGCTCCCTTCCACATTAAAGAAATCCTGCTTAACTTTATGGGCTCAAGTTAACTCTACTGGTTGTATGTGATGGTCCCTCATGTAGCAGCACAACTGACACTCCAGGAGTCAGGCTCAGGATCAGAGAGATGATTCTCAATACTGAGAATTCTGCTGTATTTTGGACAAAACAAATCATGGTCCTCCATTTTCCTTGAAGTGCAGATCCAACTTTTGGTCTTCATCTACTCTAAGAGAAGGAATTATGCCTTCACTGCTCCAAGAGAAACATACTTGTCTTCAAGCATTATGGAAAAAAAAAGAAAAAGAAAATCTTTTCCAATACTGGTACTGTCTTGCTGTCTTGCTCCCTGTATTTGGAACAGCAATTAATTTAGTTAAACAGGTGGACATATGATCTGATGAAATGTGGTTAGTATTTCTCATTTAAATTGCATCAAAGCAAGAAGTTTTATCAATAACAACAAAAAACCTTCTCCAAATCCCAACAAAACAATAAGCAAGATCACAGACCTTCAAGACTTTTTGTGCTGGAAGAGTTTTATGTGACTTGGAAATCAATTAAGTTCCATTAAGGCTCTGAAGTATACCTGCCTTGTATTGTGCCTTTCAAAACTAGGTGGTAGTGTTCCTAGCCAGGTCTTTAGTTTACCTGGGAGAGGAATTTTCTTCTGCTTATTTCTTGGTTTATATTGCTGGGAAAAAGCCAATTTCCAGTCTGCTAAACATCTGATTAAGGTAAGTGAATCTGTAACAAAAATCGCTCTGAGAAAGTTAATTTTTAGCCAAAGAGATTTACCATGGTAAAAAATCAAAAGGCAGAAAACTGGAACAAAACAAAATAAAACAAAACAAAACAAAATCCCAACAAAACAAAAAATATCAGGGCATCTCTGCAGTCTGTTGGCATTTTTTCCCAGATGCATATATCAAACACTTTATTTTTCCAGATACTGTTAAGTCACTTCCAGATTTAGCATCCCACTGTTATTTCTCTTTGTCATTTCAGATTCCTTAAGCGCTTCAGTTCTTTCGAATTCTTGCAAATCACAATAAAGAATTGTGATTCCATAAACCAAATCTCACTGAATATTTCCATCTTTTACATCTTTGGCTATGATATTGTAAAAGAAGGATAGAAAGGAGCTGTTTGGATATTCACTCTGTTCTCTCATCTTCCCAGTGTTTTCAGTATTGCCAGATTCTAAGCTGTGTTTCCAAAAAGAAAGATAAATTGTGACAATGCCTTGGAAGAATTTAATTTGAGTTTTTGGAGAGACTATCGTTACTTTGTTATGCAGTGTTTAGTCACTTAGACGGTGGAAAAGTGGGCCTAGTGAAGAAGAGAATTCTGCTCTCCTGATTCCTGCCACTTACTTCCACATCAGTGATTACACATAATGTCTAAGATAACATGAAATCGAGCCCTTGAGAGGTACCTGTGGCTGTCTGAATAGTGGCACTCAAACTAACCTCAGAGAAGCCATCAGGCAGGAGGTTTCAAAGGTTATGACAGCTATGCCCACTGCACTGGAGAGGGGTAGGCTTTATTTTCTGTAGTAGTTGTTCTTCTAAAGCCTTTCTCTCACTACAGTGCTAATTGCTCAGCCCTTGTGGCTCACTGACCACTGGGCCTCTGAAATACTCTGTTGTGGGCAAATGAGAATGGGTTATTTATTTCATGGGAAAAAGGCATGTAGGACACTCTATTGGCTTCATATTTCCTTGTGGATAGTGAAGTATTCATTGCAATCCCAGCCTTGGAAATCTGGTCTCCTGACCCAGTTATTTCAACTTCACATGCTGTGCGCTTAAAGAAAATTAATTATAAAACAAAGCACAAATCTGGAACAGGCTGACTTGATGATGACCTGAATGGGGTCTTTTTTGCTGAAAAGTGTTTCTCTCTTAGCCAGTGGAGCACCTTTACTTTTTTTTAAGCTTGACACTTAGAGTCAAGGGGTTTTGTATTGCTGTTCTTTGCAAGTTTGTTTCTTCCTCTAAAAGAAGAAAGAAGAAAATAGCTTTATCTTGATGAAATCTTCCTGTTCCAAAAAACATCCAACAAGATTTGGCAGCACTGACCTGACAGTCTGCATCTTGCTGTTGTGCAAGTCCTTCATCTCCACATGCAGAACTCATGTGACACCCATGAGGAAAGCTGAGCACTCTAATTAAACACAGAATGGCAGAAAATGGAGAGAAAAAGGAGAAAACAAGGCCAAGGCAGAGAAGTGGGATTGAGAGATCCTATTTTCATATTTACTTTAAATTTCAGATATAGCTGAAAAAGACAACTACAGTCAAGAAGCCTGGACCCAAACACTCCTAAACCTGACCTTTAAGTTTCTAAAATGATTTTGCACCTTTTCAATTAATTGTAATTGTTTTGTTAAACTTCCAGTGTGCTTTAACAAGAGATTGATTTCTCCGCATAACTTCAGCTGTCTCTGCAGTGCAACATAGTACCTTCTGAAAAACAGTGAAAGTACTTATGATAGGAAGGAAAGGGGTGCAAGAAAGACCATCAGTCCCAAGGTACAGAGGGAATTAGCTGAAATTCCCAACACTGGACATCTAAATCTACCCTCCCGGATTATAGTATTCCCCTTTATTTTATTTTTAATAACAATTGTAGGGTATTCCCCTCAACAGCCAATCTCTATGTTGAAGTTGCAAAATTAAGTACTTAGAGACAAAACAAATAGCACTGGTTTTGGCATCCATCTCTGCACAGTCTCAAATCATTTCCTTACATACATGTCTTTCTCAATGTTTATGTGTCTTCTTATCTTTCCCATTCTCTTAAATTCCTCTCAGGAATTCTTATCCACCTGTCCTGCTGTCCATCTCCTTTTCTAGCCTCCTTATTTCTAATTTTCTGTTTCCCTCCCTTTAAATTCCTTCCTTCATATCTACTTGCTTTGCATCTGAGATGGGGGAATGACAGAAACGTGTTATCATGTGAGGATCTATTAGTGAGCAGAAACAGATAGTCACAGTCAGAGAAAAAAATTAAAACCCACTGCAAATATCTGCAGGACAGCCTTGCTGTCTGAAAGATTCATGCATTTCACTGGT
This sequence comes from Lycocorax pyrrhopterus obiensis, assembly GCA_014706295.1. Taxonomy (NCBI): domain Eukaryota; kingdom Metazoa; phylum Chordata; class Aves; order Passeriformes; family Paradisaeidae; genus Lycocorax; species Lycocorax pyrrhopterus. The sequence continues at coordinate 29,692,696 of JACSVZ010000004.1, read as the reverse complement.
TAGGAACTCTGATTGCAATCCTGTGATGTTCCACTACTGTCACCTGAAAAAGTGATGTCTTTTCTAACTGGATTTTTCCCTTGTGTGCAACCCTGCCTCTGGTAAAACAGATTGTTTATAACTGCATTACTTGTAATTTCAGAAGACCGCATTTGGAACATTAATTCCATTTTTTAGAAATGAAAAATTTTTTAGAAATGAGAAATTTGAGTCTCCCTGTCGTATCTTTGGTTAGAATGTACACTAGTCCCAATGATAGTTGAAAACAGCAACAAGGACTGTTAGTTACTAAACAAAATGTCTTCCTTACTGGTTCCTTTCTTTACCCTAAGTTTTGTAAGGTATTGTGATTTAAACAGTCCGATCAAATTCTCACATTTCCTTATAGGAACCTAATTTTTTTTACATTCACTCACTTGTATAAGTTTCATTACATTTTTTGTGATAGTTGACAAAGTTATGAAGAATATGAAACCTACTTAGTTCAGATTACTCCTCCAGTACTGAATTTTGAACAACACATGTCTTTGAGAAAAATATAAAAGCAACTCTATGTATCATTTCTCAGCAGTCCAGATAAACTCCTTTTTCAGTTTACACATCTTAAGAAAGATAACTGTCTTGAAAAGCACCTTGTGGTATCAGCAGGGTTTCCAAGGCGTAACTCTACTCTTTACAAGCTAGAGAACTATCTATACTGCACAACACAGCAGGGCCAGGACCCTGCTAAGCTGAAGCTAATGGAGCAGATATAATCACAGGGTACACTGCCTGGATCTGCAGAGCTACCAGATCAGATCAGATCAGATCGAGAGAAGCACAGACATAATGCCATAGCACCTGCATCCTAACAAAGATAATTTGTGTGCATGCAGCAAAACACTGATTCAATTGTTCTGCTTCTGGAGCTACCACTTGACTGCTAGCCCGGGAATCTTTGAATTGTGCTTATGTGCTGCTATCATAGTTTTGGAAGGAGTGACAAGATAGCTGTAACATAGACCAAACAGTCCTCATTAAGGACGTGAACTAGGAATACTTGCCTAATTTTACTGCCTGTGCTTGCTGCTGCCTTCTCTCATCATTATGACCCGGCATGTGGGATCCTCCAGTCCCTGTCCCACTTGTTAAGTGTGCCATTCATTTATTTAGCTCCTAGGGATGATGAATAAGTAATGTTAAAGAGAAACTGCCAAAGCACTGTCACAGAGCCAAGGTGTATCCTAACGCTTCACTGCTCCCACAGCTGGATGTGTGAGAGTCCAGTGTCAGGAACAGAATGTCCGTGTCTGAATCCTTCATTTCCTGTATTAGGAAAGCGATCTGATGACCTTGCAGTCTAGTCCAGATATGGCACATCAGCCTGCAGGACCTTAGTCTGTGGGCTTGTATTTAAGTAGCTATCTGGACATATTCTGGGGAAGCAGAAAGAGACTGACCTCCTTGGTTGGTTGTAGCAGCACACAGAACTCCCACAGAGCAGAAGGATCCAAGCAAGAGCAGAACAAGTCCTGCTAAAATCCTGTCACAGAGAAAGGCATACTGAAGTCTTTTTGCTATAGCACTCTGTGCTCGTATCAGAGGACTCAGTACCTATCCTGAAGAACGTAGTTATGATTTAGCAAGATTTGTGATGAGAAAAGGGCAAGGGAGGTGGGGGAGAGACATAAATGGAAAAAAAAAAAAAAGAAAAAAAGGAGTGACCTCCAAACCTGCAGAATCTGGTGATAATCCCTGTATTTCTGCCCAACTGGATTGGTACCACCTTCTGTAATCACTAATAGTGAGTCATGACTATTACTTCCATGTAGTGTGTTTGTGCTATCAAAACACTGGACTGGCATAGAAAATTCTAATCTAGAACATATCCTTAATAAAGCACTCCCTTTAAGGTAATTAATAGGCAAGCAGAATCAAAACCAAATGAATCCTCTATTACTTTAACAAGATAAAACAGAGCTGTAGGATTGAATGAAACATTCTGATCTTTGTCTCATTCTAATATGGTATCTTTGGTCTGTAAACTTGGGTGCCTTGAGAGAGTATTTGGTCTGTTCATTTCTGTAGTGACACTTTAAATGTTGTGAGTGTTTGCAGTTTTTCCTGCCATATATTTCCTCTTCTTCTTCTTTTTCTTTTTTTTTTCATACTATTGACAGTGATTCCTGGAGGCTCAGCTGCAAAACAGGGCTATAAACTCCCAATGCCATTAGACATGGCACATATTTTGATCAACTTTCTACATGACCCAATAATTTCCTTGCACATTTCCCAGCATTAAGAAAGAAGAAAATCCTCTTATTCACCTTGGTAACTGGCTAGAGGTACTTTCTAAGATACCTCCTTCCAAAAACTTAAGTCTAAACTTTGCCTTATATATCAAAAATTATTCTTTGTCAATACATTGGCTGCTGGAAATATCTTTTCTGGTATGATCCCAAGAGGTATTTTTCCTTTTGAAGACCATATCATGTCACTAGTCTTAGACTGGCTATGACTAACTAGTTAACACAGGATCTTCTGTCATTTCATCACTAAAGAACAAGTGATGATGTATTATATAAAAGTATGAGCTGCTGTTTTCTGTGATTTAATTTAATCTAATCTCATTTCTAGTACTTAGGGCCCCGTGTTAATCCAGTTTTTCCTCTTTCTTATCTATTATTCAATATCTCCTATGATTTGTTAATTACTGCAAAGTGTATGCAACAAATTTCATCAGAGCACCTGATTACAGAGCCAGTATTCTTGGTGAAAGTATTTAACCAGAGAAGTCAGAAGACAGATCGAGGAAAATTCCCCTAGCCATCTCTTTCTATGCCTTTTCTTTCAGCAAAATGTTCTTTGTTGTTTTTGCATAGTGCTTAATGAGCTGAGATCAAACTAATAGATCAGTTGTCTGAATCACTCCACTACTTCCTTTTTATATAGAAAATATAATAACCTACTCTCAAATCTCATGGAACTATTTAAGACTAGAAGGGATAGCTTTTTAAATAACTTTGCCACCATCCTGAGGTCACCTATTTCCCTGTTGAATATGCAGTTTTTATATCTATGCACTCTTCCTTGTTAATAGTCTTGCCCTTACTGCACTTTCTATAAGAATGTGTATGTAGAACAGAGAACAACATATTACTTACTGTTTGCTCATATATCAGTTATCTTTAGTCCATATCATCCTTATACATAGCAGCAGCACCACCTGTTTCATGTGTTAGTTTCTATTTATAAAAATAAGCAACATTTTACCATTTATTTTTGTAAACACTGCACATTAATGTTTTCCAGCTAATTCGGTACTTTCATTTTTGGGTTTCCAAAGCAATGCTTTCTTTTCTGGTCAAAGCTTTTCTCCTCACAAAATTCTTCTTTCCGATATTCTTGTGATTCTTATCTTCAAAGGTCATCCTTACAGGTTTTTTTCCCTTGACTGGGATGTAAATGACCCTGTTTGGATAAGGGCTATCCAAACTCATCAGAAGCAACTGTGTCGTGTAAGGTACTGCAGGAGTAGGTACAGAAAGGAAATAACAGTTATCTTACTTCCGTGAGTAAATCACTTTTCATTTTTTAAATAGGAAAAAATTCTTTCTATTCAAAATCTTATATGCCTGTGCTTCAGCAAAATTCTCTCTCAAAATGTGTCCTATTAAAATAAATAATTAAAGACTTTAATTTTAAATAATTCCACTAATGATCAGTATAAGCAGTTATTTCATGCTTTTATAACATCCATACCAAAACAAAGTCTAGTGAGAAGCAATTGTTATTTGTTTAGGGACTTGTGGTAAAAAAAAAAAAAAATCTCTTGTTCATCAGATTAAGAATTCTAGAACAAACTAATATTTATGTCCTGTTGCTCTTTTCCATGGGGAGTTTACTCTGTTGTTTTGGGCAGTGTCTGCCTCTAACCAAGATTCAAAATTACAGAATCTCTTCTCAACTCTCATGGCCAAGTATCTATTTTGTAAGTTTTTCCTTTGGTTTTTTTGGGTGTTTTTGTTTCTTTGGAATTTTTTTGTTTTTAATTAAAGGAGGTTCTGGTAAAGCAGTGTGAAAGAAATGGAATATCAAAGTACTTTCTGACAACAGAGTACAAGAAAAAGGAGGGAGGGACATGACATGCTTCCCCTTACCCTTTTCATGGACTATAATGTTTTTTAGGGTGCTCTGGCACATTGCTTCTCCTCGTTGCCTGAGGAGGCAGGAGTCCACCTCTCTGGCCATGCTGCCCAGAGCTGTCAGGATGCAATCCTGCATTGAGAAGGATGCACTAACTTCACTAAGCTTTGGAAAAGCCTTTGTGTACAGTGCAGTTAAGGGAAATCAGCACCTAAGTCTCCAACTCTTTGGAAACAATGAAATGCTGAGTAGTGTTACCTCTCTGGTTCAAACAGCTCACCTTGCTATACTGCAAAAACATCAGTATGCTTGATAAAAATGTTATAGCACTCTGGTTAATGGCTAATATAAAACTTTCTGGGGGAGAAAATTTGCATCTCGGCCATGTCTGTGGTAGCATTCTTTGAGGCCTGGAGCATGAGATTGAAGGTGCTGATACTACGATCCCCTTTTCACCTGCTTTTCCTTCCTTCCTTCAGCTTCTAAAATAAATCTTCTGAAGTGCCGAGCAGAGGACATGTGAAGGAGATAGCTGCATGCTGAGAAAGCATGTCTGACTGTGCTATTTCTGTCATTTTGACTTTTCTACAAGGCTTTTGATAATGGCACAGAAAGAAGCATCTGTACAGTTTATAAGGCTAAGTAGTTCTGGGCAATGGCATAAGCAAATCTTCTGTGCATATTGCAAAGAAACAAGGAAGCTGACATAAAATGCCATCTCTAAGGAAAAAAACACACCCAAGCTATTCTGTGTTCTCTAAAGCATGTGCTGCATTTTCCTCAGAGGCATTTTTCTGAAATCTGCCTGAGATGAACATCAGCAAAGAAAAACATCAGCCTGCTGTTCTTTCACCAAATGTAACTATTAATGCTATAATGATCACTCAGTCATCCAAGACCTTTCCACTACAACGCAAGCATCTTTTCTGAATGTAAGTGTATCAAAGGCCACCAAGTTCATAAAAGACCAATTTTATAAATGTCAAATTCTGCTTCTTTTATGCCAAGGTTTCTGGGAAACATATAAAGAAATGAAGATATTAATATATTTAATGTCTCTCCAGCCTGCTCTGTGGAGCTGACCAGATTACAGGGTATTTGATTTTGTTCAATGGCTGTAAGAAACATCCTAGGAAACAAAATTAAGACATATTGGCTTAGACTGACATAGAAATGACTATATTCTTAAGGAAAATAGACAAAATACCCTTCTGTATAGAGTAAGAATGTTCCTTTTGACAGCTATATTGAGGATATTGTGTAATTTTTGTGTTTAGGTTTCATATAAACTTGAAAAAAGGATGTTGGTTTGTATTGAAAAATATATTTTTCATGTTTTTGAGAAGCTGCAGAAGAGAAGAGGCAGTTTGTTACACTAATTTGTCAACTTTTTTTTTTCCAAAGTGCATCTGAAATTCCTACTGTAATTCCTGTAAATTCCTGTAAATTCTGTAATTCCTGTAAAATAAGTATCTTTTTTTGGTAGTTAGTTTTAGATTCCTATTTTTTTTCTGTTTAAGATGATAACACAATTTTGTGATTTTACAGACAAATAACTTCAGGAAGTGTTCTGGTTCAGAAGGAGGAAATACCAGTTAGCATCTTAGCTCAGACTTGTACTTAGACATGAGCCTGAGACAGCTGAGTTCTTTCCTCTGAGTCAGTGCTTGTAGATAACCATTAAGGCACCATCCTATAACAAACCAGTGAGATAATCCAGAACATGCAGAAGACTTGAAACACGTCTGGGGAACCATAGATCAGATGATATGTACATTTGTAGTAAATACTTATCCTACTTCTTAATTAAGTGCTAGTGAAATTAAAATGGTGGCTTTGAAATGAAAAAATAATAAACCCCAAATGTTTGCAGCTAGGTGGTGCCATAGGCTTATGCAATCCCAGTCAAATTAGGGATGCTTTGTAAGAGGACTTCCATTCTACACATGATGGTGTATGAAAGCAAGCTGTGATCTAGGAGTCAGAAACTGCTTCAGAGAATGGGTGTTGCTGTCTCTAGTATTTCAGGAAAAATAGTCACTTCAGAATTGTTTCCTGTCCCCTGACACCACTAAGTCAAATAGACATTACAAGACCCTTTTGTGGAGCACCAGAATTTAGGTAGTAATGTGTTCCTGACATATACTGAAATTCTATATGAGCTTTTCATCAAACTCATGCATACAGGTGCTAAATATGAAATAATATGTACCAAAACCACATGGCACTTAGACTGGAGTTGAACAATGCAAAATTCTAGGAAAAATTACATACACGGATAATTCAATTTACTGCTTGATGCCTTCAGCTAGTAGTGCACATGGAAGTGCATACTCTAGTGATCCCCTCCTGAATACTATATTCAAATTTTATTATTTACCCTTAAATAGTAATCCAGTTGTTTCCTTTACTTTTCCTTGACTCCCCTAAACACCTCAAAAATAGCAGGTATTTGTTATGAAACTCCCACAGAAATCTTACGTAGCTGGGGGAAACGGCAAGCTAAGTATATTTATAAGACTTATTTTCCAGATGGCATAATTTTAGACCACTTTTGAGCTTCACGGAACTAATTTAGATGAATCTTTCCTGTGCTTCCTAACAATGTAGATTTTGAGGTCAACTTCTAATTTTTACATTACTGTGTGGCACAGTATAAATAATACAGATTACAAATGCATTATCCCTACATGAATGCTTTTAACAGAGCATCAGAACTGTGTGCTCACTAGCTTGAACCCAACAGCACACAATTATTGCAATGTAGCATTCAGCTGAAGTTGGTGATGTGGTTTTCTTGAATCCCTTTCCATAACACATGCATCTGCCTAGAAGTGTGGTTCATTTTGCCCATTGCTCCAGTGCTTACTGCAGTTCACATGGCCCCAGTGCCTTTGGAAGTTGTGCATTAACAGACTAGGAAAAGGGACTCCATCTGAACTGAGACTTGTCTGCAATTTAGGTGCCAAAAGGTTCAGTGAGCTATTGAGACTGTCTGACTTCAAGTGCTATCTGAAAATTATGCCCCTGTTCTGTGCCACAAGAAGGACCTTTATAGTGTCTAACATTGAAAACACTGAATGGATTAAAATCTTTGAGTTCCCCCCGCACTCGAAGTGGGAAACCATCGCTCACAACTAAATTTCTTAGAGATGCCTTTCCTCTAGTTTATGCATTTTGTTCTCTTCTTATGATGCAGAGCTGTGGTCTTTCCTCCTCTTTATACTTCTTTTACCATCCTCTTTCTCCTTGAATCACCACACCATGTGGAACTGTATCATCAGCAGAAAAACAATTTAGCTTACTGCAGGTGATCCATTCTTTAGTGTTCAGTACACTCTTTACAGTTCAGTAAGTACAAGTTGTATAATTTACAGTAAGAGGGCTGTTCTATTTATTCTGTGCTCTTTGCTTATTTGTGCCTTGATTATATAGTTCTTACAGTGACATTTTCAGTGAAAATATGTACAGAAGAATTGTATGGAAAATTGTTACCTACTGCTTATCTGTATTGTGTCTTGCTTATTTTTATGCCTTTACCAGTCAAAACTCACCAAATGTAAAGAAATTGCTAATGCCATTAGAAACTCCATTATTATTATTATCATCACAGGGGACCTTAGCCAGACAGGTTAGCAATAGAAATGAGGAAGGTTTCCATTAATACCTCTCCTAATCACACTTGCAAGATAATGTGTGACAATCAGGTGCCCTGATGCCTTACTCTGTGAAGGCTCAATCCAGTGGCTTTTACTTCTGGAGACGTGGTGCCTACAAACCTGGGAATGCAACCCTTCATGTGTCTCAGTAGGATGGGATATGCTACTGTGGGCTGTGACAGGCTGCCCTGCCCCTCTTCTCCGTAGCAACTCTGCAAAAATGATCTCAGCCGCAGGCAGAACACGCAGTTCAGTGCTGTGCTAGCATCCTGCTGGGCACTCTTATACAAACATCCATCTCTGAGGTGGCAGGCTGATGAAGCGTCAAGCAGAGCATGTATTGAGCCCTTCTTGGAGCTTCTTTGTCACTGTGCAGCCACCACAGGATGATGCTCTTTTTCTCAGCAGGGCTATTTTTCACTGTCATCACACAGCCAGGCTGGTCAGATGGCTGGGTCATTGGTTATGCCAGGTCTTTCACAAGGCAGTGCTTTCCATGAGCTTTTGCCAGCTGATTTGAAGGAGATAATTGTACATGTAAGGCTGTCAGTAAGTAAGTCAGTTCAAGATGCTCAAGAACCAATGGACAAAAAGGGCTATGTTATTTTGTTTTTTCTTGCAAAGAAAAGAAAGGAAAAAGAAGAAAAAACCTTCAGAGAAGTCTGCTGGCCACGTATCCTGTAAATAACCTTCCTTGCTTCTCTAAGTATGATATTAGATTAATTTTAACTCATCTTAATGGACCTGGCCAAATGCATTGAGCTATTTCAGCATAAAAGTAGGCAATTTCCCTACTGTAGTGCAAATGTCTGCAACATCTGTAAGTATTAGTAAGCCTTCAGAGCCAACTTGCAGATGTCTAACAGTACATACACTGTTGCTACAAATAATAATCCAAAGACTGGTAGGAAAGTACGTCCCTTAAATAAATCAAGAGCAGTCCATATATCTGAATGCCAGATACTGTTTTTCTCTAGCATTAAAACTTCGAGGCATGACAAACACAACTTGCCTCACTCTATCCAGCATTTGGGAGTATCACACTTGGCACAGCATAAGCAGAATTCAACCTCAAGAATTCCTTTGTATCGCATCTTGCCCACGACACAGAAGTGTCTGTCAAGATGACCAAGGCACTTCTATGAAAAGGTAAACTAACCGAACAGCCTGTAGCCTAGGCTGCAGGAATACAGTAATAGGCAGTAACAAGGTGTTGCACATGATGTCCTGAACCTCTTGTGTCCTCCTTGGCCCACAGGGACGAATATTTGAAGTCAGCAGTAATGGAGTCATTGAAAGACTTTCAGGGAATGACTGCTAAGAAGGTAGAATCAATTTCACGTCTATAGTTCTTCAGAAGACCAACAAAACTCTGCAAAAGGCAGTTCTTGCTTCAAGGAGGGTATACAAACTCACAAAAACAGACGAGAAAAACTACTCCAAAGAAACAGGTATGGAAAAACTAGCAGTTGCTTACATGATAGGATTCATTAAAAAAGTGACAACTGTTTAATTTGTACAGAGAGCCAGTTTTTCTGCCTCCTCTAAAATATTTCTGGAGCAGCAGCAAACATTCTTTTGCCTTTCTGGCACACCTATTGAGAGGCTATGAAGTTATTTATCTTAAAAAATCTTTTGCATTTTCCCTCCTACTAAAGCTCTGCATTTCCAATGGACTGTGCAAAGACTTCAGGGAATTTTAAACACACATTTTATGAATGCATTCGGAAGTTCCCTCCATATATATTTTATTAATTTTGACTTTCTGTCTGCTACCTCAGTGCAAGAATTTTCTCTACCATCATGTGAGACCTGAAAATTGTTTTTTGTCTTTCCACCTCACAAGGTGAAAAAAAAAATCTCCTAATTTCCTTGTCTTCCTGGCTTTAACTTCTGGATCCTTCTACCCAATTTAAATTCCATAAAGCACTTGAAATCACATTTACAACAAATACACTCTGCAGGATACCTCTGTATTGTGTTCATGTTCTGTTCATTCATCAAATACTCGCCCACTCCATTTGGAACATACACTATTGAGTTTCTCCTTCCTTTCAAAACATTAGGAGTTAAAGAAAGAGAACCTGCTTTTTAAAGTCTAAATGTTTGTGTGTTTTCAACAAGACGCTTCACATTACTTGAATGGTTTCTCCTGTTTACCAGGAAGGTTTGCATCAACTGGAAATGAAAAGAATATCATGCTCCAATGGATTGAGATGGTGACAAAAATTGAAAGAGATGTATAAGCTTTTCAAAGACAGTAATAAATGGACTCTTCTACCTCTATAATTTGAATGACTCTGTTAGAAGGCTAACATATTTTCTGTGCCCAAGCTCTGATTAGAATTTTGTTTTAAAGGGTAAAACAATAATCAGGATTTGAATGGTCCTTGCTCTTTTTTTTCCTTTCCTCCCCCTCTACAGACTCCATGAAAGTAATTTTCAGCATCACATATTTGTATATGGCCTTCCCTTCTGCCCCCACATTTACATCATGCTATGTTAAATTCCCTGGGACCTGTACACCCTAGAAGTGCAATAATAAGTCAATGTTTTATTTATAAGTGTGGCAAATACCATTCTATTGTATATACCATTCTATTATCTCAGCTGGGCTAGTTCATTTCCTTTTACCTCATTTCCTATGTAACTCTGAAGTTTTCTTTCCATCTACCTTCCAATTTTAGCAGCTGCGTCTAATCACATTCTCTTTGGCCCTAAATTTCCTGTGGATACATAGGAGTCCATAAGAAGCTTGTCAGAAGCAGTTGCTTTTGCTCCTATTAACATTCATCTTTTGATTGCATTTTACTTTTTAAAAAAGAGGACTGGTCAGTGTGGCTTCAGCTTTGTACTGCATGGAAGTTTGCAAGTTACCTTACAGTGCATCTTCCATCCTTGTCTTGCAGTACTTTATTATTTGAGTCCAGGGATTTCTCTCTGCCTCAGCTGTGATTTGCATTTTTCTGCTACTTATGCAGTACTTTTATAACCGCTGTCATCTGACTGAAACAGTCCATAAACTGTTTTAACCTTCCCCTCCTGTAGACTACAATTTTCGTCTCCATTATAGAGGTGGAGAATATCAGCAGAGTGGAGAGCAGAGGATTGTCCCTGTAAACCCTTGGGAGGAGGCTCATGTGACCAAATGCATTGATCGTGATCCTGTTTTCTTCCTAGTGGGAACATGGACCACCAAGAAGACAGTACATAGAATTTGCTGACTTTTTAAGAAAATATTTTCAGTGAACTGCTGTCAGTAATGAGATGATCAACAAAAGAAGCAGCAGAAATGAAAACTGCAAGTAAGGGAAAGGGAAAGCCTGCTAATAGCCGGGCTTATTTCAGTTTAATAGAAGAATGGCACAATAGAAGAAATGACTAGCTGACATGACAGAATAGGATGAGAGTATTCCAGATTTAGACAGAAAGCAAGAAGTGCCAAATAGAGTACAATACTTTAAATATGTAAAAGCAATCCGTAAGTTAATAATCACAAGGAAGAGAAAATACTCATCTTTGATGGTCAGAAATGGTATATATGATAGCATCATACCTAAATCTGTAAATTCAGAGTATTTCCTTATTTCTATGTTAATATACCTGACCTTTTCCTTATTGTTTGTCTCTAGATAAATGGCTGACACTTAGAAAAACATACAGCAGAGAATTTATTTCACTGTTGAGTATTCTAGGACTCACCATTATCTGACTTAAAATTCCCCTGTCAAAGCAGATCCTCACCCAACACAACTTGAAATGAGTTTCTGTAGACTCACTTGTTGCATATTAAACTTTCACTGTTATCTGTTACCACAATATTCAGGCTGGAACTGTATGATGAAATATATCAGTCTGGTGTCCCTAAATCCATGTAATTCAAAGTAAAAAATAAATTGAAAGAATGGAGCAGGGAAAAATATTTTTAGCTGAGTACCATTTATTCTGTTCTATGCTAATCACTCCCTGCCTTTGTTAAGTGACTCATTTTTAACACTGTGCTGTTATAGTCGTGCTGCTTAATGCTGTATGTGGCCAGGATCCTGCATGTGTTAGTCATGGAATCCCACAAAGTGGAAGTGACTGAAATCCAATAATGTTCTCCCCCTGTCTTGGGGTGACTTTATGATGCTGTATCCCCTATCTCCTGCTTATTGCCCAGACATGAATCCTGTGCCTTTCTGGGCCTTTAAGCCAGATCCGAGAGAGAGAGAGGGGAAAGGCGGTGGAGTTCCTTTGGCGGCTGTGTTCAAAAACACAGATAACTCGCTCGCTCTCTCCCCAGCTCTCGGCTCTGCAGCAGGGAAGAGAGTTGTGTTCTCTTGCTTTTTAGCTTGCTTCTTGTTTGTTAGCTGAAGCAAGGAATTTCCTGGGACTGTGGCTTCTTCTTCTCCTGGAACTGTTCAGCTTTGCTCCGGTCTGGAACACCATCACTGGGAGGCCCCACACCGTGGCCCAGAGGGGCCCACGCCACACCCTAGCACCAGAGAGAGCAGAGACACACCTACAGAAAGGACTCTGAATATACCAGGTTTTTCTCCACAACAGGATGCACATTATCTAACATTATTCATTTTGTGCCTGTGTGCACTTCACTTCTTAAATAAACAGCTTTTTTTCACTTTCCCCCAAGAAATTTCTTTCCAAACCTGGGTGGGTTTTCTAATATTTCTATTAGAGGACACGTTCATTTCAGAGGTTTCCTCTCAATTTGTCTCAAACTGAGACACACCCTAAAATAAACATTTATTAATGTATCCAAATATGCAATAAGAGAGGAAACAAGCTTGATTCTGATGCAAATCCAATGAAGTCAAGAAATGACTCCTGTGCAAAACCAGCATGCAGCCAGAACAGGACCTCAGAGTACTAACTCATTATTTCCTCATCAGATCAAAGTCCCAGAGTACACTGCACTGCTGTTTGGTGACCTCTTGGGTCAGATTCCAGTTCAGGGTAAGTTTAGGGATGTCAGTAGGATTTCACACAAGTTACAGTGATAGGAATGCAGATTTCCTGACTAATACACATCCTACATCAGGTTGTACTGCTTACTGATGTTGAAAAGAACCCATATGACTCTTTGTAATCTATCATGTGAGTGCGTTGGTGGGTGTGTAACAAACCAAAAGCATTCCAGTCACCAACTCTCATACAAGTGCAACTAGCTGGAAACCATCCTGAGATTGTTTGGCTTCTCCTTTAAGCCACTGATGAAGCAGATTTCACATTTCTAGACTGCCTATCATGTAGCATATTACTAGTCTGCATCATAGTATGCAACTCCTTATATTCAATCTAAATCTTCGCTAAAATTAAAGAAACCTTTTCTCATTTTCCTGTGGTATATAGAGAGAATATTTTATTCATTAGAGAGCTAATATCCCTCTTTATATTTTTCTAAAGGATGAAAACAAATGTAAATTTTTAAAGATTTCCTCATAGTTATTATTTTCTCAGCCTGAAATTGTTTTATTTTGCCTCCTTTATTCTCTTCATCACAACAATCTTATTTAAGATTAGCAGTGTTTCTGTGATACCATGTAACATGTCAGATGAATATCATATTTGTTATGAACAACAAAAAAAGGACTTGATTCACTTCCTCTGCCTGTGGTCAGCAGGATTACAAACAGAATGGTGCAATTTTTGTAAGAATGGAAGGCGGTGGCAGAAGTATTAGAACAGGGATGAAAACATTTTCATATACTTAAAAACTGTATTCCAGAATTGTGTATTATGAAGAGTCATGAGACACACGTAAAGAATAACCTGGGTTTATTCTCAGTGGCTTTCACTTCCCTCAAAATATGGGGAATGCATAAATTGGTATGGTCTGACAATGTAGTACCCACCTCTTTTTGCAGTTGTGTGATCTGATGTGTGCTGAAGACCTTGGCTGTGCTATTTATATATTTGACCTGTTAGGTGGTTGCCGTTACATACTGCAGAGATTTTATGAAGGAAGGTCTCTCCTTCACAGACAAACCTGCTACAAAACCTACATACAAACAAAAAACTAGAATTAAACCTTTTTTTCCATTATCTCTAAAGTGTACAAGTGTTAGAACTAAGAGACGACTTTAATAGCTAAAGTTAAAAATTATCTTGGTGCCAGATACTAGGAGGGGTCATCACTTGTAGTTAGAAAGATTGACATCATCCCACAGCCATGGGGAGAAAGTCTGATAAAGATTTTTTTCTCTTAGCTTGTTCACTGCATGAAGGAAAAACACATATTTGTTCTAGATTCTGACCAGGATATGCTTTTTTCCCAACACCAATCATGGAATTTTAAAAAACCATGCTTTTCTGTCATAGGCACCAGTTACTCTTATATGTACGGGAACTTTCAGGCTAATATGTAAGCAGATGATATTGAAGACAGGATGATATTATTACATGCACAGGCAAGCCAGCTGGCTTTGCTTTATCTGAATGATGATGATGTATCTACCCTCATAGTTTGTTGTCTTTCACATAAAACAGGATTGGCCTTGAGAAACACCTGTTTATTCCACAAGATAACAATGCTTTGAATTTCCATACAGACCCGCATCTGAGGCTTTCAAAGAGATTTACAAATGTTAATCCATTAAGTATCAACGTAAGACATTCCCTGAGGCAGGTGTTAATTACCTCCATTTCATAGAGCTCACGAAAGAGAGGCAAGGGGAGATCCAACCACCTTATTTTTAAGGTAATACAGCAAATCAGAGCACAATCAGAGAGAGAATAAAAGAGTTTTGACACTTGTGTCTGCTGCAAAGCTCTCTCCCTTTCACCAGTTTTGATGATTTTTGTCTTAAAAAAGATGAAGGGGATGAACTGGTTAGATTTTGGCATGAGATTACAGCAGAGAAGAACTGGACAGGGTGTTGCCCCATGGATTAAGTCAGACTGCTACCCAGAATGTCATTAAGTCTGTGGGGGTTAAAAAAAAAAAAAGAAAAAAAAGATACAATTATCTCCATGATTTCCCTAATGGATGATGTAGGAGTAAGTCTCTATTCTTCACCTGAAGCAAGTAGTACATATGTTTGGAGTCAGTCCACTCACCTGACAACAAGAAACAATGGCATCCACCTAACCTCTGCTCTGGGGACCTTCTAAAGCAATCTCTTTTGATGCAGTTGTAGAACAACATTATGAACCCTTTCCTGCAATTCCACTTTCCCCGTGCTCTTATCAGGAGTTTCATATACTCCAGAGGAAGAAAAAAAATATCAGAAGCTGACACATAATGCAGTTTATGCTTTTAAAGGAAAGAAAACAGAACAATTTTAATAAAGAAATGTGTCTTGATTATCCTTTCCTAGTAGAGCCATTGTAGGGTTGTTTTTCGCCAGTGTCCGTTACCATAATCTTATGGAAAAGTAGATACACACGTGTGCAAACAACTTTCTTTTTTTTGTCCAAGGAGTAAGAAATTGCCCTACAGAGCACCTGTTTGAACTTTCACTGACACATTTTTCAGAATTCTTCACACAGCTCTGACAGGGATAAAAAGATGCTGCTTCTTATCTGAAATTACTGGAAACTGATTAGCAGAGTATTCAGGTTGGAGTTACAAGAAGAAGACAATAAAGTATATCAATATTAAGGATATGTACAAGTCCTCCACAGATAACTTCTAAATAGCCATGAATTGTTGTGGATAGGATAGGTAGGAGTACTCATACACATGAGTATTCTTGTTCGGTGATCTTATAAGGGTTTTTTTTTAAAAAACAATTTTGCTAAGTATCCTGGAGCAAGGATACAAATGTTTTTCACAGTTTTCATCCTGGCAGGGACATTCAGCATTAAAACACACCTCTTAATAGTGCTGTTCTTCATAATAATTCTGAATTATCTTATTCTTTATTATATCTAACACTATTTTAAATCTCTTTGTTTTCCTCAAGTAGCTTTCCTGTAATTGAATCACTAAACACTGCACAGCTAGAATAACTTTTGTAGGTCAATGTCTGGATGTATCTTTCTCCATCCTTTTAAGCACTCCTACTGCCCAGAATACTTTAACTTTGAAATTCATCAGGCACTCTGGGTCACACTGCATTGTGTCTCTTTGAGGTATTTGCTGTCATCAGTATCATCATTTGCCATCAACCCGGACTCTGTAGTCTGAATGAGACAGATATGTTCCATCTCTCATGTGCTGGTTTTTAACATGGCAAAGATCAATCTACTGAGAGAGACATTTACATTGGAATAACATTTGTTAAAATTACCTGCTGAAAATGCAAATCTAGGATCACTTGGGAATTCAGGGACGCCTGTCTTGTTGTGTATTATTTCACAGAAATATGACATCACTGACTTATCTGCTCCAAGAACAAATTTCTCTTAAGAGAAGTTGTACTAATTGCTTTTAATAAAGTTGCTCTGGCAGAATTAGCCATCGCTACTCACCTTTAATCTGCTTACCTTTTTCAGGCTATTCATCTTTGATATACTTTGTTCCAGAACCACCACTTACATATTTTTACTTTGGCAGCCAGCAAATAGCACAGTATTTGTATGTTGCTAGAAAAGCAATGGTCAGCAGCATTCTATGTGGTAGTGGAACCCAAAGTATACCAGCCATGACTTCCTGTACATGGAAACATGTTCTGTCACTGCATGATGCATTTGCTAAGGGGCTCCAAACATATTTACATATTAAGCTATTCACTGTCTGAGAAGCACATTGATCATATACTTGTCTTTCCTGTTAGTTTTAGAGGACTTCTGACACACTAATGCAGTTTTGGAAAATTCTGCATGGATGATACATACATAATGCATACACATGGACTAGAACTCTAATCTTGTTCAGGTGAACTATAGGCATCTCATTTTTGCTGGTGTTACTGAATTCGTTGTAAATCTCTCCAGTAGCTGACAGCTTCCCTGCTAGTTGCTATGCATTATTTTGATGATCAGTTCAGCCCAGATCTGCAATATATGTCAGGGGGCTGCTGAGAAAAATAGCATATAATCAAAAATTGAAGTGTGCCTTAATAGAGACACAAGAGGACTGAACCAAGATTCTGTCTGCTGCAACCATTTTGCCACTTTCTAATTCTGCACTGTGAAGTTGCAATTTTAGTAAAATACTTTTCACTTCTTATAGTGTGGAGATCTAATCTATAATCAAGAGAGAAGTGTACTTGTTGCTTTCTTGTCTATGGCACTTAAATCAGAGAGCCTGTGCTTTATTTTGTACTACATTAAAACATAAGGCAACATTTCAAGGGTGGGGAGAGGCCTTTAGGGGAGGTGATGGACATAGAAGCGACAATTGGTTTCCATTTATTTGTCCTCCCTGCTCTTCTCTGTCATGTTTTATTTCCTTGCACTAAAATGTCTGTTTCTACACATGAATTGCCTTTCCTTTCACTTCAGTTTCTTTCAGAATTTTAATTTATACCCGGGGCTCTCTTTCATATATTTACTCAATGCTTGGCACAAAGCTCTGATCTCAGCTGGGCCCTCTGGAAATTTAAATTTTAACTGTTGCCTGCAAGATGCAGAGTTTAGAAATAAGCCCCTTATAGTCTAGCTCTAGGCCATACAAACATTACCCTTAAAGAAGTGGATAATAGTCTGCAAAATCATCATGGTTAGCCAAGCTATTTGCACTTACATGGACAAAAATAAGGATTTAAAGGATATGTGTGTGACTGTGGCAGCTACACTTAATCTCTTGTGCTGCTGTACTCAGAGGGACAGCTTTTGTGAGAGTGAGCAGCGTTTTCATATTGTAAACACTCAATTTTTAAAATGTGCCATTAATAATACAAGGAAAATGGAGGCATGCCTTTGCATCCCATTCATGGCTTTGTATTCCATTAATCACAAGGGTAGTCCTCATTTTACTGCTCCATTAGGAAGGGTCTGATTTATCACAGTCTGTGAATGGATGAAGAGAGCAAACGATCACACCCCTGCATTCCCCCAGCCTGCCTAGTTCCTGTCACCGTCATTTGACAGTGATAATGAGGGTTGGGCAGCGACACATGCAGAGACACTGAACTTTTGTGCCTGAGTCCCAAGGTTCGCTGCTGGCCGGGCTCGGAACAGGTGGCAGTGTTCCCCTGCAGCATTCCCCATAGCCTTCTCCCTTGCTCTTCCTTCATCCCCAAACCGCTGGCATGCAGATGCAGTTTTCCCGGTGAACCACTAGATGCCCGGAGATCTCTTCGGTTCTACATTTCTTTCAACAACTAAAGCTGTTGCTAGGGCGAAGAAAGGAACAGCATCCCATCTAAGCTATCAGAACAATAGCATGTTCACTGGTGGGGAATATTTTCCAGATTGAAGCAATATCTGCCTTATAAATCTATTCAGTTCAAGCACTGAAATAAAAGCAGTATACGTCTTAGGGAATTTATCAATATCTCAGTTCAAAGAAATTAGATGGTTCCCTAGGGCCATGCTGGCAAGAAATTAATATTACAGAGATGGAAATCTCTCAATTGCCCCAAATAACTGGCAGTTCAGCAGAAATATAGCATTTCTGGCAAAGGTGTCCTTAGAAGAGCTGAGCACTGTAAGAAAGAGTTAATACAGTCAAATTCTGGTATTATTGCACAGTGGTATAAGCTAAAGTAATGCCACTAATCTCAGTGAAGTTATTCATGCTTACATCAGTGTTAAATGAAAGCAGAGTATGACTCTTGAAGTACTAGACTTGTGCTGGATAAGAGCTTAAGCCCTCAAGGCATGGAGCACTTAAGTACATGCTGGCCTTTAATTCTTCGCAGGGAGACCCTTGCTGGCTAAGGCAGGGCACCCTTCTACTTAAGCATGGATCAGCTTTGCTGTGGAGTGGCCAAGCCCTTCCTCACACAGCAGCACAGAGAGTGGAGGGGCTGTGATACAGTGAGCCTGCCTTGCCAAACCGAGGTGATCAGTAGCTACCATACAGCATGCCTGTCCTGCTGCTGAGACATAACTGAGCTATGTATCTACTTCTTTTTAAGCATTAATTCATCCTCAGTCTACACAATGGGCCCTTTGGGATAGATTTTAGTGAGGTAAGGATCTGGCATCTGCAGTTTCTCAAGAGATTTAAAGATAGTAGATGAATATTTGTCACATGCATCCTCATCCTAGGTTAGAGTGTTCTGTCTGAACTAGTGTAAGCTGACAGAGCTCCCTTAACTTCCCTTAGCTTTCTCATGATCTGGGCATTCTGTTAAATGCGGGAGCATTTACCTTTCACAATATAGGTGCTTCTACCCAACCCATTTCAGCAGTTTTCACATAGTAAGAGAACGCTGAGTGACCCATTTTTTTAAAAGTGGGCCTTGCAGTGATCAATTCTGCTGCCCAAAGATACCCAGCAAATTAATACTAGAGGTGGAAAACCAGCAAAACTCTCAGGACTCCTTTTGCTTTGAGTGCTACATGACCCCGCTAAATTAGTAGTCCTGCAAAAGATTGCCTCATTTTATTCTCTGAGTTCTCTGAAGAGCTCTGAGAAACAGCTTGGGGGATCTTCACTACACAAAACTCTTCTGATAAAGTAGGTAAAACTGTTCTTAACAGAATAGTTGTTCCTCATTTCTACAAAAGCAATCATATTATAGGAAGAAACTTTTTCTCCTATTTCAAACAAGAATGTTGAAATAGGCTTATGTGTGCCAAGCTTTAAGGCACCACCTCTCCTCCTCTCTCTTTTTTTCTGATATTAGAATGCATTTTCTCCAGGCTGCAGGTTCAGGAGCTTGTAACACCTCACTTTTCTAGGAAACTTCAATGACAAATCCGAAGTGGTTTTCAGAATTAGCTAAAAGAGAAGAAACTTAGCTAGGTACAACATTGTATAATCACTGTGATCAGGCTTATATTGTGAGTTTATACATTAGGCTTTCACCCACCTGGATTCCTCTCAAAGTCTGACCTTTCTGAGGGTGAGAGTGAAAGCAGCTTAGTGACCTGAAGAGTGTGGTTTTTCTGTCAGAATGTACTGTCTCTTTGAGAAGTGTTACATTGGAACTGAACTTCCCAGAGAGTGATTAGCTAATTTAGAAGTTGCTTTCAGTGCACAGATATTCTCTATTTCCTAAAGAATTCTTCATTCTGCATTTTGAGTATGAACACACTGAAAACCTGGCTAAGCTGAAGCCTTACACTTGTAGGGTGCAGAAACTGGATAAACTCTGTTTCATAGAATTGTTTAGGTTGGAAGAGACCCTCAAGATTATTGAGTCCAACCATAAATTTACACTGCCAAGACCACTTTTCAGGTAGTTGTAGAGTGTGACAAGGTGTTGCCTGAACCTTCTTCTCTCCAGACTAAACCACCCGAGTTCTCTCAGCTGTTTCTCATAAATCCTGTTTTCTAGACTGTTCACTGACTTTGCTCCTCTTTGGACATGCTCATTTCCTCACACTCACTCAGGGATTTAGTTCATAACCCTTCCTCTCATCCCCCCACTTTTCCCCCCAGCTCTACTGATCTGCTATTTTTTTGTTTGTTTTCTTTCTTTCTAAATTACTTGCCTCCCATAGAAGTTTAAGAGAGCTACAGGGCAGAGCAGCTTTATGCTTGAATATCAGCACCCTACAGAAGACACTGTTCTGTAAGTGGAACAATCAGCAAGAGCCACAAATAGAGTCTAAAGTCCCAAACTCCTGCTACCTTTTATCTAAAGGATTACCTCTGATTAGAATCACTGCAATAAAATCTTAGCAGTTCTAACCAAGAAAATCAAATAAAGACTCGCCTTTTTCCTGCCCCCTTTTCCCGCATGGCACTGCAGAAAATCATATTGCCATTCTCAAACAAAGCACTTTGCAAAGCCTGTTGCTGCTTGCAGAGGACCCCATAAACTGTCTAATGGCTCTGATGAGCAGAGACCCTGTTAACTGAGGTCTTCCTTCTTTGGGATTTCAATTGACTACGGACACCTGATTTTATAAGAGCAAAAGAAAAACGGAGGATTATTTCAGAGTGTTCTTCCTGCATCAAAAAGCAGAGCTACTAGAAGCAAAAGAGAGGCAAATTTGGTTTTATACTCTTTACCACCAGGAAGGAAAGGTTTGGTTTTTTATTATAGCTGTTTCCTTGTGAAATGAGTGGTCAATATTTATAGATTTTCATTTTCAGAGAAGGAGATGAATCCTTAGACACTCATAGGTATTAATATCAGAATGAGCTGTAATACTTACTCTGTGTGGCTTTCTGTGCCCCAGAAGGTTTGGGCTGCTGCTCCAATGTGAGGCAATGCTGGGATCAGAGTAAGCTGTGATCTGATTTTCTTTTTAGAGGCTTCACTTAGGCTTCAGCCATTAGCATTTAACTCATCCTAGAGCGTGCTGCATTGTGTTCCCTGATTGAGGTCTGGTCAGGCAGAAGCCTTTCTCAGCTGCACTTTTTACACTTATCTATGCTTCCTTAAGGATGTCTTGGTAAGTCTGATATCAATAAATATGAGGACAGAGTCCAAGTTTTATGTTGGTTGAGAATCACTCAGCAGGACTCCTTATCTGGAAAAACGTTGGAGAAGGCACTACTCTTATGCACTTTTAATGTCCATGGTAACATAGGCTGCATAAAGCATCCTATCCATGCCTGTTCCTTAGCCAAGCATAGCACAGCCATGATCCCTTCTGTATGCCAAAGGCATAAAGGAGAGAGCATTGCTGCCTCTCTTTCCTACAAAAGGGAAGCAATAAATCTTTAAACAAGTGTAGGAAAAGCAATCTTGGAGTATCTAGAAGTTCAGGTCCCAAATAGTCTCACAAAGTGATTTTAAAGTGAGGACAAGAGGGTAGGATGAGGATAAATACATTAAGAGGGAACACTTTAGCAGAACATCAAGAAAAGAGAGTGGTTAGGTTATGGGATAGTTACCGAGGGCTGTGATGGAGGCTCTGTTACAAATGCCCCCTGAAAAAGCAGACTGGACAGAGAGTTGCTGGGTATACCCCAAGGAACCACGCTGTCTCTGGAGGGAGCCTGGCTGTTACCCAGTTTATGGTCTGGTTTCCTAAATGCATCACATGGCTGTTCCTAACACTGACTTTAGCAAGACTTCTGGGTGTTAAATTCTTTGAGAAAATAGTGGGTTATTGCTCATCAATGATCTCATTCCCGTTTTTGTGTCCATGAAAGATCTGTTGGGTTTTATTAGCCTTGCAACATGCAGGAGATTCATTACTTTACCTGGCTGTAGCAGACCACGGCACTCTTTGTGAAGGGCTGATGTCCCACTGGCTTTTGCTCATATCTGATGTTAAGTGCACCAACAGAAGCACCTGGTACCTCCTGGCTCATCTGTGTGGCATTGGAACCATCCCCTGCAGCTGCCTGGGGATAGCAGAGCTGCCACGAATGGAAGAGGTGGGTGCATGGCAGAGCCAAGCAGCCCCATGGAGCGGAGAGCAGCAGGGCTGCTTTAGTTCTGCAACATTTGTTCTGCCTCTCCTGGGCATGGGACGGCACACGCTGCAGGCATTGCGATGCCAGTACTCTGGTTAAATATTTACAGTTCATTTACTAGAGAAACAAGGGAAATGGCAATTATGGTTTATAGGGAAAATTATTTTCCAGCATGCAGGTTAATTTTTAATTGGTCAGATTTATCCCACCCTCTTCTCTTCCCCTAGCTATCGTCCATCTTGAACCTCCATTTTTAATTCCCTTTTAATTTTCTTGTCTGACAGAGAAGATGGATAAGAGATGGAGTTAAAAACAATGTCACTAAACAATTCTTGTTTCTCTGTGGCAGGTTTGGTTTTACAAAAACCCTCTGCACCAGACCCCACAGCTTTAAGGACTCCCAGTGTTTAGATATACCCACTCTGCCACAGAACTCCTCTAAGTTCCAGGCTCCTTGTGGACTGAGCAGCATTACTTCCTACCTACATGGTAACAAAAAAATAAAAAAATCTGTGATACAGTCAATAAATAAAAAACATTACAAATAGGCCGATTTTGGAGCTATTTAAAATATGGGCTTCTGGTGCCCTGCATGACAATATATATACACAGAGAGCAGGATTTATGATGGTTTGCTATGTACTTAAATATCGTGAAAACAGTCAATTTCACTTTGTTACAGCCTAAATCTATCTTGGCAGTTCCTGCTACAGCCTAGTTCCTGTTGCAACACGAGCCACTGAAAATGGTACAGGCTGTTTTCTAAATGGATTTAATAAGAGCTTCTGGTATGGACAGTGGTTCTTAGGTATGTTTTGCATTTTTTTTTCCAGAATGTCAGTAGATGATACAGAGCTTTAGAATTCAGCTATTGTAAATTAGCCCATCCATTTTGCATGGGCTAAATGGATGTTCTCATCTCTCTGTCTACGTATCCTAATGTGCATGACCTCGCTTCTTCCTTCACGATGGTGTCTGAGCAGTTCTGTGGAGAAATGAGCCCACTATACAATGTGCAGTATGTGCTGATCCTGCCTGAAACTAAATTAATTTTACCCTATCTTTCCTTTCTTGCTCCCTCTACCTCCCCTGAGATAATGCTGTAAAGCAGATCTGCAGGCTGCAGCAAGCAGTAGGCAAAAAGGAAAGGCGCTGTTTGGGTGGTACCCAGGAAACATCTTGATAAAGAATATTTAGTCTAAGCACCAGAAATATCTTCTGTCTGGTGAATTGTGGATTCAGCAGATCCTCCAAGCACACATCTTGGGGCCTAAAACTGCAGACTACTGAATGTCTTTACTCTGTGCAGCCCTCATAAGATCATTGCCAATAGAGGAACAGAAATATCGGCTACTCCTTTTTTGCCTTTTTGAGAACTTCACAAAAGTGAGTCCTGTGCCAAAGTGATGCATACGAGGGGCTTTACTCTAGTGTTTACAGACTGCACTCACAACGGTTTTCCTGACAGTGATAATTACACAGCAATCTTTCCAGAAAGCCACTGTCAGAGAGATGTAGGGCTCTGCAGGGTAAACCTCTAGGAAGTAGCTTCTGGTGGGTTAGTTGCACTGATCCCCCTGGAAGCTTTAAACCACTTGTTGAGTAGACAAGAGTAGATTTCTGCATTAACTGGAGGAGTCAGCCAGGAGAAAGCTTGTGAATCTACTCTCTGCAGCAGGGTGGATCCATGCTGCAGTGCAGAGAGGCATATCACAAGTCAGCATGCCTCAAGTGAAGTGACTTATCTGTCTTCATCATACATGGTTTCTAGATGTCTTCTCTTTAATGTCCCATTTGGTGCCAGGAAGAGAAGAGGGCAGCTGTGGGTGTAAGAAATTTCCAGAAAAGCATAGCAATCTTTCTAGCCACTCTCTGCTACCTGACATGACAGAGTCTGGTCTTCATAAACAGACCTCTGCAGTCATTTGTTAGGTAAATCTACAGAGAGACCAAAGCTACCCATTAGGAAAGTCCTCACATACCCATCGAGAGGCATGCCAGCCAGCTCTCTCTGCATGGAGGATGACCATGGCCTGATCATTTTGGCAGCCCATTTAACACTGTTATCTGTGAAATGGGATTCTGCAATGAGTAATGTAAGGATGGGCATGTGTAAACAACACATCTCCCAGGACAGCACCATCCCTATTCAGAACCGGTAATAAAGACATAAAGGTTTCTATGTCTCCTAATTTATGAAGGTTATCAAGTCAGCATACAAATGTCCTCATCATCTGTGTAAATATCCAGTTCTTTCTTCAGTGATGATAAAATCTTAGGTTTCACAGATTTTCACAGCGTAGCAGATTTTGTAGATTCACTTTAGTTTCCTTTAAAATGTTTTTCTACAAGAAGTTATGGCCTTTAATGCATTGTGTGTCATTTTTTGATAAGATAGTTTCCCTGTATTAATTGAAACTCCAGAGCATCTTCCAAGAGCTACCAAGCTTCCAATTTGCTACAAAAGCAAATTTTCAGAATGCTTCTCCATCATAGATTCTCAGTTTAGGCCAGTGGAGTGCTGGCATTCAGATCTAATGCATGTGCAATTATTCTGTGAAATGAGTTTCTGGGAGGCACTTAGTCAAGGCAAGAGAGCTCCAAGCAAAAAATCAGGGCTTCAGTCCTGTACTAAATTCCTGTATTCCTTGTATTGCTGAATTTATAAAAGGTGAAATACTCAACTTTTTCCACATGACCAAAGCTTCATTGCATTTTTAATTCAGATGTAGCATAGTGTTTCATTTTCAGTTCTCTCTAGGAACAAGAATCCTCAACATTTCTAAATCCGAACAGTTTGTTGCAATGGCTCAAGTGTGTCCTTCATTAAATCGTATTTCCTTTGGGTGCTGTAGGGATGAAGATATTTTCTAGAGTGGGAGGAGAATGTATGTCTTGCACATCTGTTTGCTCTCATCGGCTACACACACTGCAGTTTTCTCAATACTGCTTTTTTTGGTTGCCAAATAAGGTTGATTGAAAATTTCTTCTCAGATCTTCCAGATACAATTTTTTTTTCCAATCAGGTGTCCACTGTAATTCATGCTAATTGTCACCTCTTTTGTCAGTTTCAGCAATGAAGGTGATGATTAAGTGGTCAAGAAAGATTTACTCTCACCTTTTGTGATGATCACAGTGAGTCTGGGCTCAGGGGGGCAGGTGTATCTGAGTGGTCAAACTGAATCGCGATTTGAGAGCCTGAGATTTAGGTGGCTTGTCAGGAAGAAAGAAGTAAAAAAATGCTGTGATAATTAGGGAACTACTAGCACGATAAAAACAATTTTAAAAACCCCAGCCCATAAATATGGTTCAAGGATTGAAGGATGAGACACAGGGAGCTACATTTATATAGCCTAGGAAAGAAATAATGCAGCTAAAAGACAACAGTCTATATACACCTTTATCAGAGCCATGAATATTTGCACTATCAAATCATGAAGGAGAGGTTAATAGGTTCAGTGGAAAACATGTCAGCTGCTGGGAAATACTACAGAGGAATGTCTGTATAAGCTTGATCATGGAAAGTATTAAATCTAATATCCTCAGATGTTTTTACCTATGCCCCTTCCACCCCCATACCCCATTCCCCAATTCTGTGAAAACATGAAGTGCTGATACAAGCACTTTATAGTGCTGTTGTCTTCTTTTGAACATCCTGGCTTTATTGCTTAAATACACAAGCCAGGTTTATACTGTCTGGATCAAATGCAAACAGATGATAACCAGAGATGCAATTTTGTCCTTCAAAGCCCTTTCCTGCTGCTTTCCCTTAAGACCAGAGACGTAGTGCAGGGTCATTTTCCCCATGTAAACTAAGTTTGAAGTTACCTTTTTCCCTCTGGAAATTTTTGTTTACCATCAGAAATATTTGCGATTCAAACTTCTCTGTGTTTATGATTTACCTAAACAGATTGAAGTGCCATTTTTAACCTATTAATAGCATCAACAGAAAGGAGTTGAAGAATGGACAGCCCTGACACCTACAGGATTCAGGGAGGTGAAAATCTTCTGATCTTTCTTACCCACGCCCAAAGAAGCGTAAAGACAATTTGAGAAACCTAAGCACTCAATGTTTCAAGTGCAAAGTCTGAACCTGCAGGTGTACTTTACATAAGTTCTTTTAAGATTAGGGGTCCAGACAACAAATGGATAATTCTCCTTAATTCTGCCAGACTGCATAAACTGTGGTTTTTTAAAACCAGTATGTCAGGAGACTGAGCCGGGATCTCAGCCACCACATAAAAATGACTTCACTTTCCTATTTTAAGATAGAACGGTTGCAGAAGCTGATCTATACAGACTAAAGCATATTAAAGCTGGAAGGGATTGTTGCTAAGTCCATCTGACTTGACTTTTGGCACAGCACAAGCCATATGGTTCACTTGTTAAATTCTGTATCAATTCCTTAACTCCTACGTTAGACAAAAAATATTTCAATAGCAAAATTTAATTTTAGAAATATCACTGAGTGTGGGGACAGGATTCATCCATGACTCAGAAGTTGGGGCTGTCATCAGAAATGAGGGACAGATGGATTTCTGGCTAAAGCAATGATGTGCAGTATCGTTGTCAGGCCTGCCCCACCTCTCAGTTCTTACAGTTTTCTCCTTACTCACAGTTTCTCCTTTTGTGCAGACATTTTCCTAGTTATGCACAAATGTACTGCTTTGTTTTTGCTATTTACTTTATTCTTCCACTGGTTACAATCTCCATGGTTTGGGTTAATTCCATTGCTTTAGGTCTCATGACAAAGACGATGCTTTTGAAGGACTTCTCTGTCTTCCTTTCTGATTTCCCTTGTTTCCAATATTCACAAACTTCCTGTATTTTATGTTTTAACCATTTGGTAACGACTCACTATTTACTAACTAGGTGTTATTGAAAAATGGATCAGAGTATTGACTCCTCTATGGATTAAACTTTAGCCAAAACCCAGCATAAACCCTGCCATTTGCATATCCATGCAACAGTTTGTTGTTTTGTGCAAAGCGAGAACTGGTAGCTTGTAACTAGAAGCAGTAAATGAGTATCCCTTGCATTGTCTGACTTGGCTTTTATGGATATAAACTTTTCAGACTTGGATTGTCTCCAGGATCTCAAGGTGAGGCTTCTTCAGAAACAGTTATCTTTTATTTGGCGAGCAATTAAATAAGTTTTTTCCTCTAAGTGCATGCTTAAAAATTATTTCGTAGTCTCTGTCAGCATTTTTGTTGCACCTGGATACCCTCAACACAGGCATCAGAGGTGTTAAAGGTACCACCCTTCAACAGCTCCTCTGGTTAGACTGAAGCATTACTTTTGGAAGGGAAATGCAAATTTTAAGATTTTAAGAATGTTTGATGGAGTGACATTTCTTTGGCTTTTAATTTTGTCTGAAGACTCAGCACCAAGGATTAGCGCATCGAGTGCCAATTGCAGAAGATTTTACGTGGTTTGATAGGCAGCAGGATAAATGCCCAAGCTGCCTAGAATAGAAAGATATTCTGTACTAATTTTAAATGGAAAAGAAAGAAATCACACTTTGGTTGGTGTCAGTTTTCCTCCTCTTCCTACCTGATAGAGCTTTAACTGGCAATGCTCTTCAGCCTCAAGTTTGCCTTTTCTCTGCTGGATTGCTGCATTATGCTAAGTTCCCAAGCTTTGAAGTACTCATATTCCATCTCCAATACGATAATTTTGCACAACTTGAATCTGGTAAAAATGACATCTTCAGCCCTCATGTCAAAGCTTCATATGGATGACATAAATCCATATTTGGTTTTCCTAAACAGAATATAGTGTTTCTCTCACACTAACCTTTTCTATCTTACACCATGGATTGATGGGGTTTTTTTTCCTAAAATACTTATCTTAACTTTGCTGACCAAACATGGTACTTTATGTCCTTTGGCTTACCTTATCATTTTACTGAACTGAATAGAGAAAAGTGATAAATTTCAAGAAATGGAAACAATTCCAGTGGAACAGAAAAGCACAATTGTTTTCAAATGTTGCTCTTTGATATCTGGAGAGAATATCCATTTACAAGGTTTATATGATGTAATCATATAGGATGCTCCTGAAATAATTTCTTCATCCCTACTAACACATAAGGATATTAACTCCTAAATTACCTAGCAGAGGAATCAGGAGGGGCTAACTAGAGAATCACGTTCTGTCTTCTTTTGACCACAGTTGTATAACACCTGGAATACAGTGTCCTGATTTGATGTCTGAAGGTGAACAAATATATTGATAAATCACAGGATTCAGTATTTCTGCTTCTTGATCAGATAGCCTTGCAGAACAATATGTATGGCAGCTCCTCCTTCTCTGGCCCAGAGCTGGAGAGGTACGTCAATGTCCTGCCTCATTGTAGTTATTGTCTTCCAAGTAACTTTGGTTTCACTACATCTCAAGTCCTTCAGCTGTGGCTCTAAAATGTGGTGGAAGAGCACTGACTGCAAGAGTTTTTTCTTTTATTCCTTTTAGTTTATGCTCTCATGGAATCTCTATCTACAATTTTGGAAAAGAATTCCATGCAAATTTTAAGCATGCCTTTGAACTTTCTACATTGAAAAGAAGGACTCTGCTACTTTATCGCAAGAAATAAAATCTGGAACTGTTGACAGAAATTTCTTTGTTTCATTCAAACCCACTGCTGCAGTGGAACGTGGAACACTTAGCCAGGAAGTTATAAACAATTTAGTGATTTTCTCCTCCGTGGCTTTCTCAGCAAATTATGAAGTTTATGACATTTGTCTTAAAAGCACATGTAAAGTTTCTTGCATTTTGGAATAACTAAATTTTGGTCTCCAGCCTTGATGGTAGTGAGGTAAAGATGCTGTATCACATCCAGGTGTAGTCTTGGGGAAATCTGCTGAGTTATAGTGCAAAAACAAAGCTGGACTAGAGGTTTCTGTGTGAGAAAGGTTAAGCACAGTAGGGTTTTCAGCTTGCAGAAGAAATGTTCAAAGAGGAGTTTGGCAGAGCTCTACACATTTTCCAATAGTGTAGAGGAAGTAGTGTGCAGTGAAAGAATCAGGTGGATGTTTTTAAATTAAGAAATTAAAAGGAGAGTATTTTTCAGACAATGAAACTGAAAAATGTACTACCTATTGCGGGGCCCCAAATTATAAGTTGGTTCAGAAAAAAATAGACGTATTCTTGGAAGACAAATCCACTGAAGTCTACAAAGTTCAAGGATGCATGTACAATCTCTGTCTCAGGACATCTCTAAACTAGAGATTGCTAAAATCTTGGATGTTATAGTAAGGAACTGTCACAGTAGACTAATCTTATATATTTTTGCAAGTTTGTACTATTGGCCAGTGAATTGTCACGGTTCATTATGGTCATATTGATATTTGTATTTTCTGAAAAAATATGAGAAGGGTGATTTTTTACAGGCTGATTCAACGTAGCTGGGGTAATGCTCTGCTGTACTGTTTTATTTCCTGAATCATGAGCAGATTGACAAGATTACCTACAAAATAAAACTAGTGAAAACTTTTTTTTCTAAGGAAACGTGTTGAAAAAAAAACCCCAAAACCAGCAAGCAAGCAAGCAAGCAAGAAGGAAATAAAGAAAAAATATGAGTGAAATTCAGCACTAGAAGCAGCAGTAAGTCCAGCATGTTGCCAGGGAAGCTTCATGATGTGAATAATAAATCCAGAATATAAGATGAGAGAGATACAGGGGAAGTGCTGTATTGAACAGTCTGACTGCTGATGCTCTAAAAAACATAAAAGTCTGCTCAGCAGTGGCTTTGGCAGTCTGTTGCCAAAATTTAGAACCAGATAGGACAGGAGAACACATCCATTTTGCATAAGGTGATGTGTGATTTTAACCCTTCTCTGCTTGCCCCTTAAACACTGATTTCTCTAAAGTTAAAAAAAAAATCTTGCTTGTGGTTTAGAGGCACAGACGTGCAAGACACTTGTGGTTTTCACTGATTGTAGTTGAGAATTACCTCAAGGTATTTTGCTTGGTATTAGGGTTGTCTAATAGTTTAGATGTATGAACAAAGTAACATAGCTAACAGGTTATTGTGTATCAACTACTGCAGTAATAGCTTCTATGCTTCCTTTTAGCCTGGAGCAGATGAAAAATAGTTCAACTTAGCTGAGATCCTGGTGAAATAAAGTTAAAATAGCTCTTAATCCAACACCAGAAGATAACATCATGCAAAAAGCCTCTTCCGTATTCCACCCATAACACCCACGTGTTCCAGTCACAGCCTGGAGCTGGGCAGCAGGTCTCAAAAGAACAGAGGCACAGCTATTGGGAGCTCTACCATTCCCATCAATTTGATGGCCAAGGAATGGGATTCAGTTATCCCGATTATGTACCTACTCATATAATAAGGTCTTACTCATAAGATCTATAGGACCAGGGTTCTAATATAAGGAGGGAGGGCATTCTGGAAAAGAGGTCTATCTCTGCAATTAACTTCTATCAGAAATACTTTAGAGTATATTTGGGAGTACTCAAGGACTGTAATTGTACCTTTGTAGGCTGATCTGAAGCAACAAGCTTCTGCTTTTCAAGCTGGATGGCCAAAAGCACTGCCTTTGCCTTTCAGCTGCAAAGGTACTGAGGTACTGCAGAGCAGGATGGTGCATTTTTTTCTTCTCTCTTTTTAGCTATTAATGACTTAATACAAACTATAAAAAGTGCATCCAGATATCAGGGTGATAAGTGCCTTAAAAGCTCCTGTAGTGATAAATAATTCAGACCATGATGTTCTTCATGAAGCCTTTAAAGTATATTAACTGGAAACTTACATAAGCAATAAAACCTGCATTAAACATACACATGCATATGCAAAAAGTAATAACTAGATGAAGAAACACATCTGCAAGAACAGAAAAAAAATTGTTAACTTCTACATTCTTCTTGTTCTGTCATTTGTTCACCACCCTCCACTCCTCTCACCCCAACCAAAGCCTCTCAAATCAAATCTCCAATTCAGTTCAGCAAACAAGTGTTCATGTATGGTAATAGTATCTAATAGCAATGTTTGGTGGGAAATGCTGCTCATGGCTGAGGATATTCCATTTAGCAGATTTTTAGACAAACTGGCCATTTTTAAGTGTCAAGAACATGTATGTTGGAACAGCGTGTTTATATTAAAAAAAACCCCCAAAACAACCGAAAACACAAGCTGAAACCCAAATCCCAACCAATCAAACAAAGCCCCAAAAACACCCCATCCGAAAAACTCCAAAAACCCAACCCAGATCTCTTGGGTTCTTTGGATGTAGTGTTCATCTGAGGGAGTCAGAGCTGTTGGACAGTGAAAGGAGTTGCCATTCCAAGGGGCTTTGTAATCTTCAGCTGGATCAGGTAAGAGAAACATCCCTAATTGATGTACTACTGAAGTCCCATGCCTGCCTACAAAGTGTTTAAATTACAGAACTCTTTGGTTAAAATTAGACTCCTAAACTCACATCCTGGCCATTAGGAATGGATTACTCACTATTGCTTTGTGCTCATCTCTTTCTGTGTCTCTTTAGACACATGAACATTTCTGTATGTCTCCACATGTATGGAAAAACTGCACTTTGCATAAATCATTCAATATTCACTGAGCCTGAAAGCAACAACACTTAATTCCACAGATATAAATCTGAGTGATTTATGAGAGTACAGATGTTCAGGTCCTGGATCTAGTGATTTTCCTTCTACACTGTGTTGGGAAAAGAGAGTGTATATGGATGACGGTTTTCCAAAGAACACAAAACATCCTTTGAGAATGCTTTTCCTTTCTATGTGCCTCTATTCACTCTCTATGTATCGAGCTCATTCCTACAAACTGTTTACATCTATTATCTCTAAACAACATATTTTTCTGACTGCCAACTAGTAAATGTATATTTACAGCAGTTTGAAAAAATGTACCCCATCAATCTTAATACAGTTAATTCTAATTAAAAAGATTTTACGTGCTATGCAGGGAAGAAAGATACTCCTATATGCACGTACACACTCAGTCCTTTTTGAGTTGCTGGAATTCTGCAGGAACTGAGTTTTGAATTTGTGTGGAGGAGTCTGTGACATACCTTCAGCCTACGATGAACTGAAAGTGAGACCATCTCCTGCCAGAGCCTGGTAAATAGCTGCAGATGCCTTTACAACTATGCTGTATCTCCACTGCAGATTACAAGTAGGAATGAACAAGAAGAACTCCAGGCATCCTTCACCATCACCTTGCAGGTTTCTGGACATCCTGTGTTTCTTGAAAGATGGCTGATGTGATTCTTACTTGTTTTTTGGTTTGTTTGGGTTTTTTTATTTTTTTTTCTTTTTACATTGCTTGGAAAATTTACACTGCAGAGAGCCCTCAAAGAGTTTGGCAGCTATTCAACACAAAGGTTGGGTTACAACCTCTGGCTCAGGAAGTCTTTAAACTGTGGTGCTGGGATGGAAAGATGTAACAGGGGAATGTTTACCATAGGCATGCTCTTGAGGGCTTGAGGAACATGTGATAGTCCTTGTATTCTAAAGAGGTTTAAATTGCACTTACACTCGCTTGAAATCTCCATCAGACATGTGGAGCTATAAAACAGACAACTCCTTTAAACATGGAATAAGTTACAGTGTTACTTGCTGCATTGTCTGAGTTTCCAGGAAGTAACTGATGAAAATGGACAACAAAACCCTCGTTGTAAACAGTTGCTGTGCTGACTGGAACTGTACATCAAGATGCAATAGTCAGTCTGCAAAAGAAGTTGAGTAGTTCCTAGTGCTGTACATAGTTCTGACTCTCCTGGTAATTTCTATGACTATCTTTTCCTCCATGTTAAGTGTGTTTCTCTTTTATCATATTATGAGCAGCATGTAAGAAATAATAAAAGTCCAGATGGTGACTTAGATGTCTTGTATGCATGAAGAAACTCTGAAATAATCCTAAACATATACCTGCAGCTTGAAGTACCTGAATTCCAATGAACATATGGCCTCAGTACACCAACGTTTGTCAGTTTCCCAGAACAGACATTTTGTTAACATATGACGAAAAGGGTGCCTGTCACTAGAACAGCTTTTTTGTGGAAATAAAAGTAGCAGAGAAAGGATGGGTGCAGTGAGAGGGTGGAAGATGTGACATACACTCAGGCCTGGATGTATGGAACACTTTCTTGTTCTATTCTTGTGCTAACACAGGGGATTATGGTTGGTGGCTGGGTTCTTACATGAAATGGTAATACACACATTTAAAGGGAAGAGCAACAATAATAATAGAGCCTGTTGTGACCCTCTGAGGCACTTTTCGTTAGACCCTGATTTTTCTGTCTTGATGCACATTGTTTTCAACAGTGAAGTTTGAATAAGTTTGGACTATTTTCTTCACTCAGATTTTGTTCCTTTTTCCTCTAGAAAACTGCTCCTGCATCCACATTAGTTTTTTTCTTCCTTATTCCCTCCTCCCCCATTCTCTTGTTTGTTGTTGGGGGGGTTTTTTGTTTGTTTGGGGTTTTTTTTTGTTTTGGGTGGCTTGTTTTTTTTTTGGTTTTTTTTTTTTTTGGCAGTGAAGGGATTAATTCAGAATTTTTATGTGCAGAGTTCACTGAGTTCCCAGGTCATTGCACAGAAATATTTCCTACTCACGCATTAGTCACTGTATGCACAGAGATGCTGGTATCATGGCTGTCCTCCTGGGGATATATTTTCTGTAGGAATACTTACTGAATGTGAATCTACTTTTGCTTCACATATTCTCTTACAGTTTTTCCCAGCATTTATGATTTTAATCAAGATTTTTAGTTTATTAAAAAATAATGATAAAATGGGAGACTAAGGGTTTGTTTCAGCATACGAACTTCCAAATCTCAGCCATTTTGCTCTTCAGAGCTTATGATTTGATAATTTCTTAGAAGCATCTCTTAGATTCATATTGTCTTCTTGCAGATCATGTCTTAGTCTTTTAGCTTAAATGTTTTTTTCATGTATCTGTTTTGCACAAGGACTCTTTATAGCTCTTAGAATCTAAGCTATAAAAGGATATTCTTCTCGAGTAGTTATGTGGACCAATAAATGGAACATTACACAACACAACATTTAAATTTTTCCTCTTTTTGTTATTTAAAATTTTTACAGCACTTGTTTTGCAGCCCAGGAAAGACCTGGACCTGTTGGAGAGAGTCCAGAGGAGGGCCACAAGAATGCTCTGAGCATTTTCTGAGCAAGCTTCAGTGGAAGACTTCAGCAGGCTGTAATTTAGTGAGTCAAATCTATGTTTTACCTTTTTGTAAGATTCTTCTTTTCACAGCAGTGTGGTCAGGGACACATTTGTTCCAAAAGCATCAGGGCAAGGATCTGACTCATGTTGTTCATGCAGATGTATGACAGAGAAGAAACCAGCTCAGAGATCTGACAGAAAATGCTAGATGCAGTGGGTTGTGACCATTTCACTTGCACTGCATGCACTGTAGGACCAGTCATGCCGTTCACTTGCCTTTGGTTTCTCCCTGAAACTTTCTCAAGATTCATTCTTTTCCTGAAAGAAAAAAGATATTTAATAATTATTCATTTAATAATTTAATAATTATAGGAGTTAATAAACTCCTTCTAGAGTTTATTTCTAGCTTTTTATTAGGAAATTTATTAGTCCCCAGGATCACTGTCCAGTATTCTGGGCACATTTTCCCTCAGCTGAGAAAAAGCTTATGAGGTCAATTCACTTAAGAGCATTAACATGACAATTTGAATCCTTCTTCAAGCCACGATCAAAACTCATGTATGAATTTTTCTGTTGTTAAATGGGGACAAATAGACCCTGCTGACATTAATTTGTGAAATGTTTTGTGATCAGTGTGTGAGTGTGGATTATGTGTCAAGCCCTGTTTTAATAAAAAAGTTGTAGAAACCATATTTCAGGCCATGTAAAGGACTCCTGTAAGGTCACATCAAACTTACTCAAACCACCAAGGATAAGGACAGGTATTTGGAGATGAAGTGACTCTAGACAAATATGTCTATGGGTATTTTTTATTGCAGATGGTGCAGTCCTCCAACTGTAAAATAGGAATAATGGACTCAAACCAAGATTAAAATAATATTGCCTGTGCTCAAAACATTTGGGTTTTACAGAAAACCATATGATAATATAATACTGCCCTCAGGTCACATTTTGGGGGGTAGGGTATGTGTAGAAAACCAAACACAGACTAGATAGCTGTTGGTAGTCATGAGATTCATCTAATTTAATTTAGATCTCCTAAAAGTTCTGTGTCTAGGCTAGTCATCCAAAGCAGGACTCAACTAACCAGCTGTTAACTCCTACACTCTGCTAAAAAGGGAACATGGGCTGACTAGCTCAGAAATTAACACCTACACTGTAGACTTTCAAAGGTAGGCAAGGTAAATCTCAATGCTAGTCTTTCTATGCAATCAGTGGAAAGAGAGAAGGACATTTAAAAGGTAGCTTTCTTGGTAACTTCTAACTTGTTCCCACCACTTCACGTTGAGAAGAGGTTTACAAAGTTTTCTGTCTTGATTGTGTTTTAATGGAACAGCAAAAGGAACATCCCCAACACAGAGTTTTCTTGGTAATGAATGAAGTCTCCTGACTAAAACTTTAAAAAATGAGTTTATAATGGAATTCAGGTTAGAAGGAACTTCAGGAGATCTTTAGTCTAACTTCCTACTCCAAGGAAAGTCAGCCATTAGATCAGGCTGGTTTTCTCAGGGCTTTTTTTCAATGTGATCTCGAGCATCTCCAAGGACAGAGGTTGCATAACCTCTTCTCTGGTTGGCTGTCCTCATTGTGGAAAAGCGTTTTCTTACATCCAGTTTGGATTTCCCTTGTTTAAATTTGTCCCTGTTGTCTGTCATTCTCTCACCATCCACCACAGTGAAAAAGTTATATATATATGTATGTATCTCTTACTCATAGGTAATAGGAGGCTGCTGCCACCTGCCCACAAACTCTTCTCTTCTGCACACTGAACAAGCCCCCCCCATTTCAGTCTCTCCTAACAGGATGACCACTCCCGCTCCTGAACATCTTGGTGGCCCCAGTGAACTTCCTTCAGTTTCTTAGTATCTGTCCTGTATTGGGGGCCCAAAGTTGGATGCAGTAGCCTGGATACAATATAGTGTTTGAAAAGTAAGGAAAAAGAATTGCATCCTCAACCTCCTGGCTGTGCTGTTAATATGGCCCAGGGTCCTATTGGCCTTCTTTGCTGCCAAGGCACACAGCAGGCTCACACCCAGCTCATTCTCTGCCTGAATACCCTGATCAGCAGAGCTGATCCCCAGCCCATCAGTCCCTAGCCTGTACCACTACAGGTGTCTTTCCTTCCCTGTTGCAAGACTTTGCATCTGTCCTTATTGAATTTCCTGTGCGGCCATTCCTCCAGACTCTCTATGTCCTTCTGAATGGAAGTCCTGCCCTCATTCATTTAAACTGTTCCCACCAACCTCATGTCACTTAAAAACCTCATGACTGTTATCCCCCTCACTTCCTCCAGGACACTGATAAAGCTTAGGGCAAATGTTCAGGACAACAAATTTCAGCCTTGACTGTTGAAGTTCACAAAAATTGTAAGAAACTGAGAACTGGGTCTCAGCATCAAGCAAAACTAATTTTGTAAGATATGTCCAGACATGCCTATTTTTGCTTAATGCCTATTTTTACTTCATGTTTTCACGCAGGATTTTCATTGCAGGCATGTGAAAGCATAGCATCTTTCAAAACAATAGAACTTCCCAAAGAAGAAATTGGATTTTTTCTGTGGAAGACAAAAATCTGATATGAATTATGGCAGTTAATAAAATAGAATGGTATAGGAGATACAAAGAGTACACAAATACATAGGAAAAATTGATGACTACCACACCTCATAGAAAATAAAAGAATAATATTATATATGGAAGAAATTTCCTTCTTCTTATATAGGATTGTTTTTCCTGTTGAGGAAATATGTTTGCTTTGGTCAACACTTTGGTGTTTTAATGACAAGAAATCAGCCACAGCCTTCCCCTTGCTGGCTTAGAGCCCTGGTGCATTAAGCAGTGTTCCACTGCTCTCTGTGTGTTGGACACTTCTACTGCAAGTGCTAGTGCTACTTCCTTCCCCAGGCTGTCTTCAGGGATTTGTCAGCCAAACTGTGAACAAGCTTGACACCATTTGTTTGGTAAGTTATTGCATGGAATCACAGTGCTGTGTACTGATACATCACTAACGAACCTTTTGAAGTTACCCATGGGATCTCTCCAGGCACACGTGTTTGGAAGGAAACATTGCTAATGGGTCATAAAGGTCCCAGACTATGGATCTGTCCACTGAAGAGATGAAAATCCTGTCAGTGTTTGACAGTAACACCAAGGAGTTATCAAGAAGCCAAATTTGGTGTAATAAATAGATATTGGAAAGATAAGAGATATAATGCATATATAGTCCTAGACAAAATCTATTAAGATTTCTCCTTCTATTCTTATTTTCTCCTAGTCCTCAGTCTGTCACTACCAACTAAAGACTGATTGCCATGACTCTTCTCCATCCATCCTTCTCTCTGTCTAGTCAGAGAGGTAAGGCATCTGTGACCTAATTAACTTTCTCAGAGCAAAAGATTTGCACCACTATCCTTGCTCTGAAATCAAGTCCTTGAGTATGTCATGTCACTTTCTTGGTATCTCTCAGCTGAGTACTGGCTTACTGGGAATCAAATCATCTCCCTTCTCATTAAAATGAATGCTCTGAGAATTCATTTTACTCTCTCCCTCTGAACAAAATATCAGAGCAGAGCAGGTGATTTTATCATACACAAGTTGCTTGTTTCCTAGGAGACCTTCAGTCTAAATGACAGAAAAGAAGATCAAGGCTGCCTGGCCCAGGTGGCACTTGGCTTTTGTGCCATCAGAGACTGTAGATCCAACAGGATTGACCAGAGGTTTGTTTTGGCTGTTCTGCTGCAGAACCTACCCACTATCGTGAAGACTCAAGGCTGAGAAGCTACGTGAGCCCTATCAGTATTGTGGCTGGGACCTCTGAGTGCTGAGGACCCCTTTCTGCTGAAATGAGACCCTCTGCTGGAAAATGGCAAAGCTCTGAGCATGGATTAGCACACAACTGATTTCCCTAGTTCTTTGGTATGACTTGGGCAGACAAGATGATGTGGGACAGGCCAGGCATGTTAGAGAGCATGCCAGGTTGCATTTAACCATGTGAAGAGTCAGGCTTGGGAACTTTCATATTTTAGATTGACCCTTGGTACCCCAGTAGCTATGGTTATTCTCAAAAGAATATTTCAATGATTGAAAAGTACTTGGATTTCTTGTCTTCTATGCTTTATTATTATGGAGCAGACCAAAGGAGAGAAAGTAGCAGAAAGGTAGGGCTTGAAAATACTTGGATATTATATCCTGCAATTTAGCTTAAATTGGCAATTTACCAATGTGAATACCCCCAAGTGGGCCTTAATGCTGGAGTGGGTGGTTTAATTAGCACTATGCTCCCGTTTATAATTAGATTTCTGTTAGTTCAGTTTGAAGCATGATTTCATAATACAAAATTATTTTTAAAAATCCTGTGGGGATATTCCTGGTAAATTAAAACTGTGGACTTTGATGAACTGATGCTTTTAATAGACTGTGGTATTTGCAAAGAATCTAAATCAAAGCAATAATACTACCATACTATAAAAGTCACTGCCACAGGATAATAAATCCACATGCAAGAGGGAAGAAAAGTCACAGGATTATCCAAGGAGAATCTGGACTCCGTGCTTCCCTATTTCAATTTGGAAAACTTGAAAAATTTAAATCTGGTCAGGAATTTTATTTTTTTAATAGAGTAATGTTAACCTCAAAATTTTGTGTTCATATTCTCCAAATAAATTTTTAATACTAAATTAATATATGTCTGTGAATTTAAAACATAGAAACTAGGACTAAAAATGAGAAGTGGGATAAATTCTACACATTTTAGCATGCTGTTTATCTTCAACAAACTGATTGTGGTTAAATCCTTCTTGATCTGTTCTATATGATTGGAATATTTTCCTTTTTATTTTCATCTGATATTATCACAGTTGCAGGACAAGGGTAGACTATAGAATGATAAATCTTTGCAGAAGGACCACAGAAAAACTAACCATGATTTTAATAGAGTACAAGGGCAAATTCATCCTTGTGCAAGGGGCAGTGGCGGAGTGAACTCCTCTCAGATAAAATGAGCTGAAGAAGAAGTAATAGCCACAGTATGCACCAGTGAATGTTTGATGGGACGTCTGTGCTCAGTTCGAGGTGCTGCGTCTGGAGGAGATACCGCCTTACTTTACTTGTAAACACATGGATCTGAGCCAGGAATGATACAGCCAGTTGCTTTGCTTCAAGAGGAAAAGGAAGTGACTTGCAGCTTTCCTCTGCACCCTAAGGACAAACTGAAGTCTTAGGAATCTCATGGAGAGAAGTCGGGGCTTAACCTTTTCTTCCAGAAAGAACCCAGGTCAGAGGTGAGGTCTAATGGGAAAAGCTCAAAGAGGGACAAGTCTCAAGTCTACTTTACTCCACTATTCCCAGAAAAGGGACTATTGAAAGCCATCTTCTTTGTAGAGTGGATTCCTTCTCCAGTGCAAGAAACCTTAGAAGCAGAGCCAGGTTCCTGCCATCCAGGCACTCTCCACCTGGTCATCCTTGCTAACGTCACCACCATGGACAGGCAAGCATTACCTGTAGCTCTGTGTCAATCTGAAAGCAAGACAAACATGGTTTTAGTAGGAAAAGCAGTCATTGGGATTTTATTTTTGGCTGCTTTCAGCCTTCAGCAGATTTAGCAGTGTGAATGGTCACATGGCATTTTATCAGGTAAATTAGTCTGTATTTCATTTTTTGGAGAGAGAAAGAAAGAAAATGTCAAGGAGAAGAGAAAGTATAGAAGAGCAAGCTCTATTGTGTATTTTTATTAGCTATTAACCATTTGCTTGGCCTTTTTTTAAAGCATTTGTAGAGATGCAATGAGAAAAACAGACATGGCCAAGACAATGGGAGATGGAACATTTTCTATCACTTGTTTTTTTTACTAAAATAATCTTAGTTTAAAGGAGCAGTGGGAGCCATTTCTTACTGTGGCATGAAGAAAAAGAGGACTGAGTAGCCCTTGCAGATTAGATGGTCACAAATAGTAATATAAATGCTAACTAGTTATTTAAGAAATAGTAAAACAAATGTTGAATTGCTCTCTGTGTTCTTTATCATCCAGAAGAAAAACCTTACATCTTGTTTCTTTCCTTCTTACTGAATAGTTAGATTAAATATACATTCCCAGTGCCATCATACATATTTGAGCCATTGCTGCTAAACTGATGATATTTTAATGAACATAACCATTTCAAACAATATCACTACTTTCTGCAGACACACTGGGGCTACAACGTGGTCCAAAAGACTTAGACAAACATTAGAGAGCACTTCAGACTTGCAGAAGCCATTCTTAATTATGTTACAACCTCTATCATATTTATGACAACAGAAGGTATTGGCCACTACAGGCTTGAACTGAGTGGCAGATGCTCAGCTGGCATAAATTCTGATTCATACCTGCAAAAGTGTCTGTGTCACAGCTGTTTTATTACTTCAGCCTTTTGCTGACCTGACTGCTGGGTCACTAACATGTATTTAAAACTCAAAGTGCAATTTCATGTACAGCTGGTACAATAAATCCATGCAGACCAGGTAAATTAAGCTTTCAGCTCAGTGCCTTGGAGCAATCAAATCCCCACTTACGTAGGCCTAATTAATAGATAAATAAATTACAAGACCTGAAAGGGTATTATGATTATTTCACCTCATCTTCTGCCTGTAAGAGGCCTTGTGGATTTCTGGAGTTAATTGTTTATTTCTCAGATGTTTTGAAAGTTTAAATCCCTATTTGATCATCTGTTTTCATGCAAAACCCTATGGTAATTTCTTAACCTTAGAATTTCTTAACCTTAAATACTTCATAAGACTTTTCCACCATTTATTTCTTAAACGTCTCTCTCAGTTTTCTACAAGAAGGTTAGCCAATTCTTAACTACTGTAGTAGATGCCTCCTTGATTTTTTATAGAAGTAATTTAATTTCAAAAGTTCCATGTCATATCATACCTTTTGAAATCAAATTGAAATACATCGTGTGTACTGTGCTTATCAGCTTTTAATTTTTTGTAAGTTCTGATGAACAAAATATGTCATTTTGTTTAAGTATCCTCTTCAAATCTGCCAGTTTTCCAAGATTCATTAAAAATCAACAAAGAGAGAACTTCTTAGTTTTCAAATCCTGTGCATGACAGCTATATAGGTGTGCTGATTTAAATATATTTAGTAGTAGTAGCTGTCTATATCCTCTTGCATTGCTGGCAGAAAGGAAGGTACTGAAAGACCACCAGGTGCTGAGAACAGAATACGTTACCTGTTTTTTCCAAGTAGAGGACTGCCACTCTGTTCAAGCCTGTAATGGCCAATACCTTCTGTTGTCATAAATATGATAGAGGTTGTAACATAATTAAGAATGGCTTCTGCAAGTCTGAAGTGCTCTCTAATGTTTGTCTAAGTCTTTTGGACCACGCTGTAGCCCCAGTGTGTCTGCAGAAAGCAGTGATATTGTTTGAAATGGTTATGTTCATTGAGACGTCATCAATATGAATGTATATGTCCCTTTCATCTTTTTATCAGTGATCCTACTTTTATTGGGTAGGAATAAGCCAGGGCTACATTCATGTTCCTTTTGTTGTTAAAAGCTCTTTCTGATCTGCTAAATTTCTTCATCTAGAAATTATTCCCTTGATATCCTTTTCCTCCCCCTATCATTCTTCTGCAATTGCTTGTATCTGAGTTACATTCATTGCTATCAACTTTTTTTCTTTCTATATTTGTTTCATCTTTGTAGCCCCTTTCTCTAAGTCAGATTGGTGTTAATTTCTTTTAAGCTATGGTCAATAGAAACACCACTGTGACAGAGACTAATAGTTCAGGAAAACTGTTGGATTAGGTTTTGGTTAAAATTAGCTGTACAAGTGTGGATTCTGCTCAAATTGCAACAAAACAGTACCATTTCATTCTTTTCTCCCTGTGATTCGTTCTTGTGTTTTAAGCTTTTAACTACCAGGACACACATGGAACAGTGCACCCAGGAAATCGTTATTTTGTGGTGTTTTCCAAAGACATGGCTTGCTAATTCAAAGCATATCACAGTGAGCTTTTTCAGCTCCCCAAAATAAATTAATTCGCTTAGAATTTGATGGATTAATCTTTGCTGAAAACTAATTAACATATTGCCACCTGACCAAACAGGTCAATTCCACTAGGACTCCTGCACTTGTAGTGACAAGGTAGAAGAAGAAATTAAATGGTATTCTACTGTATGACAGTATAAGAAATAAATAAATATTGAAACTGCTGGCATTAAGACCATACATTTAATATGTATCTCACCATCATGTTTACTGCTCTGTGGCAATGTAAACTTTATTTAAATATCCCTCTGAATTGCTGGTGAAATATTTGCATTCTGTTTGTGGGAAGGAGCTGCTTGCTTTATTTCACAGATGTTTTTATGTATGGAATTCACAACTGAAGTTTCTGATTCAGTTTGTCACTCTCATTCAGACTGTACTTACAGGCAGAGGCTGTGTTTCCTACACATTGCCATAATGGGCTTTGTTGCTGTTGAACATTTGAATGGTAGTTATCGATGAATAACTATTGCAATATCCTTTGACGTGTCTCACAAGTGACAAAATTGGGAAGGTTCCAAGTTTCAAATAATTATTATTATTAATAATAATAATAATAATTATTATTATTATTATTGTTGCGGTGAGCCATGGCTCCCGTCATGCTGTTCTGGAACCCATCAGACAAAAGGTCCAATGGTTTAACACCTCTGGGGTCCGGGAACCATAAAATGGACGCCCGCCCTAACATGGCTGCCCTCAGGCAGCTTGGCGGGAAACATCGTTGGCCATGGCGGGAAAGACATGCCACCGAGCGTGTAGGCAATGGCCGCCACATCCACTCCCCCCGTTATGTCATTGTTCTCCCGTTGGCTCACGTACTCTCTCCCTGTCTACCCTGATCCCCGTTGGATGTGCTGTGTTTGCTCCCGCCTCTGTTACGCCCCCTGTCCATGTTACCATTGGTTGTTTTGTGGGAGCCCCGCCCTGACCAAGGGACTATAAAATCCCCTGACAGGGGCTCCCTGTGCGCTTTTCTTGGTGTTCCTCCTTTCATTCCTTTCCTCTTCAATAAACCTGTTCCTGGTTCATCAAGAAGCCTCCCTCGCTACTTTTTCTCCCCACGCGCCCTCTCCAATGGTGGTTGAGGCGAGCCTCATCCGAGATCTCGCTCACCCTCCCGCGCCCGGTCGGCATCCGTCCTCTGCCGTAGCAGTGGGTGAAGAGACTGCCCGGTGCTTGACCTGGGAGAGCTAGCCATCGGTCAGCACCGCGGCAAATAATAATAGTAATGTGCCTAGAAATGAAACAGAGATGTTGTCTATCAGTTATAAAATGGTGAATAATGATGGTGAGAGTTTTCAGGTGAGTGGAGGTCCAAGCTGTGGCATTCAGAACCACGCTCTAGGTCTGAAGAGGTTCCAGGGATAGAAAGAACCTCTCTACAAATACTGTGTAGATGGTGTACTTAAATTTAGCTACTCCAAATGTCAGATGTTTATCTGGTAAAAAATAATCATATCTTCTGGAAAGATGTAGTCCTTTCTAGAGACAGCAATTCAAAATGTTGACAAAAATGTCAGTGATGTTTTAAGCATTTTTTGACAGATTATTTTCATCTGGGTTTTTTATGCATCTTTAGCCTAGTGCGGTTCCTCCCAGCAGAGTTTCTCTCTGTATATTTGCAAATTAAACCTGAAAATACTGAGGCTGTGCTAAAGTTGACTGCAATGAAAGACTGTGGGGGAAACAGCTAATGCAAAGTAACTTAGTGCAAAGTAATTTGGGGAGCAAAGCTTTGCTGGCTAAGAAAAAGATAAAAGGAAAAAGTAAGAAATCTTATTTCAGCCAAGCTCATTTCGCTGTCCATGATTTAAATCCAGCATAATGTTAGAGAATCATAATAGATAATCAATACCTGCACTGCACTCCCTCAGTACTTGTAAATGGCTCACACATTATTCTGTGTCCTGAAACCTAAATCTGAAATTCAGACACAGTGAATGACTCAGGCTTTGGGGATTGACTATTGGTGGGGAAGAAAGAGGA
Source organism: Lycocorax pyrrhopterus obiensis (assembly GCA_014706295.1). Lineage (NCBI taxonomy): Eukaryota > Metazoa > Chordata > Aves > Passeriformes > Paradisaeidae > Lycocorax > Lycocorax pyrrhopterus. The sequence goes on along the minus strand of JACSVZ010000004.1, from coordinate 29,648,350 downwards.
TTCAGTGGGGATATAAGTGCATTGTTGTAGAATCAGTATGCCTTTTCCTCAAGGATTAGTACTTACAAAAGTAAAGTAAAATAATGCAATTTAGCCAGAAATGGAACCAGAATCTCTCCAGGTGCTTGGTCTAGTTCAGACAGTTTCCAAATAATTCTAAAAGACTTCCTGTGAACACTGGACTGCTCTTTGTCTTGCCATCCCATTGGAAAGATATATGATGCAGAGGCTACTATGAAGCATGCAGTTTTAAGGAGGGTAAGTGATCTGTGTCAGGGTTGAAGATCATGTTTTCTGTCCATTTTCAACTTTTAATGCATGAGGCTTGTTCAAGCAGATAATAGATTTTATGAGTAGAAGCTATCACTTTTTCCTTCTTGAAATTCCTGTTATCACCACTGTATTTCTCTGGGTGTGGATGCAAGTCACGTCTTCATCTTGCATAGTCAATGGCTGAGGACAATCTCACTGATGTAATGGGAAAAGAAAATGAATGGGAAAAGAAATGGGAAAAAGTCCTCTGTTTGTAGAAAAAGTATTTATTTGCATTCGTTCCTTCCCTTTAAGGCTGATAGGAGTCTTTATTCTCTTAGCAACTGGCACTGGGCTGGGATGTAGCAATAGGGTAGTAAAGTAACTCATTATTTCTACAACCTATGGAGCTATCCCTTTAGAAAAAATTACAGTAGGTCAGAAAACTACATTCCTGTTCTTCACAAATTTTGCATTATCTGAAACATTTTCATCTTCAGAAAGGGAGACCAAAATTTAAAGATGTATGTTAAAATCAAATTCCAGAGTACACAGTTTCAGAAATGCTGTAAATTGATATTCCTGAAAAAAAAAATCTGCTTCTCCAAATTCTTGAAACCTACTGACTCAAACTGGGGCTTTTTCTGACCATCTTCATGGTGCTCAGCCATGAAGTTACAGGGGTAGATGGCTGCTGTTACCATCAGAGTAATTGTCTCCCCATGCTGCAGTGGTCACACAGCCAGGGCCACGTGAGACAGCTAGTGCCTGGCCAGTAGCCAGGCTGAAGAATGGAAACACAGAGTTCCTTATACTTCGTTCTGGTTGGTGGCTTGCAGGGTGACCAGGAGCCCATCCCCAGGGCTCTGAACACTGTGGCAGCAAGACTGGCAACCCTGTACAATAAACTCTTCTCACCGCTGATGAAAACAAATTTCCTGAGCATAAAATGTGTGCAGCAATTCTGGGAGGCAGATACCCTAGAAGTTTAAAAGCCCTGGAGATCTGAGCTGCGCTGCAGTCCTTCAGGGAGCATCTCAGCAGCTGGGTGGATGAGTGAAGAAGAGAAGAGGCAGAGAACTGGTGAGTTTTTCTGGTAGAGTTGTTCAAATTGGCACATTTCTGCAAGACACTTCACTTTCAATACACTTCACTTTCAGTGGACTGTCATTTTTCTGACTGAAGTTGATTTTTTGGAAACGTTTCTGACTATCACCAGTCAAATCATCATGAAACCCCAGCCAAATCATGAAACCCCAGGAGACAAAAGCACGGCTTGTTGCTTTGTGGGAGAGGTTTATGCATCTTGCATGAATCAGAATGACCTTTCTTACTTGAACTCGTTATGCTGCAGATCCTCTGGGTCCTATTTGTGCCTTCCTGTGACTGCTCTGCCACGTGCTGTTTTTCACAGGACTTTGTACTAGAGCAATAGCCTGCTTGTATCTGCTTTGGGGATTTATGAACCATCTTGCAGCTCTGACCACACAGCTGTGCAGAGAAGTTGATGCTTTGAACGCTTGTCCCCAGACAGAAAGCAGCTCTTTCAATGGCTGGCGCTCACAGAATAAAAGAGAAGAAAGCTGAGAGAGGGCCGGCAGAGGGAGAAGTATTAAAGCAATAAGGAGAAAGTAGAGTTATGCTTTCAACACATCCGCATTACTATTCACTTAAGAGAAAAAACAAAACAAAACAAAATAAACAAAATCCAGTCATTAAGTCATCCCTAGGTAATTTGGATGATTTAAGCCAAAACTCAAAACTGATCTCTCAAAGAAGACAGTGTTCTTTGCTAGCCCCAAAGCACACATTACACTAGTGCCGAAAGGGTAAACATATTCCTTTTGAGCTTTCTGCTTTTGTTTTCAGTAAAAGAAGACCCATAGAGTGACCTACAGTATAAGTTCTCTTCCCTTTCTCAGCTGTTTCTGAAGTTGCATTTCCATTGTGAAGCCAAATAACAAGATCTTTCACCCTGTTTTAGGAGATAAAAAGAGTGAGCAACAAAAAGAGAAATGTTCAAGTCTTCACATAAGACCTCTGAAAATAATGAATTTTCATCCTGTCTGATCCAGATCCATCACTCTGAAAGCAAGTAGATTTTGTATGTGTTTTACAGAGCTCCCAAACATGTGACTCCTCCAGAATCTTTTAGAAAATGCCGTATATCTTTCTTTAGTTAGGGAATGGAAACTGCAATACCATAGTTCCTGGGTACTCGTCTTGAGTAGAGGGTCTGGTTGGCCTCATATTCTGCTTTCTCTTGAATAAACGTCAATCAAATAATTCTAATTAAAAACTGAATTTCCTGCTCTGCATCTGACAGCTAAAAATATAAGATACAAGGTACTCATTTTCAAATATTAGCTAGATTTAGTGTTGCTTTTAATCAGAAAGAAGATCTGGAACTGGTCTCATCCTCATCAGGGTGTGTTAACTACTAAGTGACCCATCTCTGGACATTTTGGCCACTCTTCTCGCATCAGACCTGAAGCTTTCAGGTCTTTGCTAGAAACTTTTCTAGAAACTTTGTTGCAACTGCCCTGTTTTTAAAAAGCTAACAATAATCACTGATTTATGAAAGGATTTATTTTTGTTTCAGGTGTGAACAAGGACACACTGAAAGACTTTCAGAAATGAGAATTCTCAGCCACAGCCTTGTCACAGCACAGAGAGGCCACTTGATCTAAAGTACCACTCAGACCAGCTTTATGCAGTAAAAAAATACCACTGACAATGATGAAATAACAAGACACAGTTAGCAAGGAGGATGCTAAAAGGGTTGAACTGAAAGAAATAAGCCACCCTGTTGCAATCACATTTCTGTTCCTGGATTAGATATAGGGGGTAAAGAAACAATAATTCACCCTGACTCGTGTGACCTACCTGAGATGATTTCAGGGATCTTCACAAATTTGTATGGGCATTGCTTGTAACCATCTTTAAGTGCAGGGTACACTACAGCATAGAGTGTATGCTAGACTAACAAGCACTCAATATCACTGAATAATGCCAATTTCAGTGTCATAACTTAACATCAATGTTTTACCTGTGAAATAATGAAAGTTGCACTGCTTATTTCCTTTAGTGCAATAAAATACTTTCGAAAACTCCCCAAAAAAAAGTGAATCCCAATAAAATAAGATAATATTTCCAGTGAGTTTGATCAGCTAGTCCATTCGGAATTGCTTTCCTCTTAAAAATATGTAGCTGAGAAAACGGGATATTTCTGAAGACAGTATTAATTAAATAAACATTAATGAGATTAATGAGATAAATGTTGATTCCAACACTGGTATTCATTCAGTGCAAGAACAAATACATGATTTGGGATACATACAAGGAGCATAATGGAGCAGTAATTTTAAATGAGCAGCATACTCAAGAAAATAGTGATTTCCTCAAGGATAATGCCCAAACAGAGAAAGGGAAATTGAAAATACATTACTGAAATCACTCAGCCACTTCACTCTTTCAATTATTAAAAAGTTCTATGGATTTGTTTTTCAATTACCTTTTGCAATCCTGAAAAGTACACAAAAAGGTATTTTTATCCCTTTCTTTTCAGTCAAGAATAGATTTTATTCTTCAAGTCTCTTTTGTATTGCTTTTATTTATTTATTTATTTATGTATCTATGTATTTATTTATTTATTTATTTGGTTGACTGGTTATTTACCTATAGGTAACAGTGGAAGCCCATGTTGAAGAGCTAGTTTTGCAGTTTTGAAGATGTTTATATGCATTAGTCATTTGTGCATCCTTTACACCCAAGCTCCACATTTATCAAGTCGCTGCTAAACTGACTATACCCCCTGCACAGAGATTACCTGCATCTCTTTCTCTGGATGTTGCTCATCCCACTATAACATCATAAGAGCCAGAGATAAATTTATTAGGTCCTCTGGCAGGACTTCAGGCACTTACTTTTCTTCCTTCCCATAGCACAATGAATGAGTAAGGCTATCAGATGGACTGTAAGACAATTGCCATGGCTTTAAACAGTCCCTGGGATTCAGGATCCAAAAAATACTGATCATTTCCAGGTATCCTGGGCCAGACTTCTGGAAAGCTGTGAGAAGAATAAAAAGATTTTAAACACTTTGTGAAGAATGCTGACACGAATGAACATAAGCACATTTAAAGATTCACAGTGACCTTTGTAAAGTGGGTGCTGCTTTCAGAAAATGAAAGAAGACACAGATGTTTACAGACGTAGAAGGAGTATTATCTGAAAACAGTATCTTTGTTACTGGCACCTTTGGCTTCCTGAAGTCATATCCCTGTGTGTCATTCATCATATCTAATTCCAAGGCCACTTCTGTGCTGCCTAGAAAAAGTGAAAAGAAATCCCTCACTTCTTAATTAATATGTGAAAATGCATTGGAAAATATTGTAACTGCCAGTCAGGTCTCCTTTACAACAAAAAAGGATCTACAGGTTAAAACATGGGCAGAAAATAGCATGCAAACTAAATTATCTGGAGAATAACATTTCAAATCCACATCATTCAAGTGAAGACCAAAAAGTGAAAGAGAAGCAAGATTGAAAGAATCCTAGAGATGGCCACAGAGAATAAATTAATTTACTTTGTGATGAAACACAATGGCATTTAGAATTGAAGTGTTTGGAGGAAAAGGAAGAAGGAAAGCATGAGCCGAATTTGCAGATCAATCCTTGCCTGCTCTTTGCTGCACAGCATTTGTGAAACAATTAAGTCCCACCTTGTTTTCAACTCTAAACCTGAGAATACCGGAAAAAGATCAGCAGACTGGGAAAAGAATAAGAAAGAATAAGCAGAGACATTTAATCACTTCAAGTTTGTCAATCCTCTTCTGCTTTATTCACTCTGAAATCTACGCTTTAATTAACTTAATATAATTAAGTTCTTCCTATCCACAGATTTGCAGGCAGCCTGACTTTTAGTGCTTAACAAGACACAAAAGAGAGGGTCAGTGCGAGGAGGCTGTATCACCCTCGGTACTGAGGGTATTCTTATGCAGTAATTTCCTCGTTGTTCGCTGTCTGTTTTACCACTGATGGTGTCTGTAAGCCCTCATTCACACTGCTGAGAAAGCAAGACCTCTTGCCTGAGGAGGCAATGCAGGGGTTTATCACTGCTGTCACAGCTCCTTCATGCCTGGTAGGATCTCCATCTTCCCTGTGGACCATAGCCTTCGTTTGGGGTAGGAATTATATTGATATGGAAACTCTGTGGACCTGTACAAAATGATCCCTTTATTTTTAGAGGCTCCTATGATGCTTAATTTTTTTGTATATCTGTGTATTTGCAAAGCATTCTGAGCCCTTTGGGTTGAGATTTTTGCTGGAAGTAATAAAGATTTTTCCATGCTGTCTCTATCTCACAATGTGTCAGATAATCCTCTGTGGTTTCCTGTGGTCTGCAACACAGATTTTGAGACAGCCACATTACCCAAAGTGGGGCAAGGTGAAGGCACAGTGGCATTGTACCAATAGAGTCGGAAAGTGCAAGAGAAAGCCTTTGGCGCTTTTAACTTTTTTGTTAAAAAGGTCACATTAAGTAACCCCAGGAGACAGATGCACAGCACCATGTCAAGATAATTACAGCTAATGGTGCCTGCTGGTGTTACCTTTATTGTTTATAAGGACACTGTCAGTTTGTGTTTATCTTCTTGTCTCTCAGTTTTGTTCCAGCATATGGGTCCCATTTTAAAATTAACATTAAAGAAGCCCAGAAAGGAAAAGTGACACTCCCATACACATGTACACACAAAATAAAACTTGGCTGAACATGACACGTGGAGTGTCAGCTCTTAGTTATCAGTTTCCTGGCTTTTTATTGGTGTAATAAGACTTTCAGATAACTTAAAATGTGAACTTCTAATCTTCCTTTATGTGTGTCTCTGTTTTCATGATTGCATAAATAGGATTCAGACTAAAAAGCAACACATTATGCATGGCAGTGATAAATAAACACAGATACATCTTTTCCAGAATAAGGATGCAAAATCAGTTGGCTTCCTAAAATATCAGATATGTGTGACTCTTAAATAGGAAGTGGTTGGTTGCATGTGGACATCTTCCCTTTCTCTGTGTCACTGATGGAATTACTCATGCTAAGGAAGGGACACACACATGTAAAGCATATGTTAATGTGTCATAAGTTAAATTATACTAGAAAATAGAACAGCTATTGTCTGTTTAAGTCTGTCCTTGGTCATAGATACAGATGGTGGGAGCTAAATAGCTTTGACCAACATATAGTGAACTCAAAGTGTCATTTTCCTAGTTATTCATAGTCTTTTTGTGTGGGCTTAGAGTGCTGGGCAGGCTTGCTGTCAGCTTTGTGACACAGAAGCTGACTTAGGAGTAGTGAAGAGAGTGGCTAAGGAACGAGCATAAATTTCATAAGGTAAACTAGTGGCAAATTGTAGCATGGAATTCAAGTAACTTGCAGGATTAGTGTCTGATCTTGTGTTCACTTTACAAAAAAAAAAAAGTGCCATGGGAATAAAAACAAGGGTTTGATTGCTGAAGCAGGGGTTCCTGCCTGTGGAGTACTTGGAAGTTATAGCCCAGGGTGTCATAGCTCAGTGTGTGATAAGATCATGAGACCCACTGAGAGAATAAAGCGCGTTCCTCCAAGCACATTAAATTGAGCAGAAGTGCAAGTCGAGCGAGAAGGTAACAGCTGTTTTGCACTCTCTCACTTCTTCAGAGAAGACACTATGTTAGCTCTTTCTGGTTAATTGATTAAGTGGTCAACACTGGAGTTTTGTGGAGAGAAATCTTCAGAGGCTCACCTGTGTTGATCACAAATTACCTGTTTCTGTGTCTTCATTGACATTTCTGCAAATGGACTCCACAGGTTCCAGGGGAACTCTGCATTCTGGCATAATGGGCACAATCCATTACTTCTGCCAAAATAGTAATCTGTGGTTTAGAATAGATTCAGCTCTAGGATGAGAAAAATGCTGAGGGATGATGTAGGAGCAGAGCACCTGCTGTTGTTCTTCATGTAAGTTCTGAAAATCTAATCTCTTCTACCTTGTGAAAGGCAGAATGTAGTTTCTGTGGGATATTTCTCTGACCAGGAAGAGCAAATATTTCCTAAAGCTTCTAAACATTGAAGGAGCCATGAAGATCCAAATTTTGTCCCCCAGACCAGGCACGGTTAATTCTGCATTAAATCTGAATCTTCTGCGCAAAACCTGAGAGTCTTCAGGGCCCGGTGTGAATGCCTCAGCAGAGCTTGCTTGGTTTTTTTCTTGGTTCAGTGCATGTGATTTTGTTTGCTTCCAGAGGCCGGCCTAGTGAATCAGAGAAACGTGCTCTTAGTGCATCTAGTAGATTTGCTCTTTCAGGTCAAGTGGTGAGGATTTATGCCTTTCATGCCAGATTTTGCATCTCATTGATGACCTCCTCGCTGTCCCTGTATAGGTATCATACACACTCTAATATAAATATGAGGAACAGGAGTAACACTGACCTTTATTTCTTGTTCCAAACCATACAATCCTGGTTAGAGCTTTTTGTCAAAACTGGCTGATGACTCACTGCTGGGTTTGCTATTACATGTCAAACGGGCTTAGACAGCTTACATCTAAACTATGGGATACAGGAATACTTCCGAGATTCTAGGCTCCGGACCTCTGTTTTCCCGCCTTTATTTTGTAAAAATAATACTTTGTGTGGTCAGGAGGACAGTAAGGATGCTCCTGCAAGTCTCCCCATCTGTGTTGTCAGAGGACATTCTGGATGAAGGACTTTTTTAATGAAATACAATCAGCTCAATCTCATAAACTTTGCCTTGAAGGATCTTGGAGGCTTTACCTTCAAATAGCACACAGCATGGTAGCTTTCAAAGTTGTAGCAGTTTTCAGTCACCCCAAGCTCAGTCAGGAATTATTGAATAGGAATTCATAATAAATGAAAATAATCTGTTCATTTCACACCCTTTAATTAACTCATGAGATCAGGTGACAGCTGATCTGAAATGCAAGTTGTGGTGTAACAGGAAAATCAGGCTGGTATTTGCATGTTGTAATAACTTTGGGAGGGAGCTAAAATATCCAAAGGATTAAAAGATCTTATAATAGTTTAGTCAAATACAGGAGATGGTACCTGAAAAGTGATGCAGCCAGTTATTATGGAGAGAGATAGGGAGGTGGGGAGATGAAAAAGAGCTTTCAATTCCTGTTATTAACATTTGCTCAGAGTTAATAATTATTTGAAAAGAAACTGCCTTGAATCAATGCATTCTACACTGCTGGCTCTGGAGCTTTTAAAGTCTGGAGTTTGGGATCACTGGTACAAAGCTCCGTAACATTTAGTCAAAGGATTTAAAAAACCTCCAAACTAAAGAACATTCCTCTCAATGCAGAGAAGTGAGGAGAAGGAGTATGTCTTCCATTGGACAGTATTAACCAGAAAGACTCTTCATATATGGCAGAGGTGAGTCTAATTGAACTCCAAAGATTTTGATGGATTTTATAGCATTTTTGTAAATCAAGATTATGAGACAACACTCATAGACAGATCAGATAAAGTATTCTGTTACGTGTTTTTGCCCTGTCCTTTTCTTTGGACAGTAGTACAAACTTAAACGCTTCTTGTTCTTAAAGAAGAAAAAAAGATTTGTAAAGTGAAATGCCAACCATAGGTATATCTCCAAATACTTCAAGAAGAAAGTCAGTATTAGAGGATAGAAATCTCCATTGATTTTACTGTGAAAAGTCCAGCTTAGTTGAGGGGGAGAGGGTGTGGAAATATTACTAAAACATGGATTAAATCCTTCAGCAACCAGCAGTGCATGGAGTTTACATCTTTATCACTTAGATGTTTCATTTCAAATCAGTATAAGATCATAGAATGGTTGGGTTGGAAGGGACCTAAAAGATCATGTAGTTCCAAACTCCCTGTCATGGACAGTGACACCTTTGACTAGGGTTGTTCAAAGTCCTATCCAACGCAGCCTTGAACAATTCCAGAGATGGAGCATCTACAAATTCTCTGGGCAACCTTTTCCAGTGTCTCACCATACTCTCAGTAAAAAATTTCTTCCTAAAATCGAATTTCTTCATCAAATCAAAATATTTGGTGCACAGCATCTTTTAAATTTATGGGTTGAGTTACAAGCCTCATCAGAGTAATCTGAATAATATTCTGACCCTGTGTTTCCTCTGCTGGTTCCATGTTTGCAGGATAGGCTCTACCTCCTTTCATCGGTGTTGAATTCTTCCCCTCACTACATCTTTCATTACATGAATCAATTACAGTGTTATCAATGGATGGTCAGTCATTCCAATTTATCTTTGAAAGAGATGATTATTACTTTTTTTGAGGATAAAAATAAATACTAGGCATCCATTTATATCTAACATCTTCATCTCATTATTCACACTGTCTTGAAACAACATGTTGTAAGTTATGAATTTAGTGCAAGGGAATTCGGCATTGATGAAAGATACTAAAGCAACATCTTAATTTCTTTCTCCAGGAAACATTCAGGACAGGTTTTTCTTATAACTTTTGCTGATATATTTCTGATTTGGATCTACAAGAAGACTTGAAGCCTCTTACTATTTATATAGGTGTTAAGAGGCTACAAGAGGAACACCATTGTGCTTGGGGCTCTCTGATGTGAACAGATAGTGAAAGACAATCCTAAAAGAGATAATGACAAGTAGAGGCTGGGCAGAACACCTTATACTGATTCCTTATAACCTACTCTGGGTTCTTGTGCCCTACTCTGGTTCCTGGGTCAGTGTTTTAACCACTCCACATTTACTTCTCCATCTCTGGAACTTTAATGCTTTCAGGTTGATAGCACTGCTCCCTCATCACACAAATTAACTGCCTCTTTTATTCCTTTTGTTTATTACTTTTATTTTATTATTGAGTACTATTTACTTGGACACGTTCAAAAGTGCTGGTGATGCCATCAGTTTGCAGTGACTGTCATCAGCTGAATCAGCTGAATGTAGGGAAGAAATCCACAGAAAAAAGCAGAGCTGTACCTCCTTTCTCATTGTACATACAGTCCTCTATAACAGTAAACTGTCTTCCTTCCTTCCTTCCTTCCTTCCTTCCTGTGAACTGAATATACCTTATAAGTTATAGGTCAAGGCCAACCTTGCAAAAAATGAATGTGATTGTGGATTTGCATCATGAATTGATCTTGCAGCCCTGCACATTTGAAACTATGATAGAAAGTTATACAAATCTGGGGATATGGGTAAAAGGAGGGTTGCAATTTCTCTAATACAGGTGGCAAAATAAGAAAGTAGAGTGGCAAGCTATGCTACAAGGAGTTTCCTCTCTGCTTTTGAATTAGTTCTCAAACAGTATTAGCTGTATAGCACATTAGATTGATACAGAGTGACATTCTCTCCATTGTCATAATGTTCGGTTTGAGGAATCATTAATAATAATTGTGACAGAAAAATGAAAGCAACCAATCCACTTATTTATAATCTGGTTGTTTATAGCTTCCTCTGTCCTGATCTCTTTGATCAGTCTTTTGCTGTATCATGGAATTGACTCTGTTTGTTCCTGGAGGCAGGGGTTACAAGCCAAATCCAATGTTGGCATGACTGTGCTGGGCCTGATGATATTATATGATCTGAGAATCTGATGGAAGGAGTTATTTATAAACTGCCTGGAATACTTTGCAGTACTTCAAGCTGGATGATTAATTTATCATTGAAAAGGCTGAGCATTGATGTGAAATCAGCAAGGGTATAGGCTTAGTAATATATTATAAATATTGATGTGGAAGCCAATGAGTTCCTGACAATGGGATTCCTTATCACATTATGCTGACAGCCTCAAACTTCCATTAACCTTCCAAAAAAACCCCAAGGGAATTCTAAGAACCACCCAGAACCTCTTACTTTCCTTTTCCAGAATGGGCCATGTTTTCAGCAACGTCCTGAATGAGAGAAAGCTAACTCAGATTTTAATTATGTTATTTATGTTTATTTATGCTGTTTATGTTTATTTCTTTAGTTTGTGAGGTGAAGTGAAGGTTTGGCTGAAAGTCAAGTTTCCTTTTGATGAAATGCTGCACTTTCACTGATATTAGGTATTATTATTTAGACTCTCTTCGTTACCTCTCAGAGATGTAGCCTTCCAGAATCCATGTCTCATTGATCTCTTGGTTTTACAGAACTGGAAACAAAACCACAGGGTAACTAGGAGGTTTGTGGAAAACCTCAAAGTGAACATTGTGTGGAAAGAACTCCTTCCTTGTTTATACCCTTGTCTTCCAGCACTTTGACTTTGTCAAAACTTATTGTTTAGGCACTCTCAGGATACTGCCTGGTTTGTTGTTCGTTTGATTGATTTATTTTTATAGTTTCAGCAGTGTGAAGTACTTTTCCTTTTTTCAGTAGCTTTTGTTAGAACTCCAGTTGTTTGAAGAACTTAGTGCACAGACGTTTTGCCATTTCATCATGAAGACTAGTCATTCCTTTCCCAGAACCCTAATGAATACTGGCGTAGTTTATAGGGGTTAAAGTTATCTCTCAGTTTCCTACACAATAACATCATTCATTTCTTTCAACTGTAAGCAACTGATTTTTAAAGAGGCATTAAGAAATGGCTTGATCTCCTGTGTCAGACTGCAAACTAATCTGCTAACTAGGTTAGTTACAGCTGGGGGTACAAGAAGTTACCTTTCTCTGTTGCCACACTTTTAGAATCACCTTATTCTTCTAGATTCCTCCAACCGGCTTCTTAGTCTGAGATTTATTTTCCGTTTTGTTGACTTGTACTGGAGCCAAGGACAGGAAGAGAATTTAGCGGAATTCCTGGTTTTCTTCTTGCCTGTTACTAACCTGAGGAATTATCCTAGTTAAGACTGAATTAGGTCCCTCGCTGTGCAAACCTTAGAGATCCTGATTCATTAATTTGTTTGTTGTACAGCCGCTGGTTGAATGGTTGGTATCTGGAAGCAGAGCCCAGCTGCAGCATTTCTCCCAGCAGTTGTCAGAGGCTACCACTCAGTGTTTTAGCACTAGAAACTCCTCAGATTTCAGTGTGTCAGAATGAGGTGAATCAGCAGAAAAGGCAAATGTGGGAAAATGAAGTGTTGATTGTTGTTTCCAACTTGAGATGAAACTGTCTTGGTCAAACAAAGCATAGATGGAGAGGAATATTCATTAAGAGAAAGAGACAGCAGGCAGACCACAGACCTGATTTATTTTGGCCTTATGCATTTTGAAGTGAAACAGCAGGAAATCCATTGATGTGAGGAATTTCTTTTGGCATCAAATCAGTTTATGGGGCCAAGAACATGCAGGACAAAAGTAAATATAAAAATACTCTTTCTGTTGAGTAAGTCTCAGCACATTCAGACTTTTCAAGGATTTCTCAGGTCTTTGGAGAACCAGATGTTAAATATAGAGTGATTTAAAACTTCCAAACAATGCCAACCAGTTTGTTATGTCATGATTTAGTTAAGGGGATAATGTATGGCTACTTGACCTGTCAGTTAAGCAGGTGTGATGTGTTCACACTGTTGCAAAAAGTGGAATAAGTAAAATTTTCTTAAGAAAGGATGTTCTGTAATGTTTGATCTTTGTATACTTTGAAGCCTAATCAACAAGAACAGAGATTTAATCTGTAAAACAGATAGCAGCTAACAAGCTCTAAGTGACGTGCATGGGTTAGAAAAGCAAATTACTTGTTGGTTGTATTGCCTTGTTAAGGTTTAGGCCTGGACATGCTTCAATGATCTGGGACCTAGGGAGAGGTTAAGAAAGCTTGGGAGGAAGGATGCCCACTGACTGTGGACACAAAGAATGCAGAATTTACAGGTTGCAATTACATCTGGCAGGACTCACAAGAATAAGAAAGAAACTCATAAAGCAAACTCAGCGATTGTGCTGGAATCGGCTCCAACTGGGTAAAAGGTAATTCTGCAGGGGCAGATTGTGACCACTACTCACGGAAAACCAAGCCCAAGAAACTCACTGACCCAAAAGAAGAGAAAGACTGAGCATGTGGACTAATTAGCATGAGAAGTGAGAGAATCATTAACCAATAGAAGAGAGAATACTAATTAATAAGAGAACTATCTATGTAATTTGTAGCCAACGAGCACAAATTCCTAAAATGTCTAAATAGCAAAAATTCTGAGAGTTGGTGTGCTTGATTCGTGGAATACCACCGAGCACCCAGGCTTGCACAACTCTGAAATAAATAATCAGTGTCACTCTTGAGTGTGTAATTATTGGCTTGTTGCACACTGCGTAACAAATCCAATTCTTGAGAGCAACAACACTACCCACAGGAATGATACCAAGTGTGAGATAATTCTCCAAAGGACTTATTTCAGAAACAAGCCAAGTTCCTGACAATCACAACTGACAGTCAGTGAGGATGCCTGGGAGAGTTTGAGCCTAAGTGCAAACTCACTAGTCTGATTAGTGTAGAATACAGACAATACCTGTCTTTTGAGGCACCTGGTCTGAATCTTTGAAAAGTGGGTGGCCTGGAAAGAATTAATGATAGGTGAAATAGTAAAAGATTTATTATGTTCCCATTAAATTTTGGGTCTTAGCGTCTATTTAAAACCTGGCCAATTATTAGCTAATTTGCATGCACAAATGCCTGTTTTCTAGGACACAAACAGGTGAATTTTTTTAAAGCATAACCACTTTATTAATGAAAGCACAGAGCTCACAAGGTGCTTAGAAAGCTTAAAGTTGGAACAGGCAAAGAAGAAACTGATGACTAACTCAGACATGAGAGTAGCTCTGAGGGAGAGGGATTTCATTGTGTAATTTATGGGCAGCAAAATGAAGAGAGGCTAAAAAAGCAGTGAGAACTTTTGGCTCAATTCCTGCTGAAAACTTAGAAACTATAGTCCCCGTCTTATTATGGCAAAACAAAACCAACCTAACCATTTAACAGATGATCCCCTTGCTATAAAAAAGCTGCCAGCTTGTATCATTTTGGCTCATGTATTTGGCTTGGAGATAGGAACAGCTGGAGCAAAGCTAAAGGAAAAACCCCAAAGCTCTTTCTTCTTCTTTTTGCTCATGGACACTGAGTTTAATTAACTTCATCATCCTCTTATTAAAATCAAACTCTTCTAATGGGGCTTTTCCTGTTCCCCAGACCTTTTATTCATGCTGGGTTGATACCAAGGATTTTCTTTTGGAGGCTGAAGTTATCTGGATATCTCTCAAAGCACTCAGCTTAAGATTGCCTCTGAGAAAGCTAATACTAAGATCCTATAGAGAAAGATGCAAAGTCTTAAAAATGATCTTGAATGCAAAAGCTATTTTTCGCCTTTAGATAATCTTCCTCTGTTAATTATATGGAAATACTATTAACAATGTCAACAGGCCAAGGAATAGCATTTTGGGAGTACACAAGAGCTCAGGAGACAAAAAGAAACCAGCAGTTTATCTCCACCATCCAAAGCATTGTACTCTGCAAGGGGAAGTGCCTCTCCTTGCAGCCTGTGTTTAGTGATCTGCTCCCAAAGACCTTGGGCACACCTGTGGGTAATTGTGCGCTGTCATTCCATGCTTTATTGCTCTCAAAGTGAGGTCACCCAGAAGAGACCCTCAGATATCCATGTCACTGCCCCAATATCTGAACAAAACCTGCAAAATATCAAAGGGCATTATGAGCAGCACTGAACATTTGCACAGGGAATTGTATGGGCAGTATAAGCTCTCAAATTCTAAATTGGCATTTAAGCTACCAGTCATCCTGTAGGGTGATGAGCTCAGCGGATATGCCTATTTTGGTGTCACAGGATAACACAAAAAGGAAATAGTCACACTTGTTTTCTTATTTATTGTTTAGAAATTCTTCTATTCTTTTTTTACTCCCTGAATACAAATCTTCAATTTGTGGTCTTCTACCTGCAAATGAACATGGTTTATTCTTTTTGCTTGCTTGCTTGCTTTTTTTTCAGACTTTGCTTTATTTGGGAAAAACAGTGTTTCAGCACTAAAATGAGTCTTGCATTGGGCCATAAATTCTGTCAAGACTGTGTACTTTTGTTGCTTCTGCTCCTCTCTACCTGAGCATTAGCTGGTGTCTAGATGGGATTAATGACATGTCAGGGTCAAGATTAAAATAGAAATCATCACCTTTCCTAAGTGTTGCTACCTCTATGGATACCTCATTTCTGACTGTGTGCACATGATGCTAATCTGATAAACCATGACCTTTAAAAATCAGCCTTTCAACGATTCCAAAGTGGATAAAAATTTAAATGAGAAAAGGCTGTTCTGACTTTAAAGGCATTGATGTAAAAGGGAATTGGGTGACTGTATAAAAAGTGGAGTTGGGCAGAGAATCTCTGACATACTCTCATGCGCAGGTCTTTTTAGGTATCTGCAAGGGAGTACCTTGTGTAATTTTTCTATTCCAAATATGTCAGCAGAAGTATTAGAGATATTTTTAGAGAACTGGCATCCGCTCCTATGCCTGTAAAATCAGGTGCCTTCATTATCTGATCCAAGTTTTTAAACATTATCAAGTCTCAGGACATTTGTGAGTATTTAGCACTTTGTGAAAAAGTCACACCATTTAGGTTTGCATTCAGTCTTCCCACACATATCTGTACCTGCTGTATTTCGGTGCACTCTGCATCATGCAACTGTTAAAAATCAGTGTGTCAGTTCCAGTCACACTGTGATCCCTGGTGAACAGGGGAGGTACTGTGAAGCTCATCTCTTGATTATAAATACCTCACACTTAAGACTGTTCCCATATGTTTTGATGATGTCTGACCCACTTGCTTCCAGAAATGTCTTAACTGGCTGACATGTCTGTTTATATTCATATTTTCTAGTCACATTCTTGAGCTATTTTCTTTTTTAAGTAAGTGTGCCCTCATGTTCCTTCACTTATTTTTGACTGAGCAAACGTGCTATGCTGTTTCTGTACCAACCAACCCATTATAATTCAATATGAAATTGAAGTAAACTCCCTTCTTTTTAAGAATTTGTATTTTGGTACGGTCTTTGACACAGTAATCAAGATTTCCGTTTTGTAGGAATTATAAGAGAATGAACCAATGTAACTCCCACTTAAGGTAGGAGATTTTGGAGATTGAACATTTTTGCCAGATGGGACCCCATTTCAATATTTTTTTGGCACCTCCAAACTAGGGTTAGACCTGTCGGTTCATTACATATACTTTAACTTTACTAAAATCATGTGCTTTTGACAAGTCTCTATAAAACCGAACAGTGTCATCCAAAAACTGTAGAAATATTTCTATTATAGAATTAATATTATTAGAAGTTTATATCCATATTTTGAAAGCAACTCAACTGAAAGTTTAAAATACATAGAAAGAAACTTTTTCTTTATAGCAGCTAAGAGAGTTTTAGCATATGCCAATGGAAACATCATAACTGTACACGAGCTACATTCCGTAGTGGTTCTCCATAAAGATCACTTTTACACCACCCTGTGCATACCATTGGGAAAGCCTTACTTGGTCTGGAGCAGACAAGTCAGTTGTTTCATTAACTTGGAATATAAAAAATGTCCACTTTCATTTTTGTCTTCCATTGCTTTCCATCCTGTCTCTACTCCTTTCGTGTTAGGGATGCCATCAAAGCGATTCAGACGCTCTTTGGAAATGGAGACTGCATGTAAATGTGTTTAGAATCAAAACAGACAAAGCACACACAAGCTTGTTAAAGGACCTGACTACAAGACTCTTGAAATGAAATGAGTACATGGTCTTCACTGAAGTAGAATTTGTGTTTTAAAGGACATCCCAATTCTGCCACGATATTTTCCTGCTTCGCATAAATTACGAACTTTGAAGTGAAGGAAAGAATTCCCAAGCAGATTAATATTGAAATGTCAGAAGGTCTGTATTAAAATCAGATGTTTGACTAAAAAATCTTAATAATTCATTTTTCTGAGGTAACATCTATTCTAAATATGTTCACTTTTCTCTAAAAATAAAAAGAGACAGCAGAGAACCAAGTGAGAAAATCAATATGAAATACCTAATATTTTCATCAAATCACTGAAAAATTCTTTTAGAAGAAGAATGAAGTCAAAATCAAAACATTCTAGAACAGACAAGAGAGCATTTTACCAGTGAAATACTACTGAACGGTTTCTGATTAGCACTTGTATGCAGTCTCAGTTCAGTTACAAGAACAGCAGAAGTGATTTAGCTCAGTTTTGTTCCTCCATAGCACAATGTGTCTTATACCTTTAAAAAACCCAACTAACAACCCAAACAAAAAAACCTTTGAAATTAGGTTTTCTTTTATTTAAGAGATCAATTGTCCTGGAAGTGATTTCATCAGTTTTCACTTCCAGGCTCTGTCAGTAACTTTCTTAAGTCCTAAAATAATACTTGACTTTTGGAAATAGAATTGACTGAGTTTGTTAATGTTTGCAAAGCAGATTGAGACTTCAAACCAAAATCACTTTCTAAGCACTAAGTATTATATTTGACCTGAGTCAAAGTTAGAGATGAGGTTAGATCAAGTGGAAAGTGAATAAACAATGCCGAGAATACAATTTTCAGAGAAAATGCAGGGTTTATTTTTAGGATAAGTAAGTGGAGAAGATTGAAATAAACTGCAGGATTAAGTAGTTGCTGAAGGAATTATCTTTGTGCTATGAACGCTTTTGATCTCTTCTCATTTTAGCACAGTCAAAAAAAATTGCAACTCTTTTTAGCCATCTACTGTAATAATCCTTTACCTTCTGAACCAGCTGTTTGGAAAAGGCAAAGCATGTCACAGGCTGGAAGCTTTTGCGGAAGCACTCAATGAAACTGAGAAAGTTGTTTTGGATACAGCCATGATTGACTGTGGTTGGAGACTTATCCAGAGGCTTCCTTTTGGCACTTTGCTCCTTGATATCCAAGTATCAGTGCCACACATACTGACTGCTGAAAATTACCATACTCAGTCTGAACACAGCCTGGGCTAGGCTGATCCTAACTTACTCATTGGCACAACTGGGTGGAGGAGATTATGTTGATTCTGTGACATTTTACATTTCCCCTACTCCTGAGCTAATCCGGGAGGGGAAATTGACATTCAAAGAAACTGATTTCTGATTTTGATATCAGCTAGAGCAGTCTCTGCATGGAAGATCACAGAATCTGCATTTCTGACCTCTTCTCAATTTTGTTAATTGTCTCAACTAAGATAGTTGTTCATGTTCTCTACCAGAATTCGTCAATATTGGGAATCTTCCATCAGCTTTTTTCTGTTGTACCTAATGCCTTTGTGTAGTGTTGGAATAGTAGACCTTAGAATATTGGCAGCTATGGATATGAAACTCAGTCTATGTCTATACTGCAATCAAAGGTGTGGTTACGCAGTGAGTGGGAGTTTCCAGTTCATTTTACTCTGACTTTGAAAATCTGTATGTCATTTAACCATCAGTCTATTTAATAATTTCATTTACAGATGCATCATTTAGCAACTGTTTGTTTTTATTTCTTTAACAATACAGTTTGAGTACCTTTATAGTCTGACTCCTTCTTAATGAACAAAATAAATGCTCTAGAGGTTTAAAAGTCATGGGGCCAACAATTTTTTTTTTAAATAAGTGTGGATGTATGAGTGTATTACGGAAACCAATTCATTCTTTGGATTTGGCATAAAGTGAGCTGATTCGATTTGTTTTTATTGCCACATGCTACAGGCAAAAAAATAAAATTAAAAAAAAAAAAGGAGCATATTGTTCCTGGCATAGGAGAATGTATTTAACTAAGAGGCAGACCATTTGATCAGGCTGGCATGATTCCAAGCAGGTGTTATCTCAAAAACTGGAAGTTTTCATGTTTGCTGCTTGTTACTCTCTTCAAAAAAAAACAAAACCAAAACCAAAAAAGGAGAAAAATTAATTCCATTACCTGAATGCAAAATTCCTTTTTTTTTTCCTTTGTTTGTGGTTTGGGTGTTTTTGTTTGCACTCCAGGGCTGCCAATGTACAGTTGCGTAGGAAATGTCAGTCGAATTTAAGTTATAAGTCTAAAACTATCAAGATCTGTTGGAGAGATATTTCTAGAAGACCCACACAACAACCAACAGTGATTCTTGCCCCGTGTTGTAAGACTCAACAATACTGGACTCTGGTGGATACTGTGGTACCTTCCCCTTGCGCAACTGAATCCTGTGATATTTTAGCAGCTCTAAAGCCTCAGGATCTGAAATTGTGAAAGGGACAAAGGGGCTTGAAAAATAGAGATTACTTTCTTGTCTGAATTTTAAAAACATTCTTAGAGTTGTGTTTAAGACAAGATACCTTGTCAGAGATCTAAAACCAGTGAAACAAATATGTTGACAGGTGGGACTATTAGAGAACCACTGTGAGTATCAACCTGAAATCTTTGAGGCATGAAGAGGCCTTAAAGATGCTTTTTTGCGGGGGGGCCTTTATGGCTTTGACACTGTTGAAAGGTTTAGCTTGACCCATTTAATCATCCATTATTCCTAAAATTTTTATTATGACAGTAGTTTCTCGAGTGTGGACAAGGCACGCAGGAACAGATAGTGTGCATCTCAAAATGCTTATAACCTAAGTGTGAATATGCTACTGTGAATCATCTCAATAATAAGCCACTGCCTTTTTAGAGCTGTGACTATCACCTGTTATTGAGTGTGCTGCTGATTTATGCCTGGGGTACTTAATTTATTATCACAATAACAGTGGGAAGATTAACACTAGAGCAAAATTCACAGTTTTCCAGAGGCTTAGAAGCTGGAGTCAAGCCTTCCCCTACTACTACACCAGAACACAAGCAAAATTTTGTCAGTAGTATTTGATGTATTGGGATAGTGAAGGCTTCACAAATTTCAGAGCAAACCCATCAGTTTCTCAAATCCACAGGCAAGCTTCAACAACATGAACTACAAATGAATACAACTCATGCCAGAGTTTCAGAACCTGTCTATGACTGGGTCTTTTAGAAGTTGATGAATTGTTCCATGAAGTCCAACACATTCTGCTCCTTCCACTTCCCTTGCACCTTCTCTGCATTTTTTTTTAAATCTAAAGCATCATAAAGATATTGAACATTTTTTGAAGGCAGTCTTCCCTGCATTCATCTCACCTCTGAATAATTTATTAGACTCTGATAAAAAGACAAACAGTTACAGTACCATTCTACATGCATTAGTGACACACAAATAGTAAAAAGATAATGAATCTACAGACTCTTCACTGAGTTTGATGATATCCTTTCTCATCTGTTTCAACCTTGCCAGATGTTTTTTCCTTTCCTTACACTTGAAAAATAGGAAGTACTTGCAAGTCTTTTGTTTTCCAGTTTGGATTCCAGTTATTCTTTGTTTTTGTCTCCTTTCAACCAACAGAACAGAACCATTTTATGGTTTCTTATGCTGAAAACAAATAATTTGAAACTAATTTTGAAAATCCATTATAATTGTGTTTACCAAAATATGCACAAAGTGCACAAAGGCTCTTCTCAGGCACACAAGCTGTGCTCTGGAGATGTGCTCAAACCCAGAAGAGAGCTCTAAAAAGCAGCACTGTGAAGAATGCAAATGTGCAGGTAAAAATATTAGATAAGTGCTCTAATAATGCAGATTCAGTGTCTCTGAAGTTGCCTTATTTGCCAGCTGAAGGACTGCAATGAGCTTCGACAACAGAGTTAAAACTCAGAACACCAATACTGATCAAAACATGTGAAAGGATAAAGGTGCTTTTGAAGCTACTTTTTCACTGATTTTAATCTAGACTGCAAGAGAACAGAATGAACAGCTGATGGCATGCATAGGAGGCTTCTCTGAACTACGGTGACTTCTTTACTGCAGCATATGGCTTATGTAGCCATTTTTGTTTGGTTAGTTATACTCACTGAATGCACATCCGTATTATTTTACCCAATGCAGGTGTTAATCCTGTATTTTTAATAACAGGTCAGGACATAAATAACATCCAGTATATTTTGTGGCAATTGAACATGAAAAAAATGACAGCCTGCTTCATTCAAGCCTTTGATCTATACCCTACTTCCATATCTCTTTTGCTGTTTTCAGGAAAGATTTAATACACTTATCTTTGAAAAAATATGAGCCTCCAAGAGAAAGGAAACAGACAAATGACCTATTATACAAACTCACTGAAAAACACTCAGTCTGCATCTACTTTATATTGCAATACAAACAGAACTCAAGATAACACTATTCCAACTGATAAAACCTTTGCACCACAAAAGTGCAGTTTGAATCTTGAGTTAACAGAGTTTTCAGCATGCCAGCTCATTTTCTTGCTGTCCATCCTGATCTTTGGTCACCACAGTGTCCTTTCACCATTTTCACTTTCCAAAGGTCTGAAGGACTGCTTCTCAAAGCTCTCTGAAATAAATGGGTCTCATGTCCCTAATAACTTGGCTGAGTTACTGTTATCTAAGTTTCAGACCTTTGTAAGTTTGATGCTTCTGCAGGAAAATTCTATAGTTCTATAAAGAAACAAAGGACAGGTACAAGGGCTAAGCAGGGCTGGCTTTAATCCCATTGACTGAATTCATAGCGAGTTTATTAAGATCAAGATAAATCAGACATAGCCCTCCTCCTGTAATATCCAAGACAATTGTGGCATTAAGGATGAACATAAATTTTAAATCCTGACTATTTTGGCACAAAGTATCGAGGAATCAATCAAATAGCAAAGTAGCTGGAGATTGGGAAGAACTGCAGCCATGACTCCAAGCCTCCTGCTTAGAGTGGGATTTAACTTGATGAAGTATTTGATACATCAGCTTTGGACAATTTAATTTCCCCGCATGATTTTCTTCTTCCTGGGTGGAAGAAAAAGTTTCTTTGGCTATTTGAGCAGAATTTGGTTGTGAAACCTACTCTTTCCCATTCACAATATTCCTGAGGAATGTGGATGCGAACATTCAGCAGTAAGGCAACCATCAAAACTGTGGTCTTCTGAACTTTGGGAAGGTAGTTCCTAGGGCTTTGATAAGATCAATTTTCTTCTATCAAACAGCTCCACTAGGTTCGTTTTTTTTCTGACTGGAAAGAAGAATCAGCCTCAAACCCTCTCTTTTCACCAGATTCAAATACAAGCTTTTCTGAGCTCAGGGCAAATTTGTTCAAAAGGTGTTAGGGTTCCATACATTCCTATCCATAACACATTTGACCAGAACTTTTGACAGCTCGGATTTGGCATGTTTTTGGTGTGGTCTTTGCATTGGTGCTGTGTCAAAGGCACCAATTTGCTGCAACATTTTTGTGCTAGCCAAGCCATGATGTGCTTTAATCTGACAACATGTTAACAAATTAATGCCATTAGCTCCCCAATAGTTTCCAGAATTACAGCAGCAGCTGCACACTGGATGAGTAAATATACTTCGTCACCTCTTGTAGCAGCTAGATGTGAATTACAGACATGTAGTGTTTGGGCTGTAACTTGGCTTTTGAAATAGCACCCACATTCAGTTGAGGGTTTTATGCAATCTCTGACTTCAGTGATGGTGGGGTTTTTTTATATTGCACCTAATAGATGGAGTGAATTATCTCCAATCTGCTATTGATTTCCAACACGAAGCAGCCAGCCAAATCAGATGAGAGCAATTTGCCAGCTGCTGTTGAGCACTAAATATTAGTCCCAAAATGTCATGTTTCTTTGCATGCTTCTCTGGAAGAAGCTGTCAATGTTTTCACCAGGAGGCTGGTTCTAAATTCCCTTCTGTGGCCAGGGTTTCCTTGGGGCATTTGGCACCTCAAGAACACACGCCCAGAGATTTCCAGCCATTCCTTTCTAGCTTGTAGGTGAGAAACTTCCTTGGCTTGTTAGCCAGTGTTCAAACAGCTGAGGGAGAATACTCTAGATAGAAATGAAGCAATGGAGGAAAACTCAGTGCCATATGAGAATCAAGACATTTATTTTTCCTGACATGAACCAGTGATTTAAACAGTCCTCTAGGCACACATATTGAGTTATGGTGCTAGAGGTGTGACAGCAGCTT
Source organism: Lycocorax pyrrhopterus obiensis (assembly GCA_014706295.1). Classification (NCBI taxonomy): domain Eukaryota; kingdom Metazoa; phylum Chordata; class Aves; order Passeriformes; family Paradisaeidae; genus Lycocorax; species Lycocorax pyrrhopterus. The sequence goes on along the minus strand of JACSVZ010000004.1, from coordinate 29,625,151 downwards.
TGTAATTCTTCATCAATCATTTAAAAAATGCAGCTCAGTGTCTGATGAAGGTTTTTGGAAGGTTTTGTTCTTAATTTATTGCAGTTCTCAGCTTGGATTGAGAGAATGCTGTAATACATGGACACATTTTCCCTTGCCTACCACCTTTCTTTAAATCTGAATTTTGTCTTACAAGGTTAAGTAATCTGAGCATGCTGCCTGCATAAACATCCTCTCTTTTATACATGCTTTATCACCACCTATCTTGCTGTTCCTCACTTATGAATTTGTACCCACAAAAATGAGTCGTTTCCACCCAGCTATCCACCATATGAGAGTATGTTTTCTTTGGGGAACTCTGAGATAGCTAGGGGAAGTGACCACAGGAAAGAGCACATCACTGAGGGAACATCAATGAATTTTAGCCCTTCTCTTAACCCAGCAAAGTGCTAGAGAAAACAGTAATTTAAACATATTTTTAAAAATTATCCTTTGTTCTTGGGTCTCTCCCTACTCACACCCTATCCCAGCCTTTTCTCTTTCTCAGAAAATGCTTGCAGCTTGAACACCAGAGCAGGTGCCTCTCAAAGGAGCTCTTAAAAAGACATCTGGGCCAAATTAACCTGACTAGGAGGAAAGCAACAGCACAATAAGCAGGCCATCTGTTTCCGAGGTTGTGTTTCTTGTCAACTACTGGCATTAAAAGTTGCTAATTTTGTAGTGGAGGAAAGAGGGATGTTTGTTGCCCCAGAACAACCAAGTTTCTCAAGATAGTTCAATATCAGTAAAATTTTCAGAAATATATCTTTATTTTCCACTGGAAATAGAAGTGATGCATGGAGGTGTAAATATTGCAATTGTAGATACCAAAATATAGTTTCAAAATATGACCATTTGCTCTCTAGGAGTGTTAGGAAGCTGTATTCCAACGTGAAATGCATCATCAGTTGGATCAATATTTCATGTAAAGGCAATTGTGTTCCAGTTTGTCTGTTTTCCAAGCACCATTCAGACCCATGGATGTCTGAGTAATAGAATCACAGAATCATAGACTGGTTTGGGTTGGAAGGAACCTTTAGAGGCCATCTAGTCCAAAGTCTCTGCAATGAGCAGAGACATCTTCAACTAGATCAGGTTGCTCAGAGCCCCATCCAGCCTGGCCTTGGACATTTCCAGGGATGAAATATCTACCACTTCTCTGGACAACCAGTTTATTGTTTTCATCTTCATCATAGAAAATTTCTTCCTTACATTTAGTCTGAATCTACCCTCTTTTAGTTTTAAACCATTACTCCTTGTCCTATCACAACAGCCTCTGCCGGAAAGTCTGTTCCCATCTTTCTTACAAGACCCCTGAAGTATTGATAGGCAGCAAATAGAGAGGCATCAACTAGGGTATCAAGGGAAACAGAAGAATAAGCTCTAATTTTGCAGTCACTTGGGCAGGGAGGCAGGCTAGAGCGTTACTCCGTCTATCTTTTACTGCTGTTTGGTTTCCTATCCCTCAGAACCAGTCTCATGGATGCCAGGACTGAGCTGTGCACGAAGATCAAGCAGATGCCATATGTTTACAAGTTACATGAACTTTTACATTTATCTAGCTACATAGGGATTACAATTTCTCCTTGTCTCCTCCAAAATGCACATGAGGAAGGCCATTTGGATAGCAATCTACGTCTTATGTGATTGTGGACAGGATCCAGCAAGTTTGAGGGGCTAAAGACATGTTTCTGCTGCCCAGTTCAAGGTCTGGACACCTGGTTCTGTTGGCCATCTGGTTGAATATCCATTATGGCAGACCCCATCTCTCTGTTATTGAGTTGTCTTACTGTCTGGCTAAAATCAGCAAGAGGCTTTGAAGCAATTGGTTAAGCCTAAATCTATACACAGGGATTCTAGAGATAGGAAGGTAGGCAGTGTTTTGATGGTGGTTGTTGCATTTGCATGCATTGACAGTCTCTGCTCCCAAAAGTCAAATTGGTTCATAGCCTGAGGACATTTCTGGGCTCCTTTGCTTCTTGATAGACAAATTTATTCCAAAGCCAGAAAGGGATTTTTCCATCTGTGATTGGGAAAGGGACTGTGTACCTCATTCTCTGGCCTTTTTACTGATCCAATTACTTCATGTGTTAGAAAGCATACATGAATCATAAAAATCCACCTGGCCCAGAACAGACTAGATGTCTCCTGGAGCTACATCACTGGGTGGAGGTGCCTTTGCTGAGCACTCCATGCACAGCATTTGCTAAACACACAGGTTAATCTGAAGACATTAGTCTTCTTCATGGCATCATACTACTATAGAACAGTGGTGGTGTCAGGGACTGCAGGGCCAGGCTCCTTCTATATGTCAAGCTTTCAAAACAGTATCAAGCCTATAATCAGGCTGGCAAAAGTCAAGTAGATCTGTGTTTAACACTCTTCTGTCCTGCAAATCCTGTCTCTGTTAGAGTGTCCCTAGGTGATCTCATAAACAATGGGAGTACAGTATTATCTCCTCCTCCTTCTCACCACACGTATTACTACTTTCAAGAAGGATTTCTAGAGGCCCTCTAGAAGAAGAAGGAGAACCACACTTGTGTTTCTGATTTACTTCTGATTCATCTCTGCATTTTCATTTCATTGAAATTACAGTGAGGAGGAATGCCTTGCAGAGAACTCAATATTAAAAAATTATTGCAAGATTAGAAAAGGTTTGTCTGTTGAAAAGCTAATATGTGCACTCAGTCTGAATTCTCTAGAATAACCTTTTTCTCATTAAGTGTAGCATTTTAATGAATTAAATTTATATCCGGCACTGCCTTGGACTTTACTGACGATAATTTGCTTAGAAGTCAGACCTTCGAGCTATAGGAACTACACATTGTAGTTAATTAAAGCACATTAGTAACACTGTTACTAATCAGAAATTATAGTATTACCCTTGAAGCCTCTTGCTTAATATTTATATATTAGCATTTCAACTAGTAATGAATTGACCTTCCAAATAAATATAGCCTAAAACAATACTATTAATACATTATGTGTTAATATTCAGTGCATTGACTCCTTTCTTTTAACTGATATACATCTTCAGAAATATATTGTTAGAAAAAATTGAAAAAATGTTCTCTTGAAATATTTGGTCCCAAGTAAGGAATGATTCCAAAATAACTCCTTACAACATTTTAACTTCAGCTTCAGAGGCTCTTCTGTGGCCAAGTGAACCCAACAACATCTCTACGTTCTCACAATGAACCACATCTGTTAGCATGATAGCTCTTGGTCATTGCAGCCTTGGGAAATAAAAGGCAAGGTACTTCTCTGAAATGGAAAACCTTTTGTGTTAAGAAAACAGCTTAACAATCTATTAGGCAAGAATTAAAATAACTGAAAAGAAATTCTTCTTTTCCAAAGTTTTCTTCCAAAACCTGCACACAGGCTTGGAAAATCATCTGAAAACATCACGAAATTTTCATTTTAAGAAGATTAAACCTGAGATCCCAAGACGTCCTATTTCAGACACTTTAAACACAACAGTGGTTAAGCATCCAATTGCAGAGGGGAGGGGAAGCTTACCACTAAAAGGTGAAGACTCTCTGACTTGCTGCATTTTAAAGTTAAAATGTTGGATTTTCTTGAATGTTAAAACAGAATCTGTCTCTTCTTTATCGTGTTTTCTGCTCTTGAAACTAATTTTTTCCTTTTTTATTTTTTCCCAGAATGTTTTGGTCTCATATTTTTCGACTTAAGCGTTAAACAAACGTGAACTGAACTTCTTAAGAAGGTATCATCTTAAACATCTTTATCTCCAATAAACAAGATATAATCATCTAGAGGGGTCCTAAGTTCACATATTGACTGCATTCATTTCCCAAGTGATTAAAATGACCTTTCTGTTTGTTTCATATAAGACTGTTTCTTAGTGCGACAGCCTGTATTTTCAATAGACCCCTCTGATCTATTTCTACTGCTTGCTCCAGCTGTTTTGCTGAGATCCCTACTATCATGTGACTGTTTATGAGGATTTTATAAACACAAATTCAAGCGGTCTTATCCTAATGGTCAATACTATGTCAAACTTACTTTGGTCAGAATAGCTGCTCCTGTAGATTGCAGGAATGGTGAACTTCACAGTTCAAGAACTCAGCTCTCTTGTGAAATTCCATAAAATCTTAATGAGGTTTGTTATACATATCTGCCAATTTTAAAACAGTCTGCCTTTTCTTTTCTTCCTCTTTAGTATCACTTTCTTTATGTGCCCTCTGCTTTTATATAGCTTATTCAGTGTATCTGTCCATGTTCCCTCTACTTAATTCTATTTCTTTGTAATTTATTGTTTGGTTTTTGTTTATTTTATTTATTTAGTGTTTGGTTCATTCAGTTTCTATTCACCATTTGTCACTGCTTGAGTCTTTGCTTTAAAAGACTACACCTGATTTACAAAAATGATTGCAGGCTTTCTCTTGTCCTCCTTCTTCTCACTTTCCCCTATCACTGAGCAGAAGTATGCAAGGATATATTGCAACTAGTGCATCATAATTTCTGTATCTGCTTGATAAGAACGCAGAAAACAAAGTGAATTTTTGCCATCAGACTCTGTATTTTTTAAGCACAAAGAAGGCCAAAATTCTCTTATCTCACTGTTCTAGATTCAGGTAACAAAGTTCAAAAGTGTCTATAGCCCATTTTTTCCTTCTATCAATTCCTGTCTGTTAATACTCTGAGCACCTTCAGCTAACAACGGTTAGCTGAATATATGTTAAAAATTTAGAGCATCTGGGTCTTATAAAATCCAGGCCCATACAGAACTCCAAGTATACACAAATCTAAATTTTCCTGTAAAGGGAAGAGTAACTGATTTGAGGCATCAGGGACATGATTGAAGAGAAGGGAAGGAGAAAAGTACAAAAGGAGTTTTCACTGTTGGATCATTGAGATGCTATCTCATATTCCAGGTCACCTTTTAAGGAAAGCTTCAAATACATTCAAATTCTCTGGTATTGTTCTTTTGGGATCTTACAGTTTATCCCTCTGCTTTCAGCATATGTACCTTCTTCACTGAAGACAAAAGAACTTGACGTGCAAAGAAATATTTGACTTTTCAAAGAGATTTTCTGTATGTTTCAGAAATTATGTTGGCCATATTTTCTTCTCAAGTCTTTTGATACACAGTTTTTTGAGTCATTACTGCCTTTTCTTCCTTCTTCCTTACTTCAAAAGTAACCTACAAGATTTTTAAGAACAAATGTATTCTCCTCCTGAGGTCCTGACACGGTTGCTCTGCAGGGTCACCCAGCACTGTGCTGTGTAGTTCAATAGAAGGTACAGGAGAAGATCAGCAATGCTCAGAGGATGAGGCTCAGGTCTGACTGCAGTCCATGGGGAATACCCATTCAAAGTTTGATTTCAATAGGTCTGAGCTACAAATGCATTACTGCCTGTTTGTATGCTCTCCTTAGACACACCACTCACACCATAGCAAAGTGAAAAAACCCACATGAATGTTTATTAATCTTATTTCAGGTATCTCTACAAAAGACATTAAGAGAAATCACAGCAAATGTTCTGGTGCCCAGGTATCAGCTCTTTCTGTTTCATCACCATTTTCTTCCAGAGCAGCCACCTCTGCTGCTGCTGGAACAGTTTGGTACCTGGAAGCTATTGCCCACACAGAGCAGGCATTATTGATTTCAAAGGCAAATAGAGGGAAAAACAAAATTCAAACACAGCTGTTGGTAATATCTGTGTCCCTCCTAGCCACACTTTCTTTATGGCAAGGGATTTATATTTGGTTCCCTGATATTAAAGTCTCCCTCGTCACCAAGTTTCAGTGGTGCTCATAGTACATTTTTATACTTTAGGGATCTTTCAGTCTTGTTTACTACAAGGTTTTGCTGTAAACCTTTTCCTCTATTTCTTCTATCCCTATTCCTAGTTTATGTGAACAACCTACTGCCAGCTATTGAGTCACTGGCATTTAACTTTTCTTCTTAAGGCTGCTGCCTGCTCCTGGAAACATGCAATATAAGCAAATAACTGACAAATCAATCTTTCCCTTGAGATTCTGGTGTAGAGGAGTTTTCTCATTTAGAAAAGCTGAAGACTTGCCTATAAGGATTCAGACTCAGAGTGCAAGATGATGCATTTAAAATATAAACAAATTTCATGATTTTGAAACCTCTTTTTTTTGTAATTTTCCTGGATTCTGGTTCCTAATGCTGAGCATCTGATGTTTAACAGTAAACTATGGGAAAGGTTGTATGGAAATTTGTTTACTTCTACCTCAAGATCCAGTCTTGAGACGAGAGGGAAAAATCAAGCATCTTAAAGGTACATGCTCCTCAGTTTCCTGAGTATTATTTTATTCAGACTCAGGCATCTATTACCCTAAGTCCTTATTCTTAAACTACAGACATCTTGTAAACCTCTAGGCTTCTGCTTATAACTCTCCTTGGCAACACACCTAACAGAGAAGAAAGGATTCCTTTTCATAAAACACATATTTGAGCCAAAAGTCTCATTACCCTGTTGTATGAGCACTTCAACATTTTCAATTCTTGTACTTCTGCCCAGCAGGAACACAGAAGAAGTGGTGGGGCAGGCTCCTGGCAAAACCCAATTAATTTTGTCCCAAGGTTAATTACACTCTTTAAAAAATCATGTTGAAAGATGAGCATCATAATATATAACAAATGAATGTGAACAAAAATACATTTAAAATCCTATTTGATGGGACAATGTTCTTGACTGTCCTGTGTTTTTCTGCAGTTCGACCATTTAGCTTATGCCAGTTTGCAATTCAGAAGGACACATATCACTTTCGTGTGTCTGATCATAAGAGTCGTATTATAGGGCTTTCACTTTATGATTGGCTGACTGTAATTCATTTCAGACGTAAATGCTTGCAGAAAGTGCATTGTAATCTTTTTTTTTTGTACAAGCCTCCAGATATGCAGGCTAATACATATATTCTGCAGAATATTAATTTCAGAGGAATTCAATCATCGGAGTGTTTATGGGAAACGATCGCAGAAGTGCATTGATATGAATGTGCAGGCACTACCTTGAATATTATGATTTGATAAAGACCTTCTCATTTACAACCTAAAATCCTTAAGCACCTCAGCTTTTGCCAGAATAACTTTCTGACAAAAGGCTTTCTTTATTAGAACAGATAATAGACTTAGGTTTCCTACTCTTGTCTTCAGTTTCTGACTAGTCTCCTAAGCTTCATAATTTATCTTATCTTCCTCTGTCTGACCCAACAGTTTTATGCAGAATGGCATAGCTTCAGCTAGAGATATTGAGAGGCCATGGCTTTCTTTACCTCCTTTCCCCATCCTCAGACACCTTACCCAACTTCAGAAATGAATGGTTGGGAAGGACCTAACTTCATAAACCTTAGCCAGGGAACAGCTGTGTTTAGGCATTCAGGAGCACCTGAAATAGCAACCAAGACTATTGTTCTGCTCACTCATTTTCCTGCTACCATTAACACAAACTTTAATACTGTTGATATGAAATGGGAAGGCTTCAGTGGGGGGAGGGCAAAAGCTGTACTTTAGACTCTCACCATGGCATACAGGGGATTTCCCTGTATAGTGGATGCTGTTGATTTCTTGTTTAAAATTAAATACTGACTGTGTCTAGGCCCTAGGTCTACAAGAAAGTTCACAGCTCTCAAACACAAGTCAGGGGGGCATTGCCTTTCAGCTGCTAAAGCCTTTCAGACGTTAAAATCTCTCTGAGATCTACTCTAAGTAACTTCTTCCCTAATCATTTTCCTCAGCTGAGTTCTGCCTTTCTTCATCTGACTTATCAACTCCCTTGAATTAAATTTCAGGTATCTTTATTTCCATGCCTGTTATTTAGGCCTTTTTGCTCTGATTTGCTCCTGAAAGGCAAGACATCTACAAACTGTTGGAGGGGTAAATAGTACTTCATGGAGATTCCCCTGTGGAAATCTGGACTCTTGAGGTGCTTCTATTGGTGACTATAATATGATCAGGTTTCCCTGGGAAGTCTTCCATTGTTTTTAGCTTCAGCAGTCCCATGAGATACAGCAGAATGGAAAGGATCGTTGGAAAATGTGGGAGGTAATGTTCCATCACCTCCATATTTCCCAATTGTTTTACAATAAAGGATAAAGCATTACAGTGCGTCATGCTATTACATTGTCATGTTTTCTCTGGTGCTATCACTGCACGGTCCATAAATTCTTGCAATGAAAAAGGACTACTAAACTCTCTGTACAGACAGTGTTAAATTCAATGTGTTGCCTTCCATTTCGTCTCAATTATCAACAGCTAAATGGCTGCAACCAATTCTGCATCTTCGTTTGCACTGCCTATCTAATAGCCGGATTTACATCAGTAGCACCAGCACAGAATTTTAGTTAATTGGCACTTCAGTAGCTAAATGACATTTCATTGTCCTAGCAAAACAAACATGTGTTTATGAGTTTTTAACTAAAACTGTAAGAGCTCGAAATGATACTTAGTTTATCAAGCAACAAAATGGTTTTCTATTACAATTCACCTTCCATAATGTTACACAAAACTCTACAGTATTCTCTGGGGGAGGGAATAGCCTGTAGACACAATAGTGACAGGAAAGGTGTAGACACTGCATAGAAACTTACCCTGTAAAACTATTCCTTAGATAATTCTTCTGTACAGTGGATGTGGAAACTTCTCCCTGTGAGTAGAATTAATTCCTCGGAAGCTGTGCTGTTTTGTCATAAACACTTAGATGCATTGTGAAATTCACTTCTTTTTATGCTCTGCTTAAGTCCTGCTGACACCCAGAGGGACCTAGAAATAGCTTCTTAGCAGCAAGATAGTGTTTGTTTTATTGCTACAGTGTTGCCTAAGGGCTTATGCTATGATGGAGCCTTGTTTTTACTGTCACTTGGTATTGTTAATTCCAGGCATCCTAGAATGATGAGTTATGCCCTTGAAAATCATAAGATAGTCTTTAAAATAATGAATTTAAAAACTATAATAGTAACATGCCTCAGGGATCCAGTTTTTGAAATTAGAGTGGATGAGAGTCCAGAGTTATTCTCCCATAAAAAACCCCAAAGCTTACATTATCAAGATACGAGTGTGATATATTCCTCTGATTCTGGGAGAAGTGTGTTTTGAAGAAAATAACAAACTTGGTGAGGCCTTTTTGCTAGTGGGAGTTATGTATAAGCATATCCTTACCCATTGCCTGGCGGAAGGAAGATTGAGAATGCAGTGTCTAAGGTGTGGTTGAAGTAAGCAGGCAGTCAGGGTGAGGAGGGCGGGCAGCGGAGCAAGTGGGCCAGACTCTCGGTTTGTGTAGGTGAGGAAGTTCCCACTGGAGCTACCAGAGACAGAGCAATCTGCGTGCACTGAAGCCTGGGCAGCTCCGTGTGCAACTCCAGCAGGTCGGATGCAACACTCGCCTTGTGCAGCAGCTACCTGCTGCTTGCCTCCAGAAAGCAGCCTTGGAAGCATGTCATAAAGCTCAATCCCACCCTCAGCCTAGGGCAATGGAACAACTCAGTCAGTGTGCTTCCCTTCTCGTTTCTGTGATTACAAAGAAAAGAACAGACACTCGCGAGGAACAGAGGATGGTCCATATAAGAGAGAGATGCAAATGTGAAAACCGTCTAAGAAAGAGTGGATGTGTTTTGTAAAGAGTTGGGATAAGTTTTAAAGAGTTAACGAAGAGAAAAGGTATATGTAAAATGGAGAAGTGGGGGGAAATGAACATGTAGCAATTAAAAAGAAAAAAAAACAGAAAAAGATATTAGAAACCCTGATTAGAATTCAGCACAGACTTAAATGTTCTGCAAGGGGCAGTTGCATATACTGTATGAAACATCCTCAAGGCAGAGCTCAGCATTAAGTGACTAATAACTGTAATAATGACCATTATTTCAGTTTTCCATGTCAGCATTCAGAACTGAAAAAAACAGTCCTGCTTAGAGCTACAGAATACTTTAATGAACTTGCAAAAGACAAAGTCAAGAATCTCATTTTAACTTTGGGGAGAGGCAGTTTAATATCCTTCACTTTTCAGAAATGATAGAATTTCACTGAAGTAATGACAATTTTTCAAGTTGGTGACAACTTCAATGAAAATCAAAGAAAGAAGATAAAATTTTTCATGAGAAAACAACTAAAACCACAATGCTCATGAAAGCTTTTGGTGCCAAAACAAAATAACACTGAATTCTCTCTGAATCTCAAGGGAACACTTAATCAGCCTTCCATAAGCACTACTGAAAGATGCGTAGTAAAAATCCAGTAAAACTCTTTAAAATCTGTGCATGTCAATGCCAGGTCAAGGAATAAAGGTCATGAAATTTTGATCCAGAGATTTTTCAACTCACAATAATATTTGTCTAATTGGTTTTCGTCTGCATTTATGTCTTTGTTTTGTTTACTGTGGAATGTAAAAAAGTTAAAATTGAAAGGAAATGCCTCAAATTTTCCATCTTGAAAATGAACATAATGTGAATGTGTTGCACTTGTAGACTGGGAGAGCAACAGCTTTGAGTGATTTATAATACATCCAGGATGGCATCCATTTATCCACCACTGTGGGCTTTAGTTTGATGTTGGGAATGTCCATGTTGTTAGGCCATTCTTTCACCAACACACTGTGCTTCACCAGCAAGAACATGATGGCAGTGTCAGGGTTTTTGGATCTACCTGCATGATGTGGGCTCAGGAAAGCTGTTTTCCAAGGTTTTAAGGTGGTACCCAGTGCTAGTACTGTTTCCATTAAAAGATATTCAAATACTGCTATGTTGTGATGTCCCTTTCTGCCTCATAATCTTCCTCTCATGTAGTAGTGGGCTAATAACTGCATTAGAATTTTTTATCAGTTCCTTTCTGCCACACAAAATCAGGAAACGTTTACTTTCCGGGTGCATTCATTAGCAGTCCATATCTCTCTGAAGTACTAAAATGGTCCGTGTTGATATCTCATGCTCCTATTCCCTGCTGACAAGGTTCCAGAACCCGTGATGAAGTGTTTCCTCTAGCTGAACTGCTGTGAGGCTTTGCTGTAGTCTCATGACTCTGGTAGTCACCATCTTTCCAGCTAACCTTCAAGAACAAAATTTTATTCAGAAGCAAAGGAGTGAAAATGCAAATGAAATCTGGAGATGGCTTTTAAATGATGAGGCTGCTTTCCCAAGAATAAATTATGCCATAATTCAATAAAGACAAACGTGGGGAAAAAATCCCCAAACAATAGTACTGACACTAAAATTAAAATGAAAAAGAGGACACTAAAGCTCCAGAGAGAAATATGTAAATTCATTGATATCTGCTTTATGGCTTCTACAAGTGTAAATCAGTAGTATCTATGTCAGTGTCACTGAAGTCAGTCTATGGACCTGGAGTGAGAGTAGAAATTTTCTCTATAACATTTCAAATTGGTTATATTGAAACACTTCTACAGAAGTTAAATTTATTTCCTCCCAGTTACCCGTGGGAAGGAATCCACGGGAGTCTCAAAGGATTGATTAGAAATCCAGTAACTACATTAACTAAATTTATCCCCAGGTATGTCTCAGACCAAAGCTGTAGTTTCAGTTTTCTGTGACTTGTCTGAATAACAGTAGTGTAACAATTAAACTCTACAGGAAGCAGAGAAGTAGAGAGTTGGAGCTGTGTGTCTCTCTCTTAGTTCTAGGTTTTATTTATTTATTTATTTATTTATTTATTTATTTATTTATGTACTTTTTTAAGGAATTAATTGATTTGACCTTCAGTTGAATACAACAAGATTTCTCTTAAATCTTAGTGGGCAAACGGAAGGGATTTTGATTAAATTTTTCTCAAGACATAATTTTATTCTGTTTTAAAAACTACATATCATCTCAGCTTTCTCTGAAGTTTCTATTTAGAAAAATAATGAGTCAGAGAAACTAACACTTCACAGAGATGCTGCCACCACCGGCAAGCAGCCATCTGGCTGTATTGAAATCACTGCAATTAATGATGGAGATGTGATTAATTCATTCCTCTTGTCCATCCTGACTCATGGAAGGCCTTCAATGCTTACACCACTAGAAGTATTTGGATGGATAGATACACTTTAAAGTGCTTGGCACACTGCTTTGCCTAAAAGTTGGAGCTCAGAGCAGGGAGGGAAAATAGTCTGTAAATAGTTCATTAGAGAATAAACCAACTTTGACTTGGCTGAGGACAATTTTTTATCTATTTTTTTTTCCGTTAACATTTTTGTGTGTAAGGTTTTGTTCTCATACCTACACAAAAGGAAACTCAGAGGCGTCCAAAGAAATGTGATGGCATGACAAGGCTTAGCCACTTGAAAGAGGCTGCTTCTGCTGTCTCGGGTTTTCAGTGGGAAGTGAGAAAGGGTTTTATCCCTTTTTCTTCACAGATAGGATGAATGTGGGGTAGAAATTTTTACAGTGGGCTTTTTGGTCTTCCCCAAGAATAAAGAATTCTGAAGAACTTCTGCTTCCAGTCAGCCTCTGTCATAAAACAGACTGAGCCCTTCTGCTGTGGGACTGCTGAGGGTTGAAGAACAGCAGGTACCAATCACTACTAGTGACTAGTGACTACTAGTGCACTGTTGACAATATTGCACCAACAGGGACTCTGGGACTCCCATCCTCGAGACGATTCAGCACCTGGAAAGCCAGGGAGTGGTCAGCAAGGCTCACAGTTTTCTGCCCCCAATCAATAAGGCTCCAAAGTGGGAAAAGTATTATTCCATTCACAAAATCTACTGAAATCCCCTTTCCATGTTGTTTGATCTACTTCAGAATTAAGGTGAAAAGGCACTCTTGGTCAGCACTACCAGTTTCAGCTAGAAACATTCCAATTCTCTACCCGTGTGCTGAATATTTGTTGTGGCAGCTACTCTCTCTTGACTGTGCTGCTTTAGAGCTCCCAAATTAATTCTGCTATGACTGAGGCCTTACAAGTAGGACAGAAAGAACAGGAATAGTGCAAGGTAATTAACTGAAGATAGATTCAGATCAGTAGTTACTGATGGAGAGACTTTTATTAAGTAAATTCAGTTCCTATTACCACAAGTCATATTCACTGACTGGAATATTATTTCTACCAATAAAATTCCCATTATTTTCTATTTGTAAAATATACCTACAACAGAAAATTATGATGTCCAGGTGCTATGAACACCTTCCTTTTTAAGTAAGAGAGACAAAGAAAGATGTGAAGTTCACATCAGAAAAGGTATGAAGTCTATGCATTGAGCTCATATGCTAAAATGTGCAAAAAATATTCTGAAAAAATGTGCACTTTTAGGCTACAGAGGTGTGAGCTCTACTTGCAACTGCCTCCAGTGACAGACCAGCTATATGGCACCTCTCAGTTTTAGAGGCCTTATACTGGTGCTCTTTTGAAAGACCAACCCTGAGAAATAGAAGTAATCTAATCTCAATTGCTATGCAGTTTTACGGGTTTTATACCTGCTCTTCTGCTTCAGCATTCCATGTGTCACGTGCAGCTGGACAATGGGTATTTGCTCCAAGAGCTAAAGTTTTCACATTTAGATTTCATGTGTGTCCTGAAGAATCATGAGGTTCTGCACACAAAATCCATGCTTGCAGCCCGATCGCATTGCAGTCTCTGCTCTGGCTATGCAGCCATAAGGAGACAGGAACACAGGCCCACTCAGCCTATTGCTCAAAACTTTATTGTGTGCGATCCCAAAGTGTGCAAGAGAAAGAGATCACAGCTTTGTGCTGTAAAAACATAAAGTGTGAAGCGAGACCTTACAGGTATAACTCAGTAGACAGTGTCTGAATCTAGGTGGGATTGTCTTGGACTCTCTCCTTGCTTCATTTCACAGAGGTGTTGAAGTGGGAGAACAGCAACCATTGGCACTTGTTCTGGTAGCTGTGACAGGTACGAAGAGTGGGATTTGAAGAGAGTATTGTCTAATGATGTGACAGGAATACATAGTAACACGAGGTGTGACTTTGTGTGAGGTTTCAGGTTTTTAATTATACAGTGAAGAGTGAATGCTATTTATAAAATCAGGATACAATTTTTTCAGCTGAAACGTATTATACATTGTAGATTTACACTAGAAAGCAATGAAGGCGTTATAGATGAGCTTGTTTTAAAGCACTACCTTGGGCTGAAATTGAATAGAAGGACAAATACAAAGGAGCACTTAGCACTTGTTAAGTGAAAGTGAGGTTTCTCTTGTCTGTCATCACTTGCCTGTTGCAAAAGCTGGGTTCTGAGTTTCTGGAACTTTGAAACTCTGTTTTCAGAAAAAACTTCTGCCATTTGGCAAGAAGCACTTCAATCTCTGCTTGTTATTTGACCACCTTGTAATCAAATTTTGGATATTTCGTACAATTCACAGATTTTAATATATGCTTAATTATGCAAATTACATCTTCAAATGCATACTTTTAAATTTCTAGTTACCATTTTTCTTTTATTACAGTCTGATACATTAATTTACAAAAACATAAATTTTTTTTTGTGACTGTCTATCTATGACCAGTGCTTTTTTTTTTTTCCCCTTTTTACTGGTCTTCATCTGTATTACCTGATTGTGCCTTTGGGATCTTCCAGGATTTGAAACAGTTCCGTGTCATTCTCTGTTTAATTTCTTTCTTTCATTAGATTTACCTTGATGAGTTACAGGTTTTCACTGTATGACACTGAGCCTTCAAAAAGTCAATGCATTCCTGTCTGGTATTTAATTCTGTGTGCAAGTATTGAATAAAATGCAACCTCTTCCTAAATAGAGGTACTCTTTGTTGCCGTTATCTTGGCTCCCTTTTTTATCTTGTACCTTGTTTAAGCATGAAAGAGAAAGAGAGACAAAACATATGCTATCAGGAATTGCAAACACATGGTATTAGGAAGTGTAGATGCATGGGTTTGCCGGCCAGGATTGATTTTTTGCTGGGTTTTTCCAGTTTTTTTTTCCTTGTGGTTTTTTTTTTGTTGTTGTTGTTCTTGTGGGTTTTGTTTTTGTTTTTGTCTGAGTTTTTTGGTTGTTGTTCTTGTTATTTTTTGGGGGGTTTTTTTTGTTTTTTTTTCCTGAGTATGTAATAAAATCCTTTATGATGAATTAAGTAATCGACCATTTATTATAAGAAATACTACCACTAGAACACAGATTGCTGCTTACCATGTCTATTTTATTTGTCCAAGTAAAAGACAGAGCACTGCCTCCTCTGTGCAGTCTTCTACTTTTCCAAGCTATTGTACTTCAAGTTTTTTGAATGACAGTTACAAAGGATATCAAGCTATCAAGGATATTGACCAGCTCTCGTGTGAAAAAAACTTCTAATGCCATAATAGTTTGTGTCAGTGTCTTTTGGAGGTAAAAGATTGTGATTTTCAGGATAATCCATCAATATTAGTGTTATCAAGGCTGTAATGAGAAATGTTTTAGAAGTAGGATCTTTACAATTAGAGAAAAAAAAGTTCCATTGATCAAAACCAGAATAATTATATTGGCTTTAATTGTATACATTTTATTTATGACAGGTTCCCTTTGTAAATGAAAGCCCACGCATACATAAATAGATGCAGCAATAACCAAGGAAATTAATTTTGCCTGGTATTAATGACCAGTCTGACACAATCCCTGTTCCGACACAGACAGTTTTACAAGGATCAGTTTCTATCCTGAATTTTGAAGGTATCTCTTCTACTCTCAGTGGTCCATCAAAGGAAATGTGTATCATAGACTGGGAAAATGCAAATTCTTGGAGATAAATAGATAAATCTGATAACTTATTCGGAAAATATGATCTACGCCTGTCCTATAGGAATATATTAGTGGTCGATAAAGTTCTTACTTTTTTTACTCCTGACAAACTTTCAAATAACTGGACTAGAACATGAGTTTGTGATGCATAAAACCTGCACATAAACATTAATAGTAGAAAAGCTTTCTTGGATCAGAAAAATCCACGTTGAGTAGTCCAGCTCTGGAATATATCACTTTGTGCCTTTTTTCTTCCTTGCACTTAATCTGAATGTGCAATATGGACATAAATAGGTATGAAGGGTGGGGCAGATTCAGGAACACAGAGTTTGGAGTTGGTAGATGGAATTTTAAAGTTTGTAACAGTAACATTACAGTGAGTCTTCTCTCTGTAAGAGCTTCTGTGAGAGACACTGAGAAGGACTTTTTCTAAATTCCTTCTTGTTTCACTCATTGTCTAAATTTTGTAATGTACTAACAGTGCCTAAAACTGAATACTTGTCAGCTGGAGATCACAGAACATTTGACGCAGATTGCAAAATCCCCAAACAAAAGTCACTTTAGCTTCCATTTAATCCCTTTTATAAAACAGAATATAAATTTGTATCACATGCTAGTCCTTCATACTAGCTTAGATAGGGGAGAATATAATGTATTCAATTCAGATGTCATGTCTATTTAACCAAACCTGCAAATGAAATTCTGTGAGTAAATTCGAGTTAGAAGATAGAATGTATGGAGATACTGTCATGTTCTAGCAACTCAGTGTAGCACAAACCTTGGCTTCCTATCACACCTGAAAAGAACACCTCCAACAAATACGATACCTACCAGCACTAAAAGCTCTGGATATTTCCTGGCTTAGAGTCCTGACTGGTATAATAATCTATGGCACCTGAACATTCCCGATGGCAGCACTGTGATCAGGAAGCTAATTAGCCAGGAAAGGGAAATATTAACTCATCAATTACTGATTGCTATCCCATTATGTAAGGAAGCAATCATGCGATGGAAATGTACAAGCCTGGAGGATAGAAAAGGCCCAAAGCAATTTTGTGAGCATAAATTGGTCCAAATACAGGACAAAAAGAACAAATAAGAGGTCAGGTCCTAGCACTGAGGGGCATACTGCACTCATGAATAACCAACGTGTTTGAAGTCAGTGCCTGCTAGTGAGAGAGGAACCACTGCATTAGTAAATCAGTGACCCATCTGTAACAGAGAAAGCTGCAACAAAAGTGAGTGGGTAAATTGGAGCCTCTAAGGTCAGCAGCAGCAGGTTTCTCTCCCCAGTGTTCAATAACAGCAAACAGAGAAAGTGCTTCTGGGAAGATCTCTGGCTGGTGTGAAATTAAAAATGAAATATTTCTTTTTTGTATCTGTTTTTTGTTGTTGGGGATTTTTTTTAATTTTTATTTTTCGCTGGTGCAGGCCATAGGTGGAGAAAGGCCTTGCAAGTATATTCTTCCTAATGGAGGTACTTTGTGTTACATCGGCTGCAAATTTAGCCTACTGATACCAACAGAAATGTGACTTATGTTGGAGTTCTGCTCTGTGGTACTGACTCTAGTATGGATTTATGGCTTAGTAAATTTTAGTAAATCTGTATTTAGAATTAGTTCTTTACTTCAGAGAGACATCCTCTTTCAGTTGCATATTATTTATATATACTTTAGAAGTAAACAAATAGCATCTATAGTATTTTTGGTGCTCTTAAACCTTTTGGTATTCTTAAACATGTAAAGATATAACTTTCCACAGGCCAACAACTGTAGATTTTTATCTCTCAATGAGATTTAAGTCAACCCTCTGAAAACATTCTGCAAGAGTTACCTAAAGCTTTAATCCATCAAAATCACATACTGAAATCAACAGATATGACAAACTAAATACATTAAAGGTTGAAAAAGGTCTGTTTACTGTGCTCAGTGATTGCAAAACAGTTTCTATTTACCTTCAGATTGAAACACTGCTCTGGATTCGTATATAGTGATCTATATTCTTACCTTCTATGATTTTGTAAATTGCCATTAATATTTACTCTGATAAATATTGGTCAGATTTTGCTGGTTTTGATTATGATAGCAGTTCCTTGAAGACACAATAATGATACTGATGTGGAAAGTATCATTTAGTGAGAGTGAGATATATTGATAGAGTATGAAGAGTACTTGCAATTTTACAAAAGCATGCAAGACATATTTTTAATGTTTAAACACTACCACTTTACGTGAAGCTGCACATAAAATTACTCTTCAGAAAACTGGGAGAAGACAATGTTCTTTCAAGAGCATGTAACTGATTTCAGAATAGCTTTGTATGTTACCATAGAAACCAAGTACTTCAATTACTTTGTGAAACTGTGAAACAAAACGGGTCGGTTGAATGATAAAACCCAAGATATCAGAGTTGGTCAAAGATCTATTCCAAAACAAGTTGTTTGCTGTGGGAAGACGCCACTTGATCTGTCACAAACCTTTATTTGAGAACATAGTGTATACAGTCCCACCTCTGCACTTCTGTAGGCTGAACTTGTGGCCTACAGTGCCTGAAGGGCCACAAAAAGGAGTTCTGCCTTAGCATGAGAGCCCTTGGCTGATAAATCCCCTCTGCTAAGCTTGAAATCATAATGGGGGGGTTGAGATTTATGGTGTTTAGGCCTAAGAATAGCCCTTTGTGCCACATCATGTATGAATTCCTTGAAGAACATTAGGACCACTTTTGATATCTTTCCATTGTGGAAATTAACCATTTATAGCTACTTCTTTTTACCCATCTTTTACTCATTCTCCTGAGAAGGAAGGACTTTTCTTATGCCCTGTGGTAATGTATCTGCCAACAAACAGTTGGATAAACTGTTCTGGAAAGCAGACCAGCTGGAACTGAACGGTGCAAGTGAGAGACTGCCGCATGCTTTTGGGTTTTTCAGAAAGCTGAGAGTCTGCACCAGTAACCTATAATAAATCAGAAGCAAAAACCCTCCAGTGCTTTGGCAATAACATCACACACAGCAGAGGGAAAATAGAGATGTGAAAGTCCATCAGCACTGCAGAGGGATTCAGAACAAGATGGTAAAAAAATACAAAGGCATTTCAGGCAGGGATTTCAAGGAAAAAAGTATTGTCATCATTAATAAAATGAGAAAAACTGCACTTGATTTTTTAAAATAATTTGTTTGCATTTTAGAGAAAGTAAATTCTGTATTGTGGCCTGTCTACAGGTAGCAGGACTTGAGAAGAGACTTGAAAAGAAGATTTCGATGTGTTGGATGCCATGAGTAAAGAAATTAATACAATCCACTCACAACTGCAACTTTTCTTGAATGTTTTTGGGACTAGGATAGGGACTGAAATGCAAGAACAGTCTGTTTCTGGGAGGTCTTTTACCACTTAGTCCACTCAGTCTTTCTTGCATTGTATGGCCATGCAGGCATTAATATCCTGTAGTAAAGATGCTTGGGGGAAGCTGGCCTCTTGCCTTTGGAAAAATCCACCCTCCTTTGCAAACTGCTATTGGCTCCGACAGACCTCTGAAAGGGAATCCAGAAGCTGGCTGCAGCCTGAGTTAACTGTCACATAAGGCTACAGATGGCTTGTGGGCTGAAATACAGAGAGCTGTTTCATTGTTAAGTGCTTAATTGATTTGCAGGGTAATTTTAGAATGATAGTTTGAACCAGTCACTTGAAATATTTTCATTTTTCCTTAAGCGAGGCAAATTTTTTCAGCATTTAGATTTTTTTGTTTTAAAGGTCACCAGTGAGTGGTTGACCTGTAAGTGGAAAAAAATGCATATCTTCAGGTCACTAGCTTTCAGATGAGGCCATCTGCTTCAAATTGTTGGGGAAAATAGGGCAGAGTCTCTTGCCGGAAATTAATAAATTTATTGAGACATGCTCAGGAAAGTTTATTTTGCTACAGTGAAAAAAAATATTTATGATCTCATCTGGAGATCACCTTCTACCTCAGCCTGGAAAGACTCTAGAAGCAGGCTGGACAAAGATATTGGAGAATAGATTCCATGGGAAATCCTGCATTGGATGGACTGGATGACCTAAATAGTCTTCTGTATCCCTAATTTTGAAGAACCTATGATTTTCTCATTAAGATCTCATTCTAGCTAGTGCCACTACAGATACAAAACTTACTCTTATGTGTGTCTAATCTTCCTTTAGAACTGCGAATGCTCTCTGCTTTGGTCTTGTAAAATAGATCAAGTGAAAGGATGGGTCAGTATATTTGTCTATAATTTATCGATCTTTTATATGCTTTTGTGGCCCCTGTTGCAATTGTACTTTAGCGTCCCATATCATCTCTGTGAGACAAGAATATTCTCACTTTCTTCATTTTGTGTGTGACAATGAAAGATCACACAGGACTTCTATGATACTGCACATAGCTCAGCCTTGGACCCTTGAGCTCCTTGACCGCTTGCCCATCACACTATTTGCAGGTCCAGGAAGAACTGCACACAAGTGCTGGATTAAGGAAGGAAATTTACTTTGTTTATAATTCCAAGTCTCCTACAGAAAACTAAGTACAAACATCTTTCAATGTGTTTCCGTTTGTGCCTTTATTATATGGTTATTTTGGGGTTCAGGGAAGTAAACATAACATACCTAATTAAGTTATCCATTATGTTTGCAGAGATGAATGTATGACTAATGAAAATTAATGTCATTTTTTGTTAGTAAATCAGGTGCATGTTGTTTTTAGTAGCAATGGTAAGCAAACATGGTGCTTTGAATCAGAGTTCTAACACAGCATAAAGCCAATTTCAGGACCAGAAAAATCATGCCAGCAGTTTCTTAAATAGAAAATCTGTCTTCTGGACTAAAAAGTTGCGAATGAAATTGAGCAGAGATTGCATCATGAGAGTGTCCACACACTTGGAAAATAAGCTGAGGACAGGGCAGAGAATTTGGGTGCATAAGAGAAGTAGCAGGTGTATGAGAGAGCTCTGCAAAGCCTGAGAGTAAGTAGGGTAACTAAATAAACTGGAGGAAAGACGTAAAGACCATTGAAAAACAGGGCGGCTTGCCAGTTGCAGTAGTTAAAATAAAATGTAATTTGGTAACTGCACTGTGGGAAGATGGCCTTGAGGAAAGAAATAGTCTGGGTCTAGAAGGGTCAGACAGCAATATCTCAGGTATCAGTGTGTAGACAAAAAGTCCAAAATGCATGGAGACTGGTCCATGCAAGGCTACTCCCTGACACAATACCTGAGTATTCACACTGAAAGAGACATTAACAAGCTCTTGGTTCATGAGCAGCCAGGTTTTGAGTGTTGCTCCTTTTGTCTCTCCTACAGAGAACTGATCCTCATGTTAACCTTGGCCCTCAGATAAAACAGGACTCGGAATTCCTCCTAGGTTGTGCCAGTCCCTTTTCAACTGTGTTTTCTTAATGTTGCCCAGGAATTTCCCTTTTTTAAACCCCTCATTTTTACCTGAACCTGGAAAAGAAGCAGGGGTTCAGGTCTGGCTGTCTTCAAGTGCCTGGACAATGTATAGTTGGGAGAAATGTCTGAGTCTAAGACCCAAATATCACCTTCATTGATCTCTTGAACTCTACTTTTACTCTCTCTCTTGTTTAGGTGCTTCTCAGAACCCCAATTCCTTGTCTGAGAGTGAGGTGTACAAATATTTAATGGATTACCTGTAGAGAATGATGCTAGGAGGAGAACTGAAAACCACAGTCAAGTTTTCTATTACTGCAGGTCCTGCTTGTCTTTGCAGAAGCATAATCCTAAACTAAACTAATACTTAAGAAAGGGCAATCTCCCCTAAATCCTTCAAAATATTGTACTGCAGAGAATTGTGGCATCAGAACTCTATTAATGGAGAAACTGTCTCCTCTAGCTTTCACTTCTGCTGAATGTTAACCCTAGTCTAGACCTCACCTTACACCTGGGAAGCCACTAAATGGTGGAGGTGTTTGGCAGGAGTCCTGAGCTGTGTCTCAGTTCATAGGAATGTTGAAAAGCAACAGTGTCCTTCTGACAAGGAAAAAGCCTGGAGCTATAGTGAGAGTTCAATCTGTCACAGCAAGATAAAGGGTACTGCTAGGTTTCTTAGCCAGGGGAAAAAGCAGCCCAGAGGCTCTGAAAGGTTCTCGCTTAAGTTTTATTCTTTTTGGCTATTCAAACCCTGTTACTGGCTTTCTCATTCTCCAAATTCTAACCCTTACTGGAGACATAATGCCCAGCTGCTACTGAGGCTATGTGCATTCCCAGAAAATTAGTGGGATTATTCTAGTGACCTGCCCACATTTAGTTTCAAAAAACCTTTTGAGCCCTCTGTTCCTCTGTCTTGTCTTCTCCTCAACTGACCCCTTCCCCTAAAACAAACCCTAACACTAGGTTCTGGCTGTGTATCCATACTCTACATTGTTGGAAGAGGAATTCTAACTGCATTCTTCAGTTTGTTCTAGAAGAGATTTTGTATGCAGCGTGAAAGTCTTTCCCAGCTCTCTCAATGCTCTTGATTTTAACCTCTCTTGGAGGTAGCAATATTTGACCCTGCAAGGTAGAAATCCAGCCCCTGCAGTAGCTTTTCAAAACAGTCTGGAAGATATTTAACGAGTTAAAATGTTAGGGAATATTTGTATTTTAACAGTGTCAAAATGCTTCCCCTGCTACCTCTGGTACAGTATCTACAGGCAGGTGAAAGCAGTCTCCAGCCCAAACAGCTTAATTTGAGTAGATGAGAAGAACGCGGATGATGTGATTGATCTTATCTGTCAACACTCTGACAAGAGAACAGCCTGGAGAAGAAATGACTGCAGATGTTCCCTGTTCACCACCTATCACAGGATGAAGAGCAAAGGCATGTATAAGGGACAGCTGCATCCCTTCCTTCCTCACACTCATCCTTCTCCACATAGACATTTCTCCCGAATGTATGTTTGTATTGGGAATCAGTCTCTGCAGCATCAAGCAGATTTTGGCAGTCATGGAAAAAAAACCTAGATATTAAAATGCACCCAGAAAAAGACAGACATTCTATGCAGAAATAAGTAACAGCAGAATTATCTGGGCATGGATTACAACCTCTCTTGGCAGCAACACCAGGAGAGTGGAGCATCAATCAAAACAAGATGAGCCATGCCCCTTGGATCTGGGATTCCTGACATGACTGGTGCCAGACACAGCTAGGCAGACAGCCATTCTTCTAGCAATGCAGTTCTTTTGAATAAAGCCTGTATCTGTAGGCTAATGGCTTGAAATTGCTCAGAGATTCAGTAAAAGCTCTGAGGAGAAAGAGAAAATAATAGTAATTTAGATAAATGATAGGAGTCTCCTCAGAACAAAGGCACTTTAATACAAATGTGTTGCCATCAGTGGTGGTGTGTGTACTCTGCTGTAATTAGACATTTTCTACTAAGGCAACACAAAGCCAGCTGTTTGGCCCATTGTGTGGGCCTCCATTTGCTAAGTCTCAGTTGCACATGTGAGGCATCAGGCCCAAAAAAACTGGTTTGATATTGAAAATATGAAAACATTCAGTAAACCACACAAGAAAACGGCAGGGTGGCAGACTGGCAATCACACAATGAGCTGATTATAGAGTGCTAATAATAAAAGCATCACTGTTAAATTACTGCCAGATGGACCAGGTACAGTTACTCATGAGACACCTGCTTTACTGGGGTGTGAAGCAGCTCCAATCAGACAGAATACAGCTGCAGGATGGATGAATCCAGGCAGTTACTGTGGGAGAACACACATACTATGTGGATTAATTACCAGACAAGTGTGGCATGAACCATGTCTGCTTAGCCAAGGAAAAAAAATGTTGTAACTTGCATATTTTCTGCTGTGCTGCGTTGCTTCCACTGGCTCATGCTGAGTTCCTGTAAAAAGTAAAATCTGCAGAGCTTTGGAGGTTTGCTGCATAGATTATATAGTACACTTTGACCTGGGTTGTAGTCTGGTGTAACCTGTCAAAGCTAATCTTATTTCTACCACGTGAGGATATATCTCTGTATAATTCTGGGTGTTATAGAACAACACTGATAAGAGCAAGGTCTATCTAAATGCAAAAAACCTTAAATACACTCCTGAATACTTAGTTACACAGGTAGATTTCATCTACTACTGGCTGTGTACAGAGGTTCTGTAAACAGCATTGCTGAACTGTTGTATACAGCAGAGCAACTGCAGAGGAAAACACCTACTGAGTCCTTGGGTATATCATGCTCATCCTCTGAATCCACTGATCTAATATCAATCTTTGTATAAAGGGAAATACAGAGGATGCAGTGGAGGAAAGTCATGCCAAGGTGAAAGTACTTTCAGCAAATTCTCTTCTCAAAATATATGCACAGCTTTAAAGTTATTTCCTCTCAGATGCACTGAAAGATGTCCATACTTATTTCATTGATTTATACTGTTTCAACCTTCCTATTCAGAAGAGCAAATCCTGATTATCTCTGGTACAAGAAATAAGAGTCAGGTTTTCCTGTACCTCTTTCTTTTATTTGTTTTGCTTTCTTTGGGTTTGAGCAATAAAGGAGGTATGCAATTATTATTACCATGTATAATGAAATGATGCTGTGAATGTCATTCCCTCAAATATCTTTTGGGAGGAAGAGAGAACCAAAGCAGAATAGTAATTTGTGTTCTTTGCCATCTGGTTAACACACAGGTTCTTTGAAAGGAACATATAGTAGTACTGATGGACTTTGTTTTCAGTTTGCACAGTATGAGTAAATGTCATGCATTCAAATCAGGAAAGTCATGGCACACTTTTCTGAATTTCATTATTTTGCATTCTATCCATGTTGCATCTAATCACTATTAATTTTTCTTAAGCAAATCATAAGGAATCAAGGTTACTATTTGGAAAAAACATTCTACAGATAAAACTTTTTTTTTTTTTTTTTTGTCATGAACACTGTGAAAAATGAGTGGATGATAAATGTTGGCTTTTGTATATAATAGGATAACATTTACAAGTAATAATGTACTAGGTAGAAATAATGTTAAGGTAAAATATAGTAGAAACAAGGTTAGAGTGAATTGTAACTTCGAAATAGTTGTAATAAACTGAGAAACGTAGTAGTGAATATGTAGTGATAAACGTTCTTTAAGTTGATAAACCACAGAGCCCGGGATCAAGACATCTTAAAGAAACAAAGAAGATAAACTGCATACATCCCAGGAAGTCTGTTATCTCACTAAGAGCTCACACTTTCCAAAGAAACTGTCGAATAAACTGAGTTACAACTGAGAAGGGGATTCCTGCCTTCAATCCTTCAAGATCCAGAGGACCGGAGAGGCACCTTGCTGTCGGGAGAGGGGTGCAAAGAGGTTAAAGTGAAGTGTAAATTATCTTTTAAGCTTAATGAATATGTAACAGTTTGAGAGGATACTTAAGCTCACAAAAAGGTGAATAAGATTGCGCCTCTGGCTGATTGCTAAGCGCCCAGCGCTGTATTTGCCTTTGTTCTACTAATAAATGTTCAATACTTTGTTGCTAAAATTTTTAGCTTGTTAATCCATTTATTTCAACACCAGATCATCTCAGCTCAGCATGACACAGTACCAAACAGGTAATGCGGAACTAGCCCGTGAGCACCTTGGAGCCTGTGTATTTAGACCATGTGTTCTACATTTCCAAACTTGCTGAGAACTACACTAGGATTGACTTTAACTTCTTGCCCTAAAGTGAAAGTTTTCTCTTTAATGATGTCTTGGTAAAACTCACAAGTGTAAGATAGAAGCTGTGCTTGTTAAGCAATGGGAAACTGTCAACTATGAGATTAAAGACCAGAAATTAAAGTACAGGAGAACTGTACTGACATGCAAACAACAGGTTGGAGTGAATTTTGGACTTCAGCTACTGAGCTTCTGTGAAAGTCTTATGGCTGATTTGGAATGGAATCTGAAATGGAAGTAGAATGGAACAAGCTGAGCTGGGTGGCTATTTAAAAAAAATACTTTGAAAGTGTACAAGGTTAAAATGATCCAGGAACTGGCAGTCAAACAGCATTCAGGTGAATTGTGGTTACTTAGAATCAGGGCTTATATTGATGTTTTCAGGCACATTTACCCTTCTCATGTGGCCATCTGTTGAGAGGCCATTGATCTCTGAAGGAGATCAAACAAGATCATCCAGTTCTGACTTATGTAAGCGGAAGATCAAGTGCCATGCTTTTTGAAAGTAAGGATGAACCAAAATACCAAAACACCAACTCTCTGTATTTCATGTTCTGAACTGTTTTTATGTTTCTACTGTGAGAAAGAAAAGAAAAAGCAAAGAAACTGAAATGCCAGAGTTTTTAACAAAGCAGAACAATAGCTATTGTTGTAGACAATGGTTTCGTTGGCATATAAACTTATCTTACTATTAGCTGCAATTTATTTTTCCTCCTGTTGTAGCCATCTCATAAGCCTGCAGGTAAATTCTTATGATGGATCTCTGATTCTACTGTGATATTATATTGCTTTTTGAGTGCGAAAAAACAAAAAAAGCCCCGTGTTATGCAAAACCAAGAAATAAAAGAGCAATAGATTACATATGCAGATCTCACAGCTAGTAGCTTTACTGACTCTATATCATGATTTTGTAATGATCACACAGCAGTAGACATTCTTATTATAATATTATCCTAAACCCTCTGCAACTAGCAAATTTTTACAACCCTTTCCTCACATGAGAAGAAGCAAAAGGATGGGGGAAGTTACGTTCCTAATTGAGCCATATGCTAAAATCTAACCACTTTTGGCAGTTAGTTGTAACCCTGTGGTCTCCAGATGCCCACATTTCTGTCATTTCCTCTATACAGGCAGCTATTCATACCTTTACTCTTAACATTTATGATTTCAACAAGTACTTGATTATCCTCTTGACCTTATCTTCTGGGACTGACTTTGTGGATGTTCTTTGAGCCTGCTGAAGGAACTATCAGCAGGAAGAAATGTCTTCCTGTCTCCTATACCAGAGTCCAACTGTTGTAGCACTTGTAATTTGTGAGATATGGGTTCATATACTGCTTCAGTGTATTTTATGATAAGGATTTTAATACGTAGCCCTCCAGAGGTGTTGGAGAAGCCTGTTGTGTGGTGTATCCTGAGTCCTGGCTCTTCCACACAGTTCTTCCTCTTTGTGTAAAGCGGGGTCTGAGTTTGGGAATTTCATTTCTGATGAGACCCCACACAGTACCATTTACAAACTTGAGGAGTGGGCCCGTGAGAACCTCATGAGCTTCAAGTCCAAGTGCAAGGTGCTGCACCTGGGTCGGGGCAATCCCAGACATGAGTTCAGGCTGGGAGAAGAACTCAATGGGAGCAGTTCCATGGAGAAGGTTTAGGGCATTCTGGTGGACAAGAAGCTGGAATTGAGCCAGCAGTAGGCACTTGGAGCCCGAAAGGCCAACTGTAGCCTGGACTATATTAAAAGGGGAGTAGCCAGCACGTGGAAAGAGGTGATTTGTCTCCTCTACTCTGTCCTCATGAGAGACCCCAGCTGGGGTGTTGCATCCAGGGCTGGGGCCCTCAGTGCAAGAAAGACTGAGCCTCTTGGAGTGGATCCAGAGGAGGGCCATGAAGATAAGGAGAGAACTGGAGCACCTCTCCTATGAGGATTAACTGATCGGTGTTGCTCAGCCTGGAGAACAGAAGGCTTCAGGGACATCCCATTGAGGCCTTCCAGACCCTAAAGTGAATTTATAAAGAAGACAGACAGGGAGTTTTTACAAGGGCAGATAATAATAGGACAAGAGGGAACTATTTTAAACCAAAAGAGGAGAGATTTAGATTAGGTATTAGGAAGAAATTCTTTACTAGGAGGGTGGGCAAACACTGGAACAGGTTGCCCAGAGAAGTTGTGGATGCCTCATCTCTAGAAGTGTTCAAAGCCATGTTGGATGGGGCCCTGAGCAACCCAATCTAGTGGGTGGCTACTGAGTCCATGGCATGGGGCTTGGAACTAGATGATATTTCAAGTCCCTTCCAACCCAATCCATTCCATAATTCTGTGATTTTATGAAGTCATGCTGAATATTAACATCCCTAATCCTCCCTCCTGTGACACTAGTTCCAAGCACCTGTCTAGTGGATTGAAATGGATGTAGAGATTTTTTTTTGCAATAGACAAGACTTACCTCAATGATGAGATTGGAAAGTGCTTTGAAGTAAGCTGTTCTCCTTAAACATGGCCTAATAACCTCTGAGTAATAAGCAAGAAGAGTGGGAGAGAAGAGACACCCCTTTCCTTGCAGTAACTTTGACACAGTATAAACCAAACACCAAAGAAGTCAAGCTTATAAAAAAAATTTTCCACACTGGATTTTAGGATTTTTTTTCAGAAAAGATGCATTCCTTACTGTTACGTGTCTAGAAAGACACGTGGCTGAGGACTAAATCTGGTCTCTTGGCAAAATCATGGATTTGGCACAGCATATCCGTCATACCCGCCTAATTTTGACCAGTGGTTTCAGCTGTGAAGTGTATGTCTGTATTTACCCTAAATGGACATGTAGTGTCCCAGAGTTGACCACATTTTCAAGGAGAAATCCATGTGGTTTCACACGTAACTAGATTCTGCAATTAAGCACTTTCAGGGCTTAGTGTAAGGTGCATGTAAATGGGAGAAAGCAAGGGACCTCTGTGACCAGAATAAACTGCCTCAACTCATCCTTTGTCTTTTGTGTAGCAGATACATAGGTGAGGAGAGACAAGAGTTTGGGATTCTGGTCAGCCTCAACACAGATGTGGGAGAGGCACCTTGCTGACCTTCTGATATTGCACCTGGAGCCTGGTGCGTCTTTGCTGGCTTAGAATCTAACCCTTTGAAAATCTGCTCAAGCCTGCTAAAATTTGTTAAGCTGAAGGAAAAAAAAAAGCTGGTATGTCTACATGTTATTTGCTACTTATTAGTAGCATGGGGAAAAAGCATCAGTGAGCTTTGTGCTTGTTAGTTTCTCCACTGTCAGCTTGTGTCAAGGATCTCAAGTGACTGAACCTTTCAGCAGAGAGCTTTGGGCTTCATTTGCCACTGACTGCTGGTCTAATTGCCTTCCAGCCCTGGACACAGGGAAAGCAGCTTAGCACAAAGACCCAAGGGCTTAAAAAGCTGAAGATAATGATGACAGCCACGCTGGTGCAGAAAACAGGAACTCCCAGATGTCGTTAAGAGCACTAGATTTCAGTTTGATTCTGATTCCAGACACAGCCTTCCTCAAAGATGATGCAGTTGTCTTTATCTGGACAAAGAATCTTTCTCCTTATGACAAAAATGACATCCACCTCAACATGTCTTATTAAGCACACAGCTTCCAGCCTGAGAAGACATGCCTTTGTGAAAGGGAGTTGTCATGCCTCTGTGTGCATTGCCTAGAAATCAGAATTACTGAGAATTTATTGTAGATGAAAGGGACAAAAATGTGCATGCTCCCTCATTACTTCTTGTCACCAAGTCAGCCTGCAGTTGCAGATTGAAGGAGCAGAAACTTCACTTAGAAACCTAGAGCTATTAATGAAATCTGCCATGTGATTCTTGTACAAGACAAGCACTTGTGGCATGAAAAATCAGAGAAAAGATAGAAAAATTGCGAGTGCTTGGGCGGTGGTTTGGTCTTGAGAGGAGTCACAACAACACCACTACTGGCACCAAAGCACATCCTGACAGTGTCTCCTCCAGCCCTGGGATTTGTTGAGGCAGGCACAGCCAGTAGTTGCAGCAAGAAGAGCTGTCAGCCAGTCTCTCTCTCCCAGTCTGGGCTGGACCTAGTGGCTGAAAAAAGGTTTAGCCTCCCTCAGTGGGAAAGCACACACTTGCAGATGTTCAGCTGGGCTCCAGGATGCTCAGCTGCCATGGGATCTCTGTGGGATCATGTAAACCATAAACCAGAGGTACCACAGTACCAGTGCTGCTACCAGAAGCAGCTGGAGCACTGAACAGGGGCCCTTCTAAGCTGAAAGAGAAGTGGGGTTGGCAGGATATCTCCAGGGAATGGAAAATGTGGGTGCTGCCATGAGTGTTTTTAAAAGTTGACATCGGAAATTAAAAAAAAAAATTAAAATTGGACATCAGGAAGTTTGGGGTTCGTATCAAAGCAATAACATTTTATTATAATAGAGTAATGTGGTTAGTTTCAGTTTTTGCCTATATTTTTAATCTTACACTTCATGTTTTCATGGTTTGGGGAATGAGGCACACAACAGTATTGGTCAACAGTGATGACTAGATTTTTTTTTTCCACATGCCTAAATGTTGTGATTATAAGAAAATTTCTGATGCTGGTCTGTAGGGAAAAGCATGATTTTTTAGTGTTTTAAGGAAATGCTGATTTCTAAAAGAAATTGTAGTGAAATTTTTTCATCTGGAGAAACTTAGTGTGGAAGAAGTCAAAGTTTGGATATTGAATAGATATCCAGAGCTGATAAGAGCTAAAGGACAGGAGGATGGTCTTTAAACAGCTGAAGAAAAACACTGTGGAGGAAAACACAGATGTAGTCCTACAGCTGTCAGACTTTTAGGGAGAAATGGTTAGGCCAAGAAACAATTAAAACACAGAAGAAATATTATTGTGATGGAAAAATAACGAAGAATTGCTGTGCTGGAGATCCAGGCTTCCAAAGCTTTTTTGATGAGTATAGGATGAATTGACTAAAATATGGAGACACCCTGGAGCTTGTTTTGTCACTAAAATCAGCAATAGGACTATTGCATTACTGTACACAAGTTGTTTCCCAGTGATTACCTTTGTTGGCTGATCTTGCCAACATTGCACTTACATGTCATCAGCAGCTCTAAAAACCCTAAAGAATGCTAGAATGACATTTGGTGCAGAGTTTTAGGCACTGGGGAGTTACATCTCACTACCTGACCCTTTTTTTTGAAACGATATTGGGATTACGTGTTGGCTGATCTAAGCAAGTGCTGTTCCCAGATGGATTTCTGCCCAAAGTTTGCAGGAGTTTGAAAGAAACAAGAGATAAAGGTCATTCTACTCTTGCTTTTTTCCCTCGGGTAGCAGATCATTGAGATCATCCACCTGCACTGATTCCAGATAAACAAACAGTAGAGGCATAATTGTAATAAGTAAATACCTGACTTGTGTTGCAAAGGACTGCAAATTTTTACTGCAAATTTTACTTCAAGTCAGTAGCTGGGAAAAATCTTTGATTGTTTTCTCCCTTCAACTACTAATAAAAGGGTTGGAAGAAGATATAGGGCTAAAAGACTGGATGAAAATTTAAAATTACTGATTTTTGAAAAAATGTGACAGATTTTTTTGAGGAATTTAGTAATGCACAAGTTTTACTGCGAGGAAGACTGACAGACTGTTTTTTGTATGTCTACATATATAACAGTTTTATTCTTCCTTGCCTTTTTACTTGAAATTTGCATAAAGTTCTGCGTGGGATTTTGATAAAATTCTTGAGGCATCTTTTTTTAGCAAATTACACAATATCCACATAAAAGTCCATTTCTATCTACTTTTGAGTGCTCCCCTGCATTTACAGCTTCATACAACTTCATTACAGCTTCATTCACATGGTGTGTGAATATCATCAGTTGGTTTATATTTTTTTTAAAAATAAACTGAATTGAAATTGATCAAAATTAGCAACAACTGAGATTAGCAGAGCATTCCAGACTGAGTTCTTACTATTTCCTGTAAGTGTCCTGGGGGTCCTTTTTTTTTAATAAAAAAAAAATTAACTAGTTTTCAAGTAGTCTGTGGTGCTAATTTCATTACAAAGGTAAGAACAATTCTACATAGGGCAGTAAAACAAGACCTTTAAATAGAACTAACTGTGAAACTTCCAGTTTGCTGACATAAATCTTGGATGAGAATTCTTCACAATGTTGTTCAGAATTCCACGGGAGAGCTTCAGTTTGTTCACAAGACTTCCTTATTGATAGGGAAAGCAGTGAAACAGCTCCCTGCCTGCTTGTCTGCCAGGTGTGAGGTTTCTTGGTTTGCCTTCATTCTTTAGGGCTGGGGTAGGTCAAACTCCTTTTCTGCAAGTGGACGGTGAGGGAATAGACAGAGACAGAAAAAGAACAGGACAGTGAAAGAAATGGGCAATTGAGGCACTGGAAGGGAAGACTGAAAAGACATTCTGCTTTTACTCCCTGAGTGAGGGAAAAAACTTCACATTTTCTGTCTTATTTTGTGAAATGTCGGTCTGTGAAAAATGTGTACTTGTTTGTTTTGGTTTCTTGGGGTTTTTTTGGTTGGTTGGCTTTTTTGATTGTTTTTGTTTGGGTTTGTTTTTTTTTCCTTTCCATTCCAATTCCTGAAGATTCACCTTGAATTATAGATTACCTAGGTCTAATGATAGATAATGAGATTACCTTTGTCTAATGATTTATAGTGATGGGATGTGAGAGGTGAATGCTGTTGCTTCGGATGACTTGTGCTTAAGAAGTCTGATGCCATTAAATGTGTAAATAAGTGCCAGCTGTGTTCAAAGCTTTCTGTGGGTGCTCTTTGTATCAGACTGGAGTCTAAGAAAGCATAAATAAGAACATTAGAAATTATAATTGATAGGGAAGCCAAAAAGAAAAGAGTTATTTAATTTGCTTTTATAAAAGAAGTTTTAAAACCTGGGGAAAAAGTAGACTCGTTTTCCACTCCATTAACCAGAAGAGAGATGAAGGTGAGAGTGGAAACTGGGAGCTCCAAGACAATGCACAAAACTTGCTCATAGCAGTAAATATTAAGAGACCTGTGGATGTGCATCCTTCTCATCCCCAGGATTGATTCAGCTGGCAGTTTGTCATATGCCAGCATGCTACAGGCTAAGCTGAATAGAAACAGGAGTGTGTTTTCCCTTGTAAATTTTCCTGAGGATAAATAGGTCTTATGTTTAAGAGAGCTGAGGTTTGTAAGGGTCCAAACAGGGGAATAGGCTTTAATACGCTGTGGCTGTCATATTGTTTGGGTTGGAAGGGACCTTTACAGATCATCTAGTCCAACCCTTTGGTCATAGGCAGATACATCTTTCTTTAGACCATGTAGCTCAAGGACTCATTCAACGTGACCCTGAACACTTCCTTTGATGGTTTTTTTTGTTGGTTTTTTTTTTTGTTGTTGGTTTTTTTTAATTTTTTGTTGTTTTATTGTTATGACAGCAACTGTGACTCCTATGTCTAGTAGTTCTCAAACCTGATCCTGGAAAACCAGCAAGGTCAGAGGCTTGGTTGCATATTCAGTTTAGGATTGATAATAATTCTGTGTGAATTGTAATGCCTTCTGAGTGGTGAGTTTTCCCCATAGCAAAAATGCTTTTAAAGTTGTTGCATTGACATTCTGTAAAGTAATTATAAAGGTAAATGATACAGATGCAGAACACACCTGGCCAGGAGAAAAGACGAATTGTTGTGAAGTTAAATGGGTAAGAGGAACATTTGAGTCCAGACTTGATGCCTTGGGTTTTTGTAAGTTCTTCAAAGCAAGTTCAAAATTTGCATTGGTGGTGAGGAGGAAAATAAAGTAAAAGGCACAACCTGTGATTGTATCACAGAATTAGTATTCAGGAGATTTGGTTTCTTTTTACATGCTAGTAAAAAACATGCAATTTAAAAATAGGCAAACAATTTCCCCTGGTACTAGTGTCAAGAATAAGACTTTAGAGAGGTGCTGAGGGTCTTAAGAAATTGCTTTTTATAAAGAATATCAATGCCACAAATGGAAGTCTCACTTTATGATATAAAGATATGATAATTGGAATTAAAGCAGAGAGCTGGAACTGGAAATTTTTTTTGCGCTGATAATCAGATTTAGCCAAGGAATAGATAGAAGGTATATTAAGCATTAAGAAAAGGTGTTGAGCATTAGTCACAGGACATTCTTATGAATTCTCCCCAGATTCCAGTATTGAGATTAACAATTGCTGAGAAGGAATTGAAAGCTTGCTTCAGCATATAATTGCTAGTTTATTGGTAACAGGTCAACTAGTCCAAGGTTCCCATGATCCCTCACATTTATAAAGTACCTTGGGGTTCCTGCTGACCCAAGAGATCTCTTAAACACCCATCAGTGCAGTGAAATCATATCAATGAAGTAATGAGTAAGTCAGCAATGCCCCTGTTTCTAATGCAGAAGACAAAACAACCATGCAGATGTCTTCCCAGATAGATTGTCCATTCTGATAAAACATTTCCTCTCTGGGCCTTTGCTCTTTCTAGTAATTGAGAAGGGCAATTAATCTTGTAGGTACTATTGCTGAAACCCAGAAGTTGTATATTATGTCCCCTGAATTTCAGACATATTATACAACTGTCTGTCTGAAATCCCAAATGTCTTCCAAGTTTAAACAGACAATGCGTTCTCTGCTCTGCTTGTTGTGCCTTTCCTTGGATTGACAGTTGTTAGTTAAAATTACATCTTTCATTCTGTGTTTTTCGCCCTTTGAATTTAGGCTTGTGGTTTAATCTAAGATTCTAGTGATATCTTAGGCAATTTTGTAAAATCTCTTGGCTTTAATTTCTTTGCTGAGAGTGAAGCTGAGCAAATGTTTTCTTGTGTGTTTGCTTTTTCATTTTTTCCTCAGGGGAAAAAGCAATAAGAGTGGGAGGAAAAAAGATTAATCAAATATGTTTCTGTTGAAAATCTTGACCCTTTGGTATATAATCAGAAATATCAATTTCAGGAAAAACCCAAAGGCATTTGGCTAAACCCTGCAATTTTTAATTATAAACTTTGGGATTAAAATTGAAAGACTGTTTATAGCCATAATATTTAACAAATGCTGTACATTTTCCATTATTTTTTGAAGTAATCTAGTGTTTGAAATGCAGATGTCATGGTGCTGCAATCTTCTGTCTTAACAAGACAGAGATCTTTCTATGTAGAATTCATTAGATGTGTTGCATGGCTGGGGAGTCTGACACAGAGTATTGAGCCTGAAGAGAAAAAAACAAGACTTTTCTCAGTTTCAGCTCTAATTTTCCCATCCTTTGAAAATGTTGCTTTCAACATTTATCATTTTTATCCAGCACTGACTTAAAATATTTCCTTTCTCCTACACATTTTATGGCTTTTCTACTTAGATTGCAGAATGTACCAAGCTCTTGATCTCTGGCCTCTGTGTCTGGTGGTCAAGTAAAGAAAAACTACAAGTGCACTGTAACTGATTGCCAGAATGGAGCATCAGGAACGATGTATTTTGTTAGGATGCCCTAGCCTGCACCAGAAAACAGATGCCTTGACTTGTGCATTTGGTTCATTTCCTGGTGCATCCCATGCTGGGCAGCAGGTATTCCCTGACAGCCCCTGTGCATGGAGTGTTGATTTATGTAAATGAGTGAGAGAATTAGAAGATAAAAATTAGTCCCTTTAAGAAATCTCATTCTGTATTTCAGGACTGACTTGGGAAATAAGCTCATTGATCGGATCCTGTGCTTTTCTAACCTTAGAAGTATCAAAATGATAGAGGACACTGCATTACTTTCAGACTCTGCCTGTTTCTTATCTATTATATCTTTGCCATTAGTTTAAGATAGATGGCTAGCACAGGAAATCTTCGTGGTCCAATTTCACACATCATCTATTTTAAATGATAGAAATTGTTAATTTCTTCCCTATATGCCTATACAATGGACATCAATAATTTCTCTGGATATATGTATATGTGTACTTAAACTAATACTAGTGAAAAGGCAAAGCATTTTTTAATATCATTTTAAAAAATACATTTAAAAAAACCACAGCATAATTTTTATTTCTAAGTCACTTGAGATCTTTCTGCTTTCCCTTGAAATATTCCGAATTCTTCCCCTGAATGAAAGCATGATAGCACTAAAATAACATCTTTTTAATTCCAAGTCTTCTCAGAGGGGACAGTGTAGGCCCAGGATACTCTCTTCTGCCTGTTGTTTGTCTGTCTTCATGTTCATGACACGTCTACAGTACCCTCTAAATGGAGTGAATGCACATTGCACCTCTGTGCCCACTCACCATGTTACACGTATGTTTATTTTCACTTCTGTCTTAAACTCATTTCTATGTTAGCAAAATCCAAATTTATGCTGAAATTCATTCTTGCACTGTTTTTCCTCAGAAAATGGCCATTCTAATAACTTCTGGTGGGTCTGAAAATTTTGAAACATACTTCTCTAAAAGTTATACTTCTGATACATTCTGACATTTTAACACAAACTAGAGTAATTCAGAGTATCTGAGGGTAGTAAACTAATTATCCCTTCCCTTTTCTTGCTAACATAAAAAGATTAAATTAATCACATTCAGTTACAGCTGGCATTAAGCTTCCAGACGTGTTCTTCTTAAAGGGGAGAGAGGGAGAGACATGGGTGACTTTTATTAAATGTTTTCTTCTGTATGTCAAAATCTTCTTTTGAAAATTAAAGGTGCTAAATTAGCAATTTTGCCTGTTTTCTCTTCATTTTAATGTTTCTGTATTCTTCATCAGAAGACTGAATTATTTTATAGTCTGGTTTTTATAACCCACTGTAAAATAAGTGTCCTGTGAAAATGCTTTTTTTTTTCATTTTTGTGGTATGACTTTCTTTGAGTTGTGCAGTGAAAGGACTTTGACTTGGCAACAGATCTATCTTATAAAATAAAAGCAAATCAAATATATGTATGAAAGTACTAGTGTGTGTGATCAGAAGAGAATCTCTCTGCAAACCTTTAGGCTGACTAACACTAACTCAGAGGAAGTTGTGTTGGATCATTTAGTCACCCCAGATGAAAGAGCTCAGACGTAGGAGGAAATGGGGCAACTTTCTATCAGAAAGATGAACATTTTCCTGAAATTGTTTGAGAATTAATTTCTTTTTAGTTTGTTTGCTTGCACTGGTTTTAGACAGAATTACATTATGTAGCTCTGTGGTTGCCAATGAAGATATATTGCCTTGTCCAGAGAATTTGACTCTTAAGATCTGATAAGCACTCATAGTAGTATTTTCCTCTGTTGAGAATCCTTGTCTTACTCCACTCTTCCGTATACTAAGTTTTGATAGTGTTTAGCAAACATCATCGGTGCTTGTTTGGGGTATGTGTAGCTTATTCACAGTGGGATGGTGCTGAACAGAATTTTTCAGAAGCAAATGACAAAGGAATGATCCAGGAAAAAAATGACTCTTCCATCTGGATCCAAATGCTGTTATGTACAACAACTCACGAAGGTAAAGACCTTAAACTTTGGATTCCTGTAAAAATCAACTCAGAGTCCTTTTCTAATGAGACAAGACATGATTGAAATTCAACAACAGTACTTACGTACTTGTAAATCTCACTCCAAAATGTCATGCAAACAGCTTAGTGTCCTCATGCTGCAGTTTTAATTTAGTATCTGTTCTCATAGCAAACTTAATTCAGATTACTCTTCCTCATTTCTTACAGCGTCTTCTGTTCCTTCACTGGTCTCTTAACCCTTCAAAACAAGATCTTTGCAAATTGGCAAATTCTTGCTATCTATCCAGGAAATCATTCCCACAGCCAGTAAATATTTGTACCTTGAGAACATTTGGTGTTTTGCTGCCATTGCTGTGCTGTGTGTACTTTGCAGCAAATGATATCTGATCTACAAGCAGCTTGAGTGGAGCCCAGGTGACGCTCCTTCAGGGAGCACTTCTGTGGAATGGAGCCAGTGTGGAATGGAGTGCAGTGGCAGGGTGGCAGAGAGACCTCTCTTCTGGGGCCCCTGGTGCCTGCTGACAGTGTGAGTGATGCCCTCTCCAACCATCCCTTATGACTCACAAAGAGAAACGCTGGCAGAGGCACAGCTAAGCCATCCATCACAGCTCCAAAAACATGACCTTGGCTGCTGAGTAAAAGGTGTGCTTACATATAGGTTTGCTCTGTTGGAGACTGCAGATTATAGCCCTGTGACTGACTAATCTGCAGTATAATTGTTTGCTATCTGTTCAACACCACAGTGCTTCCAATTCCTGAAATTTTATGAGGACAGTTCTAATATTTGGAGTGTACCTTAAAAGTATAGACATAAAAAAATGGAGAAAAATTCCTGTTAAAATGGAGGCAGGAGGAGAACTCCTAGCTGTCACGGAAATCGAAAATATCCCAAGAGTGTCAGGAAGGATTAGAACTCAGAAGCAAACAAACTTATTTATAAGTCATCATCACAACCAGACTTTTGGTGGGGATTGCTAAACGTTATATAGATTAATTCTGGTGGAGTGCTACATACTATGAAAAACAGCAAAACTAGGTGAGTCCAGTTGTAAAGATTTTGAAGTGTTGTAAATGCTCAAGAACAAATTAAAAATCTGGGAATTAAAAATCTGTTGTCTGATTGTCTCTGTGGCAAAGCAGTTTATTGTGCTATGTTTCTTGTACTGATTAACTTTTATTCAATGGGAAGTAAAAAAAGCACTAGAAGCTTTTTGAGTGACAGTACGAGCACAGTGATTAACTTTGAGACACTGTCTCAGCTGACTCAAAATGGCAGCTCCCACCCAACTGGAGAACAAGATTTGTCTCCCTGTTTAAAGGCATTGCAAAGATAATAGAAAAGTAAGGTTTTCTTTTGGTCTTCTTCCCATTTCACAGTTATATCTTGTGAAAGGCCCAGGATATGATGTGAATAAGCAACTAAAGTTCAGAAATTTCTCAAATCCCTTTGATGTGGATATTCAATTGCAGTTATCTCCTGAGACATCTTTTTTCTTCTGGTGTTAGCACAGCTGGAAGTACTTTAAGGCCCTCTTTCTTTGTAGGAATTTTATAGCTGGAGCCACAGAATTTAGAGACAAAAGGAAAATTAAAGGGAAGAACTTGGGGAACATAATCAAGGTTCATTCCATGGAGTTTCATGGGTAAAACTTACTTTGTTGATACTGCATCAGATACCTGCATATTCCCTTTTAAATCCTACAAATATTACTCTGAGTTTCTTCTAGACAACTTCAAAGGTATTCTTAATGGATGCTATATCATATCAGCACCTTCCACTAATACAGTACAGTAGTCACTGTGTAATCACTGCCTTTCTGCCCCTCAACAGGGAGACTGATCAAAATTTTGAATTCTGCAGTCCTAAGGTCAAAGGACGTCAGAAATATCTCCTACCCCTACAGTGAGAGACACAGGCTTTTTTAAAGAAACATTTTCTTTCGTGATACCCCACAGCTCTCATGCAGAATCTCAGCTGCAGATGAAAGTGCAGTTAAAAACAATTTCAGGTAGTCCATCACAGGCTGCCTAGCCTGAGGAGGAGAGTTTGAGTCTAGGGGCTAGGGGATGGTTCAGGGAACATGATTAAAGGGGATGCCCTCTTGCCAAGCAAAGGCAGACAGTCTTCTCAGGATGGGGAGGCGAAGGAAACACATATCTCTTTTCCCTGAGGCATCTACTCAGACCTTGACAAAGCATGGGGCAGCGTCTTCATCGCTCCTTGGGAATAGCTGTAGGTCTCCGTCATGTTTGGAGCAATAAAGTTGCAAGAGAAAAGATGTGAATAACAGAACTAGCATGGAAATGGCCAGCAGCTCTTTGAGAGTCAATTTAC
The DNA here is from genome assembly GCA_014706295.1 of Lycocorax pyrrhopterus obiensis. Lineage (NCBI taxonomy): Eukaryota > Metazoa > Chordata > Aves > Passeriformes > Paradisaeidae > Lycocorax > Lycocorax pyrrhopterus. The sequence goes on along the minus strand of JACSVZ010000004.1, from coordinate 29,586,012 downwards.
ACATTCCACAGAAAAAAAAAATTGTAAAGGCAGATTAGAAATGTCATAATTAAGAAAATTTCAAAGCAAAACCACAAATCCAAACACCACTACCCAAGTACTCAAATTAAATATATTTACTATGCAAAATAAAGCTTATAAGCAACATGGTTAAAGGGACATTCAGGCTTCATGACTTTGCAGGACTTATTACATTTATTGGGTTTTTATTTAGTAGCTACTAAGACTAGTTCTTTTGGCTTATCTTGGCAGAAACATCCTTTTTTCCCTCTGGCTTGATCTCAGGAAAGTTCTTGCGAAATCACTCTTTGATTGTTTGCCTCTCAAAAGTGTCAGTCTTGCTTCCCATGAAAGATATGTGCCCTTTTTTAATGTGAGCAGCTCTGGTATTTCTGCTGAGAAGAGGATGGTGGTGTGTCATTGAGAAGCTTCCCATGGCTTTTGGTAGACTTGTAGGCAGTATAAGCATGTAGGTATGTTTAAGCACTTGTTTTTCTCCTTTCCCTGTAACATCTAGATATTCATGGAATCATAGAATAGCCTGGATAGGAAAGGGCCTAAAAGATCATTAATTTCCAGCCCCCCTGCCATGGGCAGGGATAGTTCCACTATACCTGGTTGCTGAGAGCCGCACCCAACCTGGCCTTGAGCATTAATGGGACATCCACAGCTTCTCTGGGCAACCTGTTCCAGTGTCTTACCACCCTCACAGCAAAGAATTTCTTCCAAACATCTAATGTAAACCTACTCTCTCAGTTTGGACATGTCTTATTGTCATACTCTGTAGGCTTGCAAGTTACTCTGTCATATGTCACTGTGAAGTACTGTATAATCCCAGACCCAGCAGTACTGGATGTGCTTCTGATTATATCACATCTGTATAAGTAAAGTTAGGAATCTAATCAGTAATATTTTTTAAACATCTTGGCCAGTTTAACAGTAGGCTTTACCATTAAAAAGTGGATTAAAAATCCTTCAACAATGTAGTCACCCAGTGTAATTTTTAAACATGATTTTGTCTGCACAGTGAAAAAGTATGTTGGATTCATGCTGGAATGGTGTTAGAAAGTCTAATTTTTTTTTTAATTATTTTTTAATTCCATTAATATGGACAATGAAAGGTTACTTTTAATTTAGTTTACAGTAAATTTTCTTTCTTGGTTGTTATAAGTGCTCCAAATGCAGCAATGTTGTTTTCCAGGGAAGAAGAATGTCGGTCTTTAAAAATTAAATTGCTTCCACAGAAATTTTGCAACACATTTCCCGGTAACTTTTCCACTGATGTTAGATGTTGTAATTGCTCTTTCAGTTTTTAGGCACTTGACATCATTGCATTAAAGTTATTTGACTACACTGCCAAATGAGAAAGAGAGCACAGAATGATATGTTCATGAACTTGTGATTTTTTTTTTTTTTCTTTACTGCAGCCCTTTTGTGATATGGAACCTCCTAGGGAGTTTATTCTCTTTTTTTTTCAACCTGTTTTAGATATTTTTATTTCCTTAGACTAAAAATCTCTTAAAACCCTGTGTATTCTATATATGCACCTGTACTTACACATCTGCATTAGATAAATTCATTTAAATTATTTCACAGGCTTGACAATATCTGACAATACCTATGAGTTGTGAAAGTTGATTAACTCTTCTGTCTGGAGTTGAATGCATCACAAATTGTTTTTATCAGTCTAGAAAGAGGAGAAAAAAAACCCTGCATTGCTTTAGGGTCCAGTTTTCCCTTGTCTAACATTGGCTTCTGCTGCCTTTTGGGGATCTTTCCCCTTCTGTGGCGTTTTGTGATAGTGTCTGATGAAGACTGACATAATTTCTGAATCAGTGAGAGTCATCTAATGCCACAGACCTTATGACTTTGTGTCATACCAATTTCCAGGTAAGTGGCATAGGTCACCCCTCCCTCTGCTATGCTTTTGTTAGGACAGCTGTCCAACAGGAGTTCTGACTACCAGGAGGACAGAAGGCCAACAAGTCAGCCCATGTGCTGTTCCATATACCTCCTCTCTACAATCTGGTTTTTCACTGGGGAACTTGACATTTATTTTAATAGCAGTAAAGTTTTCTTAAGTGAAACTGCTGTTTGACGTTGAAGGAAATAAACATTTTTAGCAAGGTAAAATGCTATTCTGAAAACAATTTTCATCCACTCAAATGCTTTTCTTCTCTGTTTTCGACACACTTGTCACCGGAGGGGTGTTCAACAGGGTTAGCTCTAAATATCCCTTAGAAATCCCATATTACCAGCTTCTTTTTGTCATGTGACACCAGCTTTCTGAAATGCAATAAAATAATCCCTAAGAATTAGAATTTTCTCCCAGCAAAAAAAAAAAAAAAACATAACTTCAGTTTTCAATATAGCATTTGACTGCAATTTTGGCAAAGGAAATAACACCCTTTACACACCTAATGGACTAAATGTTCACACCTTTTTCAACAGAAGGACATTTTCCTGGCCTCTATGATTTTCTACTGGTCTATTCTATTATGAAAAAATACTTTAAGTGATCCTCTTCATGGTAAAAAACTCATTCCCTTCTGATTTTAATTGGAAGAGGTTCTAAGGCTGATGTTAACGTCTGTAACAAGTCCATAAGTGTGATGGGAAACCAAGAAATCAAGCACTGGAAAGGAGACAAACTTTCTTGAAAGAGAAAAAGCTCTAATTGTGCAGTACAAGAAGGACTTATGCGCCACCATCTCCACCACAAGCCTGTGAACACCTGCTGTTTGTTTTTTCATATTTATTTATTAATTCTGATTTGGTCTCATGTTAGTTTTGCACTGGCTAGCTCTATGAACCTTGCCTTTTCTGTCAAATTAAAAGACATATATTTAACAAAGATACATGTAGGGAGTCAAGCGTGAAGGAGATTAGGAATTTTCTTGGATTTCTCTTTAAACAGGAAGTATTTGCAGAGCAGTGTATCTTCTTTGCTACAGATGATGATCCAAAGGCAGTAAGATCAAATTCATTCTAATGAAAGCCTGCTACTTCAATAGTCAATTTGTTCAAAATTAATCAGGTGTAATAATAGCATATTCATTATATCCCATCATGGTAATTACATTTAGGTGTTTAGTTTAGCACTAACTTGCCTACCATGGGGGATATAGTCTTGATTTGGCTGCTTCTGTAATCAGTATGAAGAATCCTATTGGCTTCAGCAGTGAGAGACAAGCAGAGTTATCATCTCTGCTGCAAGTGAATGGGATAAAATTGTCAAGGCCCCAGGGCCACTGCCAGAGAAGTGCCCACTCCCTGGTCCTGGAGCTGCCCCATGGGTGCCCCTGAGCTGCTCTGCTCCCTCCCTGCCATCTTGGGGATCGCCCACAAGTCCCCCAGCTCCAGGATGCCACTGGCCCCCATGGTGCCCTCACCCATCTAAAGAAGTTATGCTCTATGGTGACAGAAAAAAAAATATTGATGAAAGAAAAGTAAGATAACTCTATCAAAATGTACTGTTCTATGGAGAGTGTTTCCAAAACAGAATGTCTTTGAAAGATTTTTGTGTGCCTGACCCTTTCAAGAAATTCAAAAAATAGTGCCTTTGTCTTGCTGTCATTTTGAAATGTTTTTTTACCTGTACAACATTAATTTTCTTTCAAAATGTCCATTCTTTTAGCAAGTGATATAACTGTAAGTGGTCAATTAGAATAAGAGCTCATTCACAGACATTTCACTAGCTTACCAGTTGGACAGTGCATTAATTTTTTATAAAAATGCAGGGGAATCATCTGCAAATATTTGTATGCAAGGTATGAATATTAGGGAAAAAGGCATTTAGTTCTTTGTCAAGGCACTGTACTCATGCTGAGAAAATGTGATCTTTTTCCACCAGTAGTTTTAAAAAAGTGTCACTTTGTTTGCAAAAAGTCAGAAAAGCCTCACAAAGTGATCAGGAGGGCTTTACAGTACGTACATAAGGAGATATTCACAAAACCTGCATTCAACCTATGTTGCACAATTTAGTTTTGCATATTGTTAGATGCTACTTCTGGTGAGGTGGTAGATAATGCCAAAGAGCAAGCCCAGGTCTGTAGGATGAATCTGTTTGCTGTGTGCTCTGACTGCAGAGTCCCAGATCCATCTCTGTGTTACCTGACCCTGCTCAGGCTGTCTGTTCAGAGATAAGAAATAGTTCCTTGGCCAGCTGCAAGCCCTATCAGCTAATATCTGACAAACCACTGAGTGTTTTTGGTGGCTGAAATTCCTCCCTGTGTACTGAGTCAGGATGAAGTCTGAGTGCAGGTCAAGATCTATCTGCATAAGATAATTGCAGTTTATATAAGTACTGGCTAGCTGACATGACAGTAAAATTCAATACTTATGTAATATCCTATAACAGCAATAAATATCTCTGTAAAATTTTTTGTCCAATGGCTTCAGACTGCCAAATCAATAAGGCAGCAGGAAAATGCTGAGTTAATTAACCTGATAAATAGCTTGGCAACCTCTATTTCTAATGACCACTCCTAATTTAATAAACTGTAATCACAGAAAGACACTGTGATAAAGCATCAGAGGAGAACATTGTAGATCCACTTATCTGGTAATTTTAGCCAATATAAAAATCTGCAAGTTAATCAAGCTCCAGTGTTTCAATCTAGATGGCAGGGTTTGTTATTCAGAAGCATAACTACAGGCACTGTTTTTGTTCCTTGGGAGACGAAACAAAGATCCCTGAATGCTTCCTACTCTGAAGTGTTTGTGTATTGTATATGAAACACCTGTAGGGTTAGGCAGCTTCTGCTTGCTTATATCTATGAAGCAAAGCTGGACACCCAAAACCAGATTTTAAAAGCTGGCCAAAGAAAAGCATATTTGAATTTTTTCCTTTAGATGCTCTGGAGTTAGGAACCTGACAACTTGAGCAATTTTCAGTTCAAATGCTGAAAGAAGAGTTCATGTTTCACAAAGATTAATAAGAAGTTGTATCGTCTCTGTGTGGCACGTTTAAATTAAGGGACACAGGATTGCTTTCCCATTCTAAGGTGATGGTCCTCAAAACACCTGGCTCCATGCTCAACTGAGATCAAGTTCTCATCATTTGGTCTCATGTGTTCTTTTCTACAAAAAGAAAATTGTTGATTTGTTTTAAGGGGACTGTGTTGTGCTCAAGTAGATAATTGCCTGATGCTCTGGTGCCCTGATATGGCGCACACCAGCAGGTGAATTTAAATGTAGCCACAGGTAACCTCATAAATGTCCATTTCCACTGCAGCTGTCCTGTCTGAACTAAAGTTACATCACTCTGAGCATTACAGAAGTAATACAGAAAGTAATACAGAAAGTATTACGGAAGTGGCAGGGCTTTTTTCTTTTTCCCTGTATCCTCCTTAGTAGAACCATTTACAGTGAAGAAATGGAACAATATCAGTGTGAGAATACGACAGTTTGAACATAACTGATGTTATAAACAGAGTAGTAGTGAAAGTACATGCTATCAATGAATCAAAATTGGTAATACTTTCATGCCAGGTAGGAAGGAAGAAGAATTCATGAGTATGAATGGGTCATGGTAAATTTAAGGAACAAAGTGAAAAAAAAGTGCACCTGTCCATAAAACTTCAGGATAAGCAGCTGTCAGTCTTTTTAGGAGAGTTTGTCCAAACAAGTCAGCAAAGATTTCCCTTTAAAACCAACTTAATTAATGTACAAAAATTTTAGGAAGCTTTTCACTTTGAAAGAGCCTTTTTATTGTCCCTGTGTGACTGAAAAGGTCTATGAGTAGCACTGAGACTGTGAATTCTCTGGTGCAAACGAAGTGGCACACTGTTAAACATGACTATTAAATTATTTTCTTGGGAGTTGTTTTTGATTCATGTGGAATAGATTAAAAGTCTGTTTCAAATCCCACAAGATTTCCCATGGAGTATAATTATACATGAAACAGAATAAGAAATGCAGTCCAACAATTACTTTAATTAGATGGTAGTTACTGAAGCTGTCAGTGTGCCTAGTCCTACAAAGAACTTAGAAGGAAAAGTTAGGTAATGGAATTGTTGATAAATGTTTGCACTTCAGAAGAATTAATTATCTGCATAAATAAATAATGGGCCAGAAAACTGCAATCAGCTGATGGGATCCTGCCCTTCATTGTCACTGATGACATAATACCTATCTCAAAGACCAATTTTCTGCCTTAATAAAGCAGCCCTCAAGGGCCTGCACTGCTCCCTTTGAGCAACAGAGCTTTCTGCAGTTTTATGGGGTCTGAAACGTGTCATAAGTCTAAGTTCTAATAACATTGTGAGCTTGGCATTGGTGACACTTGAGATTTCTTTTTTGTCTGCTAGCCATTTTGTCAACAAAATGAGTTTGACTACTAGTGAATGCAATAGAAGAGGTAAAGATATTAATTTTCTTTGACCAGCAAATATTAGTTCTACCATAGACATCCTGTGGAGCCTCTGCCATTTCTCTGAAGCGTCTGCCCAAAGAGGAGGTCAGGTGGGAGGGACCAATTTAGTTCTGGACTGGAAGCTTTTATGTTCCTACATAAACCTACTTGTATTGTTACAGTTGTACACCAAGAAGCTCATAAAACAGGAGGTCAGAGCTGTGTAGCTGGGGGCTTGCAGAAACACCATAGCTCTTCAGAACTGAATATGCGTGCTTCTTGCCTCCAGGTCAAGTTTTAAACTCATTTTAGGTCAAAAAAGTATTGAAATTCTCTTAGTTGATGATGCAGTTTGTTTGCCTTGTTGTGTGTATGTGCTCCATTGATGCCTTTGTGGCATTTTACTGGACAGTCCTGGCTGGGAGGAATGACCAAAAGCTAACTGAACCATTAAGGTCTTCCGTATTATTCCCATGAGGACAATCAAAACATTGTCCTTCCATCACCAGAAACAAAGCACACTGAAGGCAGGGGACAGGAGCAGTACTATTGTCCTTGCTCCTACAGACCTGCAGATAAACTGTGTTGTGGCATTCTTTCTCCCTCGTGCTGGGTTAGGTGTAGCAATGGAGACAGGAATGGACAGGAACTGTGCTTTTGATGGGGAGAAGGTATTGATTTCCAGCTCTAGGAGGGGCAGAGAAAGATATTTGCGTGTGCTCACTTCACTTTCCAGGTTGTTAGATACTATCATCTCACCACATTCCTAAAAACACCCCAATGCCATTCCTCAGATCGATCAATCGATCTATCTATCTATCTATCTATCATCTAGATATAGATACAGAAGCTTTAGATAGAGGATACAGATATAGAAGCTTTAGATTTGCATGATGTGGATCCAGCTATTTTCACTACACTGTACAGTCAAAGCCCAACAAATAGCGTGTTATAAGCTTCAGGAAGGAGTTGTCAGGAGATGATGCTTAGGCATGACAACATTTCAGTGGATTTTAGCTGTGAAATCCAAGTTACTAGTGTTGAGTTTGTACAAAAACAGAGGAGGGAAGAGTACCATAAGAGCAAATGTTCCTTGGAGAATACATTTGATTCTCAGTTGTAAGCCTTTTGGAGAGATACGTAGTTGAGGAACTGTTCTTGACACAGACAATAAAGCAATTCCCAGTTCTCTGAACAAATACCCAAGATTCAATTCCACAGATTGCAGAATCTTGCTATTTGCCTCTCAACTTAACTAAATTAATTATGGTTCACAGCTTTAGTGGATGAAGAAGAAATACCAAAACTCTCACCGCCTGCTTAATTGCACATTATGTCTTCATAGACAAGAAAATCTGATTCTCTTCAGGGAGGCTTTAAGGCATGTAGAAGTGTATGGTTAAAGAGAAGGAAATGTACTGGCCCCCTGAGCAAATGATGAACAAGTGGGTATCACTCACAGATTTCTTTTCCACCTGTCTCTTCCTTCCTCCCACCCCATCCTGATTAGGGACTTGATTTAGGCAATAAATATATACATACAATTTGCATTTTTTTCCCAAGAGTTTTAGTTTGCAACATTAACAGTGTTCTCTTCCATGGTAACATAATGAGAATTTCAGAAGTGGGGTTTAAAAATGGTATTTAGGCCTCTGATTTAAGTTACAGATTTTTAAGGATACTCTGACATGTAAGTGAACTCAAATATAATATTAAAGCTTTACAGATAGTTCTTTTCATCTGTGGGGCAGAAGGTACACCCTGCACTGAGGTGTTATTCTCAAAGTCTGTTATCTTAGGACATGACTGGAAGGACTCCAGGGCTCCAGCTGACTGCTGGGTTCTGAACTCCTGCTCTGAGTACTTAGCTAGCATGTCATCAGCTAATGCCTATTCTTGCCTTAAATCCCACGTGCACTTCTACGTAGTTGTTTCTCAACATTTTATTCTCAGTTTCTATAAACTTTCTTAGAGCTGTCTTGGGTGCAAAAGATTTGCCAGATTAAGATTTGAGGTGATTGTCTTCATACTCCAGTGCATTGTCATAGCTGGTCATTCGAGATGAACTGGCATGACACATAGTATCCATGCCCAAAACCCCAGGGCAGCCATTTGAACACTTTGAGCTTCACTGTGTCACCAGGGGTCAATCCCCTGAGAAATGGGACTGCAGAGTTCACAGTGAAGCCTCCCCACTTTTGTATACTGACTGCCCACTTGTAAAATATGGAAGTCAGAATGTGGAACAGAAGGAGAGGAGACAAGAAAGGAAGGGCTCAGAACAACCTTCTGTTGCAACAGTGACGCCAGCATCTCCCACGATGGGGAGCTGGGTACAGCAATGGCTTGGATCTGATCACCAGGCTTCTACCTCTCAACTACCCCATAAAGGAGTTGCTGGGACTCTCATATCAAGAGGTTGTTTCTGATATCTTGGCACTTTGCCAGGCAGGCTTGGTAGAAGAAATCTCTGTACTGAAGTCTAGATGTACTCATGACCTGATATGCCACAGGCATGGCTTTACAGGAGCCAGGCAAGAGCAATGGGTGTTAGGCAAGTTGAAAATAAGCATTCATAAATATTAGACAAAGCAAAGAAGGAAATGAGACCCGTATTTGGGGAAAAATCTTTTGTCTTGTGTTGTTGAAAAGCCTGTGTTGAGATCAGCAGGAACTGGTGAATGGATAGGATGAATTGTCCAAATTGATGAATGGGTAGGATAGAACAGGCTTCACTTCCAGCCAGATGTCTCAGTAAGTTCTTTATCTCTGTTCCCTCTATTTCTCCAGGGCCATTTAACTCCACTCTCCTGGAGGGCACTTCCTGCTGTGGGATGTGAGCTTCAGTGAATGGCAATGAGCCTGGATATTTAACACCCTTGTTCTCTGCAAGACAGGTGGGATTTTTCTGACCATTGGATGGAGTCTGAGGGAAGGCAAAGGTTGCTCCAATTACTTGGAAGCCATGTGCTGCCTGAAGATATTTTATTTCTTCTGAAGATCTTTACATTTTTAAGTTTGGGTGGCTTTTTTTACTTATGTTCCAGTGAGCAATAACTAAATAATACTTGGTGATTAGCGGAGATGTTCAAACAGACCCAACTCTGACTTTCATGAATTTTTCAGCAGATAAGTTCAGCAAGAGTTCTAAATCCTACTTTTTTCATTTGTAGTTAGTGGTTTTTTTTACAGGTTGGAAGGTGAGGAATGCTTCCTTTGCATTCCCCAGACTTTTAAGAAACTGTTTTCTTCTTTACTATGCAATTTCTGCTTTTTATTTCTGCCTCTTATCTGTCATTTCACAGCCATTCAATAGGTGCAATATGCCTACCCTTGCTTCTAAAACACAGTCAGCTTCCAAGGCAGAAAAATACATTGAAGAAAAAAATCAAAAGCTTACTATTTGGAGTAGACTGTCAAGGGAGTAGTTGCTTCACTTAGCCCAGCCAGGAGTCAGCAAACTCTGAAGGCAAGACAAAGTCCCACCACTAAGAAGTTGTGAAATGTGCAGGCACAGCCAGGAAGGTTCTCTGTCTTACCACTGCTGAAAGCTGAGGGGAAGTGTAGAGGAAAGGCATACTTGAGATCAAATGAGTCAGAAGCATAAGCACTGAAACTCCCATTGCTTTGTAAACTTTATCAGCCGCTTAAGACCTAGAGCAGGACTGTCCGAGTGTGCCATCTGTTGTGAATTGCACATTTTCGTGGTTTAGGAATGGTGTTTCCCAGTTTAGTACTTCCATTAAAAGGCCACTGATGCAAGGCACAAAAGACAGATATCACAGGTTGAGATAACAATTTACTGGAGAGAGCAATGAGATAACAAAACCAACAGCAACAGCAACAATATTAATGACAAAAATATACAAAAGAGGAGATGACTCACCTGTAAAAATGCTCACCACAGACCCTGGATGACAATGAACAAACACAGATGGCTTTCCCCCTCTCACCATGCTTTTTTGGACTGGAAGCCGCACCCTTTTTCTTGGAAGTCAGAGAGTCCCTTACACAACCCTGACAACGATATACATGGTCTAAAATAACTTCCTAGCCGTGCTCACAGGACTCCAGGCTCTGCCTTGTCATGGTTCACTGCAAAAAATTGACTCTGTCCTGGATGGAACAAGGACACACATCATAAGAGCTGCACAGGTCATGGGCTCATGCATGAGACAAGCAGAGTTTCATGTGCAGTGTCCTTGGTGGAAGGGAGACACCATTGTCTTTTTCTTCTCATCTGAGAGTAATATCCAGAGTTATGGCCAGTCACAATGCCATAACCAGAATTATGCTCTGGTTTTGAGCATACAAGGGGAGATGTGGAAAATGGCCATGTCTATTGGTCAGCTGAATTGGAAACTTTTTCTCAACATGTGTACGTTTGGGAGGATGGATCTAAATGTGAATATAAGCTCTCTTAAAGGAACAGCTTTCTCAAGAAAACCCTTGAATTCTTAGCCTCTAGGAGTTCACCCCCTTCTTTAAGTAAAATGGGAATTTTTTTTTGCCTAAGAACTATGCAGCATTATGAGTACCCTTGAAAACCTCTAATCAGCATGTTCTCTGGCTGTAGAAATCTTTTCAACAGTTCTTCCTACAATAAAGTGGCCTTTCTCTCATTCCTTCTCTACTTTTTTTTTTTAGAATGACTTAATAGCAGTATGTATGAATCAAAGTTTTTCAAAGAGGTGCCTTAATTTAGGTTAAAGTGGTTCCCTCAATAAGATGTAGCATTATTTGAAAATCAGTTTTATACAGTATAGTGCAGGTTCCCATGTCAACATCTTAAATGAGCTGTTCCTATCCTTTTCTTCCCAAGGATGGCCAAATAGCCATGAGGTCAAGTGAGCTGCCTGCTGTGCCACAACCTTTGATGTTGGGCGCTGGGGAAAGACCTTCTACCTTGCTGGTGCTTTTGGAAAGTGACACCTGGAATAATATGTAAACCAGCTAATTACCAAGGTGCTGTGGATTACACGATCTTCAAAACATGTAGATATAGGATCGTAAGTTTTCCTACTCTCTACCTCAGTTGTTGATCAATTCCAACATGAATTTCAGGGAGCTTCTGCCTTGCAGAAAATAAGATGGAAAAGGACCTTGCAAAGTCAGTTGATCCTTCCTCTGAGGCCAGTGCTGGACCAGCTAAACTGCTGGAGGCTCTGTATTTGCCAAGGCAATTTGAATCAGTGACTTGGCTAGCTTGGGTTCCATAGATCAACTGAAAAATGGTGTTACTCCACCTCCTCTTCTGGATACCCTTAGATGTGTGTCAGCCCTCCCCTTTCTCACCTATTTGGAAACTACTGTCTAGAAGGAAATAGGGTGTCTGTGACAGCAGACATGGAGAAGTGCAGAAAAACCCCCATATTGGGATTTGGCATTTGTTGTCTTCCTGGAGATGGAGCTGAGAGTGTAAGGGAATCAAGATTATATTAATGGAATTCTCTATTTTTCTGTGGTTTGTTTTGGCTTTGGGTTTTTTGTTTTGTTTTGTGCTTTTTCTTCTTCCCATCTCTCCTGACTTGCCTGTGAAGCTCTGCCCATTCTGCAGATCCCACTCTGCATGTGTTTCTGAGCAGAAATGAAAGTGAATGAAAGGAGTCATGACATTATGTGTTTACAAGATCACTGTTAAATGCCAGGCAAGCACACAACAGAGTGAGTGCCTTGTAGGCAGATGCATTCACTTGAACTGCATCTTCCTGTCACTACAGCTATCAGAGCTTTGTGATATGGAAATGTGAGAAAAACAGCCAAAAAAAAAGGATCTTAGGGATGCACTAGAGTGATTTAAATGTTGATAGAGACAGAACTGGTTTTGTGTTTATATGAGTCCCCAGAGTAAACAGAGATGTGACTCAATTCTACCATATTCCTTGCATCAATAACATTTGTCTCTTTGTTAATAAGTCTGACATTAAATTGTATGCTCTTTCTTTCTCTTTCTTTATTCCTCCGAACTAATAATACAGCCCCTAGAAGTTCATTAATGCTGGCATGCCTCTTTGCTTCACTTTTGTAATGCATGGGAACACAAGCTTTAAATAAAATCTTTGTGAAGCACTTGCACTTGTCTGAAGATAAAAAGCATGTTCCTACATTTGCATTACAAAGAAGCCCATATAAGCATCTTCTTTCTCTGGCACCCTCCTTCCTCTGGGCTTGTATCTGATGGAAAAGGCAATTTCCAGCTAATCATTCTGAAAGCTTGTCATTTGTGTCTGTAATGAGGGGAAAGAGTCTTTAGTGTTGCTTTTCAGTGGGCATTAGGCAGTGGTATTTGTTGCGGTTCTCTGAGATAGTGCAACACACAGAGACACTACCAGGACCTCTAAATCCTCTGTGCTCTGTACATAGAGAATTTCTGTTCCAGTGGATGACAGCAGCTCAGAATTCTTAGGAGGGGGAAAACTGGTCTCAGAAAGGGGGAGGGATTTTGCATAACCTGTTTCTAATGCCGAAGTTAGTTTCTAGTCATGTTAGTAGAAAACTGAGATCGTCCTCCTTATGACGGGGGAGTGACTTCAGATCAGCCAGATGTAACTGCTCTCCTGGACGTGATGCTGGGTAGCCTGATGTAGGTGACCCTGCTTGAGCAGAAGGGCCAGACAAGATAAGCTCCAGAAATCCCTTCCAACCTCAGGTGTTCTCTGAAACATATCAGAGTTGTCTGGAGGAATTCATGTTCTTGGCAGCAGGCATACAGTGACATTTCAAACTGTATGCGTTAACAAGTCTGGGATCAGGTGTTCATTTTTTAAAAGCAGAAGTTTTTCCTTTGATCTTGGGTCAAATCTTTGTCTGTTGTGCCAACACATTCTTTTGTAGTCTAAAATGAGACTGTAATATCTCCTAAATATCAGGAAATCAGACAGGAGTCTTGTGCTAGTACACACACAAGTATTACATCAATACTGTTTTATTTTGGCACCAAACTTCTGAGAACAACCTCTGTAAGAGCATGGTGTTTATAACCTTGGGAATAATTAAGACTTGCAAAGTGACTTTAGTCCTTCAGAAAAGAACCATTATGATGAAAAGGATCTTGACTCGTAGCCTTTGGAAAGGGACAGATGAGAAAGACTGTAAGTTTGGGTGGGACAAGTGAGAAAAGCATCTTAGAGCTTACCTGTCAAGTACAGCACAATGTGCACTCTGGTGTTCATGAAGAGCATCCACCTGGCATATCCTAAATTGGAGATACCCCTTGGAACACTGAATCTGCCCTCATCTGCTTGTACTTTTAAAGGGACTGCCAAGAGGATCAGCTGTGCTTTGAGATATGAGATTTTCAGGATTAAGAGAGATTTTGATCTCCACACAACAGAGGAACACAGTTTAGCTGGAAGAAGGGCTGTCAAGGTCATAGCATTTCCCAAGACTGCAGCACAATCTGGCTGTGTTTGTTTCAGATCATTCAATTTACCAAAACAGCAGTCGCTTAGTTTAGTCCTTCTGGCTGCGGAAAACCCTGCAGTGCCCAGAGGCTGCAACCAGCAGTAGTAATAAAGCTCCCTGAATGCATCTTTCAAGGTGTGCAGCCAGCTAGTCCTTGAAAGGTGCCCATGTGTAGCATCATGGCACAGCTCATGCTTTTCATATTTAATCATTTCATTACTAATTAATATGGTCATTACCACAGTGTGAAGGGAAAAGATGATTATTAAAGGTTAATGTCATTGCTGCTCATACAGTGCCTTGAATTGTTACAGTTTTTTCCTAGGTATTTAATTGTACTGATAAGTAACAATACAATTACATTTAATAATGTATGTGTAACTATGCTTATTTGTCCCTCTGTGAGCCCAGCCACTGCTACAACGAGAGAGACAGAGACAGATATATTATATCCACAGTGGTTTTTCTGTTTTGCATGCTCATCTGCTTTCTGCTTCTCTCATGCTGGGTCAGCCTAGAGGTGACGCTCCAAAGACACATGAACATGATGAAAAGCCTGTGATATATTTATGGGTCAAAAATACTGTTTAGGTGTACTGACAACCTTTCTTAGGGATTGGGAAACTTCCTTTCATATATTTTTCCGCAACTATATTAACTGTAGAGTGGATTTCAGTCAGGATTTCAAAACACTTGAATCTTGTGAAAACCTATGGGATCAATTGTAAACCAAAGAACTGCTGTACTTTTTCTGCCTTGATAAGATTAACTATTAGTGAACTGACAAGAAGAAAAATGTCACAAGTAAATGCACTCTTCCTTCTCTGTTCTCTCTGGCTGCAGAGCGCCCTCTGTGCTTGGTGAGACCTGAACCAAAAAAACTAGTTGATTGGCTGCTAATCACTCTTAGGCACAGCTGAGGTCTAGATTGAAGATGGAATGTGTGTTAGTCATTATCCCAGATTCAAGTACTCCTACTAGTAATGCAGCCAGGTCATAGACGGCAGACATAAAAAACTGTTTTCAGCACCACCTTGCTCCTAATGCCTAAAGCAATGTCATGGGATCTGTGCTGTAAAAACAAGCCAGGTTCGGTCTCCTGACAAGAGAGGAAAGATGCCACATGTAACTCTGATGCCTGACCTGGAGGTATTTTGAGACTTTTGCAGATGATAGTGAAACACAGACCTCTTAATATCAACAACATGTATATGGAAAGAATGGCAGGCTGTAACCTACATAAGCCAAAATTTCACATCCAAATGCAGGTACTCTTCAGTGCAAGTACTAAAAGCATACTAAAATTTGAGCTGGGTAACATAAAAAAAGCCACACTGGTATGTGTGTGCATGCTCAGTATGTTTTTTTTTGTGTGTGGAATCAGGACTACACAAGAGGCTCATATTGCTAAAACTGTGAGCAATGTTGGGAGTTCAATGACTGGAAAATTGTTTTGGACACATAATAGCAAACATTACACCACAGCTGGCCAAAGAACAGTTAACAAGATTTTAATCGAATATTTATGCTAGTAATTTGTACCTAGAGGAGTTAATTCATATGGATAGGGGTCATAGGTTGTGATATTCTCTAGTTTTGTGTGTTAAAGGATTCTGTATAGTACATGTAGTAAAGAACTGAGACACATAGAAGACCTGAGCAGAAGTCATAGAAGCTGATGGAAATATCTTGATAATTTGCACAGAACTGTGGATCAAATTGTATTGCATGAAGCCGCTTTCCATGTAGGAAGCTCCTCTTCTTAGGACAAATTAGTGATGGAAGAAGCTTTGGAGAGCAAGGGCAGTGTACATACAGTGGAATTGTGCATACAGCAGTCTCCAAACAAACCCTTGGGAAAGTTTGTGGAGAATGATCGAAGATCCAGAAGACTGGAAATGGGCAAAGATAGATCCTTCTTTAAAAAGGGTAGGAAGGAATGACTGGGATGTTTAAGTATTAATGCCTGGAGAAATACTGGAAGATCAATCTATTGGCAAACCTTTAAGGGTTGAGGAAAATGTAACAAGTCTTTTTCATGAGGAAGTCATATAAAACTACATTGTGTGACAGGTAACAGGGCTTTTACAGAGAAGTAGATACTGTACATCTTCAGGTTATTGACATTGTCTTCAACAACAGTCACATAAACAAGGTTAGAGAAAATAGCTGCACAAGTGGGAATAATAATCAGTGAGTCACAAGTAAACTGAAAAGATACTATCAAGTGGCATCCTCTGTGGTTTTTTTTATGTCTGATACTATCCAGTGTTTCCATGAACTAACAGGACAATGAAAAAGACAATCATGCTACTGCACTTATATTTAGCTTCTGTCTAGAGAGAAGACATGGTGGAAGTACACTGAAAGATAGATTTAGAATTAAGAAAAAATTGTGGTAATTTGCATTAATGAGCTAAAATAAATAGAGTACTGCTTAATAAGGAAAAGAATTAGGTAATATGCCTCAGTGAGAATTTCTAGCTACACAGAAGTGAACTGGGGAATAATTGCCATTGAGGCAAGGGGAATGGTAAACTGAAAGTAATCGGGCATAGTTTACTGAGGTGGAAGTAGCATATTCAATATAAGGATGTATAATCATAAATATCATGTACAAAATGTTCAAAGTAATCCTCCCAATGTGCTCAGTTCTAGGCTGGACTGCACTGTGTTCACTTTTATCCATAATGTTTTAAGGGAGATGTGAACTGTTTGAAGAAGATCTAGAAGGGAATAAGAGTCATCTGAGAGTCATGGTCTTGGAGGACAGGTCGTAAACATTGAATTAGAAACAGAATAGGTCAGCATCTGTCTGGAATTGTATTTGTATTTTCATCCTACTTTGGGGAATGTTTTCAAGTAGAAGACTTCTTGACTGGCATCTGTATTTTCTATGACCTTAAATCTGTGACAGATTGATGGCATGTAGGATTTACAGAGCTGGATACAACCATACATGTGTGTCTGTGTGTCTTTTGTGACATGGGAGAATCTTCATACTACTACAAAAAATTTGTCAGTGATAATTCCATCCATTTTACTATCTCACTTCTTTTAAGTTTCTCATAGCATCTCAAACACTGTACTAGTTTGAGAACAAACCAGTGGGAGGCACCAAGTCAGAATAACAATTTAATAAGGAAATCAAAAAAAGTAAAGGCAGAAAACCCTGGTTTAAACTGACAGAGTCAGAATACAACCTGACACCCTGTTAATCAGGGTGGCAGTAGCAGTCCAATAAGATGGTGGCTGCAGTCCTCCTGAAGTGGTGGATGTGGTTCTGTTGAAGCAGTGATCCTGTAGAAGGGTCTGCTCTTCCTTAGAGGGTCCAGTGGTGGCTATGTAGCTCCTGTCCTCTGGGAGTCCAGTGGAAAGGTTGTTTGTGGTGTTCAGAATCTCAGATTATATCCAGGATGGAATGCTTGGTTCCTCCCTCTGGGTGGAGCATCTCACAATGGAATGATGAGTCATGAGGCAAGGTGTTGATGGACTCATTAACAGAAGATAGTCTGGAGGGAGTTATCTCTGAGTCCTGCGGCAGGGCATTGATGGGCCATTAACAGAAAGATAGTTTGGAGGGAGGAGGCCAGGAAACACTGCCCCACCTGGTTTCAACAGCTCATGAGGATGGTAATAGAATACACTGCAACGCAGGACAAACACCTGTAGAAACAAATAATAAGCAAAAAGAAAATAAGAGAAAGAAGGTAGGAAATCTCTTCCTTTTCTTCTGAGAAACTTAAGTTCATGCAACAAAAAACAGAGAAATTTTGGTTTGACTGACATGTTATGATGAAAAATAATCTTTCATCAAAAATGACCAATCTTGTTTTGCATTGGCAGGTAGAGGATGGAATGAACCTTAACGATAAATGTATTCCATGACTGTAGACCATAATTAAAAAGAAAATTAACAAAACCCCTCCAAGCCAAATTGCAGGAGACAAATTGATTACAGTTTCCTTTCCAGGGGATTTTAATTTTCTGATTCCTGCTGAGAGAGATGAGGAATCATGAAGGGCTAGCTGTACTGAATATTTCTTTTAGCTGACTGAGTTGTAAAAAGGTTAGGAATGCAGACCATGTGACAATTTTGAAATAATTTCCTTATGAGGTTGCCCTTCCTGGAGTTATTCCAGGGAGCCCTGTGGCTTTTCATGATCAGCAGAGAGAGGAGAGGAAGCTCTCCAGGCTGAACTAGAGTGAACAGATGCCCTCCCTCTGGTGTTTAATTTAATTAATTGATGTTTGTTGAAATAAAGCCAATTAACCTGGCTTATCTCTTTATCAATCATGCTTCTGCTTCCATTATTCAGTTGGAAAAATGGCATAACATATTTTATGGCAGACAGCAGGAACAATTAAACCCAACCTGTGCTACTTTGCCTGCAGCAGGCTTTTCAAGGGAAGAGGAAAAACAGATGTCGTGGTGTAGGATAAAGCCATCAGGCTTTTTACTTCAACTATTTTCTGCCTCTGAATCCCTTTAATTCTTTTTCATTCAAGGGTGAAGAGTAGTGGGGGCATCATACCGTCAACAGTTCTGGCTTAGGGTCACAGTGAGCTAACCTTGATTTCTGGACTCCTTGGTCTCAGACACCCATTGTAGATAGGAGAAAGCAGACGATAATCACGTGACAGGGGCCGTCAAAGTTGATGTACTCTGAAATCAGCTGCACTACTCATCTGCAGCCATCAAAGAAGTGATTGGTCATGTACATCATAAACAAATGCAAACGAAGTCCACACTGCTGGTTGTGGAACCTGGTGTAAGATACTCCACTCTTATCTTCCATTAGTTATTTCCTAAGGGAGGATTTTTTTTCCCCTAACTGGGAAGTTTTTTCTTCCCTGTGCCTCATTTAGACACGCTGATGAATGTAGATTCAGAAGAAAATATTTCCACTATATACAAGCACAATCAAGATTATTTAAATCTAGTTTCAACTTAATTTAACAGTATTATGGGTACTTAGGTGTCTTATGCTCCTCTTCATGTGTACTGGGACTGAAACCCTTTAGGTCTGGTTTGTATCTGGGGTTTTTACTGTTTGCCATGTTTTAACCCCGGCTATTGACTGAGGCAATCACTCATTCCCTTACCCCCATACTGGGAAAGAGAATCAGAAAGAAGATAGATCTTATGGGATGAGATGACAATGACTTAATAATTGGAAAAAAAAAGTAATAATAATAATGTAATAATAATAATAGTAATAATAGTGATAGAGAGAGTAACAGAACCGAAGAGAACCAAGTGATGGACAATGCAATTGCTCACCACCCAGCTCAAAACCCAGCCCATACCCAAACCATGACCAGCCCGCTTCTGAGTAACTGCCTCAGTTACTGGGCATGGCATTCTATGGTATGGAATATCCCTTGGCCATTATATCTAAAGGAAAGGTGGGAAGAGGGACACACCACTTTCTTTCCTGTATGTAAAGCAACTGTAATTCTCCTGGGATGAAACTTTCTATATTTGTGGATTTAGGACATATTTTGGTGACTTTGTGCTTACTGGTTCTGGTAGTAGCTACTTGCTCTGGGAACTTCAGTGCATGTTTGTTATTGTTGATTCACAATAATCCCAAAATGCACTCAAAAATTGCACAATAATATTTTTACCTAGAGAGTAACTATTGACAAAATATTGAAACAATCACTAAAACCTGCTGAAAAATTTTTTTCTGCTCAAAACCTATCACCAAACATCTGTTTTCTGGTTATGAATCTCATACATGGATATCTGTGCCTCTCCAGAATGTTCCTTTAGCAAAACTTGAACTTCTTTATAACAGGAAACTTTTTTTTTTTTTTTTTTTTTTTACTTATAGGTAATTCAACCCTTTCATTTTGATTCGTTAAGGTATTTCTGTATTAGTCAAGTGTTTTGTTTTGCACTTGTCACTCTGATTGGAGACCTTGAATTTTCTGTAAAAGAATACTAAGAATAATAAGAATGCAACAAAAAGCAACAAAGGACAAATAGCTTCTTTCAATGCAATTTTAGATGATTTAAGATTGCTTTTCATCATATCACCAACATTCAGTGGTTTTTGTTTCCTTCTCATGCTAATTTTCCTATAAAAAGATGAAAAAGAGTGGGGTTTTATGTGTTTGATTTTTTTTAAATTTACCATTGCTAGGGATGTGTTTAGGAGTAGCCCACAATTTGTGCAATTTCCATAAAGCACTCACTGTACATAGATTAAAAGCATAAATCAGTTAGTACCTTCTGCAAAAATTCAAAAATTCATTGCTAGCATATCAAATATGTCTGTTAAATTAAAGCTGATCTTCTAGGTTTCCTGTGAAAAATTGTTGAGGGATTTAAAATATTGCTATAATTTCCTGCTGTTTCTCATATTAGTTATAGAAGCCTTGTTTGAAATGACCATTTTGAAACTTTCTTAGGTTGCTTTTTTTAAAGTTTTTAAATAAAAATTTGTAATGGTAAAAATTGTATGACTGAATAGCACAAATGCCATGAATAATTAATATTCTGTTACATAGCAAATTAAATATATCGAGAACTGTCAAAACTCAGTGCAAAGAAGGGTATCTTAGAGTCATAGCCTCCCCTCACGAATCCCAGTCTATGAAGCCAGACACTGCTCAGGAGCATGTTCCACAGTGTCAGCTGGCTGTCCCTGTTCATCTGGGCTTTTGTGGCAGGGTTTTCCAGAGCTGAAAATGCAATACTACATGGTTTTCCTCAAGGTTTTGCACACAGAAGCCCAGATGCAGATCTTTTGGCATGTTCTCATGGGGTGCAACAGCCACGTGCACATTAAATCACTTCTCCCACTCCTTTTCTAAACCTCGTGTTGTGGTTTAAATACGTGTGTGTTAAGAAGTCTCAGAGCATAGCGAGGGAGGCCGTGGTCATCTCTGTACTTGCTTGTGATTATCCAGTGAAACACATGCAGAAAAACTTAGCAGCCAATCTGTGTGCAATGCCTATGTCTAACAAAGCATGTTCCAGGCAGCACAGAGAGCATCAAGAATGAGAACAGCCCGTAGGATCTGGAGATGTCCTGGTGGAAAATACAAAGTGCTGGGGGGACAAGGATGACGATGGTTTGACACCGTATTAACCTGCTGGTGCTGAAGAGACTGCCCAGAGGTTGACAGTCATTCACCTGTGACCCTGTCATTGCTTTTCCCAAGTGGAAATAAGAAGAGGTGGTTTGTTGGTCTTAGCTATGGAGGAGTCTTTTGCTTCTTTCTCTCCTCCGACTTCATTTACCGCTAAAGTAATTTTGATAGTAAGGTATGGCATCAACTACTGACCCCACTAACAAGGCTTTGTACATATAATCCTGTCCCTATCCTCATTAACAAAGTCTCTAAAGAGGATATGGTCCACTATAAAGTACATTTTAAAAAAAAAAGGTCTTGTTTTCTCTGTCAAAGAGGAACTGGTATTGAATAAAATGTTCACAATAATGATGACTCCTATGTCATGGTAGTTTGGTCTGTTGAGTTAAAAGGGATTAAAGGCTCAGAATTTCCTTCCTAGTGACTGGGATAAGTAAGCGCATTTTCCTCTTGGAGCAAATAGTCAGGACTGGTTCAATTTGAAAGCAGGACACTGCAGACAATTCAAATACTCATTCAGTTGTAAGATTTTGCACCTTATACTCATCTAGTAGGTGTCCACTATGTAGACATAGTACATTAGACTTCTTAATCAGTTGAGGTCCAGAAGCAGAAGAAATAAAACAGTGACGGCTTTTGTTTTACTAATAGTTTATTTTTTTTATTCTGGAACCTAAGCATGTGAGACAAACTTTAAGTAATTGTTAATACTGTTAGTGTCTGAATCCCCCAAAAAGGCTTGAAGACCACCATACAGAAATCATCAAAGAAATAACAACCTAGAATGAGACGTTTGGAAACTGATGTGTAATAGAAATGCCCTAAAATATCCCATCATATAGTATATGATAAGCATATTGTTGGAAAGATAAAACTGTTCAAAGTCCACATTTGCCTTATCTTCACCATCCGTTCCTTTAAGTCTACAGAAATCATAAATGGGGATAAATCCACTTTCTGTCCATATCTATAACAGAATCTATGACACAGCTACACTCAAGGGCTTTATGAAGCCTGAGGAGGAGGAAGTTTTGGCTCAGACAGAGCTTTAGTTAGGCTGTCTGAGATCTACTTCAGGTGCGTAGTAATTCTCTTATTAGGAAAGTTGTGCAAGCCCAAACACTCAAAACTTAATTGCTTCTCAGGAGAATCAGGGAGAACATGATGCAAAAGGCTCTTAGCCTCTCTCCTTCTCAGTAGGACTGGATTTTCTTCAAGGCATTTTGGGGAAGAGTCTAAAGTATTCGAGAAATATGCACACAATATGTCAAAGAAGTCTGTGATAGTTGATACCATCACCCATGGGCATCTTCACAAAAGTTAACAATTCGTGTCCAGAAGGTGTTTTGTCTGTTTTGCTCTGGGTATGCGTCTAAGAGGAAGTGAAAATAGTGTAGTAGTATTAGTTGTTTTTGTGGGGTTTTTTTGTTTGGAGGAGGGCTCTTGTGTAGAGTCAACAAACTTCAGAAGTTATAGGCTTATATTAAATCCTCCCTTTGGTAGGCTGCAGCTTAGGGTATGGATACAACAATGAGACAAGCTGCTGCGTGAATCCTACAGAGCAAGTTGTTGAGATTATTTATTCATTCCTACTAATACAACTTGCTAATACATCTTGCTATGTATGAGAAACATTATATTTCATCTATTTTATAAAGCAGAGATGTGTTTCAGTCATAGGAATGTTATCACAACTTTCATAAAAATGCAACAAAAGTATTTCAAGTTTTTCACTACGAGTTCCTGGGAGAATGCGATGATACGTTTGTCTTCAGAAAGATAAAAATCAAATGAACACGTACAGTCATCCAGTAAAGGGAACATTTTGTGACTGCATCTTGTTTTTAGATACATTTCATACAAGGGAAAAAGACTTATACAGAGCCACAAATCTACCCTGAAGAGATCTGAAATATAAGCTGCATAAAAAGTGATTTCACAGATTTCAGAAATTGAAGCAAGAGATTAGCAGTGCACGGTACAATGGAATGATTATATATCTCACAAAAGAGGGAAGTGAACGAGTTTGATAGACAGAATGGCAGAATGTGGAGCTGAAGCATTGAATAGAGAATACCATCCCCCAGCCCAACAACTGTGAGATTATCCTCTGTGTGGAGGTGTTTTATCTTAAATCCACTGGGTGATGATGGGGTTTCAACATCCACCATTAGAAAATCACTGTATTTTTCCACTGGCAAAATATGGAGATTCTCTTCTCATTTCTCTCATTAATATCACCTCCAGAAACCTATGGCTTTTTTTCCTATTGGTAATTGTATCTCTGTCTCTCTTACACTTTTGCACGCATATCTTGTTCTTGTTTCTTTCACATCCTGGTCTCCATTCTTTAAATCAAGTATTAGATGTTAAAAATAGTGCTTTGGTTACTTACTTTTTAATACTGACTTGTTGGTAGATTGGGGTCTCACTGCAGTCGGTGCTAAGGTTGCAGCTGACTCTGAAAGTGGAATTGAGCCTTCTAAATTACTTATAATCAGATTGATTTAAAGACCAATTTTCAGCAGTCTAAGGTCCCTAGCTGAATCATATTTTCATGAAATGAAAGCACAGTACAGCACAGTGCAGTACTTTTCTTAGATTTTAATATCAAGTGTTACAATACAAATTACTAGACCTTGTGCATTTTGTAGGATATGACCAACCCTGAACCACATTAATGGTGTCTGATTTATTGCAAAAGAACATCTGAAAACTCTGGCCACTGATCATATAGATATGCAAACTTGCCTTTTGTTCTTGGTGAATTGAAAATGTGGCTGAGAGAAAATTTTTAGGAAACTGTTAAAATATTAACATGTCAGCGTGAGGATATTGTCAGAGTGTGAAAAGACACACGTACGTACACCACTGACAGCATATAATACATGATGCAGAAAATTACCAGAACTTTATTCTTTGATATCTTAGTTAAGATCAAGGTTGGTCATTTAATTTCTGAGTATCTTCCTAACTTGATTTTTCTTGCTCTGTCATGTCTCCATGTTTTCAACTCCAAAGTAAATCAAAAGGAAATGGCCAAGAAATATCTGTTTTTTTGTGTTCAACATTTTTTTTTTAGTTATCATTGAAATAACATCTCTTATCAAAAGAGTAGCTTTTAAAATCCTTAAAGTTCTTGAAGGAAAAGGTTTCTGCTAGCCACTAGAGCATTTCTCAAAGAGGTTTGTACAGAAGCAGGCACCTGTCACAATAGTTTTAGAATGAATGTCCACAGGTATCAGATGTAGCACTGAAGCAATCAAAGCAGAGTGCAACAGGGCAATGAACCCACAGGGAGAATGGGGAGGGATTATCACTGCTCTTGCCTCCACATTATCTTCTCAATCAGGATTGCACAGAAGGCTCATGCTGTCTTACTAAACACTATTGGCTTCTGTTCCAGGTGTGAGTAACCTTGGATGTTATCCCTTGAAGATAAGCATGGTAGTTTAACTGCTGTAAAGTCCTCAGAACAGAAAAATTCCCAGGTCACCAAATCTGGTTTTCAACGAATATGGGTAACTTCGTTATGTACTCTTTCAACAACATGATTTAACTGCTTAAAATTATTAGTTTTGTCCCTATTATTTCTATGGAAAGACTGTTTCAGAATTTTGCTGGAAACCTAATTTTTGGCTTAGCCAATTTACATCCATTTTTTGTGTTTTAACTTAAAAGTTAACTTGTTGCTTTAACAGAAATAGCTTCTCTCCTTCATGAATATTTACTTTGTGTATTTTCAGCTTTTCTCAGACTCTCAAACAGAAGAAACCGAGGCTAGAAGATGCTGTGGCAGGTGATTCAATTCACCCTCATGTTTAGTGAAGCTGAAGGAGTTAAGCCCATCTTGTCAGTCTCAATTTGTCCTGGTAGCTCTTTTCAGACTGGCCTTCAGTTTCAGCTTCCTTGGATATATTCCAAAGACTGTATCTGTCTCCCGTGTCCACACTGTGATGATGTCTTGTAGTCCCGTTATAACTGACTAACATATCCACTTCTTGATCTTTTCCTTTATGCACACTGACATCTTGTTTACAGCAGAAGTTCTGTTACTTGGAGGGCATGGCATGCAGTGAGGGCTGTTTCATCTTCCACCTGAAACCACCAGTTAACCTAACTCCTCCCATTTCTCACCTTTTCTGTGATTGCAGTGCCTTTCAAATACAGCCCAGTCAGAGTGGCTCGACCTAGTGGCTAGGGACAAAGACTTCCAAGATCTGGGCTCAGCTTTGCTGTTATTTCAATGAATGCTTTCAGGCAAAAGGGTGATGGTCTACTGTAAATCACATTAATTTGCTACTCTTTGTGAAGTGTTGCTGACAATTGACATGAACCTCTTAAACATGAAGTGTTGTTGAAGAAACATCAACTTGATCATGGAGGTGTTGTTTTCTTCAACTAGGTATAATGATAACTGAAACTACTGCAACAGTTTTGGCACAGGAAGCTTAAGAGGCAGACAGTATAAAAGTGCTGAATAAGAAACTAGACAGATTCATGGACGCCATATTCACAAACAAGACACTGGAGAGGATTAACAGGGTTATGACTTCTATTTTTCTTAATAAAACAAGTGTGGATACTGGGAAATACAAAGAGAACAGATTAAATGAAAATCTCAGGCTCCCTTGCTCTCTTAAAGAGTATTTAGCTAGATGCACCAGTGGTCTGATCCAGAAGAGCTGTTCTTATACTCTCAGAATGACTTGCAAAACTACACATTAATAATAACTGTCAATACAGTTATTCTTAGGTAATTGTTAACAGTCGTCTGTCATGCCCATTTTTTCAGCAAAGAACCAAGATTACAAATTTTCCATTCTAAAATGATGAAAAATAGAAATGGAGATGTGACATATTGAATGTAGGGACACGGATATGCAGGGTTAACATATGGAAAGTTGCATGTAGAAAGAGAAACCTGTGACAAATCTCATGTTGAGTATGACCTGTGAGGTTTTTTGGCTTTTGGTTTAGTTTGTTGTTTGTTTGTTTTCTTTTTAATTACTTGTCCTCCTACAGATTTTTCAGTGGCAATTTATCACCATCTCTGGTGACCAGGATATAGGCTTTTCTATCTTAAATTGCAACTTTAGTTACAGATGGAAATCTGTTTTTTAGGAGCTGCCAAAAACTTTATGTTTCTGAAGATAATGAGTCAGTCATCCTCCTTGGAAGCAATATGCTTATGCAGAACTCTATTAGTGTTTTTATTATCCATAAAATTGCCTGTTCCTGCATAATTCAGCAATATTTGACCGGATGACCTCCAGCAGCCAAGGTAGGTCTGATGCACCTGTTATAACTGTGCTCCATCATACAAACCAAAGATCTTCTGGCTTAATTCACATCTTCCTGTTCTATTATTTAATACTGTATTGCCTTTCCCCTGACGTAATTAACCTTTCATCTCCAAGAGTTAGAGAAGACTGCTGCTTCCAGCTAAGTGCACAAGTCTACTTCACCCATGTATTTTTTAATATAGATGTATAAAAATAGTCTAAAAACTAAGGCAAGAAATACTAAAATTAATTTCACTAAATATGAGGAATGAGGTGAGATGTTATAACTGGGAAATTGTAGACATTTAATAACATCAAAAACATCAGTTCTAGCACCAAGAGAAAAAGTCATGGGTAATGGATTTAAGTAAAGGGTTTACAAAGAAGTACTTAATTTAAAATAAAGCAAAACAATTGTGAGTTAAACATTGATCGTGAAAAGACACTAATTAAGATGTACTAATGATATGAAACTTAATTCTCATGCAATTTATGCACAATTACTCCTGAACAAATATCTAATTACATTCCCTTTAATACCCTAAAACAATCTTCCCTCCTCTCACACTGTCTGTTTCTAGTTGTTATGTAGGAATATGTAAGCTCTTAATTGGCATGGAGTAAGAATGACAGGCATTAAGGGAATTGAACACAGTTATATTTTTAGTTCTTAAAAGTTAGAAGGGAAATGCTTTACAAGTGGATAACTTGAGGAGTGTGTAGTGTTTTTACAGACTAATTGTATTAATTAATTGAATTAATTAGCAGATATTTTCAAAGCGCTTGTCAGACAGAGATTGCAGTATAAGCACTATGTTGATATTATTATTATCGAGTGTGGCAGACGCTTCACTCCAGGAGCTGGGCTGGCAAAACCTTCAGCAGAAATGGTAGAGAAACTCAGAGAGAAAGGCAAGTTTCTTACTTCAAGTCCCATTTCAAAAGTAAAACAAATGTAAATTATTGTCTCTGTGTTTGTGTGTGAAATTCAGGTCACTGGATTTCCAGTGACCTGATAGGTGAGGCTGTCACAGCTCCACACTCCCTAGCTGGGCATGGATTCCCAGTAGGCACAAAGAGAGAAACACACACATAGAACTCATATATAGGCAACTGGACACACAGATCAGCACAGACATGCCAATCAGCAGTGACACAAGCATTAACAGCCTCAGCAGTCTCATCTTTTCCCCTGTCTGGCTGATCAGGAGGGAGGTCCATGAGTAGGAGATATGTGTATGTATACATGTGAATATGTGTACCATGTGTGTCTGTCCAGCAGCTGGCCTTAGGCAGTACCTGCTCCCTGGATCCCAGTCTCCCCAGATCCCAGCACCTGACATAGGAACCCCAGAGGTCTAGAGCCCCTCTCCAGCTGCTGGTAAAGCCCCTTTGCTCACAGAAACACACATACATGTGTACATACCGAGAGGTCACCAATAGCTGGGCTGGGACTTCCCTGGCCCCTCTGGTAGCCAACTCCTTGCATGGCTTCCCCCTCAGAAAAACAAGCACATCTGATTGCCAGGACATTTCACCAGCAAGCCAGGCTCAATATTTGCTAAAGCTCACATACTCACTCATACATTTGTATTGCCTCCAGCTGCTTGCACCACAGACACCTGGGCCTCCGACCCTGGATCCCACTCCAGCTGCCGGCACTTAGACCCCCACACATATATGCACACATAATAGAAAAATCCTTAGAAAGGGAATTTAATAACATAAAGCAGACTCTGCTGAGAACTGTGCACAGTCATAAAAGTGCGCTGAACAGCAATCTGTGTACCGGCAATCAGCCCCTTTTATTCACTTTTTCCTCTGTTTTCCCATGCATGTTCCCAGATCACCTAGATCCGTCCCTTTCCTCACCCTGGGTTCTTCACCTAAGCATCCCATAATGAGTCTTGTGGAGTCCTGAGATGCTTTTCCCCTGCATCCTATAATGGGTCCCATACTTCTGACCAGCAACCCCCACAATCTGAAGGGTGATCCAGAGAGATGGGAGAGCACAGGGACAGATGAGAGAGAACCCGGAGAAATGGGAGAACACGCATTAACTCATCTTGACGGGTGTCACCCCTGGACCACAGAGTGGAGCGGCATCTGGGACCACTCTGACAAGGGTCTGAACAGGTGCCTTTTCCTCTGAATGTGTAATCTGGGTTCTCTAGACAAGCCTGCAATGTACCAAAATTCCTGTGGTTTATAAAAAAGCATTTTTTATTAAGAGTGTTGGAGAAAATCTTTAGCCCAGAGGTTTGTGAAATTTTCAGATGCACTTTCTGAAGGACATCCAAATTATTAATCTATATGCGATGTCCTGAACTCAGCTGGGCATTTCTCATTCTGCATCCAAGAGATTTTTCTTTCATGTTTTTTTATGTATCGGTGTTAACACACAAAGAATCCAAACGATGCACTTGGGTTACAAAACTTTTTCACTTCCAAGGTCAGCAGATTGTTTGGATTTCTCACACGTATCTACCATATCCTTGCATTTCAGCTCAGTAGTTAAAGTCTCAGATCATCTATTGCCAAAGCCTGCTGTAAAATTTGTAACCTGAGAGATAAGATGGAGAAGTGGAGGCAGTCCTTGCTTGCACACATGTACCTATTGGTCACTTAGTTGTCATACATAAAAAAGAACTCAGAGTTACAGAAATGTCCTTCAGGAGAAGACTAAAAATTGAGCTTCATGGTAGAGACACTCAGGCTGACATTTAGGAATGAAGCGTGCACAGCTTGTAATGGGACCCACTCCACAAACATGAATTGCAGTCTTGGACAATACCAATATGAAATACCAATACAATTTAATACAGTGAAAACAAAAATTTTATTTTTTTTTCCTAATAGTTTTTTTCCTCTTTCAGTACTACTGTAAAATTAATTCCCAGATAAATTGAATAGCACTTTTATTCATATATTTCTATATATGCATACATATATACATATATATGCATATATGGATAAACAGTGAGGAATGAAAGTTTTTATTTCTTCCAAAAGCAAGAGAATAGCTCTGATCTGTAACTGTGACTTAAAAATTAAAAAAGGAATAAATGAAAGAGAAAGGAGGAAAAATCTCCTTTTCATGTGGGAGAAAGTGTTTGCATATGGCAAAGCAAATCAGAAAGGGCAGCAGAAGCAGTAGACTTTGGGAGTCTGCTCTTCCCAGCAGGGGAATTCAAACAGGTGGTGTATGATCTTGGAAATGAAGATAATTCTTTTCCTCTGAGACAATGTTTCACATTGTTAATTCATTTATTTCTTTGCAGACCCAAGTTTTGCCCAGTTATCCCTGGAGAAATATACAGGTTGGTCCTATAATCTTAATATTCCACCTGTCCTGAAGAAGCTCAATGGAGGCCTTGGAGGGAACTTAATATTATTCAAAAGAATTAATCCTGCAGTGCAACAAATGTCCTACAGAAATAATTTAAATGGAATTTTTGAAGATCTAAGTGTCCTTCAGATAGCTTTGACAATCTCCATCCCATCATCTCTGGTGTTAGAGAGACAGCAGTCCTTGTAGCGCACATGCTTTTCTGGGACAATAGGAGACTTGTATCTGGTAAAAAGTAAATAGTGGGAATTTTGCTATCATATTAGCTATTTTGCAAAACAATTACATTTGAGAAAGCAAAGCATTAAATCAAATTGCAGTGAAATATTTCAGATGGATTTTTGCATCTCAGCTTCTGAATATGATGCATTCAACAAGGGAAAAGGAAAAGTTGTTTGGTTTTAACTTTGCTTTGGTTTGAACTCAGGACGGACCTCACGTGTGGTGTAAGTGGCAAATCATTCAGTGGTATTGTACTTTGGAGTCCTGCCAGGAAGATGGGATGTCATTTTGTCTGTGAAAAGGCTGCTCATGAAAATGTCTCATTGACCTCTGTTCCAGGACATGCCCAGACCCTACAGAATAAGATGGCTATGTGTGTCCACAAAAGTTAGGAGAGTGGGGCACAGAGAGTGGGAGAAGTTGCTTCCATTGACGACAAGGGGGAAAGAAATAGACATGGAAATGATGTTTAACAAGAACAGAATCAAAGATGGATTTTTCCCTGGGTGTAGGATTTATCTGGACAAATGCTAACATTTGCAGCATAGACATCCGTAGCTGAGCTGGATGTTGTAATTAATCTTCACTGTCACTTGTGTCCAGTGACTGAGGAGACTGTAGGGAAACTGTCTTCAGTGCAGCCATCTGTAGTGCAGATGTTGAACATTACATGAGTTGAATACTGCTGTAATTTAAGTCTGTTTTTGCAAAACTCGGATGCCATGTGCCAGAGCAGAGATACTGCGCACAGAATCTCAAAATAACAAAGCACAAAGTAAAGCCCACAGAAGTGGGGCTATCTGGAGAGGCGTAAGAGGGCCACGGACTGAGGTTGATTAAAGACAAGCTTTTTAATGAACAGAAAGGAGACCTGCTTGTGTTCCTTGTTTAGCTTTGGGACTTTGTGTTCACTTTTGCTTCTCTTGCTCTTTAAGTGCAGAGCTTTATTAAGCTTCCTGACAGCCAGGCACGCAAACTGACTAAATACAGCCCAGAAGTAATTTCAGTCTAGATTCAGCTAGTTTGGGAAAAATCTTACACTTCTGTACTCTGCTCACAGTCAAGTTCTTCTCAGTCTAGGAGGTGACAGAGAACAAGAATTAAAAATTGAAAGCCGTAAAAACCTGAAAATATTAAAGGCTTTCTATCAGTTCTTCTAAGATACAGTCAGTATAATCAACAAACTGGTTTTCTGAGTTGTTTTGTTCTGTGCTTACTTTGGAAGGGGAAGAAGAGGATGAGGTGCCTGCACTAAAAAAGGTTCTGAACGAAACAATTTCAGCTGCTTGAATTAGTGATGCATTTTGAAAATAAAACATGGGGCAAAAGAAGCCTCATAAACTTAAAACAATTATTGTAAAGCAGTGTTTTGGGCTTTGGAACAATTATTTTATCTTTTCACATCTCAAAAATCCACAAAATACTTTTTTCTTTCTACATGCAGCTCTTTTAAAATCTTTACCTCAAGTCCCTTGAAGTGCACTCCAAATATTTTACCACTTAATCTGAGAAGGAAATGTTTTCTTGGTAGCCAGACATCTGCTTTCCATCATATTGCAAGCAGCTGATGCTAAAACATGAAGGAGAATATTTCTGTAGTAGAATTTGCTTGTTCTTATGAAAACACATCCTTTGGTAAATGCAATGCCCTCTTGGGCTATGCAGTTTTTGTAGCTATGTTAACTTGAAATTATTTGGGATTTGATTCAGTGCTGTATCATTCTGTGTACAAACTGCAAAAAAGTAACATTGAAATTTACAGTTAAGTACAAGGGCAAAATGAGTAACACAATAGAAAAAGAGACTTTGCAAGGATGCTTTTCATAAGTCAAAGAGAATCACTGGTTATTCCTGATATTCTTTATAGACTTTGCCACATCAACACGACAAATCCCAATTATAACTTGCTTTCTGAGCAAGAGCTTGTAACTATGCTTATTTTTTTCTACAAGCTTCAGAGAGTGTGGAAACCTTTACAGTGCTAGAAACCCACATATTGAGATATGTGGTATAGCTAAAACTTAACTAATCTGGTTACAGGGATTGATGGAATCAGCGAAGTCCCTGATTAAAAAAAAATAAAAAATGAAGAAATTCTTCAGAGGTAGGCATAGGACTGACAGAGCAACCATGAACAAATTTAGTTGTAGAAGAGTAAGTCTGATCAGCTGTCAAACCACAAGATTCTATTGATACTAGAAATGCATTTGGGCAGGTAATGTTGTATTTATACGAGATGTTAACTTCCACCGTGGAAACACTTCAGAAGAAATTTGCATTACATGGCATTAAAACAAAGCCAGCTCTGTGTGAAGCATGGCACTGGTGCAGTATAAATAGTGACAGGTACTGGTTCAGTGCTGAAACTGAATGAATAACAGCAAATCACAGGTCTTAAAAAACGTTGGTGATAATATTTTCAAGGAAGATGCTTACTATGGTAGCTACTTTTCACAAAGCACATTTTAAAAGAAGGAGATCTCAGAAGAAATCTGCAAAAATTCACTTCTGATAAAGCTCAAAATAAAAGAAGGAAGTTCCCCAATAACAGTAATAGTAATGCCACATATTTTTTAAAATGCAGTGTGTTTGCTGCATTTTAAGGATCGATGAGTTTTGCGGGAGAAACATGGCTCTTTATTGATACTGTCCACACAACTGAGGCAATTGTATTTAATTATGAGAAATCACTGGTCCTTTTCCAATAAAACCCTAAAGGGAGATGGAGTTGTTCTGTTTTATGTAGGCAAGAAATAGCTTTTCAGACAAAAACTCTTGCTGTGTTTGTTAATAGCTTTTTTACTTGCTCCAAGAAGGAGAGATTAACTGTGTTCATTGCACACTCTGCATGTGTGATGTCCACCTGTCTCTGATCACACAGGAGGTTTTCCGGCCGGATTTAAAACTCGTGTGAGATTCTCCTCATGGGAAGCATGTTTGCTATGCCAGGAAAGAAGGACATGGTGTTCTGATAGTATGGCTTTTCCTGGGCTTGTCGTATAAAAAGAACCTGTACAGGTTTCTTTCTTCTGGCTTCTAGCAAAGTGCTTGGCATGGCCCTGTGCCCACTGTGAATTGTCAGGTTCACCCCTCAGTGTCCAGAATTCTTTGGGACCTCTCAGAGGCACTAGGGAAGGAAAATTCTGACTGGAACAGGAAAGGGTGGGAAGGGATGGCAGGTGAAAAAGGCAGAATTAGAAAATCAGGCTTCTCTGCTTAACTCTTCCATTACTTGTGGTAAATAAGCATGAATGACTTTTTCAGTTTCCATTTCAGTTTCCAGTGTGAAAACAGGATCAATAATATTCTATCATAGGGAAGGTGCACTGTGACACTCCATACATTTTTTTCCTAAGGGCTCATATTTTGCTACTAAGAAGGCAGGCTGAATTGTCTGTTGCTGCTATGCAGTCACCAGGCAGCTATGCAGGCATCTCTGAGTGCGGAATTTCAGAGGGAAAAGTACAGTGTGTGCAGACAGTGGGCAGACCTGATGATGCTCTTGAGTGGCATCAGTGTGGGAGATTACTGTTTTTCCTGATAGAAACAATGCAGGCAGTGTGGCAATGGTCTACAAAAATAAAGGTTCCCTAGTCTTGCAGGACGCTGGTGCCTGCGCAGAGATGCACCAGCTTCATAAGGAAGGGAAAAGGAAAATCTGGACAATATCAAATCAGCAGCAGTAGTTGCATCAGAGACCTTACCAGTGAAACATGGGAATGACTGCTCTGGGTCATAATTCCTCAGTGGATGGGGATGATCAGGGAAGCTGTCAAAAAGCATTTTCTGAAAGACAGTGCAATTGATTTCCTGGAGGCCAAGCAATTTGAGTCAACACAGCTGCAGTGAGCTTATTTTCTGTCTCTCTATCCACTTCATATGGATCCAGATGGAAATGGGCTGCAACTGCTCCGTTTAGAAAGTATTGCTGCTTTGGAAGGTTGAACTCACAGCATTTTCACAGAGAAACTACAAAAATCCAGGGATGGTCATTAGGGATTCCTGACTGAATTTCTTATTTGGGTAAGACAAACTGAACACAATTTAGGAGTGTTGGAAGCATGCCTCACAGCCTGAGTCACACAAAAGAATCCCAGCATTCCAACACTGGCCTTCTCAGTTATAAGCAGGATGAGTCTATTGTCTGAAGTAAAGAGCGCTGAACCTCTTTGACAAAGAAATAGAGTGGAAAGTATTATGGAAACTGCCTAAATCATGATTGTGGACTGTGCTCTCCTCTGCCCCAAACGATCCAAACCTCCTTCCTTTACAAAATCAGATATGCAGCACTGCTGAGGTTTTTCATGCCACACACATCCGAGGATAGTTTAATCTAGACCATCTGCCACATCTACATTTCATTTTTGTTATAGTCAGTGGTAGAATACTCTCATCTCCAGGCAAGGGTTTTGAAGTTGGAGCTGGAGTGAGATCTGACTGTGACCAAAGTCAGGTCATGTAGTCTGAGCTGATGGTGGGAAGAACTTCTGTTTAATGGGAGAAGCTGGTGGTCCTGTAGGTGCAATGGCACTGACAGAGTAGAACAACACAAAGTATTCTGAAGTGTCTTCTTCACTGTGAATATACTTTGTTCTTAACACGGTCCTGTCTTCCTCTTTGTTCAAAAATCAGAAATTAATTTCACACTTTAATGCTCATTTGGTTCAGTGCCACAGTGTCTTTCTGTGCAAGGAAGAAGTAATCAAATAAGAAAAAGGCACTTTTTAGCTTTCCCTGAGAAGAGACTATTTATCACCTCCACCCACCGTGATCTTCCAAGTGTGTGCAGGTGACAGTCCAGAGCCCAACAGTGTTGTTGATAGGAGCTGAAGGTAGTGCATATGTGCCACGACTACAAAGTAGATCTGTAATCTAGAAATCGGTATTATCTAAATAATAAGAGAGAATTCATTTAATCTTGGTATAGTGCTGTCCACCACACCACTCCACATGTCTCAGCATAAATTATGGCTTTTCCTTTGCTCTTTAGTGGAATGAATAGGGACACTGAAGATTACAGGACCACATGTTAAATTGTTTGGGGTTTTTTCCCTTGAGGACATGGATTCTTTTCAGTGATATGCATTTGAAATGCCAGCGGTCAAAAGATATCTTTTCCTAGTGCAGTGGAGGATAAACAACACAACCCAGCTTGCAAGTGCTTTGGAGCAAACAGTGACTAATTCCTGTTACTCTTAGGACTAGAAGCCCTTACACCAGCTCAAAATATGGGCAAACCACACTAAAACTCTTTATGGAGAAAGAAAGCAGCATCTGTCTAGCAGCAGAAAGAGGAAACCAGAATATTACATTTGGCATTTTCAGAGCTGGTGAGGGTAAGAATGTTTAGTACTGAATCTAGGAACTACAGTCTGCAAGCACAACTGTGCTGGGTTGGATCTACACATATTTTAAGTCCCTATCCCATCTCTAGCAGATGATGCAGATCAGAATAGTGTTGGTATGGCTCACTTCCTGGAAAACAGCCACCCGAGTGCCAATAAACTTTAGGACTTGCTGAGTTGGAGGCTGTATCTAGACCATGAGGGTTAATAGACCCCGAATGACCTAGCTGAATAAATGTGTTTCATTGCTTTTGAACGAATATTTTTGATCCCTACAACATCTTACAACACAATGTTCTGCAGGTTTATTTTGAGGCATGTAGTAAGTTTATTCTTTTGTTTGTAGTAAAACTTATGTTTGGGTATTTTATTGGGTAAACCTATTTCTTTTGCTGCAAAAAATATTGAATTATTCCTTAATTCATTGCTTTACAATTAATCACTTTATTGTTATGGACTTACTCGTGGAGACATTTGCCGATACCTGCACTTGTAGGTGTCAGAAATGACAAGGCTAAATTCTGCCCAAGGTGGCTCCTGTGCATCCAACTGGACAGCAGTGAATGTGTGCATTGCACAAGCATGGAGAGTGGACTAAGGCTTGGAAGCACCTCACATTAGGCATTCAGAGATTAGCGTGACTCTATCCTCAGGAGCAAACAGCATAGCTTTGCTTTCAAATGACAAGTCTTTCTGCTTCCCTAAAGTTGTTCTGAGCTGGAGGAGGCAGTTGCTGAGGCAGTCATTGAAAACCACCTTACAGAAGGGTTGAAACGCTGGCCTTGTCCCATTGTCCCAGGGGCAGAATTAGAACTAGGACACAGAAGTCAATTGACATGCATAGAAATGGAAATCAAACACAATGGTTTAACACTTATAAGTTATAGGCAGCAATGTCTATATTTCGTTCTTGCCACCTCCCCTTCCTTTCTTACCATTATAGCCTCAGAACAGATTTGCTCCCATTTGCCTCAACTCCTGGTTTAAAGCCACAAGTTACTTCTCAAAATCTTTTCAAACCTGGAAATATAAGGCTAAGAAAGGAGCCTGGATTTCTCCATTTTTCTTTATAAAAATTAACAGGAGAAAATATTACTTCTGTACATCCAAAGGAGGATCTCACTCTTTTGATCCAGGAAAAAGTCAGTGACTGAGAGGCACTTGAATAAAAATGGACATTTTCCCCCTCCCTCAGTAAGAAGAAAAGATATCCTCAAAAAGTCCTGTAGGATAGGCTTTCAGGTAAGCACTCTCTGTGTATCCTGCCAATGTTCTTATTTCTAAATACGGTCCATGTTACCTGCTAGTTTCCATGGAAGACAACACCCGTATCCTGCTGATGCCTTAGGTTTTAACTTTCATATTTTTCAAATCCTGTACTGCCTAGTGTGTAATTCTGAAGTTTCTTGTAGCCTGTTCACTTCTGCTGTCTCATGCTAGGTAGACATAACAAAGCCTCTCCAGGCCTGCTCTCCAAGGACACTCAGACCGTCCTAGGTCCAAAAAGTATAAACCAAAATCCTCTAAAAGGAGGGGCAAGCTTAGGGAAATGACATCATTAACTGAAGTTTTAATTAGAGAATTAACCCTGATATGCGAATGAACCAAACTTATAAAAGTGTGAAGAACTCGTGACCTGTCATCCATCTTGGGGTCCATCTTGGCAGTAGCCTCTGGCTCCCCAGGGTGTACCTTTGAAGGGCCTTCAAATAAATACCTACCTTTATTCCCCTACTCCTTTCTAGTCTCTGTTTCTAAAAGGCCTCTTAAGGCATCACTGCTGCCTTCAAAATTGCTCCTTCCAATCATGTGCAACGAGAACCACTCTCAAGCCCACGATTTTGCTGACAGTCCATTATGCACTTGGTGGCCTTTTGATCTGCTCTACAGATCATATAGAGCCATGAAGATATATGGAAGTATAAGAATAAGCAGGATAAATTCAGCATAGTTTCGCATGCTTGCAGCAAACACCATTGTATGAACAATCATTTCCACAACAGCAGCAGCACACCTCCCAGGGGAAACCTGCAAAGTGTGAAAGACTTCCCACTCATCCTGTTATCCATGCCCTTGTATTGATTCCTTCATCAGTACGGCAGCTCTGAGCTACTTCACATGCAGCACAAAGTTGAATCATCTCTTCAGCTGTATTTCTCTGACAAAGGACCCTATTCCAGACTGGCAGATTTAGACTCTAATGAAAGCTGAAAGAAAGTGTAAAGAAGGAGCTCTGCTCTTTGTTAATGCTGGTGTTTATCTCCGTCAAGTAAAGCTATCGTCCAAACACTCCCTGTATACAGACTTAGGTCTTGATTTTCTAATGGCATTATTTTGGTCTCACAGCATCCTAGAAAGACAGCAAACCTCTTCCACAAAAGGTATGTGATTGAGAATATCTCTTGAGGAACCATAACAAATGGTAAAGGTTGTAACCACTAGCCTGTAAGCTGTGAAAGCAGCTCATCTCTCTAACTCAGGGAATGTAAATCAGGTGTTACGGTCTTTTAAATTACAGCCAATTATTTGGGCATATATAATAGCAAAAATGGAGGAGAGCTAACTGTTTTACTGCTGCTGCAGTGGTTCCCTTATGCTTTAAGACGTCAGATTGAATTCTATATAGATCTCCTGCTACTTGTGCTACTGTTCTGATAGTAGACTCACTGTTTATGCATCATAGAGGATTAATTCTTCATTAATTTGTTGAACTGTAAATACACATACCCATTTCTTCCAGTTCAAAAACATTAAACTGCCCATTTTTCAAGCACCGTTTTGTTAAGAGAGGACAACAAAGAAAGCGAGCTTAGGTTAGTTTTCAGTAGATCATGTTCCTGCTTAGTACGACTGTTCCCTAGCCAAACCTAGTTTTCCATTTTTGGGTGTATCACTTGTCCTGCTCATAGAGTTTTGAGTCCTGTTCTCAGCTTCTGTCCCTCTGTACAGCCCTGTTGGCTCAAACCTATCAATTAAGCAGATCCCTGCTTAGGCTGCAGAAATCTCCTGTAGTCTGCAGCCCTGAGCAGCAATTCCTGGGCTGTGTGAAAGCAGGGCCAGGCAAACCTTTCATTTGTTGTAATAACAAACTGTGTGAGAAAGTCCTGCCGAGGAGCCAGCACTCCCAGTGATTCATGGAGCAGCGCTAATTGTACTGACTACTCATTGATAAGTTACACCCTTGGTGAGAGATTAGCCCATAAATCACTGTGGGGAGGTAATTTTTTTGATGTTAGGCCTGCCTATTTTGGCAGCCTACCCCTTCCTTTCTCTTCTTTTTTTTTGGTCCCTTTTTTTAGATGAACATCACCAAAGGGAACAGCCACAGTTGTTGGTCTTCTCTCATTCCTTGCTCTTTCTTGTCTCGTGCCCAGCTTCCAGAACTTTCCACTTCACATCTTCTCAAGTGTTAGCTTCCTGTGAGTGTTCCCTTCAGCTGTTTCTTTCATCCATGGTGTTCAAAGCCATTTACAAATACACAGGAGTTCAGGATCTAAACCCCTCTACCTGCCTCATTTTGTAGGTGGAGAAGGCAGGTTATATGTGACTAAGGAAAAAATTTGCCCAAGCTCAGGACACTGGCAGCATTTTACACCACAGCCAACAATGTCCTGGTAATTTGTACAGACTAGACTATACTGTACAGATGCTTTGGATGCTGATTATTACACGTTTGTTGGAGAGTAAATCTTGCAGTCCTTAATAGGTCAGGCTGTAGTTATTTGCCTGCTCATTGTATTTGTTTATGTAGTGCCCAGAGGCTGGAGAGGAAAAGCTGTTTCACACTAGCACATAAAGGCAAATACAATTCACTTGATGTGGTTTGAGAGCCCTCTCTGAGCTGGGAGATGCTCTTCCTGGGCTCTTTATCCAGGCTGGAAGCAGAGACTGAATGTACCCACAGGCATCGTAACCTCTTCTCCGACTGCCCCAGTGGCCTGGTTGCCTGTGTGAAACCACCATGACCAGACCTGCTCTGTTCTTCTTCAGATACTGTGGGGCCGTGTCCTGGCCAGTGAAGGCACTGCCCTGCTAGCTCTGCTGTCACCCTCACAAAGAAACCTGCTCTTGCTGCTCCTTGGGAGATTGTGTTATCAATCAGTTCCAACTTGTCATGGAATGGATGCAACAGGAGCAACCTCCTTTAGAGCAATGAAGACAAAAGAACAGAGAATTTCTAATACGCAAAGAGCCTGTGCAGTCAAGACAAGTCGTGGGTTATATGACTTCTGACAAACTATTTCCAGATTGTTTTATATCTTTTTAGTCTTCACTTGCAAACTTCACAGAACATCACTTAAACCTCGCAAGAGCCTGAGCAAAGGCTCAAAAGTCACATATCATTATCACAGGAGCTCAGCAAAGATTCTAAGCAGCTGTGATCCCTAGAGCTGTGGCTACATGAATTCATTGAGACATTGATAGATGATTCCTTCTGTGTCAAAACAAGCCTGTCTACCTGATGACCCCAGATTTTCTGTACTTTGAGCGGTTCATAGTGTAACCACAATGGCTTGATTGAAAACTGGCAAAACTCAGATAATCATGCAGATGCATCTTGCATTTTCCTATTTGTGACTCTTGCAAAAATGAGCAAAATCTCAGTTAGAGTCTGACATAAATATTTCTAATATTACAAGGGCTAATGAAAATTTTGTTTTGATTTTCTAGTTGTTTTTAAATGAAAGCTTAAATTTTGTGAATAATAAAGGACCCCAAAAGTCAACAGCTGTGTGGTCTACTACCAACTCCCTGCTCAGTCAAATT
Source organism: Lycocorax pyrrhopterus obiensis (assembly GCA_014706295.1). Taxonomy (NCBI): domain Eukaryota; kingdom Metazoa; phylum Chordata; class Aves; order Passeriformes; family Paradisaeidae; genus Lycocorax; species Lycocorax pyrrhopterus. The sequence continues at coordinate 29,546,178 of JACSVZ010000004.1, read as the reverse complement.
TGTGTTTCCCGAGCAACTCAAGTTTTCCAAGGGAAAAATATAAGCATTGCCTCCCAGCAGAAATTATATGTATGATAATTCTGCATGTAAAACCTTGTCTGTGAAAAAAGGGTACTTGTAGATGTAATAATACTTTTGCACATAAAAATGTATGTGTAACTAAATATGCACAAAAGTTTCATTTAATTAGCTATTTAGTTTGGGTAGTTCAACATTAATTTGTTACTGGTAACCCTTTATGTTATTCTGTTATTGCACATGAGAACAGAACCGCTATTAGTCTATCTGTGTTTCTACATAAACCCTTATAAATAACAAATAGAATTTCAATTCTGCTATTAAAAAATACAAACGAAAAATAAGCTAGTAATTATATTAATTAAAGCTAGTAATTCACTTCATTAGCATAGCAAAGAGACTTAGTATGAGATAAAAATCACTCATATGAACAGAAGATGTATACTTCTAGAGAACCATTAACACTTCATAACAAAATGAACAGCAAGGGACCAAAATGAAGGTTTAAATATAAACTGAAAGATAGCTAGAAGGAATATGAATTAAAAATGCTCTGAATTACCTCAGAAATGTATCCTCATTCCTGAAGCACTCACATGCCACCTTCCCTGCAATATTGTGGGGTTAGAAACAGCTCCAGTGAGAAAGAGCTCTCTTCTGTTGACTGGCTCCCATGGAACGGATTTGGAAAATTGTCATGAAACATTGTTTAAAAAATCAGATAAACAAAAACCCCTCCAAAAAGCCAATGAAAGAAACCAGCTACTGAACAGCGTAATAAAGGACAAAGTGGAAAAACACTGTATAACCAGATTTTCTTGGTCGCATCAGATCCCGGTCCAAGCAAATGTTGGCTGTACTGGAAGCCAGAGCCTAAACATCAGGACACCGTTGTTTTCCCTTGGAGTTTTCTCTATCAGTCTTGAGTTGAAAATTCCCCAATTTACAGTTGGAGTCCTGGAGCTATATTGAACTATGGTCTCTGAAACTTACTACTCCACGACACTGGCAAAGGGCATTAGTAGGCTTCTGTGTGTTGAAAATTTTGGGAGTACATCACTAACTTTGTTTCCAGGAGACCTTTTAGCTTTGATTAGCAACGGTCAACTGCTTCACATATATCACAGTAATTAAAAGCTGCTGCTGCCGGTAGTGGTGGATACAGAGAGCAAGCTGCATAGATGTGCTTTTCTGTTACCTGGTCCATGAAAAAAGCTGCAGAGAAGACGTCGACAATGTCACTTTGACTGTCTTGGACCTTATGGAAATACAGTTCATGGCATTGGTATCACCCCTCAACAAATATTCTCGTTGCACAGACAAAAGTTAGTTGCCCCATCAAGTCAAGGTGTGGAAAGCTCTACAGGCTATGATCTCCTCATGATTAATAAATCTTTCAAAGTCATCCAGAGCCACAAGCAGATCCTAACACAACCCTATTCAATCTGCAGCTCGTTCTTCAGGAAGCAGTCAATAAGTCAATAAGCTTATATTCCGCTCGATATTTCTAAGACACACTCAGGAGAATTTGACCCTAAAAATCACATCTAAGCTTTCAAAAAACCAAGTAGTTCAAAATCAAAGACAATTCCCTGGTGTGGTAGGAACATGGTTCATCTTGTAATACATTCTTGTAGCATATATCCGCTTCATTTTTTAGCACGGGAAGAAAATATAATACACTGATTAGGCAAATATACTTCAAACAGAAGATCCTGTCCATGATAGCTTTTTTACTCTTAAAAATGCACAAAGACATCATTTTCTATGCAGATGTGCACTGGGGATTCTGTTCACTATTGACATGCCTTTAATAGTTGGCAATGAGCAAAACTACCTTGTAAATTGCCTCCCAATCTTATTGAAATAGCCTGATACAAACTGCACCCTAATTGCTAAATTAGGACTATGTGCTTTGCTGAGCTAATTTTCTTGCTAAATGGGCACATGGTGTGGCAGTTAAGGGCTTTTTATCAGGTTATTACAATGAGGGATTGTATAGTTTCAATGTAATTGAATTTTAACGAGGACAACTCTTAAGCAAATACACCTCCATAAATGATGCAGTGCTGATGTTACGCTGAGAAACTGAAGATGACAATTCAGTGGAGCCTGCTGGACCTAGGGGCCTCTTTAGGGCTTTAATTAAAAGAAGTGAGGAGTTCCCTTATTTTTCATATCTATTTTTTAAACACATTATTCTTAGCCCTGTCTCTGTTCCTGGCCCAGCTAGAGAGTCCAGTGGAGCTGAAGAAGGTTCCTGCTTTCACTTCCAGTTATCTCAGAACTGCTGAATGGGACTCTGATCTAAAGTCCGACTTGATTGTCATTCATTCTTTCTTAGATGCACTCAGGTAACAAATTCAGCAATTAAGCAATTCACATTCAGCACTCTTATTGGCAGAAACAGATAAAGAAAAACATAGAATGCATTGCATAAGTCTTGTCCATGTGTCATGAGAGTTGGCTGAATTCAGTGCAGTCTGAATACTTGTGGTGGGTTTCAGGTGCTAAAACTTTCTTGGAGGAGCACTAGGTGTGTTTTCTGTACCTAGCAGTAGAAGATGTCTGCCTTCTCCAAATACACAATTTCTTGCTGAGGATTGAGGCAGTGGGAAATTACAAGGACTATGGAAGAGAAAAATACCAGCCTCTAAGTATGGTCTGATTAAGAAAAAATAAACCTCTCTCATCTCTAGTGATTGTTCAGCAGGGGGAGGAAGATACATGTGGTATTACACAACATCTGTGATGGGATGTCAAAAAGACAAACCAACCCAGACATATACACTTCACTGCCAGAAAAGGAAACCTTAGAAGGCTGGGTTTACAATAGTGTTACTTAGCTACTCTGTACTTGTACATCAGCGTGGGGCAGGGAAGTGGCATATGACTCATTTCTGACAAGCACAAACATTTCCAAAATGCTGCGAAATGCAACACAAATGGACAGAGATTGGGAAGTTCAAAAACCCTCAAGATGTACAGTAGCTAATGCATTAGGTGAGGTGTCAATGTTTGTCAACAGGGATTGCAGCTATTTCCACTTATAATATGGAAACAAACCAAGCAATCCCACAAAGAGAAAATGTCTTGATAAGCTCTACAGTTATTGTGTTTTAATTGCTGGTAAATGCCAGCTCAAATAATGGCATCTGCTGTGTACCTGTGCAATCACAGAGCGCTGGAATGAGCTAATGACTGCAGAGCAGAAGGCTGGCCTGAAGCCACTGCACATGTACACCTTAATGAGGGTCTCGTGGGGAGAGGGAAGCATTGAGCAACAGACTTCTGAGGCTGCAGAAGCTGTTGGAGTGGAGAAGGGATCAGTGTGGGCCCATTTTACCCACTGGAAAGATGGATACACTTTAAGGATATTTGCTTGGCAGCTGTCTGCCTCGTGCACACAGACATAAAACCGGCTGCGGTGTCATGATATGCTCACATGCAGAAATATGTGTGGCAACAGTTACCATAATGAACATATTAGACACTGCTCATTACATCCCTGAAAAGCAACCAGGCCCAGCTCTCTCTGAACTGCAATGAATTCAACATCAAAGTGCTGATATGGAAGAAAACGTGCTGATGGCAGCTGCTTTTATCTTTACATTTTCCATTACTAGACTACATGCTTGCTGAGAATAAGGGATTAACCCTGTCCTGGCCCATCCCTAACCACATGGCTCTGGAGACTCCTCAAAGGATGGCTTTGGAGCACAATGATAAGAGAGCTCCTGGGGAGGAAGTAAGAGTATACTCAGAATTGATAAAGTGATCTGACTACCTCAGAATTACTTCAAATATTAAGACACTTGAGACATTTCAAACACCTAAACATTAAACTAAAAGTGTTCCCAAATTACAAAGTAGCACCACCACTTAGTGATGAGAACACCAGGGAGCCCAAATACTTTCTGTGCTACTGATGGGTCATGTACCCTAAAAAAATCCTTTCACCACTCACTGTCCCTCTTTTCTTCCAGCTTAACTGTTCAGGCACATGCTGAGGTTCAAGCTATCTGCTGCATATGTGACCAAGGTGCAAATGACACTGTGTTCAGGTTTAGAGAGGAATGAGGGCCTTCTGTTCTCCCAATGTGCTATATACATGCCACTTGCCATAAAGGGAAAGTTTTTCTAAATCTGCCCAGTCAATCTGTCATTTTATATTGAGGTAGTAAAACCTCCCTAGGTCCTTTCCAGCTTTCTTAGGCTCCTTCCCCCTTCTCCCTTTGCTTCTCATGGCCCTTCATGATCCACCATTCTTGTCAGATCCTTTTCCCTACTGTGTTAATCCTCATCTGCTCCAAATATTTGAAATAGTGAGTACTGTATGTGTTAGTGAAGCTCTTTCTAGCTTTCTGGATCAATAACTTTCATTCTTAAACTTCCCAAGAGAATAGGATGTGTGGGTAAATATGGTGTGTCTGATCTGCCTTGAACCTGTTTCTATCTAGGTTCCCAGTGCTTAATGTCTACTGACTCCTAAAAATGAACATTGAGCACATGCATAAGCAAGAGGCAAAAACCAACTCAGCATATGGTGCTGAGTGTTCCTTTGGAGCAGAGTTTCCGATCTAGATGATGTTTGCGGGAAGCATCATCATTGCCATCTGAGGGCTTTTTGGTGGAGTGGATTGAAACTGCAGTGTCTAGAAGGTGTAATCTGTAATGAACCTTCCGTATGGCAGGATTTGAGCCTGAGCCCCGCACTGTAAGTCACTGCTGCCAAACATTGTGTTAGCACAATATCCTTTCTTTCTGTCAGCTGTAGAGTATAAAGTTTCTAGTGATGCAGTGACTAAAAGAGAACACCATGTTGACATTTACTCTGACTTGCCGCAGACAATTTAATCAGAGAAGCAAATGAATATACAAGAAGACTAAAGTAACCTCTTAACCCTGAGAGTGCTCTTTCCAAGAGGAAGAATTAGCCATGCCAATTCAAGGCTCTGTGCTAAGTTTGTACTTCGCTTACTTTGTTGGTATTTCAAAGTGACACTCTAAAGCCAGAGATACAACAAACAGCTAACAGTAACAACACAGCAAAGGCCTGCAGAGCCATTCAGCCTATAAACTCATTTCCCAAAGCACACACACCTCTTGCCTTCTTTCTTGTCCTGTGCAAGTGCCATTGTATCAAACGTTGTCTGTATTATGTTGCTATAGAAATGAGCTTTCTTCTGTTTTGGCAGTTTGGTTACTCATTCACACATTCACCCTGCGTGTAACTCTGGATTCTCTCTCCAGCTCAGGTAGAGCTGGAGTTCATCGATCAGACTGCTATGCTGCAGAGTGGGACCGGAGGGAGCAGCTGAACCTCACAACTCCTCATAACCTTGTTCTTCTCATTGAGCTCGGTCTGTGGGGCTCTTCTCCACTCTCATGTGAGGCAGGATTGCTAATCAATAACAGCGCCTTTGCTGCACATAACAGCATATGCTGTTCTTTGACCTCTCCTTGCCCAGCTAAATAAGGATAGATGTGTCTACCAATTCATTTGCTGTCAGTTTTCAATCTGTTGTATGTGTCTGGGGACAGATACTTAGTACTGAAGAATTAAAGATGGCAAAAACTTTTACCGGCTACGTCACCTCCTGGGTAGGTCTAACCCTACAGGTATTTGACAATCAGCATCTTGCTGCTGGCCTAGTATAGGGTCAATACTACCTACCATTATTTCCCATCTGTGTGGGCTAGATTCAGTTGGTGGTTTTGGGGTTTTTTTGTGGGGTTTTTTTGTGTGTGTGGTTTTTTTTTTTATTTTTACTTTGACTTGTACTAATTAGAAGATGAACCTAAACCTTCAGGGCTGTCTCCAGTGTCTCAGAGGTGTTGGCCAAAGTAAATACCACAAGGTTTTTAAAGTCCCTTTTGCAGAGGGTTATATCATTCCTTCTGTGAAAGGCACCAATAGTATGAGAAAGACTGATTTCAGATTAACTGAAAGAAAATGGAACATGAAAGCTGAAGTTTTAGCCTGAAAGGATGTTTATTCCAAGTATTTCTAAAAGGCTTGAGTTCAGGCTGGTATGAAGGTTCAGCTTAAGGTCAGATCTGAAAACCTTTGGTCAGTTCCAAATATTTCATTGAGATAACTTCAAGACGTCTCTGGTGTGTTTAATACAAATCTGTATGCATTTTGGCTAGCTAGATGTCTAGGTATTTGAATGAGACTGATATTTGTGAAGATCACCAGAGAGGGTCCATTTAACCTAAATAACAGTTTTGGTGCACTGAAGGTCCCTGTCTCAGTGAAGAAAAATTTGTCCCTCTAGCAGAGGGCCAGTGTCTTCAAGCATCTGCAATGCAGCCTGAAGTTAAGTCCTTCTGCAAGGTGGCTGGATACTTCCTGCTTTTGGCACAAAAAGTGATCCTCAAGTGCGTTCAAAATTTAACTCTGTGTTGTGAAGGAAACTCAGACAGCCTGTTCAACCTTTGATAGAACGCCGATTGATGGGTTTGGAGACGCTACTTTCCTGGTCAGGCTGCTTTATATATTATAAATCCTGCTTTATCCAGTACCAGTTATCTGGGAACTGAAAGCAAATATGATCAGTGTGGTCAGTGGAGATGAAGTTGCCCTAGGTTTGTTTTAGTGTAATGATGGATGTACACAGAACCCAGACATAAAGTGGGTTGGGTTTACTTTCAGAGACAGCTCTTTCTCCTCATCAGGAAAGACGCTCCAAACTGTGAATGTGCTTTGTTTAGTTTAGTTTTAAAGCTGGATGGGGTGAAGACTGTTTTTGGTGCTCGAATCACTTCAAAAATAGGTGCTGTATAAAACGCTAGGCCAGGTTCTCACATTCATAACCTTAGTAATTTGAGAGGAAAAGAACAGATCATGCCTTTCTTGAGAGCTTTACCTTCAAACAGGGAAAAATTTGATAATTTGGACCCGTCTTATTTATTATAAAGCATTAGCAAAGCCTTGTGTACTATTGATGATAGGGAGAAAGAAAAGCTACTTCAAACAAGATTCTGAATGACCTCTCATGAAAGAAAAATCCAACCCTCTTCTTATTTATTTTCTCACTTTGTTTTAATATTTTTCACCTGAATATCCCAAGTATATTCTGCCAAGATAGAAAAAGAACCTTCCCAGTAAAAGGGAAAAATAGCACCCTGTCTTTCCAGTTTTTGGTTTGAGCACCCCAGATGAGCAGCATTAGTCACAAGCCTTTAGAATGGATAGCCTGAACTGCTCTCTGGCTGCAACTGAGCAGGTGCTAAGCACTAGAGGCAGAATCATGCACTGCAAAGAACAGCAATCCTGGCAAAAACAAAATAAATCCCCAAGCCCCCAGTAAACATTGTTTGCATATATAGCTCACCATGGCTGACTACCAGGAGGAACAAAACATGTGGAAGACAGTGCTCTTTACTGAGTACACAGATTGACTTAGATAATAAAGGATGATGGTACAGGATCTGGAGCAATAAACACCATATTTTAATGAATAATTTTTTGAAATAACAGAACACAAAGTCATTATAAGGGTTATCTGTTTCCATCAGCAATCTGTTGTGTTTGTGGCAGTAACCTTGGACTGTATTTGTTCACATTATCTTTATGCCAGGAGCTTTTAGAGGGGTTGCTATGGCTTGTGATTGCAATACACTTGGAAAATGGTTGCCTGTTAGCACCTTTGCACCTAGAAGGTATAAAAGGAGTAATTAGGAAGGTAATATATGGAAGCAGGCAGTCAGAACTCATTTCTTTTAGTCCTCCATGGGTGATTGATGAGAGGATTCTTCAGGAGCTCCAGTAATCTGTCCATAGTCTGAAGCTCTTTCTGAGCTTAAGAATTTCAGAAAATTCAGTGGAAGATCATTGTAATATGGTGAGTAGTTCTCACTTCTACTTTGACCTAGTTTAGGGATTTCTAAATTTTTTTATTTAATGTTGTCTTGGTGGGATTTAATTTGAGATCTTTGCGTGCTACTGAAAGGTTTGCTGTTTTGTCCAGTTAGATTAGAAAGCCTGGTTACCTTCCTGATGTCAGGAAAATTAATCCACAAACACCAGAGGTTTATGTTCAAAAAGGAGACAGAGGAGTCCTGTAACTGTATTCGAATAAAGGGAGAGGTCACAGGCATTTCCCATGGGGTCTCTCAAATTGTTAGGAGGACGCAGCCTCCTCTTTATCCTAATTTTCCGGCTGCATTTCCCTCTCTCTTTCCCCATTGGCTGAGGTACTTGAAAGGTACAGACTTCCCAAATTGCTTAATACAGACCCCCTTCTAATGTATACTCCCCCTTTTTCTTTTCCTATGGAATTTATGGTTCTTCCCATTGCTTCTTTCATCTCTCAGTATCTATCTATCAGCAGACCCACAGTTTATGAAGACAAATCCCTCTCACTCATTTCATCAACCAGTGGAATTCCTCCCATTGTTTCTTTCACCTCTCAGTATGCAGCTTTTGCCTATCAGCAGACCCACAGCTTGTTTGTAAAGACAAATCTATCTCATTCCTTTCACTGAGGGGGTGTCCCTGTTCTTTGTAGCTACTAAGTCCCACAACATGTTGTCAAGCGTGCATGTGCTGTCTTTTCATGACTTTGGCCAGAAATTCTTACTGTTGACTCAGGAAAGAGGGAGTTTTAAATGCAGGAATTCACTGTGGATAGCTTCCTTCTCCTGAGCATGTGGTCTGCTCTTCCTTCAACATCCCCAGTTTGGGGAGGGGCAAGCAAAGATGTGCTGGCATAATCTGTTGTCTAGACTCACAACAGGTCTTAATGGAGAGAGGATGACGTATTTGCTCAATAAGGGCCTCATTTTTCCCATTGTCTTTGTGCAAGTTGTCTTTGACATAGGGCTGAGCTGTCGTGTGGAGTGAGAAGCAAGGGAAGGTGGTCCTTGCCTTAAACTAATACTTGATATCAGGGTGAGTAGTTACAGAGGGCATATGAGCTTCATATCTCCTGCACATAGATCCTTGCAATTTGAAACACAGTGAATGTGTGTGATGAAGAAACAGTATTTTGCCCAGACCAGCCTGACTGGTAAGCAAAATAAAAAGTCTGGTCTGTTTGCAGAATGGCAACTTTGTTATTTTATTTTTCTTCTCGAGGCTCACACAAACTGAAAACTGTGGGTGTAAGCATTGAGAGGGCTGGTAAGGGAAAAGCTTTCCCTATTGTCACCTGGGAAGGAGGTTTGGGGTATGTTTCTTTTTTTTTTTTTTAACTGTTTCTGAGGGTGAGGAAAGAGGACAAGTGAGGTGTTTGGATTTTTTGTTGTTGAAGGGCAATCTATTCTTCTTTTCCTTCCAGCCCTGCTAGTTCTGAATCCAACCCGAGCCCTGAGATGATAATAGAGAGCTTTCACATGCAAATATGTCAATTTACTTCCACAATAGCAAACCACTGAGGGCTGAAAGGGAAGCCACTGCAACCCTGACAGTTACATTGTTCCAAAACCACTCTGCTCCTCAAATTCAGGGAAGGAAGTCTAATCAAAGGCCATTCAAGTCGCAACCGCAGGACTTGCCTTCCTCATCTTCGTGATGCTTCTCATCTTTCTCAAATCTTTCTTCATAGTAAAATCACTGACGCGTGCACCTGGACAGCTCCATCTTACCATGTTACATCAAAGTGGCAGAGCTGAGGATGTTTTTTCCGAAGCCTGAGAAACGACTTTAACCTTCTCAATCAGTGGTGTCTCCAGAGCAAAGAGAAATGGAGGGCAGGGACATGCATTTATCTCCACGGCTTCCTTTTGTCTCTGACCATAGGGAGATGCATTTCAAGAAGACAGGCAAGATCCAGAACTGAATGTTTCACTTTTAGGTGTTATTTACAAACTAAATGCAATAATTTCTCCACACACATGTAAATAGAAATGAATAGAATGCTCTTCATAGACTATGACAATAAAATTCTTGAATCCTTTCCTGAAAATAGTTTTGCTCTTTAATGGGCTTGCAAATATAAAGTAGGAAACAGAAGTTCCTATTTTAGACCGTTCACTTTGATCCCCTCAGACAAGCTGAGGTGAAATGACAATTTTCTCTGATGCAGTGAGAGCTCATCACAGCACAGAGTTTTTCTCAACTCTAGAAGCAGACTGGCAGCATGAATGTGGCAACCAAGCTAGACACTCATGCCTGGTAGCATGGAAGTGTTTTTAGGTCTTACATGTGTTGAGCCAAGACAGCAGAAAGGGGCTCAACATATCTGTGTCACTGATTAGCAGGGCTGGAGCAGGCCTGTGCCCATCCAATCTCCTCCACAGGTGAACTGCTCAGGAAAGGGCAGGAATAGAGGAAAGAGGAAAAATAACTTCTGGGAGCTCTGCAATGTCCGGTGTTGCAATGCAAGTCCGAAAGCAGACACTCCTTAATGCTCTCAGAGGGATTTTATTTGTGTGTTTCAAAGATCTTTGCTTGTGTGGGGAAACCTCTTGCCCATAGTAAACTTCAGAGTTAAGGAAGATGCAAAGAAGAAGGCTGCCTTTACTGTTACTCTGAAGCCAGTGCTCAAAATAGCCCACACAATAATGAGCAAAACATGAAGTCAGCCTTAGTTTCCCACTGTGTAAGTAAACCCTGCTGATGGACGATTTTACAGCAATGCCTGTGGGTATCTGTTCTGCCTGTACATTGCACGTCTTTGTGGACGCACCTTGAAGCGAGGTCAGCAGCCAGCCTTCTTCTGGGAGGTTTGGTTAACATGCCACAATAAAAACACAAGGGAACCCATTTGGATTTCAGCTGTGGTTTTTTGTTATCACGTCTTGAAAACAAATCTAAAGCTTTCAAAGTCTTGAGTTAAGCCCTCTGGGAAGTTTTTCTCAAATGCTGCAATAGGAGATCATGCAAAACTCTCAGATCAGTGTCCCTCTGGGGTCTGTGCACTGGAACATTGTAGAAGGGAGAAAGTAGCTTCTAGCCACCTTTATAGTGTCCAAGTACCCAGAGAAACCAGGAAGCTGTTTTGCTATGTCAGACATTGGCAAGCAGGACTATGACTTGTAATTTTTAAAAAGGCAGCTAGTGAACAGGGGTGGATTTCAACAGTGTGAAAAAATCTCACCTTTATTCACACAGGAGCAGGCTTATTGTCATCAGTGAATGTCTTATTTCCTCCTATCTGAAGAGTCTTTTTTTTGTGAGAGAGAAAATATTTGAGAGTCAAAGTGCTTTAGAAGGTGATTTCCTTCTAACAGTTAGGGCAGCTCTAACAGTTTCCAATCATCCATCACATTATTATGTTTTCAGTTATTGCAGTATATTTATTTGAAAGTTTCTTTATGCTGAAGTTTTTGGTCGAATGGCCTTTTTTTAATGTAGATCGCAGTGTATCTACAATCTATATATGGGAAAACTTCAGTATGATAAGCAGTTTATAACTGTTCCTCATCTAAGGAAATTCTATTTCTAACAATCTAAAATACCTTTAAGACACAAACCTTTTCAAATCCAAACTTTCTGCCATTTTCCTCTGGCCTGATTTCCACAAAATATCTGTAGATTCTTTGTTATGTGTGTAAGAGAACTAGTAGCAGTTTGCCTGAGTCTGAATGTAACATAAGAAAACTCACCACAATACTTGAAAGCATCCTCTACTTCTGGAGGATTTCTTCTGTCTTAGTTGGTATGGATCGCAGAATTTCTACAAATTCATTTTTTTAATTTAGAAAGTGAGTTATTTAAAAAATAAAGATTCTCTGCCAGTTAATTACCAGGAAATGGAGAAGCATGTGCTACCTGCCACAATTAATTAGTCTGCTGGTGGCTTCCTAGCTCACATAAGCCTGTATTCTAATTATGTGGAGACAGTGTCTGCCATGAAGCATTAGTACCCAACCACTGAGTTGTATATGCAGTGCCACGGATTTCATCTGCTGGGTCAGCTGTCAGAAACACAGATGGTGAAGACCCATGAAATGATCTTGCCCCATCCTCCTGGTTAGCACTGATTTTCTCACCTTTAAGGTCTCTGTCCAGCCTGCATTTAACCGATTAAGGAAGGGAAAAAGAACATTTCACAGTATCAGAGGGAAGAAGTGCATCTTAATTTGTGGGCCATGACCTTGCAGCTATGCAGTTCGTGGGCAGTTTGTCAGTGCTGAAAACACTGTAATAATCCTACAGCAAAGAAAATAGAGTGTTCCACATAGAATCTGGGAGACGCAAAGCTTTCCAAATATGAGAGGAAATGTGGTGGCGCTTACTACAGCCAGACATATTGCTGCCATGTTAAATATTTGTGTGTTGGCTCAAGGAGCAGAAGGCAAAAATCTAAAGTAAATACATTTTGATTTATTTTTCAGATCTCACAGATTTTAAGTTAGCATTATGATTTCAAAACAGGTAAGGAGCAGACTTAAGTCTTGGGTCTAGGGGACTGATCATAATCAAAGTAAAATGTAATCAAGTGTAAGACTCCCAAAGTTAAATAAGCAAATTGAAAGTTTAAAAATATTTAAGTTTTCCTTTTTGATAGAGGCTGTATTATGCTGTTTTTCCCCCCTCTCATTTAACTTTTCAGCTAATGCTGACAACAGGGCTCTGTATCCACCTTTTAAGCTGACATCATTGTGTCAATCAGATAAACAAGACACATCTGGCATTTTGGGAAGCAGAGGGGAAGTATCCTTGTAAATACAAGACCCAAACTATTTTTCCAAAGCCAGTACATTTTGTCCCACATGATAAACAAGCAAAAACAAACCACCCAAAACAAATGAGAAAAGCTTGCCTTGCTTCAAATGCCACTAGTCTGTAGAGCTATTGGCTGTAATGGTAATCACTCCTGCCTGGCAACTGGTAAAGTATTTAAGGACAGGAGCTGAATAAAACTGAAATTTATTTTTCATTGCCTTTCAACTAAATGAGTGTCTGTGCCTTTATCGGATGCTGGGTACTCTTACTCTGGCTGTATCAGTTCTAAAGAAAAGCTGAAGTTGGTGCAATAAACAAAAGCAGCCCTTATAGGTCAGCTGATGTCAGTCCTTTGGGTGTCACAGAGCGTTTTCTTTCATATGTTCTTATTGATGTTGTATTTAACCTGTTGAATGTCTATAATGAGTGTCTCTTGGTCATTGAACTGGAGAATAGAATCAGCTTCTGTTTTAATTCTGACCCTTAAGAACCTTTAACTGATGCCTAGGCTGTTCATAGAATCACAGAATGTTTTGGACTGGAAGACACCTTAAAGATCTTCTAGTTCCAACCCCGTGCCACGACAGGGACACCTTCCATTTGACCAGGTTGCTTCAAATCCTGTCCAGCCCAGTCTTGAGCATTTCCAAGGATGGGGCATCAACTACTACTCCATTGGGCAAGCTGTTCCAGTGCCTCATCACCCTTGTAATGAAGAATTTCTTCCTAACGTCTAATCTAAACCTAACCCCTTGTTCTATCACCTTGTGCCCTTGTAAAAAGTCCCTCTCCAGCTTTGTTGTAGCCCCCTTTAGGTACTGGAAGGTTCTATAAAGTCTCCCCAGAGCCTTCTCTTCTCCAGGGTGAACAGCCCCAGCTCTCTCAGCCTGTCTTCACAGGAGAGGTGCTCCAGTCCCCTGGCAATATTTATGGCCCTCCCCCGGACTCACTCCAACAGGTCCATGACCTTCTGTTGGGGGCCCATAACTCTATCGTTCTTCATTTTTGGCTATTTCAGTCCTACTATCTTCTTCAGCCATGACTTAATTTCCATCCTTAATGTATTATACCTCTTATGGTGTTGGACTTTAGTCTTATTCCCCGTTGTCTTATTTTTAACTCTTGGCTTGTGGCTTGTGCTCTGATTCCTATATAGGTTTAGGGTTGCCTTTGGTTTTTACATCTTTCCTTTCTTCACATTTTTCTAAATTTAGAAGGGAATATAGAAGTGTTCCATTCTGAAGCCTCAGTTGCATTGCGACTGTGTGGATTGGCATTTTCCTCTCCCTACTTTGCTGGGTATTCTTCTTTTTTTTGTGCGTTTGAGAATAATCTAGGAGTATACAGCTGATAGCCCAAATCTGCTGTCAGCTGTGTCAGGAAAACAAAGATAAGGAGTGAATGAAAAATAAACCCCTTGAAGCCTCTGGGGTTGCCTTTACTTTTATTCTGAAGATTTTAAAGGAGAAGAAATAAAGCAGAGATTTCAAGGAGAGATCAGAAAGGCAGTTTTAAATCAGAGAAGGAAATACAGACTTAGTGATGTGATGTTCTGCTAAAGGTCTTAGCAGTGGCTGGTAGTTTTCTTGGAGAAACTTGGCCGGATGATAGTCAGATTTGACTAAAGCATGGAGAGATTGATCTGTTTCATTCATAGTATCTCTGAAGTACTTAAGGGAATTGTATCTAACATGTTTAGTCCTTCAGAGATAGTTCAAGTAGCCCTAAAATTAGTCAAATCTACTTCTACCACTGTAAACAATAAAACATCTGAATATTTGTATGTAACTGCTGTGTAATGTGTCTGTTTAAATGATGGGATGGTTTAAATTTTGACAGTGGGTCTGAATGGTTAGTCAAGTGTCCTCATACTAAGGAGGCTGGAATTGAAAGTCTCTATAACTTTTTAGGTCAGGATATGTGAGCAGATTTTCATTCCTAAAAAGTATCCAGTCATAAGCGAAATTAAAGGTAATTTTCAGGGATTTAATTAGACAAGAGTAGGGCCAGAAATCATTCCTTTGGGGACCACACAGCAATGGGAGCGAAACATAGGTTCTTTGACATCAAAGCTCTGTATTTTTGTTAGCATATCATTCTACTTCATAGTGAAAAGCTGATATGCAAGTACCCTGTGGGATCTTAAGCAGAGTGCTGGGTAGGCATAATGGTGCTTTGTTGGCATTAGTTGGAATTTTCATGTTGGAGGAGCAGAGGTCTTGCACACAGTCAGCTTCACTATGCTGACCCATCTGCTTTTAAGCAGGTAAGTAATTTCAACAGATATATCAGTGTAGAAGGCCATCCTTTCCTGCATCTCCCAGGCTTTCTGTTGCTGCTTCCCTAGCTCAGTTAATGGGAGCTCTCCTCAACTTCTCCCATGCAAGGTCAGGAAGGTTAAGTTACTCCTCATTTGCCTCAGGAGCAAACCCTGTCTAGCTGTGTGCACGCTAATAAGTTCAATGTGCTTGGGCAAGTTTGTAGGCATGGAGTTCATCTGTCAGGGAATGGCTTTTAGCCTCACTATTGTGTGCTCTTGCAGCCTCTGCACGTTGCCTGTGCAGAGGTGTATGGGGAGTGATGCCTCAGATGCTGAAGAGGCTGATCAAAACTTGAGCCCCATATATGAAAGAGCTAATTAGCAAGGGGCAGCAGTGTGGAAGGGACTGTTCCCACTGATGAATAATGAATTCTATAACTGTATTTGTCTTGGAAAAGTCAGCTGGATTGTGGAGCTTTTTTTGTCATAGATATATCCCTTACGTGCTATAAACCTGAGGCTATCATTCATGGAACAATTTTTAATTATTGTGGCATTTATACAAATGTTACCCATGTTCACATGCTAAACTCCCATTAAATTCATGAACTTTGAATGAGATTCAGTTACTTATAATTCCATGACTGTAACACAAAGCTGAGTTTGTAAATATTCTCTCTACAGCATATGCGCATCACAGTGGAAATTATTGAAGCAGGACCTCTTGGGACATTTGTTGTCAGGCTTTTGGCCACTTTGAATTGCTTTTAAAACAGGTTATTTATCATTAGCATCCTCTTTTCTCGTCCTTCCTTACCCATCTTTACTTTTCCTTTTTTTTTTTTGTTTAGTGTTTAGGCATTGGAACAGACTGCCATGGTTAATTAGAAACATGCAGGCAAGAAATTTACCTGCCATTAAGAGCTCTTTCCTGCCGGCTTGGAACAGGCTCACTAGTCAGAAATAGCTGCTGCCATTGTAAGGATGCAACATTACTCAGGTGTTGCTACATGAAGGGGAAAACAGTACCTGCTGTAAATAAAACAGCATGAAAGATGAATATTGTTAGGTCAGTTATCTGACCCCCAGGCAGTTTTTGCATATTGCTCTGCTGAACTCTACATTTTTGAACTCTACTAGATTTTAGAGATTGAATTTACTTTAAGTTATCCAGGCTATCCCTAGGGGGAAGACTAAGATTATTCCTGTAATATTCTTAAATCCCACCCACTATTTTTTGAGAGATCCAGGCTCCCAAAAGGAGCTGAAGCACAACCAAATACTTCAATAATAATTGTAGGAATTGCTACGCACAGTTTCATTCACGTTTACCTACTTATGTTGCTGGTGCCTTTGGACAGGGAGCTTGTCATGGTTTTAAAATAAATAAAGATGTTCTGTTTGTGATATGAGCTTCCCTGCTGAGCAGGAATGCATGAGTCAACTGATGACCAACTCAGCACTTTTCTACGGAAAGGTTGTCTGCTGCTGGAAACTGTCATGATATTAGTGGATTAAATTCAGTGAAGTTTCCTGAACAAATGAACGCTTTACTGGAACTGTCACTAGGGAGACATGAAAGATGAAAAAATCAAAGGGAACTGGGTATGGGGAAGCAGTGGAAAGAAAAGAAACAGCACAGCTGCGTAGAGCTTCTTTCAAATTCTGTGCTTTCTCAAAGATTAGCCCTATTTGTGCCTGTCAGTTGGATTCAGTCCCATACATACAATTAATTTTGAAGCTGTTTTCAAAGAAATCTGAAGGTACTAGTTAGTTGGAATGACCTCAAAATAGCGACACCATGCTTCTAATTTCACGTCCTAGAATTCACTGAAGAGGTATTTGTAGACACAGCCAAATACACATGGGCCAAGGATCTAGACTTCTTCACTTGAGCTATCCAGGGGACAGTAGTTTTCAAAATGCTAATAGTGCCTGAATTGTATCATTAGAATATATTCTGTTCTAACAGTTCAAACAGTATTTAACAAGTAACTTTTATTATCTCATTAACATGCACTTGAACTTAGATTGAGTACAGTCTAAGTACACTCTGTGTGCATGTACTCTTGCTCCAATAGGAAAAACATATTTCTTTAGAATGAAAGAAGAAATGGGCAGCATAACATGTAGTCCTCTTCATGAAAGAAAATAGTCTTTTGGTTCAAGGTTTCATCCTCTATCAACCCAGTGTATAAGTTTATAAGCTCTTTCAGCTGCATTTTGCATCCTTTCATCCAGGTACAACTAGAAATGCAACTGTCTTGTCACCTGTTGGTGTTACCATCACAGTTCTGTAAGGAGAACATCCATCGTGCTACTGCTATATGTGTAGATATTGTATATATCTGCACATCATAAGACTAAAATGCAGGCTGATATTTGAACTACTGGTGTTAATGTGCTCTTAAAACTGTGCAACTTGCCTTGTTGCTCAGATATGCTCCTGGTAGTTTAATGATACTGTTGTAGCTATCTTTAAGGAAAAACAAGCAAAGCCCTTGGATGTGTGATTTCCTTCTACAAGGGTTTTGACTGTTAGGTTTTTCTCCCTTAAGGAACTGCTTTAAGTCAAATTTTAAAAATTAGTATTCTGAGGCAGTAGGGCACAAGAGGGTGGTAATGCCACATGGTGGTTTATTGCACAGGGTCAGCAGTTCAAGTTCACCCAGCCCAGCTCATTGTCTAAACACATTAAAGAAAATGGAGTGTCTCTGCTCCGCCAGCTAACTCATAAAATATGCATCCACCTCACCATAGCTGCTAATTGTCTCCCTCCTGGTTGTCAAACTCAGTAGAGAGGTTGAGAGGTGAGGGAGACTATGAAAAATGAATTACACTCCCCTGCTTGTAACAATCTCATTAAAGCATACTATCCAGGATTTAGGTGTATGTAGGGAAGGGAAATCCTTCACCATTGTTGCCTTTGCACCAACAGTCAATATCGGTCTCTTGATTGGTTAGACTAGTTTGCCTGCAGGTGTACTATGTTAAATAAATATATTTCTTTTCCTATGAAAGAGAACTACTTAATAGGAATGGCTGAATGGTGCTGCATTGAGATCAAGCATAAATGATGTGTTTGTCCATGTGACTGAACAGTGGCGCAGGTTCTGGGATCTTGGGGTCAGTGTGGGTGAGGAAACCACTCAGAGGAAAATATTCAGGTTAACAGTGTGAGGTCTCAGTGTTCTGCCCTGCAACAGAAGAAATGCTTTTCTAATTACTCTTGTTTCAGACCAGACCCACAGAGTTCATCCTATTACAGCAAAACTAAATATTTGTGAGCAGTTTGTGGCAGGCCTGAGTAGGAAGAATTTGGTGTAAGAATGGAACAGAATATTTCTATACTGGTCAAACAGATTTATCTACTCAGTACTCTCTTTTTAGCTGTAGCAGTACAAGGTGGTTACAAATCAGCAAGAACAGGGTGAACATTTAGTACTTCTTACCCCGGTTACTTTCCAGACCTCTGATTTCTTTTAGAACATGACTCCTATTTTTCAGTACATTTCCTAACCCCTAGTGATTTTTTTGGGACAGTTCTCTATTTGGCACACACCCAGCTCAGCTTCTTTTGTCCAGGAGTTTCATGGATCTGTTACCTGTAGTAAACCACATTTTTTTTTGCTTTGGACATGGCTTCTAGGACCCCAGTTTGTTTCCTGTTAGTTCTTGTGGCGGAAGAGACAAGGAGCACTTGGTCTTAATACCTCTTCTTTGTATATCACTCCTGATTCATGTATTAAACCCTTCCCAGGACATTTTGTTTTTCAGACTGACAGTCCTTTAAAGAGAAGTTTTGACAGATGCAAGCAGATCACAGATCCTGTTTAGTTTCCCTCATACACTCTTTGCTGCATGCTCTCTGTGTTCCTCTGCCCCTCCGCAAGTGCGTCCTGTGAGACGAGGTGCGATGGTTTGAAGCATATGCATCAAATATGAAGCCTTGACTTCTGCTTCACCACTGAGGGTTAAAACTATTGAATATCTACTAAGCAGCCTTTACTTGAACGCTTTTCTCCCTGAGTAGATGGGTTATTCCATTAGTATTTCGGACAGGCTGGGATTTTTTCTTAACTGGACCTCTGCATGCATTTCCATAATCAAATAGATTCAGGCACTGGTTTGGAAGGCAGAGCCTTCAGATCCAGATGTGACTGCTAAGCTAAGCAGAAGTGAGCTGACACTGAGATTCCTGAGCTTTCAGTCACAAGCAGGTTTCTGTCACTTGGCACTGGGGGAAGCAATGAGAAGAGTGCCAAACGTTTGGGGGCACTGGCGGCAGTCAAGGCTTCTGCCTACTGCAGTATGAAATGGCCGAGATAAAGCCATGTATTTGGCAGGAGTTTCCAGACAGATACAGCTTATTATTTTTGCCTGAATGATGAAGAAAAGCAGGAGAATGGGAGTCAAAGTTCTTCATTTCTTTTGAGACTTTTTGCCATTGACTTGAGTAACTTGGGACAGATAATTTCCCTCTTCTCTGTACCTTATTTTCTGAGTCTAGTTGATGCATATTTATAAACGTACAGAGTTTTTACAGCAGTCCAATGATAGGCAAGCAGAAAACCACAGATACTAGATTGCTAAGCAAAAGGAAAAAATTCAATAGTTAGGTGTAGAGCACCTATATGTGCAATGTCCTGTCCTTGGTATTTCATGGCTGATATATAGGCTTATTTTTTGTCTTTAATGGAAAGAAAGAATATATGTCAGGGACTAGACAATCTTCTCTTTATTTCAAAGAAATTAAAATTGCTGGTTATTCCCTCCTCAGACATCAGAACTTCATGGGCTAGGTAAAGATGCGGAGGGATGAAGGTGGTTCAATTCAGCATAGTTTGTATCCTGATAGTTTGTGAATTTACATTTACGAGAAGAAATAGGAGAAGAGGGAACTCAGACTCATCAGAGCTATGTTCAATCAAAGCAAGAAATTAATAACAGGAATCAATCTCCTCATGCAGAACATCTGCAACTTATTTTGAATTGACATTTTGAAGGCTGACTTTCTGAATAAAACTATTACAGTGGTGCTTCAGGGAAACTGGAAGTTTGGAAAGTAGTCAGGATTCAGGCTTTAAGAATGGAGAGGAAATTGCCCAGAATGTGGAATAGTTTTCATCATGTCCCATTTCTGTCCTCATTCACACTGAGCACAAAAGTCTTCAGGGGATTTATATCCCACCAATCTGAAAACATCCTACCTGAAAGAATCTTGTCATTGTTGTTATTGTGAAACAATGATCTGGTAAAAAAAAAAAAAAAGAGTTTTTTATTCTCTGCTGTTTTTCACAGGGGAAAGATCAGGTGCTGCTTAGCTTTCAGTGTTTATTTAAGAGTTGTGGCAAAATAGTCAGCCTTTTAGTTTGAATATGAAATGGCAAATCTGTGCTTGCTCAAGGAAGAAAGAATCTCTGGCATTGCTGTTTGAATTCATAATAATGCTTCATCTTATGGGGTTTTTTTATCTCTCAGGCACTTGAGACGACCTCCTATGCTGCAGTCTGGTGCTTTTCTAGCCAGAAAAAGTGATTTCCTCCCCAGATCCTTAGATGTAAACTGAAGTGAAGAACTTAAAAACTCTTTGAATAGCATTAGTCTTGCAGAGGCATCTCTGCTTCTTGACAGGAATCAGCAGTGAGGTGGGTGGAAACCTCTATTTTTTTTTTAATTCAAGTTGAGTGGAGAAAGATGCTGCCCCCAGCCCCCTCTTCCCAATCTAGAAGTGAGCAGCACAGTGACTGAAACTTAGTGAAGCTGCTACACTCTGCCAACTGGCAGCAGACCCAGAAGACTTATGCAATTAGTGAAGTTTCTTCTGAGTCATCTCCTCTGCTCTCACATACCCAGCACCTGGTGTCTCTGTTTTGTAAGTTACTGCAGCCACAAGGACAGTCTGGGATCGTTTGCTGAACTGGACAGGCTGAGGAGCAGGCAAAGTTTGAAGCCAGTAAGATTTAGGCATTCTTCCCATCTCTGCCTGTGCACCCAATCTCTGTGATTGCAAAGACAGGTGGGGTACCTTGTGCATACAAAAACTTGGCAGCTGCATGCCCTGTTGCAGCAACTGGACTGGTAAATCCTTGGACAACTGAAGTATTAGAAAATGCACACAGCAGAGAAACTCCATCCCTCAGCCATGCACAATGTGTTAATGATGATGGATTTTTATTTTCTACGTGTGACAACAGTAGCACATTAATAGACTAGGAAGTAAAATAGCTTCCTGAAGATATTGTGGAAACTTCTGGTTCATTTTCATCCAATTTCTCTATTAGAATACAGAATTTTCCTGTAATTTGCACTAAGGTATGCCTTTTTTGGATCCAACAGCAGACATCAAAAGTTTTCTTTAATTAGCTTTCTAGACCAAATACCTACGTTTTTTGTGTCATTTGCTCAAGTGTGTT
The DNA here is from genome assembly GCA_014706295.1 of Lycocorax pyrrhopterus obiensis. Lineage (NCBI taxonomy): Eukaryota > Metazoa > Chordata > Aves > Passeriformes > Paradisaeidae > Lycocorax > Lycocorax pyrrhopterus. The sequence continues at coordinate 29,524,865 of JACSVZ010000004.1, read as the reverse complement.
GCCTAAGGCTAAGTTACCTTGCCTGGAAAGGACTTGTAAGAAATGGGACATAAGTAAGAAAGAATGCTAAAAAAAGCCTAGAAGTGTTGAATAAGGCGGGAGGAGTAAAATGAAAGTGCACTTCAAGGGCACACGAGGATATATTTGGCCGTGTATCCATTAACCAGGCACTTCACAAATAACACCAAACAAGGAATGGATCAGAAGACAATATTGTCCAGGCCAACAAGGACTGGTTTTTACAACGATGAGTTGTTTGCAGGGAGCTGCCAAATGCCTTGCTTATTCAAATTGGATTAAATGGTTCAAATTCCCATGACTACTGAAACTCCCTTGAAAAACTGAAGGAGCCACTTAGAATCTTCTCAAGGGCTGTCCTTGCCCTGAGTAAATTTGCTTTCAGTCCATGTCCAGTCAGTCCTTTGGCAGTATAGGGCAAAATAAAACAATGTGGCTGCTGTAAACCCTGAACGTTGAAGGCTTCAGGTTTTTGAGAGGTGTCCGTGTTTGAATGTTTGAGATATCTTCTAATAAAGTCTTGGTCCCTTGGAAAGAGGAGAATCTGCTCATGGTCCAAAATTTGAGTTTAGGTGGCATTATCCAGACATTTTGGGGTGTAAGAAGAACCAGAAAAGCCTTGGCAGCTGTTCTGCATGGCTATAGGAAAAATCACTTTACAAGCAACTGATTATATTAGGAGAGGGCTGCACACAAACAAAATCAAATTCACCTTTTGTTTTTTAATGGTTTTATTTAAAATTATCTGGATTCTCCAGAACCAGTTCAGCCAAGAAAGGATTTTTTGCTTCTGATTTCCTTTCCTTTCAGAGTTTTTTTGACTGAGATTTAATATCTCCATATTTCTACATAAAATGTGCCATAAAAATATTTATATATCTGTACCAACTACATATTCAGTTCAAGTTCTTCTTTCATAACTTCCACTGTAAGTAACCTCCAAGCAGAGCAGTGCCTGCAAGCTATAGCTACCAAACTGGAAGAAATGTTATTTGGCTGCACCTCTCATCTCTTATCAAAGCAGTAGGAATTTAAAGGCCATCTCATTACTGTTTTCAAGGTTCAGCAGACATTTAGCAAGAATAAAGATCAGTTTTTTTAAAACAATCTAATTCTCCACCTGATTGCTCTTTGTGCTTGATTTGTGCACACAGCATAATAATGTTATTAAGGGTAATCAGTGCTGCCATTGTTACTCAGGCAAAGAAAGGCTACTGCACTATGGAGCAGCTCTTCACATAGGAGTCATGTGAAATAATATAGCCCATAGAATATTCCTGTGCTGTTACAAATTCTGATGAAAAGCTCAGGTTAAAACTCCTGGGACCTGCCAGAATACACAATTATTAATTATAAGGTATGGTGCACATAGCCATGGGCAACACTTTTATTAGAAACCAGTGCCTTGTGTCAGGATCTGATTTGCCAATAATTGTGCGTCCCTGATATATGCCAATACAGGTATTGATTTAACAAGTGAAAGTGAGACAAAATAGCAAAGTAAACCTCTTGGGAATGAAGGACCATGTGAAAAATCTGTAATTAATGTAAATTACTTGTCAATATGGTGCTTTCTGTCTGCATTGATAACACTAGGACATATAGCGGAGGCAATGTAGGCAAATAACCCTAACAGAATAGGTAAAAATGGCTACTTTTTATTTGAAGTTTTACAAGGTTTTTATTCTTCAAACTGACTGAGTATTATTATACCATTTAATTTCAGAAAGAAACCCAGGAAATTGTAGAGAGAAAAATGTGGTTTTCTTCTGAAGACTTCCATTTTCTCTGTATTTTAATCAAGCTTTTTTTTAATTTTAATTTTTTGTCTCTCAGAAAAAAACCTGGTGGAATTGAAAAACCATTCTAAATTTTAAAAATGTTTTGGTAAAATGTAGTCATTACCTATACTATACATAAACTGAGGGATGAAAAAATAGCAAAGTAAACAGAAAAATGACATTTGCCCAAATACAGGCTTCTCATCTGTTTTGTAGCTTGTAATAAGAGTTTAGCTGTATGATGCAAGCTGTAGCAGTCTAGCAAACCTTACTTGTAGATAATAATGCCCAGCCTTTTTAATTTGCTGGTGTTATTAAAGCAGCAAAGATCAAGGGTGGTATTCAGGCCTCCTTATTACTGGTATTTGATATATCAAAGATATTTAGAACTGTTTAATTTGGTAACTCTAAACTCAGTTTTAAGGTAAACTTTTTTCACACATTCTAATTGTGACAAGAGGTTAAAATTCATACAAAATGTGAGTGAGAACACGTTGTTATGGGCAGGTTCACTCAGGAAAGTAATGCAGTCCTGTGTTGACTTTAAACTGAGGAGTATTAGGCAGGTAACCACCAAAGACTACTTTCCCCATCATTAGAAGTGTCTGCTTTAAGCAAACCTTTCTGATGGTGAGTTGTGCAGTCTTTTCTGGCTCTGCAGGGCTGCTACAGCTGAATGCACTCATGCATGCACTGTAGCTCCCAGATCTTCACAAGGTGAAATAACAGCTCCTAAACCCACTACCTTGTTATTCACACTGCTCTTTGCAATGACTGTGCCTAACCCATGCCACATATTCCTCAGATCCCAAAGATCTGTCTGGAGAAGCAGCTGCCTATCTGAGCACCTGGAGACCTTTTATCCCTCCCTGACCTCCCAGCTGTGGTGGGACCGATGTGGGGCAAGAAGGGTGCCTTACTGAGACACTGGGTCAAAAGGCAGCTGTTTGGCAGCTGCCATGGAGAACCCTGCTGGAAGTGCTCCGCAGAGTTCACAGTGCACAGCAGAGGATGTTGGTACTGTTAGTCTTACAGAGGTTATCTCTCATAACCAAGGGTCAAATGTAAACCCTAAAATAGAAAATTTATGAACAATACTGTGGTAGATTGTTCATAAATACAATACTTCTCTTTATTATAGATTGCAAGATCAGACCAAAGTGCATTTTCTCAGTGAGGGACCCACAAGAAATTTGGAGACCCAAATTGTGTGAAAGAAGGCTGGGTGGGAGTTATTAGGCTGATGTCATGTTCATTTCCTGAAGATAAATGTGGTCGGACTGTTCATCTGAACAATCTAGAAACTCTCTCTGAAATGGCAAAGTACAACTGACAGACCACTACATGATAGGTGTGCCAGAAATCCTGCCTGATAAGTCTGGATCTTTATTTATGGGCTCCCTGTGTAAGCATTAAAGGCAAGGAAAGGGCAGAAAATGCACTGATACTGGCACCTGCAGTGCTAGGATGGATTTAAAAAAAAAGAAAAGTAAATATATAAAAAAAACCCCAAATCCAAACAAAACAAACAAAAACTCCTCAAACCAAACCAAAAAAAGAGTACTGTTCCTAAGAAGCTACAGTTTCTCTGCATGAAACAAAAATCAATATGCACTTTAAACAGGCACAAGCTTAGTGGTACTATTAAAGCAAGTCCGAAAAAGAGTCTCCAGTTTCTTATATTTTGCGATTACTGAATAAGACACTTCATGAGGAAACTGCCTCCACAAGCAGAGAGGCTGCAATGTCATTTCAGTCTGTGCCATGTTTGCTGCTCAGCTGTGTCTGATAATTTAGGGTAATAAAGTTGTCAGATCTCATAGTCTTAGCTCAGCTGCTGTGTCCACAATCATTCCTCCTCTGAACTCAGCTGGTGGGAATGCCGCTGGGGGCCCAGCTTGAATATTTATGCCAGGCTGCTTCTTCTGGATTTAGGGGCCAGAGTGTCAAGAGCTTGCTGCCATGAAGGTGTTTAAATTTCTTCTCAGGAAATAAGCTAGGGCTCCATGTCATTTCTCTCTGGGCTCTTCGGATAATGAGTTTCTCCCAGACCTGAGTCCTGGATCATCCAGGTGGAGCCTGGATTTCTCACAAGTCTGCAAGTTTGATTCTGTTAAGTGTTGGGAAAGCTGTACCTTATTGTCCGAGGGATCTGCCTTGTGCAAGCTCACAGAGCCATCAGCTGGTTTTAATGTTGGCCATTTGGCTCTGCTCTTGCCGGGAATGATGTGAGCATTCATGTGTTGCATACCTGGAGACAGGATTACACTAACACAAAGCACCAGCCTAAACAAGGTCCCTACAGTACTATGTGTAGGGTAAACACGGTGAGAAACTTCTTTTTCCTGAGGTGGTTACAACCTGCATAGAAAGAGAACAAATGATGGAAAAGGAGGGACAGATACTAAAAATTACTTGGCTTTACACAGAAGTTCTCTCTCTGACAGTAGAAATTTTCAAAGTCAGAGTACAGTGGGCTGGTTTCAAGAGTACAATTCATAGAATCACAGAATATGCTGAGCTGGAAGGGACCCATCAGGATCATTGAGTCCAACTCGTAGCCCTGCACAGGACAGCCCCAAGAGTCACACCATGTGCCTGAGAGCATTGTGCAAATGCTTCTGGAAGTCAGACAGGCTTGATCCTGTGACCACTTCCCTGGGCTGCCTGTTCCAGTGCCCAGCCACCCTCTGGGTGAAAAAGTTTTTCTGATATCCAACTTAAACCTGCCCTCACTCAGCTTCATGCCATTTCCTTGAGTCTGTCTGTGGTCACAAGAGTGAAGAGATCAATTCCCACCCCTCCGTTTCTCTTCATGACAATGTTAAAGACCCCAAAGAGGTCTCCCCTCCATCTCCTCTTCTCCAAGCTGAATAAATCAGTTGTTCCCACTGAATTTGTGCATCATTCTTTAGAGAGCCGCTGCTCCTTTTGGTGTGTTGGAACAGACAGGAAATTTTCCGATAGCAGCCTGAGCTCAAATTCCAGCTGTTTTTTGGGGAAGGCACTGTTTGGGCCCATGGTTGTCTTGTCCTTTTTTTCTCTCATAAAGAATAGTAGCATCATCCTTCTACTTTCCTCTCCCTGTTCCACATTGCCAAAACCTGCCATTAATACCTTCGTTTATCAAAGTAGTAAGGCCCAGAGAATTCCTCCCATCAGAAATGTATTTTGCTTGCTACAGAACAGTTTAGAATCCATTTTTCATATTTCTGTCCAAAGAAAAAGAGTTGAAGGGTGGAGGTGGGTTGGTCCATGAAAATGCAAAAAAGAACAGGTTGAAATACGAATATAATAGGAAACAGCACTTTTTGGAGGCAATCACGAGGTAGTGTTATAGGAGTCTGAAGTGATGTGCCCAGTGGGAGCAATCTGAACTTATTTGTTCAAGTTCAAACTATTCTATTTGGACATTAGCTGTCTTTAATGGAAAGCACACCAACCAATTATCTGGTATAAATCTGCATAATTTGCCATTATACATAATACATTTAATTTACTTCAGGCTAAAACTTTCAATCTATTCACATTAACACATTTTACAAAAAGCAGGAGGAGGGCACTTGGGCTATATGTGTGCACACCTCTTCCACACCTCTGGGTTCCTGTGCCTCTGGGTAGCAACTCAGAGCACTCAAAATGTCCTGGAGGCGTGGGGAAGTATTTAACATCCAACCAAAACATCTGCTGCTGCTGCTGCTGCTTTGAGGGTTGCAGGTAGAATGCTGCTACGGCAGGCAATGTCTGAACTTCTGGGTTGTGTGTGAATGCAGACAGGATTTTAGCACGAGAATTAGCAGGGTGTATCCATCTATGGTCCTGCCCAGGCTGGGCAACACACAGAGACTCCCCTTAGTGTGCTAACTAAAGGTTCTGAAGAGTAGGATGAAGAGGAGTATGAGTATGGAAGAAGTCTCCTTGAAAACACACTGGCCACTCCTCATAGCATTCATCAGAAGGTATTGATACCTTCTGTTGGCTGAGTTTGTCATGAGAGATCACAGTAGCAGTGAAAGCAATGAAAAATGTGTCTTTGGGTTGCAGTATGAGATTAATAGTTGTTGTCCAGCTCTGATTTCTGAACTGATGCTGGTGGTAAACTACTGGGAAATGCCTCCATTTTAAGATTATTCATGTTTAGATCACTTTTATGGAAGCTGTGGCTTTGATACATTTTTGCTGTTTTCATTTCTGTGATAATTTTGTGTATACTGTTCTAATCATCTCATGTATCGGACATATTTTAGATTTTAGTTTCAAATTGAATCTCTACACATACTCATGTATGATTACTCAGTCCTATGAAAGTATGAGTAAGAAAAAGATGCTGTCTCTGGATTAACAGCAGTCATTATATAGATTAGCAAAGATAGATAAAATCTTATAATGGATGAAGAAGACTAAAAATCAGTCAGGTGTTCATGACAAGAGCAGAGACAAAAAAGGGGGTTTGCCTACCCACAGAATTTCTTCCCCTCTTTTAGCAGGAATAAACCAAGACTTTTCCAGTAGGGTTCTTTGGAAGAGGGAGAAGGAAAAGTGGAAACAAAGTTTAAAAATGTCAGGAAAAAACCCACAGAAATAAATAAACATATTTATAAATGTCTGTGTGCATATTTTTATATAGATATATGCACACAGGCATCTGTATGTAGTCAACACCAGTCAAAGAGACTCCTTTTTGATTAAAGGTTTGCCTAAGCATAAGGAATTCCAAGCTCAGGATTGCTTCTCTGCTTGTTGCTAGTCCATGGATCTCTTCAAGAAGCTGACATGAGTCTATTTTTCAAGAAATTCAGTATTGGATCTGGAGGTGTAGGCAGCAGAAAACAGAACCAAACCTTTTTTTCCTAAACTTTACATTTTGACTAACTATTTCTGTGAGGGAAGAAAAAAATACTGGAAAAAATATTCCAACTTACTGTAGTTCTAACAGCTCTGTTCAATACGTTTGGTATTCTTCCACAATGTAAGGCAATTGCGATTTTTATTTTAAGTATCTTTCACACACATTTTTGTTTTTTCACTGATTTCTCATGATCCCCAGTGTTTTCCATAGGTGACACGTTAGAACTGAGGACTTCTGTAAATTCTGATGCAGCTGTGATGCTGACAGTACATTGAGTTGAAGAACAGTGAGGTCTGGTCATATTTTCTGTTGCTGAGAATATGCTATGCTTTATAATCCACATTAATTAGGTAACCATTCCAAAATGTAGGAGCTAAGCAAAATGTCTAGGTCCTCATTTTAAATCAGTAACTAAGGTTATGCTATTGGGACTGTCATCAACAAACCCATGTTTAATTCACAGGACCATATAGGATAGAAGCCAAGTTCCAGCTCCAGTGTGAAGGAAATTGCATTAATTGTGGTGAAGATATTGACAGTCACCATGATGGAAATGTTATGTAGCGTAATTTTTCAAGTTCAGAAAAATTAACTTGGCAGCTAAATTAGATTTGCCTTCAACAATATCCAGGTGGAACAGAAAACTGCAGGAAGAAGGAAAGACTTGAAAGCCACCTACAGCACAGGCAGGACCACCAGTGTAACATACCAGACTAGATAAAATTAAGGCTGAAATTGGAAGACTGTGCCATGATAAATATCTTCTGTAAAGCATGTGTTTTCTTCCCTCTAGAACCATGGGCTGTTTTTCATTTCTGTGCTTTCATTTTTGTTTTTTGGCATTATTGCTTTGTGTGGACTGTTGGCCCATCAGGGATGTAAGTAGGGCTCAGGAGATATTGGTTGAATTCCTGGTCTTCTTGAACTTTCAGTGTGAATTTTAGAGTGTGATTTATGTATCTCTAATTCTTGAATGAAATAAAAATGAAATTTCTCTGCTTCGTCATGACATTGAGGCTAAAATACATGTAATAGCTTTGGGATGCTCAGATATTTGGGCGGTGATACTTATAACAGCGGCTACCACAGAGTACTACACAAATATCAGCTACCTCAGTTCACCCCCCACCTCCCCCTTCCGATATTTGATTCAGCTGGCTGAGTTTTGGAATTTTATTATGCCATGATGCATTAAAGTAAAAATTGATCACTTGCCCTCTTTTCCTCATGGATATTCCTGCCTAATAAATTCATCTACCATTCACGAGTCTTATCACTTTCAGAAACTTCTAAAACAGAAATATTGTTTCAATCCGTACAAAATAAAGCAGACCTCCCTACGCTTTTTACTGTATCATCTTGGAGACAGAAGGGCAATTTGCATTTTAATATTCTTTTCTTGCAACCCTTTGATTTGGGATCAAGATTAGTCATTAGATATAACCTGGCTTGTACTGTCAAATTTCTCTGGTCTAGGATTAAATCCAACAAAGTCACATAATAAGAGGGAGGGGGGAAAAACCCCAAACCCTTAAATAATTTAAACTCATTACTCTACTAATCCTTCCATTCTCCTAGGCCCCCTGGAGGTATATTAGGAGGTAATTGAAAACTCTTTAATACACTGAAAAGACATTTGAGACTAATGTAGGCAGCCCCTGGTAACTCTCTACTTCTTTGGTTGTTTAGTAATAAGGAAGATCATCTCAGTAAAAGGCAAAACCCCCCAATATATTAAAACAAAACAAAAACACCCGGAGATAATAATGTGCATTTACTGCCAGTAAGCACTAAAGCCACTTCACGGTGTCTTTCTTGTAATGAGAATTTGCTGAGCATTAAGAGCATGTGTAGGGTGAGGAGTGAAGTATCCAATGCTTAATGCAGGGCACTGACACAGGGAGGCCCCAGGGATCCAGTGTCCCGCTCTGATGCTCAGTGCACAGCCCGGTGTGACACCTCTGGGAGTCTGTCTGATTTACCTTGTGGAAAGTGCCGTCACTATGCCTTTAACTCATGGAGGTTTAATTAATTATTGCTTTTAAATTACTCAGAAAACTCTGGATAAATTTGCCATAGAAGTTGAAAGTGTTGTTATTGCTTCAAAATTCTACACTAGGAAAGGTGCTTAAATATCGATTCTGATAGGTAGTGGATTGCACATTGGTACTGGATTACACTGTGCCTGTAAAGCACTTTGTATTAAGGACAGTATAAATGTTCAGTTCCCCAAGGAGAATCTAGGGAGGAATTATTTTAGTTTATATTTCTAGTTAATAATGTATTTGACACTTGGCAGGCTGTGTTTGGGGATGGGAGTTCTTTAGAGAATCATCGGACACTGTAGTGTGTGAGAGCTGTGATTTTCTGTTTGCAGTCAATTTATGATTGAAAGAGACAGCTTCATCCTACCTATAAATTTATTCCCATGGTTGTGCTGCCTCTGCTAATTCGTTAATGAAGTCTGTTCCAAGACAGTTGAGCTCTTCTTGTTTTGAAAGCAGCATTGAGTCAATAAAGCTTTCCTATTTTTTGTAAAATTCTCAGCCAAGGCACTGGACAGACCAAGGAGTCAGTGCTGGGTTAGAGAGGCTTTGGCTTCTAGATCATATGATTTTAAACCTTGCCTTGGAGACTAGCACTTAAAAATTGTTCTTATGGGAAGACTGGCCAGTGGCTTACTGAAAAGGAGTGTGGCTTGGCTTCAGTCCTAGGACATTTGTGCACCCAGATTCCATGGGCTGTCTTTGCAAACCTGCAAGGACTACAAGATTTTGCAGGTGCAGGTCTCGCTTCTCCTCTGAAAGCAGCCAGTTAGTACAGCAGGCCAGCAAAGAGCAGGGAGTAATTTATCTCCTTTTACATCCTTATATCATCACCACTAACTAACTCTGACGGCTTTAAAACTCTGCCACTTAGTGTTGCATGACGTAAAGCAGCTGAGTTATATACAGTGACAGGCTTAGAAATTTATTTATGTAGGGTCTCTCTTGTGTCACTTGTTATTTACACAATAACATCTGTTATTTACAGATGTTAATACATTAAGATATTACTACGTGTTCAAGCAGGATTATTGTGAGCATTCACAAAGGCTGAACATCTCCCTAAAATGAACTGATGCTCCTAAATTGTGGCTTGGATTTTGGGAAAAATCTGAATTCCTTTTTATGTGGACATATAGGGAGAAGTCAAGTTCCATTGTTCAAATACTTTTAGAGACAGGAGTGGGTCCCAATTCACTGCCCCTGTATTCCCATGTACAAGCCTAGAAAAATGGAGCCACCACTGTTTTCCTGCTCTGTGCCCGTTGATTCTCACTCAGTTTACTTCTACTTCACCCACATTGTTCCTTGTAGCAAGGGAAGGAAAATGCAAGCCTGATAGACTTGGTTCTGCCCTGGCCTTTGCAGTGCTCCTTCTGAGTGCAAGGAGAGAACCAGTACCCATCTTTGTCAACTGGATGGGCACAAATATCTGCAGAGGAGAGATAAACAAGGTTTACATGTAGCTTGCCAGTGACCAGAAAATAGGACCCAATAGGTGATTTCCATTGACTTTCCTTAATGATTAATTTCCTTTACATTCATAGTCATGAAACTGTTTTCTTGAAACCCTTTGGTGTGTTTAGAGCCTCATTCATGCACCTTTCCATTGTAAGGAAGAGTGTACAGCACAGCACGGGTCCCCAGCATGTCACAGCTGCAGCCAGCACTGTGTAACATCTCTGGGGCAATCACAGCAATCTCTTTTGAAAAGTATTTAAATGCTATTTATTTTGAAATGTTATTTAATAGCTGTTAGGTAGGTAAGATCTAAGTCTTTGCAATTCATTTACTCTGTATAAACTCCCCATCTCCTGTTAAAATTACCCACTATGACAATTAAGGAGCTCTCATTTTGTAAGTGCAGGCTCTCACATAAGATAATGGTTTTATTCCTGTTTTGATTTCAGCAGCATTAATAAGTTTTATGCCACATGAGGACCTACCCTCTGCATTGTGATGCTGATGGAGGCTGATCATATTTCTCTACTGCAATTTCAACGACAGTAAAAAAGAAAAAGTGATAATAATAATAATAATGATATTGACTTGTGTACCTTAGAGGGATTTTGAAGGGATTAGTAGTGTTTATAATACGCTCTGAAATTGATGCTCTAAGGGCTATTAGGAAGCTGCCTTCCTGACAGCTTGACATATTTTCAGACAGTAGCAGAGCAGCTGTATTAAGCCATTGAGCAAACAATCCCATATAAAACATCTAAATAATAGAATTTGCCAAAAAAACCCCATCAAAAGCCCCTCTCCTTTTTGTGATGCACTGAGATCCATTTCACATGTCTAATACACCATTCATTGGTCTGGACTTCCAGCTGGAATGCACTGGTGAAGAGCTGAGATATTGGCCTCCCTGCTGTATCAATGCTGAGCACTGTTGCTATGCACAGTAAGGGCAGTGCTGAGACCCTGGCAGGTATTCCTCTGCAGAAAATGCTCAGCCTAATCCAGCTCTTTCTTGTCTCTGTGTAAATCTACAGTAGCATCATGAAAATGAAGAAAAATAGTGTGCTTTGCATCAGTGTGACTGAGATATGACCCAGATTCATAAATAAGCTTGCAGAAATTTGATAATAATTTAACTGTCCTCTTCCGTGGCTATTGAGGAATTGCCTTGTCGTGACAGGGAGAATGGCAGGGAGGTGAAAGTTCATGACTTCTAATAAGTGTACCAGATGACTGAGTTTACTGCTACCAAGAAAGAGCTATTCTATGCAATTGCTTAGCAGCCTCAAAATTCCACCATCCCTGTAGTTGTGACATTGTTTCATTTCAAAATTTGCATGTAGTTCCCATCAAAGAAATAAAAAAGCTGAAGTTCTACTTTAATTATCTGAAGTTTAGCCTACAACTTGAAGATTGCACATAGTTTTTTGAGACTGAGTTTAAGAAGTCATTTCACCTCCACTACTTTTACATTTTTATAATTCTAAAATGCAGTCAAAATTGTAGATGCAATATTACTCTGAATTTAAAAATGCAATAGAATAATCAAAATTAAAAAAAAGAGATAATTTTTTACAATTTTGCTTCTAGTTACTCTTGTGTTGATGCATCAAGTAAAAAATAACACAAATTTATGAACTAGTCAATTGTTGAAATATGCAGTGTTTAGGCATGGTCATCCCCTCTTTTTAGCCCTCTTTATCTGAAAACCAATTGCTTCAGATCTACTGTAGGAATTTTATAGCCTCAGCTACTCTAATTTCCACTTGGGCTAGTGTACTAGTTTGAAAACAAACCAGTGGGAGGCACCAAGTCAGAATAACAATTTAATAGGGAAATTAAAAATAAAGGCAAGAAAAAACCCCAGTGGGCTAAACTAACAGAGTCAGAATACAACCTGGCACCCTGTTAATCAGGGTGGCGTGAGCAGTCCGATGAGATGGTGGCTGTAGTCCTCCTGAAGTGATGGATGTGGCTCTGTCGAAGCAGTGGTCCAGTAGAAAGGTCTGCTCCTCCTCAGAAAGTCCAGTGGTGACTATGCAGCTCCTGTCCTCTGGGAATCCAGTGGGAAGGATGCCCGTGGTGTTCAGAGTCCCAGATTATATCCAAGATGGAACGCTTGGTTCCTCCCTCTGGGCGGAGCATCTCACAATGGGATGATGAGTCATGAGGCCAGGTGTTGATGGGCTCATTAACAGAAGATAGTCCGGAGGGAGTTATCTCTGAGTCATGCGGCAGGGCATTGATGGGCCATTAGCAGAAAGATAGTCCGGAGGGAGGAGGCCAGGAAACACCGCCCCACCTGGTTTCAACAGCTCATGAGGATGGTAATAGAATACACTGCAACCCAGGACAGCTAGACAGCTCAAGAACAAAGAGATGTAGTTGGCTAATGTTAGTCCCTCAGTGTCTTCTTTCTTCCTCACACTAAGCTGGCATCTGATGCTGGGGAATGTGTACATACATATATATATATAAAACCTTTTGCTGTGAAAATCTGAATTTTTTCACCTCTTCATTTATGTGGTTAGACCTACTTCAGAGAAGACTGCCAAACTCTTAAAGTGATATATTTCTATCGTGGAGAACTGTGCTTCTCATAGTATTTCTTCTGCAGAAAGAAGCTGGCTAGAAGCCACTGTTTCACAGGCCTTGTGTAGATGTGAGCTGTTCTGTGGGGGGTACAGAACAGTGTAGGTGGACTCTGATAATGGACGTTTTGGCAAGATGTGTGAGGTGCTTTACTTATTCAATTAGGGATTTTTGCTTTAATAATATACTGCTATTCCATAGCACCCATACTGCAGGATGCTCACAAAGCTACCGTGCAAAAATATTAGCTGGTGCAGGGAATAGCTGTGACCTTCTGCTCCGTTTCATGTCCCATGGAGAACATTGTGTAAGTCAATTCTATGCACTGCATTACCTGCCAACCAATTTCTGAATGTGCTTCTGGGACCTGAGTAGTATCTATGAGAAGCTGAGACCTGGCTGCCTTGGAAGTGGCTTTTTTTATCCCCATCTCCATCAGGATAGTCATGCAGGATGTTCTTTTTGGCTTGTTCAGGAGATGAAGTTTGAAATACCTTGGAACAAATTTTTTTTGTCAATGCACCATGCTACTTCAGATTTTCACTTGAGCAGAATCTTGTCTCTTGTCTCCAGGACCGGTCTCTCAGAAACAGTCGTGTTTGTCCAGGCATCTTGCAAAACTTGCAAGGATTTTGTTGAGATTGATGACAAGGTCAGAAAGTACTATTTTTGTCTTTTGAAGCATAAATGTAGAAGGCAGATCCTAGCTGTCTGGAAGAATGCATCAAAATAAATGGCCAAGTAGGCAAATGAAGATACAGCTGGGTAAAAGGTATGTATGAACAAGTTTATCAGGAAAGCTTGAGTGAATTCAATGTTTTTTGAAGTTCACAGAAGTTGCCAATGTGTTTTTGTTGTTTTTAGTAACTGCCTATAAATACCTTATTCTAATACAGTGTCAATGCTCATTAAAAATGTAATGAGGACCTTTACCTGTGGGGTTAAAAGGAAATTTTAGGCTACTGTACAGATTGCCAGTCTACTATACATGGCTTTTCTGAAAACTGGTTTATCTCTCCAAAATCTTAAACAATTTTATTAGCTGTTCTTTTGCCAATTAAATAGTTAGAATTTTGTTTTGCTGTAGGTTTTACAGAATCCTCGGTTGACATCAGTGCATTTAATCTTTTCCTGTAAATAGAGAGATTGTATGTGCTAAAAATTTATTTGTGCTGCTTGAAATGCAAAAAAACTTTTAGCCATTGTTGTAATAATATTGTATAGATTTCAAGTCTAAAGATAAAAGGTACACACCAGTATTGTCATCCTATTTGTTGAGAATCAGATCATGCAACTTCTCTTGTCCAAAGGGAGATAAATTAGGAGTAATTAAGAGCATAAATGATGAAAAGAAAAAAAAAATAGATTAATTAGCACTGTTTAAAAACGTGGATGTTAAAAAACGTTTAAAAACTAAGGATGTTATCGCTATTTAAAATAGAAGTATTATGGGCATAAAATCCTATTATACTGAGGTAGAGTATGTGGTTATGAACTTCAGGAAACAATTGCGATTTGGCAACAGCAATGGAGCAGATGAGCTTTATTAGTAAGTTTCACACAGTAATGATTGAAATACAGAGCATCCCAATTAATGTCTCCTGTATGGAGTAAAAATTAAAAAAAAATCCCCTTTCCCACCCCAGAAGTTTTCAATTTTTTTTATCTTTTGGTTCCAAGCTCATAACTACTAAATTATAGCCTTTGATATAAAGCACCAGTTAACAGTGATAAATAGTAGAATTTTTCATTTAGTACACAGAAAATCTGGAATTATGTTGTGTAACAGCTGAGGTTGCCTGGAAATGAAGAAAAAACTTCTGCCTCCACAAGTGCCCATTCCCTTGCGTTTTCTCATACAGCTCTCTAGACAAATACGAGGGCAGTGTATTCTGCAAGAACATCTGCCTTTCTTGGGATGTTATGCCAGATGCTGTTGGGTACTTTGAGTGAAATGTCCCAGCGAATACACTGACAGAGCTACTTTTGGTTTCAGTGGCATTCATCCGTCAGTAGGGATCACTGGATCCTGTTTCTGTGGTGTTAACTTGATATTGTGGGATAAAAGCCTGGGCATTAATACTTAATGCTAATAGTAATACTACGAGCAAGTGTGTACAAAGACTCTTTAGATCATACAGGAGACTCCTGATAGGCAGTATCCAAGCTCAGAGCTCTGAATGAAGCACCTAGGCACAACAAATGCTATTATAATAGTAATATCCCTCGTGTTCCCTAACTTTGTATATTATATGTTGATTCTAACTTTGCATTACAAAGGAGTATGTGTACTGGGACTTTGAAGAGAATTGTATAAACAAGTACCTAAACAAAGTGCTATGCACAGATAGACGAAAAAGAAGGTATCTTGTTAACATTCCCTCCCTGTACTTCATGTGCTGTAAAATCCCAATGACCCATTGCCTCTCATTACTATGTTGAAAAAGTTGATGCAGCAGGGCCAGTTTAGTGGATTGAAAGATCTTCTGCTGAAGACCTTACATTTATATAATGTGAATTTTAGGGTGTGCAGGTCTGACTACAATTAATCTTGTATATTCTTGCTGTGCAAAGGATTTGGAGCTGCTTTGATTCACTGTTTATGTCCATATCAGATGTGGAATGCATCTGGTATAGGTCAGAATCTGACATTCTGGTTCAATTTCTTCTGGAAGAATCTCACTTGTTTGCAGCAAGTAAGCTCTGTAAATGTGATCTGTGCATGGTGAATGGGTACAGAGAGAAGAGTCACCAAATGCCCTGAACCCTAATGCTAATAGTACTGTAGGTACAGCTTACAATTCCTTTTCTTGCCTATATGAGGTCTAAACTGACAGTAGGAAACGGTAACTTCACACCAGTTGGAGCCTTTTAATTAATTCTCTGTAGATGCCAGAAAGCCAGAGGGATACTTGTGCTAATAACCATTCATAACAGCTCAGGTGGTTCTGATCTCTTCTGGTAAAACAGGGGGAAATAGCTATGTTACTCTTCACTAGTTCAGTGATCCACTCAGCCCTCTGTTCAGCTGGGTTCCAAAAAGAGAATAATTAAGAAATAAAAGTAAGTTGTTACTACAGGTTTAATTAAAGTTCTGAGCTAATTCACAGTGCAACTTTGGGTCCTAATAACAACAGATCTCGAGTCTAATTACTGTCATACCAGGTGGCCTGCTTTACATCTAATTGCTTCCCTTGAGCCTGACATATGCCTGGAAAGTCAACTCTGTTTCCAGTAGAATATGATTTTATTATAGATAAGAAAAGAAGGACGGAAATAAAGACTGCTTGCAGCTTACCTAGCTCTTGTGCCTTGATCGTGCTCTGAAGCTTCCTACTGGAATTTTGAATGACAAAATATATCGACACTTTTTCAAACTCACTCCTGCCAAAGTTGCACACAAGTTTTATGGGAAGAGGACCTGGGTCGATAGTTCAAAAATCGATAATGATGAGTAGTGTTTAAATTAAGACAGTAGGAAGAGGGAGGATAGGTGATGCTAAATTTAATAGTGGTTCAAAAATGCCTGCTTGTATTTGTTACCCAGGACAAAACTCAAATATTCTTCACTGAAAACATAAAAGGAAGGTTTTCAGCAATACATAAATTAGGCTCAGCATCTTCAGTGCTGATTTCTTCTATTAAATAAGCAGGATGGAGTTGTCTCCTGCTTGAACATGTGGAAAGCTTTAATGCACACATCCATATGGGGTTGAAGGGTTACTCTGCAAAAGAGTCTGGACATGTAGGAAAGGGTGCTAGAGCAGAGAAGAAAGCTTTGTCACTGATCAATAGTGCTTGGAAGCACAAGGATATGCAAGAGCTGAAGGCAACCGCTTGTTTTCCCCATTATCTAGGACGCTGGGCTTGTATAAAGAACATTAATTTAGTGTTTGAGAGTAAGTGTCAGCAGTGAGGCAGACTAGGGCTGGAAGCAAAACACAGTTGTATCAAAAGACACAGTTGCATCAAAAGAAAAAAAAATGCAGTGCTTTAGAGGGCCTTGGATCAAGTCCAAGAGTCCACTGAGCCAGTGGGCTTGCAACGTAAGATTTTGCAATAAATGATTAATTATTTGACCTCAAAGAGGTATATTGCGTGAACTAAAACAACTCTTACTATTTCACTGGCATCTGTTAATAATTTGGCTGTGGGCAAATCAGGGAAATTCCTTTTTTCTTGTCTTTCTTTGGTAGTGCTATTAGCTGGACTTCATAACCTACTCAGTGCTCTGCTCAAGGCAAATGTAATTGTGAACAATTTTTGGCTTGGGATACAGTGAATTTAAGCAGCAAGCTAGATATTAATTTTCAAAGAGTCAAAAGATTTCTAATGGTGCATTTTGAAAGAGGGTTTAAAAAAAAAGACTAAAAGAAGTCAATTGTAATCTTACAGCTGCCACTAAAATATGACTATTTAAACTTCTTTTGCCTCATGGTTAACTAGTAAACAACTATTCCTCAAGATGCAGAGTCTGAGGGCAGACCGTATTTATACCACTTGAAAATCAATGGCAATATACTGAGTTCCTGTTAGGCTGTCTGAACACAAACATCTTTGTAATAAACCTACTTCTCTTCTTCCCAACCACATCCTTTCAGATCAGACACAGGTTTTAAAACTGTTTCTTTTTTAGCTTGGAGAAGGAAACTGCACATGTGCTAAAAATGAAGTGGGAAAAATAGCTGAATAGTTACACAATGAAAAGTTTTTCTTGGCACTTTCCAAAGTTTATTATTCAGTGCTTTATACAAATGAATGAGAAGAATAACAATGCAGCATTGCCTAGGAACGTGTATGTTCATAGACTATGCTCATATGGAGATGGAAAAGATTCGATTCACTGAAAGAAACCCAGTTTGGATCATGCTGTCTCAGAGGGCCGTCCAGTGAGAGCACTGCTTCCTAGGACTGGGAGCCAGGAGATCTCACCACCACAGCCTGGGGGCAGCCCCAGTCCCACACATCGAGGACCTCCCTGGAATCAGGCTGAGGCAGGGCTGGGAATGGAAGAGGCTACACCCACCCTCCTTTCAGGCAGTTGTAGAGAACAATAAGGTCACCCCTGAGCTTCCTTTTCTCCAGACTAAACACCTCCAGCTCCCTCAGCCATTCCTCACAGGACCTGTGCTCCAGACCCTTCGCCAACTCCGTTGCCTTTCTCTGGACACGCTCCAGCAGCTCAAGGCCTTTCTTGCAGTGAGGGGCCCCAAACTGGACACAGCACTCAAGATGCTTCCTCATGAGTACAGAGGACAATCATTTCCCTGGTCCTGCTGGCCGCACTTTTGTGAATATAAGCCAGGATGCCATCGGCCTTCTTGGTCACCTGGGCACACTGCTGCCTCATGTTCAGCTGGCTATTGACCAGCACCCCCACGTGCTTTTCTGCTGGGATACATTCTCTATTCATGCTAAATAATTTTCCAAGTGGCCCATTCCAGGAAACAGTTTATTTTTTTTTAAATTTTGCTACGGCTTTGTAGAAAAGACAAATTGGCAACCTGTAAAACAAGCTAAAAAAAGGGTAAATTAAAATGGAGTCTAAGGAGAGGATCTTAAGGCAAAATAGGTGGGGAGGATCACTAAACATTTTATCCTAGCATTAGTACAAAGAGAACAAATTTCAAAAATGCTTGTGGGTCTCAGTCATGGTAAGCCTCTGGCTTTTAGGTCAGGTTGCATGATAAAATAGTGCATCTGCAGCATTGAAGTCAGTTGCAGCAAAAAAAGCTTTTTGGTCCTGGAGGTGAAATCACCTCTTCCTGTTAGCTTCTTGCCTTGGAGTTAGTTTTGAAAAGCACATCTTTCAGAGTTCTGAAAAACTGGAAAAAACCCCAAGCCTTAGAAGCTGAATTAGTGTCACCACAGACGGACTGCCTGAAATATGACCATCGCTGATGTCGGTGGCTAAATGTGCAGGGCTGGATGTTCAGGCAGGGAGTACAGCACACTGTGAGGGATACCAGAAATATGTGTTCCCATTCCAGGTCTGGATTTTCTGGGAGCTGTTAAGCAATTCACTTGGCTGCCTTCTGGTTTGCATTTTTCATGGTTTTTGACTGATTAATGCCCATACTCTTGTTTGAACAAGTAATGTATTCCTTTATTGTCACTGCCTATTGTTATAGATGATTCACTGAATTATTTTTGTGATGGCTTTTCCTTTGACTCATCACATTTTGATTCCTTTATCTGACTACAAACTAATAAAATAAACAGATATTCTTGCTTGTATCTGTTCAATAACCCTGAATTCATAAATGGTAGTGTATCAGTAATGATCTTTCCTAGTAATACAGTATCTGACAGGGCTGAAATGATGAAAGAAATCATAATGCAAACAGAAATGCAGGTTAATATACTTTTTAGCAGGCAATGATTACAAACATTTCTTGCTTGAAATCAAGACAGGTCCCTGATTAGGAATATGGGAAGCTGGACACTTTCCTTTTAGATGGGAAATTTCAGCTTAGCACTGGTATAATAACTAGCTAAAAACACCCTTAGACAGGGCAAAAATAAGAAATATTATTTTAATGATTTATTTTTATGTGGGTTTTTTCCCCTGTTTGTAAAATGCAGCTCCTGGGGCATATGCGGTAACTAGAGAAGGTTAGAGAGGAGCCTGTACCAGATTTTGGATTGTTTACACAGATATTTCAATGCTTTCCTTTAGCATTACGTGAGAAACCACTTGTCTACATCAAGAGCCCTATTCTGAGGGCTGAACACAGAAGAATGAAGATTAAGATTAGAAATAATCCCTTGTGGAAACTGAACAGCAAAAGTAAATAAAAAACTCCAAATGGGGAAATAGTGTTCTTTCCTTGGAGCAACTCCTTGAAGGCAGCAGTGGCAGTCAATCACTAACGTGTGGGCAGGATTTCCAGGCTATATAGTACTGTGAAAGATTTTTCTAGGACCTTGCAGTTGTCATCAGGCAAGTAGTGGAGAGCCACCAATTCTTTTAATCTTATGTATGTATTTTTTTTAACGGAAAGAATGCCGTTGTTATATTACCAGACCTGTCTTGCTGTATAATATATCACAGACTAACTGGAAATAAAATATTTGCAGGCAAATGCAATATTAAGGAAAGGTGGCCTGTGAAGCCAGACTCTGTGATACTGGTGTAATGTGTCTGTCCCTGTACCAGACACACACATTTCTAAATGTATCTGTAGCAGCTGAGGGCTTTGCATCATACAGAAAACCCCAGTAGTTTTATAAGTTTTCAGGCCTATAATTCACCAGCATAAAAATTGTGCTTATTTTTTCTTCTTGGATGATTATTCCAGGAGATTTCCTCTAAATTCATTGTCTTTGACATTTGGGTCATATTCTCCATTCTAACTTTTTTTTGGCTGAGTGTGCAAGAACATTCCATGTTCTACATTTTTTCATATATTCCTTTAAGGTCATTCTCTTGTTGTCATCAGCAATGCTGAACTGCTCTAGAATAGGGCTAGAAAAATTTGTGGTGAGAGGACATTGGAGTCTGTATCATGGACTTGCGTGCCTATGCAAAGACCTTTGAGATGTAGGGGAGTACTGATATCTTTAGACTTATGGCAAAAGTTTGCATTGGTCACCTGATCATTTCTTCCTGGCAATATTTTTATATCATGCCATACCTCAGCGCAAGTACTACACCTATAAAAATCCCTACATGTATTTATTTTGTTCAACATGAATTTAAGATGACAGTTTTTGTATGAAGTTGGCATTTAGTTCTAATGTTAATGAAGATTTATCTGTGATGCACACAGATGAATGCTTTCTATAAATTGGAACTTTAGCAGGTGTGTATGAACATACCTTCTTGAAATCAATGTACTTATCCAGATTTAAATTAGTCCAGGGCTATCCATGTCTTCTGATATCTGCCAGCAATTTTTGAAGACTGCTTATTTTAACAGATGTATTTTCAAAGGTGTGAAGATTTTAAGACAGACGTTTAGTACAGCTCGCTTTTGAATATATGGGCAAATAAAGGAACATGTCATGTAAGGAGATAGTTTACTATTTTTAAAGAAATGTGGACAATGTAGATACAGAGTTTTACAGGAGAAGGCTGTCACCAGAATGTAGGTACTTCGCTGATTCTGATTGGGTCAGAAAGAAACAGTTCCTAAAGTCTTTTCAACTGATGTCGTGAAGAAACTGCAGTGAAATTGAAAATGAATGACAGCAAGGGGGTTCATGACACTCACTGATATAGATTTCTTTGAATGATACACTTAACCTCCAAACCCTTTGGCTCTCAAGAGGTTCTTGTGGAATGCTGTCACTCAAGATTGCTTTGCTAAGTGTCAAATTGGCTATCAGTGCTGGACACCAAAAACTTAACAGGAGAAGAGAATTTTTCTGCTGAAGATTGCATGCAAATACTTGATGAGCATTTGAAAGGGCATGCTGAGTTAATACACTGTCCATGTTGTAAAATTCTGACAGCTATATATTGTCTAAAGCAGGGTAGAAAAATAAGGCCGTCCCTAACTCCCCGTTACTAAATCTAACTTGCGTGTTTAAGAAACTCTGGCATGTTTTGTATTGCTTCGAAAGCATGGGAAGTGAAAATGGAGTTCTTATCACATTGTTGCCAGGGGCATATGCTTTGCATACAAACTGAACAAAAAAAAAACCCAGAGTGTGTAAACTGCAGAAGTCTTGTCTTCTGAACAATGGGATCTGCACGCAGGTAGAGGAAAGGCAATGGTGCTCTAGCTTCTAGCTCTGCCGCTGGTATTTTGTACCATGTGTTAAAAGTCAGTTAGCCACTCTTAACTCTGTTATATGACCCAGGCATGGCCAAGAAAATATGCTAGAATTTTTCTAAAGCCATGTATTTCATCCTTTTCTTCAATTTCCCATCAGTGAAATACAGAGAGTATTACATACAGAACAAAGCATAGTTCAGAGGTTCTGTTAAATGACAAATTTCTTAGCGCTGCTAATATGAACTGTGATATTATCTGACTTTTCATAATATGCCTCAAATTTTACATTCCAATGAAATGTAATTGGAATTGTCACTGCATTAGAGCAGCATGGTGTCTATAAGACAATGCAAACTATGTTTCCAAAAAAAATAAATTTACAGGGGAGAAAACTCGAGAGGAGCTGTTCTTAACATCAAGGTCCTGCTTTTTCACTACATTTCATGATGTAGCTATCTTTAATTGCACACCTCCTTGTCCTTCAGAATCCTCTGGGAATACTGGCAGGAATCCATGTCTCAGTCAATACCGAAATAAAACTGATGGCTTTTGTCACCTCTCATTAAAGCTGCAGACTTACCACTGCCATCAAAACCACATGGGAAACCAACGTTTTTTTCTTAAAATATCTAGGCTTTCATAGTCCTGGTCAGCCATTAAATGAATCACCAATCTCTGAAGATGTTAGACTTGATTCATGACTCTATGTAAATGCTTTTTCACCATTCTGGTTGGTGAGGTGGGAGCTAAAATTAAGCAAGAGTTGCAGTTGAACCCTTAGATATCCCTTTATGTGCTCAGGACTGAATGAGTCCTAGCATTAATGAGACACAACTTTTTGACCTTTACCTGCATTAGGAATCCAGCTGATGCCCCTGGAATCACTGGACAGAGGATCATCATCTTCAGCAATAGCTGTATCAGTGCCTTTGTGCCCACTCAGGATAGAAGGGAAAACAAACACACTAGCTTTTTGTAGTATAAGCATGGTAGATGCTTTGTACTGAGATCTGTCTTCCTTTGAAGTAAAGGTTGGATTTTGCAATTTTAAAATTATCACCATTTTCGTGTCTTCAATGTGTCTTAACTTTTTTCTTAACTTGCTAGTCCTGGTAGCCAACACCAATTCTACTATGCACACTGGGACAAGGGGACGCTGGATCATTTTGAAGGCTGGGTCAGTCAAAGATGAAATATAAACTCAATCTCCACAGTTTTGATGATTATCAAATCACAATTTGATTTTTCTTGCAAGAGTAGTAACCTCTCCATCTTAGTCCAGTTCAAACATAGACCATTACATTTGGTCTTCCAAAAATCTTCTGCGTGTGTCTGGCAGCCTTTGTCACTTCCTGAGCGCAAAAAACGTGTTTGGTATCACTTTCACTGTTGGGAGGTAAGAAATTCTTAAGTACAGCATGTACCATGTGGATTGCTATAGTAGCAAAGGCAGAGATAGTCACCACATTTATAATTGACAAGATAAGGCTCAATTTATTTACTAGCAATTAGTGTGGCTGGCAAAGCACTCTTACAAAAGGTTGAAAACTCCTTTGTCCTTATAATAAGGGGCAGAAAGGCCAATGTATTTTATAGCTGCTGTAGCTTTATTCCATATCAGGTACACAATTTTCTTTCCTGTAATTGCAAGCAGTAGCAAATGATGACCATAACATGTTCTGAAGTACACAGACAAGAATAAATCCGAGTAGACAAAAACTCACCAGGAGTTCTTTAATGTTTGTAGAAAATACGAAGGGTAATTTTTAACTGAGATGAAAGTAACCATGTGAAAAAAATGTTTCTAGTAAAGCAGCATTCCTGTCTGCTGTGCCTGAGAACTGCTTCCACATGGGAGGGGGAGGAAGAAAATGTCACCTATTATAGAATTAGAAAAACAGTTGTGAAGCAATGATGATGATGGCATTTCCCTAGGGAATTCTTTACTGCCTTAAAGGACTTGCAGAAAGTAAATTTCAGTGAGACACAATAAGTCAAATCAAGATAAAATGCAATTTTTCCTTTTTCCTGGAACTGCAGCAGCAATTTGGTGTACTGGAGGTGATAACTTCAAGGCTGGCTGGGTGGGAAAGAGCTGCAAATGCAACAAACAATTGTCCTCTCAAATGTACAAGTTTTTATTCTTCAGCCTAGCGCTTGCCAGTCTGGGTTTTCAGTAGTAACCTGGCTATGAATGCCTGCATCTGTTACAATATTTCCTTGAGCTATCAGTAATTAGCAACAGTCTGCTGATGAGCTAGGAGTTTTTGCATGGCACTGAGGGTGTCCTGGGAATGTGTACAGGGCATTAAAAGATGAAAAATGAGTAATGGGGAGGAAAACTATAGTGTTGCTTGTAGTATGTTTCTTCTTTGCTCTTGTTGGCCTTGCACCAGTGAAGCAAAGCACATTCCCATAATCTCTCTGGATGCCCCAAGAGCTGTATTTGGAGAGGTGACCAGGAAACGTTCTGCTGGGAAAACAATCTGAAGCCATATCAGGCTTTATAAATCTGATTTCTAGACCAATTCAAAATACTATTGTCTTTGATCACCAGCAGTCTGGCTTGAATATGAGAAATATCCTGGCTGAAGATTTCCTAAGCCATCTATTTTTAATTTCTTTGGTGTTTATTTATGAAGAATTGCTAGGATATCTCTGGCCAGTGATGAAAGAATAGGTATTTTTTTGTATTTTTGCCTCTGCTGTTCATTATTTATCTTTCGTTTTGGACACACTGACTTTTCCTGGAAAAAATTTCACCTTTTCAGAGGTGGGGAAAGAGAGAGATGGGCATGGGACAGATAAGCTGTCCTAAGCTAGTCAGGAAGCCCTTAGATGACTGCTAATACCCCTGGACCATGCAGGATCTGTTGTTACAGCAAATCTCTTTGGTGGTTAATTGAAAAAAATCCTCCCTCCACATGAAATTAAATGGACATGAATGATTGCTTTCTGAGATGGCCCACTCTAGACCTTCAGGAGCATCTGTCAAATATGAGGGCATTCAGTCTCTCTCATCTATTGGTACCTCACTCTATCTGCTCATGTTTCATTTTGGGGCAACTAGAGAGGATCCTTTATGTGATATGAGCAGCATTCATTTAGCGCCTCCTTTTTTCCATGAGATTTTCCTTTTGCTGATAGACTGATTAGAAGTGTTATCTTTTTCATAGATATTTGTCAACTCAATGGTGACTTTGAGCAGGTTCCAGGTGGCAGAAAGCATCTTGCTTGCTGCACAGAGACATTGCTGTACAGCAGCATAGTAGCCACATGAGGTATTGATTGAGAACGTCAGAAACAGCCTCTCTGAAGAGCTTTAATGGTGCCAAATGCAAGGGTAATTCTCACTTATCCTGAAGATTGACAGCTTGCACATGGCACCAGCCAAACATCACTGAATCACCAGGAGAGCAGACTTCTGAATGATTGCTCCTAGATGTGTTTTCCTTTGGAGTTTCCTATCCAGAAACTGACTTCAGATCTGTTAAACTATAAGAAGGATGTGGCTATTGTGTGAAGCGATAGCACTCCAGTTTGGAGTACATCTTCTCTCTCTTTCACGGCCACATGTGTTAAAGAGCTTTTTAGAGAATTGTCATTCCTTTTCACTGGATTTTTATCAGCGTCTTTAACAAAACAAGTATGTGCTAGTAGCTTCTAATGGGTCCCAGAGGAAGCCTTATAGGAGGAACTTTAACCTAGAAAAAAGGTAAAATCCAGGGCAATGTTTAGTCATTGCATGCACTAGGATTGTTTGACTATTCTGCCTAGTCAAGAGGACATACGTGGGAGCCTTTTACTATGTCTCTATGTATTATATGTAAATGTGATATTATTTTTAAACAGGTATATATGAATTATCTTTCTTTATCTCTACAAAAATGTTATATTCTGCCCAGCTTTGCTCATTGATTTTCTTATGTTATGACTCCATCCTTCCCTATGTCTCTTTATCTCCTTCCTAATTCTATTCTCCTTTCTTTGAAAAGATTTATTCCTGACAGGTCTGGTTGCATGAAAGCCTGGAAAAGGTTCTTCAAACTCTTCCTAATGCAGGTGGTATGGCACCATTTGTTGGAAGCAAAATCACATATAGCAGTTGGTCACCAGCTATTGGACTCTACGTGTGATACTACCTGTGATACACCAGAATCTGGGCTGGCTCACTTGATACAGTAGTCTTTAAAAGGAATAAGGATGAATGATTACACAAATATTTTGTTGCATTCCATAATATTACTTTAGGGCAAGATGGAAATTTTCATGCTTAATGGTTGTATAAGTATCACTCTTCCAGTATTGGTAGGGACTGAGATGGAGAATGATGAACATTTAATAGGAAAAAAATTGACTGTTACCCACATCCTCCCTTTTTAGAAAAAGCACCTTAGAAAAAGAGCAGTTGATTAATTTTCAGTTTACCTTTTCTTTAACGTAACAAACTTCCATTTGAGGCTTAATTGGGACTGTTCTAGCATGCAACAAAAAGTTAGTGGAAGATAAAAGAGCATAGCAAGAAAAAATATTCAAAGTGAATAATTTAAGATCACATCCATAATTAATGGCATTTGGAAAGCTTCCTCTAGTGCTCTAATCATATCTCAAAATGTGCTAATTAGAGCAGTTTCGTACAAAACAGTGTATGCAGGTGTTGAACAGCTTTTTTCTGTTCTTTTTTTCAGAAATGTAGCAGTAACTGGTTCTCCTGGCATGAGCACTCACATTTAATAAATGTTTCACCATTTAACATATATTTGACAGCTGAAGAGTGTGCACATAACTATTACCTTGTTAGAATAGATTTGATCAAGAATGCAGAACAAAATCAGATATTTTTGGTACAGCAACTTAAGCTTGTAGTAAACAGTGAAGCATCCTATAATGTTCTTTGGGGCTGTAACTAGCAAAGACTTGAAGCTGAAAGAAAAAAATTGTCTTGAAAGGACAAAGTGTCTACATTCATCTACTTGAAATTAATGTTTTCTCAAAGCAGTTCTGATACTTCAGAAAAGCTAATCATTTGCTTACTGCTTGCACTGTATTTAAGTGTTGTTATCTTTTGGCTGAGAAGGATTTTGCTGCTCAGTTCTTCATTTATCTTGGAAATCAATGACAACTGACATCATAGGTTCCTCTCTCTAACCTCTCTCCAAAATTAATCAATATGATCCAGAAAGAAACGAACTGTGCATTCAGCTCTTTGTGTGCATACATTTTGGCTTGTGTTACTGCTCTGCCAGAATGAAACAGGAAAACCTGAGGAGATTCTTAATGCCCAATTTACTCAGAATGCTCCTGACAGCTCTGCGTTACTGAAACAGGGGCTGGTTGTTCAGGGCTGTAGTGTCCAACAAGCAGGTGTGAGAATATTGCCAAATGAATAAATCTGAAGTGCACAGATTGTATTTGAAATGAATGTATCATGACTCTGCAGGATTTGTTTTATGCAATTATTCTAATAAACCATTTTATTTTATTGAAGTTCTACAAGATTTCACAGAATGAAACAAATAGTTCCATAACCATGCATTATTAATAACTTATTTACCCTAAAGTTGAGAGAAGAACTATTCTATTACATGTTGCAGATTCATTTTAAGATACTTTATTGGAGAGCCTGCAGTCTGAAATATTAATCTTGTGAAATTGAACACATGGGTTTAAACCTAAGATACATCCTATTTTTCAAGAGGCTCAGCAGTACCTAGTTCCATTTTTCCCAAGTAATCTGTAGACTTGCTGCTGTGTGTGAATCAGCTCTATTTCTGCCCTGTGTTCTCCTCTTTCCTACCCATTAGCATTCAACCCTCTTCTGTCTTCTGCAGCTAGATGAATTATTCCCTGAGAACAATTCATTTGACAGTGAAATTTGCCCTTTTTGCATTTGTTATTTCTCCATGAACACATCACAATTTGCATTAATTAGTTTATTATTTGAAATTGTTTGATGAATAGTTTGTTTCAACCCGTTTCACTCATGTAGCTAATATTAATCTGAGTGTTTCATCCCAGTGATTTACCATTCAAACTGTGTCCCATTATATCATATGGTGATTGTTCCTGCTCCTGCTCCAAATGACACAACTGGAGTCAATCAAAAACAGAAATATGGTTCATGAAAAGTTTTTAAAGAAAAGTTTAGTTCTTTTCTCTTACCATTTTCCACAATTATTGTTATTCCTGAGTAAACCCTCTACATTTTTACTTTTGTAATTTTCTCTTTTTCCCAGTTTCAAAACTGAGAAAAAGGGATTTAAAGTCTTAAAGTCTCTTTTTATTTCTTTTTTTTTTTTAATTATATGTTCAAGGAGATCGAGTAAAATAAATTTGGTGTTTATTTTCTTTGATAAGAATATATTTTTTCAGTTGAAGACAATTTTTCCTGAAAACATGTTCTTTGCAAAAAATATATTTTTGACTGGTCCAAGTTACACATTTTCTAAACAGCTTCTGCTTTCCCATGAGGTATGATTCACCAATTAAAAAACATACTTTGCCATATTAAGTAAAATTTTAATGGCATTCAAGTGTTCTTCCACTTCCTCCTTTGTCTGAGAAAAAAAAATAATTATATCATTAGGAAAACTGGAAATATGTGCACAAGAAAGTAAAATAAAGTTTCAGCATCTCCAAGAAAGACCATGAATGCTTTCTTTCTGCTCTTTGGGGACTTCTGGTCTCTTCCTCCAAACTTCAAGTAAACTTTGGAGTAGAATCACCTTATTTCTGCTAAAATAGGTCTTATATCTCTGTACAGATGCAGTCTGAAAAACATCATCTCAGGATGCACAGAAAGCTATGGTGTTTATCTATACTCAAAAATATATACTATGCCAAAAGAAGCAGAATGCTGTAGTAATATATGGAGGATTAGAGTAATAATGAAATCCCCCACCTTTTAATGTTGTTCATAAAGGGTGGTAAAAACCAGAAGTTGAATACTGTTCTTTGAAAAAAAAAAAAGGAAAAGATTGAGTAAAGGACTTCCTTAGAAGTGGATTATTTCTTTAAACGAATCTCAGAAAAAATGGGAATAATCCAGTATATAATTATATGTATTCTAATCCTAATCACTTAAAGGGCTCAGCAAATTTGACCAAGAAACCATGGAGTGTTTACTCATGGCAAAATCAAGGAAAGGCACAAATGGGAGAGCAGAAGGAAATGGCAGTATGATTAATGTCATCAGCATGCTTTTATAGATGATCGATTCTTTCAAGCAGAGAGTTCAGTTTTTGAGATCTCGGATATGTTCAGTGAATGTTTCTCTGCGATATAATACATCCAAGGCATTTTTGAGACAAGTAATGTACTGACACAGTGTTCTGATGAGAAAATTACCACTAAACAAAATGAAGAGAGTCCACAGAGGCAGGGTAGGGACTAAGCAAGAGTAAATTTAAGGCTCAAGTCACAGCCCTAAAATTTTGTTTCTGGGAAGATGCTGCCATTGTTTATTCTTGACCAGGTCTAATCTAGGAGGACTGCACTTGTAAATACCACATTTATATTTCTGATGACACAGAATTAGTAAATGAATAACAGTGGTAAATTTCATATGGGAAATATAGGCTGTTCTGGATCATTTGCAGAAGTAAACAAGCACATACTTCAACACAAATGTGTTTGTGTCCTTATCCTACACAGCTGTATTGCCAGGTATGCAGACAGTGTGTCAGCCTTAGGAAAATGGAGCTTCATCCTTGGAATTAATAACTGAAGAGCACCAGAGCAGAGAAACAACACCAGAGCATTGAACACGAGTGGGCTTTCTGATGTAGCTAAAGCTCAATACAACTTCTGAAGAACTGATTAGGAAATACCACATATGAACAGGAAAGTACTACTTTTTCAGTTGCCATGGCATGAAGAAGGACTAGCATGTTTCTTTCTAGCTGTTTCAATTGCTTAAGTGAGAGTTATAACTGCTGTTATGAGTCATGAACCTCTGGCACTAATGATACACTCTTGTTTTGAGTTCTAATAGTCATCCTTCAAAAAAAGTTATGGAAGATTGAAAAGAATTGAGAAAGGAATAATCGAAAAATAAATTATTCTAGGGAAAAACTGAGAAAATTGTATCTGTTTAGTGCATCAAAGAGAAAATTAAGAGGTGATCGTGGGAAGAGATGGCTTATTGTAGGTGGTATTTCTGTCAGAAAGATGAATCCATGAGATTCAGGATCTTGACGCTAGACTTAGGTAAATTAAAAGAGAGCAATTAATCAGTGGAACAACTTTCCTCCAGTTATGATGAGTTCTCTGTCACTGGCAAATTCTAAATCAAGCCTCAATGTCTTTATAAAAGATATCTAAATGCTCACAATAAGATAAAACTCCCAAGCAGTCATTTACATGAGATTTTTGGCCTACTGTATAAAGGAGGAGAGGAAAAAGATCTCCATCTTTAAAATAGGTCCATGGGAGTTTCATTTGTATTCATTGGTATTGAAGCCTTCAAATCATTTTGACATATGTGTACAAAATGCACTACTGTCCATGTTTCTACAGGGAATTTGAATTGAATCTCAGAAAATTATAGATGTCATCATGTCTCTAAGCACTTAACATGGAGATCTGTTGGCAAGGCACACATCAAGTCTTTCTGGAGCATCAACAAGTCAAAGAACCTGAGTGATGACAGCCACAATCTAAACAGTTTTATCAGTGTATGCAATATTTTCTGAGAACTGTGGACCTCATGGAAGTCTTTTCTTGGCAGCGGTGAGGCAGGCAGCATTGCCTTGCTGAAGGAATTCTGTCTTCATGGTGGGTATTTCTGTGCTGAAACGCCACAGTGGGATATTGTTTGTATGGATGAGAAAATACAGTTACTTCTGATAAAAGTAATGGCTCAGCGCTGTATGCTGCTTTGTCATAAACCTCTTTGGCTAATGTATTTTTCTCCTGGTCTGGGGTTTAACATTTTAACATGTTTCTGAAATTGTGTGCACTGAAAATGTTGATGGAAAACAAGAAGTCCAGGATCCAAGGACAAGAGTATTTAGGGATGACTGCAAAATACCCAGGAACATTCCCTGAGATCTCTCTTTGGTAATTCAGAGTAGAAGTCTGTCCATGTTCAGAAAAAAGAGAATGGGCAAGTCTGTCTATGCCAGCAGGCGTCAGAAATGCTTGCATCACCTCCATTTCTCAGGCCTGTCAGAACCAGCAAAAAAAGGAGGCAAAGAATGTTACCAGCTAACACGGCTTTCTGGAGTACTATGAGACATCTAAGTAATGCCCCCTGAGGGGTAGTATGAAATCTAGGCAGGAAATCACCTTGGGTTTGGCCATTAATCTCTAGCATTGCCTTAGCTTTTGTGAATGTAGAAATGGGCTGGAAACAAGCAGCACAATAAGTGAGGTAAAGTGATAAAGTGCAACTACTTCTCATGTCAGAAAGTCAGAAGTACTTTTACCCAAATTCTGCCTTGA
Source organism: Lycocorax pyrrhopterus obiensis (assembly GCA_014706295.1). Taxonomy (NCBI): domain Eukaryota; kingdom Metazoa; phylum Chordata; class Aves; order Passeriformes; family Paradisaeidae; genus Lycocorax; species Lycocorax pyrrhopterus. The sequence goes on along the minus strand of JACSVZ010000004.1, from coordinate 29,493,952 downwards.
CTGTGGTGTCTACAGCTATGATACTTTTCATTTTTCATTGTTCCTTTAATTAAAAGAAACCTCCCTGCCTCTCTGGGGCACATCCCTGAGGAGAGATTGGTTTTGGATGAGAAGCATATTTTGCTCTTTCATCCTTTTCAAAACCCAGAGTTTATTTTCTTTCTGTTTGTCAATCAGCATGAAAAAGCTTTTTTAGCTCTTAGTGCACCGGAAACAAATACGAAAAAAAAGACAGAAAGCTTCAGGCAGTTTAAATGTGGGGGAGTGCAATGCTGATGTAAAGCTGCAGCAGATGTACAGCTTAATTAGATGTTAATGAATAGACAGATGCGTATAAGTGAGCAGCTCTGAGGGTGTGGAAGGAAGCAGAAATATAGGGCAGTAAACACTTTGATGTTGCCTGGGTAAAGGTACATTTCAAAATTACTCTGCTTGCTGCTGTTTCTTGTATCCAGACAAGATTTTCCTAGCACTGTGTGGCAGCAAATCATTTTTTTTCTTGCTGGTACAGTGAGGGAAACTGAAACAGGAGCTTTCCTTCTCACAGCCATGCTTTGGATTGCTTCAGTTCTCCCACTCCCAGGAAGAGTTTGCAAACCTGAGGTGGCAGAGATCCATGTGGGAAAATTTTTGGCAAATCTTTGGTGTCACAATTGTGAAGAAATTTAAGCGGTTAGCTGGAGCAAACAGAAGGTCCTCTGGACTTGGAAGGAACAGGTGAAAAGTACCAGCAGAAATAAGCAGGGTATAAAACAAGACGCAGGGACAGGAAGAACAAGAAATTATTTCAGGTAGTGAGATCAAAAATCGCCTTTGACCATACAAATAAGTCAGTTCGCAGAGGGGCTAATCAAAACCACCATAAACATACAAGACAAATCCACCTGTGAAATAGGGTTAGGGAGGTGCGTACAAAAGAAAACCAAATACTATCAGTTAAAAACAGCAAAGAAATAAATAACATGGTAATAAAATGCTGGTAGGTTTAAACACTTGCTATGCTACTTGTTGAGAGGAATATTTATATTATTCAGTGCATATCAATCTCCTTGGATGTATTTTTTTGAGATTAGTTTAATATGTAAAATGAGGGCATTTTCATTGTCTGTTCTCAGTGCAGCATCACAAATCTTATGTATTGATTAAAAGGGGCTCTAGGCTCTGCAGTATTCCCAGCTAAAGGCCTTTTCTTTCCTGGAGTTTATGTAGCTGATGAGGGCCACAGGTCTGAGGTATGGTCTGTCTCCAGCCCCCTGTAGAAACCATGTAACCTCCCGAGGCCAAGGTAGTGAGAGCAGTCCCAGAGGAGAGGTTAGCAGAGGAGAGGGAGATGTGAATGGTGACACAAAGCTTTTCTTCATGAAGAATTGAGGTGTGTTTTGGGAGGCTGTGTTCCCTCTTCTCAGATGTGCAATGAGAAGCATTGTGTGCAGTCTTCACAGCCTGCAGCCAAGGACCTCACTGCTGATGAAGGATCCAGAGACTGAAGTCCAGTCTCGGATGGGGATTGCAGGCAGAGGTGGCTCCTCATCCTGTACTTCTAGGGATGCATGCTGATCATGTAAGAGTATTCTTTGTACACTGATTTCTTTGGAAATATATGTGGATTAGCTTCTGTGGAAATATAATCTAATTGAGCTCAAGTATTTGGTCTAATGGTCTAACTATTCTTCTGTGTGTCTGCCTGCCTGCCTCTCTATCTGCCTTTTGATCTATCTACAATCTTTTTAGTCTCTCTGCTAAAGTGGGACTCCCCTTCTTAACAGCTCCTCTGTTTGAAGCCACTATAACTTCACTATGACAAAGTAGTTTTATCCCTGATAATAACTTTTTTTGTACTTTACAGTGCTTGAATGTCTCAGTGCCCTTTTTGAAGCCCATTATCTCCAATGCACCTTTCCTTGACCCTTCCATTTCATTAGCATCTGCCTATGGTACCAGTAATTCTTTTCTAATTTTGGAGCAGGGAGTACCTCTGCATATTCTGAGGCAAATTTTAAGGCTTTCATGGGGCAGAGGAAGATCCTGGATCTGGTGCAAGATATTTATACCTGGTATACACACACCTGTCTTCCTTGCCCCTGCCTGCCCATGGTGCAGATGCTCATATCCAACTCTCACAAATACCGGCTTGCTGCAGGGCTGGCTCAGCGTGGAAGCTGAAGGGCAGTGTCGGGTGATGGAGGGATGAGGACATGTGCACGATGCTGGTTGAAGGCCTAAACTGGATCTACACAGGATTTTGAGACACATTAGTGTTTTACTGAAGTAAAAAATATCAGGTTGGATGGTCTATCAGACGGATCGTTCTTGGACATGACAAATATGCCGCAGTAAATAGATTGCATACAAGAGGAGTGTAGCTGATGTGCTTAGCTAAAACATTTACATAGTGTTCATGTTGTATATGTTTTCATACCTAACCTTGTCCATGGACAACATCCGAAGAACTATTAATGAGTCAAAAAAAGTTTACTAGAGCCTACATTTCTACATTACAACATTCTTCTTTGTGAACTCCACTTCTTTTTTTTTTAAAAAATCATCTCTTTATGCCTGCTACTTGATATCCTTTTTATTGGTTTGTTAGACGTATCAGAGACTGCCAGTTCATAGAAATGATCTGGCAAAAGCAAGTCCTTTGAGGAGCCGGTGAGGGAGTTGGGGTTCTTTAGCCTGGAGAAGAGAGAGGAGAAGAGGAGGCTCTTCATTTTCTACAACTACCTGGAAGGAGGCTGTAGCCAGGTGGGGATCGGCCTCTTCGCCCAGACAACCAGTTGATAGGACAAGAGGACACAGCCTCAGGCTGCACCAGGAGAGTTTCAGGTTGGACATCAGAAGGAATTTCTTCACAGAAAGGATAGTTCAACATTGGAACTGGCTGCCCAGGGAGGTGCTGGAGTCACTGTCCCTGCAGGTGTTTAAGAAAAGACTGGACGTGGCACATGGTGCCCTGTTCTAGTTGTCAAGGTGGTGGTAAGTCAAAAGTTGGACCCGATCTCAAAGGTCTTTTCCAAACTAATTGATTCTGTGACTGTGATTCAGTGTAAAGAGCAGGAATTCCAATGTGTTTGTTACTGCCAAGCAAGCTGAGTCATTTATGTTTATTAATTCTGCTGATTCTGTTATTATCACTCATTTTTCAGCAGAGTATGGAAAAAAAAAATCTAATCTGCTGTACAAAGTAGGTAATATGTAAAAAAAAGACACTGTTTAAAATAAATCTTTCCCATCTTTTTCATCCCTTGGTCTTTTATCAGATGTGTAGGCAAGAAACCAAGAGATAAGCATCAAGTTAATTTATTGCTGTATCATTTTTCCTCCTCTCTTCTCTCCAGACTTTGCACAGCTGATTCATGCCCAATGCTAAGGAGGTATTGTTATTGTCTTATGGGAGAAGCAGAGTGAGAACTGTAGAAGTAATACATTTTGTCTGTAAGGGAAATAAAATCCATAACGATTTAAAGAATCCGACAGAGAAAAAGAACAAGCTGGGATCCTTCTAGGAACCTCATATTCAGCCAGGAGCATTTGTGTCTATTTAAAAATGCAGAAGGAGCATTGACATCTAGTGTTTGTTCCAGTATTTTACTAGAGAGTTTTAATGGTCCACAATTCAATTTGAAGTGAAAGTATCCCCCCCAAATGACTCTTTATAAAGTCTTTTGGAGACCGAAGTCAATATCTATGGGCCTTTGGAGAGGCAGCAATTGATTACCTGTCCAAGTCAATGAGCATTAAAACCCAAAGAGATTCAGAAATGCACTTCACTGTTCCAAAACCTCACCTCTGATACCACTGATGCACAATGACTGGTCTATGCTGAAGTTCAGTATATAAATAAACTAGCTTGTTCTGAGACCTAACTGAAGTTCTGTAACATCCAGAAAACTATAAGTTAACACCTGTAATGCTGGTATGCCTGGATGTATGCCTTGAGTATATTCTTGGTGCAGGATGAACATAAAGTATATCAGATTTTGGAGCCACTTCTTCGTTTGTCTGCTAACACTGTCACCCTTTGTCCCCTCAGCTTGTAGAATAACATCACCTTATCTTCTCAAAGCTCCTTTCAACACGAAGACCTCTTCCAGCAGTACGTAAGAATCTCTTCATCCCATCTAAAATCAAGCTAATTGAGCAATTACTTTGTGATTCTTAGAAAGGCAGGAGCTGTTTAAGAGAGCCAACAGTTTGTGACTGAAAAGGAGTGAGAACTGAGTTTCCAACTGTAGCTGCACATGACAAGTAAACTGTGAGTGACAGAAACTGAGACTCAGTAGGGGAAGTAGTTGATTCAAGCTTTTGGAAAATAAAAACACTTCTTTGGGGAAACTCCTAACTTCATGAGTTTAATATCTAGGTTTTACAACTTACCTGAAACATCATTTATCAACACTAAATTTGGCATTACTGAGCTAACTGACCTGGAAGTGGGTAATTTCTTGGAAATCTGATGTCATGACTTTAATTTCATTCCCTTTTCTGCTGAATCTTATGACTGAGTTCTGATGATAAGAAAGATTTCACTGAAGGGGAGCTCAATAAGACTTTTAATTGTGAACTTTCATTCGGTATCTGTTGTACCTTATGTGAATGTACTCACCATTCCCAACAGGCATTTGTCTGACAGTTTTCCATTAAAATCCCATTGATGGTGGAGTTTCCATGGTCCTGGATTTTAGATTTCCAACCAAGATTTTCCTATCATGTTTCCCACTGTAATTTCATATCTGCAATATGTATGAACTGTGTGGCATGTGCTAATGAAGGTCACACCTATAGAATATCCTGTCTATAAAAGCTTGTGAGCTGCGCTGTTTCCCAAATCACGCTTTCAGAGTCCTGTGTTTCAGAGAGGTGTCAGGCTTTCTGCACAGTACTGGCTCATATTCAATTGCTTCTTGTTTATACTTAGCTCTTAACAATAATAAGCGTATGCCAAAAACTGCTCTTGTTTCTTGGGAGATCTAGCTGAGTTACAGTTGTTTCTATAAGAGGATTAATGATACAATGAAATAGGTATTGTAAAAGCTAACTTCAATATAAAAACATGAAATATTTTTAGTGAGAGAAAAACCCAGGTAATTTTGTAGTGCACCAGCGTGAGTTTGCAAATGTTCTAAAGTGTGTAGCTGAGATCCTGCCCATCTTTTAAGAAAGATAACAAGTACAGTCTGGATTATAGGCTAATCAGCTGGCCTTCAGCCTCCAAAAAGCTGCTGGCCATATCCTGATGGGAACTCTTTCTGGGCACATAAAGTACCAGAAAGTAATTTGAAGAGGCCAGCATGGATTTACCAGGCTCAGATTTGTGCCTTCTAGGGTGGAATCACTGATGTTGTGGATGAAGGGAGAAGAGTTTGTTGTTTGTGGAATGTCATTTATCACAGCCTTCTACGCACTGTTCCATAGCATCCTGATAGCCAAACTGGAGGTACATAGACTAAGAGGTGTTCTACAAGGCAGTTGAAGAGATATGATTTAGAAATGCATGTAGAAATGTGCATGAAATACACATGAAAGTATTAAATGTGACATACTGTCTTTCTCACAAGTGGTTACTAACATTTGCCTTTGCTTTCTGTCTGCTATGTCAGAGAAATGTTGTGAATTTAAGGACAAATAAGGGCTTTGTTTTATTAGAATACTCACTTGATTACTAGTATGAAAATGAGTTAAAGAAGAATGTATGTTGATTTTATTCTTGAAGTATATGATATTCCTATTGGATTTGTTACATTTCTTGCATTCAGAGAGCTGTTTATTCCTTTTCTTTTTAGTTACTTTTTGATGAGGTAATCAACAAATATGTCATAAGTGGACTTACACTATGATTTGAGATATTAAATAGCAGCAGCAATCCAGCTTCAGAAATCCCTTTTTTATGAAGATAAAATCATAGACAAAGAAGACTTTTTCTTTCTTTACTTAAATATATGAATTTTAAAAATGCTGAAAAATGACAGTGAGAGAAAGAAATGCAGTGCTTCAGAAATATATTTTGAGGATTTTTTTTCTTGGATTGTTGTTTCTTATCTTTCCCAGACACTTCATGCATGAACTCTGTTTTATTCCAGAGTGAGTTCTACTTGAAGATGTCAAGAGCTAAGCCAGCCAGCCCTTTCATGCCGATTTCTCCATCTTTTTTAAACCAAGAAACTAAAAAGAAATCCAGATCCATTTTTGCACATGTCCTGATCCAGTGGGTAGTTAACTAATTCAGTTAAATACATATTGAACTTTAAATATGGCTATAAACACACTGATTCATTATGATTATTCATATGCCTAAAAGAGAGATAAACAGGACTAAATATATTGCTTAATCAGGTGTGTCCTCTGTTGCAAAGTTTTAAGCTGCTGTTTCAGTTGGGAGAACTTTGGGAATCGCAGTGTCCCAAAAATACTTGATATCGCTGTACACATACATCTGGGTCTGTCTGCTGGAATTTTACTGATTCAACAACAGCTGAAGACTTTTAATAGGCAAAGGAAGGAGGTCAACCATCTCCAAACTATTTGGTTGTTCATCACTTCTTACAGCTCAATGAAAATTGTATGCCTTATTTTAGTTTCAGCAGTTAGTCTAGCACAAAGAAAATGAATTTTTTTTTTAAGAGTAGAAATAAGTTCAAAAATATTTTTACTTATTTAGTATTTTGATGTGGAACATGGAATGTTCATTATCAAATCAGGCCCTCAGTCTTATAATCTGATGACATTTATTTTCTCTAGACACAGTCAGAATTTTTAACATGAAACTATTTGTTCATGGTGAGGAGATAGCAGGTGGCAGTGAAAATGAAATGAGGTTTACTTTGGGTAATATTTCAAGCACAGAAGAGGAAATTCAATTGAAGAATGAAAACTTTAATTTACTATCTGTCCACCATGGGGCAGGTGTTTTCCTCTGTTCTGTTTTGTTTTGTTTGTTGAGGAAAAGGAATGCTAACTATTTGTCATTACATTTATGGTTTATCAGCCAAACCTTTGTCTTTGGGAAGGACCTAGAGAAAGCAAGGTTAACTGATTTCTACGGGCAAAATAAAAACATAGATATTAGGTATGATGTGTCGTTGAAATTTCCTGGGAATGTGGGTAGCTGATCAGGGAATTCCACATAATAGTCTTTCCTGAAAGTAAATCAAGAAAGTCAATGAAATTGAATTTAGCAGATAATTTTTGACCTCTGGAGATGGAAAAGACTCAAGAAATTGTTGTCTTTTCCAAACAGACATAATTGGTCCTCAACCCAGGAAATAAAAAGATTAACTAAGGAGGAACAACAGAGCCAAATGTGCTTGCTATGTGACAGCTGCATAGCTGAATGCTCCCAGCCAAATCCTCTTCCTTTGCTTTGGACAAAATGTGAGGATTTTGGCTATTTGGGACTTCAGGAAGCTTGAAGAGGCATAGCAGCTCTGACAGAGAGCTGGATTTCTGAAATGGTGAAAGGGTACACACATGGCTCTTAGCTATTCTCTAACTTTTTGGTCTTAGAGGCACTGTTGCTCCTGCAGAGTTGGTAGGTCTAGTGAGAAGCTGAGTAGACAGCTCAATTCATTTTTTTTCCATGAAAGCTTTTTGGGTTGCACAAGCAACAGAAGCAACTATTCTTCCTGCCGTGCTTAGAAAGCTCTGAATCTTCATACACACATCAATCATGAACTGACAGGAAAGAGCCCGAAGGATGAAGGGGAGGATGCTAGTGCATTTAGTCACTTGTATCTTTGCTATTGCCTCCAGGGGAAGAGGAAAAGCTGGAAATACTCATAAGTGATTCTTTAAAAAAAAAAACTGGTTTAACTTCTTTGAGAGAAATGCACACTAAGTATGCCTGTGCACCTCAAGAAACCTCATATTATTTTGTCACTACGCATTCCGGAAGTAAGGAACTCTTATTTATTCTTGTTTCACTGACCTAAGACACACAAACTCTCAGTGATTTGACCAGTGATGCACAAGGAAATTTGTGATAGAGTGAACAGTTAAACCCAGCATCCATATCCCAGACTATCCTGCTTACCTGCAAACAATTGTTTCTTAGTGAATTGATTAAGAGGCAGAGTTCTGTTTAGCAGCCATAAAGCTGCCAGCTTAAACAAGTTAATTACAGAGACAGAGCTCCACCTGCTTTTTTAATGCGAGACATTATAAACTCTAGGAAATAGAATAAATGTGTATTTCTACAATTACATCCACTGATAGTGTTTTGCAAAGAGATCCAGTTCACTTTGTCTTGAGCACGGAATGTATCTGCTTGTCAGAGGACTTGCTCTTCACCACACAGCCTGTTTGCTCCTGTCATAAATGCGTGACACACTAGAACAAGGTGAGAATGAGCTGAATTTCCTCTCTCTGACCTCCTAAAATGGTCTAATATGGGATGAAGGCTAATTAAAATCACTGCTACTTGACTGTAGTCAGTATGTAGCAGCTTCTCTAGTTAATGTTAAAACCATCTGATTAAAAAAGAACAAACAACATTGGAGATTGGAAAATTAGTAATCCACATGTGGTGGGGGTATATTTTACTTCTGGGAGAAGAAAGTGAAAAACCAAAGGACAATAAGAAAGAATCTGTGAATTGCAAGCCTGTGACAGCGGTTGGAAAATCTCTCTGTATCTCCCAGCTGAACTGTGGGATCCCAGTACTCTGAGCACTGGGATCTTGCTTGAAGAAGCACACAAACATCCCAGTTCTTATTAAAATCAAGTGTCCGGGAGGGGAAGATGGCACCTTATAACAAAATCCCGAAGCTGGAGAAAGATGAGGAAAGAAGAGCTAATGCAAACCAAAAACCAAACTGATGGCTGTTTGCTACAGGGAGAGAACTTCCCATTCAAATCACTGCAGACAACTTTACCTCAGCTCTGAGCTGTTGATAGTTAAGTAGAACAAACTGCCTTCAGTAAAAGATTAAATATCAGATTACATCTTGATATGAAAATAATTGCAGTGTTATCAGGATCACTGTGTACATTAACTCATGCTGCTGGCCAATGTTTGCACAGTAGTCAGGCTTCTCCCTCACCGGCTTCACAGATTTAAACCTCTCTTATTCTTAGCTTTCCTCACAATTCCTACTGAAATATATAACATATCATTCTGGAAAGCATTTTGAAATACAAAATTAAGCCTAAATTATGCAAATCAATTAAACTTAAAGACCCCTGTCATTTTGCAAAGCTAGTAATTAAGGTTTTTCTTCTTTTTTTCTCCTCCAGGCTTTGAAAATCTGTGCAAAAGTTTCAGTCAGTGGGGACCCAAGGGCTTTCATGCAAACAGAAATTCTTAGGAAGGAACACTTAATGGAGTTTCCTTCTCCATCCTCTTTTCCCATTCCAGAAGAGACAGACCCATTCAGAACTGCATTCATCAGCTCTGGAATGAAACTAGTGATGGTAGCTAACTGTTCTAGAGCTGTAAGAGGAATGGTACTGTTCTCCTTTCTGCAGGATGTGGCTATGTTTCACTCACCTGAGAGATCGAGACCCTGGGAGTTTCATGAAAGCCAAAAATATTTTGCTATGATGACAACTTCTGAAAGAAGAAAAAGTTAATTGTTCTCACAAGTATGTCAAAAACAGTTTGCATGTCTCCAAGAAGAGTTAAGGAGTGATTTCTATTTTATGTATGCTTGTTTGCTCATGCTCTTTCTCTGAGGAAATCAATGCAGACTTTTAACAAGGTGAAATTTGAAGTACAAATCACAAAATGATTTTCTGTAGTACTTCAGAAAAGAAAAAAAAGAAACTCTAACATGTGTGGAGAAATGACAAGTCACAGTTGTCTAAAGCCTTAGGAGTTTGAGGGCTAAGTCTAGTTCACATGGGAAAAATTGTCACAAACATATGATTAGAGAACTACAAATTATTTAAGGTGGCAAGAAAGTCAGCACCATTATCGTCATGAGAAGTAAATGGCTCCATATCCAGTTTGGGATGTAGCCAAGGTGCAAATTCTTCTAAACAGAATCAAGAATTTAACAAAGTTACTGACTCAGGATGGGGCCTAACTTACAGGTTTGGTAGCTTTATTTCATCTCTGTTTCCATGATTTGTTGCTTATTCAAAAATCTGTCTATATTCACATTATGTCCTTTTCACTGTGAAGTCTGAGTGTTTCATAAGAGTGTGTCAGTCTCAGTTTATTCTTCTTAATGTCCAATCACATCTGCTGAATTCTCTCATATTTGTTTCTTCTGTTCCTTGACAGTCCAGTAGATATTTTTTTCTCCCTCTCTTTGTCAGCTCCTATGTTTGGGATTATTCTGATCTTACAGTGCCTCAGTCCGAGACTCTTTACAAGCATGCATTGGGGTTTTTATTCATAATGTGTTCTTAATCTCTCTGGTCCCTCCTTCATGAAGCAAGACCTGGGTGTTGACACCTTCACTGTAAATTAAATCTATTAAAGCTGGGTATTGATGCTCTGTCAAATGAGCAATTGTTTCCTGGAAAGCAACTTATCCTGGACTACTGCATTTGAAGGTTTTGGGAGGGCCATGGGTTTCTGTAATACTTTTTATCATAAATCACCCTTTTTTTTTTTCTCATTCTTTTTTTTTACCTCTGGTCACTAGGTATTTATTTAAATGGAAATTAAATCAGATTCTGTCTCCTCTCTGTTGGCTTCCTCACAAAAGCAACTCTGTCAAAATTCATTTGGCAACCCAAACTCTCCCCTATGTGGTCATCATCAGAACTACTCAAATTTGCTTTAAGCCTGCAAAATGAAAACGTGGAATATATTACTCTTTTTAAAAAACCCCCAATCATTATCTTGCAGCTGGTTTCTAGTCTTAAACCCCGCCTAACTCACATACATAGAAAACATGTTGTTCCACTGGAAACTCACGTACTTAGTGCACCATGTGTGCTGTATAGGTAACCAGATTTAAATGGAAAACATCAATTACTTGATCAGTCCACAGAAGACTTTAATAAATCCAGGTCATCTGGGTTCAACTCTGACTTGGCAATAAATTTCATTTTGTGGCCTTGGATGACTCTCTTGCATTGTCAACTTCTACTCCTCTGCAAGAGACAGTTTTGTTGCCAAAGGTTTGCTACCTTCCCAGGGCATTGTAAATAAAAAGCATCACTGAAAATGAGACTTTGAGGTATTTCTGTGAGCAGTGAAGATCTAATTAGGCAGATAGGTGAAGTTATTCATAATTTGTAGATACAATCAATGGCACACGGATACTTCTAGAAATCTCAGTGCCTGTAATCTAACATAGCTCATAAAAAAAAGATTAAAGTCCCACAGTGAATCATGGAGAGCCTGTGCTTCTTTATTCTGCTTATTTCTAAGAGTCATCCTCCTTATCACTGTTTGATTTAAAAGAAAAATTGGCACACATGGTGGTTGGTTCAGATAAAGTTATGCTAATCACTGACTGGTTTCAGTTTGTAAAAGCTGTTAGAAATTTCATCCCTGGTATGTGGCTTTGGAAATGAAGATGATTTAATTGCAGGTGGGACACAGAAACTCTAATGAAAGAAAACCACATTCTTAGGGAACAAAGGACAAATTACAAAGGGTTTTTTTGCTTTTATCCAGTGGAAGACAAGGTCATAGTTAGGAGCAAGATGGCTCTCAGAGATAGATGTCTGCAGTAATAAATTGGGGGCTTATCAGAGTGCCAAGCTGCAGCACTGGGGATTTTTGAAGTGAATGTATGGTTGAGATGCTTGTCCAAACGCTGAGTGAGAAAGCAAGCTCTTGATGAATACCACCAATACAATTTTAAGTGAAATAAATCTAGTTCTGGTTAGAAACTAGAACTTAAAGTTTTGCCTATGAAAACTGCTCTCCTGTTCTTTTCGTGAGGACTAGGACAGGAGCATTTAAAAATAGTGGAGCAAGATGAGGGGTAAAAGGGCAAAACATCCCTTGAGTATGGAACTTCTAATACGTCTTGGGTTTCTGTCCTTTTAAGATGGGGATGGTTTCTCACACTCTTTAAAGCACGCTGTCAACAGAAATGAAACACTGCTACTTTTATGATTAAAGCAAGAAAGATCCTTAAAGAAACAGGCTAAAGTGACAATCTTAGTCTCCTATTTAAAAATTGTGTGCGAATGCTACTGTGCCTGTACATATGCATATGAATATTATCATTCTTGGGCTGATTTGCAGTTTATTGCATGGAAAAAGCTAACACACAAACGTTATTGACATTTACTAAACTTTCTTCACAGAGATAAGGAAGTTCTTATTTCACCCTTGACTGAGAGAAGCTCTTCACTCAATCAGCCTCACTGATTTTATGCTGAAATTCCACAGGCCAGTTGTATCCTCAGCAGACATCAGCCTGACCTGCTCCATTGCATGCCCAAAGCACTATCAAACTGATGGCTGTTACCGAGTTTCTGAAAAATTCGAAAATATGCTCCTGGAGATTATTGTGATTTATGTGGGCTGTGCTTTCTAATTCCTGTTTAATCCTAGATGAGAAGTTGCTCTTTCCAAGGTATATCCCTTACATCACATTGTGCCTGGGAGCCATCTGCTGTTGATGGTGGGGATGCCCAGTTGACACCTTTACATTTCCACTTTAAAAAGACAGCATTAGCCAGCGATTTCACCTGAGTTTTCTTTCCTGTTTGTCACGTCAGCTGTGGCCTTCACCATTTCACCTCCACATGCCTTTCTGTTCAGCTACTTTTAAATGAGCATAAAATATTGGCCTTGCTTGTAAAACACATTCAATGCTACAGAGGAAAAATATTTTGTTGCTAAGTGCTTATTTTGCAATTGGTTGCTTTTTGTTTAATATTTTTGTCTCTAATAGGTGAACATGATTTCTGATATTATTTTTGTATCTTCCTTTTGATTGTGGAGAACCTCTTTCACTCAATAAATTATTTCCTGCTCTTCAAGAAGGTATTAGTGTACCAGAGACTAAATGCACATTTGGGCGCCCATGCATCTGAAAAAAGACTGTGAGTTCTTACTGCACCAGACTTGAAGCAATGAGCTTCAAACCTCTTCCACAAAACAAACCAGCTTCAAGGAAGAGAGGGAGGAAGGGCGATACCTTATTTTAAGGTGACATTCTTTATGTGTGCACCTGTAAATACATCTGCACATGGAACTGCTCAGAAGCCATTTCTGTAACTGTACAAGCTTTGCTTACCTTGTAGCCAGGAAGATCAACACGTGAACTTTAATTTATGATAGTCTTTGAGTTAGCATCACTACTGAGGTCTTAATTTTAAGGTAATTTAGAACATTTTTCTAAAATGTTGTGATTTCTGGTTGCATTTACACAGCCTTTACAAAACTACGTTGCAGGAAAAAAAAGACAAAGCCTTTACAAAAGGACAGGCTGCTAAATCAGTCACTTCAACAATTAGGAGATTATAAAATTTAACTTTTTCAAAGGTGTATGACTTACCCAGTGCCAGATGAATTTTCTTGGTGGGAAACAAAAAGCCCATTCTGCAGTAATTCAAAACTGTGAATTTTAAAGTTTTATTCCAAATCAAGGGGTAAGAATGGAACTTTTTCTGAAAGCTTATGAGAAATTACCAACATATTTTAACCTGTGGTTTAGAATCATTCTTGGCTGAAATAATTAAAGTGTAAACTGTGATCCACATAGGAAGTTCAGACCGTAGTTCAGACTGTAGTCAAAGTAAAAAATTAATGTTCAAACCCTGGAAATTTCTTTCCCAGGAAATTATTAAATTTTGAAATTCCATCTTCTCTCTCGCTGATATTAAACGTCTCTACTATACAGTTCAGATTAAAAGCAAATTATAAAATATTTTGTTTCAGAAATATTTGGATGATGTTACTGAAGCCTTAATTTTGATAACCTTCAAGTTGTCCCTTTCCATTTTACCATTGAGAATGTTGTGTATTTTTATTTCTCTTGACACTAAACCATCCCCCCAAAAGGAAGATATGTTAGCTTTCTTATGCTCACAGACATAGCTGATATCCCTTTAGAAGCTCTTATTGTTGTCCTTCATGTCTCTCATCAGATTAAATTCTAGTTGTGCTTTGGCTTTCCTGATCTCATCCATCCCTGCATGCTCTGACAGAGCCATGACATTCCTGTCAGGGCATCTGACTCTGCTTCCACCTTCTGTACCTTTCCCTTTCATGTTTCAGTCTAGTCAGGAGCTGCTTGCTCATCCGTGGAGGTCTCCAGCCACCTGTGCTCCATTTGCTGCTTGTCAGGATGGACCATTCTTGAGCTTGGAGGAGCTGATCCTTGAAGACCATCCGGCACTCCTGGACCTCTCTTCTCTCTAGGACAGTCTCCACGGTATTCCTCCCAGCAGGACTCTGAATCGGCCGAAGTCTGCTCTCCTGAGGAGAACCAGCATATAGTTAGATTTTTGCTATTAAGACTGTTTTTAAATGTAAAATCTTGTCTGGAATGTATTTTTTATAGTCAATCAAACAATACATTTCTCTAGTCAAAAAATGTTGATTTGTCCATTATGTTGGGGAAATATTTTTGTTTTGCATATCATTATAATTACAAAGATAAATTTGGCAAGGTAAATTGCAGGTGTTAGATTATATGGTTCGGGCGAAACAACCCAGTAGTTTCCATCAAATATGGACTGAGAAATATTTCTATTTATCTAGAAACTCTTTTCAACTTATAAAAATTTCAGATAAATTTTATTGCCTGTATCTGTAAGCTACATCTTTTTCTTCACATAAATATATTTCTTTGGCTTCTGATGGAATGGAATTCAATTTCAGGTGGATGGAATTTGAACAGATTTGGATGGAATTCCAAAGCAACTGTCAGGTTAGATGATTCTGTAACAAATATCTGAGCCAATTTTTTATTTATTTCAACCTCTCCAAACTTGGAAGCCTGGGAAACAAGGTTCAGAAAGGTTTTATATCAAAAATCTTTTATCATTATGGCTGCCATCTTTCCTGGTGCCTCTTGTCATTTGCAGAGAGATTATGCCTGATGTGGAATCTCCTGCAGAAGTCAAACAAAAAGTAAGGCTGCAATGTATGTGAGGAAAGGTAAGAAAATTCAAAAAATCAAAGGTAAGGTGAGACAGGCATGGGGCCAGGCAAGAAAGAGAATGGGAATACCACTACACCTGTGTACTAAGGTGGTCAAACGTAACTAAGCAAACTAATTGGAATATACTAACAGTGAGCTATTTATTTTCTTAGAAATGCTGCAGTTAATTTACGCTTTTGCCTCTTTAGACTGATGAAGTGATAGTCACATTTCTGGTTCTTATGCTGGAGATTGGGAATAGAAAAAATATATCAGAAATGACGACAGGAAGAAGGGAAGTGGAGATAAAAGACTCATTATGAAGGTTAAACTTTGAGGAAAAGCAGAGTCAGTAATTCTGGAGACATTAAAATATATATATATTTATATTTGAGGCATTTCTTTTTATACAGTTTTTGTTACATTGTTGTGTCACCGCCTTTTTTATTTTTAATTAGCATATTTAACATGATAAATACAACTTGGAGGTATTTATAAGAACTCTTCTGTCATGAGGTTTTATTTCTTCTTGAAAAATTGTATGAGGTCTTGGACTCAGAAGAGGAGATAGTGTTCAGTGGTGGAATTATCCAAACTGTCTTTATTGGAGAGCCAGCGAAAACAGTGACTTACTGTTACTTCATCAGGCCACCACACGGGATGAATTACTGGTTTTATGGCATATAACAGTCTTAGCCAGGGATGCTAATGCCTATGGAGATCTCTGGATCCTGCACTTTGACTACAATAACTCCATGTAGCACTATGGTCTTGGGGCAGAGTGGCTGGAAAGCTGTCCGGCAGGAAAGGATCTGGGAGTGTTGGTTGACAGTGACTGAACATGAGCCAGCAGCACGTGCCCAGGTGGCCAAGAAGGCCAATGGCATCCTGGTCTGTATCAACAACAGCATGGCCAGCAGGACCAGGGCAGCAATTATCCCCCTGTACTCAGCATCGGTGAGGCCACACCTCAAGTTCTCTGTCCAGGTTGGGGTCCTTCACTTTAAAAAGGACATAGGAGGTAGTGGAGCATGCCCAGTGAAGGACAACAAAACTTGTGAAAGGTCTCAAGAACATGTCCTGTGAGGAAGAGCTGAGGGAGCTGGGTTTGCTCATGAGAAGAGGAGGCTCGGAGGAGACCTCCTCACTCTCTACAACTCCCTGGAATGAGCGTGTAGTGAGGTGGGGGCCAGCCTCTTCTCTTATACCTTCAGTGAGAGGACCAGAGGAAATGGCCTTAAAGTGAGGCAGGGGAGATTCAGATCAGATATTAGGAAAATTTTTTTCACAAGTTGCACAGGGAAGTGGTGGTGTCACTTTCCCCAGAGGTGCTTAAGAGGCCCCTGGATCTGGCAGCAGATGATGTGGTTTTAGAGATTTGGGAGTTACAGTGGTAGTGCTGGGTTGATGGTTGGACTGGATGATCTTAAAGGTCTCTTCCAACCTTGATGATTCTATGGTCTATGATGCTGCCAGGGTGGGGCATCCACAACATCCTGGGCAACATATTCCAGTGTCTCACCACCCTCAATCACCTCTCTCACCCTTATGTGAGACATTATCCTTACTCAGCTATGTCTATGACTATAGGTCAAATACTGACATCGCAAACCAACACAATAACTCAACATGTCCTATTCCTTGATAATCTCTGGATGATAATGTAATAATTTTGGTTTCCAAGAGATGTCTTACTTTATTTATTCCTTTCCATTTTGCGATGTATACTTAGCCAAAGTCAATATCTATGATCAGGAGATGATTGGATATTTGACATCCCTTTGTCTACAGAATTGTCTTTCTACTACTTAATATATTCAGTGGCACATTTCATATAGGGCATTATTTCTTCCACAGATACAGTGGTTTATGCATGTGTCTGGGAATTGTGTTTCCCTTTGATTTATTAACTAAGCTCAAAGGCTTTGTCCTATTATCGCTATCTTTATTCACACAAGCCTTGGCACGTTTCAACAATTCCAGCTACAGCTCATTTAGGGCTGTTTTCTTTCGAGCCTTGTTTGTTTCACCTAATTACTTTTGCAATAACTATTTTTAGGTTTTCGACATTCATTTGTACTGGGGTGGTTTATTCTTTATGTGCTTTTATATCCTGGGTTGGTCTCCTAAGTGT
Organism: Lycocorax pyrrhopterus obiensis; assembly: GCA_014706295.1. Taxonomy (NCBI): domain Eukaryota; kingdom Metazoa; phylum Chordata; class Aves; order Passeriformes; family Paradisaeidae; genus Lycocorax; species Lycocorax pyrrhopterus. Next base: position 29,476,816 of record JACSVZ010000004.1, on the reverse strand, counting down.
ATCTCCTCAGCTGTGTGCATTTAGTTTGTTCTTGAGTAATTACAGGAGACCTTCCTGAGAGGAATGAAAATATAAACATATGGGTGGCATGTGAGTGGCATCTGAATGATGTGAGTGAATAGAATATACCTGTAAGAGTGGTAAGCCCAGGTGAACATCTATATGTGGCTATCCCTTTCAGATCTTGCTGCTATAATTCTTGCTCCTGCATCATATCAAGAGATTGGATTGGAGGATGCCTTGAGTTTTATTGTAAGCCTACTTTTTGTCACTGTCAATAATTTGCCAAAATTTAAGAGAAACACATTTTTTGATTCCTATTTCAAAAAGCTGGTTTCACAGCTTGCTTTCCTAATGGGCATATAAAATGAATTCTTCTATTGGCTTTTAGATCCATCACTGTTGATTTTCAGTTCTCTGAACTCCCCGCTTGTGTCTCTAGTTAAGAGAATAAAGCAACTAGGGAACCAATTAATGATATTCACAGCCAGCCAAAGCCCAGAACTGTTTTCTCACAGCTCCCTTGAAGTGCCAGTGATGGCACCACACTTAGACTGTGTAGGTTTCGTTTGTTAATGTCAATAAAGCCCTCCAAGAATCCTGTGCAATGAATGACAGATATGATATCTGAAGGCAGATATAAAACATTTTGTGCCTTAGCAACATGACATGGGATCTGGATTCTGAGCCCAGCTTACTCCAGTAAAGTTCAGGGTTTTCATAGTCAGGCATAGATTCAGGCTTGTCTTTCTCATCAGGAGAATACCAGGGAAGTACCATTTACTATGTGTGGGCCTTGTTTCTCCTGCAAACCCACAGTCACTTCAAACTTTGCTGGCTGTGGAAAAGTTAGGTAATCAAAACATTAATGAACCCTTAGACAGTGCTTCTGTCTGTTTGTATATTTTTTACATAGTCACAGAGAGCAGCAACATGCTGTCTTGAGAGCATAATATTCCAGATAGGCAAGCACACAGCTCTTGTCAGCTCAATTGTTGGTTTGAACCTGCATCCCACTAAACGCTATTCATATATTGACTGTACTTTTTAGAGGAGTATTTCTTTTGTATTTGCCATAGCTTCCACTATCTCTTAGACATTTTTCAAATCTGAAAGATGTTCCCCTAAAGAACAACCAGTATAAAGGATGAAATTGTCAATAAGTAGAGCCTGGTGGCTGCCAATATCCCTGAGTGTTCAAGAGGCAGAATGACTTTGGTGCTGCAATGGACAGATGCAGAGAGCAGCAAACCCCCAGTGTGGAAATAGCATTATTTGTCTGTCTGCTTGTCAGCTTTCTGGTAAATAGAAATCGAGTGCTTTTAACACCTGAATGTACGTGTGAAGTTGGTAATGTTTGCAACTAATAAAAATTACTCTCAACGATTTTCTAGTGGTAGCTTAGATTGACAGTTATGGCCAGAGGCCTCTTACACAATATGACAGGAAAAGAGAAAGCTTGAATAGTCAGAGAAAGAAGCTGCTAGAAAAGGATTTCTACAGGCAGTTAAGCTAATGAGCATGAGGATTTTCATATAAACTGTCAGCTTATTCTGGTGCTAGTACTTGGAGCTCATGACTCTGATTCCTGCAATTCTGCTCCTGGCTTTCATATGTGTGGTTGTATTTTTTTAATGTTGGGCAGCATTTTTGGTTTTGTTTGATTTTTTTTTTTTGGCTTGGCTGACTTCTTTGCAAATTACAGTAGTATTCGCTTACCTTACAGAGTTACTGTAAACCTTAATTAAGCTCCCCCTGAGCAGCTTGGAGAGGGCTGGACAAAAGCTGCTGTCGAGGTAACAGCAATTTTCTGGGACCAAGCAGTGTTGAGCAGCATGGGGTCTTTAATGTCCCAGCTCTTACCTGCTGCTGTGTCAGACAAAAGGATGAGATATTACTTTGGTAGATTAAGAGGTAGCTAGAAAAACTAGACACATTTTCAGACTTTTTTGTTTATAAATAGGAACTTGACAAAATTGATTTGTTGAGTTGAAAATATGCATGCATTTGGCTACAGCTGGAACATTCAAGCTTCATTAAAAGAATAATTAAAGAGAAAGAGTCCATTCAAAAACTAATGAGAGCATTTCCCTTTGTCTTTTCCAGAAGTGAACAATTTTCCTTTGTAAATGCCAACCTGTTTTGTTTCAACAAACTAAAAAGCCTGCCTTCACTTTTCAGTTTGAACTAACATTTTTCATTTTAACATTAACATTGTATGCCACAAACATAAGTCAAAACTATCAGTTGTATGTCTACAAGGACTTTAAATGAATATCATACCCTTGTGAACTCTGAGTGTGAGAGAGGCTTCACTACAAGATTTATACATCCTTCCCAGCAGGTGGAAATAAAACTGACCTCACAAGGGGCTGTTTTAGTACCCTAAATGAACTTGAGATTAGCAGCAGTTGAGGGAAGCTAAAGCAGTGGTTACATGACCATGTTAATCTTCAGCAGATCCAAAACAAGCGGACTCATCTTCTTCCCCACCCCCACTGCCAGTGCTGGGTGTCATTGTCACCTTTTGTCTTGTGCCTCAGTTAGCAACGTTCAGCCTCGTGGTGAGCAGAGCAGGGAAGAGCTTCATTGACCTTTGTTTTTCATTTGCAGGTTTGGATTTCACTTGAATCCACCGCTTTGTGTGATTTTCTACCTGGCTAGATGAAGGGAGGAGGTTGAATCAGTTGGCAACACTCACATTCTCCTTTTCAGCAAATGCCTGAAGCAGTGATGGCCTAAAAGGTCAGCATAACCATCAAGAAAAATACTTCCAAATTGAGTTTTACATCAAAGACATTCAGGAACAAAGAATGGGATGTCATGGGGCGCAGTAGATTTGGGATATATTTTGGGTGTGGTAATTCATAAATGACATGCTATGCCCTGCAAGCTCTGCAAGTTAATTCAGGATTGCTAACATGGTTTTCTGTATAGAAGACACTCTTCCCTAATGCTTAGCATTGGCCATGGCATATAACTCTGGAGTGAGCCCAAAGGAGGGCCAAAAAGATGATGAGAGGAATAGTACTTTACTCAGAGGGTGGTGAAGCACTGGAACAGGTTGCTCAGAGGGGCTGTGGATACTCCATCCCTGGAAGTGTTCAAGGCCAGGCTGGGTGGGGCTCTGAGCTACCTGGTCTGGTGGGAGGTGTCATGGCATGGGGTTGGGCAAGATGAGCTTTGGGTCCCTTCCAATCCAAAAAATTCTATGATTCTATGATAACAGTGGAAAAAAGACATGGATGCTGAGGATCTCCAACATATATATAAAATGTACATTAAAAATAAGATTATTAAATTATTATTGATTTATGCATATGTAATAGCTTTATAAGGTTACACATTTCAACAGTTAACTTTATTTTGAAAATAAATAAATAAATGAATTTTATTTATTTGTTGTGGACTCCTCATCCTTCAAGGTATTCAAGGCCAGGCTGGATGGGGATTTGAGTAACCATGAGGATCTGAATAAATCCATGGTAGGGTGTTTGGAACAAAATGATCTTTAAGGTCCCTTCCAAACCTAACCATTCTAGGATTCAATGATTCTATTTTCAAGTGGGCTGGAGAAACAAAAATGGTACATTTTAGCATTCAGTTTTAAACCAAAATTAAATATTTCAGAAATAAGCAACACTATGGCAGTCCTCCTAGCTCAAATGCCAAAGTATATGATGTTGAGGAAAACAACCAAAATGATAAGATTCTAAGCAATCATCCAAGGGTTTTTTCCTAAGTTATGCTATGTCCAGGGCAGACCAGCCCTGGTCTTCTCACAGTCTTGCAAAGTCACATTGTTTCTGGAGGAAATAATAAAACCTCTACCTTGCTTTTCAGAAAACTGTAATTGTGAGGATTTAGTGTTATTTAGGATCAGTAGCAAAGCAACCGAACAAAGTAATTGAATGCTTTGCTTGAAAACAGAGATTTAAATTCCTATGTCCTTTATCTTGAGCCTTGTAAAGCTTATTGAATCACTGAGATTCAAACTCTGGGTTTTTTGTTTTGCTAGCTGCAGGTCTTTTGATTCTGCTGTGACAGGACAGTTTGTCCTAAAGTGAGAGGCAGATGTAGAAAGAGGAAAGACTAAATGGAAGCAATATGTCATTAAGTGAATTATTCCATAAAATTTAATGGAGATGTCAGAAAAGACAGAAAATATGGAGAAAATTAGAGTCATTGTCTAGCTAGATAATCAAAGTATCTCGTACTAAAGTAAAACACATACTTTCCTGAAGAAGTGAAATTGGCTTCCAAATACTGAGAGCACCAAACACTCCTCTAATCAATTTAGAGGCCAACAAATAAGAATAATTATATTATGAAAATCCAGTTCAAGCTGTATAAATTGAATTTTTAGAAATGTTTGTAGTTTAAAACTAGATTTTGAAAGGACCTCAAGCTTAAGTAAGCCTTCAGTTCGTGCCCCTTTTAGTAGGAGAACAGCATTTTGAAGAAGGCACACATCAGGTATCCTTAATAGCTGCGAGGTGCTCTTTATGCGTGGTCTGTCCTCCATGGTAAGGGGTTATACAAAGAACCTCTTCCCAAAGAGTTGCTGGAAGGCATTGATTCTTAGAGATGTGATTATGCCTTGTACAGCAAATTGTTCTTATTGGTTTTCCTGCTTGCACTGGGGGTGAAACAGGCAGTGTTTAGCATCATTTGGAGGATGCAGAATATTTTCTTCTCTCACTTCATATAGGCAGATGCCCTACGTGTGGAGCAAACCAAGCTCTCCTTCTATCTACTTATCACTCCCCCACTTACCGACCTAGCTCCTGACATGGTGTTAGTCACACCATCCTACAGCTTTTCCAAATACCGGGCAGCAATTCTGATCACCTTCATGTATCCACAGTGTGCTAAAGACAAAAAACCCAAAGGATGAAACTGTTCAACATTGATGTCTGGATGCCCTCCTCATCCCTTCTTACTGTCTGAGCAGCAATGTAAGAATACAGCACACTGTAGCACCAGCAACTCAAGTAATTCTTTTTATAAGACTTGAGCACATGAATAAGATTACATTCCTCATGTAAAAATACAGAAGTCAGTGAAGCCATCACAGAAAACAGGTTTATTGAGATGCATCAGTTTTGCAAGACTAGGTCAAAGAGAAAAGATATGGATAAACACAGATATTCTCAGCAGGAAGGGGCTAGAAACCCCAGAGCAATATAAATTAAAATAACTTCTGCTTTAGCAATCAGCTAGCCAGGTGTCACTACACAGAATGGAGAACTCCCATAAAGAAATTATATGGAAGAGAAAGAAATTCTGAAATAAAACTGCTGCAGAGTCTTTACAAAGAAAGGGCTTTCTGACAGCTCTGTGCTCTCTGGCTTCATTATGGAATATATAATTGGTGTGATACGAATAATTTATTTGTTTGCATCTTAGATTTAATGAGTGGCACTGGGTTAATAAAGACAGGAAAAGCAAGCCACCAACCCCCAAGCTGCTGCAAATGATGTCTCCTGTACAGCTCCTGGTGGATCTGCAACTTGTCAGGAGCAGTGGGGAAAGAGGATTCTATTAGTGAACACAAAGTCAATATTGCTCTCTTTTCATCCAATTATAGTCAGTAAAATCATCAGGGTTATGTATGTTTGAAGACACAGCTGGTGCTTTGACTTCTTCAAGGAGAAAATTTTTCTTGACTTGCACTTCTATTCTTGTCAGGTCATCTGAATTATTCTGCACTGGCAGTGATATGAATGGAACAGGACTCAGAGTCTGTGAGTGACGTTTTTGGAATATTCGTCCTGTATTAATGTCTGAACAGCTTCATGCTTGCGAGCAGCCTTGTTCCAGCTTGCTCCAGTAGTACAGGTCAAAAAACATAAATTGTCCTCTTTGCTAGTGTAGTACATTTTGTCTGAGGTTCTCAAACAGCTCTGCAAATCTTAAGAAGTTTCACAAACCTTCCTAATTCCCAAGAAAGCTGTGAGGAAAAAATAGAAGTCAACATACTCAGAGGTATCTACTAGTTTTGATTACAGTGTTTTAGGGTTTTTTTTTGAGGGTTTTTTGTTTGTTTGTTTGTTTTTTGAGGAATTTTTTTTTCTATACCAAATAGAGCTGAGGCTTGGTTACTCTTCTGTGCCACAGGATCATCAGGGGGCCTCAGCATGTGCCCAATTCCGCATGCTCCGGTCCTGTGTGCAGAGCCTGCGCTGCACACAGACTGGTTGTCCTGTCATGCCGAGTACTTAATCATCTCAATGGGATTTAAGAGCAGCTCAGGCTGCTACACAAACAGATGAACAAGTAGTTTGTTACCACTTCAAGGTGGTACCCTGGAGTGCTCTTGCATTTGTGTTTGAGATTCCTTGAAGGAAAAGGTTGAGAGCTTATTAAGCCAACAGAGCAAGCTGGAAACACATAGGATTAACCTGATGGTAATGCATGAAGTAATACAGAGCCCTGCAAGATTTGTTCTAATCAAATTCCTGGAAAATCAACCGTGATCTGAAGCCCACAGCATGGGGACTTCTGGGAACAGTTTGGTATGGGTTACTATGATGTCCTCCTAAATGGAAAAAGTTTCCTGGACTGCAGCAATATCTGTGCTTGGTTCAGCAGAGCTATTCATTCCTCCAGTCTGCTTGGCTTCTGTTCTGACTCCCCATTCCTAACCCCCAACTGAAAAATTACTTATTGGCCAGCTACGCTTGTGAATAGAAATTTCTTTTCATGATGTAATTTCATTCTTACACCCCCATGACTGACTTTTGAATCTCTTCTATGGGTAATTAGCATTATCCTCTATCATCCAAATACTGATAGTTTTCATTGATCCACCACCTTTGGGCAGAGTGATAATCGTTTTATGGTCCTGGTTGCCATGCCAGTCTTAAAAAAAAAAAAAAAATCCCTTGGTCTGTTTTATTCAAGGACATGTTCTCATTGCAGGACTAATTTGAACAGGCTGAGATAAGAATTACACTTTGTTTAAGGAGTCAGTGAGAAATTGCCATTTGCAGCTCATGCTTTCCTGATATCTGAATCTCATTGTGTCTGTGGATATCATGCTCTGATACTCGCAGGTCCTGCTAAGTAGCAGAGTCTGACTATGTGTGCTTGAATCACTGTTGAGATGTGGTTACATATCAGTCTAGACTTAGTTTGGCTGGGGTTTCTTCATTATTTATTTACTTATTCATCTGCTCCTTTTCCTCATCCATAAATGGTCATCATATTCTGTTATTACTGGTTAATATAAAATGTGAAAAGATATTTGAATTTCTTGATGGGAGAAATACAATTGCGATATGTAGTTTCACTTTCAATAAATGATGCCGAACCCCTGGTATTAAGAAGAAGTTTACTGGAAAATGACTAATGGCTGCAAAACAGTCCTTCTTTAGGCAATATTGTCATAGATGGAATAAATTGACACCTCCATAGAGTCACAGTGTCCACTGTGGCCATTTGCAAGGAGCTTACTGAAGATTTCTTTTTCTTCAGACTGTGCCAGTACTACCAGAACTGTTTGTGTTCGCTCGCCATCTAAGTAAGTTTATGAAGTTTGGGTAAAAAGACAAGCAGTCATTTTTGCTGTGCTACGGCCACACAGTCTGTTTGACTTGTCCAAGACTCTGTTGCCTAGGGTAGAGCACTGAATCAATTGTGTATTTTGTTGATACAGAGAATTCATAAGATTTCTATGAGTTTATGCTAACTGTGTTGTCGCTCTTTCTTTGCCCATTTGATACATACTGGGTTACTTGTAGAAGAATGTGTCTTATCTCAGGTGGCAGCTAGTAGCAATTAGCTGTCCCTTGGCTGAGATCACTGCCCTCAGAAATGGAGCAGTGCATTTCAGTGAGCAGGGGAAATTGAGTTTTTTGACAGCCAGTTTTGACTGTGATAACCACAGACCAGACCAAGATGCCCCAGTGCAATTACAAGGTAATTTGCTTCAGGCCTTATAGCTTGCTGAGTTTTTCAAATGTCAAAGAAAAGTGAGAAGAAAAAATGGTGTGTTAGTCCTAAAAGCATTAACTTATTGGGATTGTTAGTGTTGCTACTGCTGTGTGCTGTTACTTACGTAGACAAAGGTGCACATTTGTGACTTACGCCACGCCGTGTGGTCTCATCACAATCAATCTGCATCTCTTACAGCATTCACTCAGGAATTTCTGCATCACTGTGGAAAATGAAGTCACCTCTTTCTTGATAAATGTACTCTGAAGACTTGTTAGGGGATACCGCTGGTGCAATGCCAAGAGTAAGTGCTTCTCCATGTAACAGATCTGTGGGACTCCTTACCAATGGATATTGCAGGTACAAGGAACTTAGATGGGCTCAATGAGAGATGGGAGAGGATATGAGCTTGGCAGAGATATTCATTGGTGTTGCTACATAAACAAAATACAAAATGCACAAGAAATCCATTCATAACTATTAGAGTAGAAAATATTATACTTGCTTATCCTGTTCTTGCTTTTCCTACGTTTCCACTAGTGACCACTGTTGAAGACAGAAGTCTGGGCTAAGTGTGCTCTGAATCCAGGATATAGCCTTATGTTCCTTCTAGGTCCAGCCTGCCTTGTCCTGTCCTGTTCAATACGTACCCAATCTTGCTCCAGCCTACACTTTAGAATTCTTCAATTTTTCCAGCACAGGAATTTTGCTAAGCTCTTCCTGTAACTTGAATGTCAGTTGGAGCTCTCCATATCAATATTATCTTGCACTTTTTTTAATGATAGGACCTTTCTTTTACTTTTTACTCCTGTTTCAACCATTCTTATCCACATGCTACTGTTTTGTGCTTTATCCATCCATGTAGTGTCTACTCTTTAGTCATTTTTTTCCCTTTATTTTGGGAATTCTCTAAGAACTTGCTTGTTGAACACCAAAGATTATTTTCTTTCCCATAGTTATGACTTCTGAATTTTGCCTTGAACCTGTTGGTAACTCATATATTTTTAAAGTTATTTTGAGAAAAAAAATATGGTAAATTACTCTGTCATCAAAAATACATTTGATGAGTTTGGGCACTTGTAAATCACTGATCTGCATCCGCATTGCATGCACACTGCTAGAGCTGCAGTGTCTAGAAGTTAATATTCTAGACAGACTTTGTACAGGAGAGCAGGATTACATAGGTCACATGTTCAAATTGAGGCACATGAGCAAGTTACAAGAATAAGGTTGGTATTACAGAACGATTTAGGTTGGAACAGGCCTCTGAGATCAAGTCGAATCTTTGACTGATCATCACCTTGTCGACTAGACAATAGCACTAAGTGCCATGTCCAGTTGTTTCTTGAGCACCTCCAGGAATGATGACTCCACTTCCTCACAGGACAGTCAGTCCCAATCCTTGACAACCTTTTCAGTGAAGAAATTCCTCCTGATGTCCAACCTGAACCTCCCCTGGTGCACTTTGAAGCTGTGTCCTCTCATCCCCTTGCTTGTTGCATGGGAGAAGAGGTCAATCCCCAACTGGCTGCGGCCTCCTTTCAGGTGGTTGTAGAGAGTGACGTCTTCCCTGAGCCTCCTCTTCTCCAGACTAAACACCCCCAGCTCCTTCAGCCATTCCTCACAGGACTTGTTCTCCAGACCCTTCATCAGCTCCATTGCCCTTCTCTGGACTCACTCCAGCACCTCAAGGTCTTTCTTGCAGTGCGGGGCCCCGAACTGGACATAGCACTCGAGGTGTGGCCTCGCCAGTGCCAAGTTAGAGGGGGACAATCATTTCCCTGGTCCTGCTGGCCACATTTTTTTTTATATAAACCAGGATGCCAGTGGCCTTCTTGGCCACCTGGGCACATGCTGGTTCATGCTCAGCCGCTGGCAACCAGCACCCCCAGGTTCTTTTCTGATGGACAGCTTTACAGCCACTCTTCCCCCAGACTGTAGCATGGGGTGATGTGGTTCATGTGCAGGACCCAGCACTTGGCCTTGTTGAAGCTCATACCATTGGTCTCAGCTCATAAATCCAGGTCCCTCTGCCGAGCTCTCCTGTTCTCCAGCAGGAAAACACTCCCAGCGCATTTGGTGTCAGTCACAAACATACTGAGGGAAAATTTGGTCTCCTCCTCCAGATCATCAATAAATATATCAAATAGGACTGGTCCCAGTAATCAATGGTCTTAAAACTCAAGTACTGGGTCAACCCACAGAAGTGACTGGGCCAGTTTGATGCTATCAGAAGATAAAATCTGACAGTTTTATTTATCAGGACAAACATTTTTACATAGTGGAACTGGTTTAGATCAGAGCAATTCTCAGCACAAGTAAGAGGGCAGAATGATGTCTCTCTTCTGGTCTAGAATGTGCAGCCATAACATTGGTGAATATTTGGACCATGCAAGTGATCTCACAGGTGCCAGTAGCCCTTGAAAATGAATAAGGTTGTACAGATCAGTTCTTAGACTCAAAACAGCCTCCCAGTGTGCTGCTCACATCCTCTATACTTAAAACGTCACCTTTGCCTGTGGCCTGCTGGGTCCATCAAAGTAGTGAGTTGAAGCAAATACTGCTGAAGCCAAAGGGCTGGAAGAGAGAAGACTGAGAACAAAAGCATTTGAAGACAAGGGAGGAGGTTAGTCCTACCTCCTGAAGAGTTCATCCTAACTTGATGACTCCGACTTCTGTTAAAGAGTATAAGGTCTAAAGTCCCATTTGCAGCCTACTGAGCATGTTCTGAGGAATCAGTCGGTGGCTGCATGGCATTTCTCCTGTCATCTCCAAGCTGGGTCTTCATACTCATCTTATACACATATTCATATCTGCAACAGTTTTGCTACCTACACAGACCTTTATTTTTAAAGACATCACTGAGCCATGTGTTTGGGTGCAGAGGCTCCTTAAAAATATCCTGGGTGAATTGCAGGTTCCAGCACTTAGTGGCAGGATAGAGATGAGGGGAGACTATCACTGGGCTGTTGGGGAAGAAGGATTTGTGGTAGCTTGAGTTGTTAACTATAAATGTGTATGCATCATTTTTATTTATTATAGCTATATTTTAGACATAAATACACTTACACAGGAAAAAAAGGAGAGGAAAAAAAAGCTATACATGAGATGGCACAAGAGAGAGGAAGAAAAAAAATTAAAACGATAAATTACAGATGTGGTTGGGCTTTGCAAAACACTGCATTTAGGTTGCTGTTGGAGGACAGAAATCATTGCCCAGAGCCAATAAATAGCAGGTAGCAAGGATCACATCTGTTTTGCATTCTAATTAAAATTTCAAACAAGCAGCTGAGATGCATGTTCTCTGTAACAAGCTGGCTGTGGTGATTTGAGAGCTCTCTGATGAGATGAAAGCTGTAAGGATGTAAGGGAGGTCATCTGAGTTATACCATCAGCAGCCTATCCTACCAGTCATTGGTATTATCAATTATTTGTGTGGAGGTACCACATTAAACCCATAATTTTAATAGGAGCTCGGTAGGTATTACTGACTACACAAAACAACCTTTGCCCCAAAGAGTTTACAGTGTGAATGCACAATCAGAAAAAAAAGATGAGAGAGGAAATGAGCACAAGAAGTCACAACTATCTGAGGCAATGATAATTTTTCATACCAGTCAGAGACATATGAACGGAATCCAAATGTTTAAATTCCTAGTCCTATGCCTTGGGTGTAAGAGAACACATCATGCTGGCCCACAGTGCATGCTCATGATACCATTACTTTTGTGAAAGTGTTTCCACAAGCAGTGATGGCTTAAAAGACAATAGAGAAAACCCCAAATATGCTCCCTGGCTGCCACTGGGAAGCTTCAGAATTACATCCATCATTTACATGCATAATCTCAGTGCTGATTTTTGCTCTTGCCTAGTAAGATTTATATGGAGGCAGTGATATTTACCTGGCTCAAACAATAATGGAGATAGGCAATAAAGCTCATCCTCCACAGGAAAGGACAGTATTAAACAGTATGTGTTGAAAATAAACATTTTAAAATCAAGAGGCTAATTTCTGCAAGAGTAGTAAATAAGATATGGAGTTTTGTAAATGGTTTATGTTAATCTCTAATATCTCTTGAAAAAAAGAAAAAATCTAAATTACAATCTGTATTGCTGGAGGGCTGCCATTTATATAATTTATGTACGTTAAAATAGAAAAATGAAATAACCAGTGAACAGCAGGCCACTTAGGCTAATTCTTTGATGGAACAATTAATCTGGGATTTCATTAATCAAACATTAGAAAGTAAAAATATAAACAATATCAGGCAACTAAGTTTTGTGGAAAGTAGGCCTTGTCAAATAAACCTTTAATCTTTTCTGGCAAGATTACAAGTCTGGTTAATTACAACAACTTTGCTGATAAAATGAGTTTGCTGGATTTCTCCTGGGAATTTGATTAAGTACAATACAGCACCTAGAAAGAAACAAAATAGAATTTATGGAATAGACAGGGCACACTTTAGGTGGATTACAACTCTTTCAACAACAGAGATGAAAATGCAATAGTAAATATAGATTATCAGCAAGCCAAATCTTTACTAGAAAGATAACTTACAGGTGGGACTCTACTCCTTCTGGTTGGTTATTCTGGGATATCTTCCTGGTAAAATTCCTACTGATATAGGACCTGCATAATGGCAACATTCTAAGGATGCTCCTAAATTCCATAAATCTTCTGAATGACAAAGAGGGTGAGATTCAATTACTAATAAAAAAAAAATATAAAGAGGTGCCATTTTAAGTGTCCTAAGGAACTGGATTCATCTGCCTGGTAGATATGACACAGGACATAAGAGAAACCCAAACCTTTCAGAAGAGCAGCTAGGGCCATGTGGGATATTTCCTAACAATCTGAACAGGACTACACCCCCATGTTTAGTCAAGCAAATCCTACCACAACTAACATCTGTCAGCTGGAGGCTTCTCTCCTTAACTACAGCTTCTACCTACAGCTTCTGATACAACACTTGCAGTCTAACAGGAGGCGGTCACCAGCATCCAGGAATGACTGAGCAGGACTCTTGAAATTTTCCATGTGCCTTGTGTTAAATTTACTACTTGCTAGGAAGAGATTACCCAGTGTTTGCCAGCCCCTTTGAATTCACTTTTGGCTACACAACTTACATATAAAGAGTAGTTGAAAAAAAGTAGGACTGGGGAAACTCTTCCCATATGAACGCCAAGAATTAATCTATTCAGTTTATCAAAGAAAAGATTGAAGGATTACCCGATTATTTTATTGAAGTCCTTAGACATGGAAAGCTATGATAATGAGAAGATTTACAGTCTTGCAGACAGAGATATAATGAAATCCAATTTGTTGGAAGTCAGACAAATTCAAGCTTGAAATAAAACACATTTTTGAACACTAAGGTTAATTAAAGATCGGAAGAATTTCCATAGAGGAGGTGACAGATTTGCCATTGCCAAGAGTCTTTCAGGCAAAACTTTCCTTTTGAACATCTTTTAGTCCAGTTTCTAGGAGCAAAAATGCCATGGCCTCTGTGTGGAAATTTTCAAACTAGATGATCACAATGATCCTTTCTGACTACAGAGCACACAAATTTATAAACATGAGGAAATGAGCCCTAATCTTCCAAAAGAGGCTATGCTATTGAAAAATTTGTCCCATCTAAGAAATGAGAAATATTGGAACCAGTACAAAAAAATCCTTCCTTGGAAGAATGTATGACTATTTTCTCGGCAGACGCTTTTAGGAGATTTTCCCAGTAGGTGCCAGCTTGGCATACCGCTCCTCCTTTGACAAGCATAAACCTGGGGAGAATTACAGATAAGGTCATTTGAATAACAATCTCGGGCAATGGAGTAAACACCTTTTGTGACTGTATTCTATTGCACGCTCGAGCATCAGCTTTTACTGACTGTTGATTTCTTCCCTTGTACATTCTTATCATTATCAACATTGCTGTCCAGAAAATGCCTTTTCCCTCTTGGACAATTATCTTCATTCCCAGCCTTTCCTGCTTCTTCGAGAAATAAAAACATTTTGTTGAATATTTTGGTGACCTTTCATTCTTGAATGGCAGTCAGGGGAAATATCTTTCACCCCAGCAATTATGCTGAAGACTGTCCATGTAAGGGGATGGGTCTGAGGGAGAGGCACCTGTTGTAAAGAAGGAGACTTGAGAGGAGATTCTGGATTGATGCCCATGAGAAGCAATTGGTAGACTAGCTATGAAAAGTGCAGTAGAAGATAATGATGGGCATACTAAATACATAAAGATACAGAAATAGAAAGGAATTTTTATGTTGGAGCAGTGTCTTTGTTTATCTTCTTACCAGTTGACTCATTCTTGCTCCTTGGACAGTAAGAAGAAAAAATGTGCAAGCTACACACCTGCATCTAGATTCGGATTTCAGATTAGGGTTTGCATTTCATGTTCTTTCCAGAGGTATGGGCATTCAGCCTGGATGGTACAGTTCACTGTGTTGTATCACAAGGATGATTTATGACTGAAATTTAGATTTAAATTTGGATTTCATGTAACTTCTGCAGCAAATATGAAGCACATTTGATTTTGCATTTTAAATACCCTCCTTCTCACCACACACATTTGATTGAAAACAGGGGTCTATGAATAGATGTACATACCTTTAAATGTGTTGAAAGAAATTGATAGCGAAGGGCTGGAAACCCTGCTTGGTAGACAATGGACAGTACAACAGAGATTGATAAACTGTAGTTCTGGGAATTGTATTGTTTAGATTTGATCTAAGAACAGATTGATTAAATTTAGGGGAAATGATTCTTCATTACATTAACAGAAGTGAGTTTCTGGAGCAGCATCAAGATTTTAGCTGCTTTTGGGTTTAAATACTATATCCACAAGTGTTCACTGCACTGCTTTAGGTCCTTTATCAGGATCTGTTAGCTGTGTACTGGTCTGGTCATCCTCACACTCTAAAAGAGTGCTCCACCGAAACAGGCTCTTTTTCCTCAACATTTCTGTGTTTGATGTTAGCCAGCTGCCCATCACAAGTACCACTCTTTCCAACAGTGATTGCCGTTGAATCCTAAGTAGCTGTCTTCAAGCAGAGATCTGCACGCTGCTTAGCTCTGTGTCCTAGGTCTCAGCTTCCATCCTTTTTGCCATCAACAACCCTCTACTAGCCCTGGGACACCTCACTTAGCAAATCAATATTAGGAAAACTTTCAACATCACGGAGGTTTCCCAATGGAAACAGAGAGATCAGCCTGAAGCTGATTCTCACATTGCACAGTACCTGGTTTGGTATTACCTAATGCATGAAATTTTAATCTTTAGACCTCAGTCAAACTGGCCTGGTATTCAAGCTTTCTATGGCAGTGAATATAAGAGAGGAAATACTGTCAGAACTTTCAGCATGGGAAGGCACTTTGGTTTCTTGTGATGAATGCCTCTTTACATGAATAAATGGATGAACATAGTAGATGTGTAGGTGAATGGATGGATGGATGGATAGCTAAAAGAATGATGTGAATCAATGGATGAATAAATAGACGGATATATACTGCTGCACATACTGAGAGAAAGCGAAGGCTACAAAACTATGTCAGGAAAAACTGGGTAGTTTTTAATGCAGTGATCTGAGGTTCTGTCCTTTGTGTCAGCTTAAAAAAACCAAAATACATAAAGGAGATGCCTCAATTAAAGGCCACAGCAGCTTTAAAGGAAATGTGCTGATTTCAGAAAAAGCATCTGAAATATCTCCAAATGTGGAGGAGGGTTTTGACATGAATCCTTCAAGCTGTGGGTAGCAATTGCCAGCAAACTTTGCATCTGCACAGAAAGATAGAATAAAGTGTAGTTTAAGCATTTAAAAAATGTATTGTACTTCTTATGTTTTGTGCTTAAAGAGAGTGCTGACAAGTATGGAGCATCACAGAGAATAGTCTTACCAGCACAATCAGTGCTAAGTGGTTGTGCTTTTTATTTGCATTTCCTTCATTCTGTTCCTTCTTTCCCTTGCAAAAGACTAAATTGATTACCAACTTTGTATCAATGAGTTCCATTTTTCCTTACAAAATTAAAGTAGTAGTTCATGCCATGATTTTAAAATAAATTTTTGCTGCAAGTGTGTAGTCATCACTCTTCTTGAACAAGGCTTTCAATTTTTACTTTAATGACATATGTCATGTTATTTCAGAGGTGAAGAAAAATCAGTCCTAATTTTAGCCAGGCATGCTGGGCCCACAGCTGAAAAATAGGAGCTTTGGCCAGACTTGTGAATTCCACTGAAAACTTGCTAACTTGTATATTCTGTGTCACATTCAATTTTTAGTGTAAAATTTCTGCCTTCTGTCCTGAGTTTTATACTTGAAAACTTTTAAATTGATTTGTCTTTGATAAATATTATTATTTCTACTACAATGTCTAGGAAGTTAATTTATTTTGCATGTAAGGAGGCAATTTTTTGTGTTTTCAGGTAATTCAATCCCGGTAAAAGTTTCATAGAATCACAGAATCACAGTTTGAGGATGGAAAGGACGTCTGGAGGTCATCTTGTACAACATCCCTGCTCAAGTGGAGCCACCTCATGCAGGTTGCCTTGCACTGTGTCCAGATGGCTTTTGAATATCTCTAAGGACTGTGACTCCACCATCTCCCTGGGCAACTTGTGCCCGTGCTTTATCACCATCACAGTGAGAGTGAGTTTCCTGATGTTGAGAAGGGGCCTCCTGAGTTTCGATTTGTGCCCATTGCCCCCCGATAGTTCTATTCTCCATGAAAAGCAGTCCCGTCTCTCTCAGCCTCTCCTCACAGGAGAGGTGCTCCAGACCCTTAATCACCTTTGTGATCCTTAGCTGGACAACAGTTTGGACTCCTCCACACTAGACTTGGCTCTTTAAATGGCACACACAGTCTTTCCTGTGAGCATTACCTCTCTAGGACTTGTATCCCGGAGTGCCCATGCTGCTTTCATGCCGTGTTACATCTCACACATGCTTGACATCTTGGTATAAAAACCTCAAACATTTGGTGTGCAATGATATTTCAGGCACCTTGGATTGATAAATCACACATGTAGATAGTCATTATCCCAAGGGTACCTATAGAGTACCCGTGGATATACGGGTGGTAAAAGCAAGCTTGAGTTTCTCCAGAAGCTGGCGGTGTGGATACAAGCCACTCTATGGTACTGTGCCTGGATGAAGAAGATAGTTTCCTGAGGCAGATGAAGGAGTAGCTTGAATAGAAAAAGCAGTCCTCAGGGATGTTAAATCAGAGCACAACCTTTCAGCAGATGGCACATTTTTTATAGCTGAGCTCTGGGTCACAAAGGGGTAGGAAAACTCAGCTATTCCTTGTGCTGGGAACTGCTGAAGCTCCAACATCAGAGAGCCCCTCCATGGCAGCATACATGAAGGTCAGATTTCTGTATTCTGTCAGCTCTGGAACAAGGTCACAGTTATCACAGTTACATACCTGTGTTGCTGAATTTTCCATGGCACAGCAGCAATATTTGGAAATCCTTCATAAGCTAAGCTGAAATAGACTTGCAGCAGTGGAAGTGTATATTAAAATGTAAATAGGAAGAGAGAACAGTTTGTGTAAGATTAGTGTGAGAAATATAAATATATGATGATTATAAAACCTGATGTAATGGAACATGGCAGGGTGGGGCCCTAGGGCTGAAACAAACTAGATTCCACTCTTTAAACTACATTATGCAAGAGTGAAGATATATAAGTTGGGAAAAGTAATGCAGTAATAAAAATGTTTTGGAAAGTGAGACAGGGTGAATCAACACAGTTTTTAACCCCATAAGAATCTCCTGCCAATATCTTTTATGAATTTGAGTTTTATCTTGTCCTTGTTTATTTCAAGAGTATTTAAATTTTGAAAGGATTTGTGGTTTATTTTTTTTCTTTCAACTGAGTTGAATATGTAAATAACCCCAACAAAGAAGAAATTATCATTAGCTGAAGCACAGATGGAGAATTTGTACTACAGTGTGATCTAAGTGCTTGCGCTCTCCTCAAGTCCTTTTGCAATCAGCCCATGGGAGAGCGTGCACCCCCATGCCCAGTTATGCTGGCATCTTTCTGCTTAGATGTTTCAGGGACAGATTGCAGCAGCAATCTGATAGCAAGGGAAGAAATGCGGAGTTGTGCCCTCACATGGGACAAGGATGTGTGCACTACTACTGACAGGACTTATCTCCACCAGCAAGGGTCCAGTCCCTTCACCTCACCACTCCTTCTGCTTCACTCTATGAACTTATGCTTTTGTGATCACAGATGTGTTGTATTTATGATGGATCTGCATAGAGACATGGCTGTGTTTATTATACAGCCAAAATTTGCCGCACTGGAAGGGGACTTAAAAGCTGCTCTGGCCTACAGCCCAGCTATGAGCTGCATCAATCAGTTTCAATAACACTCTGGAATCGAATACACAGATCTCAGCATGCAGGGCCAGCATTAGTGTATTTATATGCCCATGAAAGAGATACAGGCCTTTCCATTTTATTGACTGGGAAACTAAGTCAAAAGACATCAGCAGCCTGGTTCTGTTGCCATGGAAGTTGATAGCAAAAATCCCTTTTCCAGTCACAGAAAATGAAAGGTTGAGTGAGAATTGATACATCTCAATAGAAATGCCAAATCCGTTGGCTCCTAAGCTTTTACAATTAAGCCTATCTTTTGTTTTGTTCCATGTTAGGCACCAGGGGTCTATCATGATCAGTACTTTCTCTCTGCTGCACATCTGTGATGCCTCAGAAGAAAGTGACTCTTTCATCTGTAATGAACTAGTATAGATTTCCAACCATGTACTGGAGGAAAGGAGATAGAAGTGGTCTTCTTTAGTCAGCAGTATTTATCCTGGAGGGAGAATCTGCATTCCCTTAGTATATGCAGGTATTATCTGATATGTATTACAGGTGGGAGAAGTATCAAACCTCCAAAATCATGCATGGTGTATTGGATGTGTCTTCAGTTACTAATATTTAGCACAGGAGGTCAGACAACACTCTGTGGAAAAAATGTGCCTTCCTTAGACTAGAGTAGTGTTCTTTAATGCCATAAAATCACACATTTACTTCATAAATTATAGGTAAAATCAAGGGAGTGAGAAGTTATCATTTGGCAGTATCTCCTCATCAACAAGTTGCCTTCTGAGCATAAAAGGACGCTGCTGTGTCAGAACAGATTAAATCCTTTGCTCTTTTTCCTCTCTGTTCTGAATATGGCATCGGTATCATGCATCCAGCTGTTTGAACAGAGAGGATTAACCTCCTCCTGGGGCCAATTATGCTGCCCAGCCGTCTGCTGCCATTGCTGAGTTGCCAAGGAGCCCAGCCAGGAACACACGTGGCAGGGTCCTGCTGTAATGAGAGTCCATGTTTCAGATGAGGGATTCTGGCCTTTCCCAACACGTGGATTCCAGTATCTCAGAGAACTGGCTGTTCTCTCACGGGGATTTCTGGTTGCTGAGGCTCACATTTGATCACTGTGCACAGGCAGCCCATATGAGTGAGCCACAGCTCAAATGTGGTGAGGTCAGCTTGTATTTCACTGGACTGTGTGAATTGACCTCGTTATGGGTCAAGAGATGTGCATGTGAACTCTGCTAATTGGGATGCTACCAAAATCCTGGGCATTGCTGGGGTCCTGGATCATCAACCTCTGCACTTAACTTCGGGATCTTGAAGACTGGTGCTCTAAAGCTCTCCAAACACCAGTGGTCTGACCCCAAGCTCGAACATGATGATTATCCACACCACACCTCCTATGTCAGTGGTAAAACAGGGTACCAGTAAAGAAAGAGCAATTACAGTCACTGCTGTAATCCCTGTATTTCTGATCCAAATTCTTCCTGTTTGTGCAAGGTGCTAAAATACAGTAATACAGAAAATCTGCAAGAGTGTTTACTAGATTAGCCACAGGTAAAAGAAAAAAACTTTGAGCTGTTTGGGGAGCCATCCTCACCTGAAAAATACACAGACAGGAAGACTACAGGTTGGTTGCCTGGAGGGAATCTCCCGAATTCCTAAAGTGTGGAGGAAAAAACAGTCAGAGGCTCTGAACAAAGTTTTCCCTTCTCCACAACCCTCCCACTGAGCACACCAGAACCATGAGTCATAAGTTTGCACAAAAATCAAAGTAGTTTTCTTTCTGTTGGCTGCAGATGGACATTTTAAAAATCAAACATCTATTCTTTCTTTTGTTATTTTTTATTTTTTTGAGTGCTGAGGGAGGGTGGAGAGTAGAGAGAAGGGCAAAGTAAAAGATGCACTGAAAAATGTCTATTTAACTGTGGGAAGAAATCCTTGAAAATTAGAAGGCAAATTTGAAAGTGGTTGATTTTAGGAAAATGATTTTTTAACCTCTGAAATATTTTCCAGCTATGTTTCATATTGTATCAGGATATGGTGAGGCGTGACTACAATACAAGTTTTCAAATAATACCTTGAATTGCAGCCACAGCTGTAACAGTGCACACTAACACATTTTGAAAATGACGTTAAACTTTAAGCCTACTGGTTACCATCAGAGAGCAAGCTGAAACATAATAGAAGACTGTTTCCAAATCTGTTTGCTGTGAACTGCTTCTATAGCTTCCACAGACTCCTCTGTTAGGAGGAAGATTTGGGTCACATTTAGTTCTTCTCATCTTCATAATTAAGGCAATGATTGGAAAAATCAATTTAAGATATTAGGAGTGATATACATGCTTACATTTGAAGCTCAAGGGACTGTTTTTCCATGTGCACAAGCCTTGCTGACCCAGATTTCCATCTTTTCAGTGTTTTCCCAATGCATAGAATAACAGGATATTCATGTTTGTTTCTGGTATGTTTGAAAACTGTGAGACTCTCGTTCATAGTCTAAACATAAAAGAGCTGTCAACTGGGTTTTTGCAGTCATTTGTTTTAATGCTGTGAGATAGAATACAACATGCCCCACCAAGAATCTGGAGATTATATGTATCAGTGTCCCATAAAGTGTGATGATTATTTTCCCACTAAAGAAGTCTCAGTAAAAAAAAAAAAATCTTTCATGTAGAAACTGCACTAGAGGATTATAAAGGCATCCTGTCTCAGTTTCTTTGCAATCACAAATTAAGAGTACGGATACCATGGAACGTTAAAGCAATCTGTTGACCAAAGGTAGTTGATACGTGGTGTGGGGACTATTATTTGTTCAGAGCTGAAAGCTGTTACATATCTAGTGAAGAGAGCAAGGTGATGTAAAAGGAAAGGCACAGAGGAAAAAAAAGAGATGAAGGCAAAGCCAACGACATATGATCAATCTTCTGAAACTGATGGGAATCTTGCATTTCCAATACTTGAATTATGCATTGTGAATACTTCATCTGATGCATTTAGCCCACATTCCCATTTTTAATTTGTGAATCTCTCGCAAAAGAGTCTCAAAGTTGTGTTAGAAGCTCCTAAATTTCTGGATCTTTTCACAGCTAGTAACTCCACTACCAGCATACATAACCAGAATGAAAAAGAGGATCTTTTCTTATTAGGCCAGGCAACCAAGCAATTACATTCACTAAGGTTTATCTCACATACAACTACTGTCCTGTGGAATATGACTGAGAAAGAGCTTTCACATAAAACATAAAACACTTGTCCGTGGTTTTGTCAGACTGCCTATGAACTGCGCTAGACAGCTACCTGACCTTCTATGGCCTATCTCCTCTACTGTTTCATTACCTAGACAAAATTGTGACATCAGAAAAATACTCCCAGCTGTTACAAAAGTGTTCTCCATGGCTTGAAAATGAAATTTGTTGCATGAAAACTAGGTACGTCCCTCTGCCAAGCTCTGGTCAAGAAGAAGTAATGAATCATGCCAGTGACACAGACAGGGCTGGACAAATTCAGAATGTGAATGGATGGTGCTTTGTAGCTCAGAATCGTTTAATGCCAGTATCACATGAATAAGCACACAGATCAGAATAGAATTATCACATCCCACATTTGTGAGATCTGACTCCACACTTTCATAAACATAGCATAAAGTAAGGCTTATTGAAATTTTTACACGGAGTTCCCAAATACTTTCCTGGAATATGACTGTCATGTTACTGTTTCACTTTTCTCTCAAGGTTCTTTGCTGTATATTGGATCAGTACCAGGTACATAATGCTTCTCTGGCAATGCCACATTTCAAAAGAAAAAATCAAACTGAAGGATTTAAATGTTCAACCTGACCATATTTTTCCTCTGCAGTTTCTGAGTAAACCAAATATCATGGCAGAATCCATCTTATAGAAGTTGTGCTGCTTCTGGCTTACAATAACAACCAGAAGCTCTCACAGCTGCTCATGGGGAATAGGACATTTCCATAGCTCATTGTCATTGCCCTTGCTGACAGTGCTGCCTTAGTCTATCAGACCTGAGTAGGCAAAGGATCCAGATGTACCCTTTAAGTCCCAAAGAAGGCAGCAGAATATAAATATATACCTGCAGTTTTGTGTGGATGTATGTGCTCTGCTGAGCTTAATTTTGCTGTAAAATGGAGTCCCTATTCCTCTTGTGCTTTTGTTGTACTCAGTAGGATTACAGATAAGTGTCTATTGAATATGTTTTAAAATCACCATGATATTATTGAAAGAAAATAATAAGATGGAGTAACAATCAAAATAAAAATCTAGTTTTTCCTTAAGCTGGTTCCTTTTAAATTCAGTGGAACTACACAGTTCTCATTTGGGACTATTATTTTCTATTAAGTTTTGTTGTAGATCTAAGATTTCATACAAATACTTAAAAATTGAAGAGAACACAATTAGTACATGCCAATTCTGTGTTCTAGAAACAGTTGGGCCAATTACTCTTTTTTGAGTTTGCAACTAAGCACAGTAAAAGCAAAAGAACTGCATTGAAGACCTAGCAGTTCATTTACTTTGTGGAGGTAAAAAGCAGCTGTCAGATTTACTGCAAACCAAAGAAGACACGTACTGTGGTGGACCGAACTGATTGCACAGGAACTCTGTCAGGACTTGCAGAGGACATGCGTGCTCTTCTCCCAGGTAAAAAGTAGCAAGATGAGAAAAAAGGGCCTCAAGCTGCACCGGGGGAGGTTTAGATCGGATGTTAGGAAATATTTCTTCACTGAAAAGGTAGTCAGGCATTGGAACAGGATGCATAAGGAAGTGATGGAATCACCATCCTGGAAATGTTCAAAAGACATGGATGTGGCACTAGGTTATATAGTTTAGTGGTGAACATGGTGGTGCTGGGTTAACGTTTTGACTCAATGATCCTAGAGGTCTTTGGCAACCTTAATGACTCTGTGTGTGTTGAACAGATATTTGAGGGCAGATGCCAGCAGAAATCCACTCTGTACATGTACATTTTTCTATGTTATGCAGGTGTTTGTTTACAAGTTATGCATATATTTACCTATATATAAACATGCAAGTATTTATAGGTGTGTATATTGCGTTCTGTGTCTTCAAGGATTTTATACTCTCCTGACTTACTCCAATGAATTCACAGACTATGAAAGCAGAAGTGGGGCAGAAAGAAGCAGATTTATTTCAATGGTCTCTGATTTCTGTGCAGTTTCTTTTGCCTGTGAATGCAGTCATCAGAACGAAAGTCTGCCTGAATTCATGACACCCATTGCTGCTGACTGCAGCAAGAAGCAGCCCTTGAGTGACTGCCAGCCAGACAAAGCACAGGATGAGCTTCCTGCCCGTACCTGTGCGTGATCTCGAAAGATGTTAAAAGGTTTCCGTATGAAATGCCTTCAGTTAATTAAAACAAGAGCTGAGAGGAAAAGGTCTAACTAGCAGAGTAGCTGCATCCCCTGTGCTTCCACCAAGCCCAGCTGCTTGTACAGGCATGCATAAACTCTAAACCAATTTTCATTAACAAAATTTTCTGTTCCAGCTCCACTGATGCAGAGGTTTCCGCTTTCAGGCTGCTTGCTGTGTTGCAGAGCTTGTTATTAGTCATTATTCATCTGTCCTCAATTCAGTGATCAAATCTATCTGCTGCTGCTTTAGGAGGCAGAAAACCTAGCCAAACTTATTGACAGAAAAATATAAAGTAGGAAAACATAACCATTGCGTGAAGTGCTTTTCCTGTGGGCTGCCAATCTCACCCTGACATCATGTAGATAAGAAATAATTTTCAATCAACAAAGACAGGGCCACGCAGATGAAGCCTGAGACAAATAGAACAAAAAGTCATGCTGTCCTCATCCTCAGCAGAGCTGATCCTGAACACTTCTCAGAGATACGGGTGACTGCAAAGTACCATATCATCAGAATTCCCACTAACATCCTTCATCAATTTTCCTCTCAGAATGCAAGCAGCTAAGGCGCATATAGGAATATTAAGCCCTCTTGTTGAGGGACGGTTCCAGAGGGGAACTGTCCCAACAACTGCTACTTCCTGGTGTGGAAAAGTTAGTGGCTGCTGATTACACTGAGAAAGAAGGAAAAAACAGAGGCATGGGTCACTCTTGCATCTTTTTATGTACTGCTTCCAGCCGAGTGTGGTTCACAGTGAATAGGAAAGCTCATTCCTCGTACAGGTAATTTCTGTGCAGCTCTGTAAGGCTTGATCAAGCCTGAGTCTACATGTGTGTTGCTTCTGCTACAAGGATTACCTTTTACAGAAATCAAAAGAACAAGGCTGAGGCGCAAATGGTGATGGAATTGTGACATACAGCCACCTTTGGGAGGATGATTCCAAGGGCTCCGCCTGGCCTTGGGAACACGGTTGCCTCTGTTCCCCTTTGTCTCTCCCTGGCGAGCTGTGCAAAACATGTCATGCGAAACAGCATGGCTTCCAAAACAGGCAGCTGGAAAACTGGGTGGTAATTTGATATAGGAGCCATCTGCGGGTGATAAGGTTCTCTTGATAGTGTGGCTGATCTGGCAGTGCCTATGCAAAGTGGAAATGTGCCCTGCATGAATTACCTCTATCTATATGCTTTGTGACCCAGAAGTGCAGAGATCTAGCATTAATAACAGTAGAATCTGAGTATCGATTTATGTCTGGCTAAAAAAGAGAGAGAGATGAGTAAAAGTATTCTCATGTAACTAGATGATTAGATTCATGAAATGAAATATTGCAATGTAACGCAATATGGCATTCCATATCCCAGCCCAGGCTCAGGGAGGCCTGACCTCACCCAGCCCAACCTCCCAGAGACCGGCCTAGGCTAGCCAAGGGGGGATTCTGGGATGTGGTGGGTAGGGCCAGCACAGGTGTTCCTGGGATGGAGTCTTCATTACTCTCCTCGGCCCCAGGGCACTGGGTCTGTTTTTGCTCTCACTCCTGAGCAGTGCTTGGCAGTACAAGGTACGCTGCCCTGGGGAAAGGCCAGGAGGGAGGCTTGGGCCTGCTCGTGCCTTCCCTTCCAGAGCCATTGAGGCCCTTTTCAGGAAGTTGCTAAGAGCAGAGATTTGTACTAAATATCAAAACTAAAGTTAGTCAGGAGTACCCATACACCTGTATAATCTTGGGGCTGACCTGCTGGAAAACAGCTCTGTGGAGAAGGACCTGGAGATCCTGGTGGACAACAAGTCATCCATGAGCCAGCAGTGTGGCCAGGAAGGCCTGTGGGGTGCACTGGGACAAGCATTGCCAGCATGTTGAGGGAGGGGATCCTGTCCCTCTACTCAGCCCTGGTGAGGCACATCTGGAGTGCTGTGTCCTGTTCCGGGCTCCTCAGCACAAGAGAGACATGGTGCTCCTGGAGCAGGTCCAGTGGAGGGCAACAAAGATGATTAAGGGACTGGAGCATCTCTCTTATGAGGAAAGGCTGAGGGAGCTGGGCCTGTTCAGCCTCAAGAAGACACAACTGAGAGGAGACCTCATCAGTGTCTGTCAGTATCTGAAGGGAGGTTACCAAGAGGATGTTTCCAGGCTCTGCTCAATCTGAGCAATGGGACAGGAGGCAATGAGCAGAAACTGATGCACAGAAAGTTCCACCTGAACAAGAGGGAAAACTTGTTTACTGTGTGGGTGACCACACACTGGCACAGGTTGCCCAGAGAGGTTGTGGAATCTCCCTCAACAGAGATATTCAAGAACTGCCTGGACATAGTCCTGTGCCATGTGCTCTAGGATTGCCCTTCCTGAGCAGGGAGGTTGGACCAGGTGACCCACTGTGGTCCCTTCCAACCTGACCCATTCTGAGATTCTGTAAAAAGTAATTCTGTGCAAGTAAGACATAGTAAGTGTGCATTTTGCACTTTTTTTGGCTCACCAAGAGCTCCCCAAACCAGACAAGGACATCTATTTGAGGACACTGGTAAGTTTTGGTGTGTCAGACATAGATCAGTGATCACAGCCATGTTGATCTGTGTTGGCTCACATAGCACCATTAATCTATCTTAGTATTTATTTATTGGACTATAAAATAACTTATAAACGTAAATCCTTTTTATTTCCACATCTTGAAAAACTGTTCACTTCTGGAACTCTTAGCTGGAAATGGTAATTAGCAAAGCCAGGATATGTTCAAAGAAGGATAACAGGAATGACTGAGGGGATGGCATGGCTGTCTTAATGAAAAATACTAACAATTGAATCTGAAAATTGTGAGCACAAACCTCCAGAGCAACCCCTCATCATATATGACAACATGCATCTGTGTCTAAGTTCTACAGAAAGCCTTAGTGCTTGGCTCAGCACCCCTCATTTTAAATGTATAAAGAAACTTCCAACAAAGTTCAAATGCAGAGCCTGAAATGCCTTGTCATGAGGAACTGGGCAGAAAAACCAAGGCAAAAGCTCCTGTATGTGGGAGGTAGATATGAAAGTAAATCTCTGCTGTTTTCAGCCAAGGGAGAGCTGGGTACCTGCCACTTTGCAAACCCACAGATTTCTGAGATTATCCTCTGATGAGCAGACGTTTTCTTTAAATAGCATGCTGCAAATTAACAGTTCTCAGAAAACTCCTCTGACAAGTCCCTCACAAAGTTTCTTCCTTAACCCTTAAGGTGCTGACTTAATGGAGTGATAGAAAAGGTAGGGCCTGATACAATGGTTACCACTAGGGCTAATAACCTCATGTGGCAATGTAAGAGTGGGAGATGCCATTCTTGCCATGTGAGAGACAGTGGATAGATTTTGAGCTCAGAGGCATCTGGTTATAGTGATTTTCTCTTCCAAGGCAATATTCAAGACGTTTTACATGTTTTTTTTTTGCTGTCCCAAGTGATGATAAATACAAATATGTCTGTGAAATAGAAATCAGGGCAAACTGTTGGGTTTTCTCCCTCTTTGTCACAATGAATTCATTGAAATATTAAAACAATAAAAGAATATTTAGTTATACAATTCACAGAACCTCACATAAGTTGACAAGTTTGTTTTCACTACCTGTCTAAAAAATTTAAATTTTTCAGAATGGACCTTTTCTGGCAAACAAGAATTAGTATTCCCCTATAAAAATATTTCATTGAAAACTGACTGATATAGAATGGAGAAGAGGCTAAAACTGCATTTTTTTTGTTGGAAACATTTTGTATTTTTGCAAACCATAACACACTAGTGTCTTCCAGAGAAAGAAGCAAGACCTCTACAGGTAAATCAATGTACTTCCATGTGTTTCAATGAAGCAGTGTGAATAATGCCAGCAGCAAATCTTGTCCTTTGTGTCTAAAGCAGAATTTCCTGTCACAAATAGGTTGAAGTCTGGCTCTGTTAATACATCTTTCATGTCTCCTTACACTTTTTCTGCATCAACCACTGTTACAAACTGTTGTCTTGAACTCTAATAATCATGTACTTCATTACAACGTTGCTGCTGATTCTTCTCAATGTGTTGTATAATAATACCACTTTCTTTAATCAAAACGCCATAATGCTTTTAAAAAAAATTCCATGGGCACTTACTCTGTCTGAGGAAGATCCCTGCACCACCTTTTGTAGTGTTGTCACAATGCTTTTCATTTACAAATAAGTACAAATTAAGCTAAGCTTTGCTCTTTTATTCCTTTCACTTCCTCCCATTTTAGTTGCTCACTTATGTGACTGCGGGTGGGAGTGCGTTTGTTAATTTTTTTCTCTGCAATGATCTCATGGGCACTTTCCAATGTCTGTGTCTCACAGACTGCCACCAGTCCATAACCTACAAGACGAATCACTGTTGTGGAACACTGCAATGCTGTTAGTCTTATTCCCTGTGGAATTTATTTTCTGTATTTTCTCTTTCATCAGGATTTTCTTCATAACAGTAAAGCACCTAAGTCCAAGGTGTTTTGCCAGTGCTGTTCCACTGAGTTTTGGATGATCTTACTGGCACAAATGGCACTGGAATGTTGTCCCTAATTGAAAGAGATATGTAAGTCTACCTATTCTCATAGAAAGGCAAAGAGATGAAAAGCTGCTATCAAATAATGTGTATTGTCAAAAGTCTGAGCTGTGGCAATAAAATCTGTTCTTCCAAAGCTGTTTCCTTGATTGTTGTTTCCCATGTTCAAACACATATGCTATCAGCTGAAAAATAATGCAAAAATAACAATTATTATAAGAAGAAAATACGTTGGCGAAGGAATACCTTCTTGCAGCATGGTCGTAGCATATTTCAAAGAACAATAGGACAGGACTTTCTGAAAGGTTTCT
Source organism: Lycocorax pyrrhopterus obiensis (assembly GCA_014706295.1). Classification (NCBI taxonomy): domain Eukaryota; kingdom Metazoa; phylum Chordata; class Aves; order Passeriformes; family Paradisaeidae; genus Lycocorax; species Lycocorax pyrrhopterus. The sequence continues at coordinate 29,448,322 of JACSVZ010000004.1, read as the reverse complement.
TTGGCAGCTGAATTGTTATAAGCTCTGAGGACCTCTTGAGTCTACAGGCTTCAAGATGTCCTTGAGGCATGTGCAGGTGGAGTAATTCAGGGCTGTAGGCTGTGAAGGTAGAATGTAGCAGAGGTGAGAGCAGTCATTTGCCCAGGTGCATTTCAGCCCAGGTACCAAAGACAACTCTAACTATACTATCTTGCTTCTTGGAATATCGGTCCCTAAATAGGAAAATAGGAACTGAGGACTTCTGAGAACTTTGTGAATCTTTTCTTTTAGTACTCACTAGGATGCTGGTGGAACCAGAGCCTTTGTTTCTCTGGATATGTGATGGATGTGGATATAGATATGGATATGGATCTGGATCTGGCTCCATTCTTCACAACGCTATTGAATCTCAACTTAATCTTGGTCTCTTTTGTGCTAGCTTTTGTCTTCTTAAGTATCTCCTGCTATGAGAATCACTATCTGCTGGCATTTTTCCACCGCATTCCCTAGTAGGACGCTTTCTTCATATTATTTTCTGTGCCTTTTAAATGTAAGAACTGGAATGAGAAAATTCAGTTTGCAATAGGTGTACACTGGGGAGCTCTGGGACAGTCACAGTTAGCATCTGAAATAAAGAGAATCTGAAGGAGAAAACAAGGCAAAAAATGGAAAACAAAAATTCTATACTTACTGTATTTAACATCACTTGTACTGCAGCTGCAATTATCCTCAAGAGTACATTAGAAATCTCAGGACATTGAATTACAAACACATAATTCAGGCCCATTCTTGTAAATGGGCCTCACTGTAATATTTGCATTTTAATGCTCCCAAATCTCATCACAGCTCTAGTTTATTGAAAATGGCTAGCTCTCTAGAAGAAAAACTAGACGATATTTCTATGTAAATATTTATTCCAAGATGTATATCCTTTATATAGAAACAACCAGAAAAAGACAGCATTTAGAGAATTCACTAATAACAAAACCAGTAGAAGCAAAGAGTTTGTCTTTTCCTCTGAAATCAGAGTCCCGAGAGCAGGACCTTTACTTGGTATACCTGCCAAAGTTAATGGTTGTTAACAGCAAAGTGTACATTTGTATCACCCTGTTCTTACCCAAAAACTCCCTCTCATTCAACACAACCTATGGAAAATATCCTGCAGTTGGTGCCGAGGTATACCTTTGTCAAGAACTTTTTAAAATATGCATCATCAGGGTTTCAAAGACCCACTTGACTGAATAATCCTGCAGTACCTAAAGAAAAACATGGACCCTTGCTCCCATCTCCATGGGACTGCAGGGTAATGATGTTCTTGAAGGCGATGACACAGTGGTTGTCAATTTGTCCTTAAGTTCAGGCTTCAGCTGCCTCTACCTTGGTGAGGCCGAAACCAATAAGACTCAATCAGTTCCAGCATTAGCCCTGACCAGACCTCTTGTAAATTATCTTTCAAACTAGCATAGAGAAATAGGATCATCTATCATAATGTACCTTAGTTTGAACGAAGAAGACTTTAGAAAATTAATTTACTAAGGTACTGAAGATAGAACAGAGAAACTTTAGGTAGCACTAAGTTTTATTTTAATTAATAGCACAAACTCAGTAACAAGACACTGCCTGAGCTCATTTCTTTGCCTGCTGATCTTCATCGAGCTCCCAAATGAGCCAGGTCAATAGGAACAGACACTGTATAAGTATTTTTTGATATAAAGCCTCTGTTTTATTTATTGTTTTCAAAACTCAAGGACAGGTTGGATGGGGCTTTGAGCAACCTGGGCTAGTAGCAGGTGTCCCTGCCCATGGCAGGGGTGTTGGAACTAGATGCTAAGAAGACCTTGGGAGATTTTGTTGTGAAGACCTTTTTCTTGGATGACAGTCATGACAGACAAACGCAAAACTCCTTTACTTGCTTGTAGTGTGTAATCTCCCATTTTTTCTTAGGCTTTTACCTATCCAACACAATAGACTCTTCTTTTGAAAGCGGATTTTTAATTACAAAGGACTGTACAAACTGAACAATAAATTGTCTAAAACATTTTGCGAGCAATTGTAAAGCACTGCTGCCAGCTAGTCTAGTTGTAAGCTGAGAATGTCAAAGATCTTAAATTTAAGTTCACTTGAAATCTGTATCCTTTGTCTGCAGTAGTTTCAGCTCTTTGGCTCTAATTATGCAGCTTTTTACTTTAAAAATACTTCATTGTTTTATTTGTGTATCCCACTTTGTGTTGTATTAAACAGAAGAAAGCCAAGTTACACAGCCAATCTACAGTGATTAGTTTTAGACTTGAGACACATGTTCACAAACAAAGTGCACACAGCTGTAATAACAGCATGTATTTTATTCTTTCACTTCCATGGACAGCTGCCTCAGTAACCTGAAATTCACACCCCATTACTCCCATTTAGTATGATATTATGGTGGTTTTGATGCATCTTTTTCTCAGGTTGGCCACAGAAAACCAATAAAGCAAATGAGTCCTTTACATGCTTAAGAGCATTCCAGATGAATAAAACACAGAGCAGTCTCTGTATTTCAGTCTCTGTACTTCATTAAATTAACAAACGTGTTTATCTGTGGGGGGAAAAAAAAAGAGCGAGACTAGAGAAAAGGTCAAGCAAAGGAAAAGAGAAAAATGTTGCCATAGATTCTTAACACACCAATATTTGCAGGGAAAAGTCACCTTGCTTTAGCCTCTCTAGCTTTCTTTTCCCCTTTCTTGCTCTAAAATTAGACACATCCATTTCAAAGGAGCCATCCAGGCAATCCTAAGCAAGAGAGACCAGACCTGACATTCTCTGAAACTCAGTCAGGCAGAGGAAAAGTATTTTCTCCTTCTCTTTCTGATTTGAGGAATAAAGAGAGTCAAGAGAAACTCCTATAGTGAAGCATAATAGGGAATGTCATTGCAGCTTTTCCTGAGATGATTCAAGGAGCTTGCTCTACCAGCATGCATCTGCATTTGCTTTATAACAGAGAGTGGCAGCCAGAAGGTTAAATGCTTAACGTAAGTCTGTGATTCAGCAAGCAACTTCCATTCAGAAAATGTACTGAAGCTTAAACTCTGCTATGTTTATGGTTTCTCTGTTAAGTTCTCTGTTACTATCACCTCTAGTACTGGCAGCAGTTTTGGGCACGACAATATGAGAAAGCTTTCAGAAAGCTTCCAAAGAAGTGCCACAAAGATGTTGAAGGGTCTCTTGAGGGGAAGCCGTATGAGTTGCTGCTGAGGTCACTTGGTCTGTTCACCCTGGAGAAAGGGAGACTAAGGGGAGACCTCATTGCTGTCAACAACTTCCCTGTGAGGGGAAGTGCAGAGGCACACACACTGATCTCTTCTCTGTGGTCACCAGTGACAGAACTCAAGGGAGTGTCATGGAGCTATGTCAGGGGAGGTTTAGGTTGGATATCAGGAAAAGGTTCTACAGCCAGAGGGTGGTTGGGCACTGGAACAGGGTCCCCAGGGAGGTGGTAACAGCACCAAGCCTGACAGAGTTCAGGAAGTGGTTGGACAATGCTCTCAGGCACATGGTGTGACTCTGCAGGGCAGGGACTTCGATGATACTTAAGAATCCCTTCCAACTCAGGATATTCCACAATTCTATGTTTCTATGTGTGTTTGCTCTCCCGAACAGGAATCCTAGAGCCCAAAATACTGAGTTTATTTTACATGTTGCACACAAGTACAGGAATGACTTAACTGTAGGTATCCTAAGGTGAAAGGAACAGTGAGGCAAATTATCCCATGTATTTCTGACATTGACAGATTTGAAGATGTTTTTTTTACCAGGACAATCTTCTGCCCTCTTAGACCAAAAAGCCCTGATAATTTTTCGTGTTCACTCTTGTCTTTCCTATTTGTATTAAAGAATAACTTTCTCTGATGAGTGCATTTAATTTCAGTGAGCAAACTCTGTAATAAAATAGCACTCCAACTGAATCAAAGAAAATGAACCAAACCCTCTAGAAGGAGATAACTAAAGAGTTGAATAGAGGATGACAGGCAGCTGCTGTGGAAAGCAATATGTAGGCTGGACATCAGAGGCCATTTGTAGCCTAGAAACCTGTCAGGCTTCTTCCGTAGGCACAGACAGAATAAGCAGGGACGGGTTTTGCTAGGATTTTCTATATCCAGTTGGTCAAACTAATTGAGAACAGAGTTTACAATGCTTGAGAGAGGGAATATAATCAGAATGCACAGAAAGTACCCCAGTTGCTTTTTGCCCACCAGATACTGGTCCTCATTGAATGGTTCATTGGTTGGTCTAACTGGCATTGTGAGATGTAGGATTCAATTGCCTTTAAACCGAACTACAAAGGTAGCTAATGGTTAACAGCTTGTCTGGTCCTGTTTTTGAAACAAATCACATTGATTGCCTTAACTTCAGTGGCATTTCCACAGTTCTTCCCTGCATTTCAAGTTCTGGCTTTGCTTAGGTTTATATTTTTCTCAGTTTCTCCTTTTTTTTGCCTCTCAGCTGTTCATATTAAGAAGAAAGTATTTTTTCTTTGAATCATTCACATTTTTAAATATTTCCCATAAATCTTCCTACAAATATTTCAACAAGTTCCCTTCCAGCACCAATAATCATCATTACCCACGAATCCCGGGTCCCTAATTCTGCCCCTCCCCTCCCCTTCCTCCGTTTACTTTGAGTATCATTGCTCATGCTATGTCTAACCCAAGTAATTTTAACTGTGCTCATCATCTGGCTCTGATCTGCTTGTGCTGGCTCCTCCATTTCTTTCTCCACTAGAGCAGCTGCTGGGCTTAGAGACTGTCAGTGACTTTGATTTTTGTATTGTGTCAAGGTACAATATTTCCTGCTTATCCGAGATAAATTTAATCTGCCACCATGCTGCCAAGAGCTCCAATGACTTTAAGTACATATGGGGAATTTCACAATCGTCTGTAGACTGTTGTTAACTGAAATAACTTTATCAGTTCTCAATAACTTGCTGTCTACTTCTTTTACAGGCTTAGTTACGCATTAAAAAACTTTGGTCCCAATATTGACCTCTAGGACACTTCTGTATTGACCATCTTTCAAGCTCAGAAATATTAATTTTGTAGGTTCTTAAACTTTAACATACTACCAAATTTCCAATATTATATAGCCTTCTGAGACTAGTGGTATTTTTATTTTAAATCAATACCATTATTTCTTTTAGGAATGATCATACTAATTTTCTGAAAAGTCCTGAGCCAGTGCTATTTGTATGTAGTTTTTAATTAGTTAAAGAAAAAACAATAAAATGCATGGTATAGAACAAGTCTTTATTAGCAGGATTACACATCTTTTTTTTCCTACTGCTTAGCAGTTTGAATTGTAAGATCAGTAAGTATTTTAAGAAGGAAATAAAATAAAAGCCATTCCAGTTCACTGATGTGGAAACTGGTACATGCTGTACCTAAAGTTGCAGAGTTAGAGGTAGAGCTGGAGGCTTCCAAATTCTCGTTGCATCTCCAGCGAGGTGTGCTGCCTCTTGTGCTGGCACATCACCTCTTTCCCTGTTACAGAACCCCGGCTGTTGCAAGGTATAATTTCTTGTGAATGCCTCTGATCACTTTGGGGGAGTGAGAACCCAAAGGTGGTATCAAGAAATGGAGTAATGCACCCAAAGGAAAGGTAACTGATGTGTTAACTTGGAAGGCACTCAGCTCCCGAGAGAAGTTTTTGGGGTTTTTTTTGTTAGGAAAAAAAAAAGTATCAAAATGAAGTAATTTTATTTAACTCTGGGTAATAGTTTGATTTGGTATAACTGGGAAAGAAAGTGAAATTAGCTGGACTGTTAGAATGGATTTGTAAATGAATGAATGACCTTTGGAAGCAAAATTGTGACTCATACAAAATGAACGTTTCCATTTTCTTTTATTTCAAAATATTTCTCGTGATGGAATGTTTTGCAGGGAACAATCACATTCAAGAAAACCTGCGTTTCTTAAAAAAAAAAGTGTGCAGAAAATGAGTGAAAGAAAAGAAAGGGTTCATAGGAATGAAACATATTCAGCTATATAAGGAGCAACATACATAAGATTTTTTAGACACATTCGATAACTCCCCAGGGCCATTTAGTATCCCACACACATACTTGTATCACCCTGGCTAGAGGAGGAGTGATTGGTACTAACTACAGGCAATGTGACATACATTTAGGAAGTACTGATTCCAGGAGAGGGATATGATTTCTGTTCAGGGATCAATGTTTTTTCCTCAATGATGTATGAGCATATACTTCATTTGCTTCTTAGGTGCAAATTGTGTTCCAAACTCCTAATTAATTCTGCAGGATGTTTTTGGTTTGTTTCCTTTTTCTCGCCCCCTCCTGCCAGCTGACATTGCACGTTGAGAAGCAGGATAGTTTTCCAGAGATGAGGGTGATGCTCATTGCTTTGGAAACTGGCCAGGATCCATGGTGGCTAAGATATACAGGATCATTCTATTGGCTTTTAAAGCCTTATTTTAGAGACAGGAATCACAAGACTTCCTGTTTATCTTGCTTTTTGTATTTTCATGCAAAATGAGTCACTGCCAGCTCTACCAGCTAAAACAGAGTACAAGATGCCCTCTGAACTTGTTGAAGAAAAAGATACTTGTTTTCCCCTGCAAACAACATGGGGGATGTATGAGACCAGTGAAAAGATGGTAGCCTAAACTTGCTATCATACCTGCACTGTTGTGGCCTAGCAAATATGGTAATTATATCTGCAAAGATAGAGCAATAGGGGCATCAAGGTGTGTCAACAGGCAGCAAGAGTGCTTTGGAGTTAAAGGCTGACTTACATTTGTGACTATAGGACAGTAAATAATTTTATACAAGTGTGCTATTGTGTGCTATTGTAAATCTACCTTCACTGGACTTTTGAGCAAACACACTATTCTGGATTTCTCTATATTTAGACATCAACAGACAGATGTTCACTCGTGAGCAAGTTACTCTGAGTATGTGGTTAGTCTGACCCATTTTAGCCAAATAGGGAGGGAATTAATGACAAGGGTACCAGGCTTCTTCTTGCAAGAAGACTGCACCCAGCTAGCTCATACATAAACATCTGTGTGGGCAACATCTGCATTTACTCAGACAATTCTCGCCTAAGCTCTCTCATTAAAGATACTGCTTTGTTTAACAATGAACGTACTTTTTATATGAACATACTTGTTAATCTTGATTTCTAGTTTTATCTGAATTCTCAGCATAGACAGATCCAGACAAAGGTACCAGGAGAAACTCAGGCCAGAAGCAGGGCTCTCAGAACTTATCTTCTGTAAGATTAATTGACAATAGTGCTGTCACCCCCTTAAACGTTAAGTCTAATCTGTATTGAATCTCCATATTGTCTGCTGAGTCTTTGAAAAAAGGATGTCATGAAAATTTGAAGAGGAATTATCCTTTTATCTGTTCCTGCAGTAACTAGAAGCTTTTCCTTCTCTTCTACCTCTTTTGCAACAAAACCCCCAACTTATTGTTCCTAGAGCAGAGTGCTTCATTTTGGTGTGCTAAATGTTGAATTGAAAATCTTTACTGGTTTTCCTATGCTCGTGAACACTACTCCAGACACATTTCATTACTGTGGATCTGTACTTGGTGCTTGCTGGGGTTTCCTGCAGACACTTGCAATTAAAGATCAGACATGAGGGATGCAGATTTCACAAACAAGGGGACACTGCCTGGTCTCTGCAAGGCCCTTCATGAGAATAAACTTTCCTCCAAGATGAAAGTGGCCAAGGTGGGCAGGGTTCTCAAATGAACTAATGAAATGATTAAGGCCTCATGGTGGTAGTAAGACACCACCTGTAAGTGGGTTAAGCACAGTGTGCACCAGTGCAATTCAGTGGGGATGCAGTTCTGGTGGTGTGGCACAAAAATCTGGGTGCACAGAACATCATGCCTTCTGAGATGATAAAAGAGTAAAATTGCTTGTGTGCAAGCTACTCCAATCACTGACTTCTTGTTTCTCCTGAATTCTTCAACTCTTGGCTTTTAAATTTAACAGTGAGTCTTTGTGATATATTTCTTTCCTGCTCAACGTATCTGTGTGGCAAATCACGTAAGTATGATCTGTCTTTTATAACACAAACTTCTAAGTGGTTTTATAAGTTAATAGGATTCTGCACTGGAATTAAAAAACCTTAGTAATGGTGTATTTGGGGAAACAAGTAGACCTGGGAAATATTGTCTCTTGACACCTAAGACCAGAAGAGAGCGATTAACAGCACTTTCTTTTTTAATAATGCTAGCTTTGCTTAGTCTTCTGTGCTACTCCCATTCTTCTCAAGCTATTTTTCAAACCTTTTCTCCAGGCAAAGAGAACAAATTGTACTTCAGAAATAATTTATAGATTAATGGGAAAGGTCATTGGTGTTCCAGGACTTTCCTCTTTTCACATTATCCATCACAACTTTCAGTTCAAGGCTCTGATCTGCTTTTGTTTCATTGCTAGAGTAAAGCATGCATCTTTCCCAGGTGAACTTTCACATGTCCATTACTCCTTCTGTACGGTGTGAAGATCAGTTCCCGAATGGGCAGTGAAGAGCTGAAAAACTGTTGTGTGGGAATGACAGAAGGCAGGCAGTGTCAGAGATCTTGCTGGTTATCCTCTGCTTTCAGAAAGGAAGTGCCAAGTCATGTGAATTACTACATCAAAAATGCTGGCTGTTGTACTTGTTATCTCTCCTGTGAATTTGGGAGACAAGTGAATTGGCAGACAAAGGGAAGGAGTGAATGGCCAAAATATTACATATCCACATACTTTCTTTGGAGCTCCATGAGAAAAACATGGAGGAAGGAAGCTATCTGAGATGTCTCAAGCCCACTTGTTTTGCCACTCATTGAATTCCGTGCCTGTGTAAGAAAGTGAAGTTTAGCCCATTTGTAAAGCAATCAGATGTTAAGACTCTGGGCTGAGGCTGCCTATTAGAGTAGATTTGCATACTAATAATGTGATGGTAGCAGTGTCTGGTTTTGAGTACAGGATCAGAAGTGTGGCTAATTTGACATCGCCTAGGAGACCTGTTCCATTGAAGCAGAGAGGATATGCATTAGCATGAAGCTGTAGGGTGAATCAGTGTTAGAGACATGCCTAAAACTCCTGCCTGTTCCTGGTCTGACTTCGAACAGCTTCCTCTATTTTCATTTTCTAATATTTTCATTTTTTCTCCTACCTGAAAGAAAGTGGTGAGGGGAGGAAGGCAGCTGAAAATTGCTAAAAGGTAATTTCATGAAACCCCGTTATCAGTCTGAGATTCCATTCTAGGCAAAGGCACATCTCAATTTTATTTCTAACCTTCCCAGCAGATACTTTCTCTTTTACCTGAAAACCACCTGAGAGAGTTTCTTGCTCTCAATCTAAATAATGCGTGCATCCACCAAGAGAACAGTAGTTGGAGAAAGACATTCCAGTGCTGCAAACATTATTAAGAAAAATGTCACCACAAACCACCTAACACATTCCATGAATTACAAAAGCTAAATGTACACACCATCTATAATGAATGAATCATTTCCTGTGTAAATGCTAGGAAATCCAAAAGAGATTAACCTGGGTAATGGAGTTAAAATCAAGCTAATTTGTTTGTGAGGTTATTGGAAAGTCAAAAATCTCCTTCACAGTTTTGTTAGGCAGAAGGGTGGAGAAAGTGTATGTATTAGACTCAGAGGCAATCAATGTAAATATGTTTTTACCAATGAAGCTGGTTCTGCTGAGCAAAATGAGTTGTATTCCCAGCTGTGTGGCTGAATCTGAGTCCAGTGCAGCCAAACGTCTGCAACAAAATGGTTTGGATCTGTGGAAGTATAAGATGAGAAAGGGTAAGGAGGGCTGCAAATAGTTCTGGAGCTGAATGAGGATACACTAAATATAGAGGGAAAAGCAGGATTCACTGCGCTTCTTTACTGTGTCTGACGTGTGCCTGGCAACCTAGGAAATTATGATCAGAACTGTGAGAAAACAATCCTCATTTTGGAGTTTTTTAACTTCAAGCAAAATGTTAATATCTCTAGAGCTGCTTTTTTACAGCTATCCATTCTGTCCTTTCTTATATTTGGCTTCCCTTCAGACGCTATTGCCCCTTCCTGTTTTCAGCCACTTTTTAAAACATCTATTTCTTCATGATCTTTCCACCCACTGCATGCTTCCCATGACCAGTCAGTCCCACCTGCCCCCATCTCTTCTCTCTGCTATCCTAGCTGTTTTGTTCCTGTCCCTTTCCTTCATGGCAGCTGAGATTGGAGACCAAAATCATTGAATCCTCCATCCCACAGAACCTCCCTGTAGCTTTTCTGTTGACTTCAGTAATAGTGAGTGGAAATAATTTGACGAGATGTGAGACACAGGACTGAGAGAACCTGGGGTTTTTCATCCTTCTTGCCTGCTAAAATGTCCCTTATATAACTTCAGCTTCACACATAGCTAATAGGGTTTTCCACTTTAAATTCTGAATTCACTTGAAAAGAAGTTTATTCTTCAAACGAAAATTCTGACGCAACATACAGCCTTTTGTTTCAAGTGAAAACATATTGTTAGTTGTGGTTTTCACTGTTAAAAAGCTGAAAAGTAAGTGTACGTAATGGAGAATTAGACAACTGGGAGAGGGCTCATCTGAGCAGTAGAAGGTGTCTCTGGTAGATCTCCATTTGTGATCTCTGTAGGCTCATACCATAGGCAGTGGAAAGAGACAGTAATTTTAAGATCATTATTGAATTTAAAGTAGATATTTAAAATAGATCAGACGAGTCACACCTTAAATGTACCTGTTTCTTTCCATTGACTATAAAGGAAACCTGGAGTGACTAGCTCTGAGGTTGACGCCTACAGAGTGGATGTCTAAAGTTAGGCAAAATGAATCCCACTCTAACTGTCATCTTAAACACTCATCATAACATGTAATTTCTTTTCCTTTTTTTTTTAATAGAATTCCAAATCAGAACAACCTCTTGAGGTAAAATGAAAAAATATTTCAGATTGAAACTTCCAGCAAAAAGATCATGTTGAAATTTTATAATTGTGTCAAATTTTTGTGTTGAATTTTATAAAGTTCAGTCTTGACAAAACTACATTTTATGAAGAAAGCTTTTTAAATGAAGAATGTGACCTGATTCTCCCTCTCACAAAGTAGAGCGTTCCACCCTGCTTGTCCCTGGGCGTTGGTGTTAACACAGCTTCTATGGGTCCAATTTGTGTTGGAAGGAGTGATAATTTCATGACCAAGTCACAAGGACATGAGCTGAGAACTGCCACTTTCACATGGATTAGGTTCTGTTGTCAGGTGGCAATAACTACTGGTCACTATTGAACTGGACTTAGTTTTCACCAGTGGCTAAGAAGAGAAAACAGAATTTATTACCAGTTCTTTAATCCATCCAGTTCAGCAAAATAGCCTTGTATTAAAATATGTCATTTATTTCCTGATACCTATCTGGCAGGAGGGTAACTATAACAAACCACCTTCAACAGCAGTAGGATGTAGTAATATGGAGCAATTTAAGCATAATGGGGGTCAGAGCTTTCCAATACTGTGAGACGACAGGTTTTGGAAGGTAAGATATAAGGCGAGGAACAATTGTGTGTCTTATCCCCAGCCAGCAGTCACTGTCTGTAAACATCCTACCTATTCACGTTTGCTGGCTCAGGGGGGATTTTCACTGCACTTTGAAACAGGCATCAAAACTGTCTTAGACTTTGAAGAGGCCTAAGGTAATTTTCTTCTGCCTGCTGTGACTTTCTTTTCCATGTCATAAAATTATATGACTGATAGAAAGGTGATTTCTGGATTTCAACCTACATCCTTCATCTTGGCCTGTAGTAAACCTGAAAAGTGTATTCTGGGATGGGGAGCAACTGTAACCCTATACATTAGCCTATGTGTTCCTTTTACATTTGTCCATTAACACCTTCACCATTTGTCTTTCCCAGGTCAGACTGAATGAGCTGAAAGAAATCAATATCTCTTTGTAAGTGCTGAATATTTTTTCCCTAGTAAAGTACTTCTCTAAAAAGTGGTTATGTTGAACAACAGGGAAGTCTAGATTTGTCGTCCCTGAGGTCTGTAACAAATTCTCCATTGGATTGGTCATTCACTTTCTGTCACTTCACATAGTACTAGCCCAGGTGGTTTTTCATCCATCTCTTTCATATGATTTTTCTCAACCATTTGTCTCTGACAAAATTTTGGCTTGCAGTCCTTTATGACCAAATGGTACTTCCAAACCACATGTCATTCTAGTAAATTCTGTTTTGTTAGAGGGGTTCAATCTCTCCCGTGAGCAACTGAAATAAGCACCTTGAACACTCTTCCTTCTCAGAGACAACAAAAATGCATCCAGCTCCTGTGGAACACCTAAATGCATGAAACATGGCAAAAAGTGCAACGCACTCACCAGGCTGTTTAGTCCTGGGGAAGTATTCAATGGTAAGTTTTGTACAAGGTGCTTATGGCTGCCTAACAACCATATTTTAATTTCAGAGACTTCTGTGTCACTTCATACTCTCTGTACTTTTCTGTTCCTCCAGAAAAGCTGACACCAACAAATCAGGATTTTCTTTGATGGATATTATTTTGTCTGCATAGTTAAAAGAAAATCTGGATATTTCTTCATGCCTCTTGGATGTCCTATTGAAGTTGACTCAGTCAGGTTGTTCAATGCCCTAAGTTCAGAATTATTTTCAAAACTGAAAGCACATACTTGAGGAGTCAAATGTTGTATTCATTTCCTCTTGTTTTGAGATGCAGCTCAAAATGGCCAGACTTGTGCAGTGTGAAGGGTTTCAGAGCCAATGGTCAGAATTTTTCTTTGAGGAGGCAGCTCATTATCCCACTCACCAACACTCAGAAGATAAGCAATGTACCTAACAATGTGTAGAAGTGTGAACAGCTTTTAGACCCTTTGAAAAACAGGTTCACTACCCCATGCCATTGTCTCATAACTGGAAGAGGGTTCACAAAGAATCAAAGTGTGTTTTGAGTCCATCTCACAGAAGCACAGTATCCAGATCAGAGCAGCTATCTGTTAATCTCTATGAGAAATAGCTTGTTCATAGGCCCTTAGTGACTGGGGATGGCTCTAGGAACTGATTTTAGGAAGCTCTGCATAATATCAGTATTTTCAACAGCACCTCATCCACTGTATGTAAAAATCTCAGGAACCCACCCTCCAAAAGTAGCAGGAGTTGCTAGCACGTGTGGCCTTTGCATAAAAACGTCACATTTCAGTTCCTCTTTCCACAGGTGATGATGGTCACGGACATTTTAAAAACTCCCTCTCTTGCTTGTTTCCTGTTGTCAAAATTTTTCAACTCTTGAGCTCTGCTAGGTGGGCTGATCTTCAGAGATGAAGAAAATATTGCAGAAATACCACTGATCTTGCTCACAGTCACATTGGATTTTTCATTATTTTTTTCCTGTGAAGGGTTAGTTGTCCTACTTAGTTCCTCCTTTTACTTATTTCCTTAGTTTATTTATTTGTTTCTGGCCCTGAGCTGTTATTGAAATTAGACTCATTGTAACAACATAATGTGTAGATTGTTTGCTGACTGTGTCAGATCAAGCTTTACAATATTTTACGTGTGCTGACAGGGCACACACACTGCCAATATAAGTATGTACCACTCTTTGGCCCAGCTCCTGCTATGTATTACAAATCTCAGAAATGTGGTCATTACTCTGTCTTAGCTGCAAAATTACTTTTATTGAATTGCAGCTAAGGTATCCTGTTATTTGCAGTTGTTTTTTTAGAGTTTTCCATGTTCTTTCCCCTTCCTTTTCTCCTATATTTGTGGAGAAACATAAATGCCATTTGATCCCCACAATGCTCTGTAGCTGAATTTTCAGCCAAGGTTCATAATCTGTTTAACACCATGCAATCTGTGAAAATGAAGAATTATACTTGCCCAACTATGTTTTATGATTTTTGCCAATATCTGGGTTAATACATCATTCATGAACTTAACTACATTTGTTTCTATTGTGTCTGTAATTTGTAGTTTTTCATTATTTAGTGTGAATTTGTAACCCGTACATAGATTGGTGGTGCATTTCTTATAAAGATTTTTTGGATCACATATTACACGATTGAATACATAACATATTGCTGTAGTATTGTTTATACTTCATTACTGGCTGTTCCTTTGGATTTAAATAAAAAATTGCCAGCTCCAAGATGATTAGACTTCCAATAAGAAATACTGACTCACATCTTTTTCATTTTGTTTCTTGTGTTCATTACAAAAATGTAAAGAGCATGTGGGATTCAAATACTGCTATTTTGTATGGTTATGACCAATGCAAGCAAATGTGTTATCATGGGAAAAAGAATGCAAAACAAAACAACCCTCAACAACCCTTAGGCAGCAGTTCATGGGAATGTTTTCAAAACTCTTCCCACACCCAAGATTGTCCATGGAGCAGATAGTTGCTTACAGTATGGGAGAAATGCATTTTTGAAAGTAGATACATAAAGATCCTTTTGTCTGCATGTATCTGGTGAAATTCCCTCATACGTAGAAGATAAGCCCAGAGATGTTTTTAATACACTGAACTTTAAGTGATGGAAAAGTCTGTACATACAGCTCACAGATGAATATGAATTTCGTCTATAAAAAGAGGCATTGACGCAAACCTTCACTTGAAAAGAAATCCTTTCAGCATGGTAAATCCTATCTCAAGAACTTTCTAGCATTGTGTTTTGGGTATGGCATCTTGTTTGAACAATTATTCTAGCTTATTGCTCTGTCCACTATATGGCTGTTTTTAATTGTATCTTTAAAAAGATTGATTCCCATAATAAAACTGAGTTGGAATACTGAGATAGCACTCGGTAATTTTTCCAAGCCAGCACTTCGTTTCTAAATTTGACCCAAAAGAGTTATAGCTTAATTATGATACAAATAATCCATCTTTCAACAGGTAAACTCCTTTTTTTATTTTCTCATTTGACAAAAGAAACAAAAGAGGTGAAAAACAGATCCTACTATTAAAACAGAAATGGTGAAATTTCAAATCACAGGAGAAAGATTTAGAAGGAGTCTTGAGAGGACATATCACGCATGCTCTTGCTTCGGTGACATCAGCTGTAGTTATCTGAGGCAAGTTTGTCCTTCTTGTTCTTAACAGTGTCTCATGATGGATATTCCATACCCACTTTGGTGATTCATGAGCTCTACCACTAGAAGAGTGTTTTAATGCCTTACCTGTATCTCGCTTATTGCATTTTAAATCCCTTTACTTCCTGTCTTACTCTCATGAATGAGGAAGAGAGATAATACCCTCGGTCTTTGGAGCATCCTTCTGAATGTTTACAGGCTGTTTCCAAATTTCCTCTCATTATTCCCTTACTTAGATGATCTTTCTGCTCAGTCTTTCCTTGTACGTTATTATTTCTCTGACAATTCCTGTTGCTTTCTCTGTCTCTCCAATAGGTCTAAAAAGCTCTTAAGGGGTGTCCTATAAGCATTTTTGTCTCAAGAACTTCTTTAATATAAATTTTAAAATTCATACATCTGTGTTTCTTAATGACTGTAGCATAAGGCAGCTGCTACTAATAATATATCAAAGATCATAATTTTTCAGACTAGTGTAGTAATAAATAAATAATGCCTATGTTTGTGACACTGTTGAATTCACGGGCCTTCAAAGAGTTTCCTGGATTATAAATTTATTGCCTGAAACAAAATCCAAATAACCAGAAGAGATTTTTTCACTGAGTTAATGCACAGGACTTTGATAATTATATAATTTGTGTGAGATTTAGGGTTGCATGACACTAGTAATGTCATGACAGTTTTTCAGCGGTTTGAGAAGAATCTGAACCTCTGTTAATTTTAGGAACATCTCACCTGCTGTCTCACAGAACCCAGCAGTAAAAGATACTTGTGTCAGTCTAAATAACCAGGAGAACCTACATGTATTTTAGCATTTTTCTGTATTTTCTGGTGCTAGATAAGCAGCAGCAATTTGTCCTTTTTACAAAGGAAAAAGAAATCAAGAAAACTATTTATTCTGGAAATCATAAAAGTTCTTTCCATTTACGTCTTCATTTGAAATCTTCATCTCTAGTTTTCTGCTGGTGCATTTTGTGTTTTTTTCCTTCTTGTCACCATGATAGTGGCTTTTGACGAGTCAAAGGTCATAGCCTGGAATTGAATAAACAGACTATAATGACAAGAGGGGCTTTAGGCCCTCTTGTCATTATAGTCTGTATATATTCCTTTTAATGGGACATACACAGTACCTGTGATTGTGATGAAGGGCTGCTGTACTTTGACCTCTTTTTTCATGTGACTGTGAATTTCGATTTGTTTGCAATTCTGCTCCCCTTCCTCAGTATTTATGGGCCTTTGCTGGCTATTAAAAGCAAGAAGGGAGCATGAAAGTCAGCCAGTTAAATGCCTAATGCTTTAGTTGAACAATATTTTTATTGTATTCAGCAGAAGAGATTTTTTGGAGTGCACCAACCTACTTCACATGGGACCCACTTGCCTAGGTTACAATGTAAAGATCATTGTCTTTTCCTCCTGCAGCTGAAGAGGCCAAGACTTTCTGGGAGCATTGTTAATGGGATGTGTGGAGATCTAGTGAATAAAGGGTGTACTGAACACAGGTTATGTGGCATGCGCTGTTGTGTCCTTCTGCTTACTGACAACAGACTCTCTCGGCCAGCTCTGCTCTTTCTGTGTTGCTTTTCCCACAGCCTGCCCCCATCCAAGGTTTCCTCTTATAAATAAAACAAAATAGTATTGATAGAATCCATTCTGTTCATGTTCCAGGTAGCTGAAATGGACTGGTTCCTAAAGCCCAATGGTGAGGAAAAAAATGAAGTCATGTTTTGTCGTGACCGTGTCAGATTAGGCATCATAAGCTCATTAGAGGTGCACATGAGGTATTTCTCCACTCTAATTTATGACTGCTTTTGTGGGCAGGTTGCTTGCACCTAGGTGTGTTATCCTGGACTAACTCCTGTGCCAACAGGATACCGAGCCAGGCCTGCCATCTGTGTCTTTTCTTTGCTTCTGGCAGTATGAAATAGTACGGCAAAGAATTATGGCTTCAATTCCACAGAATTATGAGAAATTCTAACATGAAATTTAATGCATTTCTGCAGGAAATAAGAACTGCTGTATGGCTCCCCGTGGGGGTAATTCTCTCCTTACCAGCTGTGGGGTAAGTGTGGGGTAAATCTAATGATCCAAGTGGAGGAGACAGCCACTACGACAGTGGTTACTTAACAAATGCAGTTTTTCTTTCTGATCCACGAATTGTCTGTGGACACACCAGATTAAAAATAAAATAAAAACAAAAACAAAAACAAAAACAAAAATAAAAACAAAAACAAAATAAAAATAAAAATAAAAATAAAAATAAAAATGTCATTTTGACTGTTCTCATTTAATGAGTTTCAAAGAAGGTTTAACCAGCTCCCCCCAATGAATGCCAAGGCTGCACCGGGTAGAGTGGTTACCTTTATGTGGAATCCTGGAGCACACTGGAAGTCAAGGTCAGAGCCAGGAGTTTACTTTAAACACCTTTACTTCTTGTCTAGGTGATAATCTCTGCACTGGGGTGTGTCTCAGACCCATAAAATGCTGTGTGCACAATCTCTCACACCCACACCCACACACTCTTCCTCCTTCTCCTCCTTCTCCTGTTTTCACACTTTTGTCTGGATAGTGGATAAGCCCCTTCCTGTCACCCCAAATAACCTCTCAGTTGGAGACAATATTGCTTAACTGTAAAAAAAACCCCAAAAACCACCTTGTTCTACAGCATTTGTTTGGAAGGGAGGGCTTCTCAGTTCTCCATAGCTCCTTTATCATATGCAGTGGAGTTAAAATATTCATACTTTTAAAAAGCTTTCTCATTAGCAATTGTTTTAATCTCCTGCCAGAAAGACTGCAAGAGCTTTTCTCTGCTTAGGATCGTGCTTAATCTGCTGCTGTTACCCACATTAGAGCTGACCCAAGGCTCCTGTATTAAAATGACTTCAGCAAAACTTACACATGTATCAGCTTTGCATGTCATGCAATGAGGAATTGTGTGCCTTTATTTTTCTTTGCCACCTTTATTTAATGTGATCCAGCTATTTTGCACAGATCTTGTGTATATGATTTTCTAGGATGCTGTTATGGCTCTGTGTCCTTACCTGTGGCATATGAAACAGAGGAATTGGAGTAGAAAACGGATGAGGCAGGCAAGCCATGAGTGAGTGGGTGGGAATAAAAGGATTACAGGATGGAAAAATGATATCTACTTCCAAGAATTAGAACTACATTTTTACATCTTGGAGTCGCTCTCTCTCCAAGACTCTGTGAGTAAAAAAAATGTTTCCTCCCACTTTGTTTGAAGGAAGTAGAAAAACAAGGAGCATATTTTCACATCTATATGAAACAAAGCTGAGTGCTTGGCTAATACATTGGCACCCAGATTGTTTTATGGTTAGGATGAACTGTACAGTGAATGTCATGTAGATGATAGTTTAACTCAAATTCTCAAAAGTCCTAATCCAAGTGTCCCCTTCTTCTTCCCAGAAGTAAGTAGGAAAATTCTTACAGAGCTGGACTGTTAATCACTGTGCAGCATCTTTACAGTTTTTTTCCTTAGTGAAAAGCTCTTGAAATGGGCCTGAACATGACTTAAGACAATATCATTGTCCATATATGCACCCAAAGATGTTCTAAGGGGTATTAGTATTTCTTAATCAAAATCATTCAAATCTACTGCCACGAATAGGAGAAAGCCTGAGGATCCTTTCCATGAAAATGTGTTTTTCCTATCTCTGTAAAGTATGTGAAAAGGATGTAACACCCCCCACCCTCATCCCCCCGAGCACAAATAGGCTTTGCTTTCAGCCAGACCAAGTTTGTTGTTATTTTTCAGTTTCTCCACCTCTTTTTTCCTGCTAAAAGACAAGGCTCAAAATACTGCAGTGAATGATAGGAGAGGGACCACCATTTGAGCAAGAAAGACCTACCTCAAATGAAAAAGCTTCAGAAACATAATTCTGAAACAATTAGGAAGCTGACGTCATTACCTAATAGCTCTTTGCCCTCTTCCCAAGTTTACATGAAGATAAAGAGAATAACCAGTCTTTGTTCCTGTTTTTCTTTTTTTTTTTAATGTTAAAAGACAGTTTAGCTGGAATGTTGAACCCGGTTTCATTCGCAGTTCTTTTATCTTCTCCAGATGGATTCATCTAACACATACTGACAGCCTGTAATTTTATGCAGCCAGTGATGGGTGATAAGCTTGAGGTGTTTCTTGCATTAAATAAGATCTTTGTTAGAACTAAATGGTTGTGGCTGCAGGCAACAACCATGTGAAGGACAGCCACATCATCTCTGAAACAATGTGTTGGATAAAATAAAGTGGAGCTTCAATAAGACTGAAAACAACCACCATAATTTCTCTGATTTGTCACAAATTCAGGGTTCTAGGTACATTCCAGGTGAGCACTACAGAATATAGCTTTGAGTAAGAGAAGCATGAAATTCTACGCATCAACGCATCAGTGTCCAGTGCATCTCTGACTGCTTTGGACCACTCTTGCACCTTCCATTGCCCTTTTCCCAGCTAGCACTTGCATCTGCAACGCAGCAGTAATCACAACAAAAAGCAAATGCTATGGAGCTGAGCTACAGGGCAGCATCTATGATTAGTGAGGAACTGCAAGCATACTAAAATTTTTGAATTCTGTATTTAACCCATGCTTTACCATGATGGCATCCAGCACATAGCTACCACAAGTGTAAGAAATTCAGTTCCTCAGACATATTATTTATTGCCTGAAAGTTTTTCTTGGCTTTCAGCCCAGGTGTCAGAGCAGTTTGTTACAGACACTTTTTTTCTTTTTTTTTTCTTTTCATGGTGCTACTCCTCAACTAGTATGTGGGTGGCAGGAGCACTTCATTCAATACTTCCCTCTTCTGTATTGTACCACTAGGTTCTTTTCATTAGCAAATATTTTATCTGTTCCTTTTGTTTGCACTCATCCTTCACAAAAGCTATTCACTTCATTGCAGCCCATGGACTGAGAAATAGTCCCTTGATATAGCTGGGGGAGATTTATAAATAATTTCATTAACACCTTGTCATTCTAGAGGAGTATCACAGCAGACCATCCATAGCCCAAGTTAGGAACAGGAGAGCTGATCCCAAATTACCAGGTGATCTTGGAGTTCTTATCATAGGACAAGGGGGTGGTATAGCCCTACACAGTGAGAGTAAGAGAAGGTCTTGAAGATATTCTTCCATTCCCTTTATGCTGAATAGCTTATAATGTCAGTCTACATCAGCTTGAATCATATCAGCTCTTCAGTGGGTATTTTCATGAATTTCAGTTATTTGAGATAAGTGTGGACGAATAAGATCATAACTGGTTGACATGTAAGTTCTCCACTCCAAGCAGCCTTATTGCTGACATCTCATCATTTGTCACTGACATAGGGGTGTATCATTAGCCAGTGGCATCATCTGACAGGGACACTAATCCTAACATTTACTTAATTGTTATAAATTGTCATTTCATGCAGGAGCCTATTCAGTGGATTCATCTACATGACATACTTCCTTTAGACCTTGGAAAAATAAGGAGCTGTGGCAAGGTAATCATTAAAGAAGAAAGCACAAAGGATCATGTTAATGTTATTTAAAACTCACAGGTGGGCAAGGAGAGAGAACAGAGGGATAGAGAAAGAGAGAGAGAGAGAGAGAGAGGGGTAGCTTGAGGAGGATGAGTTGATTTGTTCCCCAGCTCCAAAGTAGATTTTGGTTCCTGAAAGGCAGTATCACTCACTAGCTAACAAAGGAAATCTTGGCTGATAGTACCTCCTGTATGGTAGGTACATATGCTGCTCCTCACTTGGACAACATCAAATACACATTCTTGTGCTGCTTGTTCCATGTTAATTTTAGGCAGGGGTAAGTATACGTACATAGACAAACACAACAATATATGCATAGACCATGCACATTTCTTTCCAAGAGATTGATAAAATATCTCAATCCACATGTTGTAAGGATTGTAATTGTTTAACAATTGTTGGTAGAGAAATAAAGTCTGGCTGTGGTGCTTCTGGGAGGTTCTTTGTAAGTATGCCAAAACACACAGATGCATAATTTAAGATGCTTAATTACATTGCTAAATGGGAACTCTGATGCTTGAAGAAGTTGGGGAGGCCTTTAAAAATGACTGACTGTACTATCCTGTGCTTCTGACCATGTTAATTTAAGTTGCTTTCATGATCCTCATCCAAACTCAAATCCTATTGTAGTGACTCATTAGAAGAAAAATTCTATCTCATACCTTTTGCTGTGGGTGAGCATGGATGCTCTTTTAAGAAGAAAACAAGAGGGATGTTCATTTGAGATAATCATCAACTACATGTCTGAATATTTTTAAAGAGACATTAAGTTTTGGATGCCTAAAGTTTTGGATGTCTGAAATTTTGGATGTCTGGCTTGAAAAGTAATAAGGGGAACCCATTTTCTATAGAATTAATAGAATCATCAAGGTTGGAAAAGACCTCCAAGATCATAGAGTCCAACATTTCACTGTACACCACCTTGTCCGCTAGACCAAAGCACTGAGTCCCATGTCCAATCATTTCTTGAACACGTTCAGGGATGGTGACTCCACAACTTCCCTGGGCAGCCCACTCCAGTGCTTGACAGCCCTTAAGTTGTCAAGAAATTCAGTTAAGAAATTCTTCATGATCTCCAACCTGAACATCCCCTGGTGCAGCTTGAGGATATGTTCTCTCGTCCTGTTGCTGGTTGCCTGGGAAAAAAGGCCGATTCCCACCTGGCTACAGCTTCCTTTCAGGTAGTTGTAGAGCCTGATAAGGTCCCCTCTGAGCCTCCTCTTCCCCAGGCTAAACACCTCCAGCTCCCTCAGCTGCTTCCTGTCTGACTTACTCTCTAGTCCTTCTACCATCTCAGTTGCCCTTCTCTGGACATGCTCCAGCACCTCAATATATTTCTTGTAGTGAAGGGTCAGAAGTGAACACAGCATTCGAGGTGTGGCCTCACCAGTGCCAAGTACACAGGGAGAATCACTGCCCTGGTTGTCCTGCTGGCCACACTGTTGCTGATAAAGGCCAGGATGCCATTGGCCATTTTGGCCACCTGGACACACTGGCTTATGTTCAGTTGCTGTTGACCAGCACTCCCATATCCTTTTGTGTTGGGAAGATTTCCAACCACTCTGCCCCCAGACAGTAGCGCTGCCTGGGGTTGTTGTGACCAAAGTGCAGGAGCCAGCACTTGGCCTTACTGAATCTCAAAGGGTCTGAGCCAGCCTTTTGAAAATGAGCCTTCTGAAAGTGCGTCATCTGGCTCTCTTACAGGAAACAAACACAAGTCCACAGATATTTTTGTAACTACTAGTTACTTTGAGTCTATAATTAGAGAAACAATAAGTTGTTTCAGGCAATTGTCAGAGGCTCAAAATTAAAATGAAAGCTGATTACAGATATCATAGATATAGACACTGAGATCCACATCACATCCTCTTTACTGCCACAGCTAGACTTACACAAATACATCCTCAAGCCCATTTGCAACCTGTCTTTTGTCACATGGTTTCATGCGTTAGACAGATTTACTGTGTTAATGGCAGAAATGACGGCGCTACTTAATAGGGGTCAATGGCTTAAAACACCCACCATCTGAAAAACCCTTCAGCTGCTATCTTGTACCAGGTTTCATGCCACTCCCTGTCACATCTGTGATAAGCAGGTAAAGGTCTCTTCATAAGCTGTAAATTAAGGTTTTTGTAAAGACCAGGAGAACAAAACAGTAAAGAGTTGCTTGTGTAGGGAAGCATATGTGGGACATTGGCATCTAGGTATTATGTTGTGACATGATAGGAGTCTCCGCTTGCCATTTGTAGTGAAAGACAAATGAACACTTGCAACAAATACTGGTGTGTCAGAATACCTTGGGGTTACATTTCCTTTTTCTAAAATAAGGCTGAAGACAGTGAGCAGTTTTACTCAGAGCTGCAATGTCTTGGATTGCATAGAATTGTTCTGGCTATCTCCATTCTTTCTGTGCTAGACGAGCTGTGGAGATAATGATTTACAAGTTAAAATATGCTCTTATTAATAGATTTTCAACAAATGAACATAAGGGTCCAGCAGAGCCACACAGAATGTTATTCGGTCCATGAGGAGCAATACACTTCATAATTAGTTTCATTTACATGTGTTCAGTGGCCACTGCAAAAGTAATTTGTTTTTATGCCTAGGTCCAGAAATCATTCTCAAATAATTATCTGTAAAGATGCAACACTGATGAAAATGGAATAATATGCAACCAAGAACCTAATAAATTATTCCATTCCCTGGAAGTCATCAACACAAACAAGGAGATTGCAGAGGCTGATAGGTCATTGTGATTATTTTCTTTTTTGTAATTGAATATCCTACTCAGAGATTCAAGGAAATAAAGGGTTTTATAAAACAGTGTTTTAATTCTTGAAAACTAAAGCTATTTCCTAAACCATTCCCATCCTGTCAGCGGAAAGGGATGTGTTGATGAAACTGGAGACTTTTGTGCCCCATGTGGTGATCAGAACTCTGCAGACCTACCACTGGTTTAATCAAGTTACCCATGAGCAGAGACAGGAAAAAAAAATTACAGTTAAAAAAGCTTGTAGAGAAATGAGATTCACTATAATATTGCAATAAAGCTACAGAAGGTTTATCTTTTTTCTCTCACACACATGCATATACTTGATTTGCCTCTCTTGTACAACCTTCCTCCTTCAAAAAACCCCTGGGTGGAAAAATGCTTGACCGGCCCATGGGTCCTTGGCTATGTTTGTCCTCTGGATCCCCGAAAGAATGGAGGAATTTCAGTGTCCTGCTGAAGTCACTGAATGTATCCTACCACAGCACAGGATTAGCCCTCTGAGGACAGACATTGTCATTCCTTGTATGCTTTACAATCTGAAACACAAAATGACCCACTTCTCAGATGCTGTTTAAGCATTACTGAAGTAAATGAGAAAAGCACAACAATGAAATATTTTAATAAACCAAAGACAGTTACTTTTATTCATTTATTTTCTTACCATGGCAGTGAATCAAGACTTCCATTATTTGCATATCATAAGAAGTCTTTTTCTGAAGCTGGAACAACTGGCATTAACATTGATTTCCTGGCATTTTTTTTTTGCTAAAGCATAAACCTTTTGAATCACTACTCCCAGGACTGAGCTTGAGTGGCAAGAGACATGTTCTGTTCTTGTAAAGATAGAATCCAGGCAAATCCAGACAGAGAGAAAGATTTCAAAAGGCAACCTTTCCTCAAAATACTTTAAGTAGGATTTGATGCATATTTTAAAGTATTGTTCAGTAGTCTGTGCACTCTAAAAAAAAATGCATTCTAAAAATTGCTGTCAGGGTGTAAATGGAGAAAATTGGTCAGATGGTAAAAAGAATAGCTGAAAGTTCAGGACTCTCCCGATTTGTATATGAAATGGCAGAGGGAAGAGGTCATTGGACAAAAAATTTGAGGTATGACTCCTGATAAAAAAAGAGAAGATAGTTAATGGGAATGAGAAACTAAAATGAAAATGTTGAAAGGTCTCAAGTGAAAGGGAGTAGATCATATATCCAGCCCAGAACCCTGAAAGAACTGGCAAATGACATCTTCATTCAGAAAGGAAAGATTTAAAGTCTGTACTTGAAGTTTGCAATAGCATGAAACTAGAAAGAGGAAAATGCAATGCCTTTATGTAGAAAGAAAAGTGTAATGGAAAATAAGAAATCCATGGATCAAACCTTGGAAATATGTTAAGAATTCATGAGAAAATAGGAATTGGAGAGACTGAGGAATAGGATATTACAGGGGTTTATGACAGGATAATCTGATTTCTTTCTGTGTTTTTGGTTTTTTGGCTGGTTTTTGTTTGTTTGATTTTTTTGTTGTTGTTTTTTCCTATAAAAAGGAAGTGCATCTGATCTTATCTAGCCAGAATTATATGATTTCAGTTATGAATCTGTGTGAAGAACTGAGGAATTACTAGCTCTGTGTAGGAAGATGTAGATTAGTAAAAGCATGACATAGTTAAGAAGGAGCTTAAAGCCAAACCAAAAAAAAAAAAAAAAAAAGAACAAGAATTCAAGAATTTTTGGGCATTAAAACAATTAGTGGTGAATTTTCTGAAAAATTAATGTTAGGAGCAATATGGTATGTTGTTATTGTGAATGATCCTGATCCTGGAACAGAAAAAGAGGAACTGATGACACAAACACAAGAGACAGCAGTTGTAGAAACCATCTTAGGAATATTACCCATGAAGAACAAAACATCAGAAGAGTCAGGGCAACAGAAAAAGGGCAAAATGAGCTACTGTTTAACATCTTGCACCAGGGATAACAGAAAATAATTTCTGCAGTGCCCTGGGATATTACTGTCCAAAGCAGAAACAGAAGACAAACTATTTGCATATATCTGTCAGTCCCCAAATGACTGTGAGCCACTGATATGATGCCATCATCGAAAAGTCAAATGTTCTCTTTGGATATATCAGGAGACATGGGAATGTTAATATCATAGTCGTGGGGAGGTGTTGTTTGGAATACTGTGAGTCTCACCACCTGCAAGAAAGACAAATTCAGATGAGAGCAAAGGAAAAGGAAGACTGCTAAAATGATTGAGGAAGTGGATATCTACTTGTGAAAGAAGAGAGTGTAGGCTGCCCAGCCTAACAAAATACAAGCTGAGGAGTCAGATGATTGATATCAGGAATAAAATAGAAGGATAAACACCACAGAAGGAAGAAAGCTATTTAAACTACAGGACACTGTTGACAAAAGGCTAAAATGGATATTCATTTCCCACTATTAAATATATGCCAGATGTGGGAAACTTTCAAATTATGCCAGTGATAATATTTTACAACACTGAAAATACTGTAAAGCCATAGTCAAGAAAGATTAAATCAACCTGAAGTAGGTGCAAAAAGGAACTACTAGATGAATAGTGGAATGCTTAATTTATTGTTCAAGACATACTAGAAGAAAACTTGTCTTACCTAGTCCAGCAAAATAAAGATGGAGAGGGAATATTGCTGAAATGTGCTAAGGGAATAAAGATCAGGGAAGAAGAAGAGCCATTTTAAGCTAAAAGGAAAAATTGTATGAAAATAAATAGATATGAACTGTCTATGAATAACTTAAATCTTCAAATGAGAAAAGGAAATGAGTTCCTAAAAATTGGAGTAGCAGTGATAAAAACAGCAAAATGAGAGAATTTATTAGTGAAATATAATGAGATTATTGGGGGACACAAAAATTAGTGCTGTTTGGTAGTTATAAGAGATTGCTATTTCTAACAGCGTGGAGTCAGTGGCTTAGGTGATCTGAATGGACAACTTAGATCAATAAATATTCAATACGTTCAGACACAAAGGTCAAGGAGACGAAAGTGGCATCCATTTGATAGTCTTCTATAAATTGCATTTCCTTGATCTTCACTTGCCCTAAGTTCCTCTTTTGATTTTATTCCTTATGCAGTCAGTAAAGAACCAGAAGTCCCCTGGCTCCGTTGCAGAGCAGATAATGGTTTTGTACACAGGGCAGGTGTGTAGGTCTTACACAAACTTCACAGCCCCGTCACATCTGTTAGAAACTACATTGAAGGTCCAAAGCAAATGTCTGTCCTTACTTTTCTAAGTAATAAATATTAGGTCACTTCAAGTGCTTTCTCTGTGTCATCTATTTGGACATAAAAAAAGTTAGAATAGGGGGAGAAAGGAGGATAAGTGAAGAAACCAGCTTATGTTTTGCAACTTTCTGCTCTTCTGATGGTTTATGACAGAAAATGGTGCAACAAATTTTACAGATTCTTAGTTTTTGATGATGGCATAATATCCACAGTCTAGCTACAAATTTTAAAAGTTTGGAAATAACTATGAATCTCTCTTTTACGTCATTATCATATTTGCATGGCAGGAACTTTTCATATCAAGTCTAATTCAGCAAAGAATTCAATGTCAAGATTGGATAAATGTACAGAAGCAGAGTGTTTCTATTCATTTGTTGTATGTCTCTGGAAATATTCCCAAAGTTGTCTTTTTCTGAGATTTCCAGACCCTTGTGAGTAAACTGAAAGTAATAATAGAAATTTTTCTTGTGGTGTTTGAGCACTTTATCTTTGAGGAACCCAGAACAACACATTAAAAATAAGTGTGAAGAGAGAGAAACAAAAGTTTTCAATACTTTAAAATGAAATGTTTTGATGCCATACTGGGTTTTCAGATAGAGTTTCATGCAGATCTCGTTCTTGGCGCTGATTTTCTCTCTATAGGCACAGTGGATATGATGATAAATATATCTTTCAGTTGCTTCCAACTGCTATACTTTATTTACCTTAAGAAGCAAGGGAAAAAGGCTGCCTCATGAAAACACAGGCCATAACTCTATTATTGCCAGCTGCTGGATGTGTAGAAAGAGACTTAAAGAGAAATCAAATTATTATGTCAGTGGCAAGATGATTCACTGGGATCCAGTATTTTTTAAAGGTCAGGCACCAGCCTGATTTATTTCCCTTTTCTTGAGTGATACAACAGAGTGAATAAACTGAATAGAAAACCATTGCTCTAATTGCTGTATGGGGACACATAGTTCATTGGGACCAAACTTTGGGCAGATTTCTTTCTCTGGTTGACCTTTTCCTGCGTCTTTTTCTTTCTTCCCTCTGGTTTATTCTTCAATCATGGTAGCAAATTATAATTATCCCATTCAGGTCACCTGCTTTTTTCCCCTGTGAATTCTCAAAAGTTTCTATTGTTCTTTATCTTTTTTTGTTTGTTTGTTTCAACAGGAATCTTAATTACTTTGCTAGTTCTTAATCATATATGGGAGTACGGTCCAAGAGATATCTTTCACTCTGAAAATCCACAAACCCAAGGAATCATTTTATCTATTACCAAATTCAGTCATTTCTGAAATGTCATGTACTGTTCAGACATGCTTGGTGGTCTCCCTCCGCCTATGGGAAGGAGTGAAAGGAAAATATCCATCCTACCTTCTACTGAAGGTTTATCTAGAATTTCTTTTTCTTCTGTTTTAAAATTCAACAGTGTTTTTTGTTTTGTTTTTCCTTTCACAAACTTGAATCGATCTTCATGCTACTTTTTGTCCTTTTCAGATTATTTCAGGGTGTTTCTTTCAAAACTCAAGATTTACATATCCATATCCTGTTAGTCAAACGTACACTGAACAAGAGCTGTCTCACTCCAGACTTTTATTGGGACTTTCTCATAAGAGAGCCTAGTGAATTCTGTCAAGTTCACCACAGTCTGTAGGTTTGCAATAGAAATAAAATACACAAATTAGGATTTATGATGCAATGTCCTGCAAAATTGCTCCTAACCTTTTCTTGCAGGAAATAAACGAGACTGGAGCGAAACAAAAATTGCATTCATCACTTGATTAAAACCTTTCACAGCTCATGTGTCCTAAATGGTTTTATGAATTACTGCCATTGGGACTGAAGTTTGTAGGAGGGATTAATCAACAGTTAAAAAAAAGAGAAAGAGAAGAAAATAAAGGGGAATCAGTGGTAAATATAATGCTTACAAAAAAAAAAAAAAAAAAGAATTCAAGTTATCATTGCACTTAGAGACAGTTGTGTTTAGAAAAAAATTCTACTCTGTGGTTCAAAATCTCCCCACTTCTACCTCCTGGGTGACTTTGGTCTGGCACCTTCACATGTGTTGTCTTTGTCCACGCTGCTTTACTGAGGTATCAAATCTTCAGAGAAAAGACTGGATGTTTTCCCAATGTGTAATTCATACCTATTACTAGGATGCCTAGTTAGGAATTAGAGAAAGGAAGAGATTGAAAAATACACAAGGTCACAGAAAAAATATTTAGTGAGGTCAGGGTTCTGAGCCCATGGAGCCTAACCCTGTCCTGCAAGTGTGACACTATTTCCTGCTCTATGCTCCCCAGTGCTAAAAATTGTAGGAAATGCAAAAAATTATTTAAAATGAGATTTGTGAAAAAAACCAGAAACCTAATGCCACTATGCCTAAATCCTGCAGACTGGCCTTGATTCGTATGCATTGCTGTTTTCCTTCTTCTGAGGCAGAGCATTTATTTGCAGAGCAGTTACATTTCATCCCTTTCATGTTTACCAACTGTATGTATAATATCATTTACATTACAGAGATTTCTTTTTTCCTTCCCAAAATCTTTCACCTGTCATGAAATGCTATTTAGCCTCCACACCAAAGAGATGCTTCCATCTGTTGGTGTATTTCTGAGTCAAGCACCACCATCATCAGGTACTGACTGTTAGCCAACTTTGATATGATTTCGGCTATAAGCATATGGTACCTAACAAGCCTTATTTTTTTAATGTGAGATCTAAGCCATGTTTCGAACCTCGTTGGTGTCCAATGACTCATGTCTTTTCATCCAGTGCTGCACAGACTCTTGGCTGCTCATTTAAAAGTGAGCAGCAAAAAGATTACTTCTTTATATTTAGGTAGTGTCTTAAATTTTCAGGCTTAAGTGAATTAACACTTGCTAATGGGAATAGACTTCAGTTTTCTTTTTGCAACATACCAGGTTTTCTTCAAAATGTACTTAGAGAATCAATATTTCTGAAAAGATGGTTACTAAGAATTATTATTTACAGTATATTTTATTTTTAATAATGATCCTCAGCTAGGAGATTCTCTCCAGATGCCATGACCATAGTTAAATAGCACAATACAATAAAGATAAAAACATCTTTAATTATTTTTTAATAGGGCTTTGGTTGGATTACAGAATGTCACTGAAATAATAATAACATGAAATAAAAGATTTGTTTCTCTTTGTGATTTTCCAAAGCCAATGATCTGTAACTGCCTGTTAGCTGTTACACAGTTGTGTCTCTAGGTATGCATGTAATACTTTTAATATGCCCTTGATTATATGAAAGCTTGATTATTCCAACAGCTTTCAGGTTCTGCATGATAATCAAGGCTATGCTAGAAGGAGATGATCAAATCCCAGCTGATGTCAAAGCCAAACCCAGCACTAAATACAGAAGGCAATACTGTAGGTCTTCTAAGTCAGTGTTTCCTGAAGGGGACCTGTGCAGCTCCAAATTGGACAGCAGTGGGCCTCTATCATGGTTTTCCTCTGATGTTTTCCATTATGTTGTAAAGAAGAATTTCCTCACCTTTTTGGTTGCAATGACCTATTTGGAAAATTTAATTCTAACTGGCCTCATGATAGAAACAATCTGTTGAAGCTTCCCCTTAGCTCATTCCCATTGTTTAACCTCTCAATAACGACCTTGTCTTCTTGTGGTTCACTTATAATGTTGTCTGCAGGACAGAATCACAGGAGTTAGCACAGGTACTCAGACTCAAGGTGACTGATAACCTGAGATATTCCTTAAAAATTGTCTTCATAGGGAAATTTATCAGTCAGCAAATACTAGAGAAATAGATAAATAACTAGACAGTGCATGAATACATAAATAGGCAAACAGTAGGAAAGATCTATTAGGCCATCCTTAATTCCCTGGCAATGTGAAATAGCTTTTATTTAAGATTCTTGCTACTGTTCCTGCCATTATTGATTTAAAGTGCCAAGCAGAAGAATCTGGATGACAATAGTCATCAAGCACTATGTATTACCACCAATGGTTACAAAAATTCTTCTAATTTCCTCCCTATCTTACAAAGTCTGAATGATCATGGTTTTTTTTTCCTGTTGTATCTGTCCAGCACTTGATTCAGTTGTATTTTTATTGGATGAAATAAAAATGACCTGAACAGACACATGGAGAACTTGGGAAGGGGATAGGATGATGTTATCATAATACAAACATAGATCAGAGCATTTTGCTTAGAGTTTGATTATCACTTTCCACTCATCTCATGGCCATCTGCAGAATAAATGTCTGAGCTAACATCTGAACTAATCCTACCAGGCTCCTTTTGTGGGCAATGAGAGAACATCAGTTTTCTTACCTGACTTAAACTCTTGCTTTAACACAGGTTGAATAACATCCTAGGAGTGACTATTTTCCCCTCTTTGTTAAAAAGCTGGAGTGCAAGAGCAATCAGTGACATGGTCACACTCTAGACATATGCATTCAGATGAGAGAAATTCCATCCTCATATGTTCCAGCTTTCAGTAGGGCTTCAAGGAAAGCTCAGTTTTACTAAACCTGGATGGAAAACAAGGATCATAGCACCTAATCCAATGACGGCAAACACTAAGATGCCTTATTCCTGGTTCTTTGTCTTTCAAATCTGATTTTTTACTCAAGACCCTATGGCAGGATCCTATATCCCCTTCCTCTACACTAAATGCTTTCAGTTAGTCATCAGTGTGCTAGGTGATTGTGGAGTGTCAGCTGTTCCAGTCTCTTCCTTTGAAACAGGGGTAACACTTTCCTTTTGGTGTACTGCTGTTGGGTGAAGACCATCCATCAGTGTGAGGCACCAAACTGTGAAGGAGATGTTATTAGCTCTGTTCCACGTCTTGTGCTGCAGCATGGTCTCAGAGACAATTTCTAATCACATCTGCAACAAATTGATTTGAGCTGTAAGCATTTTGGAGTATCTCATATTGTAAATGGAAATCCTCCTATAGTGCCAAGCTCTAAAAGCTAGTTGCATAAAAAATTCTATTTGAAGTGGGGATTTTTCCTCAAATAATGCGAATCTGACATTGCTTCTGATTACTTCTCATCAAAGGCTCATCTTTATCTGAGGCCTCTGCTCCAGTTCCTTATTTTCTCCCCTTCTTCCTCTGTCTCTGCATACATTTTAAAGTCTAATTTAGGTTTCCAATACCGTACTAAATGATATCTGTTCCTTTAGATCCTTATTTAACTGTTCTTGTCTTAATTTCATCTCTTGCAATTGTAACTCATTATTCAGGTTATTTCTCACAAGATTGATTTGAGTATCAGGGGATCATTTACTTTTCCCTTATAACAGCCACTTCAGGTTATAAATTCTGACTGTAAGGAGAAAATGTGCTTATCAGTTTTGCCAGCATTTGTGTGAAACAGGACTGGGCTTGTGCTGCAGAGACTTTCACGACTGATACAATTTCTATCTTTGCATTTTCTGTGGCTAATCCTGCTGTTGCATCTCCTGCATGTTGAAGTGAAGTGCAGAGGAAAACACTTGATCCTTGTTGCCATTTTTCTGATGTGAACTGAGTATGCGCCTGAAGTGAGAGGAACTTTCGATCTCATGCCTGTGTTAAGAGCTGCTTCTTGGGGGAGCAGATGGTTCAGGTGATAACTAGCTATGGCTTATGCTGCTGTTGTTGGAAGCAATTATGGCTTAATTTTTTGTGTGTTGCAGCTTTAAAATTCTAAGTGTTTGCTGGAGGCTGCTGCCATTTTGTGTTCATTTCAGACAGCACATGTTGCAGAAGGTCCTCTGCTCTCCACCATGGGGGCTTTTGTTCTTCCTTTTTGTTTGGCTTTTCCTTCATACAAATTAAATTTTTGATGGAATGAAGCAGGAACTGATCTTTGGGCATGTAATGAGAATGTCTATGGAGACTCCCAAGCTGTGTTTCTGGCTTGAAACAAGCTGGATTCATAGGAACCAGTAGCAAACTCTAAAGCTCCTTCCCGGTTTGGAGGTATAAACTTAGAAAATTATGATCTAAATTGCTTCCCAGCCCTTGATATGTCTTACTAGTTATTTTAGGAATCTCTTCAAGCAACGCAGTGAGTATTCTTTGTCTGATACTCAATCTTCAGGTCAGGCATTTTTCCAAGCATTAGCAGAAAGGGTTTGTAGGGGGTTAGTTTGATATTATCTGGATTTCATGGAAGAGTCCCCAAATAAAAGAATGGAGCCGTCTTTGACTCCACAATTGCTATCATTGTAGCTGTTATTTCGTTGCCCCCTCTTGGCTGGATTCAGGATGGTTTCATTAATTTTTATTACCAAGGAAACACAGACTTTGGCCAAGCCTGTACCATATGTCATGGACTTATCACAGTTTTGTGGCAGCACTGAGATATTCACCTATCTGAGTTGCTTAAAGTCAGGGTCTTCCTCATTATAAAAGTCCTCCACAGAGTTTCTGTCTATCTGCCAAGCCTGAGGGGGCACCACCAGGCCTGTCTACTCTTGTGCAGTCCTCCAGGACTGCTCCCACACTGCCCGTGGCCCAGGACCCCATGGCAGTCTCCTAGGGACACCAGCCCCTGCCCCAGCAACACCCAACAGGGCTGGGCTGCAGCTCTCCACAGCCCTGCCCCGCCCAGACCCACCAGCCCTTGCCTCAGCCTTGCCTTGGCCTCCGCCATCCTCAGGGGACATGCCCAAAATGTCCTGGGCTGGGGCTGCCCCAGAGCCCCTCAAGCAGTCAGGGTCCCTCCCTGCCAGCCCAGAGATCCCCTGCAGTTCCCAGCACTCCCGGTCCTGGGGAGCTGCTGGCCCACACGGTGCCACGGCACCATCCACTCTATCCCTAACTGGAAAGCTGCTCAGTGCTCGTGTGGTCTGCTCTCACATCCCACAGCCGTCAGGTTTTAGTGCTGGTTTTATATGAGTGATTGCTGGGGAACAGCTGGCACTCATAAAATGAAACACAGAATATCTTGTTAATGACTTGTCACCATTTTTCTTCTTTGCTTTATGGGTCAGGGGAAAGCAAACAGCTTCACGGGTGTGTGCAGGAGGGCCTGGCAGCCCTTCCCAGCATCCAGATGCTGAAATGACAGTGATTAACCACAGTGCCTGAAACTGAAACTGCGCAGAGCGCGCTTGCACTGTGGAGGCACGTGGAGATCTACTGAGTAAGAGATGTGACATGTCTGGAGGGGAATGGCAAAGTGGCAGAAAAGTTTGCCAGCAAACATCTCTCTTGCCAGTTATTTACCGGCTAATGCTGCTCAGAGCAAGCCTAGTCTGTGCAGCCCTCAAAATGCCAGTAGCAGCACACTGGCTCAAAGGGCTCCCTGTGCTGCAGTCACTGCAAAGCTGGGCTGGTGTTAGCCCTGGGGATAAATGCTTCAAAGTGCCCCTGAAGCAGACAACCCCAAAAACCAGGGAGTTCTGAAGCTACAGGTTTTCTCATACAGGCTCAGCTCATTTGGTACTAAGCTGCTGTTTTCCCAGAGAAAGCTCCTGACTATGCTAAGCCCCCTGATGTTACACTGGAAATGCCATCTGCTTTAAAACACAAACTGAACATAATTCTCAAAATAAAAGTACTTTACACCTATGTCATGTAAAAGGAAAAGCAGGAAGAACCCACAGGCAGCTGTGGATAAAAACACTGAGCTGGAGTATGAGTGCACCAGGTGTAACATACAGAAAGCTGAACATTTTCTCAGTGCAATGTGAATATTAAGAGATTGCGAGATTGCTGGATTTGCATCTCAAGGGGACAGAAATCTTCTATTTTTTTAGCACGTGGGGAAAAAGGAGAGTGTAAAGATCACTTGCTTGGCTCACCAGGAGTAGGCTGCTGCACTGCAAGACACACCACTGCCTCGAGTCAAATGAGCTTAACTAGTCCCTTATTTGGGAGGAACAGGAGCATTCTGTGCTTCTCTTGAAATCAGTTATTCAAGGCAGTAGAGGAAAAAAGGCATGTATGTTATAACATCTTCTCTCTCTACCATCAAAAGTCTCTCTTTAGAGATCTATCTGTCTTTGATCATTAAAAAATCTTCCCAAATTAGTGATGTAGGAGAGAAATCCTCTGGCCTGAGCTCAGAAGAGCAGTTTATGTCCTAATTTGCCCATTCAAAATCTAATGGGAGACAAATGCCTAGGGGCATTAAGTACTTAAATGTATTTGCAGATCTGAGCTCTTCTTCCTTTTATTAGTACACTAACTCTTTATAGTTATCTAGTTTAGTAAGAAGCAACATGTTTTACATGGAATTTTATAAAGCTAGTATACTGTTTAAATACTAGATTAAAAAAGCACCTGAGGAGCCATGCTGTTTCCTTGGGTGTAAAGAATTATCCAGGCAGTTACTTAAAGCTGCATCATGTGCTTGGTTCAGAGCTGTTCCGAGCTATCAGCTGCATCTGCATCCGTACGTACGGCATATGGCATCTAACCACTGCATTTGAACTGTTGCAGCAATTTTATGGAGATGTGTTCCTGAGATTGTTTCCACCCTGTGGCAAATGAGGGATGTGCAGGTTTCTGAGCATAACTCCATCCTAGATTCAGAGATGTCTCCTGTAAAGCCAGTCTCTCTTACTCAGCAGTTATCACTTACGCTCCCGTTTGTACTGAGCCATAAGCTAATAAATGCATGAGCCTTGTTTGGTGCAGCAAATGCACTGATGAACAGGAGAATAAAGTACCTTTAAAACTGAGAATATTCAAGTAAACTGACCCATCAAATCTGTGGATGCTAAGCTGTGTCACAAAGCCAAATGGGCTCGTTCAGTGCTCTGTCAGCTGAGAGGAACGTTAAAGACCAATACCTAATTCCCGTCACAACCGGTGGGATTTTGCTCCCTAAAAAGGAATGTCTATTATTGTTTTAGATGCCCATCTGTATTCAAATTAACTGCACAACTGAAGGGAATGGGAGTTAAAATAGGCTTACTTTGCCTTCCAGTTGCCAATTCATGAAGACATGTCATCCCACAGGTCTCACATTCTGCCAGCCCCATTCAAACACTTGATATGCAGCTGGGCATCCAGAACAGAGTTATACATCCCTGTTATCTAACTCCAAATTTTGGAAAATGCTATTGCTGCACAAGAAAGGAAAGAAAAATCATTTTTAATACCAACTCTAACAATATTCCCTGAATCCCCCATTTTCTTTCTGGTCCCATGAACAGGGAATAAATGTTAAATATTTAATGGGGGGAGAGCAGGGAAGCAGAGGTGATGTGAATGATACTTGCCATTTCAGAATAACTAATTGTCTAAAACTGGAGAGTTATTTTCCAAAAACTTTGTGTCAGGTGCTGAAGGTCAGGGGAAGAGTAGAATGTAAATCTTTTTCTCAGAGCTTCTCAATTGTTAGCTACAAAGAGATTCTTAATCCTCGAGACACCTGATGTTCTCCATCTACCCCATAGACAGCATCATTGCCATATGTGGAGGAGAGCCAGACATCTGCTTCAGCATAAGCTCTAAAACATTTGACTTCTAGGTTTTTAACTATTTGATTCCCAGTTTCATGTTTGTTGAAATATTATTGAGTAGTGAATATACATGTATGCTATGTACCTACAGTGTATATTTTATGGTTTTATATATTCCGTGTGTATCTATAAATAAGTTGCATATAATTGTGTGTATAAAGAGAAAAAAGAGAAAGCTATGTAGAATTGATTGCATATGCACTCATGATTGGGTTATTGCTCACTTTATTTTGTATTTGTTGACATATTTCTTATAAATCAACTTTAACTTTCTTAGACTCCACAAGCAACATCCACAAGTCACAGAGCAAGGATTTGGAAGTCAAAACATCATCTTAAGTGCAGCTGTCTCTAAAGCTCAGACCAGATTTCCATATACTGCCATGTACCTATCCTGAGAGAAGAGATTCTTTTTAGCATCAAGCTCATTATTTCTTCATGATTTTCACATGATCACAATTGTTCTTTTCACTTCCCATTTCTAGACAGTCCTGAATGGGAACTATGTCAAAAGTTAAAGAACTTTGACGATACAGGCTCTCCTCAGATGATCTTCTGGTTCTTCATCTGATCTCAGAGCTTCATATTAGGCTCTCTGAGGTGGCTGGATTGCTTTCCCAAATGGAAAGCAATATATAAGTTCATATATTTCAGTCTGTCCGTGAAATTATGTTGCGGTTATCACTGCAATATTTGAGGTTTTAGCCACCAATAGCTAATGGCTAGGGCAATAAATTGTCAGAGTGTGACTTCAATATTGCTTTTAATGGGAACATCTGATATTGACTATATAAACCAAACAATACTGGCCCACATAGGACTCGAGTTATTCTGTTCTTGCATGTAAAACATTAGTCAGCATCTTATTACAGTGCTCAATCTGTAGGGTTATCCTTTAATTGAAAGTAGTAAGAAAAACAATGAAAATGTCCAACAGGAGATTTGTGTTTGTAAAATTTATGATAATTACTATTACTGTCTCTAGCAAAACCTGATTTTGCTTGCATAAGTTTAAAAAGCATAGTCTTGTGTTTAAAAACTAAGATGATTTGGTCATACAAAGTCCTCTTGTTTTCTGTCCTTCAGATATTTACTTTGCAACAGCTTTAAGGGTATCAATACACTTGAAATCTACAGTGACATAATCATGGACAACCACTGGTTTAATTTCTTGGAAGCATCTGTGGACAGTAACCTCTGGTTGTGAATAAGGGGCCTGTGATGTAGACCAAGAAATGCACAAAGAAATCTACAAAGCTTCTAACAAACTTGTTTGGAGGAAATATTTTTGTCATGGATTTTCAATGCATGGAATATAACACTTCCACCAGCTTAGTTCAAAAGGCATTAGTGTGCTAACTCAGGT
Organism: Lycocorax pyrrhopterus obiensis; assembly: GCA_014706295.1. Lineage (NCBI taxonomy): Eukaryota > Metazoa > Chordata > Aves > Passeriformes > Paradisaeidae > Lycocorax > Lycocorax pyrrhopterus. Next base: position 29,410,862 of record JACSVZ010000004.1, on the reverse strand, counting down.
GGTGAGGTTGGGATTCCATCTGGGTGATTGGATTGGTTTCTGTAACCAGTTGGTTTCAGACTGGATGTAGAATCCATTAAAATGAAACCTGTGACAGGTTCGAGTGTTTGTGTATATGTGTTTGTGTGGTTTTTTGTTTTTTGTTATTGGGGGGTTTTTTTGGCTTTGTTTTGTTTTGTGGTGTTGTGGGGTTTTTTAGCAGATCAGATTAGATACACTCTGATGTTTCCTTTTGTCCTTAAAAATGTTTTCCTTCCTCTCTTTTTGGAAGAAATTTGTAATGTTTGTCTTTCTTCCAGTAATTAGACACCTCCCTCAACTGCCACAACTCTTTAAAGATATCAGAGAGTAACTTTGCACTGCCAGCTCCTTCAGCACTGTAACGATGTTCATTAGTAACAAATCAATGAGAAGAATTCCTGTCAGAGTAGCAAGGATTTGTATGATTGGATGCTACAATTTACAGATATCTCTTGCATGTTGAATGTCTTTACTCCACAGTTTGTGAGGACCTGTGGTTGAAATGTCAGTGCTTTCTCAGAATGTATAACTCAGTAAAAGGATGTTAACATTAACCATATATTAATATTTGAATTAAACAAATCGAAGGGTTTTGTGGCTTGCAAATCTCACAGAGCTGATGTCAATGCACGTGATATGGTGCATTGTCCGTGGCAAACGCCAGCCTGGCTTAAAGAGGTATGGAGGTGTGCACTGGAGAGGACTCCTTAGGGAAAGATTGGCTCCCTAGCCCAGGACCTGTGATGAGGATTAGTTAAAAGTAAGGAGGTAGATTTTAGCTGTCTGGGGGAAAGCTGTCCAGTGTTGCTAGATTAATATACACTGATGTGACCACACGCTTTCTCATGTGAAAATATGAATCACTTGTCTAGGCAATAGTATGGTCCAAAGTAAAAAATTGGGTGGCATTCAACACATCCCATTTTACACACACCATGAGTGAGATAAAGCTGGTCTTAGAGGAGCCAGCCTCAGTTGCGTTCTGGATGCGTCTTTCTCTCCCCATCTCCTTCCCCTTCCCTCACTGACAGTTTTCACTTAGCTTTCTTAGTTATTTCTGAAAATTAAACGGGTCAAGTCCAGACTTGTATCATTATGGGAAGTTATCAGGGCTGTGTTCTCTTCTCAGCTGCTGTGTGTCTCTGGCTGCTCTGTTTTCCCATCTGTGAAATGAAAGCAGTACTTGCACAGCTTCTGATGTATTTGATGCTCTGCAGGTGAAAAGTGCAGTGCTGTGAAATGTTGTGACTGTACAGCAACATTCGTGCTTGTGGAACGACGACTACATAAAAGTTTAGAGCCTTACCACCACCCTGCAAGGTAATACGTTATGGAGCACTGTGAATATAAACCACTTGTTTGGCTCCCTTGCTAATGCAACAGCTTAGATAATCTAAATACTCCCTTTGGGCAGATACCAAGGATATTTAGTTTATCGCTCTTCTGCAGAAATGAACACTGGACCATTAAATAATTGATTTTTAATGAAATCTGATGGAATTTATTTTGTTTTGTTTGGGGTATTTTTTTTTTTTAGGAAAGAATGAAGGAATAAGCATGTGTTCTACTGTTTTCTAGTATTTCTTCTTATCTTCACAGTTTAAGGGGGTTGACAAAAGGAAAGAACCAAAGGTTACCATTTAAATAAATTATGGTCTGAGAATCTTTCAGTCTTATCAGGACTCAGTGAATCAATTACACCTGCTTCCTCTGCCTGAAAAGTAGCCAGTATTTGGCTATTTCACACATATATTTGAAAATTAAACATTTATTAATATTTCAAAAGCTTTATGAAATTTCTCAATGAGAACACTTAAAATTGAACAGCTTTATACTATCATAGTCGTTATTTATAGTGAAGGAATTCTTCAGTTTTGGATGTTCTTGTTCCTGTGAGTCTTTTCTAGTTTTGGTTGTCTCTAAATTTCCTGAATATAAAGGGGCTGGTATGTGAATGTTTTATGAATACCAGTAGTTCCTCAACTGTTTTGGTGCAAATAAATCTCATGTTATTGTGATGTCATACATGTGACCACTTTTTTGTGGTCTGCACATTTGCATTTCAAGGAGATTGCCATCGATTGGAGGAGGTGACATTTTATGTTGATTTTGAGATGTAGGATGGTCCAGAGGAGAGGCATGTGCTATCCCTTTTCCTATGAGAATTGTTTTCTTCTCTCCTCTTTTTATTTTTCCTTTTCTTTTGCCTTGCCCCATTAGAGTCATTGAGGATATGAAAAGAAAAACATAATTCTTTGTTTACAGCAAATACAGCATTAATGCATATCTTTCTCTTTGCATTTTCTTTCTGATCTTCCAGTGTGCAGAGCAATTTGCCTACTAATTCATTTACAGCTGCTTTTGTGAACCTGTCTGAACACCCAGTAAGATAGGAAAATTTGCAAGCATAAACATGCAGCAATGTTTCCTGCACTAGCCATTTGGAATGATAAAGTGGCACCTCCAGCAGAAGGATTACATGCGTGTGTAGCACTGTGACAGTGGCTGAGCAAAGGGCTTGAGGGATCCTTTGGCTGCTCAGGGGTGAACTCGAAGGCAAGATCACATCTCCCTTTTTGGCTGGACCAGATCACCTGGAGACATCCTTTCTCCATATTAGAAATTTCCTTCTTCCCTTCATCTCTTGCAGCTATCACATGAGTTACCAGGTGCCAATTTCTAGCCTCTTCTAGTCAGAGTGACTATTTCTGTGGCTGACCTTTGCTGATCTTCACGGTTTTGCCTTACAGAAGTAGGTGAGCCAGCATACCTGGCGATGATCCCTGGGATGAAGAGTCTATTCATCTAATATGCCTGTGAGTGAGGAGAAAGACCAAGTAAGCTGCTGCCATGGGGCGCAGACTCACCACAGAAACTGATCCTGAGCCCTCAGCATGGCCATGACCCAAATCGTGATGCCACGCCCTGCAGCATGACAAGCACCCACTAAGAGGCTCCTTTTTTCACTGCATTTTCTGGGATATAACACACCTATGTACCATCAGCATAAACCAGTAACCTTACACATGAATAGGGCTTCCCTGTTGCCATACTGTGGGTGGAGAGATAAATTCTGCTTAGTTTGGTACTCGTATTCTTGCAGGCACCTGTCATTCACCTGCTCTCTTGATGGTTTCTCTGCAGTTTTATTTTGCCTCTCCCTCCAGGCAGGGATGATTGATTCATAAAACAGAGTTGTGCTTTGCAAGGTCAGCATTGGCAACATTACCACTGTGTACAGAGTTTATAATCTCAATCTACTTATTTTAAACACTGGGCACAGAAGAATACAGAGGCTGTTAATTGGAAATTGCCATCTCTCTCTTTTTTTTTTTTAACTTATTACTGAAAAGGAAGCATTCTTTCTTGTATAAAGGCAGAGGCACGTTTTATTTGCATTGTATCTTCACAGTGGGTTATGACTGATGATGACTGAGTGTTTTTTGTAGGAGTAGAAACACGGTTAAGGTCTTCTCCTCATACTCAGAGCCCAGCAAAAGAAATTAGAAATATATGGTTGAAAGGCCAGAATATTTGAGAACAAACATGGAAGGAAGGCTGTTCCAGAAATGTGTGATCTTGGGTCTGAGGCAGGAGTCAGTTTTTGGCTCTCTGTGAACAGGATTTGACTGACAAAGTATACATGTCATATAATCTGTGCAAACACCGGGGGACTAAGCTGTGCCATTGACTTCAGGCTCCCTTACTGGAAAAAGTGGAATTTCTCATTCTGTGAAGTGTCCAAGAACTTAATTATCAATTCAAGGTCAGAATAATTTGATTCAGTTGTGATTGTCTGACCTACTAACCAATGGCCACCTCTCTCTCCTCTATCTAGGACATTCAAGGGAGAAAATCTGAAATGTTCAGGAGGAGAAGAACACACCTTTGCCTCTTAGTTTCTAAAGGAAGACTGTGGATCTGGTGACCTTGGCTCTCTGCTGAATGAGAAGGAAGAATTTTACTATTGTGGGCCAAAGGGCTGCACTGGGGAGCATAGGCCTCAAGAGGAGTAGACAACCTGCTTGGATTTCTCATGGCAATCACAAAGTCTTGAAAGATCCCTATGTCCATGACAAATGTAGGTAGCCTTTTTTGAAATTTGTATTCCAGGTTTTCCCTTGGATGTGTTGTAAAAGAGAAGAAGAGAGTGAGAGTGCAACAAAGAAGGGGAACAGAACTCGACAAGAAGGTAGGGAAAGAAAGAAAGAGGGCATTATCAGAAAAAAAAAGAATATCATAGTAAAAACCAGGATGTGTATATGTGAAGGTGCAATTTTCTGTAATGCAGGTGGTTAAAGGGAAGCATGAAGTGAAAAAAATACAAGCGGGAAAGACAAAAGGCTATGTAGAATACGATTCAAAGAGATGCTTTAATATTTTCACATTATACCAACCCTCTCTACAGAAAAAGTTGTTTCATTAGAGCTGATTCCAGATCAATGATTTGAGTTTTAAGTGCAGAAGTGAAAGCGGCAAATATTTTTCCACGTTTAATTTTACTTTAAACAAATAGAAAGTATTATAAAAATAGACTTAAAATTTGGTATTTAGGGAAAGAAAATATGACACTTTTGTCAATTTAATTTCATTGAAAATATAAACATTTGTTGTTTGGAAACTTTGCAAGCCAGATTGCAGCATTTTTCAGAATTGTGCAACATAATGTGTTTTTAGTACAGTGGAGTGGGGTTTTTTGCTGTAAGGAGAAGTAATTCTAGAGTATAGAAATCTACAACCAAAAGACATTCTCTTCTTGCACAGTGCCTTAGGTGCTGCAGTCATAGTGAAACTGAACACTTTCCATTTGCTGTCTTTGCTCAAAACTCACTGTAACTGTCCACCTGGGCTCCTGTGGCAGGGCTTTGTCTGAGCTGTCAGGGCAGTATTTTCCCTTGTTTTGTTCTGTTGGTCTCATATGGTTTGCCTCATTTTCTTATACCTTCAAGTCTATATACTGATCATATAGACAGTTCCTACAGAATGTAATTGCCATCAGCATGGAGAATTGCCCTTCCTGCCCCTTCCCTTATGGCTCATCTCATGGCTTTTACTTTGTATGACAGAAACACTAAGCTTAGATAGCAAAACAGGCAGTGGCCACCTACATGCCTGGTCAGGATTATCCAGTGAAACACATGCACCCAAGCTTTGTGCCAATCTGTGTGCCGTGCCTGTGTCCAGCTACGTGTGCCAGAGTCAGCATAAAAAGCATCACAAGTGGGAACAGCCCATAGGATCTGGTGCAGGTCCTGATGTATGAAGTGCTGGGGGACAGGGATGAGGATGGCTGCCATCACTATTATAACCCACTGTTATGAGGGAGACTGCAGAGGGGAATGCTTGCCTGGCAATGACTCCCAGCTGCTCACAGGGAGAAGCTTTCCTTTGGCTTCTCCCCTCGCCTCTGTCTTTCTATTCCCATTGCTTTTAATACCTTCAGTAACTTTGAATCTGGTATATATATGTTCACCTCCAGACCCCGCTAATAAAACTTTGTGCATTAAGCCTGTCTCAATATCCTTCATGCAACACTTATTCAAACTCAGTGCTACTCAGTAAAGGCTAGCATGGTAAATGTGATTTATTGCAAGTTTGGCTTACATGGAACATGTCAAACATACCCTTGTCAAATTCTTCCAGGGTTGATCAAAACCAGAGTTTTCATCTCACAAGATATAATAGGCACCCAAGAATTTATCTGTTTCTTATGTGGATTCTGTGTAATTAATCCCTGTTGTTTTCTCCCTACACAGAGAGAATTTCCGGTTTAGAGGAGGATTGGGCAAGCCTGTACTGTCGCAGCATCAAGTGCCAATAGGTAGATTGTCAGGAAAGATCAAAGCTGAAATGGACAGCCAAAAAAGCAAGATATTTCTTACTCTCAAAATTGTTTGCTTGCCCCCACGCATTTCCACAATACCTTAGGTTTAAACTTTTTTTTGCATAAAGTAGTGCACCCAGGTCCTCTGAGAGTATTAATTTATTCCTTGGCTACTATGGACTAATATATATCCAGTTAAAAGCAGTGGAAAGAGCATTGTGCTTGTTAACTAGAGTCAGATTTTGAGTCATCTCCAAAGGATTTAACTATCTTTGCTGCTGGTGGCCATCCAGAGACTTTATGTGACCTGCTTATGGGAGACTACATCATCCTAATTCTGTAAAAGACACCCCCATATTCTGCTGGTGGAGCAGAAAGGATTGATCAGCCTCTTGGAGTGCATCCCTCCCTCTGGAGAGGGAGTTTAAATGACTAATATATGTTTGCTACTAAAGTTTTAGATGGCTAAAAGTAGGTAGAATTAATCCCAGCCTAAGTGGTCTGTTCCTCTTTATTGTCTGTTTTTCTTAACAGTGCTCGTGCTCTTGCTCTAGCCTTATCTAAAGAGCACGCAGCAGCACTATGTCCTTGCAAAGCACCTGCTTCTGCTCCCCCTGAAGTCAGTGGGAGGTTTTGATTGCTTTTCAGGCCTGCAGAAACAAGCCTAATGCCCTTTCTTGTTTGCTACAAACGAGAGTATTAAATAGCAAAGACAGATACTGCTATCACAGCAGCAGAGCGTGTTCAATGACTCGGCCTGTGGATCTCCCCGTGCTTCTCGTGGCTACCCAGTTCTCTCCACACCCTGTCTGTGCAGGAGATCACGCTGGGTAATTACGCACTTATGTTTATTTCCACTTGCTAAGGTAACCAAGAATGGATCACTCTTACAAAGTAGTTATCACCCAGGGGATGGAAATGAAGCCGCATTTTGCTCCTGATTGGGCACAGTTCATTAGGTCCACAGCCTTTGGCTCAGGTCCTGCCAGGGTAATTGGAAGTGACAATGGTACTGTTTTGCCACATGGCAGTCAGCATTGGCAGGAACAGCCACATCAGAGGGACACACAGGAGGAATGCATCAGAAAGATTACAGAGATGTCATGAGATTAGTAATTAAGTAAGACCTCCATAAGGGTGTGTCTTAATTTTATTAAGAGCCGTTGAGGATAATCATCTGTCTTAAATAACAGATGTCTGAGCATGTAATTATGAAGTGCCAGTTAAAAGAATCAGCAGCAGACCACAGAAACTTCCAATATCGGTGGTAAACAGAGCTAAATGGAAGAGACAAACTGATCTTCCCTTTAATTTTCTTCTGTATATCTGCCAGAAAGACTTGCATGTGTGGACTTTTTTTTAACATTGTAAATAAACTTCAGTGAGCTGTTCATTGGTGTGTGAAGGGGTCACCCTGGCTGAACACCAGATGCCCACTAAAGCTGCTCTATCACTCACCTCCTCAGCTGGACAGAGGAGAGAAAATACAAATTTTAGGCCCATGGGTTGAAATAAGGGCAGGGAGAGATCACTCATCAGTTCCTGTCACAGGCAGAAGAGACATGGCTGGGGGAAAATTTATTACCAACCAAATCAGAGAAGGGTAACGATAAATAAAACTGAATCTTATAGCACCTTCCTCCCCCCCTCTCGTCTTCCAGGTCTTAATTTTACTCCTGATTTTCTCTGCCTCCTCCCCCTACAGCTGCACAGGGTGACAGGGAATGGGGGCTGCGGTCAGTTCATCATACATTGTCTCTGATGCTGCTTCCTCCTCTGGGGGAGGACTCCTCACACTCTTCCCCTGCCCCAGCATGTGGTCCCACCCATTGGAGACAGTCCTCCATAAACTTCTCCAAACATGAGTCCTTCCCACAGGCTGCAGCTCTTCATGAACTGGCCCAGAGTGGGTCCCTTCCACATGCTTCGGTCCTTTGGGAACAGGCTGCTCCAGTGTGGGTCTCTCACGGAGTCACAAGTTGTGTCAGCAAACCTGCTCTAGTGTGGGCTCCTTTCCCACAGGTCCTGCCAGTAGCCTGCTCCAGTGTGGGCTTCCCACAGGGTCTTGCTGCATTTGCAGTTTTTTTCACCCCTTCTTAAATCTGTTACGCCAGAGGCGCTACTACTGATGCTGATGGGCTTGGCCTTGGCCAGAGGTGATTCCATCTTGGAGCGGGCTGGCATTGGCTCTGTCAGAGATGGCAGAATCTTCTGGGAGCTTCTCACAGAAGCTGCCCATGAAGCCCCTCCCTGCCAAAACCTTGTCACAAGAAGCCAGAACCTCAGTCAGGCTTGTGAGACCTGTTGGATAGAATTTATTGTCAAACCAAAGAAGGGGGTTATATTTAGCTTACAATCGCAGTGCACCTGTAAACCTGCTGCTAAAATTGTCAGAGATAATACAGCAAGCCAGGCTGACATTTCTGTAATCCAGTGGGATGTCTGCTGTATCCTGTAAGCAATCTCATTTGACCTTACTTGTGCCACTTAACATATGATCTTGGGGCCATTTGGCAATTAAAGTATCATGACAGGCAAATAGTTCACTTCTTCCCTAAAATACGGAAATTTTCTCAAAAAATTTATAATTTGGTTTACAAGTAAAGTGGTCAAGTGTGAACAGCATCCAGGAATATTTTGATCATTTTTACCAGGATTATTCTAAGAATTTGTCTGGAATTTGACAACAGCATTTTCTCCAAATTTCATTGAGTAATACAGCTAACTCAGATATATTCCAGTAATATGCAGGAAAACCTGTGTTTTACCACTACTGGATCCCATTCAGAAGTAAGACAGAAGACTATGCCTGTCACAAGGACCATAAAATCTGAATATCATACTTAAAGTATTTGCCCGCAAAACTTGCTACTAGTTTAATTATATTATATACAGAGCGGTTTAACCAATGTGCGGACCAACAAAAACATATGCTAAATATGAAGTTTCTGTTAAGTTTTGCAGCATAATCAAACCACATAGCACTGCACACTGCCAGAACTGTCATGTGGCTAATATAGTCTTAATGGACATATAAAATTAGAGTTTTAGAAGTATAGCATTTCTTTATGTCAAAGGTGATGGCATGGAAACGAGTGAGATTGATTAGTCATATGGATGTCTTTATTAATACTTCATAGGAAATAGATTTCTTGTTCTATGAAAATTTAATACTAAAAAAAAGCAATCATTTCAAACTGGGATACAAAAGAAAACCATACTTTAATTTATTTTTCATTGCTGACTTGTATTTTTTTCATTTCATAATAGAAGAAAAAAACATTTCCAATGGAAAACTATGCCTTCTATTTGTGAAAAGGAGCTGAAATTTCCTTTCTTGACACTTCTGCTATATTTTCCTGAAATATTGTGCAAAAAAATACACCTCATGAGAAATGGCCTACTCACATATATATATTTTATTTTTTTAATCAGTAATTTCTGACTAGAAATGACAAAAAAACCCTCTTTCATTCCTAAACAATATAATGCATATAGGTCTGGGATAATTCCATTGGCTTTAATTGATTCTAATTTTTACTATTGTAAAAGAGTTCAGTATCATGCCTCAAACTTTGCTTGAAACTGTGTAAATCCTTCCAGTTTCCTGATATAACAGTGATATAAACTCTCTGATGAAGGCCTATTTTTGCACAGGATTTGGAAAGAAAGGCATTTTTCCTTCTTCTTATGACATTTTCTACATCTTTAGTCTCTGCCTTTACTATAGTGTTTCTCTCCAACCTTTTTATTTGCTTTTTTTCCAACCTTGCTTCAGTCTCTTCCATGGTGATGCCTGAGATGGCCACCTAAAAACAGAGACTAGACAAATATAAGAGAATAAAAGTAGGTATTTATTTGAAGGGCCTTCAAAGGTACACCCTGGGCAGGCAAAAGGCTACACCCAAGATGGACCCTGGGTCACGGGTTCTTCACACTTTTATAAGTTTGATCCATTTGCATATCAGGGTTAATTCTCCAATTATAATTTCAGTTAATGATGTAATTGCCCCAAGTTTGCCCCCCCTTCAGAGGCTTTTAGTTTACACATTTTGGGGCCTGGTGTCCTTGAAGAGCAAACCTAGAGGGGCTTTTTTATGTCTAACCAGCATGAGAGAACAGCCTCTAACAGGCCACACGAAACTTCAGAGTTACACACTAGGCAGTACAGGATTTGAAAAATATAAAAGTTAAAACCTAAGGCATCAATGGCACTGGGTTCACTGTTTCCCCCTTCTTTGCTTCCAAACACTGTAAAGGCAAGGAGAACTTTCATTTTAAAGGAGTTGAACTGTGGGTGCAAGTAACATGGAAAAGTGAACCCTGCTCTGTATTTTATTTAGGGAGTCAGTTATAGGGCTTGACTTCATTTGGAACTGTATTTTTTTTAGTTTCTCTAAGCTAAGCAGCCCCTTTGCTTCATTATTCCCTTATGCTTTCCAGTGTGCTTCATTCACAAGGAAAAGTGGGCATTTGTAAGGCAGAACCAGCAGCTGTTTAGAAAAGAAAGAAGCAAAGATTAACTCTGCCAAAGGGCCATTATATAGGTGGAGAAAGTGTAAGCAAGCACAATTAGTGCCTCGCAAACCTGAGGGCTACACAGCCGTGGTGGGTCATGACAATTGGGTTCAGGACAGCCTCTCAGGGAACAGAATGTATGCAGAAAGTAAGCAAAATAATCATGAACTGGATACAAAGCACAGACTCCTGAAATATGAACAACAGACTTGCTCTGCAGCTCTTTTTTGTTTGTTGTGTTGCTTCCACGGCAAGACAACCACCTAGGAAAGTCAAGAATGAAATGGATTTTGTCTTCTTTGAAGTGGTGATGTAAATGCTGCTTAAGGACATTGTGTCTCAGATTTGTCCATTCCTAAGACGTACCCTTCCTCTCTGTAAAACGATTATGAATCCAGTGCTATTCGTACTGACTTCTTTGCCTACCTGTGTTTTTTCTTGCCTTCGGAGAATCCCGCATGGAGCTTTTGGTACCTGTCCTGATATTTTTTTACTTTTAACAAAGACTGCCTGCCAAAGTGCCATCTCTCATTTAGGGGTGCTGCTTATTTTACCCGGCTGTAGAAGCTCTCCTTGTTCATTGCTTTTCCTTAGCAAGTGAGAGAGGCAGCCCTTTCCTCTAAGCCATATTTCACATGGGATAAATCTATCTCACACAAGCAGCGAGAAGGGATTTGTCTATGCTGTGTCTCTAATCCAGTCTAATTCAGAGCAGATGGCTCGGGGAGCTGTGCATGTGGCCACCTGCAATACTGGCCTGACCGTCCCCATGCCAGTGCCTGCTCCCCGCCAGCCTGGCAATCCCCACCCACCCGTGCAACCAGAGGGGCAGGAGGCCCCCCTGCTGTGTGCCCCTGCAGGAGTCCACAGCATCTTTTCACACACCTGCCTAACTTAATTATTTATAATCTCCTGGAAGAAGTTAGTTAACCTTAAACCTCATTCTGTCCCTATAGATCCTGTGATCTGGAGGATGTGGAGGAGGGCTGCTATCCGGTTAGTGGCTTAGTGTGCAAAGGGGTTGGAGCCCTCAGGCACACAGGGAGCTGCAGGTGCAAAATGCGATGCTCAGCTGAAAGACATCAAATTAACAGTGAGAAGTTAACTTGCTATTTTCCTCTTGAAGAAATGGGTTAAACACACGGTTGGAATAGCTGACAATGGGTTTCCCTTGCAGACCTTGAGAAGGACTGACTGCTCTAGTGGGTCTTGTGAAATCTCCAGTTTAAGTGTCCTATACCTGGCTGTCAACTCTGCCAGGTGCTGTGAAAGACAAAGTCAACAGGCTGCATGTAAAGTGGCTTTATTCTGAAGGGAGAAAGAATCTGGTTTCCTTCTGACCCAGTCTGACACACAGGATGGATGGACTTAAGCTTTCTAAAATAATGAGCAGGGCTCACTGCAACCCAATCACAAGATATTATGGTGTTAAAATAATAAATTTAGCATTTGAATTACCTTCTGATTTTCAAATTTAGTCAAGAGATTTTTTGCCATAGTCTGGAGGGCTAAAACTTCCTTTTTTTTTAATGGAAACTGACAATCTGTCAAAATACTTTAAGTACAGGACCTTTATGAAAGACACCAAATATAGAAGTGTCATGATAAAAATCCTGACTTTGGATCCATTTTTTTGCCTTGAAGGACACAGAGTGACAGACCCCAGAATTTTCATGCCAGTAAGAGTAGTTGCAGATCCTATCATTATTTACCTAAATGAAACATATAACCCTTTTACTGAAATGTTTTCAGCTAGAAATCAGCCTAATAATTTAGTGGATACAGACCAGGTACTTATACTGTCCCATCAATCCAGTATCTGAATGGCTGATAAAATTAAAATATACTAGAAATTTCAAGGTCACTCTCTGTTGGCAGTAATTAAAGTAGTCTCTCTTTTCTATGAAGAACTGATTGCTCTTTTTCTTTTTTTTTTTTTTTTTACATGTGATTCTGCACTTGGTTTTGCGTGTGATCTGTCAGTGCTAGAAGATTATGAGGTGATGGTGTTCAAGAGAGATAAGATTTGAACCTGAAATGAGGGTAGTTGTGATTTTGGTCATCAATTGTTCAGTGTAAGGTCAGCTATTCCAAAACATTTAAGTGTGTTTATAATCTCTGTCTTGGAGGGGAAAAAAAAGTCTCTTTCTCCAATAGAACAGGAATGCTAACAGCAGCCAAAGGCTAGGGATGCAACACAAGGTTTTAAGTCTCCTATTCCTCCAGTGTTGAAGACACGACAGATGAGACCAGGAGACAGACACACATGAGCAATGAGAGGTCTTAAGTGTTAAATAAATACTTCATGGGTCACCTCCTGGATTTGGAGATTGGAAACCAATCAGAATCAATAATCTAGATGCTTTTGTAAATCTTATTATTTGTTATTAGGTGGCCTAGATACCTTTGTAGGCCTTCTCTCTCCTAACAAGGACATGAACACAAGGCAAATTTGAAAAAAAACATGAACAAGGTTTGATTAGAGGGTCCCCCCTATTTGGAGGGACTATTCTTGTTTCATACACCAAGTCCAGCTTTTCAGATAGATCTAAATAGGCTGGATTCAGTACTACAGGAAAACAAATCCGACATGATAACATAGTCATTAATCCAAAGGACAGGTGATTGTTTTCCAGGTAATAAGTGTTTTGTGATATTCTGGAGAAATAAGTCTTAATATCTGTGCATGAAAGGCCGCTGCTGCATTAAATATAAGCTGTAAATCTATACCATCTGTCACCAGCATGCTGCAGTGCTGGACATGGGCCGTCACACTGTCTTTCTCCTCTTTCCTCCATGAGATAATCACTCTGATGATGCTGTAGACTGAAGCAAGGAAACTAACTGCATCTTCTGTCCCCTCTACCAAATTCTACTCCCTGTGGGTAACCCAAATCTCACTGTGTTCAACTGCTGACCCAGCAATGGCACAGGGAGTTTGTGCCTTAATATGTTAACAAGAAAACACATTCAAATTCCCAGAGACTTGGCAAATCCATCTTTGTCCATTCTAGGATTCGATCCCCACTGATAACCTGGGAGGCAATTTGCAATTGATTGCGTTGTGGAAATCTGCTTTGTTTCCCTTGATTCAGAGATCAAAGTTGGGAGTACAATCCTTTGGTATTTAATACATAAATTCCTCCTGCTTCAGAAGTATCTGCTAAAAAGAACACATTGGCAGTATATGGGTATGAGTATATACACATTTCCCACATAGCAGGCAGAATGAAGAGCAGAATATCACGTTAAAAGGTGTATCTGACAAAAGGATAAACTCAGTAATGAAATATTCAAATTCCAATGCACCAGGTGGGGATGAGCTTAGAGACCCAGGGCCAATGCAATACATTTCTTGCTATTGAGTTTGATTTCACTTTTCTGCCTCACAGTGTGGAAGGGAAGAAAATCACAGGAAAGCTCGCTTGTCCTGCCCCATCTTGCTGTATTCTCATTCTCCTGTCTCATATTGACCTGATTCACACTGGTCTTGCAGCAAAACTTGAATCCTAATCCCTGATGCTTTTTATGCATTCAGTCATGACAGACATGAAGAAGGAAAACATACCTAAAGGGGCAGTATCTGAAGTTCTTCTCTTTTGAAAAGAGGTATCCATAAGGGCGGAATGAGGTATGGTGAATAGAGCCCCTGATATTTAGTAAGGAGTGCTTAGAGTGATCAGCACTAGAGACAGACAGCTGTTAGTACAGTGTCTTTGCATCCAACCTCCCCACTTGGACACTGCTCCTTTCTGTGACCTTGGCCATTTCTCTTTTCTTTGGTGAGAAAAATGAAAATTCCATGGAAATACTTTAATAGTCTGTCACTGAATTCTGACAGAATTATTATGTGTGTGCATGTATGTATACACGTACAAGCTTCTCTGGGCAACCTGTTTCTGTGTCTCACCATCTTCACAGTAAAAAATTTTTCAGGATTTTTTTTTCCCAGACATTTACAAAGTGCCTGTACATTTTCATAGGCTTAGTGAAAGACAGCAATCAAAACCCTGCATGCACTTTTTTATTTCACACCAAACCTACAAAAAGTGCATACTAAAAGGAAAGGAGTGGTTTGAAATCTTCCCTGGAAGAAATAGAATGGTTGCACTGTCAGTACCTGGATCAATGCAGACCTATGTCGTGTCTGAGCTTTCAGTTTCAGACAGAGACTATATAGTCATATAAACATATCTACCAGAGATAAGAAGCACAATGAATTGAAACAGAAAATTTGTATGTGTGTGAAAGAAAAGGGAAGAGAGATCAATGAAGAGGCAACGACATGCTTCATTTCTGTCAGTTCTTACTGTAAATTTGAGGAAATCAGCTGTTGCCACCAGTGATCAGAGAACTAGGTGTAAATCCAGTTTTCAGACAGCTTCAGAACTGTGCAACGGTCAGACAGAAATGGAGACAGTGGCGCTGTGTACTTCTAGTGCCTGAGATTTATACAGTCAGTCAGCCACTGACTGATGTGCTGAATTGAAGTCATATATAAAAACTATTGGAAAAACATATTTTCATAGAAGTTAAAAATCTTGTGCCATGTAGTGGACTGCAAAAAACCAAGCTCTGTTTTCGCCTGCTTCTTATCCCCCATACATGGACAAATTTCCACATGGTCTCCAAGGTTTTCTTCAAGCCCAGCACTGCCAGGTCATTTGCACCCTGCTATAATGGTTACAGGGATCCCTAAGAATTCAGGACAATTGTAAAGGTTGCAGATTGTCTCCTATAAATCTGGGTGACCTCTTCCTTCTGAGACAAGAAGAAGGTCCTCACAAAATTTTTGGAGTATTAATTCACTCAAAAAGCTCCCATTTGAGTCATGTTTCTCTAAGTGTTGTAGGATGCCGGCAGCTTAAGATAAGTCAAAATTTAGTGAATAAGAGACCAGGTCAATATATCTAGTGATTTGGTTTTTTGTCTGCTTACTGGAGCAAATGAGTGTTTCTAGGTCAGAGGCACCCTAGGCCAGATTCTTCAATTTGAGTAAATTGAGAGAAGTGTCCTTCAGATTCTACCCTTACATTCAAACTGAGAAGTGTCCCCAATTCCTCTAGCATTTCTCCTCAATGTTTTAAAAGAACTCTGCCTTTGAGGGAGGGGGCAATACAGCCAGAGAAAAAGTGTGAGTGAAGTAAAACTTGAATACAAACTAATTTAGATGTTTTTATAAAGTCTCGCAGACTTCTCTCCACAAACCATTAAGTCCTAATTGCCACACTAATGTTATTTTATATTGTAAGTGCAGCTCCTGAGTCCTGATATTATGGCACCCAGCGGAATTAAAGCAGGCACTTAGCTTTACCACCTTCTCTGCTGTAACCTTTTCAATCTGTGATTATTATTCTGTCAACGCACACTTGTTCATTATTACTTAAAGGTGTTGCCCCTTCCTCCAGGAAGACACGCTGCTGTGTAAATTAGGGCCATAACTAACCTTGTTCAGTGCTGAAGCAAGCGCCTTTCTTCTGACAAGCCATGAATTAAGGGCTTCTTTCCTCCCAGTGGAAGGAGCCTCTCTCCTTCATTTCTAATAAGGGCGTTGCTGAGGTGGATTTAAAAGCCTCTTTTCTGTTAAAAGGCTTTGATCTGTGATAATCTCCTATAATCTGGATACTAGGAGTAGTAGGTTGGGATAGCAAATCCACTCTCAGCCTTTTTAAAAATAATTTATTTATTTCAAAACTCATTTGAATACATTACCTTCCTTTTCCATTCCATAAAGGACATTAAGGAAATGCCTTTTAAATTAGGATTCAAATTTGATTAACCAATATTAGTTAATCCCAGTTCTGGTAATTGCATTCCTCCTTCAGGAATTTCACAACCCTTTTAGTAATTGTACAGCCTTGGGTTGCAAACCGCATGCTATAACTCCATGTCAGCCTCTCAGCTCATTTTCTTGCACTGAGTGTATATGGAGTACATGCAGCACAGTTCAGGAAACATTATCATTTCCATTTTATCTCACCGTTAAAGCTCTTAGAGTTGCATTTTCCAAATAAACCATCTAATGAATTTTGGTTTGTTTCTGTTGTGTTTTCATTTGTGAATTGTTTCTGATCTATCCTAATGTTAGCAAATCTTAGCCTCATTTGCACACATTTTTGCAGAAGGAGGTTTTATTCTAGGATTTGTGATTATATTGCTAATTTCAGCTGTTACGTTCCCTATATAGCTATGTATGGTAAAACAAATGTTATTACTTCTAGTCCCTTACTGGACCAGAAAAACTTTTTTTATGGCCAAGTGATAAAGAGGACGTGATGAGCAGCAAATAGTGAGTGGAGTACATGGGAGCACCGTACTCTAATACAGACAGTGGTAGAAAGACCATTCCTCATGCAGTCATATGAATGAAAAATAACTGACACAAACATTTATGAGTTGAAAATAACATGGGGTGAGCAAACCACACCAATACCACACACATTTGGAGTCTGTCTGGGTTTCCACCAACAGAGCTAGTAAAGAGAGCATCATTCCTTCATCAGCTGCTTTTTATCAGGCAAAAAATAATGGGACAAAACATCCAAGGGAAACTACTATCATTGTGGGAAAATATCCCCCAGCTGTTTTGGGAAGGACTGCTAAATAAATCCTGCTGTGAGAGACAGAGATGACAGAAAAGGAGACAAAAATTTAGACCCGTAGAACTGCTGTAATTCATACAGGTTTCTAGCACAGATTAGGTTATGGTGGGGGCTGTGAGGGAGTTTAACACCAGAAGAATTCAAATCTACCTCTCTTCAGAATACTGGGGTTGAAGTTTTGGGCAGAAAGCATAGATGGATATTTCTGTCAATAGTTATTTCATATTTAGCTCTTATTTTCCCACTCTGGTTTTTACTAAGGGAATAAATTCTTGAAGACTGGATATATATTCTCGTCGATTTTGAAAGATATACAGTATCTGTACAGGATTTCATTCTGAACAACAGTGTGGCCCATCTTTATACACTACAAATAGTATGGATAATGGGAACATGCCACACTGCATTCTACATTTATGGGAATGAAGTTATAAAATTATATAAAATAAATATTTACAGTAATTATCTTTTTAAACATATACAGCAGATACTCAAAATATTCAGAGGATAAGGCACCTGAAGGGTAGGAGATCCTTTCTTCACTTAAATAAGATCCAGGTCACCTGTCCTAGAGATTAATTCTGAAGCTCTTCATCTGGTATCATCCATATTAATGCCAGATGCAACTTAAACATAGTGACATTAATAGCAAATCTGACATATCGGACATAGTAATACCTTTTAGCTCTTTAAAAACTGGGTGACCAGTTTGATATTCCAAATGTCTATGCTTTGTATCCTGCTGGAACAATAGTAAACCTAGGGGGTCTCTTTAGACAGTGTATTTATGGTCAATTGTTTGGTCTATGATTTTTCTGGAGAAATCATCCTGAAATGGCCACTCCAAAACTACCAACTAGGAGTGAAAATACATCAAGACCCCTAGTATTGAACAGAGTTCATACATCCATTGAGAGAGCACTAAAGGATGACGACAGATACCTCTCCAGAAATTTGGATCCTCAGTTTGTGAGTGATGAAGGATCTCGGTTCACCTGGTTGTCTTGTTGCACTGAGTAATTCAAACAACTGTAATTGTAATCATCAGTCAGTGCAGCCAGCAGCAAAGCTGCAGCAGAGTATCTGAGAAAGTAGCATGGCCAGAGAGCACATCAGCCATGTTTATTCTCCTATTGTGTGCAGTTATTTCATAGCACTAACTGGGTTGGTGTGTATGGTAGATGAAAAATAACCTCTTGCCTGAAATCAAATGATAAATCAGTAAAGAAAGGAAACAGAGAAGGAACTAAATCCCATGGAGGGGATGGCAAGGGGGGTGGAGGGGTAGGAGAGAGGTAGAGGGGGGAAGGTGATGAGTCCCAGAAGGCCAGGCTAGGGATGTATGTTCCTTCCGTCTCAAATGAACTCAAGATGTTACAGGCTGATCCAAATGGCAGAAGAGGGGTTCCGCTTCTGGACTGAGGTCCTGCAGGGTTCTGAAACCTAGATTCCCCAAGGAAGGAAATGTTCCTTAATCTTATTCAGGATGTGCTTGGTGGTCTTTGTAAAGGAAATACAACCCAGGCAGCTTCACCCCTCAGATTCTGGTGGCCCAGGTCAGCAGTAACACAGTGATTTGGGCACCCAGCAGGTACAGAATGCTGTAGCCCAGAAGCTGCTGCCAAAACTGTATTGCTCTCATCTGCATTCATGACCTCTAACCAGTGCTACCCATTAGTCAACACTCAGCGTATCATGGGCAGCTACATTTCAATCATTTGGGTCTGTGCAGTCATTTTGGATGTGTTTGTGTAGCAGCCCAGCCATACAGCAAGCTGAGGCACTCTGGCAGCTGTTAAAAGCATTTGTACTAATGGCCTCAGGCCTGTTTGCATTTTCATGCACCTGCTGAGCTTGGAATTGGCCTCACAACTTGATTTTAAAGGTCCACAATCCCACTGGGGTTTCTTCAGTAGAAAGCCATCATTTATGGCCTTGTATTAAACACGAAAAAAAAATAAGACGACATCTTCTACTGGCCTTGAATTCAGGAACACCAGTTTCTTAAGATCAAATTGGTGCTGTATTGAGTATTTCTTATCTCATCTCCAAATATTGTTACACGACCTGGTAGTATGCAATGATCTCTTAGAAGATGATTTTTTTTTTCTATATAGATTTTATATTATATGCACGTCCAGAGGTGTATTTGAAAGCAAGACTATCTGGTCTTTTTTTCTCAAAACTATGCAAGAAAGTCACTATTTGATGTGATGGCGGTTTTGTTTGTTTGGTTTTTGTGGTTTGTGTGCATTATGGCCCAAAGTTTCATATTTTATACAGTTGCTAAGTGTTTTAATACTGTTGCCTTTGCCGTTGCCTTTTCCTTGCATTTCGGTCTGCATTTAGTGACAGTGAGTCATACAGAAGGTGCACTCTGTCCTTCTTACAAATGAGCAATATTTTCATCTTCTCTGCAAATACTCACCTGTCCATTTCCAAGTGCCTCAGGCAACCCAGTTGACAGATGACAAGAACTATCTTGTTTAAAAGTCAGGCTTGACAGAGTCAAAGGCAGGAACTCTAAAAGAAGAGGAATCATTCAGAGCTCTTTTTTTTCATTTTTGTCCTAGTGTTAATTTTGCTGTGCTTTAATTTTCAGGGTGTGGATTTTGGAAGAAATTCTTCGCTTCTTTATGGAGAATGGGATAAGGATGTGCATCCCATCAGGCTTTGGGACAGAGCTCTGAAGTTTTCCTACAGGTACTTTCTCTGAAAGAACTAGTGTCCTGTCACAGGATACTAGGACAGAACGATTTATTAGACCCTATAACATGTTCCTACATCTCCATGCCTCCTGTCTCTGCTGTGAGCTGTGCAGTGATCCTCTCCTGGGGATCCTGCTTCACCAGCCTTTGTGCATGACAGTCCCACCAATGACCAGCACGCAACTCTGCTGAAGCAACACTTGGATCACATCCCTCTGATGAGCACCATTATTGTGTCTACAGCATATCACATTTATGATCCTCATTATTTGAAGTTTCCCATCTCTGAGTCATGTCCAAAGGAAGGAAGATTAACACATCCACTCTTTGGATTTTTCTTTAAGTCTCATCAAGACTCAGGGTATCAAGCAGGCATTTCATCATGCCTGTGCCTTCTCAGATCCTGCATTTCATGCTTGTGAACCAACAACATTGTCAAAGAGGAGAGCTTCCCTGAAACAACAGTCTCTTTTTCTGTTGTATTCTGTGAATCTTGTTATTTTACTCAAAAATGGTACAGGTCGTGTTTAACAGCCCAGTATTAAACTAGTCCTTGTTCATTGCAGAGAAGAGGATAGGAGTATTAATACTTTTAAAATAGATTAGTCCCACAGAAAGGAACCTGAAAAGTGTCATCAAACTCATCCATTCAATTTCTCATTGCATGAAAAATATTATGGGCAAACTTTAGCCATAAGTTGATGCCCACCTCTGTAATTCTACAGGTAACTAATGGAGCATTTTCCTCTCCTATTTACAAACTAAGATTTATGGATTTAAAAGTTACGATTTACTTTCTTCTTGTACAGGCCATTGATTTTCAATGTTTCTGTTTCCCACCAGTTTCTCCAGCCTTGTGTCTGGGCTCCTCCTGTGACTGAGTACAACACATGATGCTGCCCTCTCCCAAGAAACAAAGTCACTAACTAGAGAACAACGTTGTCTGAGCACATTTAAGAGCCCAAACAGGGACAGTGAATGCAGAACAGTAGCTCCCCGTGGCTGCTTGCCTCCCTGCAGAACACAAGTCCTCACTGACAAGAGACATATCTGCAGCATGTGGTGGGAGCATCAACTGAATAAATGCCCTACTGTAGGAGTTAAGCCTTCACTGTGGTCACAGGAAATATATGAACCCTTTCTCCACCAATTAAGTCCATCTGAAGCACTGATCTCTCGCAGCTGGGATGAGATGCAGATTATCAACTAATCTGCTTCTTATAAAGAGGAGGTTTCTGTTCTCTCTCGCCCTTTCTTCCATTAGTATTTCTCAAAAAATGTAGATGTTCCTTTATTACCAGGCTAAGAAACCTGTACATCATAAACCATACAGATAAGAGTGCAACATGTGCACGTGTGCCAGGGAACTCATATGCATGAATACAAATGCCTGCACTTGCTGATATATCTGTGTCTGGACGTATATTTATATCTCTGACATTTGCCATCTGCTGAAAGTGTAATATCGGGAATAAGCATCTGGCAGTGTTTCGTATAGTAGGGCCTTTTGTCAGCTGATGCTAAGGAATGCTGTACCTTTGGGGATTCAGGAGAAATTAATTAGGACAAGGAAAACATACTGCAGAACATAAAATTCCTATATTGAAAGCAAAGGTTTCAAGGCACTCTTAGATTTGGTTTTCATCTGGCCCACAGCCTAAAACCAACCCTAATTTAATGTTTTCAGAGGGATGCCATCATCATGTTTAGGGGAATTTAAAGGCTAAATATGCAAGATATTAATAACGTCTCTTGGTAATTCCACATCCACAATATTATTACACATCCAGACTTGTCCAATTACAAACACTGAACACAGAGAGTCACTGAGAACAGGTTCCAGAGAAATAGGTTGCAAGGGATAGAAGGGTGTGCTGTGAGCACCATATGGTGCACTGTGGGTTACCCGCGGGTTAATGGGTGCAAAGGATTGCAAGCAGATGTGATGTTCAAGCTGTTCAAAGACTAAAATGCTTTCTTAGCTATCAGGTGAAATTATTCATTGCCCTCCAGGTTAGAAAGCGCTTAAATTTGCTGTATTAAAATTGCTGCATTTATTGCACTCATTCAGAAACCTCCAAGGACTGCCTTTGGTCATCTGACTTTGCAACCCTTTGCTGGGTGAAGAGTGAGAAATGAAACTTTTGGAATATTATTTTCTTCTGTTTCCAGAGCAGATCAATCCTGTGGTTTGAGATATAAACAAGTTTAGCAAAGGAAAATCTACCACCTTTTCAATCTCACATCATGCTGGGCAGAGGCACCTCTCATTGTTTACTATGCATTGCTTTACAAGTGAGTTAATCCAAATTATAACCAAGTACAGCATGCAGTTTGGAGACATACAAAATGGGCTGTCTTCCTGTAAGGAAAGTGGGAAAGTTTGCTGTTCTCTAGAGCTGGCAAACTCAGAAAGAAAATTTGAAACCAGAAATATATTCCAATTCATGGGATCTGTAAGGATATAAATGTAAGGAAATAGTCTGGTCTGCTCTGCAGTGCATATGTACATACACCGGTACACACACACACACACACATGTTTATTTTCATTTCATACAGCCAATTGGTTCCTAGCAGACATCAAATGAAATCCACATAATCACTACTTTCAGAAATTTCCTTTTTGTCATCTTTTTTAATATTCTCCAGGATGATAGGATGATATTTTGGGGATTTGGGTTGGGTTTTTAGCAGGACTAACTGTGGGTGGAATTTCACAGTGGAATCATATCTTCTTCTTTCAAGTCAATGGCATATATTTTTGGGAAAAAAGCTAGTTCCACTATTATAAAACATGTCAAAAAATTAATTTACGGGAGTTACATATGCATATGCAACGTCTTTAATTATTCCCAGAGGCTTCACTTTAAATTCTCTAGCACCCTTAATTTCTCAGACCTCTCTTTTCAGAAGGCTCCTGTTCATCTCTTGTTTTCCTTACTATCTGCACTACCTGACCTTTGCCCCTAAAGCACAGCTGGTGCAGCTGCACATCAGGCTACCCTGCACTAACTCGTGAGACACTACATAAACTTCTCAGTGTAGGCTTCTGAGATGTGAGCACTAGGCCATTGGAGCTAACTTAGCTCCTCAATGGTGTGTGAAAATATTTATCGCACCAAGTAAGTGGGCGTCTATGTGTCATTTCAGGAGCCACTGATGTGCAGTTGTGCGCAGAAGTGAGGCACGAAAGAATCCCTACCACACAGCAGCACTGCAGAAGAATAATCAAATCCAGAGGTGCTGAGTGAGGTACACACAGGAAAACAGAGGCAAGGTAGAGATCGGTCAGATTGTGTGTGGAGGACCCTGGGGCCTCAGTTGCACCTTAGCAATTCAGGCTTGGATTCAGAACGTAACCCAAACCACAGAGCTGTCTTCAGCAGCTCTCAGAGGGGTAAAGGGGAAGCCACGGGATAATTCCAAAGGCCTTCTTTGTTGGCTGTGGAAATAGGGCAGTGGCTGGTGGCCCCTGAAGGACGATCACAACCCAGAAGTGGCTCCAACCCTCTCTGAGGGCTGGCCACTTGCTGACTCGACATGAGACTCCCTGACTCACCTCTGAGTCCCTGAATCCTCTTCTTCCCAAGTACTGTGAGCACCAAAGGTAGTTGCTTGGCACCTGTTTAATTTTGCTCAGTATTTTCAAATCAGCTGATGTGGATTGAGCCTCATTCATTAAAGCTAAATGAATTAATATTATGATTAACAGTAATAAATGCAGCTGCTAGAATGTGGAATTTATTACCTTGGTTCTTTGGCAACTATCCATTATTTTAAAATTGCACCTGTTGGCTCACTTCCTTTAATTTTATATGAGAATGTGAAAGAGAAGTATTCCTCTTTAAGAGGGAAAACAGTATGTGAGATACTTTGAAAATTCATGGCTGAATATGCTACTAATATTGAAGATGAACTCAATGTCTAAATTAAAAACAACCCAGATGTCATGTTCAGAGCGAAGCAGCAGAATAATAAAAAACTCCAACTGCACCACAGTGGAACAAGGAAAAGAAAAATACTAACTCACTACATGAACGTCTTTAAGAGTTTTCAGTGCAACGTAAATGAAAATGTCATTAATGGTTAATATGAATTGCCATCTGGACAGTTGGATTATGTAGATTCTGGCACTGGAGGTGTCATTCGTCTTAGAAAGTGTGAGAAAAACAGAAAGTTTGAAAAATGTTCCAAACAAAGTTTGATTGGATCTCTCTTGAACCTATTAATGTTGTTGGTGAGCAACAATCTGAGCAAAAACCTGCAGAAAGTCAGGCCCTAAGTTTAAAAATGCTACCTCTTCTGTCTGCAGATTCTGGATCAGGGTTTAGAGTACTCTAGTAATATAGATCTGTATAAATGTAACAACAGAAAAAGAGGTGAAATGTCTTTTACGGGATCTTTTCTTATGCACTGCAAAAAGGTATATATTTCTTGATTCTTACTATATACCTAAAATCCTGAAGTCAAAGACAGTTTGTGGGAAAGAAAAAGCAAATGTATAAATTTTCAAGATAATTTAAAAAATAATTATTTCTTAGGTTTCAAAGCAGACCACAGAATAACAAATAAATGAAAAGCAGGTATTTTTTTCCCCAAGGATGTTTTTATACTGTACATTTTGTAGCAAAAAAAAGAGAAAGAAAATAAAGGAAAAAATATTCTGATCACAGGGATGTCATTATCTAAAACTCCAAGTAGGAAACATGACGAATACAAGATCAAGTACACAGCCATGTCACAATATATCTCTGAACCTTTTAAAAAAAATATACATAGAGTTTTTTCATTTGTAATTTTCTCTGTGCCTTGCACACTTTCTCCACGTCCTTTACAAAATCATAGTAACAATGCACAATTTCAGAATGGTTCCCAACAGCTGATCAAACAAATAAATAAACAAATGACAGGACAGTTGCAGTAGCCAGCAGAACGCTAGAAAACGCAGTAAAATTGGTAAGGACAATAAATTCTGCTGGATGGGCCATGTGTATTTTTTACAACCACAGCAATGCTCACCGAAAACCAATGTGAGAATCTGTTCACAAACCCTGAAGAGCTCCTGTTGTAAGTATCTTCCTGAGGATGAGAGGCAGGAGAGTAGGAGTGCACCAGACTGGGGAAGGGCTGTGTGTAATGCAGGGGATACATGGGACACATCCTGCTCTGAGATACCCAAATTTAACTCAGCTTCTGTGGCTAATTTGGAACATAACCAATCTCCTGAAATATACAAAAACTTAATTTTCCTGATGTTACTGGTACAGTCAAGACATGTCATGGGACTGTACAGACAAGGAGCTTTTGTCACAGTAGAGTGCAAGTCTGTCATTTTAGCAGAGTGAGAGTGTGACCTCTACCAGAAGCCACTGGTATTCATAATGGGGAGAGTTCCCAGGAGCTACTTCTGTTTTCCCTTTCTTTATCCTTTATTAGGGTATCTTGATAGCTATTTTTCCCATCTTTGATAGCAGCATCCCTACAGATCTCAATATCTGCTGCAATCTGCCTTGAGCATTGACAAGCAGAGGCTATGAAGAAGATGGAAGAAAGAGGATGATTTTTTTTTTTTTATTTGTCCCTAGAATTAACTTTTCCTAGGACAAAAATGGATGGTATTAGAGGTGAGTTATACAGTACATCAGATATTTGACCTCTGTACATGTCCTCCTTTCCATCTGGGGGATCTGATGAGGCTGAAAACAAAACCAAAATATGCATAGAAACATACCTTCTGTTGTGGGAAAAAAGCAACTCAAAAGCAGTAACAAATCAGAACAGAAATAATTAAATCCCAACCAGAAGTCCATTTGACAACAAATATTGTTTGCCCAGATGTCACAGTTAACACCATGAGATTATGCTGAACAATTGACTCTTATCTGTCCCTGTGGGTGCCCTGCCTGCACTTTTGAGAAAATCACTTGCAATGACAACCAGATATACCCTAGCACCAGTCATAGCCACAGAAGTGTATTTCTGTGGTTAAAAAGGAAAAAAAAGAGGTGCCATTAAAAAAAAAAAAGAAAGTCAAAAGAAACCCTGTAAAATTAAATTTCTGCTGTTAAACCCCTTTTCATCCTCCTTGTTTAATCTTGTGTGAAGGTTCACCAAGAGTCTGAGTAACTTTTGGAAAGCAATGCTAAATACAACTAGCAAATTCCTTGAAACATTCCCACATGGTTTAGTTGGGGCCAGACAGGAATGGTACCATACGTGCCTATTCACATTTCATGACCCTCTTGCTCTTTTACTATCCCTGTTACTTGCTTGCTTACCTATCTTTTTGGCCAGTACAACTGAAAACGTTTCCTCCCCTCTCTTTCCCATTGCATGGCCCTGAGGCAAACCACGCTTTATAACACAAGGGGAGAAGAGAAGGGAGGAGACACTGATATTTACACTGTGCTTTCCATTACCCACTCTGAGCTCCCAAAAGTCCCTTTTGCTCCTGTTAGGTCATTGTCATCATACTGCAAAAGCATGCCGTTGACTGAGAGGCTTCTCTTTGTCCAAATGTTTGTTATCTTTTTTGGGTAGGTGCAACACTGAGATGTGGCAAAGTCCCCCATGTCAAAAGAATGGCTACGTTTAGTTTTGCCCTCCAGAGGCAACATGAGGAAGCTGCGGAATTTGGACTCCGTCTGGCCCAGCAGTGGCTCTTTGTCCGAGTGGCGGGCCACCGTGGAAGTTCTGGAGTCTGTCATTTCCTCCTTTTTCTGACATTTCAGTTCCAGGGAGGCAAAAGCTCCCATTAGCCGGTCAATATTGTGTTTTGACCGGGAAGGAGGCCTCCATTTACTGGACAATGTGCCCTGTTCACTTTGGAGGCTGTAGTTGTCACAGTCACGGCTATTTGCAGAGCTGGAGGAAGAGGAGATGCTGCTCCGTGCAGACTGACAGTTAAACTCCATAAGTTCATTTCTCACCACCACTTTGGGATTGACTTGGGGCAGGACTCCGTTCTGAACTGGTTGTGCTCCATTTGTCTGCGAGTACACGTTGCTGACATTAGACATCTTCCCCTGGGAATTGTTGCAGACCTTATAGCGGACCATGAGAATTACAATGAATACCAACAGAGTTGCCACAATGATGCCTCCAATGATCAGAATCATGGTCCCACCCAGGAACTGGCTGTGCATTGACTGGCACTGAGGGTAGTCTTCTTTGGTGAAGAACTGGGCACATCCCACAATATTGGTGGCAGTAAGGGTTGTGGCCGTGTCATCCCACATTGCCAGGACACAGAGGTCATAGCCTGTTCCAGAAACAAGGTTGGTTACAACAAAGGCCTTGTTTGTAGCTGGTATCATCCTTAAAAAAAAAAAAGAAAAAGAAAATGAAAAAGAAAACAGAATAGGTTACTCTTGACACAAAGGAAAGCGAGAACAGATGTAAGAACAACATAGTGTTAACTGTTCCGAGCGCTGGCAGAGAGTAGCCATAAAACTCAGAGCCATAAAATTGCAACAAGCATTCAAACTTCCCAGCTCCTGTGGGTTCAACATCCCACCATTCAGCAACACCCAAGTTTTGAGGGCCAGCTCTCAACTGTGTAATAAAGAAAATAAGAAAAAGCAGACCAGACTAGACTGGGGATTCTTTTTCTCCTCACTTGCATCTGTCCTAATCTGAAATATATTCAAACCTGAACAAATAACTCAGAATAAAAACACACAAAGAGCAGTTCTTTCTGAGTATGCAAATGACCCTTGTGCTTGCTGAGTCTCAACGTGGCAGCTGTCACATCACTTCACAGGTGCCTGAACATTTACTGTCTAACATCAGCAGATTACTTACCTTGTGAAGACAAGGGTCTACACTTAGTTTTCTCATTGACTGAGAATGCAAGGCAGGCAACCATTTCTCTCTTTTTCTCCACTCTCCCACTTACTTTCCCCATCCTCCTACATCCCACTGTGGAAAATAACTCCTAAAAATGCAGCTACCATCATCATCCGTGCCAGAAATTTATCCCTGCAACCACCTTCCCCTGTGTGAGTGAAAAAGAAACACTGGCATTGGCAGTATGGGCTGTGGAAGTGTGAGGAGAGGTAGGAAGATACAGGGATGGAAATAAGAAGGTTTCTTTAAAACAAAAAATTCTGCTCATGTATAATTCCATTTCCAAAACCCAAATAGTTAGGCCCAAGCTGTGCTCCAAGTTGGGACATTTACAGACATTATTCTTTACTGACACAGAACTTAAGCAGTCATTTGAACTCATGCAATATTAGAGCATGACTAGCATTCAAAATTAGCAGATGGGAATGAACATGGTCTACCCCTATTTCAGACTGGTGAAAATTGCAGCACATTAGCGGAACACAGTGGAGAATCCCAGATTTGGTGCCTGGTGGGTAGCCAAGAATAACGCCAAAGAGATATCCCATGCATGTTTCTCATTACTGCCACATTACAGGCTTGAGTGAGAGAAAAAAAGCTGAAATTAAAACAGCCCATTATAACTTAGATCTACAGGTCTTTTGCACCAGCAACAAGGGAGTCCTACAGGCACTTAGAACACACTGTGAGCTGGTGTGACTATTTGGGATGGTAAGGCCTGGGCACAGGAGCAAGGCAGACTCGTTGTGGGAGTGCCAGGCTTCCTTAGCCTCAAATCATTGCCACAGCTAGCACAAACTGCAGCTCTGCAGAGCACCTTCTGTGCAGTGGGAGGGAGCAGACCTGCACAGAGAAGCAGCAACGTCAAGGCACTGCAAAGATGATTTTCTGATCATCTTTGCATTTATGCATTCACGCCACTTACTCAACCATTCAGTCTGGCCACAGGCGAGGATGTGGCTCCTTTTTAAAGAGCAAACAAACACAGAAAAAAAATTCTGTAAGGAAAAGAAATATCAGTGAGAGACACTTGGAATATAAACATCATCTGGCAGGTTTACTCAATGTGTATTTGAGATTCTAGGCACATTTATCATCCTAATGGAGCTGTTCGACACAGATACAGATGAGCTATTCAGAATGAGCCGAGAGGTCATAAAGCAGCCCTCATGAAACACTCCAGATAATGTTGCTAAAATTGTTTCCAAAAGTTGAAATATTTGGTCTCAAGCTATTTCGAATTATTCTGCTGTCCCTGTGGCTCTGTGAACAAAACCCCACTGCCCACAGCAGACTGCACTCTGTTGAATTGTTCAAGGAAGTATATATGCACAAACAAAGGATGATAACAGAATACTATTGATCGTCATTTTATTTTAAACTCTTGAATAGTTTCACCACTTGCTTCCAATCTCCTTCTGTAGTGCTATACTCCACTTTTCACCATCACTACCAGCCCAAAGCTTAAAAAAATTCTGCCATGTGTTAAGTCGTTCAGAAGTTATTTCACTGTAAAACCTCATTACAAACAAGTTGCACTGTTAGCAGAAAGAGTAGTCAGCCCTACAAACTGGGTCTTGGACTTGGGTCATAACTCTTGGAAAAACAGGACTGTAATACCATCTGTTAGAGTGGCTCTGTTGGCTTTGCACTGATGAAACACAGAGGCAAGAGAGACCACAGTGTCCGAGCAAGCGGCAAACACCTGGGTTTACACACTTTATAGCTTTGCAGATGTCTGGTCATCTCTGCACTTGTGCTTTCGTGCCACTTACACAGCCCTTCAGTCTGGCCTCAGGTGAGGATGTGGCTCTTTTCAAACAGCAAACAAACATACAAAAATAGAAATATAGTTGTTCAGCCTCACACACTAATGCCCAATGCCAGTGGACACTGATAGCCCAAATCATTTACAACTTGCTTTCTTCAAACACAATTACACACAAGCTTCCAAGGAAATGTAACTGCCTAGAATAGTTCAAGGACTGGCAGGTAATGAATAGTGGCAAGAAATGTAAAGCCAATCTATTTTTAAATGTACAGAAGTGAGGCCATAACTAGTCCTAAAGCATGGACAGGTTAACTGTGTTGAAATGTACTATAATAAAAACCTCATCTTAACCTTTAAAAGAAACTGAGTAATTTCCAAATTCAATCAATCCTGGAAGCTACAGCTGCGATAATATTGGGACTAATAATAGGTTTACAAAAGATCACAGTTGTAATCTCAATTAAGGAAAAAGCAATCAACTCTCCACATACCTCTAAAATAAAGAATTTTTGATGTTTCTGTAAATAAATGTTCTTGTAAAATATTCAAATCATTCTGCTAAGGAACAGCCGAGCATAGCAATGAGTAATACTTTCAGGAGTACTAGGAGTTAAGTAAATAATTTCAGACTTAGTTTTCTATCTTACAGGGAAGGTGATCTTGTTTTCTTGAACTTGCCAAATTTTAAGTTTCTCCACGCTTCGGTCTACCCTCCCCAAACACACTGCCAGTCAGATATGATGGATGACATCTCTTAACGCTCCCCACATCTAAAATCAATGCAGACACATTTTCATTCTGGGATATTGATGACTCTTTCTTTGATTGTCCCCAACACAGGTACCTACAGAATGCCACTTCAATCTTTGCTTTGCTGCCTAAGAGGGGGTGTCTCTTCATGGCTCCTCCGTACGTGCAGTGCCATTAATCATGGACCACCATGCCCTGGCTCTGGGACTCAATGGCTCAGAGCTGCAGTAAAACTAAGAGGGGCCAGTAAAACTGGGTCTAGGCAGAGATCTTGCAGGGCTTTGGTCAGTCCACTCATCAGCTAAACACAGAAAGGTGGTTTCAGATAGCAAGGATCTGGTGCATTAGAAGTCAAAAAGAGCTTTTGAAAGTCATTAGCTTTTGGAACTCAGAAGATCCTGGTGTTCACTCGTGAGCCCTCAGATAGCAAACACACTTAACTGTTGAGGTATCTTGAAGCAACAAGCTTGATATTGTCCTCCTGCTCTTCAAGGCAGGGTGATCTTGCAGAGATGCTTCTTATCACAGAAAAGGAATAGAGATCTAAGTGTGATACTAGCTTTTCTTCAGGAAAAAATAAAGTGACAGTTGACTAACTGCAGGAGGAGATCAACTAACTAAAGACTTGCTTATAGATTATAGATTATGAAAGGTTTTAATGTATCCAGTTTAAGGAATCCAGGAGAAGTGAGGACTGGGAAAGCAAACAAATACACAAATACATCAATGGGGAAAGTGTAAATATAGTCCCAACTAGGTCAAGACAAAATTCGAAAATCTTATGGAAATTTCACTGCCCAAATGCATAAGACACAGTAATTTCTGCCTTCCTCATTTGGTTTATTCTCTTTGGAGTAGGAGGAAATCTCCACATTCCTGCCAGGGTTCTGCTTTCTGATACTTAATCTATCTTCTGAATCCTAGCTGAAGGTCAAAATACCCCAAAGAAAACTATTCATGTATTAACAAGTTTCTGACCTTTCTGAAAATCCTGCCTCTATAAGGAACAAAATGAGCATGGGGTCTTACAAATGACCTTCCTGATTTACAAGAAAAAAGCCCCCTTCTCTCACCCTTTGGTACAATAGCTTTAATTACTGGAAGAGGAGGAGACCCATGGCCAGGATTGGGGCATGGCATAAGCGTCTGAACTAGAGCAGCAATGGACAGATGCTCCTAGGAGAGTTAATGTGTAATGAAGAGCTATGAAGCCAAGATGAAAGTTTGCAGGGCTTTTTCAAACAATGCATGGTCTTCAGTCCATGGAGATTTGTGTCTCATTTTGTGAAAGCACCGAAATGAGTCCATGAGACACTTTCTAAAAACAGGGAAGGAGAGTGCTAGAACTCTTATTTGAAGTCAACCTTATTTTGTATCACCACTAAATGTCCTTGTTATGTCCTTGTGGACACAACATACAGAAAGCAAGCAATTTTGTAATTATTCACTTCAGAGTGTGGTGATATTAAGGAAATTAGAAAATAAATTAGTTAGAAATGCAAGGGAAAAAGGTTTTCTGCAGACTTCAGTAGTAATCCCAGATGTAAGTGAGCACTGAAGCTTGCAGAGAGTGAACTGTGCTGAGAATTTAGGATAACTGAGTTTTATTCTTGCTTTATCAGCTACACTGATATCAGGCTCCACTTTATCAGTAACTCTCAGTTCCTGAGAAATCATTTTGCTGTACTGTAAGTCTCCTCATTTATAAAATGGGGATAATGTCAGCAATCTTCTTTCAAAAGAGGCCTGTAGTGTATCGGAGGAAATTAGTAGATATTGTGATTACACTGTTATATACAAACGGTTCTTTTCTTCTATGTAGCACTGGGGATTAGCAGGACTGAACTGCTGGTTAATACTGTGGTTATGCAAAACAGACAAATCAGACAAAACCCAGATTAGGTTAATTGGCTAGGCATTTCTGTTCCTTTTCTCCATCAAAGGAGGGATATGATACCATCTAGCTTTAGCCCAAAACTGCTTTAATCACAGAACTTGCAGGGAGCTGTCAAGGCAATTCCTTTGGGAAGGTACTTGCAACGTCCAAGACTCAGTTTTATACTAACATGCTAGACTATGTTGCTTTTCTCACAGTCCTTTTTCTTTTCTTTTTTTTTTTTTTTATATTACCCAGGACTATATACTATCTTTGCACAATTTTTGATTTTTTATCTGGGTCTATATACTACCTGTGTACAATTTCTCCCTCTGAAATGAATTCCAGGAGTTCAAAATAGAGTCATGCTAATTTATTAAATGCTGTATCAGAAAAAGGAGAAGGAAAAAAAAAGGTAAAAAAAGCTTAATTCCTAGGGTGTGAATTTTGTAGCTGTTGTAGACTATACACTAATTACGGAGCAACTGCTAACTGGTGGTGTCATTATGCACTATAATTTGCAATGAGGAGGGGAAAAGAAAGAAAGAAGGGTGCCAGGGTGAAATAGCGATTGTTTTGTAAAATTGCATTCCAGTTAGCGCACTAACTTTTCTGTATAGTAATGCCTTACTGTGAAAATATCAGTCTCACTGTACACTCCTAAACTTCCTCTTATATTAAGCTGCTTTCACTTAAGTGCAAAACATTACTCTCAGAACTAGAAATCAATCCAGAAAAGTTAAACACTGGAATCTGAAAAATTTTCATTTTTCAGGGAAAATCTCATGCCAAAAATGATCCTTTATTTCATTAATAAGTTTGCTCCCTGTTTTAAGATACTTGTTTCTTTTTTTTTTTTTCCCTTCAGCCCAGTTTTGTATGTTTTTCTGGAAAAAAAAATTCCAGGTAATCTGCCACTGAGTATTGTAGAAGGGTCTAATAGAGTCCTACATTTCAGGTGGAGAGTCCACCTTCAACCGCAGCAGGATTAAAGCAGGATGGTAGAGAAAGAGGAGAGGAAAAGTATCAGTGGGAGATAGAAAGTATCAGCATACCAGAGAAAGACTGGCTAAAAATCTTGTCAAAAAAGGTGAAGCTCTTTCAGCAAAGCCAAGACAATTGTAAAGATAGTGAAGTGAATCTAGGCAGTGGGAAAAGCTCAGATGGTGGACAGAGATTAAGAACTCTGGAGAAAAGGGCAGAAAAAGATCAGAGGAAGACTAGAAGGATCTAAATTGAAGTGAAAATGTCACACATGATGTATTGCCTGGGAGCAAGAGCATGCAATTGACAAATTTGGGCTGCACACTTAGCATTCTTCTCGGCTGCCAACCTTTGTGATTTGCTTGAAAGTTTTATGGTATATACTTGTGTAATTTTTTTCTGTATTTTCATCCTGGAAAGCCCCAGTTTCTGTAGTGATGAAATGAAAATAAAATCTAAAACATTATTAAAAATTAAGTAAGGTAACAATGGAGATTAATTTCTGACCCTTCAGATTTCAAAAGAATTCTTTGAATATGTGTCTTCAGATTGTGCTAAGGCCTCAGGAATTAAAAAAAAAAAAAACAGGTAAAAAGTACCAAGTATATTTTGTGTGAGGTCTCTCTTCTGGCATCTGATTCAAGATTTTTTAACTTCAAATCTGAGAAAGACAGAGACCTATTGTGACCTGCAACTTGAAAAAATGACAGTTGTATTTCTGGTGTCCTGGGAAAAGAGATATTTGTTAGTATTAGCAACAGGGCATAATTCCTCTGTCAGTCATGTCAACATAAGGAAATGTCAGATAATACCAGGAGGTAGCCAGACTTGTTCAGTAAACACTAAATCAACCCAGCATGAATAATTTCTTGCATTTTTATTTTATTAGTTTTGGGGGGTTTTATGATATGCGATCATAATTTTGTCTTCAGATGGAACATTTATTATTAAACATAAATCCCTTCTTGCTTTTCTAAAACTTGTCTTCTCATAGCTCGTACATCCAGCTGCCCTTCAGAGAATCTGTCTTGTCAAATAAAACACATAGTACATGTAATTTCATTATTATTTCCTAATTTGCTTATGTTCTTTTCTGCTCTTTTGGAAAAGCAGGGTTGGAGGCGGGGAAGAGAAGACAGAGACAAAAGCAATTGATATGCCTGTCAGAAGATGGTGAGCCAGAGAGATACTGATAATGAATATATGCCTTGTGTTACAAAGGAAAGTAAAAAAACCCAAAACATCCCAAACTTTAAACTATTGGCTCAGAGAATATAAAATTTTTTGATAGGCTGCTGAATAATGTCCCCTGGGGGTGCTTTGAAGTAATTTAGCAGGTGACAGAGGAAAGTGTAGGCTTCTAGGGGACATTACTTCACAAGGCTAAGAAAGGGGAACCATGGTACGAGGTATTCTGCTCCCCCCCATTGCCATTGCTCTAAGGGAAAACCCTCTTCTCTTTATAATTCTCAACAACATTCTTGCAAACCACAGGGAGCTGCAGTTGGGCACAATGGGTGAGGCACTTGGATGAATGAAGGTCACCAGAACCATCTTCTGATCCTTTGGATCAGTCAAGGTTCTCACTTCATCTGTCCAGGTGCAAGCTGCTGCTCTGGGACAACCTCATTTTGGTTCATGTTGGTTTGACAACACAAAATTAGACTTTCGGGTTCCCTGATCTGTGCTATAATTTCTTTCATGTGGACATGACAGCAGCAGATATTTAGTGCCCTGAGCTTTCAATTTTATCTTTAGAGGGAAAGCAGGTACACTCTAGGAAGCCTTGTCAGCACTAAAGATTAATCCAGTCACACCCAAGCTATTCAGCGACACACAGAACACCTTTCACCTCATTATACTAACTGCCTCAGAAAAAAAATTCCTCACACTAATTCAAATCCAACTAAAACATATTTAAGCTCATTAGCAGAGTAATTGAAAGCCCACACAATGTTTCTGTTAGTAAATGTGAAGCTGAAGTATTTATGGAAACAATGCAGAGCCACACTAATGAATTCACTCTGTATCTACACGTAAATGTAGAGTTAGAAAGCTATCATAACTCACAGCAACATTTCAAAGAGCCAGCCAGTTATTTCAGATTACTCAACAGTATGTAAAGTCAGCAACTGAGAGTGACAGCAACACATTATAACCACCCTGTTTCTAAAGATGGGAAGAGGTAAAACTTTTCCATGAAAGGGGTGTTCGAGTCATTAAGCAGAGTTTGGGACCTGGGACACACTTTTCCAATTTTTTTATAGACAAATGGCTCATACACTTGGTTGAAGGGTCGTGGTTATTCTCTCTAACTCAAGTAATTCTGAATTCTTTTTTGCAGTGTTGGACAGTTACAACAGAAAAGGCCATCCTACCATATCAGCAGAGGTCACCAGAAGGGAGCAACATTAGAAGTAATGAGCACAGTTAGGAACTCAAATGAAATTAATTTGAAGAAGGGAATCTGCTATTTTCCTGGCAGCACACAGCTGTCAGATTCAGCTATATGCTGTCCTTTCTTGAGATTTACAAGTGGGGTTTTCCACTTATTTCCAGCAGTGAAATCTGTGCAAATTATAATGATGGGATCCTATAGCAGTTAACAGATGTCCACCTCCTTTTTCTGTAAGAGCTCATGTGAGCTGAGATGAAGGGGATCCTCAGTGATAGTAGCAATTTTCTTCATGCTTGCAACTCAGAGCACTTATGCTAGGTTAAAATTCACATGTCCTGCAGAAACTTGGTGTCCTGCCACACAGGATAATTTTATGTCCAGAAGGTCATGCTGGAATGACAAAAACTCCAGGCACTGCTTGAAGTTATGGTTTTTTGCCCGTATTTTGTAATTGGCTGGCCAAAGCAAACTCCAACATGCTGTTTCAAGTTCTTCTGTCAAAAAAATCTTTGTGCACTGGAAAGAGGAGTGTGGAGTCAGCTAACAGCTGACAAGACTATTCTAATTATTCCAACCAAAAGAAAGAATCTTGAAATGAAATGGGCATCACTACCCATAGAAACTGTGTATACACTGATATATCAGTTTGTACAGAAGAGTGTCTCAGCATCAGTTTAAGACACAATTTATGCATTATTAAAAAGTTTAAACACATATCATTCAAGTGTTCCCCCGTCTCAGTGATTGAACTTGTGGACAGTCTCAAGAGATAAGGAACAGTTATCTACCAGAATCTCAAGAATCTCTCTTATCATGAAGGTTAAAAAAATAGTTTAATTCCCAGGGGAGAGAA
Organism: Lycocorax pyrrhopterus obiensis; assembly: GCA_014706295.1. NCBI lineage: Eukaryota > Metazoa > Chordata > Aves > Passeriformes > Paradisaeidae > Lycocorax > Lycocorax pyrrhopterus. Next base: position 29,374,707 of record JACSVZ010000004.1, on the reverse strand, counting down.
AGGAAGAATTACATTTACCAATTCTTGAAAAAGGAGGTAAAGAAATATTTATCAACTCACCAAAGACACAGACGTAGTTAATGTATGTTTAGAGAACCTCTCTGGCAAACCCTACCGAATTAGCAAACTGGAAATACCTTTTACTATGTAAAAGGCATACAGAAGAATTGCTTGCTTCTTGTAAATTGAGGAAACTTTTTGAAAAACACATAAGCAAAGTAATCATCAAGCTTCTAGATTCTGAGCTAGAAGAGTGAGAAAATCTTTTGGAACAAAAGTTTCCATGAAACATGCACAAGGTAAAGAAAACCAGAATGATTCAAGGTGACTTTTGCAATAACATTAGGGAAGAATTGTTTTTTCATATACAGAATGAGAACAAGGGGTGCAAAAATCACTAATGGCCAAAAAAATGGTCTCCTAAAGGGAGAAAACCAGAAGAAAACAAAAAAGTAAAAAAGGAACATAGATGTGTAATGAAGGCATTTCCTAAAGCAGAAATTTGACATTTTACCACTTTCTGGGTATTGCACACAAAGCAAAGGAAAAGGAAGGCTAGAAGGACTGGATAGGCTAGAAAGATGTGGAAATGTTGAATTTTGGAATGCTCTATAAAAGGATAAAACACAGTTATATCCTTTCAGTTTGTGATACCAAAATTAGACAAAAGCATTGCTCACCAACCAGAGACACCCTGCTTCTTTCAAAGCTGAGCCTGGACCAAAAGCGTACTGTGTGAAGAGTGACAAATCCACTACTGAAAAGGAAGGTAAAACCCATCCAGCAAGAAAACAAGCTTTAGTGTATAATGACCCCAGGAGAAAGAAAATGACAAGTCAGTTATAGTTTCCAATAGTTGCATGATTTTATTATCTAGAAGTATGTTTTGTCATTTAGCAATATATTTCTCTGATGAAGGATCACACAAGTGCCACAGATTTCTGGTACATGAACAAAATTTAGTAACAAGTAGTCTACTATTTATTTACATGTTACAAATTCTCCACAATTAGGAGTCTAAAAGCAGACTACTAGCAGCCTAGTAAATATCTGCAGTCCAGAATCCAGGCTATGCATCCCATTAGTGAACTCATTGGAAAGAGGAAAGCTTGAGCAGTGTTTATTGGATTTTGGTCTCTTCCAGCTACCAGCTATATACTTTGCAAATATATATTTGGCCATCCTCAAATTAGTTCTCTCTCACAGAAAGTATGCAGAAGATTTGTAGGTACCAGAAAAGGAAAGAAATCCTACTCTTTAGCAAAGTTGCATATTAAATGAGTTTACAGATATAGGACTGCTCAAATTTGGTATCTCCCTTTTATTTCAGAGAACCCCAATTGTTCTCTTTAGGTTTGATGGTGTAATACTAAGTAGAGAGCAGGATTTCTTCTTATGTTTCAACTTTACCAATTGATTAAAGTTTTACCTGGCTCCTGAGATTTACCCACTTATGGCTTAAATTACACAGTTTTGCTGAATAGGGTTTTAAGATCAAATGGACTCAGACAGCGAGCAGGTGACCAACAAGTTAATTAGTTTGCACAGAGAAACCCAACTATGACAAATGGTAGGTATAGCATCAAGTCTGTTGATACAGTTACATCCAGATCTTCTAGGTTTATTATTCCGTTACCATGATTAATTGCTAGTCATCATTCCTGGAGGCTTTTGCAGGCATGGATATTTCATTGTTCACCAGAACAAAAGCTTTTACTTGTTATAGGCATCCATATGAGGTCATTACAGACAATGAAAAGCAGCTTATGAATAATTTTACTGAAAAACTCTACAAATTCTGTGGAATAACATGTAAGAGTGCTCTGTACTGTTGAAAGGGAAATGAAAGAATGGATTTTTCTTTATCTTTGCTCAAAAAACTTTCAAAGAATAATGAAGGAAGAGACTGACAGATTGCTCTGCTTTGGAGAGCTTCAAGGGTAAAGCCTGAAAAACTCAAAATTCTTCAGTCTGTAAAATCTTCTCTGAGCTTTCCTGCTGTAACTCCAGATAGCTTAAATAAGTAGAACATGCAAAAATTACCCCAAGAGCTAAAAAAGAGCATGGAATAAAATGCAAATCAAATGCTCAATGGTACTAAATGCACAACTCTTGCCTGCTTGAAGGATATAGAATCATTAGTCACCACTACTATCAGACAAGGGAATGCTGTCCTCATCCTGTCAAAATGAGCAGTAGTAGAAATTTGCCAAATGTTCGTTGATATTTAGGAACAAAAAGGTTGAGCTGAACATTGATTCATTACATCAAGCAGCATCAAAACCTTAGTGTGATCCCTTCAAAAAGACTAAGAAGTCAAAAGTCAGACTCATTCCTAGAAAAGAAGTACAATAAACACTTTAAAAAAATCACTGTATAGAAATATAAGATTTCAGGCTTCTTTGGAGAGCACAGCCAGCACTGCATCCTAGGGTATATTAGTTATATGACTCTGTTTTCTCATACATATATTTGTCATGATTATTATCAGTATACTAATCAGCATTTGACTCAACTTTTGTAATACCCAATGTAAACTTAAAGAGGAAACTTAAGCATGATCCTCCATAACCACTATACGGGCTGGGAAATTTCTTAGATCTGCAGTGATGAAAGAACAAAATATGTTGCACTCGGGAAAGCATTCTCCCTTCCTTTCTCAATAAATGGTTGCCTTAGAAGTACCAGAGTGCAGCTCAGAGTGTATGAGCATGGGAATAAGGAACTTTTACTCCCTTATTGTTTACAGCAAAGTTGTGCTTCATTTGCAGAACTGCTGATTTTGGCTTGTCTGCAGCGGGCTGGGTTAGAGGGAGTCCTAAACTTGCCTCTGTACCACTTGATACACAGATGCTGGGCTCTGAGTTCACCTCTCTGAATGTTGTTTCAACACCCTTCCTAGCTCACACCAAGACAGTGCCAATCCCATGACATGTGGAATTAGGATAAGCAGAACCATCAGTCTGTGGCAGGACTCCAGCAAGGCACAGTGTCTGTCTTTGGCATGAAGAGAGAATAAGGGCCAGATGAGCACCTTGACTGATGAGATGGCTTTTCCTATTTTCTTGCTGGGGACATCAGCCAGCTTTGTAGAGAAGAGGTTTTAATCCTTTTTTACAAGTTTAATTTCCTTCCTTATTTCTGACTCATCAAAAAGAGAGAAGGATGGTCACCAGCAGAAGAAATGAAGCTGCAAACCTACTGAACAGCAACTCTGATTGTACAAGATGGGAGGAGGTAGCCTGTACCCAAGTGCCTGTTACAGGAACTCCCACATTTCCCTCATAAATGTAGTAAAAGAAACAAAGTGAGGGTGGTCTAATAAGAACTGTCCTTGGTTCTGAAAATCTGCTTGAGAGCTGTGTTTGTTTCCACAGTTGCCGGAGACATCTCAAGCAGAACACACCCCTGCTTCCTCCCTTGTGCTTCTCTCAGGAGATAGTAGAGATGTGAAAAATCCTGTGTCCAAGCACCTCAAGGGCTTTTCATTCACTTTAAGATTGCTTTCAAACCCGACACTTAGGGTATAGTCATTTCCCAGCCACGTGCACTCTGTTTTTGCAGGTGTGTATTTGTACCATCCCCCCACGTTTGGCGTGAATCTCTTAATGAGAAATATTTGCCGTACTGTGACAGTGCCAAAAATCATTACTTGGTGGTTGGAAAGGGCTGCATTCAGGGATGAAGTGGAGATAAATGTGGCACTGCAGAAAACTTCTACGAGCTACTGGCTTTTACATAACTCTTAGAATTTACTATCTAATGTGTCTCATAGGCAGACTAAAATTAACTTACCTCAGACAACAGAAACTCCAGACAGAGCCAAATGATTCCTCACAATGCATGCATTTCTCTCTTCCACAATAGCCTGACTATAAGCTAAAAGTCAAAAATTAGTCTGGTCCTAAATTCATGTGGCTATGCACCTAATGAAGATAAAACTCTGACTCATAGTGATTAAATTTCAATGAAATATTGAAGAATGCTTAATTGGTTTCAATATTTCAGCAGTAGAAAAGAATTTATTCTGTCATGACTAAAATTCATAACCATGTTTCAGAAAATGAGTAGGTCTTTAATGACCATGCTGGCAACATTTTGCAGTGCCATAGAAAAGGTGAATGAACAGAAAAGTTTCTATAAACACCTGTGCAATTTCTCACTCCATAGTGTAAATATATGGTAGCCTGCCACAGATTTCACTCAGGTCTTTTTTCCTCGTGTGCACTCTGGGTTTATTGGCAGATACTGGCCTCTTTATTCTCTAAAGTGTCCCAGAACTTTCATAGTCATATTTCTAATGCCACTGCTATGCGGATTTTTTTTTTTTACCTTGCTATGGAATGAATCACTCCACCCTCCCTCCAGCACGAAGACAAATGTGATTGCTGCTCCTGAACATATGGTAGAGCCTAAAAAAGGGTTGTCTTGTAGGAGTGTATCTGTATGTATCACTTATCACTCTGTCCCCAATGGAGAATTTAAGAGATGATAGCTTCTCTTTTTCTTTCTCAAATTGCTCATGTTCAGCTTTTTTCTGTCTACTGCTTTCCAACATGCTCATGATTCCTCGAGAGAGGAAAGCCCACTCCCAGTACAAGTGGCCTTTTACGTATTGCTCAGCAAACTTGGATTTGCTCTACTTTCAGGGACAAGTTTTATAAGGTTCAAAAGCAAATGTACAGAAGTTTTCCTCCTTTCTGTGTTCATAATTTCTGTGTGACATTACAGAACACTTTTTGGCTCTGAAGAGAGTAACCTGTAATCATACGAAGAGATAGATTTTCAAAGTTACAAATTTCTACGCTGCTCTCAGTTTGGAGAGGTGTTAGCATAATATTTTATCACAAAGCAATCTTCTCAGATTACAAAGTCTGTCTTCCTCATGAAGCTATGGACATCTTCAGAGTGACCCATGTGATGACAGCAAAGGATAATTTTTCTGTGAACATTCTCTAGTGTCAGGCAAATACTTTGAGGACTTCAGAATGCTTTAACCACTATTCAAAAGTATTTAACTAGAATTTCTAATGGAAATGCTTTCTGTAACTCAAGAGACAGCTACCCTGAGTTGAAGGAACACCCTGGCTCCATTTTTGTCTGTAAGACAATCCTATATAGGTGGAGATGGCTCCTCCAATGGTTCTGTGCACTGGCTAGAATAGATTTAAAGCTTGTTAGAGAAATGGCTGATTGACAGTTTGACTGCTTTTACATTCCTGCCTTTGTAGGGGGTGGTTCCCAAATGTAAAAAGCATTATGGGTAGTCACGATCATCTAGTCTGACCTTCTCTTCAGCAGAGTCCAGCACAGGCTGAGGACTTTATCCAGTGATCCTTCCACTGATCCACAGCACTGTGGTTTACTGGACATGGGGACTTAAGGATTTCTGAGAGGATCAAAATCTGCTAACTCCACCTCTGTCTACTGGTTCATACCACAAGGTCAAAATGTCAGCTCATTTCCACTTTGAATGTATAGGTCCTCACTTCAGCCTGAGAAAGATAAAGAGTGGTTTACACATCTGCACATGAAGAAAAAACAACAAGCAAAGAACAGACTTTGAGGCAGGATAGAGATATAGTCTATTTAAAGCTGTTGTGAACTATTAAAGTTCTAAATTTTGCTTTTGGAGGAGTCAGAGGATGGTATGAACTTGTATACTTGCGGAGAGGAGGCAAGGTGTTGTGGAGATTTGGAATATAAAAAATAATCTCATGTGTGATGGATGGTCTGTTACTGGCCAAGATGACTGGCTAAATAGGCAGTGGCTTTTTATAAAATCATTTTTATAAAATGATTGAAGGACCGACTTGACAAAGCCCAAGTGGTCACTGACAACCTGTCCAAGACCATGATAAACATGAAGTACCAACAGTTTAATTATGGGAAAACACCTAGGATAACTGGTTGAAATTGAAGGGGATACAAAGATAACATGGAAAATGAAGATCATGTTATTTCATGCATAAAGGGTATTTAAATCCAGTTCTAGATAGGATAGGTTGGTTTTTTGTATCCAGTCACTTCCACTTGAAGCATGCCTGTGACTGTGAGGTAGTTCTCTGTGTTATTATCACTATTAAAAGTGACATAGAAAAAGTCCCCAAACATTTAGCAGCTTTTTCTGAAGGTCACAGGACCACATGGACACAGAAGAATGTAAAACCAGTACCTTTTCAGCTTAGCATGTTAATTTCTACAGTACTACTCAGTTCTAAAGTGATTCTACTATCACACATGTCAGGGAAACCAGCATCATTCAGCCCCAGGGTTTTGTGCAGCAGATCTTTAATGCTTTCATGACAAGCTATTTTCAAAACTTTTGTTGTGTAGTTGAAACAAAGGTGACCTTTATCCTTTGCTTTTCTTCTTTTAAGGTCAGCAGCAGCTCTCTGATCTACTGACAATGGCACATGATGCCCATGGAGGATATCCCATTGCTACCAATGATTAATAGCTGCATTGCACTCCCCTCAGAGTCACAGCTACTCAAAGTCTGAGAATTTGAGAATGATGGAACATCCCGGGTACAGATAAACTCATAAATCCTTCCAAGCCAACAAAAATCACCAGCTCTCTAGGAGTTTCTTCACAAGTCAGGGTATCATTTTCAGATTAACATGTGCATGTAACAAGAGTGGGGAAAGCGGATCACTGATAGGAGATACCAGAGAAGTAGTTTAAGACTGATTATTGTCGCTTTTTAAACTCTGGTCACTGTTGCTCACTTTGCAGAAAGAAAATGTCAGGAATACAGTCATTTATTGTCCACTCTGTCTGTGTCTGTGGCAGACATTTCATCTGCAGTTGTGTTGGGAAGCGCACTCTGAAGCACACGACTTATCCGAAAAACAGCAGTGTAACAACATCACGAACCAGCTTCCAAAAGGGCTGTCTGTGGGAGTAGTGTATCAGTCACGTCATTCGGAGATATAGCTGCCGATTTTAGCCACCAAAAGCTTTTATTTCTGGTAGCTCTGTAGAAAAAAATATTCATGCATCAAAGAGAGCTGGACTATGTTTAGGCTAGTGGATTGCCTAGAAATGGCTCAGCCACTAAAGCTCCACCTTCCTGGCTGCTCAGAGCTCCAAATCACTATGAAGAGACAGAGTCTTGGCTCCATCCTGGCAAGATGAGGGGCCAGCCCTGTGGTGAGTCCATCTCTTGGGTCCACCTGAGATGTGGCCCCTAGAAAAGTGAGAGCCGCTCTCACCCCACTCCAGCTGGGCGTGGGAGCTGGCAGGAGGAGGAAAGGCAACCCTCCTTGAGCTGCCTCTACAGCCATTGTCTGAGCTAAATACTGGAACCCGGGGGTACAGAAACCTCTCCAGGGGAGCCAGGCAGTCTGTTTGTGTAGGCTGACAACTACACTCAACTTTTTTGTAAACAAGACAGAAGGCATGAGAAATTGCCAAAATGCTAATACTCTGCTACACACTGTAATTTTCATCTGTGACGTTTAACAGAGCTTTTCCGGATCCATAACAGAAAAGTCTCTTATAGCTCTCAGAAGCTGCAGTTTATTAAATTAAAAGTTAAAATGAAGTAGTTTTGTTCGCATCTTTTGTTTTTAATAAGAGTATTCATAGGTTCAACAAAAAAAGTTAGCCTGTTCAGATACTGTCCTGGGTTGCAGTGTGTTCTATTACCATCCTCATGAGCTGTTGAAACCAGGTGGGGCAGTGTTTCCTGGCCCCCCCTCCCTCTGAACTATCTTTCTGCTAATGGCCCATCAATGCCCTGCCACAGGACTCAGAGATAACTCCCTCCGGACTGTCCTCTGTTAATGAGACCATCAACACCTGGCCTCATGACTCATCATCCCATCGTGAGATGCTCTGCCCAGAGGGAGGAACCAAGCGTTCCATCTTGGATATAATCTGGGATTCGGAACACCACGGGCATCCTTCCCACTGGATTCCCAGAGGACAGGAGCTACACAGCCACCACTGGACTTTCTGAGGAGGAGCAGACCTTTCTACCGGGCCACTGCTTCGACAGAGCCACATCCATCACTTCAGGAGGACTGCAGCCACCATCTCATCGGACTGCTACGCCACCCTGATTAACACGGGTGCCAGGTTGTATACTGACTCTGTTAGTTTACCCGCTGGGGTTTTTTTCCCTTTTTGCCTTTATTTTTAATTTCCCTAATAAATTGTTATTCTGACTTGGTGCCTCCCACTGGTTTGTTTTCAAACTAGTACAGATACCCATTTTCAAAAAAAGAACTTAGGAAGCTTGTTTTTCAGAGAAAACCTTTAAAATATTAATGGAATAGAATATTATTTCCTACATATTTTTCATATGCCTCCTATAATTTCACTTTTCATTTTGGGGGAAATAGATCTACAAATTTCTGAGTTGTTCTACCTATAGATATTTACAATTAACAACGGCCCAATTAAGAAAAGCTTGAATATTTCATTGAATAGTCAGTCTCTGCAAAGTTTTGGTGCCTATCCAGATCTGATTGAGCAGCAGTTAAATTTCCATAGCTTCTGAGGATGAAAAATAGGACTGAAACCCACAGAAAAGTCTGTTCTGCTTCCATTCCTGGCGTGCTCTACAGCAAAAGAAAGCACCTCATTTTACCTCTGTGGTGGAGTAGAGAATATAGTGGATTTTTAGGGAACTGTGTGTGTTAACCCACCCTTGGAAGTAGCATTGAACTTCTAATCTCTGAGTCCTCACAGAAGATTGTTCCACTTGAGATTATCTAGACTGCAGTTACCATTATGTTTGTGATAGACACGCGTATAAGGAGCATCCTGTATTGGCTCATGAAACTGTGTCCTGAGTATATATTCATCTTTCTGTGCTCAGCAAAATAATGGTTATCAAAAGAGATATCTAAAAATAGTGGGGCAAGAAGAAAGCAGAAGGATAAACAGGCAGTCAAATCACAAAACAGAGGCTCAAATGATTTATCTAGCAGAAACATTTAAAGAAAAAAATCTATGACAGAAAAGTCAACAGTCATAGATCTCATAGTTCACTAGCTAGCAAAAAGTCCCACAAACCCTCAAGCTTAATAATTCTGAATAGAAAATAAAAGTGAAGAAATTTCAGTCTGGCCATAAATTAAATCACAAGTGGGAAAAGAGGATCCAGTCCTGACAAGAGGTCTGTTGTGACTTAACTCTACTAAGCTCTTGATTTGTAAAAAAATCCTGAGGGGAACAAAATGAAAAGAAGGAACACATTAAGCAAAGTTACATGCAATTCTTATTTGGAAATGGAAAGGGAGACTAAAGTTGAAAAAGATCTTTTCCCCCAAATTGATCCCTCTGCCTTCACGTACCTTTCTGTACTCACGTCACCCTTTTCAGATGTTATCTTCCACCTTCATTCCTCTGCCTTTAGCTAAATGTTGTGAAGATCTCTGCCTTTTTGAACTGTCATTAAAACAAGGCGTAAGAGACAGCACTGCAGATAAACAGCAATGCGTGTCACCTGCTGAGCTGTGCTGCCACTGCCAGCAAAAACACAAAACATCACACACTCAAAATTGGGCAAAACATCTGAGAATGTATAAGGGGGCCTTTTTGTTTCATCTAAGTGCATTTTTGTTTCACCTGTAGCAGAGAGGATGCAGTTGGGATGGGACAAGTGTGGTATCTATTGCTACTGTCAGAGAAAGGCTGACAAATGTGATGACTCCCAGGACAGGAACTTCAGCTGGAGGTTTTTAGCTCCTGCAGCTGTGACTGTGTGAGGCAGAGCTGTTTGGTTTGTGTCTGGCAGACGGACTCATTACCTGTGCCAACCAATCCCCTCCCTGAAGGAGCTTGTGTAAAGTATTTTGCATTAGTTGGATGTCTCCTGGACTATGTATTCAAAGCTCCTACAGGCACTTACATTGGATATTGGTAAACCCGTGGTACACTTTGACTGTAAAGTTGATTGGATATTTCAAATTAAACATAATTTTAGTGTTAAAATAGGGGTTTCTGCTAGATCCATTTTTTCTTGCCTGTTGTAAGAAAAATTAAAATGAAAACTGTAGCTGAGGGGATCCACAATGTTCTTCCTCTTCCTGGCACCTGTGAGTGGTGCTCTGCTCCCAGCCCTTGCCCTGCCCCTCCACCATGTCCTCTGCTCCTTTCCCACTCATCCACGAGCAGCTGCCTCTTCTCCCTGCACACTTCAACCATCCCTTTGCCACTGAAGGAGCTGAAAGCAGGGACAATATGGGCTGGAAGGGGGAACTCCGTGGTGAGAGGGGAGAGAGCAAAGCAAATGTGATGAATTTAGGGAGCCTTACATCCAGGGGGAGAGTAACTCCTCAAGGAGCATGATGTATGGTGGAGATGGGACTGTCATTCCAAAAGCTGTAACATCCACAAAGAGATTGATAGCAACACTTCCACATTTCCATATGAAATACTTCTTTTTTTTTTTTCCCATAAGCAAACAGAACAACTGTTATGGAGAATTTTCAGTCTGATTCTTGACAGAAACAGATGTTGCAATATTGGAATTTCCCATGGGAGAGATATTCCTGTGTTTGTTCCATTTTAAACAGGGCTAGAAAATAAAACTGAGTTGGTACAGGGTTTGTTTCTCCATAGCCATTGCAGAGGCAGGTGTTTGGAGGATGTGCTAGACAGATGCTGCACACTGCTGCAATGACTGTAAGATCAATTACCGTTGATCTGGGTTTTTTTAATCGGTTTTTAAATCTGCTCCTTGTTAGATGTCAAGAACAGTCAATTACATTGTGGTTCTGTCCCATTATTTGCCAGATTAAGGTTTGCTTTGGCTGAACTGAGGTACTAGCCTCAAAATTTCCTCAAGATAACATTTTTGTTTGGGAAATAGTAAATGTGATCTGATTTGAAAAACAGCTCGCAGCACTTTTGAGTATATGCCTCCCTGTCATCAGCAAGCTTAACTGAGGTTAAGCAGAGAGGAGGAAAATGCAGAAGCCAGGAAAACACTTGTAGATCATGCCCTCAGGGACTTTAAGTAGGAAAAAGGACTCTTTTAAGCTTCTGTGGTTTTTCTTGGACTCCCTTTGCTACCTTAAAACCATCAAATGTTTCTGGACTGAAATCACATAAAGAGGGTAGAAAACAGGTTTTAACCTAGTGCAGACATACATGGTTTCACTAACTGATGGGCATGAAGCCCGGCAAACAGGTTAACCCAGCCTTAACTGGGGAGGTACAGGGACCAGCAAACTGTCAAGATCCAGGTCAGAATGGAAGCTGTTTAAGAACAAGGAAATAAAAGGATTTACTCTGAAAAATACTCCAGCTGCAGCATAATTGGCTAATTAAACCACAGCCAATACAATTATCTATCATGAAAGAGCCCAAATAGGGAAAAAAAGAGGAAAGGTGAACCAAAAAACAATATTATGTTTTAGTGAGAAAAAAACCCACCTCCCCAAAAACCAAACAGCTAAAACCTCATATGCTTTCATTAGGCAGAGTTTGTATAGCACAAGGTCTTCACCCCACACCAACCCGGTGTTGTACAAAGGTGCAGTACTGTGCCCTGAAATGGGACTGCTGCAGTGCCTCAGGCTTTAGTTAATACTCTTCACAAGTGGGAATCGTGCTCCCAGTCTTTATTTCACCTTTCCCCTTGCAAAGAGTTCTTCACCTCATAGAAGTTGCTAGTGTCCCCAGAGAAACAAAAACACAATTTAAACTACTAGCCATATGTGTAGCCTTGTGTCCTCAGTGGGGGTCATCCCTCTAAGCAAATCATACAAGAGGCAGACATACTTCTGCATTTTTCTTTTCTAGCAAAGAGATTGCAGCATTTCTAGTGCCACTCAGAACGCAGGAGGTTTGTCTGACACCACACAGAGAACACAGAGCTGTCCCTGCCCTCTCCTCAGCCAGCAGCCTGTGACAGCAGCCAGCCTGGGCTCTATGAGGTCCTGGGCTGGAGGAGCCAGGTTCTGAAGGTATCTCCCGGTGGCTATTCCTTCTTCTGCTTGCTCAGGGGCTGCCACATCGTTGACTGAAACAGCAACCAGAGGAGGCTGCAAGGACCAAGGGATGGAGGAGAGAAGCAGGGGTCCTGTTGGCTCCATTGCCTATTCAGCTTACAAGAACAGTTGGCCCCCTTTCAGGGCTAGAAGGGAAGAGGCACAGAGAGACAGGACAGTTCCAAGCCAATTTGTTTTCTCCTCTCCTCTCCCACTGCCCAAGCTTGGCAGTGCTCTTAAATTCCTCCTCCCCATGGCGCTTCCAGGCTGCGAAACTCCACACCACAGCAGAGAGAAGAGCAGGCACCAAGCTAGTGACACATCCTCCCCCCAGAGTAACCAAGCTGAAACTCTGCCTCTACACACCCAAATTAGCAAGATTCCAGTTCTTTTGGACACTGGCAGCCTTCCCAGGCCTGCAGTTCAACGAGCGTGGAGGCTGTGCATCTTTCTCATTCTGCACCAGCCTTCTGGAGCAGAGGCGTCCCCCACGCTCCCAGCCCCAGCAGAAGGACTGATTCATCAAGCCTGACTCTCTGAGGCAATCTGCCAGACGACAGAGCTGCTGGTGGTGTGTCTTGATGCTGTCAGCTGCCCATATGTCTATTGGGCAGCTACTGCCTGTGCAATCCCCACTCTGAGAAAAATTCAGAGCACGGTTTGGGATATCTACATAAGACCCAATTCCACAATCTAAACCAACTAAATAAATGCATAATTAACAAAAAAAAAAAAGTATTGGGTTGAGTAAACGGCACTTTTATTTGTTTTCTAGTCAAAATGAAGTAAATTATGAGATAATAAATATATCACAAAGCTTAGACAAATTCAAAGTGATGCAACAGGAAGGGGAGGGAGGACAGATGGGCAAATACAGCATGAATTCACACCTAATGCTGGCTGTCTCAAACTGTTCATCTCTGCAAATAAACTAATCTGTAAACCAGGAGCAGCTGAACAAAAGAGGCTTGGGGTATAGCCTTACCTTGCTGTCTCCAGGGATTTTTCAGCCACCCTAAAGCATGTCCGTAGCCATGTAGTGGATGGACTCTTTCCCACCCAAGGATATCAGACTAACATCTCTCTTTCTTGCCCAGCACAAGTGCCTCCATCTCTGCTGTTGCAGCACACAGGTGATTTTGCTTCCACTCTGCAGTGCCCTCTGCCAAAGGCCAAAGCCTATTTCCTTTCTGGACAGAGCCACTTTATTGGATTCCTGTCAAATGTTCTAGGACCTAATATGATCATGCTGTGACTCTGAGAGACCAGCAGGGCTGTGAGAATAGGGCAGATCAGCCTGCTGGCCAGGCTGCTTTTCTCTGCTATGAAAATCAGAACATTCCATATTAAACATAGACAATTCTCAATGGCGTTATAGTTTCAAGGTTTCTTTAGATAAAAGTAGTAGCCTGCTATCCTCAGCTAAGGATGGATTACCATTTTGCTTGGCTCTATCACAGATTATTATGGATTTCTGAGTACATGTCTGTAGTGTGCTCATATTAGACTGCAGAACAAGACACATTTGGGGGAAAAGGGTAGCATGACAATGAAATAACCCATATCTTGCTTTCAAAGACATCCATTACCTCATATTTTCTTTCTTTACTACTGAAAATTTGAGCTACATTTCTCCTGTGCCCTTTTAAGAACAAAGAAAAGATAAATGACTCCCTTGTACTACAAGCCTTCATTGAAAACCTACAAGTATAGCACTCAAAAAATTACACGGAGCATGAACCTGATTTCTGCCTCAAATTTTAAGTTCCTCAGCTTGTCTGAATCCTCTTCTTTCATCCTTCCCTAACAAAAGCATTAACACAAAGACTACTCACCATCAACATCCCAAGTGAAGCCCCAAAATACGTTTAAATGAGAAACAAGTGTTGCATTCAGCTTGTACTGTATCACCTGAAAAGAGACTTTTGCTCACTCTGACTGCAAATATTTTGCTCAGGAAATCTGTCTTTGATATAGGCAAATCCAAAAATAACCAGACTTGTAAGGGCTAAAGATAATAAAGATTTTATAATATAATTTATTTAGTCCAGTGTATTCTTCTATTTTTTTTTTCATTTTTCCAGCACTGTGTCTTTTCTGGTTCTATATTTTTAAGTCATTTCTCTAGGAAGACAAGCTGTATAACTGCTATTATGCATTAGGGTTAACCAGTTCCATCATTGTACAAAAAAAGTACATTTTCTTCTGAAAACAGCCTGAGCATACAAGCAGAAAGCCTGGTCTGAAAGAGAAAGGGTATAATAGGAAATTCAGAGCAAGCAATTAGGTAGGTAGGTAGTTAAGTCTGCAGCTACACCAGTGAAATAAGGCACTATGTTCTGGCTGCATTTGTAATTTTGACTTATTCTTGCCCTGCCATCTTCCTTGTCCTGTCTCATGGATTTGATAGATAAAATAGTCCGACGTAACCAAATAAATATATAATTGCTTGCACAACCCTCTAAACAATAGACCCACAGTCAGAGGTCAACTGTCCAGCACTGGAAAGACAAGGAGTAAGAGGAACCTGCTGCAGGAGGAGCAGGTGCCCTCCTCCAAGACCCTTCTACCAAGAATCTAAAACAACATCAGCTTGGAAACGGGTAAAAAAGGCCTTCCCATGACTTCAGACGGGAGCTGTATGGGGTGGGGTGTCAGAAAGCTGGGGAGGTAGGAGCTGTCAAGGCACCCTCTTTCACCTGCCTACAGCCTGGAACCTGCACGTGAGCAAGTGGGAGCTCAGTTAAGCAGAATGATCTCAAACTGGCAAGGCAAATTTTAGTAATATAGTGGTTTAGAGCACAATAAGCTTTTAAGCCTTTTTTTATTTATAACTCTATTGCAAAACACCTGTGGATAAAAATAAATTATCATCTCCTTCAAGCAGGTATTTTTCATCCATTACTTTTACTATTGGTTCAACACTCTTGAAGGGGATTTCTTAGTAGTCTGAATTGGTGGTGACCCAGTTGAAATTAAGGTAGAAGTGAGGGGCGGGAAGAAGTTCTCAGCTACAGATTTAGAAAGACTAGGAGTAGTTGTCACACTCTGTGGTTACTGATACCTTTTCCATTCCTCCTAAAAGGACACAGATACCAGTAGATATGACCCAAAATGAGGAAAAGATTAGAGTGGATCTCTGACACCAACTAGAATTCAATGGATGAGCTGTAGAGAGAAAAGGAGTACTGGGAATTTGCTGTAAGCACTGAAGTGAAAATTTGGAGATCAAGTAAGGCATCTTGGGTAGTTAAATGTGCATTACATATATAAATTATGGATATTTTAAAGCTTTTCATTTAGAGATCAAATTGTTGACTCACCTGAAGCTAAATAAAAATCTTATTTCAATAGTTAATTTTGGGATCAGATGTATATTTTTTTATCGAAATAAAGGGTGGGGACAGATATTGGCACTTAGGTTCAGAGCATCTGAGAGAGGGGATGCGGCAGATTTTATGGGCAAGAACCAGCTCATCCTGAATTCCCCTCAAGTGAAAATGCTCAGCCTTTAATGAGCTGAATTAATAATTGGTAGCAGAGATAAAACAGTACTGCTGTCTTATGCTGAATCACAGAATTACAGAATATTCTGAGTTGGAAGGGACCCACAAGGATCATCAAAGTCCAACTCCTGGCCATGCACAGGACTGCCCTAAGAATCACATCATGTGCCTGAGAGCATTGTCTAAAGTGATTCTGATTTCCTCTCCACCTTGTGCAACACCCCTAGATGTGGGGTGAGATGAGAAACAGGCTGTTTGCCTTCATATTCACCTCCTGAGGCTGACCTTGGTGCAGAACTGTAGCATACAATTTCTCCACAGACCTCAGTAAATGTTATTTGGCAGGAGCTAAACTTTGCAGGAGAAGGGAATGCCTGCAAGGCGGCAGCAGGTGCTGTCCTGTCCTGCTCTGCTGGGGCACTGCAGCATGGTGGGCAGCAGAGCAAGCACCCTCTCATGAGACCTCACATATATCTCACATGCTTATGTCAGGGGACAAAGCTCCTCCAGGGATAAGGGGCCATTTAGTATTTCTGTGTCAGCGATCAACCAAGAAAATGGTCTGGGCAGCATCCACACGGTCTGCCTCCACTCATCATAAACTGGACTTGCTCTGACCATCGGATTCTTCATCAGTTTCTCTACAAGCACCAAGTGGATGATAGCTTGTCACAACAATCTAGAATGACTTCAGGAACATTACTGAGATGTACATCTACTTTTCTTGAATATATTAATTTTTATATATTTATTTCCTATTTCATATTTCTATTTTCCACTTCATTTTCTGGTAATACATGTATTTTTTCTCATTTTCACTACATTTTCTTTTTTATTCTTTAAAGATTTCTCATGTTGCAAGGGAGGGTGGGGTGGTGGAGAAAAAACCCAAGCACAAACAAAAAACAAACAAAAAACAACGTCAAAAAAACCCTGTCCCCGTACTTCCCTCAGCAAAAGAAAGAAAATAAAAATAAAAGACTAGATAAAAATGTTTTCATCAGACACAAATAAAACCCCACAGTCCAAGAATACAGGCTTCTGTGAAGCAGCTTCTTCATTATGACTGATGCCTTTCAGCAAGCTTGCTCTTGCTGAGGGTACTCTAGAAGCCAATATACACTACTGCTGCAAACCACTCTCAAGTGATCTGAAGTACCAAATGTCCATGTCAAACTTCTCCCTGCACTGATTATATAAATTTTGCTTCCCTTTAGGACTGTGACTTCATGTTTCTATTTTTATAAAGTGGCTCTCTCTACCTATCAGATACAAAAGATTAATACATGGTGATTAATGTCTTCCTCCCAGTTGTTGTTTTGTTTAACGTTTAAATATGTAAATGCTTTGGCCGAATCAAGGTTTGTATCCTGCACGCAATGTGACTGGAATAGCTCAGCTCATGTGTTGAGGTCGAGTAGGGAATTTTGCTCCAGGTGTGAGCCATGGAGGAAAGTCAGTGCCTAGCGAGGCTGGAGACAGGGGGAACTGAAAATCGGGTAGAAGTGCGGCAGGCATTTATCTGCAAGTCTTCATTTGTCTGAACCCAATGACCAATTCACAAGTAAGGACTGATATTCAGGTCTTTCAGAATAAATGAATCCCTGTCTTTTCCAAAGTTAACCAGTACTCTGTATTTCTAACTTTCCTCAGAGAGAAAATGACATAAACACACTTTGCTACAGCATCAGGCTGTTGAGAAATTTTGCCCTACCAGCAACACGGCAGGGCTTCCTCTGTTTTCAGTCTTTAGCTGGAAGATCTCTACACAATAGTCTTTCCTAGCAAGAAGCATTAGACAATGGCACCCTCTCTGATGCTCAGTGTGGCACTGCTGTTTGAGAGAACAACCTCACACAAATTAGATATTCCTGAAGTTTGCAGCACCTTAGTCATGAAGCACTTTCTTATTGACACGCGCTTGACTAGAAGAGTGCGTGGGTATATTTATACCACCATGCTGTGGGAAATTCAAGCTCAGTTAATTACTTCCTCCCTAGGTTAAAGTATCCATAAGTGCAAATGCTGAAGCTATTTTTTGCTCATGAAAAGGAACTGCACGATCACCTGATTGCTAAACTGCAGCCAATATATAACTGAGAGGTGACAGGATAGTGGGGATCTCTGTTCAGCAACCCTGTAAAGCACTTGCAGTAAAAGGAGCTGTGTAAATATAAATCATTATTATATTGTTTAAGTAATCAAATCCATGGCACCATTGTTTAAATAAACTGGAGATGTGGAGCCATTTATTCATGTTTTAATGCTTAGACTGCCTGCTACATAAAATATATATTTAAAAAATAAGCTTTCAGAAACATATAAAATACTTCTTTTTTTCCCACTGCTGAATTTATAAGTTAGGGAGACTATAGTGCTACAGTAATTCTTAATTTGTACAGCTGTTTTCATCACTTTTAGTATGAAATACCACAAAATAAAACAGACCTAAATCTCTCATAAATCTAATGGCAGTGTTGCACTTCAGATGCACATTTTTAAATGGCTGCATCTTTGCTTTAATTCAAAACACAGCCAGAAGACTCAGTATGACCTGGGAAGTTCTACAAAACACTTGCAGATTTATTCGCTTTTGAAAAAGAAGTGAATGTATATATTACACCAATGTCTGCTGGCCAAAACTGAGATTTGGTCTCCCATCATGTAGGGTGCTCTACACATGAAAAAAACACAATCTCTCTCCCCAGATGCCTTACTTGAATTCAAGTGTTGCAGTTATGTAATGCTCCATCTTAATCATTCATGACTATCCCTGTTGCTGCAGACCACACAATGACTTCAAAGCAAGTCTCCCTATTTATTTATGTGGGCTCCTGGTTTTCTAATGTGTTTATCCCTGTGAAGCAAGGTGGTGCTGCCACCCAGGTTACAGATGGGAAAATGGGGCTCAAAGATATTATTTTCTAAGTTTTCATATTTAATTTCAATTCCTTATTCAAAATGAATTAAGCTTACCAGTGCCTAAGTTGCACTGATCATGTCTGATGCTTTTACACATCTAAAACACTTTGGAGTCTAGACTGAGAGGAGTAGGTAAGATTTCTATGCCAGAGGAGGTTTCCTAGTGTTCACTCCTTTAACCCTGCGTCCAAGGACAGAAACTGCTTTGTAGACCTTGGTCTTCTTCCATCCCTTTCTCTATTGGATATTGGTTACTCTTTCTGCATGTTTTTCCTTCAAATAAGGAGTGATTTTCAGTTCTGCAATTTGTAACAAACTTCTGGTCTTGGCTAAAAGAGATGGGTAAAATACACATTTACTGGCACTGGTGCTGGTATTACAGAAAAGTTGAAAGAATGGAAAGACTGCTGCATTAAAAACCACAGAGTGCAGATCCAGGACCTACTCATTAGATCAGAATCAGAATATACACCCTGACTGCATTGAAAGAGATAAAAACCTGCTATGAGCTCGAGCAAAGGCCCTGAGACAGCAAATACAAGGGAAGGTCAGACGGAAAAGCAGACAAACAGTTCTCCTTCTGCTAATCCTCATTATAATGGCACTGGTATGTCCAAAGCCAAACTCCAGACTCTGGTACCATTTCAGCTCAGAGCAACCAGGAGGCCCAGCAGACAACATCTGCCAGTACCTCCCAAACCATGAATTTTTATGGAGCCTTTGCACTCCACTGTAGTTCCCTTTTGCACCATCCTGCAAGTGGAAGACCACAGCTGGAATGGAAGGGGGAATGGGACTCGTGTCTTGGGTAATGATCAAGAGAGATGTTGACATTAATGGGGAGGGGAGAGCTTCTGCTTTCAGTCTTTCACGACGAGTACAATGTTCGTGAAAAATTCTTAGCAGAGAAAGCAGCTGATTTCTGTCTTTTTGCATACATTTCTTCCTAGTGAAGCAGGATTCCTAAAAGCTGAGCACAGCTGATGTGTCTCAGTCCTGGAATACCGACTGTCTTAGCGCATATTAAGTGCCCATCATTTTAGCAGCTAAGCAGTATCACGTCCCATTTAGCACATACAGAGCATTTTATAGAGCAGAGCACTGTGGAAATCCTTTTCCCTTAGGTTTTTCTACACACTCATTGCAGTGATATGCATCTGACCAATTAAAGCAAAACAGCTTTAGTTAATTAACTCTAAGGGACTGAGTGGTTCCCTGACTGGAAGTTGTAAGAACTGGTTGTGATATTATGAGTACCATTGATTAACTCTCAGACGCTGGACAATCACTTCATCTTTCTGGGCTTCATTTTTCCCTTGTGCAAAATGTAGAGAAATAAAATTTGTTTTCTTTGGTGAAGTGCTTTTGAGAGCTGTGAATGAAAAGAGCTATGCATCATCAGTGAATCCTCAAAAAAGGCCTGATGGGAGATTTGTCGAAATAGCACTGTCCTCACTGAGCTTCTGAAAAACTGAGCCACAACCAAGTAAAGCAGCAAAGGGCCAAAACCTCACTGAGAGGTGGAAGTAGGGACATGATAAAAATTTAGGGGTTGCCTAACATCTTGACAGCAAATTGTTCTTCCAGACCAGGCTGGCGACTTGGCATCTTTCTTTATTTCTGTCCATGGCACACAATTCTTACCCAACCAGCCCCTAGGATGCATGTCAGTGCTTTTGCATTGTTTGGTTTTTTTTACCCTGGCCATCCTACTCCCTGGAAAATTGACACATCCAACCACTTCCAACATCTGACAACCCCTGCAAACTTCCCTTTTTGGTTGCAGGGATATTCCTTTTCACTGGGCCAAATTCGCTGTACAATGAACATATGACTTACACATCCTTCTGAGGGTTTTTCAGCCTTACATTGTGCTTAAGATCTTAATTACTTCTGAGTTTTTGGCAAAAGCATTGCCTCAGGAAAAAAAACGGCATTAGCATGTTTTCTTTCATTCTATTCCTAATACTCTATCATTACTTAACTTTATCTTATCCCTTCATTCTACTTAACGCCACACAGTTCCAAGTCCCAAAGCTAACACACTGGTTCCACTGTACATTAGCCAGAGCAAAACAAATAATTTTCACTTTCAAATTGATGTGATTATTTCAAGATATTTTTATAATTGAGGAATGGGGGTGGACAGAACTGAATTTCCTCAGATTAATTCAGTATTTGAATAAATAACCTTTAAAAAAAGATTCTTTGGACTTGCTTATCAATATTCCTGCTTTTGGCAATGAATGAGTGAATTTGGAGTAGCTAAAGAGATTGCTTTATTCTTTCTGTTCTACGACTGATTCAGTTAAAAGTATTGCTGGCACAAAATTTTGTCCATGTCAGCTAAGCATTTCGGAGAACTTTCATTTAGATTTCATTGTGGGAGAAAGGTGAGGGAAAAATGCCACATGAACCTTTACTACCTCTCCTTTTTACTCTCTCATGCTAAAGAAAACCACCCTGTGGTAAAGAAGAAAATAATAAGGCCTGTTGTTGTATCTGGAGGCTGAGTACCATGACTTGATGAGTGCCTCAGCTCTCCCTGCAGGCAGCAAGAGAAGAACAGAGCAGCCAGCAGGTAATACCACCAAATCTACCATGAAAAGCAACGGCTTTGACTATATTTTGGCCACAGTTTATTCTCCAATTAGAGTCAAACCCCAAATCCCATTATACCAGATCCAATTTTTCTGCACTGCTTCAGGATGCTTACAAAGCTATAAGAGTTGGTATGCTTGGTTCTACTTTTCCATGAGATTCTGACTTATGCTGGTAGATCATATACAGCCAAAGAGACAATTCAGTTCAATACAATCTTTGCAATAAAAAGGAAGGGAAGGGTGCTTTCTCGGGATTCATCACTAGCATGAAGATAATATGTCAATCATTCTTCCAATACAGAAGGAGAAAACAGTAGTACTGATTTCCTGTACTGTTCCTACACATTTTTAGTCCCTAAAATTTATTGCTGCTTCACTGCAAGAACGATTCCTGCTTTACATCATTAAAAGTCAGAGGAGTTGTAGAACTGGAGGAACGTAAGGATCATTCAGGGTTTGCTTTTGAAATTATATCTACCTCTTCTTGCATTTAATATGGTATAAAAAATTAAATGCTCCAAAGTTGTAGGCCATTACGGTTGTGTAAAACAGATGTTAGTGAAATAAGAAATGAGCTCTTTTGTATAGGTGAAAAATGTCTTGTTAGCAACCCCAAATCTTGAATCACAGAATAATTAAGCCTGTGTTATGGGTAGACAGCATAAACTTCCTCCCACGTCGCTTCCTCTCTAAGTAGTCTGTTTCAATCCCACCTACAGGAGGTGGAAAGGGAAATTTCTGACTTCTAGTCTTCAAGTTTTCCTTTCTTTGTTAAGCCTACTAATGAGGCTACCAACTGCAGTACTATTTTTTTCCCAAATTGAAAATTTCACTGAAAACAGCTGTTGGAAAATGAGTACTGCAGAGATTTGCAATGTGTGACTTGTACAGAAAAGTGATGAACAGACCAACAGGCAAACTGACACAGAGAATGCAAATTTATCAGATATCACTAATGCTACTGGTGGCAGTGCCATCTCAGTTCAGAGTCAAATCAGTAAAAAGTCAAAAAGACTTCTTATGCTGATTTCCGCCCCCGCCATCATCAGAGAACCAAACAACAACTACATTTACCTGTAGATCAGGACTTCATCATCCGAGCAGTTATACTGCAGCTGATACATTTTTACCCGAGGGGCCGACTTGCTGACTGTCCACTTCACCAAAGCTGAGGTAGTGGTCACATCTGACACCAGGACAGCCCTTTCTGGTGGGCCTTTTGTTTCTCCACGATTGGACTTGGTGGAGCTGGTGATGTCCGAAAGCCTGGATTTCGGTGGAGCTGCTTTGCCTGTGCCATTGCTGAGATGGGGAAGCTGAACAATTGAGAGTTCAATTGTTGCAGTGGACTCTCCTGCAGCATTGGCTGCTATGCACGTGAAAGTTCCGTAGTCCTTTGAGGTGGTGATGTGTATATCTAAAGTGCCATTGTCGTAGACAGCTGTCCTCGAGGAGTTTCCGATGAGGCGGTCATCAGGGGCCACCCAGTGAATGATGGGAGTGGGATCGCCAATGGCTTTGCACTTCAGTGTGGCAGTTTGCCCTTCCAAAACCAGCAGCTTGTGAGTATGTTGCGTAATAAGCGGAGGCTCGCAAACAAATTCCTCTTCCCGTACATACCAGAAGTACCTTCCCTTTAGACTTGGAGGAGAAGCACAAGTTTCCATATCGTCGTCTCTGTCAAGTCGCCTTAACCACAGTAGCTCACAGTTGCAATGCAGTGGATTGCCCCCAAAACTGAGGGACAGAGGTGGAGAAAACGGGGTAACAATCAATGGAATCACTTGCGATCTGGCAAATATAGGGTCAGGGGGCAGTTTCTGAAGTCTGTTGGACGTTAGATCCAATCTGGCCAATTTCTGAAGATCTGCAAATGTCCCCTCTGTTATATAATCTATTAGGTTGTGATCTAAACTGAGCTGGTGCAAGTTTATCATCTTTCTTATAGATTCCCAGGGAATGCTTCGGAGGTTATTGTAGGAAAGGTCTAAGTCTTCCAATGTCAGCAAAAAATCCTCAAAGGCTTCATCAGAAATTCTGCTTAGCTGGTTGTTGTTTAAAATCAAATGCTGAAGGTTAATTAAACCTCTTAAAGTATCCTCTTCAATCTCAGGCAACCTGTTGCTGTCCAGATGTAAAGACCGAAGGCTCTCCAAGTCGGTGAAAGAGTAGGGCTGTATGTAACTAATGGTGTTTCTGGACAAAGTAAGGTCAACAAGTCCAGACATATTGGCAAAATCTTGTCTGCTGATATTAATAATAAAGTTGCCCCCAAGACGGAGTTCAACAGTCCTTCGATCTATGTCCAGCGGTACAAAAAGGAGACCCTTGGAGGGACACAAAGTCCCCAGTGACTCAGACAGGTTCTGACAGACACAGTATTTGGGACAAGCGTTGACTGTGACAGCCATTCCAAACACCAGGATGCCGCAGAGCAATTTTTCCATTGTAAATCACGCAACAGTACCTGAAAGAAACGAAAAGAGTTAAAAGGAACATCAGCAATTATGATATAAATACCTTTCCTCTTATGTTTTGCCTAACATCTACCTCCAGAGAGACTTTGTGATGCCTTCTCTCAGGAGTAACACCTAAAGGCATCAGCACTCCATGATGGGAAGTGTAAGTGTTATAAAAACATTATAAAATCTTTCTTTCTTTCTTTCTTTTTATTCTTTCTTTCTTTTTTTCTTTCTTTCTTTCCTTCTTTCCTTCTTTCTTTCTTTCTTTCTTTCTTTCTTTCCTTCTTTCCTTCTGCACAAATCCTACCATCAGATTGCATGGCTTACTAAAAATTATGAAAGATTTCATTTCAAATACTGTCTGCTTCTTTGGGGGTAGAAGCTAGAATCAGTATCTATAATAATTACTTTCTGCTGCACAATAATGTGGAATTAGTCTTAGGGTTGAAGCAGCTGACTTTATGGATAAAAATAGCCGCATTTTTACCCTTCAGTAATGTGGTTAATAATGACCATGTAATTATCTGGCCAGTTCTGGGGCAAGACACTTGCTCACTCAAAATTGATGATAGACAGCATTGGAAGCAGAAATCACTTGTTTAATTGCCACCTGGTTTCACCCTGTGCTCAGCCAAGCTATGGAAAGGGTGACAGCATCTAGCTCCAAAGAGAAGGGATCCAGGGAAGACTGTGCTGCCTTAAGCCCCTGACAAGCTTTTTGACAATCACATGCTCTCACACTGCAACCTCTAATGTTGTAGCGACAGTGAAGTTTTGCCTGGCTCCATGGCCCTCCCTTGCATCCTGCCAATTCCTCTTTGCACCATTATCTCCCTTTTTTCCAATCTCTCACACGCTTTTCTGGCTTAAACTGCAAGGATGTGTCTTTGAAGAGTAAACAAAACTCATTAACAGGCTGGCTTGGAGAGGCAATTGTGGCTGGGAGTAGTTGAAGCCCTGCTTCAGGTTTGGGAATATTTACTTCAGGTTTGCTGACTTTCTTCATATGTGCAGGGCATAGATAAACTTGCTTTCTTTCTGTTTCTCCCTTTCTCAGACCCTGTTATCCAGCACGGCTGAAGAACGGGTAGATCATTCATTTCTAGCCCTCGTTCTCCTTCTGAGGAAAGGCACAAGTAGACAAAGGGCTGTATTTTCCTAAGGGATCTCCCAGGCTTTTTGATACTTTGGTGTGCTCTAGTCTCCAAGACCCTCCCCTGCAGCACTAGCCACAGGCACAATTCAGGTTCCAATTTTCAACGTGGCCATTTTGCCTCTCTTTAACCTATATCCACCATATAAACTTGCATCACTGTTTGGTGCATGCCATATCCCTTCTCAATCATGCAGATGCTCATACACTTAGCAGTTTTTTGGCACTTGTGTTTCGAGTTATTAACCCCCCAGTAACACACACCAAACACAAAAAAAAACCTATCACTTCAGCAAATTTTAAAAAACTCTTCAAGCAGGTCTTGCTTTACCTTCTTGTGAAAGGAACAAAAACTAAGGGCCTATGTTTGGGACTCTGTCCAAAGGTTCCTGATTCCTCCCCTGGATAAAGTGGCTTGGTATCTCCTCTCCAGGATATGTGAGATGAGTCAGAAAGAAGGAGCTGTAGAAATACAAGATGCTATGAGTGCTGAACTATATAGAGTGTGTTCTTTATGGCAAGGTTTTCTGCATGGTGTGATGATAGTAATTATATACTGTTATTACTATTTCATAGGAGAGGAAATGACTGAAGCATCTGTGTTTGCTGAGCTTTACAAACAAGATGAAAGCGAGACACTTTTAGAAAGGATGGCTTGAGAAGAGTAATCTTACCTTCAATAGTAAATAAAGGGCTACTGAATAAAATGTTTGGAGATAAGCAAGTGTGTTATTGATGCAAATCTGTGGCATACATACCAAAGAGCTATAAATATCCCTTACAATATTATCAATTGGTAGTTTAGTAACAGGCAATTGGCTTTTTCAATCTCAATTATAAATGTATTCTGCAGCTTTAATTTAGTGTATTACCCTACCAGCTGAAATGATAAACAAAAAGCAGTTTAAAATGGGGAGAAATAGATACAGTTAATTAGTAATAAGCCCTTTCATAGCTTCTCCCTCATCTACATTCCCACCCTCTGAATATCTATTCAAAAATGTGAATGCACACTTACAACAGCAGTGTCTCCTTTAAGAGTCTCAATTCTCTAACCACATTTTTTCCGGATGCTGGTAAATATCACAGTGCTCTGGGGAGATGGTTGACTCTAAGCGTCAGAGTAAAGAGCATTCATGGGAAAAAAGAATAAAAATGGGGGGAGGAACAGAAGTTAATTACATAAAATAGGGACTGAAGCACCGAGAGGAGGATGTGAAGCAGGAGGCCTAAATGGCAAAGCAAGCCCTGATGGGGAAACCATCTGTGGATGGCTCGAAAACGCATCATCTGCCTGTGTGTGCTTGCACGTGTGCATCAAAGTCACAGAGAGTGCAGCATGTGCTTTTGCCAGCAAGAGGGCAAATCGGTGACAGCCACTGTCATTCCAGCTATCGCATGCACTTGAAGGTACTAATGTAAATATTGTTTGTTTACAGAGGAAATTTCTAGGCTTTGTGATCATTTTCTAGCATTGTTATTTCAAGCATCTGAGCCCTGGGTTTCTCTACAATGTAATCCTGAAGTAACCAGTTCACAATGCAACAAAGATAGTACAAACCCAAAGGACTTCCTAGAGGGACTTGGAGACAACAGAAGTGGACAGGAACTCCTCAAGGAGAAAATCTGGGGCTTCCACAGGGTAAATGGTTTTCCTTTCTCTCTCCAGACAGACAAAGCACTTGGGCCAAAGACAAGGTAAGAATTCACAGACTAATAGAACCATAGAATGGTTTTGGTTGGAAGGGACCTAGTTCCAACCCACCTGCCAAGGAACACCTTTCACTAGACCAAGCTGCTCAGAGCCCCATCCAGCCTGGCCTTGAGCACTTCCAGGGATGATTCCAGGTAATACTGCAATTCTTGAGTCTTCACAATTATAATAATATCCATTAAAATCTAGACCCTCCCACAAAATCATGGTAATTGCTAGTTGCCAAGGAGATGGATGTATAATAAAAATTGTTTTGATTTCAGTTCTGGTAATTTTCTTGCAAGACAGAAAATAAAATGTCAAGTTTAGAGTCTGTTTTTGCTGACCAGCATGCTCACCTTGTTCCTAAAACCTCTTGTTACCTGCAACACCAAGAATTTTATGAGCTGCTAATGGCAGTCTTGTGATAAGTTCACCACTCTGATTTACATTTTAAAGATATCTATCAGCCTGATAAAGCATGTTTCTCACAGCAAGTCAGTAAATCTGGAAGAGTTCCTGTCTCAGCCCAAGATGAAAAATAGCCCCTTTAGTCCTCTTAGAGCATGGATTGGTATGAATTAATATGTGCAAGAGCCATAAACCTTGGTGTTTTGTATTCAAATTTTCCTCATAAAGATACAAATTCTGGGATTTGGCATCTCATTTCAGCAATGTCTCCAAGGCATTTTTTAATTCTATATTCATTGAACTTTGCATTTAAATTCCAATAACCTTTGCCTACCACAGCACCAAGTGCAAGGTAACTGTCAGAAAAACAATGTGCAGCACGCAGGCTGGGAAAAAGAGAGGGAAAGAAAAAATAAAAAAAGGAGAGGTGGATGAGTAATGACTCCGATTCTGCAGTCTCCAAGTGCCCTGGGACCCAGGCTCCAGGAAGCATATGGGTGAGCTAAGGTACCACCCTTCAGTTTCGTAGGTGCTGTGGAGGAATTAAGTTTTCCTTCCTGAGAGCTGCCCTTTTTTCTTGTTCTATATCTTCTCTTATCTCTGTTTTAAGTGAACTTATGTGACTAGGAAATCTAGCCCCCAGACACAGAGCTTGAAGGATTGCAGTGATGGGTGAAGTTTCATGCATATTTTTGTAAGCAATTTAATCAACAAGGCATAAAACAGGATGGGACTATGTCAGGACAAAAACTACTCCTTAATCCCTTGCATTGCCAAAAAACTGTATGGAAAGGTAGGTTTTGTGTTCTCCCTGATCCATACTTCACTCACCAAGCAATTGCAATGCCTATAAGGAAAGTAAATATCTCTGCATCTGGATCTGTCCTCAGTAGCACATCCATGGAAACACAGGCTGGGTGTTAGGCCACCGCTGGCTTTGTGAGCACCTGTGAGACTCTTCAGGTGTTTGAAGTCAGTTTACACCTAAGAACTTACAGGCTCAGATTCAGGATAACCAACAGTGCTTTTGTTGAGCTTTTGTCTCTTTTGCTTGCCTAGGCTCCTGCACTCTTTGGGGGTAAAGCTGATCTTCATCAGGTGCATACAGTCAATGCAAATGAGGTTTTGGCTAGGCCTTTTAAGGAGCTGGGTTTACTGAAAAAAATTAATAGCTCTAACATGTGAAGTGCTTGCTTTCTCCAGCCACCTTACATTTCACACATCATAAAGGGGGAACGTTTACAAGTACACATTTCTCTAGGTACTTGTGGCTGTCTACACTAAGCTCCACCCATATTAATTTGACTGATATTGTTTCCACCGTAACAGAAAAACGGGAACTCTGGGTAAAGTGTAGCAAATATTTTGCCCTTTATACAACTTTTTTTTTTCTTGAATATTGCAGCCATAGCAAGGTTGCAACTAAAAATATTTTATTACTCCTGTACCATCATGAGGTTTATTTATGTGGTTTGTTTCTTTTGAGTGCTGTTCTCTTGTTTTCACCTTTCCAAGCAGCTTGGAGGCCCTCCTACCTGCTCTCTGTTCCCTAGCCCTGGAAGCAGTTTTAGCTTGCTAGTATTTTGGAAAATCTAGGCTACAGGGGTGGATGTGTCCAAATAAAATTGCCTCATAGGGTGGTCTTAAATGCAAGAATATTTTCTGTTAAGGTTGCAGTTTTTAAAAAACTGGTTGTAACTGGATCCAGAACAGAGGTAAGGATAATCCATAAAAGCTAATTTTCAAGAGGGCTCAGTCTATGAAAGCTGATTTAATCCATTCAACAGATCCTGGGGAAATAATCAAATATTTTCTTAGGCAGGGCTTTTCACACAGGAAGATACTGGTCTCATTCAGTCTTTCCCGGGAAAAACCTGTGTCTCTATGTGTGCATCCTTGGAAAGCTTTCCTTTATTTTTCATAATACTTTCCTAATATTTTCCTGACACCAGTCATGTTATTTCTTTTTTTAAGTACTAACATTACCTAATTCCTTTACCATTCCCAAAATGGAAGTGATGCATCTATCAAAAGCCCAAATTATCACTATAGCTTTCATCTCTCCTAAAGCATCTCATTTCTTTCATTAAAAGCAGTACTTCCATACATCCTAAAAGAACAAATCTCTGTGCTAATGTTCCAGCACACCTAACCCTTTCAGTTAGTCACCTCTTCACATTTCAGCTTACTTAATCCAAAAACCTCTTTGGACATTTTTATGAAGGTTTAACATGTAATACTTAAAAGACAATAGTAACCCCAAATCTTATCAGACAAATTTCAGAATCAGTCAAAAATTTTGTTCCTGTTTGATATGGTTAAACTACTAGCAATGGCTTCTTAGGTGAGCTCTTGAAAACCATGGTACAAATTCCTTCCTAGAGTCACTTTCCCCAGTATATATGGAAAAGGCACTTTGAGCACTAATGTGTATGTGTTCACTGCCCAGGTTTCAGCTGGGACAGAGTTACTTTCTTCTCAGAAGAAGAAATTCTGAGAAATATGTATGTGCATGAGGGTTATAATTATTCACAGTGGTTTTGGTCCAGGAGAAACGGTACGTATTTGTAGCTTCTCTGCCAAAGATGCCCCTGATGGCTGGACAGTATGTGTGTCTAGTAGCCTTAGTGACCCTAGAGCACTTAGATCTAGAATGCACTTACATCCTAGCTCCTAGGAAATGCTGCAAGAGATCTTAAGTAAAGAGGAAACCAGGGGTAGGTCTCTTCACTATTACTAGCACTTTGCTGAAATGAAGTCACCATTAATAAGCCATTTGGTTTTAAGAAACGTGCAAAATCAGTCAAGATTTTGAGATTCATTTTGTGAGAAAAGAAAACTTAGTGAACACATTCTGCGTATTTCTGAGCATCTGCCTGTCTGGCACTTCCCCACAATACATTTGGGACATTTCATCACCTCAGATAAAATCTGAAGTGCAGAAGCCTCAGAATTATTTACTACTCTCACTTTTCAAGAATACAGAATATAGTAAGTTTCATGAAAGCAGAGGAGAGACATTTGATTAGCTCTGTTA
The DNA here is from genome assembly GCA_014706295.1 of Lycocorax pyrrhopterus obiensis. Classification (NCBI taxonomy): domain Eukaryota; kingdom Metazoa; phylum Chordata; class Aves; order Passeriformes; family Paradisaeidae; genus Lycocorax; species Lycocorax pyrrhopterus. The sequence continues at coordinate 29,344,969 of JACSVZ010000004.1, read as the reverse complement.
GATTTCTGCAACGGAAGTTATGCATCATTGAGTCCACCTCTTGTTTGGAATCAGAGTATCCACATGGAAGACAGACATTATCAGTATCTTAGCTACTGAAAGGCTTTAACCCGAATTTAGCCTTTTTAGACAAGAGTCAGTCCACTCTGCTGTTAAGAGGCTGTGAGCTATGCAGGCTCTCCACTGTCTAATAAGCAGTGAAATTGTTCCACAGTCAGAGCATAATATCAGGACTGGGTCAGTTAGGGACACACATCCTTTGGAACCCAGACTTTCTTCTTGTTTCCATCCAAAGGGTACAGGTGGCACTACTTCCTTATGACTAATCTCTAGACCTTGTCTGATCTGGCATCATGCCACTTGAAGCTTGGACTGAAAAGCCTTCATGCCCACACAGAAAACAGAGCAAAAGAAACACGGACCTAAAATTCCTGTTAGCAATTAGCCTAAATTTTTATGCTGCAGAAGATGGAAATTTTTACTCTAGAATGGTGTCTACCTGCAATGCCAGTCAGTTTCATTTGTATCTGTCCTGAAGCTTACTGTTCAATTCTTAATTGCTGAGTGCTGATTGTAGTAACTAAATTAATTCAGTCCTGTAGCATGAATCCAATAGGCATGCTTGATTTAGTAATTCATTAAATATTGTAGCACTTTAGAAAAATACCTGCACGAAACGCATAATTTCCAAATGAAAACATTACATCTCAGAAACACTAGAAAAAAGTATTTTGAATGCTTCATTTAATGCCTTTCTTAAAGTGATCTCATGAAACCTAACCAGTCTTACAAATAGGTTTTTTCACATGGGCTGGTACTTATCAGTGGGCAAAACTTCTGGCAAAATAGAAAAAAATATATATGTCTATCCAGAACTTGTGAATGGCACATTATAACCTTAATAATCATAGCTAGATTTTGTTGACTAGTGTGATTCTACCTGTGAAAACAGTTGTACTTGCCTTATTCTACCTTCACTGACTGGAAAGCACAGGCTTTAGCTGCCTGATTTGTTGGCACAAAACAGTGCTTAGCTACCTGCATGGTTTTTGATAATGCACAAAATTTAAATGTGTAGGCAGTTACTTGTAAGCATACAAAAACAAACTGAAGAGAAAGAGGCCAGTTAGAAAATCCAAGTGTAGACGTTTGGTAAAAAGACACACTTAGGTGTGTTGCATCAGCAATAGGTCTATCTGGGCAGTTTCTTAGAGCTTTCCAATGCAGCCATGCCTGTGCAGGATGGTGATTTCCCAATGACAGGTACACAGGAGACAAGGAACAGCATTTTCAACGTCACTAATTATAAGTGGCTTGGGCACTAATTATAAACAGCTTGGATGTTTTTTTCTCTCCCACAGACAATTCGAAGGTCCATTCATTTTTGATTGTTCATTTAATGACCGTCAACATTTATCTGCTTTCTATTTTAATGCTGCATGCCAGTCTCCATCAGATTTCATCTACAAGCTCATGAGTCAGCTAAGCTGGGCCCCTCTGCTATTTTTAGCCGTCCAGTTCATTTATTTATCTTGTTCTTAACAGCAATCCTATATTTTGCTTTATCAGCATAGTGGAGAAGTTACCAGTTATCCTGTTTCTTACTCATTTTGAACACACACAGGAGCTGAAAAGGTGCTAAGGAGCAACTCTCTCAGAGATATTGCCTGTGGCATGAAACCTAGATGTCCATCAACAGACCCTACTGCTTTCTGCAAATACAACTGAAGGCCTCTTCTCATGATCTGAATCCAAATTCCCCTTGACTCTGAGCCATAACAGAAAATCCTCAGGTAACACTTTAGCTTACTTTACTCCTCATAAAAGTCTTTATACATTCTTATTTCCTTCCACATCACAGGAAGAGCAGGATAATTAGAATTGGGATTCTCTTCTTTAAGTGGGCTTGTTACTTTTTTTTTTTTTAATTGACCCTTCATTCAGTCCTAGAGACAAAGTCTGTCCAATATTCCATAGGAAATATTCTTTATTTGGACTGTAGGCTGCAGTTTTTCTTTCATGTATAACTCACAGGCAAAGAGGCACTGGTAGGAAATCCAAGGCCTACAAAACTAAAGATCTTTTTCTGATTTTTCTCATAAATGTAACTGGGCACACAAAGTGATATGCAGCAAAGATTTGGAGATCCTTTGAAACTCAATCAAGGCAAATTTGAAGTCCACATTTAAAAAAACCAAGGCAAACAATCGCTTTTGCTGAATGTCCCAGGATTCCTAAGGATGTTAGCATGGGCATTTGGTGGCAGAGGTCCCCTGTTACAGGGAATACAACTCCAGTGGCTTGTCACTGTGGTTGGCTCATGGTTCAGTGAGAAACTAGCAGAGTTTTGAGAAGGGAACATGAGAACCCTGCTATGCCATTGCATGACACAACACATGGCCTCCACAGTCTCTGGGCTCTCTCATCAGCCTGGTAAACTTTCTACTATACTTTCTACTATACTTTCTTGCTTTTTATTTACTTTGGATAGGACCAGATCTGTCCATTAAATTTCTCTTTCTATCACTTCTCCCTTTTTGATTCTCATGCAGGAGGATAATTCACTGTTTCTCTGGAGGACTTAACACTCTCATCACTTCTACCTTGAGAAGAGCAGCTTTTCAAAGTTGTAGACTTTGTTGCATCTGGTTACATAGTTACCTATTTCCAAACCATTGTCAATGGATGGGAAAGAGAAAGGAGGACTTCTATTTGGTAGCAATAACTGTTCTTTCACACCAGAATCTTAATGCACTTTAAAAAAAAGACAACTTCTACCTAATTTTAAGAGGTGAGTAAGAACAGGCAGAATCTGCCTCAAATGTTTTGCCCAAGATAATTCTCAGAGTTACTCACGGAAAACCCAACTCTCATACCTTCTCTTCGCACAGTGATATTTCTACATGTAAGGCACATCACTGTACAATTTTTTAACACAAATCTAGTGTCATGGACAGTATTTGTATAATTACATTGAAAGGAGAGATGTGGTGCTTGTGTCTCTGGTGAACAAATCTGGCTGTAACATTAACATTAACTCCTGGATTACTTCAACATGTCTTGCTGTGTATGTAACCTTGGATGAGTTTCAATTAACTTCTCTTTCCCCTCTGTAAGATAATTATAAGTATTGACTTCTGCTAATCAGTTGTTTGCGAGGTATCGGAAGACTGTGTGTGCATGTAAGAACAGTTTGTGGGGAAGTCTGTTGTCATGGCACAGGAAGGGAGATTGCAGATAAGAGACATCTTGCACAGCCTTTTCCCTAGCTCAGTCATTGGTTCTTCACCATCCCAAGACTGAGAGTCAGCAGAGGTCAGAGGCAGTGGGTGTCTGTGCATGGCTGGAGTGACTTTAGTCCCCAGTGCCCCATTTGCTGCCCTGAGTGCCCGCAGAAAAGAAGCCCTTGAAAGACACTTTGCCTCCCCTCCTGACATCTCATATTCTTCTTCTCCAATGGCTTAACCACAGCTCAGAGGCTCAGCTTTCACCAGTAGGAAGTTCATATATAGTGGAGTATGTTGCAAAATTTCCTGACTGTGAAGAAACCTTAACTAGGACAAATGAGTACACCAGGATACAGGACCAGGAAAGCAAATGGAAAGTAAATAAAAAACATCCCTAATCTATTACTTTATAAATAACAACAATACAAGTATATAACAATATTTGAGTCATGCTGATGAGACTGAGGGCTTTTGCTGTTTCCAAAGGGCAACAGAGCTGGTGAAGGGTCTGGAACACAAGTCTCATGAGGAGTGGCTGAGGAAGATGGAGTTATTTTGCCCAGAAAAAAAAGGAGGCTCAGGGAGAACCTTATTGTTCTCTACAACTACCTAAAAGGAGGTTGTAGGCGGGTGGGAGTTGGTCTCATCTCTGAAGTATCAAGCAGTAGAACAAGAGGAAATGGCCTCAAGTTGTACTAGAACAGGTTTAGATTGAATATAAAAAAAATCTCTTCACCAAAACGCTTATCAAGCACTGGAACAAGTTGCCCAAGGAAGTGGCTAAGTCCCATCCCTCTAGGTATTTAAAAGACATGGAGATGTGTCACTTAGAGACGTGGTTTAGTGGTTGGACTCAGGGATCTCAAAGGCCTTTTCCAATCTAAACAATTTTATGATTATATGAATGTGCAGTTTGATTGAATCATAGAATGGTTTCGGCTAGAAGGGAGCTTAAACACCACCTAGTTCTAACCCCACTGCAGGGACACCTTTCACTAGACCAGGTTGTTCAAACCACCAACCAACCTGGTGTTGAACACCTCCAGGGATGGGGCATCCACAGCTTCTCTGGGCAACGTGTTCCAGTATCTCACCATCCTCACAGTAAAGAACTCTTTCCTAACATCTAATCTAAACCTACTGTATTTCAGCTTGCAGCCATTCCTCCTTGTCCTGTCACTGCAGTTCCTGGGGAAGAGTCCCTCTCTGGCTTCCCTGTAGGCCCCCTTCAGACACTGGAAGGTTCCTGTGAGAACTCAGTGCAATTCTTTCCTTTCCAGGCTGAACAGACCCAACTTTCTCAGCCTATCTTTGTAGGGAAGGTGCTCCAGTCCTCTTGACAACTTCATGGCCATCCTCTGGACTCGCTCCAATAGTTCTAAATCTTTCCTATGTTGGGGGCACCAGAACTGTACACAGATGATGTCTCACAAGAACAGAGTAAAGGGGGAACACCACCTTCCTGGCCCTGCTGACCACACTGCTTTGGATGCAGCCCAGGATATGGTTGACCTTCTGTGCTGCAAGCACACGGTGCCAGCTCATGTTGAGCTGCTCGTCAAACTCTGTTTGGTCTGTAGAGACCTTGTTCCAGGAAAGATGGAAAGTCTTTCAGGTTAGTCTGGAGGAAGGTGAGTGGAAAGCAAGATGAGGAAAGCTGATTTTCTACTACACTTGCTATGTTTATTTATGAGGAAACAAAAGTCTTCAATCCCCAGGGCTCTTCATACAGCACCTTGCACTGGCACTAAGTCAGCAAAAAAAGAACAAGTCTCTTAAAATTAAAATGAAGGGAAAACATGCGATAAAATTAAATATATAAGACCCCAATATTTCAAATACATATTCTGCTTCACTTTGCATTTTCTGTTCACCAACTATGCTCAGAATGACAGTCTTATCAGATAAGAGCAGCCAGCTGCTATATGCTGCATTTAAATTTATATTGCCAACAACAGGCTCCATTACCCAAGGATTTTCTTGTTGCATTCCTAATACTGCCTTTCTGCATGCTTTATTGTTCCTCATTTCCTTACATACTTTTTGCTTTCTAGTGTGTACCAACATATCCTGGTATTTGTTTCACACATTTTGGGCTTTTTTACTTAATCTGTCTTTGACTAGTTTTCCTTTTTTATGCCTCTAAACTGTTCCTGCTTCTCAAATACCATCTCTAAAGCTGCTGCTTTACACACTCTTTGCTGTTTCTTGCTTGCTTTCTGCTGCATCTCACCCCCCCTTCATTCCCTAATCATTTGATCACTGCAGTTCTTTGATGTGTGAGGCTTCCAGTTCAGTCCCAATTTAATTATGTTTTTCAGAAGACTGACCTCTGTGGTCCCAATTTGTTCAAGACATTTCCTTCATTGATCCAAGGCCAGATCCCTTTACTGCCTGTTCTAAGCTAGATTCCTGATATTAGAAGCAGCCATGTATTAGCACTTAAGGTCAGTTTGCATATACCAGAAGTTAATTGCACTGATTTATTTGTAGTAGATACAACACACTCTTCCGTGCCCTTTGGTCTAGATGCATTAACATGAAATCAAGGGGAAATAATTAGAGGTATTCTCATGCTACAGCAGATGCACTTTCTTCACTACTCCTAAGAATATTCAAAGAATAGATTCCATTTTTCAGTAAATTGCCACATATCCCAAAGGTCTGCATATTTGTTTTCTGTTGGGCTATTATGGAAGCAACGTCCAACATTACTGGACTTTCCTTTCTTAAATTCTCCACCTATCATCCACTGTTCAGGAAATAATCAGAAAGATGGTTCAAGCTTTGAGGTGGAAAGTCAAATCAATGTTTTCCAGAAAGAATAAGAGTCCCGTAGAACAATTACAAAGCAAAACACACGGTCTCGATGGCACCCAGAGTGGTTGGAAGCTAGCTCTGTCTATAAAATACCAGTCTGATACGCATGAAAATCTCCCCTATATGAGCAAACAAACATCTGTTTTCTTCAGCAGAGCAGTAAAATCTTCCTATCTGTAGCAAAAAATGTTATGGAAAACTGAAATACAATTTCCCTTCCAGGCAGGGAAAACTGCAATATTTCAGCCAGGAGAAGTGGGAAAAATGGTGACTGCTGCTGTTCATTGCTTCCACAGGGTCTGCAGTCAGTGGAGACCCTAGTGAAGGATGCAGACACAGTAACAGCACTGAGCCACTGAGCTGCGTGTGTCCAGCAGGCACGAGGAGTGGCAAAGGTCTCTCCGCATTAGATTGAGCTAATTAAATACAGCTCTGTGCTTGACAGGATCTACAGATGCCTCACTCCACTTGGTCCAGTTGTATCCAAGGATGATGTCACATCTAAGTAGACCAGCACAAACACATTACTCTCACTTGCTGCCAAAAGCTACCAGCCTCAATAAGATCAGTACAAATGTTACGCTTGAGAACTGAGAAGTGTCAAGGAAACTGAGCCTCTGGATAAAACCAGAGCTACTTCAGGCCCACAGCACGCCTTCCCCAAGGCAGGGGGCTCAGGCTGTGATGACATATCTGCTACTGTGAGAGAAAAGGTGTGGGCCTCCTGGAGTGAGGTGCTGGCCTTTAAAGTGAGAGGTGCTGAAATCCAGAGTGATCTTGACAGTTCCTTATGATAATCATGAGATGTTGCCTTTCATGTCAATGGAAATTTTTTTTGTTTTGAATGAGTTTTTCAGTTTAAATACAGGAGAAAAGCTCCATCTTTTCCCTTATGCTACTTGTATACATATAATCATGAGGTGTGAGAAAACGTAGAAATTCTTCTCAGGAGACGGATGTTCATATAAAAGAAGAGATTAAAATAATCATATAATAATAGTAATTCAGGAACAAATAATAATTAAGTCTTGGATTACTATAGTTCACAGTGACTTTCCAACATACATTTAATGACCTAAGAAGTATATCTCTTACCTCAACCAAGCAACTCACAGAGTAGCACCTTGCAGTCTCAGAAATAATTTGTAACACCCAAACTGGTTTCCTGGATGAAATTTGTCTGCTCAACACACACTCAACTCATTTTCCCACTTCTGAGTTTTCTCACAGCAAGGTCTGCAAACACATGCACATCCTTATAACAACTACTCAGAATGGGAAAGAAGTGTCCATCCTGCAGGTATTACTTTCTGCTTGGCATTTTCCCACTCATGCTGCTTTATGCCTGTTGGTTCATGGAAGACATTCTTTATGTCTGAATTCTGGAAACTGATCTGTTCCCTCCTTTTTCTGCACTAGATTCCAAAGTCTCCATTTTTATAACCTGTGTGAGGCTTGCCCAAGTGAAATGTGAGTAAGGATTTCAAGACATGGACCTCTGAGTCACAAACTCCTTGAAAAAGTCACCAAAGGAATGGCAAAATACCCCTGTCCAATGCACTGGGAGCTGTATTACAAGGACATCTCAGTTCTTCTTATACAGAGGTAGTCAGTGGTACCTCCTGACAATAAAAGTAAGGATGATGAATACAACATCTGCAGGGTGTCATTTCCAGGATAGCAGTGAGTGTTTGACACTCCATTGCCCAAAAAAGCATCAAATCTTCAATTTTGCTGGAGAGCTCTAAACAAATGCAACAGTCTAACTTCCTCTGAAAGTATTTCTTGATTTCATTCAGATAATCTTATTTGCTTTATGTCTTTTCAATAGCTTGTTTTTCCTTAGATCTCTGACATGCACTGGAGTATACTCATGCTTCCTTTCTTATTCATCAATAGTAAGGGTGCACTGTGGGTGTGCCAGATGCCCAGGAGTCTCTCATTTCCTTGGTAACAGCAAAGAGTTACTAATCCACAGCAAATAAAAGTAAAATGTAATGCAGACACTGAGCTAAGGGTTAGGATATTTGATTTGCTTTCCTGGTAATTTAGTCTGTAATCTCTGTTCAGATGCTATCCCCCTCTATGCTTTATTTTCCCCAATAACTGAAGAGGCAAATTATGTTGCCCAGTACACAGTACTGAGACTCAAAACATAAAGTTATATTTAAGGATTTAATAACATATTGGGACCTAGAAAAAAGACAACACAATAGGAAGTGTTAAATACCTGTCAGCGTCCACGTAGTTAATTCAGCTGCAAGCCACGTTTGTGCTGGTGTGCACCACAAGCACAGAGCAGCAGCAGGCAGCAGACACAGCAATTGGTGCCCAGAATGAGACCAGAAACTCTGCTGGGGGCTCTGCAATGGTGCTGACACATAGCAGGAGACAATCTCCAGAATCCCCTGGGGCTACTATCCCTAGTACATCAGAGACCAGCCTTGGGACCAAGCTCCTGCGGGAGAATGCAGCCCTGCTCATTTGGGGCCTCCTGGTGGGACTGGGGCTTTGCCCACAGGCTGCCGAAGGGTCTGTGTCACCACGTGGTGGGGCTGCGTGACAAGGTCAGCACACCGCACAGCTGCGGAAGCTAGGACAAAGATCACTGGATCTTCTCCAAGACTCTGCAGGTACAACCAAAATCCCCAGCTTCTGATGGGGCTGATGAAGGGCCAGCCACCTGGAAAACGCCTTTGTGAAAGGGACCTGGCAGCCCTGGTGGACACCTCGTTGAACCTCCATCTGAAATATGCGTTCGTGGCAAAGAACAACAACAGCCTTCAGGCAAACTTTTGCCAGAAAATTGAGTTGAGGGAGGCTTTCCTTCTCCTGTACTCAGCACTGGTGAGACAATTCTGGACTGATGGGTCCAGCCGTGGCCTTCCCAGGGCAGAAAACACAAGGCCATACTGGAGTGAACTCAGAGAAGGGCCACAAAGATAATTAAAGGGCTGGAGCCCCTCTATCATGAAGAAAGACGGAGACAGCTGGGACTGTTCAGCCTTGAGAAGGCTCAGGGGGAATCTTACCAATTTGTACAAATACTAGATGAGAGGGAATAAAGAAAATGGAGCCAGAGTCTTCTCAGCTGTATTCAGTGACAGGACAAGATGAAATAGGCAAAACTGAAATACAGTCAATTTCCCTTAAACACAAGAAAATATTTTTTTTACCATGAAGGCAGTTGAATACCAGAATCAGTTTCCCAGAGAAGCTAAGGAGTCCCCATCCTAGGATACGTTCAAACCCTGCCTGAACACAGTCCTGGCCAACCTGTCCCAGATGACCCTGCTTTGAGCAGGCACTGAATGATCTCCCAAAGAATCTTTCAAACTTAACTATTCTGTGGTGCTAACAGGTTGTGTATTTTTATGTTACTTATCTAAAGGGCATTCTTGATCTCAGTGCAGAGACAAAACAGCTTCTGCCCTTGTACTGTCCAACATCACCTCTCTTGCAACTTTGAACATAATGGAGACAAGTAACCAGTGAATTCTACAATAATGAACTCTATTCATAAGGAAATTAATTTCTTGTGAAGATGGTTCTGTCAAACCAACCCTTATTATAGCAAATACCTCACTCCAGACCTCAAGCTAATGATTCCCCTCATCCATCACACTTTGTAGTCCTGGCTCAGGTACCTGGCATAGCTGAGAACCGCCAACATTCATGGATCAATATTCCATACACAAGTAGGGTCAGATTGCACTGGATGATAAATTATGGTAAACTCATTGCTAGAAATCAATTCTTTGTTAAAATGACTGAGAGTGATTGCAACCGAATGTTGCTTAGGGAAGCAAAGGTCCTAGACTCCCCTTTTCATTATTGCCCACTTAAATCAACTGAAATCACATTTTTGTACTTTTGATTTTTTTTTTCCCCCACTTTAGGTAAATAGTGGATGCAGCTGAAGTCATCACTTTTTCCTATGACTATCATAGGAGTGGGGTGCAAAGAGGGGGTGGAGGGGGTGGGTGAAGGAAAGCAGACTTGTGCTCATCACTCTAAGGAAAGAAACTGAGAACACGGATAAAACAGGGTTTGTTATGACACATAAACAAAGGAAGGGTAGCCAGTTCAGTCTCTCTGGCTTGTCCTAACTTTCTGTATTTCCTGGCTTGATGGTTCAGTGCATATGGTTCATTGCAATGAACCTGAACATGCAAATTTTCTCTGGCAAAAGGTAAAGACTAGAGATCATCTGGAATTGTGCATTTTAATATATTTCCAGAAAAAGTGTTTTATATAATACGGCTATGAATACAATCTAAGGGATTCAAACCTTTAAAGAAAAGCTCCATCCCCAGAAGTACAGATGCATGTTTATCACCAGGTAAAGAGCCTCGTAATACAGAAATGATACAAACAAGGTCAGAAAACAGACTGGACCTAATGTGATACGGAAATATTTCCCCCAGTATTTCCCTCCATATCTTCCATTTTGACCACAGCTCATGCTGAGGAACATGGTGAGACACTGCAATGAAAGATGATAGAGTATAGCCATAGGGAGAACCTGCAAACAGAAAGGCACACCCTAAATCAGTGATGGAGCTTGTAGGAATACCTGTGAATTGCTTTACTGCTCCCCAGTACATGAGGGCCTGACAACAAAGCAATTTTTATTGCTGCCTGTGGAACTGGGTACATCATCACTGCAGTGACATACAAGCCCAAAATATTTACAGCATGTTTCATCTCAAATACAGAAAGTTTGCATCTCTGTGTCAAATTGAGCCAAAATAATTCCTCTGTCAAACTGTTCATAACCTGACAACCAGTGCTTTTTTTTGTTGAAACATGAAAGAAAACTAGTTTCTCTTGATAAAGTGTCTATTGATGAGAAGCCTTCAGTTTCTAAGATTTTACCACCCTTAAAATCCAGTAAAAGAATGAGTTACTCCTTTATCAGCATGAGTCAGGAAGCAGCTGAGAAACTGCTTTGCATATGATGCAATGTCCTGAAATAATATGAACATCTCAAGGTTGGAATACACTCACACAGTGCAGCTGCTTATCAAAATGCAAGCAAATGATTAATCAAAGCACAAAGAGCTGGGAGAAAATGCAACAGGTCCCTTATCCTTTTAGGTGCCTAATTCACTATTTCCCAGTATTTCCAAACCACTGTGCTTGCATTGGTTCCTTGTAGGAAGTTATCATTTCTGCAAGAAATTGTTGGCGTGAGGAGAATATTCTTTAATGACAGGGCTGATTTTACAGGCTGCTGTCCAACCTCTTTGTACAGAAGCGATCTAAGTAAGAGGTTTGATGGAGTAAACATGGGAGAAAAAACTGCCAAGGCCTGGGGACTTCCTGACCCTAGTTATACCTTAATTGCAGATATGCTGGAGTCACTCAAAGCCTTCAGCATTTAAGCCTTGTTTATCATTCCACATTTAAAATAATTAGCAAAAAAATTACTGGTTCCACCAGTTTAGCCAAATTTGGTCAACAGAATTAAGGTCAGATCAGCTTCTCAGTCTAAGTCTCCCAGTCATACATAACTTTAAAGAGCTTTTCTTTCCTGTAGTGCAAAAGGAAGGTGAAATTTAACTATAGGGCTTGAAGGGGATTGTTAAATTGGTCACAAATTAACAGAACATAGAGGAATTATACAAGAGTTCTTATTTTTCCTGTGAGGTTTTCACTTTTCTATAATAGTAATTGTTTAAAATTATACTACTTTAAGAATCGCATTTCAGGATATTCCTGATACCTAGTAGTAGGAATCCTGGAGCGATGAGGTATGTATTTGGCGTTTCATAACCTTGTTTTTGTAAAGTTTTCATGGAAATTTCCATGGCTGGAAATGGAAAGAAAGGCAGGAAACTGGAGATTACTGACCGTGGCACGACTGCATGCCCAGAACTTCAGCCTTGCCATCTTGTCCCACCCTGGCTGCTGAAAACTGCAGTCAGAGCACATTTCCCTAAGGAGACAGCATATCATCGATAGATAGTCTTTAAATGTTTTACAGGGTATTAATTTCACAGATGGATCCATTGGTGCTTTAATAGAACTATTTTATCTTTTTTTTAGGAGGACAGATTGGAATTAAAAACAAAACAAAAAAGAAATATATATAGCAATGACTAACTATCTACAAATAGTTGAAACATCTGACTGTTAAAGATTAAAAAGAATTGTTTAACACATTTCAGAAGTGTATAAATCATCAGAATTTACTGTGTATGAAACAGCTGAAGATGAAAAGGAAAGATGGTCTTGTCGTGCACAGGCAATTAAATTCACTGCTTTGTCACAGATAACTGGTATTTGTCCTTTGGAAACTCTCTTAATATTTTTCCATGTGGGTTCTCTGTCCTTACAATGAAGTGAAAGACTTTCACTCCTCATTGCTTTTCTGTCCTGTCAACACATTTGAAAGCAGTTTGGGCCAAAATTGTTTCTTTCTATGCATTCACATAGTATAAGCAAATCATATACCAAATTGCTTTGGGGGCCTCTCAGCACTGCCCTAATTAAATAATTATACTTGTACAAAAAGTGCCTTATAAATGTTAAATGTCATATTCTACCTAGTCTAATTATATTATGTACCTAGTGCTATAATGTATAATAAATTACTGTTTTCAAAGGCTAATTCAACCCAAATATCAGCGGTCTCATTAAAGGCAAAAGCTAGAATTTCAAAGAATCTTAGTGGTTTAGGAACCAAAAGAAAATAGCACCTATAGGCTTTGGGTATCGTTGAGACCCTTTGGGAATCTCACTTTTGGGTAACTAAGTAATCTATGAAATTTTTATAAATTTCATAGGACTGTTAAGGACTTCTGAAATTTTGGACTCAGAAGTTTTATCTGTGAAAAGTGTCTCAGGAAATCAGTGGGAGTCACATTGCTAAAAAGCACATTTAAATGATCTGGACAAAGCACTCAAAATTTGTCTCAAGGAAAATCTTAGAATAATGAACACAGACCCCATGCTAGAAGAAGGATAGACCACTTTATGCCAACAGGTCTTCTTTTGATCTCTCTCTTCAGTAAGTCTTTTGAAGAGCATTATTTTTTTCCTAATGGCAAAACTAATAGAAGAAACCTTTCTTCAGTACAGCCTTCCACTCACTCTGTTAATACACTGGAGAGTAAAGCTCCTTTATTAATATACTCTACACTCTCACACACATATCAAATAATATGTCAAAAGATAAGAAAAGAAAGCAAAGAACTTGGGTGACATTTGTTGACATTTCCAACACGGAAGAAACAAACAAGTTACACCATGGCTGAATGCTAAAAAGGCCGTGGAGAGTGAGCTTCCCCTCATCAATATGGCCCTTGGGGCATTTTTAACTCAGTCTGATATTGTGTTCCCTAGTAGGAGGTATTCCTGCAACACAGGAAGACAAGGATGGCTCGTCTCAGCTCTCTGAAGACCTCAATAAAAAGGTCACCAGATCTTTTATTTTCATTTATGTTTTTTAAAAGATCAAGGTCACTTTTAAAAGAGAATAATCAAGATGCTCAGCCTGCATCTAAACAAATCTTCAGCTCCAAACAGAAACGAAAATCAAAATACAAGTGGTTTCTTTCATTTTTATTTAAAATTTAAAAAGAGATTGGAAGTTCTTTATTTTTCTTCTTTCCTTTTCTGAAATCATGTTAAGATCCTTTTAGAATGCAACCAAGAAACATCAAAAACTTTAATGTGGCCTGAGGGTGGCTTACTACAAAGCCATGTGCTAATAATACCTTGCATTTATAGTTCTTTTCATCCAGAACTGGATCCCCAGGCTGTGCAGATACTGTGTATGCAGGAATAATAATTTTGAGCCCCCTAACTGACATGTGGCTCTTTCCATGGGGGTTCAACACCCAGCCCCTCAGTGCCCATACTTCGGAGCTCAGGGGACACCCTGTGTTGTGGAAACTCTACGGAGAATTTCCGTAGAGGAAAAAGCAAGCAGATGAGCTGGAACTTGCTAGAAAACAGAAGCTGTGAGACCTGCCCTTGCAGAAGGTGTCTGGGCTCACTAAAGAAACAGCCACACTGCTGCAGGATGTGCCCTGGAGCCTTTTGGGGGCTCTGGCTAAGACCAGGAATGTACAGGGTTTCCCTGCTGCCATCGTGACAGCACCTTCCTAGTGCAGTATCCCTCTCCCTTCAAGGCTTCCTATATGAGGAGAAGCAACTCTCTGACTAGGTCCAATCAATGGTCTCAAAACCACAGCACAACCCACAAAATTCATAAGGAAAATCAAAACTTCATGTAACTTCTTATAACAAATCTCACGTTTCCTTTATCTTAGCTTTGCAGAGCACCAGCTCATCAGGTAGGAAAATTTGATATGATGAAATCTATTAATAAACCACCTCCGAATTCAGGTTTATCACTTGCTAAGTTTTGAAATTATATTAATTTAATGCATGGTATTTTACAGGTGAAATGCATGGTATTTTACAGTGACTGTTTCACTGTACTGGTGAGTGAAAAGGTGATATACTAATTTACCTCAGGTAAAAGAAAAACACATTTTCTCTACGCATAGGAATCTGCCCTTATACCGATGTCCAGACACTGAACTACTCCTCAGTGATGCACATCCTCATGACCAAATTAAAAGTCCACAGAGCAGTGCTGATTTAAGTCTAATGTGTCTATTTCTAGATCTTTACTACAATGGTAATAAAATAATGATTAATAACGATCCCAGATCACATTATTTAGTGGCATTAATCATAGAATATCTCAAAGCATTTGTAAGCTATTTGCACAGGGTGTTGCACCCACAGTTATGTATACACATAGAAGAATCACATCAGTTAATTGAATTTTCTTTTTTATATCTCATAGGTCCAAAATCAAATACTGATTTAATCCTGTCAGCCCTACTCCCTACACTGTCATGTTATGTCTTTTCCAGTATTCATCCATCATAACAATCCGTGTATTTAAGATTATAGAAGCATGTTCTTTTTCAGACTTTCTGAAAATAATATTACTATCACTGGTACTGTTTTAATTAAATTGTTCCTCATTTAACACTCTGCTGTGGATTATGCATATGTTTAATTTGCTCATTTTTAGATTTAGTAAACACTTTACACAGCCCATAGCTTTATATTTTGGATATTGAAAAAAAGCAGAATTCAAACTGCAGAAAAAAATTGTCAATCATTCCTTTCTGTCATCTTCCGAGTAAGCTGGAATGTTGGCACTCATCTATAGCTCTAGTGGCATTTACATTTTTAATTAAGTAGCTTATTTGCTGAACTATACCCTTCCCCTTGCAGTTGTTCTATGGATTATGTCTAATTTTATGAATCCTGTGTGTGCCATATTTCACAGAGGTTTATTCTATTTCTTCTGTTCTTTTCTGTGTATGTGCATAACCTGAAATTACCAGTCCATTTCCTCAACAGGTATAAATCCCTGCCCACTGACTCTGTACCTCATAATTCAGTCTGGAATCGAGCCTTATGCAAAGTACAAGGAAACTTTCACCTAATGAAGGCAGCCGACTTACAGCTGAGTGATGTGGAGAAAATAGGGCATGGCTGTCACTCACCATTAATGCTATTTACCACCGTCTCTATCGCTGCACAGCAGAATACCCTGCAAAGACTCTCTCTTAGGTGGGGCCAGCTAAGCCTAACTCTCTGTAAGCACTTGATGACAAAATGCACCCAAGAGACAAAGTGCTGCCAGGTGTGGTTTCTACAGTTACTTTGATCAATTCTATTTGATATGGGCTTTCACATCCCTAAGCCACCAAGCATAAAAGCACATAATCTTGGATATGACTTGATAGATTTTAAAAGAAAGGAGGACAAGGTAAATACAGAGGTGTGAGGTGTAACTGAGTCCTCTTGAGCCTGCAGTCACTACAAGAGCTTTGCTGGATTATTTCAGGGCCTGGAAGCTGCCTCTGACATGGACAGGGACACGTTTCTAGTAGTAATGGTGGGGACAAGGAGACAGAAAAACACGCTGTCCTCACCCCAGACAAACTGGATGCTGTCGGTGCTTATCAGTATGGCAGGACCAGCATTGCTCCACGCTATTGCCGAGTCTGACGGAAGGGCAGATACCAGTCCCACAGCACTGTCTCAGCGTATCTGCCGTCTCTCCATAGCTATGAACTCCGGCATATCAGATACCTGTCTAAAACACATTGCCTCCTCAGTTTCCCATCTCATCATCTCTTCTTTCCTCCTGTGATGGACCTGCAGCTATGTTTCTTTTTGTCTCCCGCCTTCAGTATTTGAGTCAGTCCTTTCTAATATCTTTATAAATGATCTGCATGAGAGGGTCAAGTGCCCCCTCAGTCAGTTTGTAGACAACACCAAGTTGGGTGGGACTGTTGATGGAGTGTAGGAAGCTTTGCGGAGGAAACCAGGCAGGCTGGATCAATGGGCCAAGGCCAATTGTATGAGGTTCAACAAGGCCAAGTGCTGGGTCCTCCCTCTAGGTCACAGCAACCCCATGTAATTCTACAGGCTTGGAAAAGCTGCCCAGTGGAAAAGGACTTGGAGGTGCTGCTCAACAGCAGCTGAACGTGAGCCAGTGTGTTCCCAGGTGGCCGAAAAGGCCGATGGCACCCTGGCCTGTATCAGAAACAGTGTGTGCAGCTGGACCAGGGCCGTGTTCATCCCTGTGTACTCGGCACTGGTGAGGCCATACCGTGAGTGCTGTGTTCAGTTTTGGATCCCTACAAGAAGGACATTGAGATGCTGGAGTGTGGCCAGAGAAGGGCCACGGAGCTGGTGAAGCGTCTGGAGCACAAGTCCTATGACGAGAGGCTGAGGGAATTGGGGTTGCTTAGCCTGGGGAAAAGGAGGCTTAGAGGGGGATCTTATAGCTCCTGCCTGAAAGGAGGCTGTGGCCAGGTGGGGGTTGGTCTCTTCTCCCAGGTAACAAGTGACAGGATAAGAGGAAATGGCCCCAGGTTGTGCCAGGGCAGTTTAGATTTATATTAGGGAAAATTTCTTCACTGAAAAGTTGTTCAAGCATTAGAAAGGGTTGCCCAGGGAAGTGGTTAAGTCACCATCCCTGTGATGCCTGAGATGGCCACCTAAAAACAGAGTCTATAAAAGTATAAGGGAATAAATGTAGGTATTTATTTGAAGGGCCTTCAAAGGTACACCCTGGGCAGGCCAAAGGCTCCACCCAAGATGGACCCTGGGTCACGGGTTCTTCACACTTTTATAAGTTTGGTTCATTTGTATATCAGGGTTAATTGTCCAATTATAACCTCAGTTAATAATGTAATTACCCCAAGTTTGCCACCCTCTCAGAGGCTTTTAGTTTACACATTTTGGGGCCTGGTGTCCTTGAAGAACAAACCTAGAGAGGCTTATTATATCTAACCAGCACAAGAGAACAGCCTCTAACAGGCCACAAGAAACTTCAGAGTTACACATTAGGCAGTACAGGATTTGAAAAATATAAAAGTTAAAACCTAAGGCATCACCTGGAGGTATTTAAAAGACATGTACATGTGCCACTTAGGGACCTGGTTTAGTCCTGGACTCAGAAGTGCTGGGTTAACAGTTGGACCCAGTGGTCTAAGAGGTCTTTTCCAACCTTAACAATTCTACAATTCTATATGCCACCAGTATCTATTCTGACTGGCTGATGTATTGTAACTTCTCAAAAATTAATGTTTGTGTTTTGGTTTCAGGTTATTGAATACCAGGTCTTTATTATTACAATTAATTCTTTATTTCATGAGTTCTCACCTTTTTTAAAGATTGGTCAGCCCTGTTCCCGCAGTTTTAAATAGCAAATAACTGTCTGAGGTGAAAAAACATGGTACATTTAATAAGAATAATGATTTGTTAATCAGTTTTCAGTAGTTCCTTGAAAGTTCACAATGGTCTTTCATTATGTTTTATTCCATATCCAATTTACTGTGTGTCTTTGCTTACATGTTTCATTTCTATTCCCCCCCCCCTCCTATTTTTCAAGTGCAGATAACAGGGAGCATCTCTAATGCAGAGAGAAGACCAGAATTCACGTTCAGAACTAAAATATTCTATGATCTTCCCTCATGAAAGAAATTGCCCCTCTAGAAATAAAACAATTTATTTTAATCTTATGACTAGGTGAAACTCCAGTTGGCTTTAATCTGTCCAACTCCATCTAACTCTTGGGGCTATCCTTAGGAAGTCAGGCTCAGTGTACAGTAACTCCAAGGTCACTCTTGGTGGTCAGTGGAAGGAGGTGGACTTTTCACCATACCTCAGAACTGAATTATCATCTGAAAGTATTTATCTCCATCCTGAGACAACAGACATAGGCTCAAGTGACTACCATGCTCTCAGCTGCCAGAAGTTAGACAAGAATCCAGCCAGATCTGACTGTTCTGTCCTAGTAAAGTAAGAGGTAAACAGGCATTCCTCCAATGTACATTTTTCATTTTATTCTTACAGCAGCAACACTAATATTTGCCTTCGAACTGCCTCATCTTCCATCTTAAAAAGTTGCACATCCATGTGCCAGTTTTAATTGGGGAGGGAGAAATTAATTTTATTTTGGTGGATTTATACTATTCCCCACAGCTTTACTAGAAGTGGCTTTCTGTTTCAGAGAGTTTTGTGAACTGAGAGAGCAGCTACAGGACAGTCTTCTAACATAAAAATGGGCTTTGTAGAACTTCCTTGTGTAGCTCCTTGAATATAACTGCCTGACCTTGAAAAAAGAAGCAGGAGGTGTGTGTGTTTGACTTAAGTATTAACAGATAGGCTAGACAGTGAATCCTTCAACAGTCCACTAAAAAGCAAGAGATTCAACATAAAAGGACAATTCTGACCTTTACATTTAAGCCTTTTGCAGTTACTAGGGAAAAGAACTGTGGCTTCTCTATAATGTTAGTCAACAGTACTGTCCACTTCTGGTCCAGAGTAATCCTCTATCCCATACTGGGAGATAAAACAAGTAGAAAAAAGGCCAAATCCTTCCTAAACGACTCTACTCTTCCCAAGAGGATGAGCAAATGTCAGCCAGCTGCCCTGAAGTAAAATTTTTACCCATTAAAATAGTACATTATCACTTAGGTCAGTATGGGATGAGGCACAGAATTTGCTCCAGTAGCAAGGTTTTAATCTTTCGGCCAGATTCATTTGAGTAGCTCTGGAGGTCTCAAATTACCTATTCCGCTGATCTGCAGGAAGTAATATGCCTGTGAAGGGATTTAGTTGCAGGGACAGTACTGGCAAGAAGCTCGTTAGGTTTTCTGTAGTGACTACTTTGCTGTGAAAGCTTGACAATCTAATACTTCATAAAAACTTTGTGAATTTTTGACTAAACACATTACGTGACCATTTTGGGTGTTTTTCACTTTTAGTCACATTGCATAGTTTTGAGGTTTGCACATATAGGAGCAGAGACTGCAGGTAAATTCTGTGACTTCTGTGGTTAAAATCTAGACATACAAAGGATTAAATGTATTCATTAATAATTACTCACATGACAAAATAGGTGAGGAGAGCTGTAACGACAACACTCAACCAAGAGTAAAAGAGATTTAATTGTCATTTTTTCCCTCCTGACACCACATTTCACAGAAAGACTGTGCTCCCCTCCCAATAGCATTGCAGAAACACAGCCCTATATAGCACACTCAAATATTGACAAGTGCAAGGTTGATTTCCACCATAACGTTAAGCAAAAGCTTTTTAAGACCCAAATAGAATTTCTGAGGGAACCAGAATCAGTGCTTTCTGTTGGCTGAAAAGCCCTCAAAAACCAGATCTCCCTATTCTTATTTTGCATTCACATCTGTCACTCTGCCTGATAACAAACGACAGATTGTCTCCTGCACAAGCATTGCCACCCAGACCTCAATTTGAGCATTAACAGCCCTTAGGTAGAGCTCGATATGTTGCTCCTCAGCAAGTTTAACATCTCTAGGAGCTCCCTGGGGACAGCCCTAAAGATTAAGTTTGTCAGGTGAACACAACCATCATTTGATATTTAAATTCCCTGTAGTGCTGTCAACACTTTCTTGAAGTGATGACTGAACAGGTGGATTTATTTCAGAGTGGCTGACAGCCACTCTTTCTACGAGACCTTTATTTTAGAACTTGGCATTAGATCCTGCTTTTTAAGTACTTAAGGAAAAAACAAAGAGGAAAATATATGTGTTCACTTTTCCACTCTTCTTTGTTTCCTGCCATCCCACTGGAGCTGCACCTGCAGCAGTCAGGCGGAAAAAGAGGGCTATTCATCAAGGTGGAAATTGATAAGTTACTTTTCTCTGAAACCAAGCTAAGTGCAACTGGTTTTTTCTAAGTGTAAAGGAAAAGAGCAAGTGCTGCGATGTTTACAGGGTAAAATTTCCCCAATGAATTGGGTGCATTGGCGTGTGATGTGACAGTTGCCTGGTAGAAAACCAAAACAACCAATAAAAAATCCAGTTAAAACAAGCCTGTTGTGTTACAGCTTTTGCCAGTTGTCTCAGCAAATATGTCACTGCTTAAAGTTGCAGAACTAGAGACTGAAATCCCCTCTGTGTTTCTACAAACACACCACACCTGATGTGCAGCATTGCTGGTACTGTAATGCTGGTTCATCTCTTTCACCCTCCCCTTCTGTCACCCCAGACAAAGCCGTGTTACTGCGGCAACCCACTGTGTCCTACAGTATTTGGTGCCTGCAACTGAAGAGATCTCTGTGCATTGTGTTTGGGATGGGTTCCCTCCACGTACTCTTCATTGTGCAACATTGAAATATAATATAATTTGGAGGCTGAGGAAATGTATTATAAGTATTAAGAAATCCTGCTACCCTCTGCACACATCCATATATAATTTTATGGTATATAAGCCAAGTTAAGACTTAGAATTATAGAATCATGGAATGGTTTGTGTTGGAAGGGACCTAAAATTCATCTATTCCAACCCCCCCTCAATAAACAGGGACATCTTCCACTAGACCACATCACTCAAAGCCCCATTCAACCTGATCTTGAATATCTGGAGGGATGGGGCATCTACCACTTGTCTGGGAAACACGTTCCAATTGGTATTTCCTAGAGTTAGCCCATAAGCACCTTACAAGTGGTCCTTACCTCCAAGCAAAACAAAAACCCTAGAGTGACAATGTCTGTTGTAAATCCATCAATGAAAAAGGAATATGACAACTATCTACATGGACCTGAAGAGTAAATGTAAGTCAACTTGCAATAAGAGATCCAACAGAGAAGGGAAGAGAATAAGATAAGCAAGAAATTTCATGAAAATTCTAAAATGAAATTACGAATCCCGGAAATATTCTCAGAAAAAGGAACGATGTCTGTTATATATACAAAGGAAAAATACATTCCCACAGACTAGTCAGAAATGGTCCTGCTATAAACAAGTGTGGAGAAAACTACTTAGTGGTAACACATTTTTCAACCTGCACTGCCCAGCTGCTGAATTAGATTTGGAACACAAGACATCCCACAAAGGATGTGTTGTTCTCATACTCACAAAATTTTGAAAATCAGTGTCTAATAAAGTCATACATGCCTAAATCTTTTATTACTTTCTTATTTGTCTTGAAAAAGGTGACATTTCTGGGCTTGACGGTTACTCTCCTATGCCCTGTGTATCCCACATATTTTAGGGAAATAGCTGAAGGCAGAAAATATGCTCAAAGCACTTGGAATCTGCCATCTATTACTGGCATTTCCAGAAAGGTCAAGAATTTCAGGAATTAGCATTATTGGTTTGTAGTCTGTTCATGGTATTTAGTATTGTGTAGACATCTTAGCAGTTGCAATCATTTGAGTGAGATTAGGAGGCACGTTATGAGATGATTTACAATTGAAAGTGGGAATCATTCTGGTGGAGCTGGTAGGAGGCCAGGGGGATGCTTGGGCTGTGGGTCCTCCAGGAGAGAGCAGTTACAGCTGGTGATGGTGCTCTGACATGGATGTTTTTAGAGGCCATAGATCGAAGGATTCTTATCATCATTCATAGACCTCCAGACAAATTTCCTTTATACCAATGAAGAGTTGTCCATCCATGCCAGTGGGTTTTGGAGCAGGCCTGGATTCAACTAATGCACTCCATGCACACACAAAAATCAACACTAAAATGGACTACCCTGAAGGCAGTGTCAATAGCAAACAAAGGAACTGGAAAAGACTGTAAGTAAGCAGTCTCATTTCCCTAGAAGTTTTCGGAAAGATCAAGAACATATTGCTGCTGTTCATGAAGTACCTGCCCTTTGACTCCATACTTAAGGACTACCAATCTGCTGCTTTCAGCACCAAAATTTTCTTCAAGAAGCAAAAGAGCTGATGATTTCCAGCTTCATAGCTCAATTATATTTCTTTAGTGTCATACCATAAATGCTGAAAATGTGACCTGCAGCTCTGTTACTCCTCTTTGAAGGCACATCGGCATCACTTGTCTGCCCATTCATGTTGCTGTTTCCTGTCCAGAGCCATAAACTTCAATACGACATAAAATTCCAAACTCACCAGCCTGAAAGCTCTGAGAGGCAGTTTGCTCAGTGTGCCATCTGGGAAAAAGCTTCTTTACTGTTCTCCAAGGCAGCCCACAGGAACCACCCACTTGCAGTTACTGACCTTGAATTTGATCTGTATGGATTTTGTCAATCCTTGTTAACATGTTTCTGATAGGAGGTGGAGAAGACGCTTTTTCAAACTCTTCAAGAGAGCTTTCATTCACTCTTGAGCGTGGGGACTGAGCCTCATATGACTACAGCACCATGCAAACAGACTGGCCCAAAGTCTCTGGGAGGTGTTTTGACAAAATTTCTCATCAACAGAATGCTTTGGCTGGTTCATCACAGCTGAAATCCCTGGTGGAAACACTGGGAAAATGTTGGCAGTCAGATTTCTGAGGTTCCAAGAGTTACCAGTCACATATAAGGAAAGAAAGGAGAAACCCAGACCAGCCTTCTGAAAGCAGAACCCAGTCCACAGATCTCCTGACCTTCTGTACCGTTTGAGTATTCAGAAAACACGTTTCAGAACACTAGGAGCTATTTCAAAATTATATTCTAATTGGGATTCTTTCATTCGCTCCTGCCTTTTCCGTTGACCTTAGGGAAATAATTTAATTCCCCTTGCATTGGTTTTCCCTAAAAATAAAAGAGCAATGATTTTCTGTCGTACAACCTCTAAGTGACAACATAATTTTTAGCTGATCGGTGTTTGCCAAAAGCATTGAAACCTGTCAAGAAAAATGCCAAGCCCTGCTAGTGTGCTGAGGGAGACAGAAGAAAAATGTCGAAGTCATAGTAGCTTTCCCTTAGTGGAAAGTTCCTGGCTTTACACAAACAAATATTTTCCTGTCAGCATTTACCACCAACTATATGAATCATTTGCATTGCATTTTCACAGTAAGCTGTTTAAAAATAAACTCAACATCTCCTGTGAAAAGTATTTTCATGGGATTTCAAAATGCCCAAGAGCATAGTCTGGTACACCGGATTCAGATACACCCTACTGCAGTGTGCAGAGGTAATGGAAGACAATTGAGAAATAGGGAGGTAATAAACATATTTTGTGCTGAATAGCAGAAAGTTTTTAAAAATTAATTTGACTGTTACAACTAAGAGGTGCTCTGGGAGAGGAGCTGCTTCTTCCTACTTGGGCCAACAGGAACATAAGAACAGCTACACTGGTTCACACCTGATGTCTGCATAGTCTATCGCCTCGGCAATACTATTCACAGTGCTTAAGACAGCCATATATATTTCTCTCAAGTTTCTCTCATTGAGTTGTATCTTGTTTACTGCATATTATTCCCAGAAAAGATGAAAACTATGTTTTTCTAAAATATTTACAGACAGGTCTCTTGCTGTACCACCAAATCAGCAGCATTTACCAAAACCATGCACACACAGAATTGGAAGTCCTCTATTTCAGAAAAAGTGAATACGATCACCTTCATTGTCAATGTAATAATTTTTAAGTTGAGTACAATGATTACGTTTTATTACCTTATGTGAAAATGCCTATTTTTACGAAAGAAATGCTTAACAGTTCTTGGTAGCATGATTTTTTAGTACTATGAATAGTGTTACACTCCAATGAGTTGGATTAACAAGATCCCATTCCAGAAAGGGTGGGACTTCAGGTGGGAGCCCTTTCTAAAGCTGTTAATATTCCCCAGTTTTCCTCTTCCTCTGACCTCTTCCTCCTGCCTCATGCTTCAGATATGGCATTCCCACAGCACTACTTGACTCCCCAGGCTACTAATCCAAACAGAGTTGGATCTCTGTGCTGGTAGCACCTGTGAGGGTGCTTCAGCAAACAGGGCTCACGTTGTTTCACTTTGCTGCCAGCAGATGCACAGTACAGCACCGTGCTATAGGCTGGCTGTTCCAGAGAAGTAACCAGAATATCTCCCTGTTTTCAAGCATCCCTGGGCGTGGGTTTTAAATTCCGTACTCTATAGAGATGCAGAGGACCCGTCTATCTGTTCTCTGCCCGTTTGTTTCCTCAATAATGGTGTGATGTGGCTGTGTAACAGTGGGCACTCACCTTAACAGTTGATGGCTGACATATTAAAATAATTTCTCAAAGAATTCCCTGAACCCACTGGTCCCTGCTAGAAGTTCAGCTTTGGCTCCAGAGGATACTAAATAACATCTTACCCAGGCCACTTAGCAACGATCCCTGTCATTGTTCTTCACAAAGAATTTACTTAAGAGCCAGGTCCAGGATGTGGAGATGCTAAAAGTTTTGCAACATTGTGCAGATGGGAAGAGAACACAAAGAGTTTCTCCATCCTTATTTAATCTTTATTAATGTAGCATCTCTTAATATATTTAGAGTTTGGTGTATGCTTTGGGACACACTATAGGAGGGGAACTGCTTTCACTTCAGGTTTCCTCTCAAACAGTGATGCTCCCTCATCGAGGCTCTGAGACAGTTTTGCACTATTGATTGCATTTACTTAAATGAGCAACAAGCAACCTGTCAACACCCACATGGCAAGTTTTCTTCTCTTTTCTCTTTAAGTACGCTAGATTATTTTTTAAAAAAAGTTTACAAAAGGAGTCAGGGAAAAATAAAAAATATCAAGGGAAAGTGTTTCATATCTGGAGGGACAGAAATAATGTGTCTCAACCCCAAGAAAAACAGTAACACAATAATGTTTAATTTATCACACAAACCACTAGATATTAAATACTGCTGTCCAGTATGTAGTTTCTGCAACAAACTGTGAATATTTTAATCTCATTAACCATTTCCACATTTCCATAATGTAAAAAAAAATAAAATAGTTAGGATAATGGAGATTATCCAAAACAGGCATGGATAGCATTTGGTTAAGATTCAATAAGCTTTCAGCTTCTTTAACTTAAGGTGTAGCAGTTCCAGATGTCTGGAAATGGGCTGTATTTTATCCTAGAAAGACCAAAGAGGGTAAATTGATATGCTGCTCTTTCACAGCAGCTCTCCCAGTTACCTCATCCGGGTAAACAGACACAGACCTCCAAGCTCTTTATGGTTTGGAGTTTCATTGTGGAAAATAGGACACAGTGATGGACACCATCAAGCCACAACATGTGTCATGCTCTAATGTGAGGTCATCACAACTGTCATGACATCTGGGCCTCTTCTCTTCTTTGCTATTCATCTGCCCATTGTGCTCACCACTGCTCTGGACTATGCTCTCTCCTCCCATCGCTCTTTTGCCTTGGGTAAGTAGACTGAAAGCTCTGAAGCACTGGCTGTCTCTCTGCATGTGAACCAGAGCACAGGAAACAGACCTTCAATTGCAACTGAGAACTCTCAGTAATGCTGATAAGTAGTACAGATTCAATTACACAGACCAGACACTTACTCTAATCTCAGTTACCCACCTGTGCAGATGGAAAATTGCTCAAAAGAAAACCCCTAGTGCCAGTCTGATAAAGTACAACAAATACTCTGTCCAACAATTACTTTGGAGAGGGTTAGTTGCCCATGCTGATGCTTCTGGGACTAACTGTTTGCTTCCTTACACTAGTGATTTTTCCCTTGTGAAAGAAAATCCCTCTGACATTATTTTCTTGCTTTTCTAACAAGCTTTTTCTGAAAGATCACACCACCAAATCCTTGTAAGCAAATGGAATGCACAGAATAATCCAACTTCTATGCAAAGGCAGACAAAGACAGCAGTAGCTAATTCTCACTCTTCTTGCATTATTGTAGAAAATTACAAGGCAGAGCCAAGACAACAAGCTATGCTACAGGAGACCGACTTGCAGCACTGTGAGGGTGGAGCATTTTTCTGGCTTATCCTGTTCTTGGCTTTAAACATCTGGTACCAACACAAAGAAATTGCATATTTTTTCCCTGCTAATTGTGAAGTACCTGACTGATTGCTTAAGACTGGCAAGTGTCTGATAACAGGAAATGGTAGCACAGCAGTTCGATGGGTTAAGAACGATGAGACAGGAAAACCAATTATGGGATTCTTCATTTAAACATTTGTGCATATTGATTGAGGAATGTCAGCCTTAGATTTGTTGGAAGTGCTTGGATACAGGAATTGCTAAGCGCCAACTGTTATTG
Organism: Lycocorax pyrrhopterus obiensis; assembly: GCA_014706295.1. Lineage (NCBI taxonomy): Eukaryota > Metazoa > Chordata > Aves > Passeriformes > Paradisaeidae > Lycocorax > Lycocorax pyrrhopterus. The sequence continues at coordinate 29,318,418 of JACSVZ010000004.1, read as the reverse complement.
TCATTACTATCAGTGTTTTCATTACCATAGTGGTTCTGAGACCGAGTCACAAATCAGTTTCTCACTGGGAGAATGAAACACAGAGATGCAGTTCAATTAAACTTTCCCTCAGCTGCCTGAAATCTCTTTTTCACCATTATTCTCAGGGAGCCAAGAGCACAGCGGAGATATTCTTTGGAAAACTCCATGTTAGCTCTGTGGTCTCTATTTGAGCCTCCACAACTAGGCACTAAGCAGGAAAAGCTCCAAGGCAGCCTGATGATGAGAACACATGGCTGGATCATGCCATGGGTTGGTGTTTCTGGGATCCCAGGGATTGTTTAGTCCCTGTGGGGACCAAATCAGCTCTCAGCAGTTTCGGAGCTGGAGATGGACAATGTGCTGTCCCCCTATTACTCGCACTACCGGTGATGGCATCAGAAAGATGAATCAGGGAACAGCAAAAGGCTTTTTACAAAGGATAGATAAGGTCTCAAGGGAAAGGTTTGTTCAAAACAGGTGTCCTGTGGCTGGGGTTTATTGGAAAATATTTCAATAACAAGATGAAGAGCAAACAAAGTTGTGAAAAGAAGCTGATGAAAGTAACTACTCTGTCTTTCAAGCACCCATAATTGAACTGGAAACAGGAAAGTGATATTGATTGAAAATCCAAAGTAAAGCAGAGTGGTCCACTTTCAGACCCAGCAGAGAGAAGGAAAAAAGTAAACAAGTAATCTGAAAGATGTCCATTATTTTAGCAATGTGAATTAGATGTTAAAATGTCAATTCATTTTTCATAGCCCAAAATATTATTTATAGCATAGATAAAACCTTCTAATTTCCAATAAACCATTCTGAAATTAATATTTTGTACTAAATCCTGCTCAAATTGCTCAAGCATATCATTGTATTGAAGTCATTAGGACTGCACAAATGAGTAATGGCAGCAGGAGCTGGCCTTTTATTGGCATGACTTTGAAATGGCTGCCTTACTCAAGCATGTCTATAAAACACTCTTGCCACACTATCACATATTCCATTTACTTCCCTTTTAAGAGAGAGGGGAAAAGGTTATTCTAGAAATACTTTAGAGTAATAAAATCTTTATTGCTACAATTTTTTTGTATCTCTTATGCCTGTGAAGCCAGTTGATTTAGTTATGTCCACAGTTCTGAGAGTGATAGAAAGCCAGTGCTTATACATTTTGTACACTTCTAAATATTACTTTAGCTGGAGTGCCTACAGCTGTGGGGTGTGTGCGTGTGTGCGCGCAGTTTTAAGGTCATATGACTCACAACCTGACATGAATGAAAAAACACATGCTGGGTATATCATGGCCTCACAGTCCCTCCTTCCAGTGGGACACAGCAAGTGCTTCTGGTCATGATGACTTGCAAGGCAACAAATCTAAACAGAGATTTAATTGAAACCTGTTACTGTAAATGAAAGATTGAGAAGGAAAATCTACCAGGAGCAGGGAACAATATAAACACACGCACATATACAAGTTTGGGATCTTTTCAAATCTACATGAGTAACGCAGACACTTTCCAAGCATTATTAATATGTAAGTATCTAACTGAATATTTGGAACAACATCTTCTTGCATTAAATTCTAAGCATGCACTCTTGTCCAGTTTATCTATTTACTGTGCAATGAGCCAGATAAATATCTCTGCCATCCCAGCTTTTTATTCATTGAAGCAATAACATACGCTATTACAGAAGAAGCACTATATTCCTTCTACTGCTCCTATCTTCCACTGCTGCTGGCACACAGATGACTAAAGAAACCAACTCCCTCCCCCCAAAACCAAAACCGAACCAAACTAACAAAACCAAAACCAACCAAAACCAAAGAAACCAACAACAACAAAAACCCCACTACCACTATGCTCAGCTATCTGAGCCACTATTTTTACGAGAAGTGAGCAAAATACTATTCTGTTTTGCTCATCAACAAACCTGTCAGCTTAATAGTGATCATATTACCTTCTCTCGTAGTAGCACAAGAGAAACAGAGGAATCTTGCTGCAATTTTCTAAGTCTGAGGTTGCAGTGTCGGCATTTAGAAAAATCATTGTGTAACTTTGTACTAGTTTGAAAACAAACCAGTGGGAGATCACAAGTCAGAATTATAATTTAATAGGAAAATTAAAATAAATGCAATAGTACAAGAACACTGACAGAGTCAGGATACAACCAACACCCTGTTAGTCAAGGTAGTGGTAGCAGTCCAGATGAAGCAGTTTTGTTGAAGCTGTGATCCTGTAGAAGGGTCTGGTCCTCACCTGAAATCCAGTGGTAACCCTTATCCTCTGGGAATCCAGTAGGTAAGGGCTGCTTGCGCTGTTCCAGACCTCAGATTATATCCAGCTGGGAATGCTCGGCTCCTCCCCCTGGGTGGAGCATCTCACAATGGGCTGATGTAATTCTATGAGTGATGCAGTGAGTTCTTGATGGCCGATTAAACAGAGAAAGCCCCTGGAGGGAGTTATCAGGGGTGAGTTATGGTAGGAGATAATGAACACTGCCCCACCTGCTTTAACAGCTTGTGAAGATGATAATAGAATACATACTTTTGGTTACGTCTTACATTGTAACCTAGGACAAACATAAATGGAACAAATTTGCTCAGGAAGTCACAGGGAGAAAAATATGGAACACTGCTCTGCCATTTTGACAATCACTTTTCTTCTGTAACTTCACTTTGAAAGAGAAGCCAACATCATTTGGAATAAGATATCTGCCTTCTCAGCCAACACCAGTCTGTTGAATAGCAGAATGACAAATATCTCTGTGGTTATTTAATTATTTAGGGCATAATATGCTATTTTATTTGACAATCTGTTTGCTCTGTGGATAAACTGTAATGCTGAGTAATTTTTCCTTATGAAGGAACAAGATTATCTTCCCATTAAACAGCCTCATTGGCCCAAAAGGAACATCACACTACAAATAGAAACAATTTCGATGAAAAGAATGAAAAGGAGATGCCTGGAAGTTACAGAAAATACTAGAGAGAACTCAGTCCCTGAAGTGACTGAGAGGAAAGAGGAACTTGGAGCAGCAGTGCTTCCTGTATGGACAGAGGAAGTTGGGCTGCCAGGCAGATACCAAGGTGAAGATCAGCTTTCCCCTTTTGGCTGGTTGGTTTGGTTTGAACTTGAGGGGTGGGGTCTGAAGTGGCAATGTTCATGTCACTTCTTCCTGCTGGAGAGTAAGCCTGGCCAACAAGGGCAGTGACAGATACTCCCTGGCTTTCTCTCAAGATGAGGATCAAAGGGCTAACCACATCAAGGGTATTTATGGCTATGGTGAATTGTCTCACACCCCTTCTGGGGAGCCTGGATGCTTGATTACTGCTCTAAAGTGCTTGTACACAGACACATATAGCATGAAGAATAAACAAGAACTAGAAATCTAAGAGCTGTCACAAGGCCAAAATCCATGGGCCTTCATGGGATACACACATGGGTGCTGAGAGAGCTGATAGATCTTGGTGCTATGCCAGTCTCCATCATTGAAAAATCATGGAGAATGAGAGAGATGCCTGACTGGAGGAAGGCTAATGTTAGTCCAATCTTCAAAAAGGGCAAGGAGGACCCAGAAAACTACTGGCCAGCCTCACCTCCATCCCTGGGAAGGTGATGGAACAGATCATTCTGGAGGTCATCACCAAGCATGCAGAAGAAAAGAAGGTCATCAGGAGTTGTCAGCATGAATACATCAAGGGGAAATCATGCTTGACCATTCCAATAGCCTCTGTGATGGCGTGGCAGGATGGCTTGATGAGGGGAGAGCAGTGGCTGTTGTCTATCTTGACTTCAGCAAGGCTTTTGACACTGTCCTACAACATCCTCTTAGATAAGCTCAGGAAATATGGGTTAGATGAATGGACAGTGAGGTGTATCAAGAAATGGTTAAAGGGCAGAGCTCAGAGGGTCATGTTCAGTGGAGTGGAATCCAGTTGGAGGCCTTTAGTCAGCGGCTTTCCCCAGGGACCAGTACTAGGTCCAGCCTTATTCTACTTATCAGTGCTCTGGAAAAAAGGTCAGAATGTACCCCGAGCAAGTTCGCTGGTGTTATCAAACTGGAAGAGTGGTTGAGTAACCTGAAGGCTGTGCTGCCATTCAACAGGATCTTGATAGGCAGGAGAGTTGGGCAAACAAAAACCTGATGAGGTTCAGTGAGGGCAAGTGTAGGGTCCTGCACCTGGGGAGGAATAACCCCAAGTCCAGCACAGGTTGGGGCCTCACCTACTGGAGAGCAGCTCTGTGGAGAAGGACCTGGGTTCCTGGTGGATGACAAGTTGCCTATGAGCCAGTAATGTGTCCTTGCTGCCAGGAGAGCCAGTGGTATCCTGGGGTGCATTGGGAAGAGCACTGCCCAAGGGGAGCTGATCCTCCCTTTCTACTTGGCCATAGTGAGGCCACATCTGGAATAGTGTGTCCAGTTCTGGGCTCCCCAGAAAAAGAAAGACAAGGAGCTACTCAAGAGGGTTCAGCAGAGGGCCACAAAGATGATTAAGGGCCTGGAGCATATAATTTATGAGGAGAGACTGCAGGATTTGGACTTGTGCAGTCTGGAGAAGACTGGGAGGAGATCTCATTAGTGCATATAAATATCTCAAAGGTGGGTGCCAAGAGGATGCTGCCAGACTCTTCTCAGTGGAGAGAGGAGGAATTTCTTTACATCGAGTGTCAGAGCACTGGCACAGGCTGCCCAGGGACCTCGTGGAGTCTCCCTCTCTGGAGATATTCAAAATCCACCTGGCCATGTTCCTGTGTAACATGCTCTAAGTGACCCTGCCTTGGAAGGGGAGTTGGACTGGATGATCTCCACAGGTCCCTTCCAACCCTAACAATTCTGTGATTCTGTGGTTGGCTAAATTGACCTACAGACCCCTGGGTAACACTGGTTGAATTATGATAGTATCCCACAGAAACAAAGTGGGATGTACCATTTTGATCCAGAACCCCAGAGAGATATGGAAGGTTCATTTTTTCTAACTTGATTCCACCCGCGTCTTGAGATGGAAATGCTGTGGAGTTCATGGAATAAATTATATAAATGAGGACAGCAGGCATTTCATGATGCTTTAATTTTGCTGGTCCTGCATTCTGCATGGTGATAATAACAAGCTCTAAGCTATCAAACAGTGCTTTCCATTTTAATATGGCCAAATGGTTTCACAGAGCTCTGTCACCATCATCATTTTACAGAAGAAAAAGCACAGAGAAGTATTTTGCTTGGGGCTGTATTAGAAACCAGTAACATATCTGAAAACAATCTAGCTTCCCAACCTGCTATCTAATGCTCTAAACTACTATTTTATCCTAGAGATAAAAACATGGATAATAAACTTTTTCATAATACCAGCAGCACAGTTTACATCACCTATATCAGAAAACAATAATGATGAGAGATCATTTTAATAACTGACTCTCATGGACAGCCTACAGTTTTATCTGAACAGTTCTATGTCAAATGGCAAATTGAGTATCTTAGGAGGTAATGGACATATGAAAGTTAAACCTTGTATCCTGGCTTCCATGAAAGGACCAAATGAAATAGCTACCTCACCCATTTTCTGTCTCTGATAGTGGCCAAAATGTTTATGGAGGAACAGAGCAGGCATTTATCAACATTTCTCTAGAATATTCTCAGAAGACCCAAAAGTTTACAAATGAAGAACTTTCTGAGACAAAAGATGTGGTTTGTATTTGATGAACCAATGGCAAGGAGTGCCACAGCTCGCTCTTCAGAGCGTAAGACCCCACAAACTCTGCCCTTCAGAGATTCAGTAAAATATCACAGGCCTTTTTCTCATATGCCTTTCTTGGGAATGTTGCTACTTTGATTGGCTGGCATAGTGTTTTTAAAGCAAACAACTCTTTGACATCTACAGCAGAATAATTCAGTATCTCTGCCCATTTTACTTTCTGTCTTCTCTGCCTCTGCCAGCATACATTCTTTCTAGTGTCAATGTCAGTGTGGACAGAAATTCACTTGACGTGTGGTTTCATCAATTCATTGGAAACAGACTGGAATCGTACCACTGACTTTAAATGAAACAAAATTGAAGTGGTGATCTACAAATAGAGTGTTCTGTGTCCTGTTGACAAGCCTGAAAGAGCAATATCTCTGTAGAGAACTCTTAAAAATGGCCAAGTCTCTCTGCCCCAGCAGAAGCATACACATTCCATTTGCCTTTTTAATCACAATTTTTTAGATATTTAAAATTTTTTTAAGGTTAAATTTCAATAACTGTTTTTCAAAGAAGAGTGCCTGGTGAACCTGCAGGGTCTTTTGAGCCTTTCAGCTGTGTTTAGGACTGTGACACTGCAATGCCATCCAGAAACCAAGTAGAATGCCAAGGTCAGGCTCAAGAATAAGGCTAACATAGTGTTTTACATGGGCTACTGTGCCTGGGTTTATAAGAGTATTTGGCCAAATAAAGCACTGTGCTAGCCCAGTGGCACTGCTCCCAGCCCAGCCCTGAGTTAGTCCAACCATCTTTGCAGGGCATTTCTCCATGCGGAGCGACCATCCTCGGGTCTGTGATGTGTCAATTTACGTACCACTGCCTAACTAAGCTCTTGTCTAGATTAAAAGCAAAACTTATTTTCCAGGAGCTCATGGAAGTTTTCCAGGTCTCAGTCTGCCTGTCTGCATTGAAGTCCCAAAATAAATCTGTATGTCATGCTTTAGTATGGAAAGGATTTCTAAGTACACGGTCCCATTGGTCATAATTAGCAATATAATGCCTAATAATCTTTAGTCAAAAGAGGTCTTCGGTTACCTGATTTTCATCCAAAATCTGTTGATTAGTAATCCCCTGTAGCTGGGCCATAACACTCTGCTGAAGCATTGAAGAGAAACTTGGCCTGAATGTAATCATTTGATTAGCATTCATCCAAGCAAAACATCCACTTTTGTAGAGAGCAAGCATATTTCTACCTTTTGCTGGCTTTTGACAAGAAGCAGGTGTACTAAGCATAGGAAATATATACAGTACTGAGTGTTTTTAGACAAAGCACATGGAAAAATACATTTTGCCTAGATAGCAGTGACACTCCCTAGTACATCAGTAAGGTATCACTGAGCTGTCATCAGCTGTGCTCTCAGATGGGAGAGAGAGGATGCACACAGAGAAATGCAGAAAAATAGAGGGAGGTGAAAAACACTTAAAAAATAATTACAATTAATCACAAGATTATTGTTGTTGCAATGTTGCATTTTTTTCATGTAAAGGCAGCAGCCAGGGAGCTTAAGTTGCATCTTTCTTCGAGAAAACGTAAATAAACAGAACAGCTACCAATATGTTGATTTTGTTCCTGTGCCTTTTTTACTGAAACCCAGGGAACCTCTTGGAGCGCATTGCCTAAATTAGTAGCAGCTACTCTCAGTAACCACAGATGCTCATAAACCCTTGGAAGGTGACACACATTTCAGAAGAAGTTGGATCACCATACACATATAAAGGACATGGGACAGTGAAGTAATGTATGCCAAAAGCAAACAAATCCCTTTCAGTTTACAAAACACAGAAATGCTTCTTTCTGCTCCAGATCACATTGACAGCTTCCCTTTGATGGGTCTTTCTGTGACTGCTGACCCCTGTACACCTCTGAGTTGTATCAAAAAAGATATGTCTAATTTTCTGCTTTCTTCATATTTTCTCACCTTACCTTGGTCTCTCACTACCTACTTTAAGCCAACCTTCCATGTCATACAGCATAATATTACTATTCCCACCTCCCAGACGATTATTGCTTTTCGTTCATGATATATTAACATCTGTTGGGAGTATTTGGAGAAAATAAAAGCATAGTTAGTGGTTGAATAAAAGTTTCCACCTTCTGCCTACCTCAGGCTTTCACAACTTCTAGACCTCTACTTTACATGCCTTTGGAAACTTCAAATAAATTTCTGAGTCCATGAGGCAAGGCTAAAAACACACTCAGCAACTCAACATGCAAGAAGCTACAAGATACAGACAGTATCTACTTCTACGTGTGTAAATTTTTGTTTCCTCCACCGCTTCCTATCTGATGAGTTAGGAGGGAGTTTCTTAATCTTCCTCAGCTGATGTCCATGAGGAAGCACAGCCCCTGAAGCTGCTGTGCTAGAAACAGATATGCTGTACTGTCAGCAGATTACAGGACAGGAGTTTCCTTGTTTGTCAGTTCTAAGTCCCTTCCGGCTACAAAAAGAGGTGACAGCAATAACTAGGAAAGGAAGGAAGATTAATGGTGTGTATAACACAGCAGAAATAAGAAATAATCATACTCTGCAGAAAGGAGCTTTCCGGAGGGAATGGCTCAAGACAGGAGGATGTAGGAGCCAGTAACATCTGTAACCAGTCATTCAGCCAGCTCATGCAACTGCCTGATAAACTTCATGCAAACCCCTGATAATAGTTATCTTCTGACTGAAATGCCACACAGAGCATGGGGTTCATGATCAACGTCTGGCAGGCACAGGGTCCGTGTTACCAAGCAACACAACTTCTTTTGGAGACCCATATTTCTATTTTGATTAATTTCCATTTATTTTCTACAATTTATACATTCGTGTTTGAAAGGAACAGGTACAATATACATCAATGAAGCATCTGTTAACTCTCCAATGTTCATTAAGATTCAGATGAGTCCTAATGGACACAAACAGAGAAATTAATATTTAGCTCACATTAACTCTTTCACAAACAAAACCTTTCACAAAGAAATTTTGTTGCCTGGGGTAAGATTCAGTTCACTAGTTTTTGTGCAGTATGTGGATGCTTTGTAGAATTTTATTGTCCACAGAGCATCGTACCCTTTGCTCACAGAGATAAACACATAATGTGGAAACAAAGACATTAGAAAGGGAGGTCAGATGCCAAAGGCAATGAAGGAGCTACAATAAGTGAAAATACTGTCACTTCATTGTACCAGGTGCTAACAGGAAAACAACTTTTTCAATGGAATTTGATGAAAGATGATGAAACTTACAGAAGAGCTTCTAATTCAGTAGACAACTGCATTAAGAGTTACTTATCTTTCCCAGTAACCTTCTGTGAGAAAGCATAAGCTTCAGAAAGACTATATGTGGTTGCTTAGTTAGAGTTAAATAATGTTCTGGACACCTGAGTCCAAGGTGGTAAATTACATGTCTGTGCCAATGAGTTCTTAGGTGCTGCTCAGCAACTTTCCTAACAAAGATTTGTGTGAGTACTCACAGTTGTTTTAACATTTTCTGGTCATTCAGCGTGACATTTGGTGATTCAGTTTCTATAAATGCTGACATCTTCTGTCTACAACTAAGAACAATGAATCTGTGCCCTGAAACAACAAATTTCTATAAACTAAAAGGGGAAAAACTGAAAGCAAATTGTCCCAGAAGTTAAGAAATGCCTGTAACAGCTAATTTTCACTGCCATAACTCATGTTATGAGTATGGCAATGTGGATTGGATGTGGGGCAAATAGTCATGGCACCTAGTGGGAACTGAAGGTTAGGTCCTTTTCTATACTTTTCACCTCCTACACCTCTCTTCGGTAAAATCTAGTGATGCATCATGTAAGGTAGAAGACAATAGAGCTCCAGAAGGGAGAGAAAAGCGTGCCCTAAATACACCTCTACTGGGCTATGTGGATAGATGGTGAAGATGTAGTCCAGACGTTTGAGAGATCAGGAAACACATTTGCAACAGCTTTTCAGCTCTGATCACAGGCCTAATGTCCAGAATGTGAAGAGGGACAACCATGTGACCTCAATTCCTGTGAAAACACAGCCACTCATGTAGGGTGTTGCCTCTATAACCCTAGATAAAATTTGGTTTGTGAAGGAGATCTCAATGGATGGAAATTGATGAATCTTTTTTTTTTTCCTATAGATGTAAAAATCAACACTAAGGTTTGAAATACCCAGGGTCTGCGAAGTTTTTACTGTTGATTTCAAAGAGCCCACTAGTTTTCCCCTCATTGCTGACTTTGAAACAAGATGTTTGAAAATTTAAAAAAAAGCAATCTGAAAATGTGCTAAAAATTTCCAAACAAAGTATATAACGGTGCGTGTGTATGTAGGGGAAATGTTGCACCTGTGTGCTTTACATTTGCTTACAATAAACCTTCTTGAAAATGAACTCTCAGTGCATAAATTTTTTTTTGCTCTGAGTTAAATACTTATCATCACAACACCTCTGTTATTCTGTTATTAAATTCTGTTATTTTGCTTCTGGTGGTATCTTTGATTAAATTCTTAGATTAATTTATAGTAATGACACAGCAAACCTGGCAGCCATAATCCCTTCAGTAGTTCAATATGTTTATGAGGGTTGAAGGATGTTAAATGTGGCAGTTTAAATGCTAAGCTAAGTAATCAGTTCATTAGGAATTTGCTCAATGTGTTTGTCATGTGCAGCTGAAGCATGCAAACTCAGGCTCTGATAATTCACCAGACAGTTTAATGTATGAACAAGATAAACTCCCCAAAGATTGATTGGCAACCCCTGGAATTTTGTTAGCAGACATAAGTGCATGTTCACACCTACACCCATGGATAATTTATCCACTTCCAGCACAGAGGAACTGCAACACAAATGTATTTGGCAGTCAGGTCTGGTATGCACAACTCCATCTGCAAGATCCTGACCCAGGACAGCCTCAGCCAGCAAAGCCAGGCTTCAGGGAGTTGAGAAGGAATATGGAGAGCTCCATCCCAGCTATAGAAATCTTTCTGTTGAATGCTAATGTTAATAAACAGCCATGACCGTCAAAAATTTAACAAAGCTCAGAAACAAATGAGTCAAATTTCACCAAAGCCCACATGCTAATATTTTTTCTGACTGAATTTATACCTCTAAATATTTCTAACTCCTAAGACGCATTGAATGTAGCAATTTAGGCATAGTTCAAATCCTTGGTTATGTGTCTGATCTAATAGTCTCCAGATGCACCATACACCCCCAATATGACAAATGCCCTTGCCTAGACAGCCAGCAAAATTTGCTTAGAGCTGTTACAGTTTGAAGAAAATGGCCAAAAAAGGCTGAACCAGCCCAGACTCGACAGCTTCCTGAGCATCTACTTCTTTCTTTCAGTAAAGGAACATACCTCTATCACAGTAATGAATTATAGACTTTTCCTGTCAGTGCCTGAGATATCTGTGAGGATAAACCTGAAGCAGGACCTCGTCCTCCAGCACTCCATTAGCATTCACTCAGTTCCTTGCTAGCATCCCATTAAATGCAGAAGCAATTCATGGAACCCTGAGTATTTCACTGATCAAAAATCTCTCGAGGCTCTGCTTCAGCAACAAAAATTTATGTAAGGAGAGAAAGGGGGGCAGAGGAGAAACAGCACAGCAAAACCCTGCATCAGGGCTCGGCATGATAACCAAACCTGTGAAGGAAGGGTGCGCTGTGGGGAGAGGGAGGGGAGAAGTGATTATGTGGCAGGGAATAATCTTCCTCCCCAGTATGCCTCTGGGAAGGAGGAAGCAAGAAAACATGAGAATCCCGCCAGTACACACAATGACCCTTCAGAGCACCATGGGGAACCTACTGATGAAGAGCTGCTCTCTAATGCCTCCTGCCAGCTCGGTATTTGCCAAATCCCATTTGCTTCTAATCACTTACAGACAGTTGCTTGGCCTGAGTCTGCTCACTCTTTTTCTGGTGCGAAGTTGGAATCAGGCTGCAGAAGCACTCTTGGTGCTGGTGTATGTTAAAGTAGGACTTGACTATTCTTCATGATCCACAGAGAAATAAAAATGCTGACTGACCTGCCTTGGTGGCTGTCTTGGACAAGTCCTGGAGAAGAAGGTGGGTGGCAGGGTGGGCGTGTGGAGCTTCACATTATTATAGGCGTTATCCTTACAGGAAGAGAGTGTACACACTTAGGATATTCCCAGTAGGTGCTCTGGGAAAAAATGGTTAATCAGAGACACAATTACTTTTCTGACAGCTCAGGGAAGAGAAACTGCTTACTGAAGGCTATATTGACATTCATCTTGCTCCAGTTTCTTCCATAATTCTGCCCCATGAACAGTTACCCTTTGTTATTTATTCACTGACTTTTGCAGCATACTACAGACAAGGTCTGGCTGCCTGTCAGAGGCAACCCCAGTTTTCTGAAAGATGCTTTAGGGCACAGCAAGCACAAAGAGAGAAGGAAGTCCTTAGTAGGTGCCAGTCACACAGACAAAGCACCAAGGAAAACTTAACCTGGATCTGAGCAAAGTGTGCCAATGTCTGTAAGACCAGCCATTCATCATGTCCACCTTTCTTCAACTCTTAAGTTATGGCAATAAATAAGGACAGGGAATTGCTTTCTGACCCTCCCCTGCACACCTTCAGCAGCAGAAGCCATCAGCTGAAGCACAGCAGCTGATTGCATTTCGCATGCATAATGGTGGCTGTTATTATTGGCAAGAACAACAGTTGTTACAGTTCAACAAATGTGTCTTAATCATTTTCTGCTTATGTAACACACCATATACAAGTACTAATGCAATCAAGTGCGCTCTAAATACTGACTGCAGAAATACTGCCTGCAGTCTCCTTTCACTCAATAAACTGTTACTGAATCTAAAGATCTGGATAAAAAGCACTTTGCAGAAAATGGGTGATTTGAGGGTATTGGTCCAATGTTTAGATGTTTCATAGGTAAAGTGATCCTCAGTAATTATGGATTTAGATCTAGTTTAAGAAAAGTGAAACAAAATTCCTCCTATGTCTCTGATCTCTTTTGCCACTGGGCCATCAGGATTACTTGCACTTATTTCTGTCTTATTATTCTGAATTTAGAATCTCGTATGTAAGAGCAAATAAAGCCTGTATGCAGCAATAATCTCATTACTCTGGAGAAAAACAGAAAGGAAAAAAACCAGCAGCTATGTCTGTAGAATAAGAATTTTGCTTCTCATGTTCATAAATTAATTATGCCAGTACTCTCTTTAGCACTGAAGAGAACGGCTACAGGGTGCCGTACAGCTGTACTGCTGAATTCCCTCATCCTTTCAACAGGGTAGATTCATCTTGGCTACCTACTGAGAGAATCTTGTGGCCCCTGCTAACACCTGAGTGATCATCTGGGAGAGTGTACAAGCCAAATCCCCTCCAGGGCCCTTTCTAGCAATTCAACAGTACAATTAGATCTGGGTGCCCAGGAACCTTTCCTGGCACTCTTTTAAAATCCTGAACTATAGTAATGTCAGCGTTGCTGAACCAAATTTGCTTCATCTGTAATGTTTTGGATTAGAGATTGATAGCAAACTGAAAATAGAGGTTACTTTAAAAATAGGTATTAGTATATAAGCAAAAACGTGTATCCAGTTTCCAGCTGGAATTAGATTGCTTCCTGAGGAACCATTCTTCTGCAGACATAGAAGTAGCACTAAAAGATACACTCTTTTATCAGTGAACATGTCATTTCCTCTTTCCTTTATGTGAAGCAGGAGAACAACAAACTCCCTCAGATGGGAAAACAAGTAGTTCCTGAAGTGTCCCTGGAAACTCATTTCTAACTTGGAACTATCTGCGGGGCTTAACAGTCCTTTCTACAGCATTTTTCACATTTACAAATTATGGCCAGAAAAGCCTTGAAATGCACATTCATTCCTGACAAAAGCAAATATCACCTTGGCTTTTTGGTAGAGAATGGGGCACAGTTCAGGTAAAGTTTACAGAAGTGTTCCTATTGCGTGGTTCTTCTCCTAATCAGGCTTTGGGCCAGAAGAGTTTTGTTTTTCTCTATTGGTTCTGACTCTTCTCTGCATGAAGCCATTTAATTGAAAAACAAGGTACTTTTCTGTGAATTCTTTGGGGACTTGGACTGAGAAAATACCAGAGATCCATGTGTCAGAGGGCACTTCAAGTGATTTGCAACCACGATTTTAGATTGAAAAAACCACTGTGCATGTCCCTACTGCTACCTTGAGCACAGTAAAGAACTTTTTAACCTCTGAGACTACACAAGGCTAGTCTGGTTGGTTCCCTGCCAGCAACATGAGAGGCTTGCTCAGCTCCTCTAGCTAAGCTTTGGGACAATCACTGTCTTGCCACTGGTGAGCAAGTTTCTGCAGCTGCTGTTTCAAAGGTAGAAAAGAAGAAGCTGCCCTGCACTGAACACTACAGAAAACTGAGCAAATGGGAGCAGAATCAGAACTGAGACCAGCAGGCATGCCTTCTTGTCTTCTCCTTGCTCAAAGAAATGTTTAATGGCATAGACAACCCCAGGAGTTGAACTATGCTTCTCCCTAAGCTCATGTAGGTACTGGAAGGACAATCCAGACATCCACCGTGCTCTTGACAAATTGCTTTGTCTAAATATTATAAAGAATATTCCCAAGATTTTAGATTTTTTATGATAGGAAAATGAACAATTTTATTTCCTTGCTGCTGGGATCAAACAGCCAAATAATCTGTGGTTTTATGATACAAATACACCTAAATAAATTACTGTAGGATAAGGAAGACATTCAATACAAAGAAGGTCCTCAGAGGCACTCAGCACCATGACCTTGCCATGTTATAGTTTGAAAGTCAGAGTTGCATTACACTCATGCCCTCTCAGCTTCTAGGGCTATTTTTACCCCTCTGCTGGGGTCTCACAGCTTTCTGTAATGGCATGTTATTGACAGATACCAGAAATAAGAAAAACAAAGGTATCTTGCAATGGGGGATGTGGAGGTCCAAGAACTGGATTATGCACAAATAAGTCTTTTTCAATGTCTTGGGGGAGTCAGGATGTGCATGACTGGCTTTATTTCCCTAAGAGGAAAGAAAGGCTTGGCTTTCACAAGTTTGGGAATTATGAATGTAGATGTTTCTATAGCAGGAAACGCAGCACAGAAAATAGCAACATCCACAGAAATGCAGAGCAGTCCCTCGACGTTTAACCATGCATAGCAACAACACATACCATTATGACAGCCAATAAAGAATACAGTACCCAGATGAATGGGGGATATTTTAGAATTTGTATGTTAAATGTATTAACAGTACAGCCTGGACCACAGCCAGCATGTTAAGGGTCACAAAAGGGGAATTACTCTGCAGTTAATAATCACGAGGATGAACAACTTGGTGCATGGGGAATCAGATCTGGTTAGTGTCCTGATCACAAGCATTCTGGATCAAAAAAATCAGCATTTGTAAAGAAGAAAATAGAGTCTCCTGAGCTGCCAGCACCTGAATTCTCCTGTTTAATAGATTCTCTTAGGCCTGTTTTGGTTACAAAACTGAGAGGGTACAACAGAAAAGTAAAGAAGAATTACATAAGTGACAGCTTATCTGAATGAATCTAAACCTTTTGACTGAAGAGATGTCTGGTTTGTGAAAGGGAAAATTTATCTTGCATCATCTTCAGCTAGCAGAAAGAAAAAGAAGCAGGGAGAAGGGAGAAATTTCTCCCTTCTCACAGAAGCACTGTGAGAAGGGAGAAATAGTGGAACTCGCAGTCATTTAACAAAGTACTGGACAAATGAGCTGGAAAACATCCCATGTTCAAACACTGTAAGGAATAGTGGTCCTGCATTCTCCTGCAGGAGTGGGCAGAGTGAAGAGCCAGAACCATTTTCTCTGCAAAACCCATCCTGGAGCTCTGTGCTATGTGGCACCTCACTATGTATTTCAGGTGGCCGATGCCAACCAAGTGTGTTGGACTGTATGCAGTGCTGCAGGCTAGAAATCCCTCCGAGTGATGATCCTGGTTTTTCTGGTGATTGGATCTTTGATAAACCGTCTGCACATCATAGGCCTCATTTTCCCCACCTGTGAAAAACTAGCAAACTCTTTCATTTGTCAAATTGTCAGTGTTAAAATCCATCAGCAAGAGTCAGAGCATAAAACCTTAGTCCTCGGATGAATAGATTTTTCACCTAGCTAATCTGTCCAATTTCTCTGGAATTAGATATTTAATTATTAACTAAGATTGTAATATCTGGACATTATTTTGGAAGACATCTAAATGACACTATCTTATAAGACTCAACACTGTTGGGTTTTTTTTTTTTTTCCTAAGAAGCACGACTTTTATAAACCACAAGACAGATAAAAGTTAATCATGGTGCTAGGAGGGATTCTGCATCCCTACCTTGTGAGCTGTATTCACAAGAGAATGTGAAGATGGAAGAGAGTTCTGCCATCTGAGGTTTTGCCTGACATGGTTTGAAAACAGAGTTCAATTTTGAGATGACAATCTGGTATGCTGTATGTTGCTTTACAACCTAAACATTGCAAAGAAGCCGAAATGTTAAAAGTATTTACAGAGTTAAAATTAAAGCAGTCACAATAACTAGAAATATTGAAACACAAGCAAACTTGATCATCTAGAAATTTTGGTCTTTTGATATCTTTAAAGACTAATCTTAAATTACGTTTTCCAAATTACCTGAAACTTTATTTTTCCATCATTTAACAAAGAGACAAAACGCTAACTGTTGGGATAACTGCTACAGTTATTTTTTTGCTTGACTGTGAGTGCTGTACATGGCTGAGGTAGCAATTCAATTAGGGATCCAGAAAACAATGGTTTTTACTATAATTGCTCTTATTATAGCTCAACTTAAAAACTTCCAGGAAGATCAAGATGTCAGTGTTAGGGTCCATCCAAACATCTCAAACATCTAATACAGTCGTCTACATTAGATGCTTCTAATCTAAATAGGCAAAATACTGGGAGGAAAACAGAAATATGAGCCCACGTTTTGAATGTGAAGAGCATGAAACATCAAGAGGAAACAAGATGCCAAGGCTACTCAAGAACCCAGTGGCAGAATCAGGGATCAGATTTTGACTTTCTGAGAGCCTATTCAGTGCAGAAGCATCCTTGGCCTCTAGAGAGTTACGATATAAAGAAGTTATTCTGTTTGGGAAAAAAAGAATGGATGATGGAAAAGGGAAAACAGAGGCTGTGTCTGTATGCTACTCCAGATCCAGGATTAGTTTCTTACAGTAATGAGATGGCTAAGTAATTCCACAGGATTTCACCAAGGTAATCAAGTCCAGACAGTCGGCATCTTACAGCCTTAAGACAGTGATGGGGCCAAAGCCTTTGCTGTTATCAATGCACATAGATAAACAGCAAGAAAGTAATTTGGAAAGTACCTTCTGCTTAGAGCTGCCACAATTCTTTCCTAAAGCATGTCCTGGCCAGAAGTGCATTTCAGACAGCAGGGGTATTAAAATCCTTCCTGGTAGGAAGTTGCCAATGATGCTGGTGTGTGTATGCCCTTGGAGTGCCCAGGCTGTCAGCTGCACCAGCTGCTGCTTCATTCATTATACATGAGGAGTCACAGGCAGCATGAAGCGCTGAAATTAATCCTGACAGAGTCATGAATAAAATGTAAATATATCTTGAGAAGGAAACATTAGCAAGATGATTTAAAAAAAGAGAAAGAAGGAGAGAGAGAGAGAAGAAAGAAAGAAAGAAAGAAAGAAAGAAAGAAAGAAAGAAAGAAAGAAAGAAAGAAAGAGAAAGAAAGAAAGAAAAAAACAAAAAGAAAAAAGACAACAAAAAGAAGGAAAAAAAAGAAGAAAAAAAGAAAAAAAAGAAGAAAAAAAAGAGGAGAAAAGGGGAAACTGATCAATCGTAGGAATGTAGAAGATTGAAGCAATACAGTCTGCAGGGTGAACACCTGGGTCTTGCCTCATTTCATGCCAAGAGGAAGCAGGCTCCAGGACTGCTAGCACACATCACAGTGTAGCAGCTGCCTGGGAGTATAAACATAGCAGCTCAAAAAGCAAAGCAAACAAAAAAACCCCCAAAAAACAAAGAAAAAAAACACCACCAAAAAACCTTCAAACGAAATAGAGTGTCCACACCACCCCCCCTCAAAAAAATCCAAAACCAAAACAGCAAACCCCAAACCAACATAAAAACAAAACTCCATATGTGACTCGGGATTTTTAAACCCAAATGAATTGTGGAACTTGCCTTGAAGGCCACAGAATAAGGCTTGCTCTGTGTGTGATTTGGCAGAAGAGGGAAAAGCTGGCATCCACTTGGCTTTTAGCCATGTCTTCCTATTGTCTCAGTGCCTAGCTAAAAAGTGTTGCCAGCTTGGTTTGGAGCTTTAAGACAAACTATCCCCTGTCTGTTTCTGGCTGCTACCTCCTTCAAGAGGCAGTGACTGCATGAGCTCTCCTAGGTTGTTTTCCCAGTAAAACAGACCAATTAAACCACCTTTGGTAGAACCATGTAATCCATGTGGGAGGCTGTTACCTTCCTGAGAAGCCCAGACTACATTGTAAGCATTCACATGGCTGTTCACATTGCCTGGTAGCCATCAAGTTGCTTCACCTCACCTGGCCCCAGATTATCCGGTGTCACAATCCTCAAATTATATTAATCTGCTTTACTGGGGAATGAAGAAGAATTATATGATTCTGGATACTTCATGAAACATTATTCTCGAGATGCAAAAACTGACTATAGCACTGATTTTTCCCAGCCTCTTTCTTCCCCTGTGGTTTGAAAACTGCAGGTCAGATATTGCTCTCAGCTACACCCCGGCAATTCCAACCAATTTCAGGCGCAGGCAGGACAAAAGTCTGCATATGCAGGGCTCATTCTAACATCACCACAATTTGTATATGTATGTACGTGGAGGGCATGGGGGCGGCACGCAGCAGCCACTGTCTGGCAGCAATAGTACCTACCCAGCGGGGTGCAAGAGGGAGAAATGAAGAATCATTTTCCCAGTGGAAACTACAGTGAGAATTTTAAGCAGGGAGAATGTAATTACCTGAAATGGAATCGTACATTATACCCATCACACCATTCCACATAAAAATTTAAAGCATGATTTGCAACTGAGGAAGCTGAGGTGAATTTCTGAGTTTCATTAATTTGGTTCCTCCTTTTTAGCACAGTGCTGCTGATGAGAAGCAGATTCACCTGCATGGAGAGACAGTGCCACCTTCTCTGTGCTCTTATCTGGAGGAAGAACTTGGGAGTCATATTGCGCCTTTTTCTGAAAGGACCTCAGCTACAGATCTTCCATCATAGTCTTTGTACTGCTTTCACCCCACGCACCTATTTTATCTATACCTTAATGGATGCACATATGTAACTAAACCACCGTCCCTAGCTCTACATGGCACTGGATACCTCAAAACCCCTAAGGCTCTTATCCTTTCAGTTAATCCCTCCTGAGGCACAGTGACAAGTTTAAAGCCAAGAACTGAGGCTCAGAAAAACTCAGAGTAGAATTCATCTCACCTAACTTGAGAAGTCTGAAATGTAGGTGTGTGCACCTAAGATAGGAAACAAGGTTTTTCTGTAAGAGACATTAGACAAAAAGAAGGACTTACAGGGCTGAACTGTTCTTAGCACCTGGTTTAGGATGGAATTGATCATTCCCTGGAAATGCCTGCTTGCTTTCTTTGTCTATAAGGAAAGATTAGATAAAAGCCCTGTTATTTATACCTATGCAGTCTAAAAATAATCCATAGTAGAATAGGGAAGTGAAAGCACATCTCCTAACTCATATACAGATTTCTTGAGTGGAGAGCCAAGACCTTATTCCTGAAATAATTACAACAAAATCTTCAAAAATATAGTCCTGCTAGTAAAATTGTCTTCAGACCTTTACAGATGTTGTGTCCCATGAGTGAATGGGTAATTCTGTGTCATTTCCCACCCCATTTTCAAAGAAACAGTGGGACTTACAGTGTGCTGCTGAGGCAGAGGAGCATTGCCTCTGAAGCTTCAGTCAACAAAGTTTGCATATGAAAAAGATAAGACTGAATCACAGAGAACTTCCATCTGACTAAACATGGGAATTGAGCTAGATTGATGAGTGCCTACAGACTTCTGGGTCACTCTAGTAGTGCCCTCATATGGCAGAGGGGATTATTTTATTTGCAATACATATCTAATTATGAAATAAACAGACACAATAACGTAACAGTAACCAAAACCTTGGCATTTTTTGACTGTGGCACCAATGACTAAAGAAGGAAAACTGCCTACACACATCTTCAGTATCGTCCTTGTTTGAGACAGTTTAAAGGAGAATACTTGGCAACATTTTGGGATACCCATGACAAACATGGAAAAGGAAAACTTAGGGGGAACAAACCTTCTAATACCTACAAGAAGGTAACTGGGAAGACAACACCAGGCTCCTTATTGAGGAGTAGGATGGGATAACAAAAAAAGAAGATTGTCATAAATAAATCAGGAGATGTTCAAGTCAGACACAAGAGAAGACTTTTTCACAAGGACAGTCAAGCATTGAAGCAATGTCCATCTTTGGAAGTTTTCAAGACCTGACTAAATAAAGCTTTGATTAAGCTGACGCAACCTCACAGCTGACTCCATTTTAAGCAGGAAGTTGGTCTAAAGACCTCCTTAGTTTCAAGTATGCTTCCAAAACGTATTATTCTGTGATAAAAATATTGTTTATGGACTGCTTTCCATCCGCTAACAAAGCATGCAAAGAGTAAATAAATGTAGCTCTTATTGAAACTTCATGTGGAATAGAGATCTACCAGAGTGGCCTTCTCAGTTCTCTGCGTGATGTGTGAAAGGACAATGGAGAGCAGAAATTCACATTGTGTTTTGCAGTTTCTAGATCCTTAAGCAGCCTAAAAGTTTTTTTTCAGCCAGAGTAATGAAAACTAGCTTGAGAAATCTCTGCAGCACATGAGAGATCAAAGAGATGGCTGCTGTGATGATGAGGGTAGTGGCTGTGACTTTTTGTCCCCAGTGCCTCAAGCTGCAGACAGCACAGTTTTTAACAGAGGGATCTGGCCCTAACTTCCCACACAGAAAGCTAGCAGTTTACTATGAAACAGCTTAGTCACCTTTACAAAGTGCTTCCAATAAAAGCACTTTACTTTCTCCCTATGGAACAATGCCCTATCTTGTAGTAAATACTAAAAATCCACCAAAACAAAACAGTAATGAATTCCATGAACATCCAGAATTTTACTTATTTTGGACCTACCCAGGTATTGTGTGCTCCAAAAGTCACACGAGGTTTTCTTTGGTGACTTTTCTTCTAGTTCACAGTGGTCCCTGAAGGAAAGGAAATATTCTTTAATTTTTCTTATGTGCATCACTTTGCTGTCATGGGAAATTACAGGAATCCCTTGGCTTAAAAAGCGAAACAAGTTATGCCAGCTTTTGATAGGGAGCTGGATTCCTCAACCACAGTGTCACTGAGCCCGTGTCCACGGGGTCTTTCACTCTTGCCAAGCCCAAACAAGCACAGACCTATCTTGTACCCGCAAAACAGCTACAAAAAGCTTTGAATCCATTGCTCTCTAGAGATGGCTTTGCATGCCTACTCCTTCCAGTTTCATTAAGTTTCATTATATTGAGGCTTAAATCACTTGACTGACCAGCAGGACTTCTGCAGGAAGTACAGAAGGCCCATTCACACTTCTTGGGGCTTTTTTTTTACCTTCTGTAATTGGGAAAAAAAAAGATCTACATTGTACTCTTTTGCAAGTTGTTCCTCTCTGCTTATAAGAGGAGGAAAATTCCTCTAGCAGAGAAAACACTGCAAACCTGAAGGACAAGTCATAAAGCCATTGAAATGGAAAATTAGAAAGCAGTATAAATAGCCTCTTTGGAAGAAAATAGGTCTTCCCTGCTATAGTGAGCATGAATAAACAATAAATGATCATGTCAATAAGGAAAACACTTGCTAGGGAAAGTCTTCCCTCTTCAATTACAAAGCTTCCATTCAGAGGCAGTGGTGCACAGGCAGAGAATTAACCTTGCTAGGCTCTTTGGATGTGTTAATCTCCTATGAGATATATTGCTACCTTCTTTCCACCCCTAAAATTATGGATAAGGTATCTTGTCTAATGATAAATATTTGATCTTGACAGATACAGTAGTAGGAAAGGTGATTTTACTTTTTCAAGACCACATAAAAGAGACTTGGAAGAACAGGAGCTCTGCCTTGTGAACTTTTGTCTAAGATGCAGGGTGTCAACCAAGTTTGAAAACATGTCAACACTTCAAACTACATTTCTTAGGAGCACCTGAAATTCTTAAATTATTCAACTTTGGCTAAGTGATCTGCCCATCTTAGAAGAGGTTTGAGAGTTCATACTCAAGCAATGCCCAAGTGAACCAGATCAGCACATAAAAAAAAGGTTCAGCCTCTGTCGCATTTCTTCGTATTCCCAAATGGTACAAACTGGCAGAACTACTCTGGAGTTACACTTGTTACACTTGAAATGACTGCAACTTTCAGCTTTTGGGAAAAAACCTTAATTTTTTTTTCTTCCTTTATTTTTGATTGTCAATAATTAGTATTTTTTCAGAAAAAAAATTACACAGAAAAGAAATTATTTCATTGGCTAAAAACATTGTGTTTTGAAACTCCTTTTTCTGGCCAAAAAAAATAAAAAAGAAAGGGGGAAAACTGAAATATTTTAGAAGTCAGTGAATACTATCAATACAAGGGACTATTGTGAACAAATATCTCCAAAATAAAAGAAAAACACTAGGACTAAGTTTCACAAAAAGAACCAAGCTGAGATGTCAAGAACCTGGAAACTGTCTATTGTAAGGAGAGACTGAGAAGAAAAGAATGAAGAAGTAAGATTCAAGAAATCCTATGGATGATGATGAGATGAGCCAATAATATAATGCCATATACAATCTCTATTTGTTTATTTTAGAAACTCTTTCAATCCAGCCAAATGCACAGCAGCATGCTCCGCAATGTGGGCCACGCATACACCGGAAAACAAACAAACAAAAACCCCCACATCCTGGGAAACATCAGCTCATAAATAAGCCTCCAGCCTATGACTGATAAGCAACTCAGATTCGACCTTCTAAAATGGTTCGTGTTGTTGAAGAGTGGTGGGTAGTGCTGTTTGACCCCTGTTTATGAAAGGAAAATGATGGAATTTAGAAATTTTAAAAAATTAAATGTTTTTCTTCTCATTCAGGCTCATTTCAGTCTGTATTTCTGGGCAATTAGGCATTCTAGATCTCTTTACCGGGATATGGCATTATGTCATTAATTTTTTAGCTACATCAATGAGTTTCATTTTTCAAAATGGCCCTGCTTTTATTGAAGTCTAATGCTGTAGTCAGGATTGATTCTATTTAACTTTGTGAAGGAAGTATAAATACTTTTGGCACTCTTCCCCATCAGCTTCTACCATCTCAGTAAATACTGAGAGAATTAGACACAATGCTGTTGCCAAGATTTAAGCTTAATGTGAAACAATTGTTTCTGGTGATTTGACAAGATTGACATTTTCTCTTTATGCCATCTGCAACCTATGCTAGGGTAGACTCCTACTTCCTTTATCTATCCATAAAACATATTCTCTTTTTGTTTTTTTAATGAAAGAAATCTGGGGTTCATGTATCTGACAGTTCCACTTGAGCAATGATAGATACAATTTACTCAGTCTGAAATATTATCAGCTGAGGGTGAAAAGTGTTAATTAACTATAAATTCTGGGACAGAAGCCCTTTTGGATTCTTTAGAAGCCTTGAGTGGATGGCCACAGGTTAGCTCCCATAAAACAGAGCTCCTCATCACCATCATCACCATCATTGTGTGAATTTCTTCAAAAGGAAGAATAAGTACATGGAATATAAGATATTTCTGAAGATAATAATGAAAAATACAGCTTGTGAGACAGAGCATGAGGTCAGGCTTAAGGCTGTAATGAAAAGAGGCAATTTTCTCTGCTCATTACATATCTTTCATGAAAGGGGCTTTATTCTCCGTTCCCATTATTCTATTTATTTTTTCTCTCCCTTTAGAATGATTCTTAGTAAGGAAAGTGAAACTGCAAAACTTAATAATCCACAGCATTTTCTGGATCTGTGCAATGGCCTTTGCCACTGAATTTTTTCAGGGCTGAAATAGCTTGACTAGTCCCCTAGCTATTAATTTCCCTCCCCCACCCGCAGAGGTTTACTGGGATCTCAGAATTCCACCCATCTCCTTCTACTCTGCTCTTAGAAAGAAAACTTTCCTCAGAGAACTTAACTATGTTACTGCAATGCCTCATCTGTCTTCTAATCTTTCAGGAGACCAGCTCAGTAGTCAGCAAAAATGAAGTACCATGCAATTAAATAAGGCTGCAACCACTCTATAGCTCAAAGAGATATGGCTGTTCTCATGCAATTATATAAACTGGGTTTAATTGAGCCAGACTGATTTATAGCCACAGAAAGAATGAGAAAAAAGGTGTCCAGTTTCCTTTCCACCTCATGAGCACTGTCTGGAGTAGCTGGGATACTTGTCTGACTGAAAAAAGAAGGACATGGGCTTTTATGTAGTTGTAGGTCTGGCAAAGCCTATAAACACCCAGAAATCCTGGACTAACAGTGACTGCATACTCAGGTTGATCAGCAAAGTCATCATAACAGATGCACAGCCCCTAAACTCTATGAGAAATCTCGTACTTGAAATATACCGTATTTCAAGGATACTACCCTCATCCTGATGCATTTTGAAGAAGTGAATGACTAATGAGTTGGACATTGCCTTCAGCCACAAAGAATGGGCCTCTGACCTGCATTAGCAGCCCTAGAATGGAGTTTCACTCACCATGGAGGTAAGAACATAACTTTGGGGTAAATTTTGCAATTTCAGCCCTTATTCTTCCACTCTAATTGGAATCAGATATGAGAGCTTGTTCATACTTGAACACTACATGGGTAACATACACCCATTCCTAAACACAGCAGCTTGGATCATAAATGACACCATAAACTTGACAAAGACAGCCAAATATTGCACTTTTTTACTTTCCAGAAGATGGTGGGAATTTGAAGGCAGAAGAATTACTTCAGTGGTTACATATCATTCCTTAGGTTCTCTGTGTAAGGAGAGAACTGCTTGTTAAATCTGTATATTTACTTATTAATAAAGCAACCTACACTAGCCTGAAATTGCTTCAGAGAAGTAGAGTTTAACAGATACATTATTTTCTTTGATGTAATCAGAATTTTGCTTTACATATTTATCAGAGACATTTTGCTGGAGCTGAAGTTCAGTATCTTTTTCTTCCTTCACTGCAACTCAGTAGATACCGCAACCTCAACTATAACTGAGACACATCTAGGGCAGCATTTTTCCTGCACTAAAACATACTTATTACTAAATATTTGAAGATAAGGGACAGAAATGCTGGGTTGAGAGTGTTTTCTCTCATTAAGTGGGTTGGTTGCCTCAGCCTCCACACAATCTGTCCCCTAGAAGGGCCAAGCAGATGAAATTGTTGTCTGGTCTTTGAGAGGCCTCGGACACAGCTGTCAGGGGGAGAGCTGTGAGGCATCATTGGTGCCTCTCTCATGCTCCAAGGCTTCCAAGTTGGAGCGTTAGTTAAGAGAGATTCAGAACTCAAAGCCCTCCCCCTGCATGAAGTTTGGGGGGAGTGGAGCAACAAGGGAAGGAAGTGCAGAGATGTTGGTAAAACACAAACCCTTGACCCAGCCTGGGCTGTTCTTGGCAAGACAGCTGTCAGCAGGTCCAGCTCTCTGGTACAAGGCAGGTTACTGGCCTGAGGTACTGCTGAGAGCTGCTGCTCCTTCCCATTAGTGCATGTAACCCTGTCAGGTCACTCCCCCAGGGGGAGGCAGTGTGGGTTTGCTGCTGAATCATGAACTGGGTTCAAACCTGCTGCAGGTGGGACAGTAGGAGGTTGATCCCTCAAGGAAGGGAGCCGTTGGGCTCTGCTGATCACCTTCATATTGTTCACATGGGAAGCATAAAGAACAGAGTTCAAAAGTCCCTAAATTACTTGGCTTGTTGCAAGACATGGCATTTTCACTACTGCAGATGCTTTGAAGCCCTCCTTTCACAGCGTGGAATAGCTCCTTCCTCCAGTCCAGCAGAGGCTGACATGAAGATGTCCATAGTACTGATCCCATGATGCACATTAACTTGAAGGGAAATGGAGATAAGGCAGAAATAAATCTTAATCCATGTTGTATCTACCTAACTGCAGGTCTTACAGAACATTTACATGTTGCTGCTTTCTCGGTGTGTGGATCCATGCACATTTACTCAGAGAGCACAGAAACTCTGTCTGTTTTGAGCACTAATCCTTCACTAATAGTTTATCACTGGGGAGTTCTCTGTGCAATGAGAACTCGGATGAGATGACGCTGGCAGTTACGCTGCTGTCACTCTATAAATGTGCAACTTAGCTCAGGACGTAGCCCATTGTATTCAAAGACACACAAATAAAGATGCATATGCACAAATTAGTAAGTGATCCAAGCGTTCCTTGGGGAATTTAATCTAAGTCTTACACATCATATAACTGAGATGGGAAGCAGATGCCTAATAATAGATCTGTATTCTAATACCATCTGCTCAGACCAAATCCCCATAACAAACTGTGTCTGTCCGCATGTCATGCATTTCTGCAGTTTCAGCCTTTCTGAGGCTCCTTCTCCAGGTTGAAAGGATAAATCCCTGCCATGTACACCCAAATCAAAGCATTAGGCCATCGGCCATCTGTTGTTTATTTGTGAGGTTATCTTATTTCTGCTGAGCCTCAGCATCCTGGCAGACAGTGTAAACTCAACCACATACCACTTCTCTCTCTTCTCATAGCGAGACACTAAAGATGTCCTGTTACATCAATTCAGCCAAAATATCTAAATGAAGAAGGGAAATCTCAGCCATGCTTTTATAATACAGACTTTTTATTTCAGTCAGACTAAAACAATTGATTATTTTTTAAATATCCTTACTGAGGCATAATGACTGTGAAAGGCACTATCCCCTCAGTTCTCAAAACAGCAGACAGGCTCTTTCATATCCTGCACAAACACACAGTACTGCAAACTGCTTAGAAATGTATTTTCCTTTCTCCTGCTAATAAGAAAGCTTTGATGATAGAGGGTTTGATCACAGCATTTCACCTTTTACCTGTTTGGGAGAGGGTAAGCAGGTGTACAGACCAAGAGGTTGTGGAGGTCTGTAGGTACTCATAGTGTACACTGGAGAGCAAATACTCCTGAGAACTGGTTCTGAACAACACATTGTACCCAACACCCACAACTGGCCAGCTCAGCTCAACCATTAACACCATCCTCTGTACAGTCATAAAGCTGATGGCCCCACATTCGGATTAGATAAGGATGCACCACAGGCATTCAAGCTGGTCCTTCTGTTAGCTGCAGAAGGTAGGATGCTCCGTGGTTTCTGTGGAATCATTTAATGGCAAGAATCTCCATAGCTCTAGGTTAGTTTGCTGATCAACAACTAGGAAGCAACTGGGATTAATAAGAATCAGGTTTTAACAAATATCTTCTATATGATCACTGCAGGGATTAAAAATGTTTATACTAGAAGCGATTTTTTATTTTTTTTTTAATTTCCCACAGATCAAAACAAGTAAATGTCTTGTTGTTTCTTTCTACTCATGCACCTAAATAAGCAGTATCACTCTAGCCACTATTAATAAAGCACTAGAAAATTTTCAGTGACAAGAACTCAAGGTGGATGCTAAGGCTTGGCCCTCATATTGGTACTCCTGAGCATTTCTTTGTTGCCACTGCTCTTTGTGGAAGAGACTCCTCTGTGCTGTACATAGACCAGTTGCTCCAGTCAGCCCCATAGAATTCAGTGTAATGGGGCTGGTTTATAACACTGCCAGACTTAGCCCATCTCCATTTCCTCTGTTTTCACTCCTCCCCTGCCCCACCCCCGACCCCCCCCCTTAGCGAGTTCGAAGCATGGGGATGTGGAGGGTGCAAGCATGAGGGCAGGCGTGCTGAGCAGCACTGCTGCAGCCCCAGGGTAAGCAGCTAATGCCAGCAACTCCTGCTTTGAGTGCTTAAACAAAATCATCAGTAACAAAAAGAGTTTTCCCCACCAAACTGCTTCTGCTGCTACAAAATGCTAACTACCCACTAAGAAATCACTTCAGCTGCTCTCCAGAGCTCTCAGTGCAAGGCCTAGCTTGTCAGGCATAGACCTGGTCTGTGCCAAGATTGCGTATCTGCATCAAGCCCGTCCATGCCAACTCTTTGAGGGATGCATCCCTTTCTTGGGTCCACTACAAAACCATCTCCATCCCTGTCTCTGAATCCATTGGATAAGAAGTGCAAAGCACCATTTTCAAACACTTTTGA
The DNA here is from genome assembly GCA_014706295.1 of Lycocorax pyrrhopterus obiensis. Taxonomy (NCBI): domain Eukaryota; kingdom Metazoa; phylum Chordata; class Aves; order Passeriformes; family Paradisaeidae; genus Lycocorax; species Lycocorax pyrrhopterus. The sequence goes on along the minus strand of JACSVZ010000004.1, from coordinate 29,290,358 downwards.
TGGCATAGTTATTCAACATGTATCTGACTGTCTAGGGTGAAGGTTTTCTTGATTGGCAGATAATTCATAGACATCTCTGTGGCCCATGGCTGTTGCTCTTAACTTAGGTGAGCCTGTTTTGCAGTGCTAACCTGGTAAACCAACACTTTCCTGATGTTAGCAGAAGAATGGAGCTGTCCTATCAGGAGGACCGGTTGTATGGTCAGTCATGGTTGTTATGAAAAGCAAAGGTGGAGTTTGGGCATGGGAAAGGAGCTCACATCCATTCTTGACCTGGAGCCTTTAATGGGTTCTAAATCTAGCAGCTTCCTTAGCAATGTATGGCTATGAAATGAAAGTCCATGGTTAACCCACAAATCACAATATGGCAGCCACCATAACCCTGGATCTTGGTTCTTGCTGTTCAGCAGGAGACAATTGGATTGTCCTCCCTGCCTCTGTCTGTTGCAGAGCTGTCACTCCCAGACACTGAAAGTGGATTTGACCATATCATCAATATCTAATAACTACTATCCAAAAAGTAAATTGTTCATCGTGAAAGTTAAGCCCTAGAAAGAGCACTACTTTGGGCAATGTAACTAAAAGTAGAAAATCCTCCACGTCACTGGAAATTTTTCTCAAAAACCTGCAGAAAAGCTATCTCACCCATTCCCTCTTGCCTTTTACTGCCCTGTATTCTAATAGTGTTGGATAATGAGGATTGGAGGTTTCTGTAACTTTTGCAGCAGGGAACAAGGTGAATCAGGAGCAGTTCTGACACGTTGCCAGGAGTGGCTGCATGGCATGCTCTTTGCTTGGGAGCACAGCGTTTGCATCTTGTGATGTGATACCAGTGTCACAATGTTGTGGCACTGCAAATTGCTCTGCTCTCCTTACACATACTTTTATTATAGAGATGCTTTCACCTTTGCTGCCCAGTAAAATTGGATAGGAATCCCTCAAGTTGCCAAGAAAATGAAGGCAATGGAAGAAAAAGTGCTTCACTGAGGCTCGAGAAACTACACAAAAATGAATAAGTGCAAGAAACCCTGACATGGAGTCAAAAGTCACTTCTGTAGAAGACAACTGAACATTTAGCATAGTGACTGTATAGATAAAGTTGATTGCAGGAGGTAAGCCGCAGTAAACATAAAACAATGTACTCTGAGTCAAGGTTATTTTAATTTTGTGTCCAGGTGACCAAAATTTTTTTACTTATTTGTAGTTAGATTTTATCTGAAAAAGGTTAATAATAAATCCAGTAACAAAAGCATCTGTGAAGATTTGGTAGTCAAGCAGCAATAAACAAAATGATTTTTTTAAGACCTAATGTTATTGTTTTGCATCCAAGAACAGAATAGAGTAAATATGGCTTGTGTTGAAACAATAGCAGAAGCAAAAGCTATGAAAACAGGAAATCATCTCTAAACTGAATGCCTCTCATTTCAGCTCTTTTGACTATGTGAAACACAAAGCTGTTCTCATTCACAAATACCACAGCAATTTTATTTTGTAACTGCACTGCTTTTTAAAGAAAACCGTCTAACTTCTTAAGGATGATATTAGATTCAATAATACAACAGGAATGCACCTATTTTCTTTGCACTTTTACTCAAGGATCTTCTTGTTGAAATTATGCCACTTCCTGAATTTTTTTTTTTCTCTAGCAGAAGCAAACCATGTATATAATAAATACAAAGAAGATAAATTTTCTGCACATTAAAGACTAATGTCCTAATTCTGAGTGGGTTTTACACCTCTCAATCATGTTGTCTCCTTAGTTATCCATATGCATACTAGACTTTTAGAGTTTTTCTAGTTTTTCAGGATCAGGGTACATACCAAGAGTTATAGTAGTACTTGCCTAAATTGGAGTCTAAAGCTTTTATGTTAAAATGCTAGTTAATATGCTTGAAATTTTCATCTTAATTAACTCACACTGACGCGAAATGCTAGTTGGTTTTGTAGGCTTAAATTCTCCGTGAATTTCAGAAACAAGTTAGCAATAATTTACATTAAAATGCCAGACCATTCTCCCAGCAGTCAGTGGAGCAATGTGAGATTTGTGACATGTTAACTGAGGTTCTAAGATAGGTTATCACTTGAGTTAAAAATTAAGGCAACTTTCCATTACTGCTCTGACTGTAGATGAAAAAGATGAGGTAGACCATCTGGTAAGAGAACATTTTAGAATGGAAGGAACTTGGGAAAATAAAAACAGGTGGTGAACTTCAGTAAGATGCCTGGTCATCTTGTGCAACAGGCTCCCATTCTCTTTTTAAAACCTTCAAAGAGCTGTCAATCACCTGTACTACAGATATTTTTAGAAGAATTTATGAGTGCACATGAAACACCCTGCTATTCATCAAGAAAAACACTGCTGACCATAAACTGTCATTTGAGTTAATAATAACGCTAATAAGTCTGAACAGCTTCTTTCATTCTCCAGCCCTTTGATCTTATCAAATGCATAAACCCTGTAAACTGCTTCAGCCTCCTGGGAGTAAATGAATGAAAAGCCATTTTCTGCTGTAAATTGTACCACAGATGCAGCCCCAGGTCTTCAGTAACAAAGCCAAAAGACTGGAGCTAAGTGAACCATTCTGCCATCATTCAGTTGAACATGATCTCCAGTAATTGTTACGTCAGACAGCTACTAGGGACAGAGTGTCTTGGCAGAGATTACTGGTGAAGGCAAGTTTTATCAAAATAGATGTCAAGTGTATTTACAAGGCACCAGTCCCCAGGTGTGCTACTCATCCTTTGAAAGGATATCTGCGTAAAAGTGCAGGAAGAGAGTCCCAGTTCATTCAGAGAGACTGCCTACCTTGGATAAATTTGAAGCAGGAATGGGGAAAACAGGAAGTTTCCACAGTGCAGACACAGCCATATAAGCCTCAAAACCGGCACTACATGCTTTTGGGGATTGATTTCCTTTCTTCTGATTGCAAGGATGTTTTTTTTTTCCTAAAAGTCAAACACTCTCTCAAATAATATCTTTCTTGGGCTCTTTGACATTTAGAATTGTATAAAAATAAATAGAATGAGTCTCCAAAATTTTTACATTATGGAATATGCAAAGCAAAATATTTTTTTCTAGACAAAAAATCTAACCATTATGTAGCTATATAACAATCTTGCCCATAGTTTAACCATCTACATAGCGTAATTCCCGTTGGGAATGGGATAAACCAGAAAGCAAAAACCATAAATCCTAGGTGTGTTGTTCATTCACAAATACTGGAAGTTAGGTCTGTTGTTTGCAGCAACTTGTTCATCGTTCACACAGTTTTTTAACTCCTAATGAAAGTTTCCCCAATGTTTAACAGCAGCTAAGTATTTGTTAAGGCTAACCTCTCACTATTCCTCTCACTATTCAAGTGATCAAAAGAGGAAATCAGGTGACCATTGGCACAAATAAACCTTTGTAAATACCTAGAGGGACCTCAGATAAAAGAGAAGATGAAAGTTGTTGATGATATTTTTTCCAGGAATGCTTCTGGGGAGCAGACATCTCAAATACTGTCAAGATTTTATGATGAACATTCCAATGAGGAAGTTTGAGCTGTGAATGAAGACACAGAAGGAGGCACTCTCTCTGCCATGTTAAAACACAAGATTCTGCTGTCCTTATGCAACCCACTTCATAGGGCTAAATGTAACTAAATTAATTTTTTAAAAGCCTAAATTTACAGCAAATATGGCTCAGGATATGTATATAAACAAAATGGTCGATGATAATATTATTTTGGGGAAATCTTGCATATCTTACTAACAGATTGTGAATGACCTTTAATAGTTTAGCTTTGCACCTCTATCTTCTACACAGTTCTGTGTTATAACATTAGAAGTGCAGATCTATACTGCTCTTTTGCAGTTCTATGCAGCAGAGAAGGGTGCTACACTCTGTTTAAGTTATTTATATTGAGCCAATAAAACTGATTTCATATTCTGGGCTCAATCAAAATATCAAAATATCCCTTAACAAAATACTGCTGGGACATTTGCATTTTCTGGTAAGAAAACTTATAAAGTCAAATCAGTGCTCAGAGTGAAAATAACATCCTCTTTGATTTCCCTCTGTTAGTTTGGTACCACATCTCTTAACAGTCAGATAGAAACCTTCATGGATTTCTTCGTGCCACAAAGCCCATTAGGTATAAACAAAATGTGCTTACTTATCTGTCCATAATCATGTTCAGAGATTTCTCTTTATGCATGGAAAAATCACTAGTGAAAGAAATGATATGTGGTTTGCTTTTAAAGTTCATACCTGTCTGTTTAACAGCAAAGTGTTATCATCTTTCAGAGCTCAGAATAGAAAGTGTTTATTCAATCATGAGAACATCATGTGAGCAAGTGAGGAAGGACAGGAGAAAAAATTAATTTAATTAATTAATAAAAAAGGTAGCATTTGATATAGAGAAAAACAAAGTAGACACAGTCCTGTCCAGTGGTTGTTGTCTATGAGTTTGTTGGTTTTTTCCACCAAAGAACAAGAGCAACAAGGGTCAAGAGGGCTTTGGAAAGGGGCTTCTTCTACATGATCAAAGCATTGGAAATACAAAAACTCCCTCATAGATTCCTGCTCAATACAGTTCCTCCTCCCATCCCATCTTTTCACTCTATTTGCCTTCCTCAGCCTTCTTTTTGAGCTCTGAGCACGTTTCCCAGCCTGTTTCTGTCAATCACCATTGTCAGAACAGCAGCTGCACGGAAGTGTCCATAGAATTATTTTACGCTGAAAAACCACCCGCTTAATGTATCTGAAATCTGCAGGAACATTATTGGCAAGGAAATGCTGCCCAATTGCCTGCCTGCCTGCCTGCTACCCCATCTCCTAAGGCAGGTGGTTTGGTGGGACACTGATGAGCTTGCTACCTGGCTGCTGGTACAGTGAGAGCCAGCAGACCCAGAAGTCTTCCCCTCAGTTGAAATGAAAGTCATTTTAGGTTGGGTTTAATATTTGGGATATTTATATTTTGGCATGGCATTTGACCTGCAAGTATGTCTGTCTTCTAGCTCTTTATCTGGTTAAGGAAATGCTGAAGAATTAAGTAATAGTGTGACTAAAAGGAGGGAATAGAGTGTGTTACAATGTTGGGACACCTGCCAATTGAACCTACTCTGTGAGCTAATGGTGCTGCTTGAGAGATGCCCTCCCCAAGCAACACACCCTGTTGGAAGTTCTCCCTCTGACTGCACACCTGTGATCCACCTTAGTGGGACACCCCTGTGAAACCGGAGTGTCCCATAGGAAACACTAGTAGAGAAGGAAACAGGAAACATCTCTCTGCCTGGAGAGTTTAACTGCAATCAGAGTCAGTGACTCTACTGAGGAGCAGAGCTGATGAAGGGAAGAGCTAATGAGCACATACGGCTTTAGTTACAGGTAAAATGGAGTATAACCTTTCTTGAATTATTTTTGGCTGCAGACTCCTGACAGCAATGCTTTTCCTGGACTAACTCCTTATATGTCTTTTATATTAGAAAAAAACCCAAACCTACAAACTAGGAATGGATAAATATCTCAGACTTGGCATCTTTAGCCATGCTATCAAAGCATTCAAAAATCATGTAACAGAAAACCTCAGCTGCCCACCTCAGATCTCCCTTCATGTCTTAGTGGCACATTATTGGGACGGAGGTTTCCTCCTTCAGTGTTTTGTCATTAGAAAAATATAAGTGTCCTGGGCAATTCTGAGTCTTCCATCCCAGACAGTTTCAGGAGAAATACCAAGCCTTTCAAACAATACTGATGAGGTTGAACATGAACCCAAAGCTCTAATTCTTGATTATATACTGAAACAGATCAACTCAACTCAAAAGTACAATATGTGGTCTGAGAAACAGTGCTCAAGACTGACCTTTGGCATGTAAAGGTCTAAGCCTAGGAGAAAAAAAAATCAGTCTTTGAAAAACAAGGATTATTACTTCATATTCTGAATTAGAAACAGGTTAATTCAAATTAAATAAGTCTTGACTGGTTTATGGGATTTTGTTGTTCTTTATTTTTTTTAATATTGATAAAAATCGTGAATGGATTTGGTTGGAAGCATAGAGCTGTACAAAAAAAGGATTATAAGTTATATCTCATTTCTGAGAAAAGCTGGTTGACTGGACATTTGGACGCATTTCTTTTCTGAGAGGATAGTCAAACACTGGAACAGGCACACTAAAAAGGTGGTCGACGCCCCAAGCCTGTCAGTAGTTAAAAGGCAATTGAACAATGCCCTTAACAATGTATTTTAGTTTTTGGTCAGCCCTGAATTGGTCAGGCAGTTGGACCAGAAGATCATTGTAAATCCCTTTTAAATGAAACAGTCTAGTCTGTTCTAACTTTCCTACTATCAGAGTGTGCACGCATCAACTGCAGTGTCTTTTTCCCACTTCTGATTTCTCTAATGAGGAATGAAATAAAAGACAAAATCATTCTGAACACTTATTTGAGAAAGAAAAGATGTGATTTAACCTCACAAAATGACACCACATGTGTAACTACTAACCATAAGAGTGCTGATCGCTGGCATTAGAATTCATGTTGCTCTTTTCCTAAATAGGCATTTACAGGCATTGTGCTAGCAGCTGAAGGGCGATCATTAGCAGCTCCTGAGACATGATTCACAGTCTTTTAAGTTTTCCCTTTTTGCACTTTTTTTTTTCTTGGCAGCTTGCTGAGAAACACGTGAATGTCAGAGCCAGAAAATGGATATCTGTAAAATGAGAACACAGGTCTTGGTCCACTTTGCCCACAGCCTGGCACAAAGCCCTGCACACAGTCATGGGGCCCTATTACTATTCTTATTGATATCATGCTATACAGTCCAAAATAAAAGAATCATCTCCACCTCAAATCATTCACAAGTTCTTGGTACTGGTCGATATCAACCCATGGAATTTCCAGCCATCATCAGCAAGTACTGAAAAAACAATGTAATAACATGAATATATGGAGAAATGAAATACAGTAACTTAGTCTAAAAGGTGAATTAGTGGAAGGCTTTCTACTGCTTTTCCTTCCTGCCTGCTTTTGGACAGAAGGCAGCACAAATTCACCAAATCCACCTCTGTTTCTACAAGCACACTCAGTGCAGCAGAAGCCTGTAGCATTACTAACTTCATTACAGTGGTGCCAATTAAACCCACTTAAGCACTTCTGGAAACGAATAAATATTTCCAGTTAATTTGCATAACGGTACCATTTTACTGCTGGCAAAATAGATGTTCGAACAGAAGAGATTCTTATTAGACAATAACTTTATTTACAAGAAGTGAAAAAGAACAGGGGGACTTTACCTTCAGTCTCGTCTGTGTGAATAAAGAGCAATCCTTTCACCTCCAGATCCCCTTTGAAGGTGCCTCAAGAGAGAAAGGATCACCTTGCTGGTGGATCAGAGTCTGTTTCTACTTCTCAGTTCCCAAGGGTGTGAAGATTTCCTGGGTGCTTCCTGTTGCTTTAGCGGTCTTGAGTGCAAAAGCATTACAGGGCAATGCTGAGAAATGCATGAGATCAGGAGAGAGCTGCCACTCAGATGGACATCTTCACCTCTGCTGGCTTTCTTGATGAATTCTCCTCAAAATGCTCAAGTTCAACAGTTTTCATCGCCTTCTGGATTTTACCAAAAGCCCAATAATCAAATGTGAGAGACACACTGAAACCACTTATTGAAAAGAAATAAAATAAACAAATTATTTTGCAGAATTGCTATTTTCTCCTTCATTGATACTCCATCTACTGCTTGGTGTAGATGCTCTGAGTATCAATATCAGGATACCTTTGATGCTGTTGAGAGCTAAAACAAACTTATCTGAACTGCCTTTGCCCCTTTGAATTAGAGAAATTGGGCAATTCCTGTGTACATAACATTGGAGTAGTTTTTTGACACCCACATTTACCTCTGATGTTAAAAACTAAGAAAGATGATGGGCAGAGATAAACAAATACTCTTTCATTAAAACACTGGAGTTATAGATTAATTTCAGGGTCTGATTTTTTAGATGCTTTAGGAAGGTCAAGCCAGAAATATTTCACACTGTAAGACAATCAGCTGATACCATCCCAGTTACAGCACCAGACTTTTTGACACAGATAAAAAGCTTCCACAAGCCTTTCAGAAGGCAGTACCACTAAAAATACTATTTAGCTGGTCAGGGAAATTCCTGTTCCTAAAGTTTTGTGACCTGCCAGAACTTTGAAGTTAATTGTTTATTTTTTGAAAACTTTCATGACTTTAAAGTGGATAAGTTTATAGGAAAGTTTAGCAAGGGACAGCTGCAATCATAAAACCACTAAGGTACACTAAGTTCTCATTCAAAAGTTATTACTCTGAATTATTAATTATATAGTAACTTCTAAAACAATGGCTTAGTGAGAGAAAACATAAGAGTATGTCAACTGCAGACATGTCTAGTTAGAAAGATGTGGGGGAAGCAGGAGTCTCCTGATGATGGACCAGATGGTGGAGCACCTTCTTGGTGTAAGAATTGCCACTTGAGACACGTGGGCATTGACTGAGCAAAACCTGGGTAATGCAGCATAAATTTTAGAATTCAGGAAACTTCTGAAGAAGTATAGGACTATTAAGTTTCCAAAATAGAGCACTCCAGAAGCTAAAAAGAAAGACAAAAAAAAATACCCAAAAAAACTCCCAAAACAACACCAATACCAACAAAAAAACCAACCAAAAAAACCAAAACCAAAACCAAACCACAAAACACCTCTATCTCAGCCAAAACCAGGACATTAATTAAGTAAAGGTGTAAAGGTGTAAAAGTTAGGATTTTTTCCCCCCTCAGAACTTTGCCAACTCCCCTATCAAATCAGGAAAATGTCTCACAGATTCAAATAATCAGAGTAGGTCCTTATTTATTCAAAAAGATGGTACCACCTGACGCTTCTGATACCATTTGCAGTGTAGTTCTCTACATGACACACCTGTCAATTTGATTTCTCCAGTTAAGACATGGGAGGAATTCCTTGGAAGCATCTGACCTTTCTGATATTTATCTAAATCGAAAATCAAAATGCTTTGAGATTCACAAGCTGCTCACCCTAATCAGTTTTTCCTCTGCCAAGCCACATGAAACAGCCCATGAGCCAGAAGGAGAGAGCACACAGACACACCACAGTGCTCCTACGATTTGAACAAATTCTCCTCTGTAGTTTGGCCACTGAGATGCTTTTTCCATTGCTATGTATAGAAGTGAAAACTGGCTGAAATGGCTTTTTAGGAGCTAAAGTCAGAATTCCTGGCTTCTTTCCTTGGATTGAGGGCCACATGACCTACAACAACACACAAGTGTCATTTTTCACCAAGATTTTCGTTGGATTTAGATGCTGATCTTGATCCCTACTGAAGTGTTTAAGTTCTCAAAGATGCTGAGGTTTTTCAACTCACTGAAATCAGTGACTGTATCCTGATATTTGTAACTCAAAAACACAGATCCTTTCTATCTCACCTGAACTTCACAAAAATAAACTTAGTAAAATTCCTTCCATTTTCAAAATATATATACTTATGCCTTTATGGGATTACACCTTATTTGCCTGATGAGCAAAAATCCTCTCTGCTCACAATATGTTGTGAACTGACTCATATTCCAGAATTGGTGCACAGATGGAAGAAGCTAGAGGACATGCAAGGCTTCTTCATTGATTTTCTTGCTTTTCCAAGAGCCAAGGGTCCTCCACAGTCCTGTTTCTGGCACCATGCAGTTCCTGCTGTCTGGATGCAGTCAGAAGCTGCTGAAAGCCTCTCTGCAAAGTGAGAAACTGTTTTTATACTGACACTGGATTAGTCTGAGACAAACCACTGAGGACAGTGCAGCAGCGGGATAAAGCTCTTACGCCTACGACTGTGGATTAGGTCTGGTAGGATAGTGCAAACCAGGGAAAGGAAGGGGACATGCATCAGAAAAGGTGAGCATAAATCCCCGTGCCTCGTGTAGAGCCCTCTGCCACCCCCACAGCCAAATGCCAGCGTAGGTGACACTGCAGATGCTGCCTGGGTGAGGGAACTGGCTGGATGAACATTTGCTTTGTGTGCGGGAGCAGCAGCAAAACTAGCAACAATAAGGCATTTTCAAAAATCACAATCTGTAACTGAGGGAAAAACACATCTAGTGGGTGATCCCATCCAAACTTTACTGGTGGCATAACTTTATCCATATGGATAGGTACCACTGCTACACTGGCTGGCCTGACGGAATCCTTTCCCCACTCCTGAATACAAGTACAGATACAGATTTTTAGCCTGAATGGCTAGAGACTGAATGCCATCTGTTGCTGAGTCCCTGTTGCCACTCTTTTTGTTCTCAGAGACAACTCAGTTTATTTACCTGTGAGTAATGCAATCATTCCAAGCCCACGCTGGCAAATCCTTACTATCCTATCTGTAGCTTACAGAAGGCTCTGATCCACAAGGTCAATGCATAGATTTATAGGATTATGGTGATCTAGTTTGATCTGCTTTATCAATTGACTCTATAGGTCTGAATTTATCTATTTCAGCTCAGGAAACCTTCATGGGTGACACTGTCTGTGCATGTGTGAAGACACAAGCATGTGAAAATATACAGAGACCTGCTGTGATGCTGCGTAGTGCTGAGATGTGAAGTATCTCTGAAAAAAGAATGGAACCAGAGAGAAAATGAAGCAGAAATGAAAAGGCAAAACATCGGTGTTCTGATGGCACAACAACAGCTACCTTAAGATGAGACCCTATTAGTCTGATAAGAGTTAGGGCTATTCAACCATGTAGCACCTCCTGATAGCATTCACCTTCTCTCAGTGCTATAACATCAGGGTTTCAGTCATAAACTATTTTCTGCGTCAACTTTCCTGTGTCTTTGACTTGTTTCCAATCTTTGACTCCCCTTTTTTTTCAATCAGTTCCTCCAATGCACCTTCAGAGGTACAAAGAAACAAAGAAAATAAAAAACTGTCTGTGGGAATTGTATTAATATTTTCATGTTTGGATCCCATCTGCTGTGCACAGCTAGAACAGAAGTAGTTGCTGTATTTGCTCACACATGTATGGAAAAGTGATGCATGCATTCCATCATATGCAGAGCTTGAAGTGAATATCATAACAGACGGCCAGGGGGTTTTAATAGCAACTGGGAGCTTCTTAGGGCATATTCGTGACTGGTATCTCAGCATACATGAGGAGAAATTAAAACCTGGTCTCTCAGAAGAAGGTGAGAGTTCCCAAAACAAAGGCATCCAGACCTCTAATCAGGTCCAAGATTCTTGGTCCACAGGCCAACATACATTAGGTCAACACTTGGCATGTTTCAGAAGTTGGCATATAGTATGGTGTTTGGGGAGGGAGGAGCTTTGGGGAGTAAAGTTGTTTATTGGGGAAACTCTTTATGGATTTTGTTGTTGTCATTTTGTTTGCTTTTTGTTGATTTAGGGTTTGGTTTTATTTGTGTGCTCTTACTATTTCTTGCCCCCTGCCCCCCCAAAACACCCCAGCTAGACATGTCTTGCAAGCACTCTGAGGCTGGTTCTGTATACGGTGGTCTCTCATTTCCAGACCTTCCTTAGCCACAGAGCAGGAAGAACAGGTGTCTATTTTTTCAGAGGGTGTTGTCTCTGAAAACATCCATGACTGGCTTGCCTTCTTGCACGTCCAGATGTTTCTCTCTCACCTGCTATTAAGGGGTATATTAGTGTTAGACAATGATTTCAAACTACATCCCCTTTGAAGAGGTGATTTAAGTACCAGCACTCCTTACATGGATCCTTCTATCATTGCAGAGAGCTGTGAAAATTTAGAGCTTTAGTTTTTGGGATGGTATAAATTCTTCTGTCCAACCCTGCTGACCCAGTCAACATAGTGAGGAATGTCACCTTTCAGTTCCTCTTCCCTGATAACAGAGAGCCACCACTGCCTAAATACTTTCAGGGTGTATTTCATCCATATTTCCAGCTGGAGATCTTAGCTGCTGCAAGGGGCATGATACTAGCTTTAATGGGAGATTGACCTGATCTAATCTATTATACAATTTTAAAAAAATCTATCTTCCTCACAATATTAAATGTCTTAATATAAATATAATTAATAAAAATAATTATATAACTTATATTTACTATATAACATGAAATATAGAATAATTTAAAATATAAAAATGCCATATAGTTAGATATAATGAAATACAATATATTGATGTATAGTATGTAAATGATTATATAAATTGTATTAGTATTTAAATATTAATAAATTAATAATTTTCTTCCATTTATGCAGCCACTTTTTCCATATTGTTTAACTTAGTTATCTGCTTTGAATGACAAGGCCCAATCCAGAATCTCTCTTCTTTATTTGTGCCTAAGTTTTCATTGAGTTTTTGTTTTCTTTTTGTGTTACTTCATAATTATAACTGCTTCATAATTGGTACTAGTTATAATTGCTTAAAAATTCTGTGTTCCTCAATTTTCTGATGAATTTGCAGAATATCCACCATTCATGCCAATTGTAAAAGCTGCATATTAGTGTTGTCACAGGGAAATAAAACCAGACTCTCTCAGAGAAAAATCGTGTCCACAGCTTATGTACCAGTCTACCCAAAACACAGCTGCATTGTATAAACAGCAATCCATTCACACCCCTGGGAAAATCAAATCACAAATAAAACTACCACAACAGACCAAAATCTACATCTGAATGACATACATCCCAGTGAAACAAACAATAACAATCATCATCACCATTATTATTAATAGGCATTGCCTGGCAAATTCTTTGCAAACTGAGTCGAATGTTTCTCTATTAGCTCACTCCTTCTGCAAATGGTCCTGACAAAATCCCCTTGACAATCCTAATGTGCATAAGACATTGATGGAAAATACTGAGTTATGAGCTCTTGCATGCTGAACCAGCTGTCTGGAAAATGTATCTTGGGGACAGTAACAATTTGAAATGCACTGTGAGAACCTTTATCATAAATTGCCTGCCTGCAGAATCATTCCATATGTCAAAGAAGGACATAAAAGTGAAGTACAGGGATGGACAACAGAATGGCCAGTAGCTGAGCCAAAGAAGGAAGAGCAATTTCTTTAGCCTGACCGTGGGGATCAGTGGGAAAAAATGGCAAGCTAGCTCCTTGTAGCCCAAATACTCTTCTGATCAAGGGTAATGGAGGTGAATGCTTTTGTTTTGGAACAGTAGACTTTTTCTTCACAAGGATGTGGAAAAGTCTAATCTTCAGATGGGATCACTACGGGTAAAAACAGGGCAGATCCATGTATTGAATTTGGACCAAGTACAAACCAGGAACACAGAGAAGGCAAAATTCACAGCAAACCACCACATTTGGCACAAAGCATGGTACTAGGCAGGGTCTGGAAGCAGGGATGGAAAATCCAGTTTGAAAATTAAGATGGAAAGAGGGTCAAAAAGCAAGAAACCTGGGAATCCCTGTAAAAGTGAGGGAAATAAATTTTGAAGAGCTGGAGCAAGGCCAGTGCATGATTTCAGAAACAAAAAGCTGAGCAGGGATTTGGAGATAAGGACCAGGGGTAAAGTTGTGCAGGATGGGGTGGACACAGGGCAGCCATAAATATGCATAATATGACTATGCTATAAAAACTGTGCAATGGTAAAACACTCAGAGAGGGAGTCTGGGCTAGAATGTAGCAAATAAGGTCTACATCAGGGGCTGTACAACAAAAGACATAATGTGAGGTTCCCCTCCCTTCTACTCAGCCGTGCCACAGGACTAGTTGGAGGCACAGCCTCCCGGGAGACTGCAGTCAAGGCATTCACAAACACTTGATTGCCAAGGTAGAGCTGTATTAAAATGAAGGCAATCAAATCGTGACTTTCCAAATTATTAAGCCTGGTAATACCATGGTGATACTTCATCATGCAAACAAAAACCCAAGGTTTGGATAATCAGTGTTCAGCCCATCTGTAATTTGATGAGATTGTGAGTAGGAATGTCTCTAAAAGGTGTGGGTGTTCTATTCATGAAAGCAGGCAACCTTCAGATATTTGTCTCCCAAAATCTTCAAAATACAAAATGCAAATCAGAATCCTGCAAAACCAGAAAAGGCTTCTTAATATTTTTTAACTTTTCATGTTTTTACCTAGGTTGTGAAAATTGCAAAGTCTTTTGTTTCTCCTAATATGGCATCAGAATTCAGATAGGCAAATAAAGGGACAGAGACTTCAAAAAAAAAAAAAAATTGTATCAAGTAAACATGCCAATAAAATGCCTGAGTCCAGATTTAAATTACCTAGAACTTCATGAGTGCTTCAGTCTGGGTCCCTGGCTTATAAAACTCTCTAACTTTCAGAGGAATTGCTTGGCAGGGATATAACTCAAGTAACCTTAATTTGAATTAATCTAGTGCACAGTATGTTTTGGATGCTTTGAACATTACCTTTCATTACATTTATACTACTGTAAACTTATATCAAGGCAGAAGAGAGGAGACAGTACACTGGTTCCCAAAAACTAAAAAAAAAAAAAACATTGCAAAAGAGTCTAAAACCACTCTGGTGGGGCATGAAATCTGAACTTGTACTTGTGGCCAGAGAAAGAAAGCCTTTCCTCTGCTACTTCTTCTGTCAGCAGCTTGCAGCACAATTGTTTTTGTCACTGAATCATGTAAAACCTCAGACTGAAGGGAAGTGGAAATGCAATGGGTCAGACAGTCGTGTGGATTTATCCTTTGTAAGCAGTGTGTTAATTTCAAGTAATGTTTAGCATGTTTTTCTTTTAAAACAGATGCTTCAGAAGCCTCTTGCAATGACTCTCTGCAGTTCACTCTTTACATGTTCATGCTGGATGGTGAAAAACATTGGAAAGAAGGGGCATAGATAGATTGTGAGCAGTAAGAGGGGAATGGTCTCAGTCGCTGCTCAAGACACACTGCAATGATGATTGTAATCCCATCATTCTTGACCAAAGGGTATCAGGTTCATTGGTGCCCTTTCTCCTACAATCCATTTCTTTTGAAGAAGAAAGGGAAATAGGGTCTTCAATCAAGGAGAATGTGTTTGGGGGATTTTTTTTTTTCTCCCAAAGTATCCTTTCCTTGTGAATTTTTTTTATTGAAAACAAGAACCCTTTTTTTTTTTTTTTTAAAGTTATGAATAGCAAATAGCTTTCCTCTCCCATTTTTCACATGTAAATACTTCCATGTCTTTTCAGGTAATGGAAGTCCTCCCTTATGAGCTGCATTCACCACCTGGCTCCTCTGCCCTTTGCCAAGGACATCAGTGATGAACTATAACATGCCTGCAAGACAAGGACTTGAAGCTGGAAGGTGAGTTTCACAGAGGGTGTTCGGAGCACACAGCAGTTTGGCAACATAAACAGTCTAAGCATCTCTGAAGAGACAAAGAGGAAGAATTCAAAAATTAAAAGTCTGGGTTTCAGATAAAGGTTTTTGGCTAAAACTTGTTTACCTTTTGAGCTCAAAAGGATTTTATACTTTCCGAAAAGATAAAACTCCGACTTTTTTTTCTGACAAGATCTCACAATTACCTTCTGCTTGCTCTGGGAAAACTTAGGCAAGTATAATGCCTACTGGCACATTACCCTAATTCACTCTCAGGGTAGAAAGGGAGTGGGTGAGCCTGACTGCCAGTGAAGTACTACAATAAAAGCCCTAGTGCAGATATAGTCTGAAAAACATAAGGTGATTTATGGGTGTGTAAATTATTTCTCCTGCTGAAATGGAATAATACATACTGATATGAGCATTTTTATTCTAGCAATAACTGTATTCGCACTACAGGTGTTTTGCCAATTTAATGATCTCATCATAGTTAAAAAGCAAAACTTCCCCCTGTCAACAAGATGTAGTCCACATATACAAGGTAACAACATTTTGTACAGAAAATGGGAGAAAAAAAAAGAAAATATGTGCAATTTTTTCTTGTGAAAAACTCAGTAATTAATACAGGTAGTTCACTCAGTCTTTCTCCTCCATTGCCCCAATGACTTCATTCCTGGACTGCAAGTTCAAATAACATCACACCAAACTTTTATTGAAAATGCTGAAGCTAAATCTAATACTACAAAATTTACCTAGACTGCGGGTGCAGTTTTAAATGAAGTAATTGTTAATTAATGTACGTGCTTGAAATGTGCTTGAAATCCCATTCTTTTTGGCTATCACTCAAGAATTGAGATAGTTTGGCACAAATTTATACACATATGACAGATTAATTTTGCAAGTAGCATCATGACAATTGTGTTGTACAGCACCCAACATATTGGTCACCTCTACACAAGGAGAGACAACAAATTGGATCATCTTCAAAGCAAGGACATTGTTGACAACACTCCTTTACCAAGATATAATTTTCCATGTGCCAGGGTATTCATGTGAATGTTTTTCATGATATCTATTACATCGCAGATTGATATTGCATTTGAGAATGAGGGTTTTCTAGGACTTGCGAATACCATGCTTCCATCAAGGGAAGGATGACACATCAATCACAGCTTGGACTTTTACAACAGATGGGCCTGAGCAGACTGCAAATTCTGTAGGTTAGCAAGACTCAAAAAGACTCCAGAGTACAAGGAATACTTTGGGTCATAACCCCTTTTTTATACATTTTCCAGATTTATTATTACCCTGCTGTAAACATATCTCAAACCTTCTAGTAAATCTCCACTCTGCCTTAGACTGAAGACATTCTACAGCCTCTGACCTGTAGGAGGTCATGCTTGATAAAACCACACAGAGTTGGTTTAAGGGGATTTGTTTGGTTGGTTCTTACTTTCAATAAATTTGATAAGCTTCCACAAGTTTAGTGAGATGGAACCATTTCCTTTTTGGCATAACATTCACCATATCTTTTTCTTTCTTCATCTTTAACCCAGTATGAACTGATGGGAAGAAAGGTCAAGGCAAGCTGAAATATTTCAGCATTATTGCAAAAGGCCCAAAATAGAATAGGCATATGTAAGCTCCTGAACAGCCGAGGGTTCAGCAACAGAGAATCATTCCCCACAATATATATGTTCTCATGTTTACCAAGTTTTCGCATGATAAAGTCTTTCTCTCATTTGTGTCAGGATGACACTGAACCGCTAGGATCTGGTGTTGTGAAATACCGAGGACGCACTGATTTGCCATGGAACTTCGAAATAGCTGGCAAAGTCTGAGTGCTGAATGACAATTACAGTGTGGAGGTACAGCACTATTGGCAGCATAATATTTTAGAGGCAACAGTAATTCAAAATTCACGGTGTCTACTCTTGTGGAACGTACTAGTCCCAAGGTACTACTGTATAACCATGGTGCCTTGGCCAACAGCCCCCTTGCCAATAAAACAGCTTTTATACATCCTCTGTATATATGCATGAACCACTGTAGAGTACATCAGAGCACTTACTTTGCCTGCACAGTCCCTGCAGGATTCTGCTTTCTCCTACCCTGCTTCAAAGCAAAAGCAGTCTCAGAGAAGATGATAGAGACACACTAGAGAAAATCTTGGCATACGCTGCAACAAGGTGAGCCTTCATCCTGTCCTTCCCTGGGATGGAACACGCTGATTTGAAAAGGGCTTTGGGGAATCCTTTCTGAAAGAAGACTGTGGGGTAAAAACATAATCTATTTCTTTCTATAATTTAGTTATTAAATTCTCTTCTTTCAAATGCCAAGGGCGTTCTTCTTGAACCACATACTCTTGCAGAGTAACTTAAATATGGTAAAAAAAATTGTAAGACTTAGAAAAGCTGTAACAATTTAGGCTGAAACGGTTTAGATTCAAAACCTTGGGTGTTGTGCAAAGGATAAAACACCTTTTGTGATGCTTGTTTGGCTCCTATAGATGAAAACTAGTCCTACAGGTTTCAAATTTCTCCTTTCACCAGCATTTCTTGCCCTCACATAAGACTTCTCATCTAGATTTTTAATTCAGAGTTCAACACAGTGCCATATGCAATTGGCATGTTTACTGCAGTGCTAGGAATACTGATTTACCTGGCTTAAGTGCCTTTAGATACTTGGCAGGTCAAGTGCAAACAGTGGACAACAAAGGGGAAAACAATGCATCTGTCTAAATCAAGAAAGAACCTTCCAGCCGCATGCTGCAGTAAAACCAAATAATTTATAACTCTAATGGCTCCCAGAGCCCTTCTCTCCTTTTGGTGGTCTATATTCACTGGCCTCTTCTATGTAGTTTAGGTTTAAAAACCGTCCACTAAAGCTTGTCTGGGCTGATAAATCTCCTTGAGAGAAACCAAATTTCTTTAACTGAGTAATTTAAAATATATTATCAAGGTTATTCACTGCACTAACGCAGGACTGTGAGCTTTGTTTAATGTTATTTTTCTGTATTCTCTGCAGCAATCAGCTTTTTGTGTAGCTTGGACACAGAGATTTTCCTCCACATAATTTTATTTGGGGAATACCAAGCATCAAGCTTGTGTCAGCACTGACTTGTTAGAAGAAGTCCATCACATTGCAGATGTGACACACCTGAACTGGAAAAATACTTGGATACTGCTGTCAAGAACAGTGTTTTTTTCAGCCTGGTTATCATATCACATAAGTGTAAATCTTGGATAATGTTTGGAGAACTCTTTCCAGACTGAGTTATAAACAAACCAAACTCCTAAATTTGAGGCTTAGCAACAGCCAGTCATCCCTCTCCCCTGAAAAACATTAATTCATCATCACTGCAGACAGTCTACCCATGAAGTGATCTGTAATAAATATCATCCATTGCTGTTTCCATCACAGTCATGAAGGTCCCACTCTGCTATACATTGTGCAAAGGATGACACCAGTGGTGCCCCTATTTTCAGGCAAATGTTGATCTACTCACACAGATAAATCCCCCTAGGAGTCACACTGCTAGCTTAGCAGCCTGCTCATCAAGCCTGTTCACTGAAGTTTGATAAAGACAGACAGCCTGGAGAAGTCCAGCATCAAGCCTTTGTACTTAGGTAACCCTACCAAGGCCAGCCCAATCCAATGAGTTTTTTTATTATTATTTTTAAGAAATCCTAGGGACCACATTAGTGAGCTGTAACAGGAGTGGAAAACCCTAAGGCAGAGGACCCTCAGTATCTGTAATGCCAGTTCTCATGCTCCCTCTCCCTTTGCAGTGTTGCCATGTTCAAAGTGCTTGCCACCAGCGTTTGAGCAGAAGAGACCACAGGAGGATTTTGCATACATGCAAGAATGCGTTTGTTATATCCACAATACTTGCCCTGGTACTGCCAAAGAAATTCTCAAATGATTCAATTTGGACATCTGAAAGAAAGAAAGGTCTTTTTGGTTGTTTTTTTAAGCTAACTAGTTCTCTGAGTAGTATGAATGTACCTGTGGGGGGACAATCCATGTGATAAAAGGTTTAATCACAGAGGCCAGGCATTCACAGTTGGATTTCAATTAAAATGTGTGTTATTTATACCTTTTAATTCCTTGCCTCCAGCCATATGCACCAACTACTTGATCATTGATGTAATAAAAGAAGGTTCACATGAAAAGGGGTATGGATGAGAACAAGCTAGTTATTACCCATGGTGTTATTCATTGCTTAATGTGTCACAACAGTCTTCATTACCTCAAGGTCACTCCTCCCTCTTCATCCAGTCCATTCCACTTCACTTCTGTAAGTAACTGACAACTTAATAACACCTCATCTGTAAACACTGACAACCATATGGTGTTAAGACTTCACTAAGCTTGAGAAACATGTGTTTTATGGCTGTTATTACGTGTATGAAGCTGGCACCTGGGGCTTGCAGCCAGGCACGAAGGCCTGCTCAGTGATGGCGGGAATGAATGTGCTTCCTCCAGATGCTGGGTGAGCCACCCGCGGTGAAGGTTTTTGGTCCAAGACGAATCAGACAAAAAGAAGAATTAGGAGTTCCTGGGAATGGTGGAGAAGCCAAAAGTGAAGTTCGCCTGATATTAGACTAGCGCAGCTTGGATCCTTATGCTTGTTATGCTCCTGATCATCTTCAATTTATCAGCATTTCCTGGCTTCAAAGAAGACTTGAGTAGGTGCAGGATAAAGTAGCATTGATCTTTAGAGGCCAGAAGCTAATTACAGTGGGTCCATATTTCCTACTACACTCAGATTCTCATGTCCTCACTCACACAGAGAACAGGCATCATATTTAGTTCAGGAGAAATTAAGTTAATCTCTGCTCAAAGTGGTGGTGCAATGCTGGGACTATAATTTTAACGTAAGGGACTCCTGAATTTTCACTCAACCAAAAACCTGTTAAAGTTGTTGCAGAATTTTATTTCAGGACGTTTAAAATAAGGGCTTCAGGGTCTTGAATGTCAAAACTACACACACAGAGAATAATAAATTGAGCCAACAGAAAACCAGAAAATTGTTATCATTCCAAGATGTTTTATTATTTGCTATTTGGTTTGATTTTGTTGTTTTTTGGGTGGTTGTTTTTTTTTTTTTTTTTGAGCTGTGGAGAAAGGGAACAGATCCCTAAGCATTTACTCAAAACTATAAAGGTTGAAATGTATTTTAGTGGAAAATGAGATTTGTAACATAGTCTATTTTCTCCTGGGGCTGGGAGAAGAGTAAGTAGTTTGATATATATTTGTAAGAATGGAATACAGTCCAGAAAGAGTTCAGGTTTTAGATGGAAGCATGCCAGCAAACAGGATGATCAGACACCAGTGAAAATTAAAAGATACAGATTATGGTGGGGTTCAGCACACCTGCTTTCCGATCTGACTACAATATGTATGTGCAAAGCAGTGTGTGTTAAAAGGGTAAAACAGCAAGAAGGTGACAATTCTAAGCTGATAATCACGGTTTTGGAAGTAGCAATTAAGACACTGTTCTCCAGCTCATCCTTTCTTGACGTAACAAAACATGAGAAGCAGTGGGTATGCTCAGGTGAAGAGGTTATCCAGGGAAACACAGCATCTTAAACAGATTCCCTTGTAATCCAGTGATTTTTCAGCTAAACCCATCTATGTAACAGGGAAGATTTTCAGCCACTACAGCTCAGAATCCCAAGGAAGATTTGGGCTCAGATGTGTAAAACCAAGTACAAGGTAATAAGTTGTCTTTAGGACTTTCTGTGTGGAACTGCAGGTAGGCATAAACCATGGTAAGACTTGTGGTCAAACTGATTTTGGAAAAAGACACAAAAGCAAATACTTTCTTCATCCCAAGCAGGAAAAGAACTTTATACATCTTCTGAGCTGCGGGGGTTTTTCATTACAAAAGCCCCTCATTTAAAACCTAAAAGGAAAATCTCTGTGGAAACTGAATATTTTCCCTATTTTGAATTTTGCAAGGAAAGCATCAATCTAACTTGGTATTTGATTTTCAAAATAGATAAACATTTGATTTACATTGAGACTTCCCCTGGAAACCAGTATGTTGTGAAAAGTCTTAAGGATCGGTCCAGCTGTTCCAATATTTAATATTCTGCTTGAAAGCTGTTTCTCCCATGAGTTGTAATATATGCTATATATATAATAAATATATAAAATAATATATACTAAAGCTCTTGGACAAGGAGACCATGCTATAGCCCTCAAAGGTTTATTACTGTCTTAGTCTGTCCTGCAAAGTATGATTGAGTATTCCCAAGGAAACATGAGTCTGGTGGCCTCTGATTAGATGTTTCTATTCTCTATATTTCACCAATTTCTTGGTGAAATTGCTTCTATTTGCACCTCAGAGCATGGAATGATCCTTGTCCTTGAATGGGTTCATGCATCCCAGGAAGTGAGATAGTGATCCACAGTGCAAATACACCTTGGGGTTTTAATCCAAGTCCACTCCCATGTGGCAGCAGGACATACATTCCTGTGTGAGAGTTTTCTGAACTGACACTGAAGTTTCAGGTTCTGGGTCTCCTTTTCTTAACATCGCCAGTGCAAATTAGTGCGAAAGGGCTGTTGCCAAACCAATGTGATAGCATTATAAATTCTGATTTGCAGATTGATAAATGATAAGTAAAATAGTGGAGAATTAAAGCCTGATTCCATAGAGAGAAATGTGCCATTTTTTACTGACTTTTAACCTGAGCATCCATATACATATATATGCATTTATTTTTTTTTCTATGCAAAAATATTTCATTGGCTCAGGCATATTTTCCTTTCTCTAACATACCACAAAAAACATAAAGTGAGAAACCCTTATGAACTTTTGGAGACTTTAGATAATGACAAATTAAAGAATACATGTTTGTCTTCATTTCAATAAGTTTAATGATACCCCACCCCACAGATAATTGTCTGTTTCTTAACACTCATTAAAATAAAAATCTATTTTTCATTTAAAAAATCCAATTTAAGCTTAGAAAATTTAGCTTTTGTTTGTCTAATAGTGAAATTCTCTGTTCTCTATGCCTTTCTTCAAACTCTTCAAATTAGCAATTATGTTCTTTGCCCTTTAATACTATTCACATTTATTTTGTCATAAATCCTTATTGAGGTGTCTTTAGCTAAAACAATAAGACAGGAACACAAAAAAGATGCAGTCTATTTTTGCATTTTCTGTTCATATTCATCCCCAAGTAACGAAAGTGAGAACCCAAAATTCAACAAAGATTACCCTAAAGCTTGGGGAGTAATAGGACCGTCTGCATTCAAAAAAGGAACTTGGGGCTTTGAATCATCATCCCTTGCTCAATTTGTTTTCCAAAGTAGCTCATCACATCTCTCATGGCAAAAGCAGTCCTACAGGAGTCCCCTCAGTTGCCAGCTCTTGGCTGCCCTAACAATGTTCATGGTATAACTACAATAGGACTGCAGACTAGTTTTGCTCTCTACATTAACAAGTGTGTGCTGCTGTTACACCCTTCTTTTCACACAGCTTGCCCTATCCACAATTGCAGTTTCAGCCCCCAGTATGCCTCTGTTTTCCACAATCCACCCATGGTCTCAGGTTAGTGTCAAGGCTCTTGACAGAAAATTCTGCACGGGATTTGTAACACTTACAGCCTGTAGCAAAGAATTGTATTTTGGCTCTTGACAAAGGAGGTTCCTTTTACTCAGGATCAACATACTCCTTTCGACCCCATGATTTATCCTGTGTTAGGACGCTAGAATAGATTAGTAAGACTATGCAAGCTCAAGAACCTTCTATCCAGGTTGTAGACTTCTGCCAGAGACAATACACCATAGATATTTATCTTTAATGTGCCTGACATGTCACTGCATGTCACTTTGGACAGACTTCATCTTTAATAAATGTAGAATACAACATCTCGGTGAGAGAAAAAAGCCATCTCGAGCTTTCATAGGCACAAGCGATCTACTACTTGCTTATTTCAGAGATAACATCCTTTACCAGGACACACATCATGAACAAGTACATCTCATAGGAGGGAGTTCGAAACAGTGTTTTGTGTCAGCTTGGTCATATAGGTTTCCAGTTTCCCTGAACTGGTTGTTTCTATTTAGGGCAGATCAGGAAACTATGGTGACATGCTAAGCCCCCTTTGCCTGGGAGCAGTGATAGTCTAAGTGGATTTCCCTCTCTATCTGTGGTTTTCAGGAGCACATAGGTAGAGAAAATTTTAATTTTATCTCCTCTGTTTGACACTCCTAGAGTTTTACACTAAGGTGGCTTCCAAGAAGAAGAATGCAACATGCAGAAGTGCTTCCCAAGGTTATGAGTCTCCCATTCTTTTCTCACACAGTAAAAGAGAGCTGATATCACATTTCACCTGCCTGTTATGCTCATTTCCCACATATTTATGGACTACGACTCTGCCAGAGGGAAAGAGAAGCTAAAACCATTCTTGCTTAAATTCTATTTTCCTATCATGGCATCATCTTAAACTTAACCTCAGCTCAATAGTCTCTTTTTTTTCCTAGTGAAGTTCCTGATTTCTTTATACTTCAAGCTGATGAGAGAACCAGCAGAGGTGAGGAATAACAACATTTCTTCACCCTGTTCCTGCCTGTACTGCATGTAGATATTTCTGCTTCCCCTCTCTCCACACCCCCCCACCAAAAAGAAAAAGACAAAAATCACCCATATTTCCCTTATCCAAAAATGAGCTCATTACCAACCATGCCAGCCTGAGTAAGGGAACACTTGAGGTAAGGGAATGCCACATACACCATATGGTACACATCTTGCTGCAGCAGTTTCCAAGTGTACGGTACAGATTGTACAGTTGTCCTCATAAAGCTTAGCCAGAAAAGCACATTTCTTTTTATTTAACAGCAAATGCTATTTCCGCCAAGAAGAAACTGTTTCTTTGGCTTTGGAAACTAAAAACATTCCTGAAATCATTATGAGGTGAGATGAAAACAGGATTAAAGGAAATAAGTGGCACATACTGCCAGAAGCAATTTCCAATAAAAATTTGTACCAACTTCCCTGGGAAGGAGATGGCTGGGGACAGAAATCTTGTTCTCTCTACATCTGCCTTACACGTTGATTTAGAAACTTCCGTGAGCAGAAACTGGGCAAAGCTTGTAGAATGTATAGGGGTGGAACAGTCAACTAGATCTTAATGTCAGAAGGAAAAGTCCATGGATTTATGGATCCTTTGAAAAACAGGCATGAGAGAACAGTCCTGTAAAAATACGGACTTCGTTGCTCACTGAACAGCATTCAATTAATCACCTGAGGAGTGGAGAGAAATACAATCGTCCCTAACTATTTTGTTAGGATGTTTGTGCATTGCATAATTAGAGTGGTGTGTTTGGCACTTCTTCTAAAAAAAACTGTGTCCTTTACTGTCAACGGTGGGCATGAGAATATGTTTCTTTATGTAGGGTTAGTCAATCTGCTATCACGCTCCTCTATCAAAAAAACTGCAGGGTACGTTGGACTGAAACTTTCAATGCTTTTTTCCAAGTACTGAATTCCCCCAGCCACCAACACCTCCTATTACCACTGATAAGAGTGTCAATTACCCCAAAACAGATTAAATTATGCCTTATGTTTTGTCTTCCTGAAAATAAAATGAGAAAAAAAAAATTGATCTCTCTTACAGATTGATGAAACCACCAGGTCTTTATCAAGTACTTGCACATTCATGCTAAGAGAGTTCTCCTGGTAATATACAACTTCATAACCACATGGAATATGCAGTGGCTCAGAGCTGAATGTTCAGTCTGAGAATCAAACAGATGCCCTTGTCCTCCCCCTCACTGAAGTAGCCAAAGATTTACTTTTATTCCATTTCTACTGCTGATTTATATTTCAGAACTTCAAAAAAGGAACTACAATCTGTAGTGGAGGGCTGGATCTTAGATCACAGACATAAAAGACAGAAGAAACCATCTTTTTTGACAAGTGCAAATAAAGTGTCCTAATAAGAAATTAGTCAGATATTAAGCTGCTCTGACTTGATGTCAGTGAAAATACCCTGGATTAACACTTTACAAGAAAGCAAGAATTTTATGGTTGTTAAGTAGTCAGCACATTCACCGTTTTTACATAAAATTGGACAGATCAGTATTTTCTGAATTCAAGTCTCAGGTATATTATTTTTGTCTCTTATTTTAGTGTATTCCTGCTTTGGCTTTCCTTCCTCTACAGGTTGATTACTTTTTGTTTATAAATATATTTACATAATGTTTTTAACCAGATCATAGTCATCTGTGCAAACAGCAAGTAGGAAGGTTACTAAATGATAAAGCTCCAATTTCTGTAACTTTCAATTACTGAAACAAGATTATGTGAATGCCACAGGGAAAACACAATGCAACATCTGAGAAATGCTGTGTAGAACATTTGAGCATCTCTGGGAAACACAACAACTTTCTCTGGATATTCCATAGCCCTGACAACCTTCTTTTACCCTAGAAATTTTGGTGGACGCTCTGAGGCTACTTTAGAGGACACTTTCCCTGGAAACAGAAGGCAGATCCTATGGAATATTTCAGGTTTACACTAAGGCATACTAACAAACTAAAAATTAGAAACAGAGTGGAGACACGGAGAATCAGTTAGGGAAGACAATTTCATTTCAAGAACTTGTGACCTAATGGAATGCACAAGAGGAGGCTACCAAAAGAGGGAAGTTCAAAGTGTTACTGCAGTGTCAGCAGGATGTGCAGTACAGATTCTAGGCGGATGGGGAGAAGAGAGTGGTTGGGATTGGGGATCAGGACTGGGGTACATTAGGCCTATATTTAGCCACAACTATCATCAAAAGACCAAAACATGCACTAGAAAGATGACCGCAAAAGAGGAGAGGCTTTACTCTCAGACCTCTTTCCATTCCCAATCCACTTAGGCATTCATGCAGGGCGTCTTAGTGGTTTTTTTCCACCAGATACTCATATTCTGAAAAGTCCCTCAATAGGAGAAACCAAATCAAAGCAAATCCTTTTCAATCTGTGCATTGAGCCTGCTACCCTCCCCTGCTGACAGCAACAATAGTTTTGATGTGGGAACTTCTGAAACATTCCCTCCTAGTAGCCAGGATATGCCAGCCCCTAACATTAGCTTCCCCATACACACACATATCAGCAGACTCTCAAGGAACTTCTCTTACCTTGAGTGGTAAGAGCTCCTCTGATGCATCTAATTTGCACCAAAATTCTGTTATTTAAGAACAGATTAAAAAAAACACCAAAACAAACAACAACACAAAAATAGCACAAGAAAATGGCTAAACCATCCCCCCAAAAACAAACAAAAATACCCCAAACCTAAAACCAATCAACAAAACCCCACGTAAACAGAAAATTATTCCTGTTCATTATAAAGAGATGGCCCCACCACTTTTAAAGAAGGTAGTTTCAGGAACAATACGCTGGAAACCAAGAAGGTTATTGCTAGTAAGGACAGATAAATAACACAGTAAGTGTTCTGATTAAACTGCATGTGGCCATAGCAACATCACTGGTTCATATTTTTATTCAATGAAGATTTAAAAAAAAAAATGGAGAATTAAGCATTAACAGAGCTAGCTATCATTAACATAAAAGCATGCTAAAAGGACTCTTGTCACACTTCAACGTAATCTCTCTCCAGAGGAGTGGCACCTGTCACTTACCACTGGGCATGATGACTGAACAAACAGAACTCAACTAAAAAAAATATTGAATGGGCACAGCCTCAATCTGTTCTGTGGTATGGAGGGATCTTTTCCATAATGAAAGCATCAGTGGCTCCCCCCAGGTCACACAGAGAAAAAACATAATGACATTAGCATAGGGAGAAGCTGGGCTGACACTCTCTCCGCAGCCCCCAGGATCATGACAGTGGAGGCCCCCAGGAGCAACAAGGGACCACATTGCCAAATGATCCATTCCTGGGCCTGAAGCAAAAGTCACTTCAATGCCAAGAACTGTCAGGGAGCCTGGGTTATTGATGTTTAGCATTACAGCTTTGCTCTGTACAACAGCTGCATTACATAAAAAGGAAGAGGAGTCAACATCCAAGAAATTTCTTACGGACCTATGTCCATGTGCAAATCAATGGTGTTCACACCCAGAGCAGTGAAGGTTTATTGACTTTTCTGGACTGATCTTCCTGCATCTGGGGCAGTCCCTGGCATTCTGCCACACTGCATTTCCAGGGTTTTTTTTGTGACAACCTCTTGTTTCCTAACATTTCAGGGGCTCCATCGTGTCTCCCTATCCCATTCCTAAAGGTTTCCCTTATCATTCTGTGTCACTCCTTTTTTTTGCTTTCATCACCTACTCTGCCTTGGAAGAAATCATGGAAAGGTGAAGAAGGAGAATAACTGTGATCACAGAATCACAGAGCAGTTGAGAGTGGAAGGGGGCTCTGGTGGTCAGCCTGTCCACCCCCCTGCTCAAGCAGGACCACCCAAGCCAGCTGCTCAGGATCATTTCCAGGTGGGTTTTGAACATCTCCAAGGATGGAGACACCACAGCCTCTCTGGGTAGCCTGTTTCTGTGCTTGGTTACACTCAGAGTGAAAAAGTGTTTCCAGGTATTCTGATGTAGCCTCCTCTGTTTCTGTTTGTGTCTGTTACCTCGTATCTTGTCCCTGGCACCACTGAAAAGAGCCTGGCCTTGCTTTAAAGGAAGCCAGAACCAGGTATAATTGTCTTCCCATTTAGTTGATAAATATGATTGAAGTTGTATCGTACTAAGCAGAGGTATGAGACCATGTTCTCTGCCCTTTTCTTGTTTCACTTGTTTTTTAAATTCAGGAGGGTTCTACTGCCTGGTACAGTCTTAGCAGGATGGGAGTATTCACAAGCTTGGATGTTTAATGCAAACTAAAACTGTCCAGTTTTAACTAGAACCCTTGTAACTAAAACTATGGTATTGTTTGTGGGCTACCAACCTGAACTCAGGAAAGAAATATGAGCTAGTAAATTTACTGTTTCAGTCCACTTAAACTTCTAGGAGAACTACCTCCAGTAATGTTTATGATCACAATTTTGGATAAAGCAGCTGCTCATACACCTATGTGTGTACACACACAGCAGCAGTAACTGTGAGAGTGAAGCATGCTATCACGCTCCTGGGACTTGCTTCTCAGCAATTTACTCAGGGTTTTTTGCCAGCAATGAAAAAAGAAATAATATTCCACCAACACCAAACTCAGGAGTCTAAAATAAATAAATAAAAGTGGGGCATTGAAATTGCTCTAAAAGAAATACCCAAAGTACACAATGTTGGAGACCACAGGGTTAGCTTCAGAGAATACCTAAGGAAAGCGATTTGACCTCTGACCTCATCCTGAGCTGTCTGGAGAAATGACAGTCTAGCAGGTGTGGGGAAAGACTGCATCATGCAGAAATCTACTTGTTTGGGACCTAGCACATCCCACTCCTTTAACAAATGCTGATGGTCATGCACTGTACAGCTCATTTCGGGTATATTAACAGCATTTAAAAGCAGGAGACTTTTTGCCCAGAGACATCCACATGGAGCTGTTTTGAAGAGATTCCCCCACAATAACACCACAGAAGAGACACCAGTCAGAAGCATGTCAGGATGCAAAACTAACATACCCCTCAATGAGAAGGAAAACCACCCACCAAAATCCATCCCCAGCAGCCAGGGCTCAGCTCGTCCGTGGGTGGCAGGCAGCCAGGCTGGCCTGAGAGCTGGCTGGCTCAGCAGCTGCACATCACCCACAGGATCCACACCACTTTCTTTGGCAGCAGACAGAGAACCAACAAAACAATCAAATATGTCACTTACAGCTCTCTGTCAGGAGCCACAGCATTACCTGCTGAAAGCTGGCCAAACTTCCCCAAGTTTTCCACGAGACCAGCACATCCTCTGATTGGTCTACTGCTGTTTGGACACTGTGAAACAGCTATTCTGGTCCAGAATGGAGGTGCTCCCACACCACTCCAAAATCCAGACAGTCCCTGTGCAGGGACTTGCCTGCTGTCATCATTCCCTTCATGCTGCTCAGGCATGCTGTGCTCCTGCAGATGGGGAGTTGTGTTATGGAGTCACCTGTGTCTATTTCTGCACTCCATTTAACACAGTGGTAGGTCCTCCCTCATTCTTTTTGGATGAAAAACTCCACTGTGTGTGCAATTGGCAGTGTTCATGCAGCATGTGCAAAACCCATGTCTTCCCCATACGCAGAGCTTTCTGTGCTGCCCATTCAGAAAGGGCACAGAGAGAAGAAAGGTGAGGTAGAGCAAGGTAAAGACACAATCAGTCCTTGGAGGTTACGGGAAAATAGAAATATGGATGCTTTCACAGGGACTCAGTGCTACATGAGGAAAAAAACCACTCATTCTTCTGTGAAGGGATGTGGGAAAGCAAATCATTTGCTACAGTGCACCCATAACTCTCAGAAACTGCAGAGCTATGTAAGTAGGGTAGAGGAATCCAGATATATAGTGACAGATGAGGCCACCTCAAAGCTTTTGAGAAATGCAGTGAGAATTTCACTTTTCCAAGGATGAAAACTTAAGCCACTAAAAGGGATACATAACTCCAGCTATGGAAAGAAAGAAGATAAAGATAACAGACAGAAAAAGAGAAGAGATCAAGAGAGTCAAATTTGCTGTTTGCCAGGGAGAAGGATGGTGGCTATATTTCTGTAGCATAAGCCCTTTCCGAGGCTCAGTTTTCCAGGCTCCTAAGCACAGTCAAAACAGCACAGAGAATCACAAGCTGGTCTTTTGCCCCCAGTTGCTTTGCTGGCAAATGCCCACTTTGCCTGATCCTTAAGTCAGCCTTGAGAATTTTGCTGGCTAGCACCACCAAAACCCGCAGCACGAAATAATAGCATGTGCACATAAACAGGTGCCACATTACTAAGCAGAGGAACAATGTCCAGAAAGCTGGGGGTAGTCTCAGTTCTTTGCAAAAAGTCAAACAAATTAACTTATGGCTAAGCAGGTGGCAGTGACAAGCAGGAAGGACCCATTAGTGACCGAGGCTGGCACTCAACCGTCATACAGCCTCACACTGTGTGTCCCTAGGAGGATGCTAGGAGCAAAGAGCTCCTGTCTTGCTAAGATGCTTCCTGTAGAAACTAGTAAGTTCACAGGGCTCAGAAAGCAATTCTATGCTTCAATCAAGTCATAAAAACTATGCTAACTCCAGCTGCAGCATTAGTGTTTGTAAGCATATTCCTACCGACAGGTAGTCTGCATTGAAATGTGCCAACAAATTCCTTGTGCTCAGCCAGAAGTGACATGATGCAGATAATCAAGGCAGAACAGGACCATTAAAAACAAGCACATCCATCTGTCAAATAACAATAAAAGCCCTAGTAGCTAGAAGTTTGTGCAGCATTTGCTTTACTTAGTAGCAAAATGGTTATCCAAGACAGGAGCAGAATAAGGTAATATTTTTTGTGGGGTTTTTTTTGTTTCGATTTTTTCTTCTTCTTTCTCCCTCTCCACCTAGAGATGGAGAGTCAAAATTGATTACCCCCAATTCACACCTCCATTTCCACAAACATACATACATATTCTGGCTAATTAGGCTAAATTGTGTGCTTTGGACTTGGAAAAAAAATAAATTCCAATGTATTTCCTCATCCATCTCCCTCTGCTCACCGGATGGGAGATGTGAGTGTAGAAATTTCATGCTGTCTTATAAGTTGGCTAAACAAACCCAAAGAAGCCTGGAAAAAGCTTCTAATATTAAAGAAACGGAACCCATGAAGAAGGTTCCAAAACTAATGAATACTGTTCATGGTGAACAGAACTTATGCCACAGAATTTTTTTTGTTCTAAGTAGTACTGCACTGCAACAGAAAGCCACATTGATAGAGTTATTACTCCCAGATAAACACTTCCCCTTTTTAAGGACATATGACTTCAGATCTTGTCTGCACTGCTCTTCTGCAAGAGAACATTGTCAAATACATAACTTTTGATAACATTAGTTTCAGTTTTAGTTTTGGAAAGAAAAGACTCAATCTTCCTACAGAGACATGGATGTGACAATCAATCATCTGAAGTGTGATTACACAGCTACAGATGTGTAGATAATAGGTTCTAGCTAGTTAATTTTGTTCCCCCCAAAGTATTTCTGATCGGGAATGAGATTTTTCAAGCTGAAATAGGTTTTTTGGGGGCAGGGATTTCAACAAAAAGAAAAAAAAAGGCAGCCTTGAATATTTCATTAAATGCAATACATTTTTTTTTCTTTGTAATGTATGGGTTTCAATGTCTTTGCAAACATGCCAGTTTTTAAAGGGACAGGTGTCACTTCAAGTAGAACATACTGAAACCTTCTTCTCTAACATTTCAATGTGACAGCTTCCAGCCAATTCCATGCTATCCAGATAAGGTAAGTTTCCCTCCACAGCTGGACAGGATGTTTGTTCCTTTGGGGAGAGGCTAGTCATAAAACAGAGCAGCAAAATCTCCACTTATTCTGTTGAAAGACATAGAGAGGGGAAAAAAACCCAACCCAGAGCCCTTTAGTTACCTGCCAGTTCAGACTGTCATTTACTCAAGGCAGGAGACCTGGTCTCTTGCTCTTCCTGACTCAGACATGTTACTAGAAAAGCAGCTCTTGCTGGTTATACTCACTCACTTGCTCTTACCAGCCTGGACATCTGTCCATTTTTAATGGTGCATGTGCAGTAAAAACAACCATAAGTAAACTTCAGAGCAGCCAGGAGATTACAGTGACTTGCCTGAAGACGGAAAACAGCCTCCATGTTCCTGCTCTGCATCAGGGGGAACAAGGCTTTGAAGGTTGTCTATAACATTCCAACTGAACATCCAAGTCTGGTTATCTCACCTCTCCTCATGGGAGCAAGAGGAAGATTTCTGAAACCACAAAATTTCTCTGCGGGCCAAGAAGGTATCTAGCCCAGTAATACACTGCTGCCTTTTGCCCTGGCCCTTACCTCTGAGGGTCCCCGTTAAAGTTAATACAGTTTCTCCTTTCTGACAGAAGTCACTCCTTGACCAGCAGTGAAATCACACTGTAGAGGTTCATCTAGCAGAAAACTCCTTTTCCATGGACTCTGACTGGCTTCTGTAATCAGTGTTCACAACATCAGGGAAACGCATATATCAGAAAAACCTCAGAAAACACTTATCACCTCCTCGCCTTCTGAACGCAAGATGAGGGGACAATGTATGATTTAGCTCAAATTATCTGCTCTAGTGAGATTCGGGAATTGCTGTCAGCAAGCAGGATACCTGCTGGGACTTGGGGAAAGGAAAGACTTATTCAACCATTGTTGAGCCATAATTGAAGGTTTAGGTTTACTTGGATGAGGTTTAACATAAGACTTAGGACATTTTATCTATCCTCTAAGCCTGTACTCCTTTCCTTGTTCGTTTGTGAAATGAAACCAATCTGTTACATGATTTACCAAGCTAAAAAAACAAATGCATCATTACCAAATAAGGAGAGAATGAATTATCTTCCTCAAAGCAGAAACTGGAGGAACGATTTATATTCTAGATCTGCAGTCCTAAGCTTCCCAAAACACTGCTACACGCATGTTAAAAAAAGTACTTGTCGTAGAACACTGTTGCTAATGGGAAAGTGCAATGCACTGAGAAGGACTTATGTCCTAGAGAGTGTTCATTATTTTAAATGGTCATGGCTGTGAATTATGTTTGTTTTTCACATTAAGTAGTTTTCAAAAAAAAAATGAATGACTTAAGGTATTTTTATAGAGATCATTCTAAACCTATGCTGCCTCCTCTGCAATCCATTTGTCAGAAAAAAAAAAACCAAAAAAACTCCAAAAAATTCTCCCAAAAAACCCCCACCGTAACCAAAAATATAAGGACATTTCACTGCAAGTCTTTGTTGCTTTATCACAATTCCCCAATTCAAATGAAGATCTCTGTTTATCGATAAATACTATAAAAGGATGACATATAACACTGTTGCCTTTAGACTGACTCTTTTTTTCTCCCTGGTCTTCGTCACAAAACACGAATCCAGGTGAGAAGAACAGATGGAGAATTTAACTGTCTTTGTCACGGTTATTTCTGGTTACAAACACTGCAACTCCAACCACTGTATGAAATCTTTTGTGGCACATTGTACAGAGCTTAAATCCCTTCTCAGCCACAAGAATAGAACAGACAGTGTCTCTTGTGTCTGTCTTGTGCTTGTCATGTACTCTCTTAAAAAGGATTTACTCTTTGCTTACCATGGTATAGGCAGGGCAGCATAAGACAATGTAAAGGAAACACGTGCTGCAGGAAACAAAAGCACCTTCTGGAATGCAATGCATCAAGGAAGGCTCAGGTCCCAAGAAACTGCAGACAGCTGAAAGAACGAGGCACCCATTGCAAGGGAGGCAGCAGCACATTGCATTGGTGATGGCATCTCCCTAGGGCTTTCCTGCCCTTTGACTTATTGGTTACAATGGTTGTCTGTGTTCGTGTTTCCGAGGAGCGAAGTGAGGGAGAAATCCTGGCCATATTCTCACCTCGCTTCCCTTCTCTCCTGTGGTTGTGGAGACACACACCTCCTGCAACGTGAGAGCTTTTATTTTCCTGACTTGGTGTTTTGGGAAAGCCCCGCTTCCCTGGTTCTGCAGCCAGTAACTGAGATTGGGTATTCACCTGCAACATGGCTCGAATCTTCCCCAGATTCAATGGTCCCACAGGTAATAAGCTTTTCTTTTCACTGTGAACTGACTTGTAACTGCAGGTTTCTTGTTTAACAGAAGGTCAGAAACATAAAAATTACCTGCAATTTCAGGGAAAACGTGACTCTTGATTCCTTGCACTACAGTTTGTAACAATGCTACACAGATCTGCTATCCAATGTATGGATCTCAGCTCAGTTTCAAAGCCCTGGTGACTTTCTGTGTCACAATTCTGTAAATAAACTGCAGTTGCCTATTCATCAGGCTTTGCAGTTTCATACCACAGCAGTGAAAGCTCTACACTCAGGTCATCTTGTCTCTTTCGGGGAGAGAAAATCATACCCAGACTATAGTCTGTGAAAGAAAGTTCCACATTTCTAAATTTTCATTGTGCACAGAAACAAAACAAACAAACAAAAAGAAAAAAATAAAAACAACCAAACAAAACAAGGGTTCTGATGCTTTAAAGTTTCTGCAACTGCTTTGTATGGCTAGACTTCTTGCTACCCACATTCACATCTCCCTTTCTGGTCCCTCTACAAACATTTCACGGAAGTGGTGAGAAATTACTTTTACACATTTCCATTAGGAACAGAAGCAGATTTCAAACTTGAGAATTATCTTGCTGGTCAAGTATCCAATGTTCCAACTGATATGTGGAAAACTATCCAATTCACTTGGTTGGCTTACAATAAGCCTTCATCCCTTCCTCCAAGTGATGTGGTCACAGCTGGATTTCCTACTTCTTTATCTTGGTAACTCCGTTGAACTGAATGAGATTCCCTTCAAATAGCAGAAAATACTGATAGAAATAGAGGAAGAAATCTAGGTAAAATGCAGTTATTGTCACAACAAAAGAAGTTGACTAAAATGCTACCAGAGTACAGGGCTTCTTTCAGAAACAATAAATCAAGACTCATAAGTGAAAGTGATTACTTTTTCAGTACAGCTTAGAAGACTGCCTAGCACAATAATTTAAGAATTTTTACTGCTAGTTTGGTTTACACCTCAGACGCACAGGGAGTTCCAGAACTAAATACCTTCAAACACAGGAAGGTTGGAAGCTTCAGTGTCTGCCACCCCTGGAAGCTTAATCAACAAGGGGCATTTCAGACGTGTTCTTTACATCTTAACCTATTAGTTTCCTAGAGGTTTATTAAAAAGGTGCCAGGTCAACCAGTGCCTAAATATCCATTAATTACCAATGCTGGATTTATCAAATTTCAGGAGCTGTCTAGCATGTAAGTCTGGCATGTGTCATTATTGAAATTCAGTTGAGGTCTAGGTTGAAATCTAAACCAAGAGAGTTAAATGCATAAATGGAAAAATCAATCAATCTCAGTTGGATAATTTGCAACTGATGCTTTACACTGATCCTTTGCTATGGGTGGCATCCTCAGCATAAGCTGTAAGAAAATAGGAGGTTAAAAGAGGTGGAGAAAAAACACTGATTTGTATTAGCTTGTGATAAGTCAAGGAATTTTGTATTCGTTTACCATAACAGTACCAGAAAGCAGTGGTGTGCTAGGATCTGGTTTCTTTTATCCTAAGTTCACCTGTAAAAATATTTTCATAAATTGAGAAAAAAAAACCCCATATCCAAATATCTCCTTACACTTATTGCCTCTATAAATAATAGTGATAACAACAACACAAAAGCTTAAAAGAAGCCAAGCAAATAATTTCCTAAATTAGCATCCAGAGAGTTCAAGGAACATAATCGAATAAAAAAGGGTATCATCATAGAACAGATGGACACAATGTGAAATACATGATGTCTTAGAGAGTGAATCAGTTAGTCACTGGTCCATTTCTGTGTCTGTGGTACTAAAACGGTCCCAGGGACAAATTGTTTCACAATGAAAAAAGTACGTAATTTAAAGGGAAATGGCCATAGTGTAGAGCTACACGGTGCCTGAGCTGTACATAAAGGTTTCAGAAGAAATTCATATGGAATTGTTTTTCCCAAGTGAAACCAGTGGGGCAAAAATAAGGTAAGGATGCAAAGTTAAAATAGACATGAAGAGCCTTTGCACACTGAATGACCCCTGTGTTTTCCATTCACAATGACAACCATGGCCAGCAGTGGCTTTGATCTCATTTTTGAGGCCTGTAATTTAGACATTCACATATTATCTTGTCATCTGGTGACCTTTGTGGATGAATGAAAAGACTTAGACAGTTCTGAGATGTAATTCATCATGCTTACCATTGATACCCACCTTACTATGTGTTTCATCTACTATAGCTGAGCACAGCTGCACCATGAAAGTGTATCTCTCCTCACCAGGCCTAAAGGATTGCACATGGAACACCCCTATACAGGCCTCTAACCCCCAGATATTTGTCTAGGTTTAAGGGAAAGCCACAATTAGTACATGTGTTGGCAAGTGTGATTCACTGGGAATCACATGTGCCTGATCCACCCACAGCACAGGAGCAAAGAGCTGGGTTCTGTGCTGATGTTCTGTGAGCTCAGGTGAAGTTTATCCCTAAACTTATACCTGTGGACAAGGGGGAAAGAAGACAAGCAGGACCAAAAATCCACATCAGATAACATCAATTTAAAATAAAATTATTTTCACTGATTTCAGTGACACCAGAATTTGGCCATTTGGGAGAATGTCTGAAAATCCCACAGCCAAAGTGCTTTTTCCAAAATGAAAAAAAGGTTGTTAAAACCAGCAATTGCAGACCTGAGCCATTTACATAGCAGCTGAATTTTCGAAGTCATTTTATGCCCATAAATCCTATCACGGGATCATTAAAAAAAAAAAAACCAAACAAAAACAACCCACAAAACACCAGAGCACTTAGCACTGCATCTGCATTCAGTATGCTGAGCATATTTGAAAAATCTGACCTTAACTTACTGTCTCTGGTAGGCTCAATATGTATTTTTTCAAGGAAATGTGCTTGGTATCATGTTAGTGGGAAAAGTAACAGGGGAGAAAAGTGTAATCACAGTCATTTGAAACTGTGTATCTAGTATGCCAAAATACACTGATTATTCTTCCCTTTTATTCCCTACTTTGTCTCAGGCTGAGCTTGTGCCAGATATAGGCATCAAAACTGTGAGTTTTGTTTTGATAGAATCTCTGTATTAGAGAGAGAACAGAATTAAAAATAAATTGTTAAAATACATATGACCTTCCTCATGCAGGGCTATGAAAGACCTTAGAGCCTCAAATTAGCAGGGGAGGATGGAAGAAGAAAAAAATATTTTTAAATTTGGAAAGTGATGTACAGGTTAGAAAGATATGACTTTTGTTGAGAAAAATCTGTTCAGGTATGTCTTTTAAATTGAGAAGAGCCCAATTTAAAAAAAAAATCTGTTCAAAATTTTCTCCTATATTTCTTATACTAATCCTTTTGCTTAGGCAAAAATGAAAGTATTTTAATTTTTTTTTTTCTACCTGTTATGTTTCAGGCTTTTATTTCATCTTTCTTGTTTTGATCAGCAGGGTTAGGCAAACGAGTCCCTCTCTCTGCAGGAATCCATTTCACGTTATGGGTTTCCTGAACAAACCGGTAAACTGATGCTCAAGTCTGGCTCTCAGAATACTTAAACAACAATTTTTAAAAGTATATTTTAAATACCTAGAGAAAAAAACCTAAACAACAAAACACCTCACAAAAACCAAGAGGTTAAAAAAAACCAACAACAAATTCCACAAAATCCTGCACAATCTTGCTTTGAGAAACTGTCTTAATTAATTTTCACATGCACAAACATTAAATAATATCAAATAGCCCTTTATCCAGCTGCACAGGGACCATGGACACACGAACACATGTGAGCACAGGGATTCTGGAATCATGTGGTTAGGAAAGAATTTATTTTTTTTTAATGGTCCACAAAAGTTCAGAAACTGGAGAAGGGACCCTAAAAACAGGCAGTGCTAAAAATGGTAGTTTATGCCACATTGAGCTCTCTCATCTGATGTTCAGAGTGATGATTTCTGAATGCTTTTGGTGAACAAGACTTAGTATTACCTACCACTTCTTCATAGCCACCTAACAGACTGCTCAGCTCTACAAAAGAGAGGTGGTTTTATTTGAAACCTTTCCCCACGTGAAATGTGCAAGAAAGAGCAGAGAATTCAGACATTTGCCTGTTCTCCCACAGAGGGGAAGCCGGATCCATCTGTCACAGAGCTTTACTGATGCGTCTGTCTGGCCCGAGTGCAACCCTGCCAGGTGGGACCACAGAGCCCACTGCAACTGGGTGGGCAAGAGTCCACCATGCCAGGATTTGCAAAATCTACTACCAGAAAAAGTTACAGCAAATCTCTACACACATACATATATATATATATATATAATTTATCTCTGTGTGTGTATATAGATACACATATATATATGTAAAACCTTTGCTGGGAAGTATCAGCACAAAGGCTGATATGGCACAGTTGCCCTTCTTTCAGTCTCCTGGTTATGCATAATGGACAGATATGGTGAATAACAGTCAAAAAAAAATAGAAATGGGATAAATTAAACTATATAGATTCAGGTGATACAAAATGAGGCTGTTAATGGCATCCCTCTGAAGGAAGCTATCATTTGAAGGAGAGGCCCTGCTTGGCCATGGATGTCATTATCTTGACAAATGGGGTGGATGATTTTGCTTAAAGAGAAAGGAGGGCAGATACTTTTAAAATTACAGCAGTAATTCTAAAGCTGAATGGCAGCTTAAGGCTTCGTCCTCACTTGCAGCATATAATTGAGGCACTATCATTACCTCATTACCAGAGCATACTGCTGTAAGCTTTGAAAATGGCCTCTAAAGGGCCACTGACACCGCTTGAAGAGTTTCGAGAAAACATTGTATTTAGGGACAAATATAATTATTCCTCACACATTTTCTTACTCAAATGAAAGGGCCACATTGCAAGCCACAGGCAGCAGACAGCAAGAGCAGCCTGAATGAAAATGCACAAAGTGAGAGCCATGAAAACATTATGAAAATTTGGTCCTGGTTATTTAATAATGCATCTATGCACTCCCCAGGACCACATACCAAGCAGAACCAAGACACAGTATCATATACCTATGCTGCAGCATAGGTATATGACCTAACCCCATTCCAGGCTTTGGGTCTCACTTGATAACACGAGTTACATTATCTCTTCCTCATCTCCAGTATTGTTCATGCCATTTGTTGGGTTTTGGTCAGCTCTTGCAATTTTCTACGGTCTAAACTGTCAAAACTCATACAAAATTGAGGACAGGAACCTTAGCAGTCTGAAGAAAACCACACAGCTCTTGCACTGATACTGGAAGCACATGTATGAGTTTTGTGCGCTCCTATCAGTGCCACTCCAGAACAGGTTCTCTTTGCTTTATATGAACAGGTTTACAACAACTTGCAACTGCCTATTGAAGAGACAGCCTCCTCCCCTTCCTCTTCTAGGTGTCTCCTGCTTCCCATGCTGTCCATCTGGAATAGCTCCTCCTGGCCAGGTGCAGTAATAAAATGGTGCTTTTCAGCCCACTAAATTGTCCTCAAGTGACAGATGGGATTTGACTATAGCTGGTAAGCCATAAGTACATGAAGCAGATAAGCAGATAATTAGCAATGCTAGTGTTTCTGTGCAAATATCTATAGAAACTACACATCAAAAGATAGCCTTATCAAGCCAGTTAGTCCATCCTCTCACTTCTAACACATTTCTTATCTCATGCAGTACATTAAAAGATTTGAGTTCCCCTGCCCCAATAAGCTACTTTTAAAAGCTGAAAGTTTCTATCAACTTTCCTTAGAAGACTATTTCACAGTCTAATGAATCTTGCTGTCAATAAATCTTTTCTTTCTATTCAGCCTAAAGATAGTTCTTGAAATATTGAGCAGGAAAGAAAAAAAAAAAAAGATGGATAAAATCCGATAACTCGGTAGAACAATTTCTAAAAACAGTACTGTGCCTTCATGTTTCCTAGGACACATTAGCACTTCTGTAAATGGTTGTATTAGAAAAAGAATCAATGTAGTTTTCTCTTGGGGACAAGTTTCATTTAGTTCTACCACATTACAAAAATCTAGAT
This sequence comes from Lycocorax pyrrhopterus obiensis, assembly GCA_014706295.1. Classification (NCBI taxonomy): domain Eukaryota; kingdom Metazoa; phylum Chordata; class Aves; order Passeriformes; family Paradisaeidae; genus Lycocorax; species Lycocorax pyrrhopterus. The sequence continues at coordinate 29,250,411 of JACSVZ010000004.1, read as the reverse complement.
ATTATGGAAGAAAAGACAGAAGAGAAGAGGAAGAGAAGAGGAAGAGAAGAGGAAGAGAAGAGGAGTATAGGGTAGAATTGAATGGGATGATCCAAGGAAGAAAGGCAATGCAGTCAGAATTTCTTATATTGCAGGCCAAAATGCAATGGCCAATGTCTATCAGTCTATCCAGGCAGTGAGTCTCACAACTTAAATTCATTTATTTATTATTCAAAACACACTGAACAAACTGGAGAATTTTGGCTAAACAATTCCCTCCTGGGACCCAGCTATTTCATAAAATAACTCAGGATTTCCTTAGGTTTTCAGAGTACCTTGGCAACACCTGAATAAAGGTTTTAAAAATTTAGCATAAGAAAAATTACTCCAAGAAGTTACTGGGAATAAAGCCATAATATATAATTTATAGCACATTTAATATGTTTTTTCTGTACGCCTATACCAGCCTTCTGATGTTCTTATGTGCTGAGTCTTGAGAAGTCTGTTTGTGGTTTATCACTAAAGAAATTTAACAAGACACACCAGCCCAGAAAGAAATGAACTCTTCTGACAACAGTTACCTTTTTGCTAGTTCTTTAGTCTCCCCTATCTTTTTTTGTCTTGGTTTAGAGCACTCCCTCTATTCTTGTCCATCTGAAAACTCTCCTCTGAACGATCCTCCACCAGCATAAGCAAAACGTTCCTTGTAATGCAAGGCAGGTGCCAGTGAATAATTCAGCCCATGGGAAACTCAGGTCAGCCAGATGCTAAATGCATACCAAAAATCCTGAATTAAATCAACAGAAGTTTTAGAAGCCATATCTGTTTATTGGTCAGATGTTTACTTGAAAGAGTTTCCCCTATTTGCCATACCTTCTAACTTTTTACAGGGATTAAGCGCTACATGCAAGAGCTCAGACTCCTGCACAGTCAGAAACTACAGCCTTCCAAGAGACCTCTTGTCTCTACACTCAGATGTTAGCATTATTAAACTTCTAGAACAGTTTCACAAGAGAGAAAGAAGAATACTCCTTCTCCTCTTTCCAGCTTGAGACCCATAATGCAATTTAAACCTTTTTTTCAAGAAGTAGATGAATGCCTACCTCTTCCAGCTGCTAGAGCTCAGCAGCAGCTTCCTCATGCTCACACCAACACAGCCAGCCACTGCAACTATTGAAGAAGCCCAAAGTGCTGAGAGAACAATTTTCACCTAACTAGGAGTGAAACACTATAAAAGCTATCTGAATTATTTGAGCCAGAGACCATGATTATATCAGCATCACTTCAGAATCCAGAGTGATAATAACTTAGTCATCTCAGCAGTGAAGCTTTATCTCCGTATCCTGGTAGAAGATCACTGCTTCTGCCCACATGTGCAAGCACTGAGTAATTTGCACCTCTTTGCACCCTGCTGAAATACAGCTGTGGACTCATCCAAACACGGACTGTGGACTCAGCCATCCTTCTGTGCCACGAGGACTGTAGGAATCAGTATCCTGAATCAAATTAGTCAGAACAAATCTGAATTTTGTCACATATATGGTATATCCAGCCCAGTATCTTGTCTCTGCTAGTAGCTAATAGAGAAAACAATCAAAAAACTTAAAAGCAATGCAAGCCTTTGGTGATAATTTCCCAGAATACTCTCTCTCTCAGCTTCTTAGCTGCTTGTGGTCCAGCTAACATTGTTAGTTGAAGATAATGTCTTTGCATGTAAAAAACACCATGTTTTTGACTTGTTTAGATCTCCAAATGGTCTATAAACCAAAGCAAACAATTAAAAAACCCTGAATCCTGCAGAAAAGGGTTTCACAACTTTTCATAATCCCAAAACAAGAAATGCTTCATTATTTTTTGTTCTGGACCAGTGACTTGCCAGTTTAATTTGTTGCCCTTCAAGACTTGTATTGGAAGAGATAAGGAGCAAAAATATTTTTCATGGCCTTAGATATCTTTATCATACCAAGCTAGAGTAAATTCCTTCCAAGCTGCAGTACTCAATCATTCTTTGTTTAAAATCTTATCCATCCATCCACCCATCCACCCATCCATCCATCCATTCATCCTGCCCTTCTCTGCACTTTTTTCAGTTCCTCTTCCAGGACCAGAACTCTGCAACATCATTGATGAGAGCACTGAAGTCTCTTAACAGCTGAAGCTGCACCCAAATGGGCTGTTGTGGACAGCCAGTTGTACTGGTGGATCTCTGTTAGGATCTGTTTACAGGCAATGGCCAATTTGCTGTCACTGGATAACCATCTGCTGTACCTACAGAGCAGTACCACTTTGTACCAAACAGAAAAGCTCACACTGCACTTTCCAGGGATGCCCAGTAGTCTTACAGGGACTAGACTCCTATACTTTAATTTCTTGAGCTAAAATGTACAGGAAGACATCTCACCAAATAAGGAGATGTTTGCGGCATCAGCTAAAATCTCTTCCTTCTGCTATTCTGCTTCATTATACAGTAAAATAAATAAAATCATGAATGAATCATCACCTAAAAAGTCTCAGGAAATCACAAATCACATGTTTATTGATGACATAGTGAGTAAACCATCTATATTTAATAACTACTGCTCTTCCTACTTCTCTTATGGATTATGTGTGCTAATCACACTGGGGGTTTTTGAATATTTATTGTTGTTTTTGTCTCTACTGTAGTCATATATTAGAAGCTTTCACATCAAGAAGAACAAGTAAACATACTGCTGCTGCCTGTATTATGAGGAGAGTTAGAGTGGGACATTAAAATGAAGTTTTTCACAGGCAGTGCATCTTCATTCAACTGAATGTCATGGGAGATGAAGCATGTCCAAGTAATTATGGGAGTTATCAGCACAGCTAACAGACACGGAGGACCATGATTCTGTTTTGGGTAACTGAGGTTTGGACAGCTGAGACTGGACTGTAGTCTATAATAGGAAGGACTAGTTGCAATTCAGGCAAACTGCACCAAATGTGAAATGGGTGATCAACAGCTGCAGTGCAGAACTTTATTGGGTTTGATGGCTTTTTTTTTTTTGTTTGTTTGTCAGTGTAGGCTTAAAGGTTGTCCTGTGAAGCAATAAGAAAAATTTTGATCAAGGGACTTAAGATTTTTTTTTCTGAGTTTACATAAGTAACTGTGTTATACATAAAACAAAAGGTTTGGCTTTCGCATTCATGGAATGATGAGTAATTAATTAAAAATATGAATGTTGTTGAGAGTTAATTAAGTTGTTAATTGATTAAGAGAGTTTGTAGTTCATGTTTCTTAATATTTAAGTCTTAAGTAGTACTCCTAAGTTCCAAACAAAGTTCCAGAGTTTAAATTACATTGAAAAATCTCATATCTTTTAAAATCATCTCCAAGTCTAGCTGTGTTCCTGAGAGAAAGACCCCTCACCCACAGCCAGAGTGCTATTCTTAGAAAACCAACCAGTAACCTGCCACCAAGCTCCATGGTAACTGTGAATTTTAATGAGGAAGTTTCCCTCCAAAAACTCCGATGACACCACCCAGAGACTGCAGCCCTAGTAACCAGCGAGCCATTGGCCAAAAGGCCTTACATCCATCTCCTGAACCAGGACCAATGAACTGAACTTTAAAAGAACTCCACCAATCATCTCCTACTTTGGAGGCAGCACAGTGGGCGGTGGTGGGAGGAGCCGGGAGGGCTATAAACATCGAAACAGAGTGGGGAGGGTTGCTTGTTTGCCTGGTGTGCCTGGTGCTGGTGTGGTGTTGGTGCATCACCTTGCTAGGGATTAACCTAGGCAGAGCCTGGTGCTGGGGACCTTAGGCCTGCCTGTTAACCTGTTTTTGCTTGGGGCTAGCCCAAGCAAGACCCAGCACTGTGGGTCTTTGTTTTGGGTTCATAGCCTTTTTGGCTGTGTCTCCGATCGCTGTGGATCGGGGTAAGGTTTTTTTTAATTAAGGAATTTGGCTGTTTTTGTTTAATAAATCAGTTTTTAAACTTTAGGAAGAGTATGACCTTATTCCTGACAAACTATAAATCTTGTATAAATTCTACTTTCTTTTTTTTTCTTTCATATGAACCATTAATGAGCAGTTTGCATTTTTCATCTGTGGATAACTAGATCAATGATCTTAGGTCAGCTGAGCTTTCTGATTGTGCTAGATTGACCATTTTCACTACCAGAGGTTGAGGTTATGTTTACCTGCACAATGAGGACAGAGAGGTGAGAAGTTCTCTGGCACTTCATCTGAAAACTAAAGGAATGAGTCAGCCATGAGCTGACATAAATTACATCCTCCAGAACTTCAGCTGAGAAAAGGAGTCCTAAAAATTAAGAGGCCAAATAAATCTTAGGTGTAGCATAATAAAAGCAGAAATGTTGTATATGTAACATGAATAAGAGGTTTCAGTCCATCACTGGAGTAAAATAATTATATCATTTGAATTTCTCCTAGTGTGAATTTCATCAGTAATTCAGTATGCGTATTCATGATAATAAGTAAAATATACATGAGGAAGAGTGTGTTTGCCTGGATGTATGTTTGGATGCTTTCTAGTATCCCAAGCAAGATTGAAAGCTTAGTATAGCTATTTCTGCTTTATTTTTTTTCTCTTTTTTTGTAATTCCAGTTGCTGGTGTATCCGTATCCCTCCCAAATGACTTTTAAATAAATATAGCAAAAATAAGCAGGAAGATCATGCATGTGATGACTATTTTCTTCAACTCTGTCGAAGCGTGTAAAAATTGTACAAAAGGGTTCAGTGGCTCCTACTTTAGCTAAGCCTTGCTATTTGGGTCCTGTTTTCATAATAGTCTTGCTGAAATGAAAAGCTTAAATGAAGCTCTCCAGTGGGCTTACTCGTGTAGGCACAGCTCACTCTTTTGCTGCACAGCTCTGGGATTTGATCTGTTTTCCATTCCACTGGTTTAACACTACCTCACCATTGCCTCAGCCTCGGCAGGATGAGGAAACTGAGTTTGATGGCTGACCCAACCAAGAACTCTGCTGTAGACACTGTGCATGATCACAGACCAGTTAAACCAAAACCCACGTGCCAATTTTCTCACTTACGGAATAGTAACACTACCCCAATTTACATGGAAAGCACCAAGGATCAGTTCATTATTATTTGCTCAGAGTCCTGAGTGGAAGATGGGCTAAAAGTAAAGGGAGTGTTTACTGCAGTGTCAGCATGCCAACATACAGTCTCCAAAAGCTCTGCACTCTAGGAAGATTTTGATATAAACTATCAGGAGCCCCTCATTCCTCTTTGCCATGGCTGAGAGTGATGAATCACGTGTTAATGATAGTCCCTAACACATTTGAAAGTGGAGTAGTTGCAGGTTCACTTTTACACATAAGAGAATATGAACCACGGGCCACCCAACAGCATTTTCTGTATGAAGGACATTGAGCTGCTGCAGGTGGCCCCTCTACCACAGGAAACTTTCTTACATTTCTCAGCTGCTTCTTTTACTTTTCAGCTATCACAGAGCATTGGCAGTGAACTCCTTCTTAATTCATTGATGATCACTGTGTCCCCTCTCACCCCCCATTGTTTCTGTACAGATAATATTTCAGAGGTTAATTTGGAATTGTGATGGTCTGCTTTGCCTTGGTACAAGCCTCCCACTCAAATACCACATGTTCATTGCCATTTTACATTCATATTACCTGTCTTGTGAACCCTAAAGTAAATTCAGCATTTTTACAGCCTGTTTCATTTGGAGAAGCCATTGAGCTATCTGTTCCCTTTGTGCATAACCATCCTCAAAGAACAGACCTACCAGGGTAAGAAAACAAACAAATGAGAAAGGAGAAAAAAAAAAAAAAAGATTCTACAAAGAGAAGTGGTGCTATTGTTGTACAGCTATCAGCAATCCTAAAAATGTTAAGAAAGCATAATTTTATCTGAAATTGAGAGAAAATTTTGACTTATTTAGATTAGACTGTCTCATTATAATTTGAAGAATATCTGCTTTCCAGAAAATATAAGAACATACTTTCTGTAAAAATAGCACAAAATGCCACATTAAAGCTTTAAATATGATATGAAGTTCAATTTCATTTAGAAACAAAACTCATAAACATTCCAGCCAAAAACACTTTTAAAGACAGAACAAATGAAGATATTGTTGAATAATACACACACCCCTTCCCACAACATACTTGGGAAGCTAATTTGGATAAAACCTATTCCCTAATGAAAAAAAACTTTGTAGAATCATGGAACGGTTTGGGTTGGAAGGGACCGTGGAGATCACCTAGTTCCAAGACCCCTGCCACAGACAGAGACAGTTCCACTAGACCAGGTTGTTCAAAGCCCCATCCAAACTGGTCTTGAACACTTCCAGGGATGGGGCATCCACTACTTCTCTGGATAACCTGTTCCACTGCCTCACCACGCTCACAGGGAAGAATTTTTTTCTTAATACCTAATCTAAACCTGCCCCCTGTCATTTTGAAGCCATTCCCCCTTGTCCTGTTGCTACATAGCCTTATAAAAAGTCCCTCTCCATCTTTCTTGTAGATTTTCTTCAGGTATTGAAAGACCACAGCCATGTCATCATGAAACCCTCTCTTTTCCAGGCTGAACAATCCCAGTTCTCTCAGCCTTTCCTCACAGGAAATGTGATCCATCCTCTAATCAACTTGATGGCCTTCCTGTGGAGGCTCTCCAACAGGTCCACATTCTTCCTATGCTGGGGACCCTAGAGCTGGATGCAGCACTGTTGGTGGGGTCTCAGCAGAGGGGCAGGATGCAGCCCAGGACACGTTTGGCTTTCTGGGCTGTGAGTGAACATGGTTGGATCATGTCCAGCCTCTCATCCACCAGCACCCCCAAGTCCTTCTGGGCAGGGCTGCCTTTGACCTGTTCATCCCCCAGCCTGGATTGAAACTGGGGGTTGATCCAATCCAGGTGCAGCACCTTGCATTTGATCCTGTTAAACCTCATGAGATTCCCATGGGCCCACTTCTCGAGCTTGTCCAGATCCCAGGCTGACTGCAAATTCTTCACCAGCTCTCATTAAGTTGCGTGTCTCCTTTTGTCAACACAGGTACTCCCCTGAGTGTTTCCTTCGTCTTCACTAGTCTATAAACACTTCATAACCGTCAGTACTGTTAGGCTTAGGTCAGGTCTCTGACTTACGTTACCATTATCTCATGTTACAAAGGCAGAAGTGAAAAACAAAGTTTATGCCTATGGCCAAGAATGCATCTAACCATATGTGTACACGTACATATTATACATATATGTTTAATTATTTGAAAAATGGAATTAGAAGGAATCAAAAAGAATTAAAAATACATTTTCTGAGCTGACTTGCCATTTTTTAGTTAAACAGAAAGAAGATCCTTTGTTTCGGTTGGATTCATTTCACCTTTCCAAAAACATTTATTGAATCTGAAGTAGAAATATAATTATCCGAGCATTTTATTTCAAATTACCATTTCCATTTTAGAAGTGACCTAATGTATAATGTACGAAAGGGGAAAACCTTTCCAAAATTAAGCAAATTGAAAGTTGTTTTCCCTTTTCCTTTGCAGTCAACTGTGGGCTTTTGCAAACCTCAGTAAGTCCTGCACAGACTGTTTCTTGCAGTCTTACTTTAAGACCCAAACCTTATTTGCAAGGTTATGCTTCCTTCCTCATTTTTTTCCCAAAAATAAGTGAAAATATTTTAATACACATGTATGTCAGAGGAGCTGGTACTGCCATTTCTTTCCCCCGTGAGATGCTAGGATTTACTGGATATCAATATTAAAATGCACTTACTGTGATACAGTTTGTATTTTATTTTTATTAATTTTTAATGGTGGTTAGAAGTATCAGTTTCAAAAAAATGTTTGTTATGATTTAATTCTTACTTCATTTTTTATCTCATCCCAGGGCACTGCTGCTTCTCTGAATGACTAAAACACCTGAAAGCATGGACATTTGAATATCACACTAGTCAAACAATGTCAGAAAAATTAATGGAAATCCCAGTGACCAACATCAGTTAATGTCACCCAAAGTTCAGCATTTATCAACAAAATTATAAGGAATCAACTTTCTCCTGAGTATCAATTTACAAAGGCCTACCAGTAAGCTCAAATATCCTTTTCTTGTGTGAGGTAAATGTGATTTTACTTGGTGCCATATAAGCATTCAACAGTATCTGTTCTATGACATGATCAAACAAAAAGAACTGTGTGCTGGCAAGGTAAATGTTTTTTTCTTGTTCCTGATAAGACTACAGAAATAAAAACAAACAAACAAATTTTTTTAAGAAAAGGTTGCAACGTAGAAGGACCACAAAATACGTTACAAAATAAATTTCTAGCTGCAGGAAAGATTGTTTTGAAACAAAGTGGAAATTATTCTGAGAATGACAGTCTAAGATTCCATATTCTTTCCAAACAGCTCCCAGATAATGTTTTGTTTAAATGTTGGAAAGGCTTTGAAAATGTAATGAGGAGCGGAAGGAATGGAAGCAAAGGTCCAAAACTGTGTTCTTTTGTTCTTAAATGTGTTTGCCACCCTATGACTAAAGTCTCTGCAAACATGGTGTAATCCGCTTGGGGCAGGAACACACCCCGGCTTCCCTTCTTGAAATACTGTGGCTGAAGAAGCAGCCTTCTGAAAACAGACCTGATTTGCTGCATAAATGAAGTCTCAAAGTGCAATTTGCCTTTTACCTGAGCTAGCAAGACAAGACATATTTAGGAAGAACAGCTGACTGCAGAGTTCATTTTTGCACTTCACGTGCTTGTCAATATAAAGAAAAGAGTGGAATGATTGTGAGAAATGTGAGTGCAACTACATCGTGCAGTAAACATGGAAGGCTTTTTATTTCGGATTTCCTAAAAGATGCTTGATTTCTGTAACAGGGCTTTTGTGGAATACTGTACTTTTAACGTATGCATTGAGCTCACCACCATTTCATGATAAAACAACACCTGCTATTAAAAAAAAAAAGCTGAAAGCATTTCCTTAAAATGAACATGATTAGACTAACATAAAATAAGCAGAAAACCTCTGTAAGAAATAGAGAGAGCACGGCCTAACAAAGAGCTTGTTTTCAGGTCTTTCTCCACTTAGTGGTAAGATGGAGGTGTATGGCCTGCTATATCTGTCCATGCAAAGTCTACCTCGACTAGGTCTCAGTTTCAGTTAGGTCACTACATGATCTCTCTGGTATTTAATGTTAACTACAGCACCATGGGAGTACCGGGATATGTCAAACGAGAGGACAAGATCAATGAGCTGTGCTGGAAAGAACTGCAGCAGCTGTTACTTGGCCTGAGGGCATTATTTATTTTTAAATGTAAATCCTATAGTTGAGATAGAAGGTGGCATAACTTTGATTTTTCCATTATGCAGTAGGACACTGATGTAGGATGGAAGTCACCAGTGCACAGAAATTCACCATGTCCTATCTCAGCCTTCTTGCAGGAGGATGGATTTCTTCCTTTTCTTGGCACATTATGAAATGTAGTGACGTTTCCCAGGACACAGACCCACAAGGTCATCACAGACCTTTGTTTTGCTGCCCATAGCATTAGATAAGTAAAAAGTTGTAAAAGACGTAAATAAAAAACACTTAAGATGGGCATGAATTGCAGCCATTAGACATCCAGCACAGAAGGGAAAGATCTCAGCCCATCAGTTGCACTCTCCCTGGAAAAGCTATCATAAGAAGATGGACCTGGCATGTTTTAGAGAGTCTCTCACATTGACTTGAAAGCTTGTTGCTAGGTTCTACTAAGAATGAGTAGTTATAAGTAGTAGCTGGTGATAAGAAACTCTTTGTCTTCAGTCCTGAAGAAAAATAAAAAAAATAGCTTCTTCACTCAACTCACTGATCCAGGGAGGTGAAAGAAAGATCAAGACAACAGAAACAAATGCACAAAGGGCTTGAGTACATTTTCTGATGTTCACCAAAAGGCTAAAACAGGTTAGATGTGAAACAGAAAACAACCTCGAGTGGCAGAGAGAGGTATCAGCTATGTTCAGTGTGACCAAAGACGCACACCGCAAGTCTGTCTTTAGCCTAGCCTGGTACTCTGGCTGGGTGGCAAAATGGGTTGTACAAATAACTAAATAGACAAACATTTTCTTAGCTGTAACACAGCTGATCTTTCTTTCTCTCTTCCCCCTCATCCTACCCAAATTTCTCAAATTTTTCTCCAAACGTTTCTCTCTTTGCCCTCAGAGTGTTTGCCCTCATGAGTATCCACCAGGCTGCTCTTCAGCTTCTCTGCTCTGACTCTCTGTCAGTAGGACCAGTTCTCTACAGTTCACATGAAACTGCTGTCATCTAATCCTGGATCAGAAGGAAAACATTATTAATTAATGCCCCTGAAACTTCTCCAGTCGGGTAGGGTGATGGGAGAGCATGGACAGGGGAAAGCTCATTCTCTGTGAGACTTCTAGCCACACAGTAAAATTGTGAAGTCCATGAACAACCTTCCCCCTCATCTCAAGAAGGTATCACTGTCAAAATGTATCTGTGAAGCGGTGAACAGAAGATGTAGCTGTGCTAATAAGGAAGGGTCACACTGTCCTTCCAAAGTGGGTGTCAGCTGAAGCATTCATGGCTCAGTGGCCTACTTGGCCATGTGAAATGGGACTAGAAAACACTCACATATCTCACAGAGGAATCTGTCAATTGTCAGGGATAAATACAAGATATTTTGATTACAGGCAGCTTTCAAAAAAAACCCCAAACCAGAAAAAACCAAAAACCCTTATCCTCTTCTCCATGACAGTTTCTGGGAGCAAACTCATTTTCCCATTTTTCAACTGAACATTTCCAGAGGAGATAAGTTATCTGACCTGACAACAGGGAGAAAGTACAGTCAATAGTTTGGAGAGCAAGTAATCAATGTTGTACCCTTATTTAAAAACCAATATACAGTAAACATCTGCCAGCAGCAGTGATAACATTCACTTACACTGAAGATAACTCATACAAAATGCCAACTAGTTCTCAATTTCGGAAACCAACAAAATGGTCTCAGTCCAGATAATTTATTTTCTATCAATACAGTTTGGCCTTTTTCTTTCTTAGTTTAGTATACTTGTTTCACATCCAAACCACGCAGAGCTTTCTGAGTATCACATGTGTTTCCCTATTCACAGGAATATTCACAAAGGGAAGGAGATAAAATGTCTCCTGAAATGATTGGGAAGGAGACAGACATTTGTTGTTGGCTACTTTTAAACTAGACAGGGAATGCTGAACAAGCCGTGACAGGCACTTTTTTGCTCTTGACTTTTCCTTTTGCCATTTGACTTCTCATTGTTTCCATTCTTTGCTGAAAGGGCAGATATGTTTTTTAAAGGCTGTTAACAGAGGGATCTAATATAAATCCTGGTACAGTCAGTTCTTCCTTTCTAGCACCCATACAGGTGCTGCTCTCTCACTGATATCACAGCCTATCCATCCTGCCACTGCAGCAGAGGATGTGGCATGTTTAAGATATCCTCTTTTCCTTTCCTGTTCTTAGTTTTTATCTGTAGGCTGCAACAAAAGGAGGATTACTCATTCTGACCGACATGTATACTGAAGCTTTTCTGAGGAGCTTAGACATGACAAAAGAATGGCTAAGGGCTTTTGGTAACTAGTGCCATTTTGAGCCCTCTTGCTCCTCAACCTGTTAAAGCAAATTGATCTTCTAAAGGCAGAAGAGGAAAAATTCCTTACTTCTTCACCATTACATTTATTTTCTCCAATGTCAAAGGTGCCTGGTCACCACAATCCATGTGACTCAATTACATTTAGGTTTTCCATAGCCTTTCCTTCTCCCAACTAAGTCAGCTCAAACTCTACAGTCCTAACTGGACAACTGCAGCAATTTGTTTCAGTCCTGCACATAAAGACCTATGCTCCACCCTGACCTGCGTCATCTGGCTCCAGTAAAAGAGTCACACTGGTGATTTTCTGCACCAGTGCCACACACGTGTTTTCTAGGGATTTTCAGTGCAACATTAGTTCTGTTAAAATAGACAAGATGCTTTCATCCATCCTGTACTTTCTGCCGATATTATCCTTAATCCAGCTTCTATTCAGCTCAGAACCTGCCTTGCTATGCGCTGGAATGAACCAGCCCTACCTCTCACCTTGTGACCAACCATTGTCCAGGACCCTGGATTTACTGCTATTCCAGCACCTTCTCCTTACCTCACCTCATTCCATAACCCCACAGTGGCAGCAGATCTGCCGGAGGATTAGAGACCTGTTCCTTCCTGAAGTGTGATTAGCAGAAGCCTCCTAAATGCTCCATTGTACTGCTTGTACTCTTGCTGCAGCCATCCTCTCCTACCTGCTGTTATTTAGCTGCCATATCCCCTCAGCACATAAGTTTTTCATAGCTGGAGAAATGATTTCAAGAGCAGACTCTCAGGGGCCTTGATATCTCACAGCACTTGTTGCCAAGATACCCCTAGAATAATCCCATTTGGTCAAATAAATTGATTTCCAGGTAAGGCTTGGCAGACAAAAGTTTTCTGGTCCCTTGAGTCAAAATGAAAATGTCTACAGTTTCCGTGTCCCAAACTGAAGGTATGCAAGCCTTTTAATGAGCCAGGAACGTTTAATTCCAGTTCAACTCACAGATTTGCTTGTCATTTAGCAAAATGGGATTTTATGATCAAGTTTCGTATGAATTATTTTCAGTTTTCATAGAAAATTCATGAACTGGAAAGAAATAATAAAATATATCTTCCAGAAAGAATGTAAGATGAGGTGTACTGGAAATTTTGTCCCTACAGTTTTATAGTCAGGAAATTGTAAGACTGACCATTTCCTAATCAAGTGTCTGTCTGTTTAAAATATTTTTTCCTGCGAAAAACAAAAACATTTATACTGGAAAACTCCCACTCAGCTCTGCCTTCTATGTAGGTCAGTAGTGATTCTGCATGGGGCCCAGACCCTGACAGCATATCTTTTCCCTTTCTCCCATGTTTTCAAATCAGCAATTTTTTAACTGAAGAGATGTTTTCTGACTTTTACTGCTGCTGCTCATTTTATATGCTGAAGTTGCTATCCTGGATTTGTCAGCAATGTTTTTCCATAAAGATGAGGATGTCATCAAACACCCATATCATTGGTAAGACAAAGAAAATGACAGGAAGACAGAAAAATTGGAAACAATGTCATGTAAATATTCTGAAGTAAGGTGACAATCACTGAACCAAGGAATGCAAAAATGCTTCTAAATGAGGTGATATTTTCCCAATTTTCCATGTAACATCACTGTGGGCCTTCTAATGACTTATTTATGTATGTTAATTTCATGGCAAGGTTTGTCAGTCACCCACGCAGGAGGTAGTTTGAGTTCCTAGAACCAGAAGTATCACTTACAGGCTTTCCTCTCTCTGTGCATCCTGGGTGGAGCTGGGCTGGGCACAGAGTAACAGCTGGCCCTTCACTGCAGCACTGCATCACGATGATTTGTGGTTTGTGGGGTTTGTTATTATTCCGGTGCACTCAGATGAAACCTTGTCTTTTGTCACAAGTTTCAGTTGATAAGTGGGAGCTGTTCAGCCCCTTGCAAGCACATGCAGCCTCTGGACACTGACAGAGTAAATCCCAGCCCCTTGGTGAGATCCTTAGGTACTACAGTCAAATTCTACGTGGTAAAAACAAAGAGGAAAAAGGGAATACAGCAATGGCCTATTTGGTGTTGGGCAGTATATTCCAGAGTCATCTGGACTGGTTTGAAGGAGCCACAGATGTCTTCCTTCAAAAAGAATGTTGATGTTTTTCAGTCCAGCACTTAGGGGACAATTAGCCTCTTCACGAAAACAAACCCATGACAGCACACTTGGACGAACACAAAGAAAGTAAGGCTGAGTTCTCAAGCCAGAAAAAAAAGACTGAGTACACACTTGGAACAAATTACCTCTCTTCTCCCACAGGTGATCTTTGTAGGTCAAGGCAGAAATGCATTAGCAATGCGAAATGGGATTTGGGAGTGAACAAGCACTGTCATCATCCCCTCCCTCCCCTCTGTGAGGGTGGGTAGCAAATTCAGCCTCAAGGGTTTTCAGTCCACAACCCCTCAGCAGGGAGTTAAGTCATTTGAAGAATATTCCCACCTACTACCAGTTAAACCTTGATAATTTTGAATCAGCTTCCCATTTTGTTTTTATGCCCCCAAGTGCAAAAAAAAAAAAAAAAAAAAAAAGAAAGAAAGTGGGGGGAGGGGGCGGATCAGACGGGTCTCTAATCATTACATTGCAAACTTGAGTCAGTGGTCAGATTCCTCTGCAAAGAGGGGGAGCAGAAGCTCTCTAACTAGGACTGCCAGGGAGCTGTCAGCTCGAGTCCACCTGAGCAGCAGGCAGAGCAGAGGCTACGGGGCAAGCCTACATATGCCATTTGTACCTCCCATTGGGAAAAACGGCCAGTAATGGCCCTATTGTGAATTTAAACAAGAAGCACTAAAGCTGTGAAGTGCAGCATGGGGCAGAGAGGACAGCAGCAAACAGGGGCTCTGAGGCTGGGTCACATTTCTCACCCTTTATGGTGCACCACGGGGTGCCAGCCTGCCTGCCTGCCAGTGCCCTGCACAGCCAGATACTGGGACACACCCGGTCCAGATTTACCCTAAAGAAACCAGAGCTGTGCTGGGGAGAGCAGGACAGACACTGCCTCTGATCCAAGAGGTGATACAGATCTTTGCTGGGTTTCATGAGTTAAAATAGCTTGGTTAAAATACTTTTTTGCTACCTGTCTCCTGGCATTGCTTATTTTTTGCATCCCCTCTCTCCCCAAGTATTAGAAGCAGTTTCAGGGAAGGTCTGGAGCTCTTCGTGCTGCTGCAACCCGGCAGCTCCGAGCAGAGCGCGCACGAGGAGCACTCTTGTGCTCAAGTGGTGATCTGTGGGCAATGCAAACTCACCACAGACACAGAGCAAGCTGTAAACAAGGAGACTGCAACCAGCCTGAAACACGGCAAGAGTGAAAGTAATTATTTGTCTCTCTTCCTTCTCACCACAAGCCCAAATTTCCCTTAGTACAGCCGCTGTATACAGCAAGGTCCAATAGGAAATTGATCCCTTTCCTGGCAATGTTTCCACTTTCTGGAGCAAAATCCCCATGACAATTGTGTTGCATCTGCTGGACTTACCCATGCTGAACATTATATTATAAAGTTAAGAAGTGTCAATTTAATTAACTGTGACTTTGTAGACTGAAGTGGTGCTTACTGTTTCCCTGCCTCTTGCCATAAGGAGTTTTTCTGTCACAGTATTCCCAAAGATGGAGTAGATAAAATAAACCTTGTTCTTCTTAATATCTCCATGGCACTGCCCCAAAAATACTAGATCAGGTAGTCTGAAAAGAAGAAATTTTTCTTGCTTTAAATCAGTATTATTTGTCTCTTTTGTGTAGGTAGGAGTTACCCAGTTTAAGAACCCTACCTTGCATACACTACCACAACTGACCATTTTACATTTCCAGTTACTAATCTACCATACTGGGACTTGTTGACTTCACTGCCAATTTCTTTTACCCCTTTAATTCCTTTCTTTTATTCAGTCATGCGCTTGCTTTGTGTCCCAAATGTGTGCATCTGCCCATGCAAATCAGAGAGACACTCAGTTTCCATTTTGATATATGTTGTGCTGTGCTGCCACTTAGATGCTTCCCCCACCCCAATTCTCAGTACATTTAATCTTGCTGAGAGCATATATGTCTGCTGACGTCAGACAGACATGACATAGCATATACCTGTTGTGTACCTCATCCCCCACATGCCCACCTTGCCCCTTCTGGATGTCCATCACCAGTGGCATCGCCTTGCCAAGAACAACAGCCTCTGTGGCAGCAGACACTGAAGTGGGTGCCCACTGCCCCTCCACACCCCTCACTCCCTTCCCTTCTCTAGCTGTTCCTGTGCCTTCTGTTTCTTCACATGACATTTGCCGAGGTACTCACACTTTTCCTCTCTGGTTTTATATACAGCAGAGTTGATCTGTCCAGCAAAGTTCTTTCTTACCTTTGCAGGATTTACTAATTCCTCAGAAAGCTGGAATTACTTTCACAGCTTTACTCTATTCCTCAATTCTTCCTTTATTAGAAACCAAATTATTATCCTTTGTTTTAAACAACTTTCCATCACTGTTTAAAAACTATCATAAAAAATTCCTATTGACTCGTAAAAAAATATTCTCTTTGAAGTGCCTTTTCATACCATGAGAAGCAGAAACCAGGCTGAGATTCATTACTCTACATGAGCAATCTTATCTAAGCTAACATGAAAAGGGAGATAAAGTTATACATTTCTCCAATGCTTTAAGATGCATGACTGATGGTATTTTTGCCATCAGAGGTAACTGTCTATAAAATGTTTTGGGTACATATCTATATACAGTTTATGTTATAACTATTCAGTGTATACACACATATGAAAAAATCTTGCACTTACCTTTGAGAAGTAACATTTATCCCAGGTTTGGTAAAATAGGATCAGACAGGCACTTAGACCTTCTTTCTATTCCATGCATCCTTTTTTCAAAAGAAGATAGAATCAGAAAAATCCCAGTTGATCTCTAGCAAACCAAAATGCAGACAAGATTTTTTGTCAGATGCAGCCTGATTCAGTGAAGTCCGAGCGTGTGAATCCCTGAGACTCTTTGTTCAGTAATATCCAAAGCACAAAAAAAGGAAAGGAAAAAAAAAGAAAAAGGAAAAGAATTTTAAAAAAAAAGTAAATAACTTGTTCTTTTCCTGTGTGGTTTAAAAAACCCAGTCTTGGAGGACTAAGCAGCCTGCAGGCTTTTTGAGCATTCTGATCCTAGTGCATCCCAAGGTAACACATGCATTTCAGTATTGCAAGTCTTCAAGTTCATACAAGCAAGCCCAGCTTCTGTGTATGTGAGTGTGTGTTGGGGTGGGGGGCCGAGTTGTACCGCGGGGGGAAGAGAGGCAGAGAGCTACACACACTCACAGTCACGCAGAGATGGAAGAAGGAAAAACAGCAAAGTGGAGTGATCTCACAAAGTGCTCTAGATGGCAGAGCCTGCACGGCTTGTAAGACAAGCAATGTGCACACACCAAAAAAAAAAAAAAAAAAAAAAAAAAAAAAAAAAAAAAGGAGAGAGGGGGAGACAAAAAGACAGAGAGTGAAAAACCCGAGGGAACTAGCAGGCAGCTTCAGGAATTTCTTCTTACCTCTTCTGACGATGCAACATACAGCAAGTGCTTTGTGCTGCATAGGAATCCGTGCAGGCACGACTCAGTCAGACCCCTCACTTCTGAAATAAACAAATATGTAGCAAAGGAAAGGGAAGAAAACCAGAAACCAGACGAAACAAGGGTACAAAAGGAAGCTAATAAACAAGTAAGAGTGTCAGGGAGGAGTCTTAAGTGAGCAGGAGGTAAATAGTTGGTATAGAAAGAGGCATCCAAACTCCTGGTCCTAACGGAGATTGGCTCTGTAATTATGTGGCAAAGCACTGCCCTCTAAGCCATTGCGTAATAATAGAAACCTAAGCTGTGTAGACACAGCCTGAAATGCTAAATCCTCAGGAGCAACACTCAACATTTGTCAGTAGAAAGCCTGTCAGTTCTCTGGGGGCGGAGGAAGAGGAGGGAAAAGAGAAGGGGAGAGAAATTTTACTGCAAAATGCATAAGCTGCAGTTGCAAAGAGCTCTCAGGTGGTGCCGATGCTTGAAATGTTATAGCGGAAGTCATAGGTATCTGTATCTATGTAGGAAAAGATAGATAAAAACAGTATGTGGTGCTTAGGGACACAGTTTAGTGGTGGATTTGGCAGTGCTGTTAACGATTGGGTTTGATGATCTCAAAAGTCTTTTCTGACTTAAACCATTCTATGATTCAAATAGCACTGTCATCTCCTTTCATGTTATTTAATACTGGAAACAATTTTCCCTTGCTGTGTTTTAGAAACTTAAATGATGAAGAGAAGAACATGTGCAGAGGTTGTCCATGTTAAATATTATTATTTCTAATGCTAATGGCAAGACAGTAGTAGTAGTTGTCCCTTTGCGCTGAACAGTATTGCGATGTCTAAGTAAAACCTGAGCTGAGATAAAAGAGCTCAGAAGGATTGATCAGCCTTTCTCATTTACCAGTGGGTTCCTCTCTCCAGCCCTCCTGACACAGAGACACTCATTTTCTTCTGCGTCCCTTGGCTGAAGAGGCTCCTAGACAGAGCCAGGGAAAAGATGAGCACTGACTATAAAAGAGGAGGAAAAAATCCAGCTTGCTCAACTTACCACACACACCAGTACCGAAAGAACAACAGAATGAACAACTAATAATGCACGTGAAAGGAATAGAAAAAAAAACCCCAAAAAACAAAAACAAACACCAAAAAACTCACAAAAACAAACCAAGAAAGTAATATCATTTTGCAGTGGAAATTTACCTGAAAACTGTGGCCCTGGGTCACACCCATGGTCCATCTAATCCAGTGTCCTGTGTCTGGACAGTGATCAGCACTACACACCTCTGAGGAATCTGAATGAATTTGTGAAGCCTGGGCTAGACAGCCTGGGCTAACCTGTTCATGGGCAAAGCTTCTCCTTAATCCCTGTTCTTTAAAGATTAGTTAATGCACTGAGGCATGAGCAGTGGAACAGTCTGCTTCTGCACATCCAGATTAAACATGTAGGGTCTGATTCTGAGGGCCTTTGTAGTTGGCGTAAAGTACACCTCTTTTAAGGCACTCAAGATCTAAAGAGTAAAAATCTTCTGATGCTTTGTAAACATCCCAGTGTGAAAAAAGGCCAAGAGTTCAGAAAGAGCTGTAGTATTTCAGTCTGAAGGGTAAGAACTATATTTTTATAGCCTCATCTAGCCTAGTTACTCTCCTCATTTACTGCTTACTCCTGGTGGAAACATCTGATGTACTTCAAGAGGCTATCCAGTGCAGGCAGAAGAACCAGGTCACCCAAATAATATGCAGGTATCAGATTTGGCCCCTCGAAAGTCAGACTAGACTGAACTGAAAAGTTTGAAAATATTTTTGTGAATGACTGCATAGAGGAATACCCAGGGTTTTTTTGGAGGGGCAGATTCTGCGGCAAACTTGAGATCCCTTGCTGTTAGCAGTCTCACTCCTTTGACGTGTGCCTCCTGCACTCCCAGTGACTCTCTCTCTGTATCCCTAAGGTGCAGGCTGCAGGCGTCGCACATATGGGATCCAGACTGTGGTTAAACAGATGAGGAAGGACTGCAGAGAGAGCAGTTGCCTATTTTTCAGCCTATTCAGCTTTCCTTGGCTCTATGTAGAACAGTGCTGAAGGGCTCTTCTTGGGAGGAAGGCCAAGAGTTAACCACAGTCAGTAATCTTACTGGGCACTGAAGGAAGTGGCCTGGCAAAGGAAGACTTGAGAAGCTGAAAGCTGCCAAACTAGGCGTTAAAATATTAAAAAATTACTCCATTTATAGATGACTGAAACCTGAACTTAGAAAGCTAAAGTTAAAGATAACTCCTGGGAATTCTGGGCCAAGCATATTGGCTAGAAAATCAAATCAAAGCTCTAATCATGTCAGTGCCTTATGAAATAAATGTCAGTGCATCACAGACAGAGAAGACATCTCTTAATGACATCAGGAATTAATAATAGACTCTGAGACTAGTGTTTCAGAGTCTGATTTGAAAGCAAAATATTGCTTGCAATGACAGAAATCATTGTACTTCATCAATGCACTCCAAAAAACTTCCAAAAATCTTTCACCAGCTACAGTTTTGACTGTGAAAACTCCTGATGAAAAATAAAAAATGATACAACCCTGGAAAAAAAGCAAAATCGCCCCAAAAAAGGTTTATATGAGTCTGTGGTGTGGTGGGTCCCCAATGTGCGAGGCCAGGGTGCTTTCCAGCTTTCTGTGATGCCCTTCACAGTTTAATCAGAATTCCCTGGCATTTGCCCCTCAGCTTCTCCTCTTCACTTACCGTCCCTGCTATTTATATATTGCTTTGCTCCCAAGTAAGGAGCTTCTCAGTGAATCAACAACTTTCTTTCTTGGTCCTCCTAGCAGGTTACTGCTTCCACTTATCTCTTTTGCTCAGGTCTCCCCTCTCTCCAGTCCTGCCCTAGTTCCCAGTTGGCCAACGAGGGTGTTTGAGCTATATCTGCTCTTATTTGCACCTCCACAGAAATCCCGTCAGACCCAAAGAGAAGTCTCATTCTGTCTCGGTTGTGATCATCTCACAGAAAGAACTGGAAAGAACTGTCATGGAAAGAACTGTCAAGGTTCAAGTTTTCATTCATGGCTTAGATCTAGAAAATACATGAGCGACCAGGATTACAGATGGCTAACTTTCGCTCTGTGAATCTTGCTGAGTAGCTGAAGCTTTCAGTGATGCAGGAAATCCCATGCCCCAACAGAATGCATAATTTCTCTATGAGGAGAGACTCATAAAACTCATAAAATCCTTAAAATCACATTCATACAAGTTTCCCTGTGAAGTGGCAATCACCAAAAGACCTAGCTTGACACAGAATTTTGTAATGGAAACCCTCTCCTTTGACATACAGTGCCACATACAACATTGAAACCTAAGAAAACTGAACTAGGATAGCAAAGCAAGACAAAAATAAAATTGAGATGTTTTTATGACTTCCAGGACAACTTCACCTGCTACAAGCACCATTGTCCTTTCCAAGTCTAGCAGACAACACGCTGAAGCCTTTGGCCATCTGATTGACAATACAATTTAGCATGTGCTTGTAGACATTGGTGATTCCCATTTCCTGCCCGCTCTCTTCCAAACTGACGTAGTCAGCACTGGTCCACGTGAGTGTTTAATCAATGGCTGCCAATCAATTACACTGATTGAAAGACAGTCTAAAAATCCTTTGGTCTGTGGCCCTACTGATGAAAACAATTGTCAGGAGCTGAAGCCACCAGCTTTCAAACATTGGAGGTTTGGGGAAAGATTATATGTTTCTTGGGTGCTGTACAGCTCAGCTCGTTACAAATCATTGAACATCTGTTTACACATGTATATGCCAGTACAAAATCTCCTTCTCACACCCTCCACCCACACATCCCTCTGCTTTTAAAAGCAGCTCCAGCCAACAGACAAATGGAATGTGCTTTCTTTTCATTTTCTTGCATATTAGCATGGGGAAAACTTAATCGAAATTTCTAGACCCAGAGATCCAACAGAGACCAGATGCTGTTTCACAGTGCAGTGGAAGGAAAAGGGTTTTGAGGGTATTGATGAGACAACAGCATCACAGAAGGTCCCTTTTGCAATACACTGTTATAAAAAGCATAGACAAATATCACAACAAAAATATGAGGATGAACTTCATTAAAATATTTCAACAACCCCACAAAAACCCTTCACTGTCCATCTTGCAGCTAAATGCAGAAGGGTTTCCAAATACCAGGAAAAAGTTGTTTCAGGTCATAGAATAAATTATACATTCATAATCTATTCCATTCTAAGCGTTCATCTCATCTGGAATAACCAGGATACTTATGCTAACCTTAAGGGACCTACTGTAACCTTCTAGATGCTCTGAAAGAAGGTCAGTATAATATTTTTATCCCAGGGTTATTATTCTTTCCAGGTTCTCCTTTTACAAGCAGGAAAATCCTTGTACTTCTGTTTTGCATAATCACATGTCCAGCTCAGTGAGTAAAATTTAATGCCCTTTGATTGATAGGTTAAGACCAGAAGGGATCATTATGGCCATCTCATTTGACCTTCTGCATAACCTCAGTTACAGAAATCCTCTCTGTGGCTCCTGCATCTATCATCATAATATTGGGTGTTGCAAAAAATATGTTTTATGAAGGTAGTCACTTGATTTAAAGATTTCAAGCGATGGTATATTCATTCCCCACTCTCTTTATATCTTTAACTGCTGCTATTGTTAAAAAATGTCCGCATCTCATTTTGTTACTCAAAAGGCTTTGGTATGTTATCAAAACTTCAAAGTGAAAATTATGAATTACAGCTGGATATCTCCTGTTCGGAAAACTCAGAATTAGGATTAGCAGAAATTTCTCCCAGCCAAGTGGACTGGTTCCACTGGAGGCAAAGGAATGCTATTTGAGACCAGTGTAATCTAGTCACTCAACAAAAAACAAACAAACAAATAAACTTATTTAGTGGACATCTGTTTCGGCAGTGTTCATCAGAGTAAAGAGACTGCCTTGGCAATGCTGTCCCAATTCTCCTAATTTGATGAAAAGTATAGCATTAGCTTCCACAGTACACCTGGAGGCAGCAGAACTCTGCCACCTGCCCATCAGGAAGCAGGACCTCATCCTGGTGGGTTTGCAACCTCTGGCATCGATTCACTCTGTGCAGAATGCTCCCGGTCACCACTGAAATCCAGAGGGGCAGCAGATGCTCAGTGCCATAAAGGCATGGCACAAGAGGAGTGTGAATATGAGTCTTCATTCTATATTTTGACCCTTTCCACGCAGAATAAAAGATGCCAATGATTTTCATTATTGAAAGAGGATATGTGCACTTGCTATGCAGCAGGGGGTCCCTCTTTGGAGAGGATGCTGTCAGGCTGTGATCATCTATTACAATTCCACAGGCAATAGGAGCAATGTTAGGGATGTCAAGCTCTCCACTGCCCTGGCTGGGACTCGCTGCAGTGACTCCCCTGCCAATCTCTTGTTTGCACCAGCTGAGTGATTTGTCTTCATGCCCTGTTACGTGCTACAGATCTTAGTTTGCTTTCTAATTGACACTTAGAAAGCAGTTTGGAGGAAGAGAAGGTTGTTCGGCATTTTGTAACATTTAAGGAGAGGAATCGTGAGAGACTGGGGACAGGTAACCTTCAGACAGGATTTGTCAACCAGGGATAATGTTGTGAAACCAGTCTTATGCTAATCATGCGAGAAGACTCTAGCATACAATGGACAAGAGTCCATGTCTAAGACAAGGTCTTCTGCTTAAGCTGTTTAGGAATCATTCTAGTCCTTTCAAAATTGCATGTCTCAACCATGGAACCAAATGGTTACAATTTTGTGACTAAATTAAGAGTACATGGAGGAGGTGAGAATCTTTTGGGCAAATTCTTGTTTTGTATCAATACTACAGCCGTCGCCATAAAGTCAGTATTTGCTAACAGTTGTCACATTATAGCAGGGAGGTGTCAGAGGAATGAATTCATCAATAACCTCAATAATCTAGCTTGTAAATTGTGGGAAGAATTCTTCCCAGCCACAAAGCACTTAGTTTCTGTGGTCACAATTATCTGAAAGCTACTAAGTTTGCCAAGGATGGAGCAGACACTTAAAAGGAACAACCCCAGATGTCTGAAATGAGTAAGATTGTAACGTAGGGCTTGCAGTATACAGAGCAAAAGAAATACTATAAGGTCGTATTTTTCTTAATGAAGCTTAAATGTGATGCAAAACATGAGGTTTGTATTCCTAAAACAAATTTTACATTACTTCAACAAAATATTTTGGGTAGAAAAGAAGAAAAGCCACAAACGAGGCATGAACTTGGGATCTGACTTGGAACCTGAGTATTATCAAATTTTGATGCAGAAGGGAATAGGAAACAGGAAGGGCTTTGAAAGCCTCAGAGGAAATGCCACCCCTTTGAATGCAATGCACATTTTCTGCCTGCTATGCTAGGCCCCAGCTTGGGGGACAATGGGCTCCTTACTGCTCCCTCTTCCTGAGCCTGATGCCAATAAAGTGTAGGCGTGTAGAAAGGAGGCTCAACAACTTCTTCCTGGCTCTTGTCTGAGACCTTGGAAGCCTCCGTAGGACGTGCATGAGTGAGGTTCCTGCTCTCATTCTTAACCCAGATGGGCACACCCAAAGAGAGGAGGAAGAGGAAATTTTGTGGCACTGCAGAGTAGCAGTGTCAGGATAACAAGTGATTTGGATTCCTCTCTCAGCCTCTGTTCCTCTTTGATTCTATCAGAGGAAAAGAAGGAAGGAGAAAATTAGTCCATATCTTCTTCCGTATTTGCTTCATAAAGTTAAGAGAAATCAAAGAGGTAATGGCAGCTGTCTTAAGAAAGCATCAGTGAAAGAAAGACCTAAGTCAAAGCACGTAAATTTAAGCTGATATCAGAAAGAAGCACAGCAAGAACTCCTTGGCTGTGAGGAGCAACAGGGTACACAGTAATTTCAGAGGTTTTGGGTTATCTCAAGCACGATATGAAGTAAGTTAGCATTTTAAGAATAACCTGAATACAGAGTATTTTGACAAGATTTTCACTGTTCTTTCTGCTCTCAGCTTCAAAAGGGAAGTAGGACCTGACCTTCAGTCAGACCTTGCATGTCCAGGGCATCTCAGAGTGTCTTCCCTGTTCTGTTACTCTGCTCAGAGACACTGAAGAAAACAGAACATGCAAGCAATAAGTATACATAGAGGAAAACTCCTCTCATGTATAAAAAAGCTTGAGCATCTATTGCAAGGCATGTGTAATCCAGCTCAGTATTTTAACACCCAATGCAAAAACTTTGGGAATTCAATTTTTGCAATAAGTTTGCTCTATAGGGGTTGGACAACCTTGGCATCAGCTGCTACTTCTCTTCGCCAGCCTCCTGAACCTCTGTATTCACAGAGATTACACATGCAAGAAAATCTGTACTTCCTAGAAAATCATAGTAAGATGGACTTCATTTCTGTATTCCTTTATAAAATGTCAAATATTCATAGCTATGTCAAATTAAATGAGTTTCTTGTGCTGCTATTCTTTTCAGCTCATTGGGTCCTCCTCAGATGATACCTGTCCTGCCATTACGTGATCTACCCCAAGAGACTTCACCTTTATCTAACATTATTCAATGCAATCTCAGTTTCAGATCAGAATAAAGGAAAAAATACAAATTTCAGAAGGACTTGGATACCGATCAACTGCTGTGTTGTTATCACAGTTGCATTATAGGAGAGACAGAAAACGCCTTTGTCATTACAGGCGTATGAAAGACATACAATGAGGCTTGGATTTTGGTTCACTACAGAGCAAATAAATACTCCCTAGAAGTTAAAAGGAAATTATGCTGAAATAGATACAGAAACCTCTAAGAAACCAGGCACATAAATGTACAAACCAGAATAAGCAATTGTTGCTTTCTTTTTGACAGCTGCCCTGATTTCTGTACATAGGATTGAACGTGAGGCCACCAGAGCAGAAGCCTGAAACATTTCCATGTTTCTCCTGTACCTGGAAATCATTGTCTCTGTAATTGGGCATAAAATGGGATATTTAGAACGCATTGACAATTACTGTACAGCTGGATGAAAAATTGTGGAGAGAGTAATGGTTTTCGTAAGAATTAGGCAGATGAAAATATTGAAAATAGAGGATACTGAGAGAGAAAGTGTAGCTGGGCATTATAAGGTGAAGTTTAGTCATGTATAAAGCCTTGATAAGTGTGAGAAAATATACAAATGCAGATGCAAATATGTACACAGGGATGCATATCTGTTCTGAGACAGCTGTTCTGGAGAGCCGCCTTAGAGACTTTGGGGTCCTTCAAAGGCTGCAGTACTCCACACATGACCAAGTGCATTAAAAACAGAACCTTACTTGTCTACAGAACTTACAAACTAGATGGGTTGTCAGACAGATGAATAACATGTGCTGACGTAGAGATTTGGGCCCTTTGATCATAACTTTGGTCTGAACAGTCTCCCCAGCAGCGGAGCCTTCAGAGCTGTGGGATGTCTGCTGGCCGAAGATCCCATGAGGGCCTTACGCCCATCAACCCTGGAGTGCCCATTAAATTAATGGATATCTCTATCATTGCACTTTGTACTGCTGTAACTTAACTGGAAGTTTCTTTTCCTGCCTAGGACCTGGCTACAGAAGCACTTACACCTACTGCAAACTGATGCCATCAAGCTGACCTGCTTGACCTGCCATCCTGCTTTATAAAGGGATAAAGACAAGGGCTGAAGGCACCCCAAAGGATCCCTTTCTCTAGATCTCACATATGCTCCCACACTGCAGCAATGTAGGAGGAGACAGTGCTGCAGGGAGGCAAGGGTACAAATTCCCCTGTGTGTTTACTCCCTGCATACTGCATCTTTGCAACCCATCCTAAGAGTTCAGTTCCTGGTTTGCAGTAGAGAAAGAAGGAAATAGAGGTAGCTTTGTCACGTCTCCCAGCGTTGCTGGTAAAAGACAGGGAACCTGTCAAAATAAACATTAAAAAACAAAACAAGACAAAACAAAACAAAAACAAATAAAGAAGTGATAGAGCCAAAAAAACCAAGCATGGAGAGAGAACAGACACCAAATGCATGAAACGAGAAAGCAGAGATTTAAAGGGAGCATCACAAAGGGGTTTGGGACTTGCATGTGTATATGAACAGACAATTTGAGTGAAAACAAGAGAGCAGAGAAAAAAATAAAGCTAAGAGAAGAACATGCAGGAACTCAAAAAGGGGCCAAAAGGGGCAGAATGAATTTACGGTCATCTTCTCCCTTACTGTTCTGGGTAGCAAGTAAAATATGGGCTGATGACTTCAGCATCACCAGACGAGACAAACAATTTTGTGGGACATCATTGAGGTATGCAAATTTTTTTGGAATGTTTTCCCAGAATCTCATACTAGTGTATTAACCATGAGGGTTGTGAACCTGAGGTGGGTTCTACTAAACAAACAAACATAACAGAAACTCCCTGCTTCACACCAGCTAATAGAGATACCCACTACAACTGTAAAAGCTATGAAACTGAAATGTTAATTTCTTTCATGCCAAAGGTTTCAAAACAAACAGACTGTTTAGTTAGAAGATTGTGTTTTATAGAACCCAGAACAATTACCCCTACAAAAATAATAAAAGCAAAACCTTCCCTTGGTAATAAAATCGTAATGTTTCCTGAATGTCTGATGAGAATGTATTTGGGGAAGCCTGATGTGCAATCACACACCTAATTATTTCTGTTGTCACGTGATATGTGTAAGTGCTTTTCTCTAATGTACGTAGGCGGAAGAAAGGGGCATTTATATACATATATATGTTCCAATTTTGGCAGCACATTCCTTTTGATCAAACACACCATTGCTTAAAGAGAGGACACAAGAGCGAAAATAGAGGCAGATATTAAAGAGAAGCCAGCAGTCAGTGCTAGGATCCAGGGCACAGCCCTTCTCTTCCCACACCAGCATTGTGTGGGGGCTCAGTGGTGGATCCAGGTCCAGCTCCCATCACTGGCTGTACAAGAGTATGACACACAGGCAGACACCAAAAAGCAGCTGTGTCACTCTCAATTAATATTTCTGTCTGGGAACAAGATCTGTTCATTTACAGAAGGACCATGGCTCAGCCACAGACAGCATCCAAAAAGACATAAACCAGGGAACAAACAATAAGAGCTACACCATGACTTGGCACAAAATCTGGTCACAGCACATGAAACACACCCTCAATTTAAATAAGTAATTACGACTTCCACTCAATTCTTGGACCATCCAGTTACTTAAATTGGAAATGCCTTTGTTGGTGCAGATGTTTACCCTTATGCATCCACATGACATTTGGAGTCTTGCTGAGGCAGGCCAAGAGTGAAATTATGCGATAGAAAACACCCTTATTCCTGGATAAAGAGGACACCCATGCAAAGCTGATGATTTAGGGAACTGGCGTTACTGCTGCCCCAACAGGCAGACACCAAAGCTGCTCAGGCCAGGCAAAAAAGCCCACTAAGCACTCAACTGCACTGCAGGCATGCAAATGTCCACGCAGCTTTGATCTGAGTTGTCAAACCATTGACATTTCACGGACCAAAGCCCTTGAAATCACACAGAAATGTACTTCACCTTCCTCAGTTGATTTTGGATCAGACCTTACTGAACACATAAAGCTGGCCATTTACTTTGATGTTTGATAAATTTCCTTCTCTTTGAGGTGTGTATTTTAATAATTTAGCCAAATAGGCACGTGTACTGCCAAGTACATTCTTTTTATGCAGCAAGAAAGCACTCCTGGTGCTGAAAAGGAACCCATTTGCTGTGAACCTCCTTTATCTACTCTCACACAGAGTACAGCTTTCATCAGGTGCAGTACAAGGGCTGAGACAGTTAACTACAAAGCTAACCCAGCTAGAGACACGAGGTGCTTTCCAGAAAAAGAAACAGCTTCACTCTCTACCTCTTCCCAATTTATTTATTTAAAATTAGTTGGTATCTTTTTCCTTCTGATTTTAAGCCTGAAAGATAGTCTTAATCTAAAATTTAAACCTAAACCTCAACTTGGCCACCTATTTTTAATCCTAATGTGAAATCAGTGGTTCCATCAAATCAGGTTTTGAAAACTATACAAGACCAGGTTATGAGGCAAGAAGGAATGATATTAATATGCAGAGACTCTCAGAAAGTAGTTTTCTTTACTTTCACCCAGAAAGGAGAAACCAATCAGGGGTAAAAATGCTACAGAGGTTTGAGCTCTTCTCAAACATACTTAGGCTGTCTGAAATTTTGATGAAAATTCAAAATAGACTTATTTTTCTACTAGAGAGAGTTTCAGACTGAGATTAGATGTCTTTTAAAATATTATTTCTACTGATTTTCATATGAAAGGTATCAGTTCAGTATATGTTTCCAACCATACTACCATTTTCTCAAGATGGATTAAGTCACAAGGTGTCCAAAAGCAAAACTGTGAAAATTAAATTGACCAAATTAAATTCCATTTAACTGTGCAATTGCCAATTCTAGTTCAGTGCTATCCCTAAACACCTAAATCAAGCCTCAAAGTAGCACTGAAAACTAAGTCAAGATCCCAGGGGTACTGAAATACATGGAAGCTGTGCCATAATTTCAGCTGAATGCTTGTACACACAAACTGCTATCTCTGATGGCAGAAAAAAACATCTAATTGTGAAAATTGTTTAAGAAAACTGGAAGCACAAGTATTTATTAACTAGGTTCAGAGTGCGAACGAGGGAAGTTCCTTTGGTAGGAAGTAGTTAAATTGAAATTGAGGTCAAATACAACCTGTAGAAACAGCATTTTGTTAGTTTGTTGTCAACAAGTGGGGTGAATATACTTCAAAAAGACCATTAAATATATAATGATTAAGATTCAAGCTTCTCCTTTCTACTATTAACTTCAGCTAACAGCCTGAGTTCCTGATCAGGAGAAACATCATCAGTGCAAGGCTATGAATGCGTGTAGATCAGGCCACTTTTTTATGCTCTAGGGTCTGGCTGAGGTTTCAGAGAACATCTATGACAGGATTAGATTTGAAAAGGCTTCATTTTTATAGAAAAAAAAGGTATAATACACATGAAACCTTTAAAAATTTTAGCTAGTCCTCCCCCATATTACTCTTCATCAGCTCTGTGCACATCACACAACTTCTGCAATAATGGCAGAAATTATTTCCTAAAACTGTTGTCAAAGGTGTCTTAAAGAAAAGCAGGCAATTTGGAGGCATGTAAGATTGAGTCTGAATGTACTGTTTATATTAGAGAAGATGGTCCCAAAGGGAAGATATATTCAGCTGAAAGTTGGATATCCAGGTTGCAGAGCCTAGTTGTCAGATTCAGGAGGCTGCTGCAAGCCAAAGTTTCCTCAAGAACCTGACACAAAGTCTTTATCAAAGGCAGGAAAGGTGACATTGTTCAGTTTACAATCCCCTTTTGGAAACTGCTGTTGCTTATCACTTCAGCTGTGAAGTGACTGCACTTCAATGCAGCAGATGTATGAAACCTGACAGAGTAAATGTGGCAGGGTATGCACACAGCCTGTGTGCTGTGCTCTTGATGCAGTCTCCTGAAAGGAAGCATTTTCAGCTCTATTGCTGCAGTCATTTGAAGCTCCTCTGGATGATGCCCTAATAAACACTCCATAGAGAAACTCTGCACTGAGTATGAGTGGGCAGGCTGTCTCCAGCTCCAGCGTCTAGGTCCAGTCAAATTAGAAAGAGTAAGATCAAAATTACTAAAGTTTAAGCCCTTCAACCATGGTAAAACACCACACAGAGAGAGAAAAACTGATACAATTCTATTGTTCAAGACCTGTGCAGAGACTAGTCTAAAGACCGTGAACCAACCAGAGAGCACCTACATAAATATCTCAACCAGCCCCAAAAAAGGTGCAAAAAGTGGTAGTAAAGGTCTTATGGTTTCCCCTATATGGTTTTTTGTCTTTATAAAGAAGTGAATGACAGACCCCAGTAAAGCCACTGTGGTAGTGAAGGTTCCGTGAAGTAACTTCGTGGGTATTCCCTCTGTGGTGAGTGACTTGTTTCTCCCATTTATTTTGTGAAATAAACTGCACACTTACTTGGGTGGGGAAGAATAAGGGAGTCCAGGCCAAATGTACATTTTCTGCCTGTAAAGATGATTATAAGGAGATTAATAAATCTGGGTTTTCTTCACACTCTCTATATCATAGAGAGTTTCATCTTAGACCAGGGTAATAAAAAGGATAGCCATACATTCCCTAAAGATTCAATTCACGTCTCTGCGGAGATTCAGGATGCTGTCTCTGTCTTACTTATGCCTGTTCTTGATGTCTTAGCAAATCAGTGACCCTGTGCTAGCTGTTTGCAAAAGGATGCACATCACACTTGAAAGGTACATACCACAGGAAATTTGCCAATGTGCAATTGTCTCTTGAACTGCTCTGGTCAATTTTGCAAAGGGAATTGCAATTATATTAGAAAATCTCTATACGGAGGATCTAGAATTTGTTTTAAAAGTATTTGCCTTCATGAAAACAAAAAGTTACCATTCTTCACCGTTTAAGAAGCAAAGAATGTCACAGTTAAATCATGTTTTCATGACATTTTCCGAGACTGTAAGAGTTTAGTAGGATCTAGGGAATATATTTTCTTAGACCTTATATTCAAGTTTTTTTGTCATTCCCAATATACCTCTATTACATTGATAGAAAAATATGTTCTCTATTGCCAAGCATTG
The DNA here is from genome assembly GCA_014706295.1 of Lycocorax pyrrhopterus obiensis. Classification (NCBI taxonomy): domain Eukaryota; kingdom Metazoa; phylum Chordata; class Aves; order Passeriformes; family Paradisaeidae; genus Lycocorax; species Lycocorax pyrrhopterus. The sequence continues at coordinate 29,219,619 of JACSVZ010000004.1, read as the reverse complement.
TGTGGTAGATAAAGTATCTGTTCTATTTGCAGACGTAACTGAGAGCATTAAAAAGCACGCTTGCTGTTACAGTCAGCCTTACTTCAGGTCAGAGCAAGGAAGAATATTCACAGCAAGACCTCAGTCCCCTTTTTTCCACCCTTGAAGAACACATGTACTGTAATAAACGACAGATCAAACCTTAATTAACTGAATGTTGCCTGCCTCCCACATAAAGGATGCAGACACACTTTGTAACTCGCTCCAGGGTGTCTTCTGGGGTGTTGGCAGAGGATCTTCTCACTTTGCTTGCTTTGCCTTCATGGTTAGAAAAGTGGGGTCCCTTTGATGGGCAGCGCCACGCTGCACAGTGCCACATACCCAGAAACGCTGCTGGGGTACAAAGCCAGGCTGGGCTGCAGAGGGGTCAGGGCTGCCCACTCCATGGCCGTCATTAATAACCCTTTCATTTACCACTGCACATTTAATTGGAAAGATTATATCCAAACCTCTCTCTATCATTCCCAAAGGGAGAGCTGCAGGCAGGGCTCAGTGACCCCTGCCACGCCATGTGTGCTGGCATTAGGAGCCTGGGACCTTGCAGCACCAGCCTGGGCAGACACATGAACCCTCTGCCAAGGGGTGTCTGTGCCAGGGACACAAGGACGAGCATGACCCTAGGAGAGTGCTTCCATGAGTGAGCCTATCTAAACTGCACCTGAGCAAAAAGCAGTGATGAACACACATCCACAGCTTCCCCTTCATTCCCTAAGCCTCGCTTCACCCGGGTCTGGGAAGATTCATGATGGATTAACCCCCAGCTTGCTAGAGAGACAATTCAGGACTTAGGTTTCCTTGAGAGGGGAGAAGGGGAGCATCATCCTTCTCTGAAATGTGCTGGTACCATGTCAGCAATGTAAGCACGATAGTCTCTTTAAAATATCAGGACAACTGCCTGACCATTTCAGTTTTAACTCATTATAACAGTGACAAGGCTGCCCAGAATGAGAGATCAAAAGCTCTGTAGAATTAGGTTGTGTGAGTGCTTGGCCTAAGGCAGCTGGGTAGTTTAAATAGCTGTTGAGGACTGTGACCACCGCTGAAAGAGTCCTGAACTGAATTAAGATCAAGTTCAGCCTCTCTTCTGAGACCAGGCAAACTCCTGGCCCCCCAGAAATTGACTTTTACTATAAAGTGACAAGCAGTGCCAGAGGTGCTCTGCCCTTCTAGCTTGAAAAATCTGGGGTTTGCAGTATGCACCTTTCAAAAAAGAGAGAAAAATAAGAAACAATAAACCAATCCCTTACAGAGAAAACTGGTGATATAACATGGCAATCTCATGAGCCTCTGTTGACATTTCCTCAAGTTTTAGAAGTCATTTATTGGTAGAGCAGAAAATTAAAAGAGGAAAGAAACATGCAATCTGAATTACAAAAAGGAAAAAAAAAACCCTTAAGGATAAGGAAAAAAAAAAATATCTTAAGCGTAAGGGGAAAGAAATGTCTTAAGGAAAGGGAGCTTTGCAGATAATACTCTTTCATCTTTCCATCCTACTTTTTCCCTCTCTCTATTCTGTCCCAGATAACTTAGCCGATTGGTCAATTAAATCCAACAGGCAGATGGAGGCCTTGGAAGTACAAAGAAACTACTAATGCTACAAAAACCAGCAACTGGGAGGAAGAGCCTTTATTTTTGTCCTTAGATGAGAGTTAGTTAGCTGGGAAGTGCTGACTCACGAAGTGCAAGCTTTTAAATGCCCCATCGCAGGAAAAACGTTAACTGGAATTTGCTCCTCTCCAGGCATTCCAGTCAAACAATTCCCACACACTGCCCTGCCACGTACAAGGATCTGGTGTGCACACTAATAAACTATTTTTTTCTGCTTTCTGGAAATATGCCTGTGTATTACGAAAAGCTTCTGAGCAGGAAATATAAATCTATGTATTGTAAAGATGACTGTATAAGAAGGAAACCATCTGTTCAAGATGCAGGACCCTAGGTACAATTAGATATTTGATCTGAGTCACCAAAACTCTGCTTCAGTTTGTGTGAAAGCAAATCAGGTGTGCATGAGTTGGGTTTGCTCAGAGATTAAAGTGAAAAGGACATAAAATATGATTTAATAACCCTAGTAAAGAACTTCTGCAGAAATCAAAAAGTCATTAATTTATACTGCATTTTTAACCAAGAGATACATGCTTGCTTCAAACATTTAACTAGAACAAGTTCCAGGCAAAAACTCTGAGGAAAACAGAGGACTGTGCACAGCGCACAGTCCTACTCCATGAGGACTGATATCCTGAAACTAAGTATTTCTCTCTTTCTTCTCAAAAGTCATGACCTTTGCCTAAATACTGCCCTTTGCTTTTGTCATCCAAGCAGCAGCTCTCACCTCAAAAGCGCAGCAGTGCTCAGAGAGACAGAGCAAGGTGTCTGCCCCATCTGCAGGGGTAGTGGGTTTTTCCTTGGAGGAGAAGAGCAGGTACCACTTCACAGAAGTCACTGCAGACACGAATGTGATACTGAATCACTGGATGTTCCCCTTCTCTCTTTCCTACTATTTTTATTTCTTATTATTTTTATGTTTAATAAGCATAAATGAGAACTGTTGGTCTGTTTATATTTCAGCATCAAGAACAGACCCCATGTGCAGGTTTTTGAGAAGAATCATAACCTTAGAGGTTGAACAGAATGTTGATGGGCTTTAGGATTCAAAAGATCATAATGGAAGTTGAGCTCTGCCATCCCCCACCCCACATTTAGATGAGTGATTGCCCCTTAAAGCAGCCTACAGACTGCAGAAGACACCAACCCATCAGCAATTGGCCCTACACTTCAGAGGCTACCAAGGACAAACAAATAAATAAAGCCATTTCCTTCATCAAAGAAAGTGGCAGCTATGGATCAAGAAATTAATTAGTATATGTTGACATAAACCTTCTTTGCATATTGGCACAGTATTGTCAGCTGTTTGCTGTTCATCAATGTGGCTTTTCTCTTCTCTCCACAAGCCCGTGGTTTACACGAGAAGATCGGATGATGCTTCATGGAATCAGAGAGTGACAGGGAACCAGGTCACACAGACACAGACCAAGACCATGGAGCGTCTGGTACGATCATGTCCACGGGGCACTTCAGTAGCACAGTGTTACTCAGTTCAGCAGCAAACTGTCATAAGCAGTAAATTACAGCAATCATGAGGCTTGAAAAACAAGGTAATTAAGAAAAATAATTGATGGATACAGGAAAAGAGGAAGACTTTATTTTGATTACTTGTTTTCACACATACTCGATTTCGTTGAAGATGTCCCTGCTTGTTTGGGTGGGGTCAGATTAGGTGACCTTTAAGGTCCCTTCCAACCCAAACTGTTCTATGATTCTCTGATGTGTTTTCAGAGGATCTATCTTTGGGCAGGGGAGATACTTACAGAGGCTGGTGAGAGCCCAATTTCCAGCCCCTTCTCTCCACCATGTGCGAAAGAACTTCATTGTGTACACTTCACTCTGTGCTGCAGAGCTGGATATATAAATCTCATTCATATTTTTGGCAAGTAACCTGCACTGTGTTAAACCAATTTGATGGTGTAGCCTGCAATTGAGAAGCCTGTATAAAAACTTATTTTCTGTTCAGCTTTTACACGGTGGCTATAGTCACAATTTATGTCTTTCTGTCAACAAACAGCCATTAATTTCTTGCAGTTACAGTCAATACCTGATGTCATTCTTCCCTCTTTATGTTTGTGCTTCACATTCCCTTATTCTATTCATGGCTTTTTTGCTGCTTGTGCAGCAATTTAGAGAAACATTAAATCAAGCAAAATATTAAAACATAAAATAACAAGAATTTTAAAACAGAAACATGAAAATAAAATTGAGACAGAATTCTTTAATAAACTCTAAAGAAGAGGAAAAAAAAGAGCAGGTGTCTGAAAACAATGTCTCTGCAAGAATCGTGCACCTGCTCAGCTGGCAGGTAGTAGGTCAGGTTCTTTCCAATGTGAATCTTCACATGGGGGCATCCTCCATTCAGGGAATTGTGTAGCTGTTTCAGTTTTTCTGAGCCATTGAGTTAGGAGGAAGAGAAATGTTTCTCTCACATCGATGATGCAGAAACCACAAAGCAATGGAAGAAAGGTTTCCCCATTCTTCAGATTGATGGGTTAGTCCAAAAGGTTCACTTAACAGTGAGAAATCTTTTAAACTATTTGCTTACAGAGGAATTTCAAGATAATTAATATGCAATTTGATTTAAAAAAAAAAAACAAATAACAAACTTTTCTAATTCACTTTCAGCCATTTTAAATAACTTCTCCAAACACAAAATTTCATAATGGATATTGAAAACCTTTCAGGTGGCGTGTTGTGAGAAATGTGAGCTTTTATTAAGTTTTGAAATAATCTTCCTCACTAAGGAAATGGTGCTGGGCAAGGAAAAGCTTTGGGGTGACAATCCAGTGTGTGAGATATGTACTGCAGGGCTTTTCTAGGGGAAGCTCAGATGAAGGTAATGTGAACCAAGAGGAAAATGAATGCTGAAAACTATGTGAGGTGGCAGAAAACTTCAACACCTGACAAGTTTATGAGAAAGGACTCAAGAAGCTTGGAAGTCTTCTAAAAAGGAAAACAATATGCCAAGAAATTAAATGGGAAGTAAAATCAATCCACTGGCAGAACTTTAGATTTCAAATGAACTGACCATTGTGAGATTTATAAAGAAAAAAATAAGGTTTTGCATTCAGGGCACCATTGAATACATAGCTACTGTTCAAATCTTAAACACCCTGTCTGTAACTTTTGCATATTAATTTTCATTACACAACCACACAGCCTTGACTTACATTCTGTGACATAACTAGTTGCTTGGTTAAGATACCCATTAAATAAATATGGAATTGTCACAAGTAATAGGCTAGTGTTGTCTGCATACTTCTAACAAGCACATATGACAACAGCTTTAAAACTTTAATTGAACAGAGAATAGCTATAAAGTTCCCGAAATAATTTTTGTTTTGTTTTGTTTTGTTTCTAGGCAAAACATTTCTTAGTAGAAGTAAAATGAATAAGTGTTTTCAATTCCTTTAATACTGGAGAGTTTCAGTTCTCTGGAAGATCTTTCTAGAATGTAATTCACAATTTAGGAGCCTAAATGAAATAGCAAAAACTGGTACTTTCATCCAGAGTGATCTTTGTAAAGTTTCTGCTCTTCCACTAGAATCATTTTTACATTTCACCGCTACTACCAGACGGACACCTCTGCATAGAGGAGCAAAAGGGTTCAACATTGCACAGGTTTGCTTCAATAAACGGAATGTACAAGGACACACATGGAGTTAATTGAGATGGCACAAGGTATCCTCAGTCAGCTCAAACTCTGAAAAAATAATGTTTGCTCTTTTTGATTCTTTGTTATACCTGTATCTATTCTACTTAACCATCCTTAACTTATAAAGAAGCTTTCTAAAATAATATGTGGAGGAACAATAAAATCTATTTTTCTCTGAAATGTCTGATATAAGACTATACAAAGAAATGAGCACTAAAAAGACAGAAATTACGTGTTTATGTCAGTACTGGTTTTAACGTAAACCTCTTCAACATTAAGACAGTTTGATTTTTATTTAATTATATAATAATAGTTTAATCCTATTTTTATTTGAAAGTGACTATACCAATGTCTGAATATAGCTGGTTGAGTTGTAAGATAAGCTGAGCCTGGAAATATATTTAGCGTGTTTAATATTCTGCTGAAATTTCTATTATCCACTTGCTCCTTTTTTTCCTGCCTTGAAACCTCTTGGTTTCAAGAGTGATTGCCATCCTTTCCTATTCCATCCAGGATCATGCTGGAGGCTGAGGGCAGAGAAGAATGAATGTGCCCAAGGACCCAGGAAATCACTCAACAGATGGGAGGGATAGTTTCAGGAGGGCAGGCAGCAGGGAGAAAAGGGTTCTCCAAAAATTGAGGTGAGATGAGATACCATGGAGATCTAGACAGCTAGCCCGCAGGGGGATAGATGTGCTGAGAAGTACAGGGGACAACTGGGAGGAGGAGAATGTGCTCAGATACTGTAGAACATTGAGAATGCTGTGGGAAGAAAAGAAAAAAGCTCCTCTCTGTTCATAAAGAAGAAACTTGATGGTCTGGTGATGGTTAGGCAGTGTGACATCAGCATTTCATGAAACCTGCAGGATTTTCCAATCAATCAACATTTCATACAAGAGTACTGAAATAAATTGAAATAATTTCCTAAATGAAATTGAGTTTCTAAGAGTTTTTCCATTATTATTTCATCCAATGAATAAATAACATTTGCAGGGAACTGGAGGGATAGAGAGATTATAGCATCTTGCTACAAGTCTCACTGCAGTAGGTTCAGACAGTTCCAGACAGTCTCCAGACTTGTGCTGATGATCTCTGACACAGCAGAGAATATGTGAGAGAAATCACTCTGCAGACACCAAGGTCAGTGAAGAAGGAGAAGGAGGTGCTCCAGGCGCTGGAGCAGAGATTCCCCCTGCAGTCCCTGGTGGAACAGACTGTCCCTCTGCAGCCTATGGAAGTCCACAAGGGAGCAGGGACCCATCTGCAGGCCAGGGAGCAGGTGGATGCCCAAAAGCAGGTTATGACCACATGGGAAGCCCATGTTGGAGCAGTCTCCTGGCAGGGACCTGCAACCCCATGGAGATAGGAGCCCACTTTGTGAAGAACTGTAGCCCATGAGAAGGACTCACGCTGGAGACGTTTGTGGAGAATGGTCTCCCGTGGGAGGGATCCCATGCTGGACCAGGGGAAGGACTCCTATCCCCGAGGAGAAAAGCAGCAGCTGAAAAAACGTGTGATGAACTGTCAGTAATTCCCATTCCCTGTCTCCCTGTACCACTGGAGGGAGGAGGTAGAGAATTGGAAATAAAGTTAAGCCTGGGAAGAAATGAGGAATAGGGGAAGGTGTTTTTAAGATTTTTTTTTACTTCTCATTATTACAAATCACAACTAGAGAATGATAAATTCAAGTAATTTAAGTGGAGTCTGTTTTGCCTGTGACTGTAATTGGTGAGCGACCTTCCCATATCCATACTTCAATTTATAATCTTTTGTTATATCTTCTCTCCCCTGTCCCATTGAGGAGGGGAGTAATAGAGTGGCTTTGGTGGGCACCTGTCATCCAGGCAGGGTCAAACCATCAGACAGGATCTGTTCCTTCAGACTGGTCCTTCAGAATGGAGAAAGGTGCAAATAGCTTTGCTTCAGACCATAAGTCTTTTGGCAGCTTACAGAGAAGATCTGCTCTTGGCCATTGGCTTATGCGCATTGTGAAGGAACAGGATGAAAACTGAATGTCTTGATTATGTTTATAGACAAATTCAATAAGGCTGTTTATGTTTTTTCATGTTGTACTTCACAGAACTAAAAAAAAAAATTGTTTGAAATTTTGACTTTTTGCCCCCTTGTCAGGGAGAAAATAACTGCTGATGCTAGAATATCTCCAGGGATGGGAAATGCACTCATCCCAACTGTTCTGCTCCACAGATCTCTCTACATGCTATTTGTTCCCACCAAATACAGCTTTGGTAATATCTTCTGCAACAGAAGTGGTCCCCAGATGAACAGTGCCAGGACTGCTTGTAGGTGACATTTAGGAAAGCAGGAAGAACAATTGGTAGAGTCACTAGAGAGAGTGCACAGGGAAAGAGCAGGGCTGCTCCTCTCCAGCAGGACACTCACCTCTTTCATGATGGATTGAGCAGCACAAAGCAGGTGATCACAAGGCTGGGAAAGGACAATGAAAGATTCACAAAGAATGAAAGGTAAGGAAATTAATTAGCAATGGTATTTTAGAGAAGTCACAAGGTCAGATGGTGAGACTTCATGCACACAATAATTAGCAGAAGGAAGCATAAATATTTCTCGGTCTTACTTGCTCTCTTCTCATCCCTCTTTGTTACCTCTGTCCTACCATTCTGAGTTTCAACCAACACCCACAGTAACAGTCCAAATATACTGCACATATTGCAAAAGATGATAAAACAGGAAAAAAATTGTACGTATGATGAAAAAAAACCCATTTTTCTATCCCTACTAAGCCTCTAAAACTGGAACTGGCTAACACACCTATAACTCTGTGACTGCTGTATGTAAACTTCTTCCAACTAAGCCTAACTAGTAGACTTGGTTCTCAAGTCATCTCTTTCAGAAACAGGACATGGGTCCCAAGACTTTTTAAAAACACTGTTAATTTTAAAGCATTTTTGCAATAGAAGGAAGCAGTTGACCACTTTCTTTAATATCTTTGTTAGACTATGTTGCATGTGTTAGAAATTTCTCCAGACCAACAGGGAGATGGCAACAGCCTAACCACTCAAGTGTGAGTTAGTCAGGTTGGGACATTAAGCTCTTCCTATTAAATCATTCTACTTTTATTTAGAAGATTGTATGCACTGAAAAAAAGTGTCAGAACACAACTGCCAATTAGCCAAGTTCCCAGGGGAGTCCTGGGAACTTGTCTGCGTTGTAGAGACTGCATGCATGTGTTATCTAATAGATGTCTTTGAGAAGAAATCATAAAAGATGACATTAGAGTTGGAGGCAGTATTGAAATTGTCTTTCTTAGCTCACGATTGCTTACAGGGTGGTGAAGGGCATCTAACCTTTGCATAAGGTCTGGTTCTGCAGAGGTGCAGGAGGCCAGCTTGACAAACTGAGCACACAGAGGTTCAACTGGAGAAGAAAAGCCGCGGCAGGTTTTGTTGTGTGTAACTTCTGTCAAGTTATTCAGGATAGCCAAGAACGAAATTGACACAAGAGCAGCGAAGGAATATGACAAAGATGCATCCTTTTACAAACACTACATACATTTGAAATTATATTTAGGCAAACATCCGACTAAAGTCATTGGCATTTAAGCTTGAATTCAGGAGTACTGTGTATTAAGGGGGAGCTGTGCTGTTGATATGAACCACCAGTGATTTATCTCCCAGGACAGAGGGTCCCAAGGATATTTGAAAAGGTCAGGACAAATCCCAACACTTTGCTGGTAGGCAGTTCACTGAAGATTTTGTCTCAAAGGCACTGTTTGGAGTAACCTAACTGTTGCTTCAAGTATATCGGGGCTAAACCACATCAAGAGCTGAGGCCATGGTTTCCTCCCTACTGTCCCTCTACTCTCTCCATAGCCCTGCTGTGACCAGAACTATGTCACCAGGGAACGACTAGTGTCCTATCGGGGTAGGAGAAATAAACTGGAGAATTTTGTACACAGACGTTAGCACCAACCAAGATCCCATGTGTATGCATCTCCAGAATGAACAACTACAACCTGGAAAGGGGTCAGTATGGACACACTCAAAAAGTTAAAAAATAAGGGTAATGCTTTTATAAGACAACTACAGTAATTTCAACAAATACACTGAAGGGCAGCATTGAAGTGATCAGTGCCAGGTCTCTGGTGGACAGACAGAAGGAAATGAAAATCACTGGGAGAGACTTAGCAATTGGGTAAAGCCAGATTTCTAGATCAAACCTTTAAGATCCCTCAGTTACAGGAAAAAAAGAAGAAATAGAAGGTAAAAGAAATTTGGTTCAGCTCTACTCTTATGGAGGGTAATATCAGGCATGAAAATTACTGATGTGTTGGAAGAATCTTTAGTTGTATGGAAATTAAAAATGAGATGATAAACTGTTCAGAATGTAGATGGTTAAAGATATGACCCATCATTTTCCCTATCTCAATTTCGACAAAAAAACTGCTTAGTAGTTATTTTGCCTTATCTGTTTTATAATAAATGCAAAAAATAGTCAATTGTAAGGACTAAATGGGAGAAAACAGTTTAGTTTCATAAGCCTATTACAGCTTTGTGAAGAAAAAAAGTTGATTGAAAACAAAAAAACCAAGCAGATGGAAAACACACAGAAGGAGACTAAAAGTTGAAATTCAAGAACAAATGAATATAAGCTGCAATAGGTTTACTTAAAAAGAAATTTAGAAGTATTTTAACCAATGGAGATGTGATGATCTGGGACAGTCTTCCAGTAAAAATAATAAGAGTGAGAATCTATCCCACTTTCAGATGGAACCCAACAGGTTTCTGAAAGAGTTGAAACTTTTGATGGCTGCAGCAAAATCTTTTTGTTTGCCCAGGAAATCAGGTGGTTTCCCCTCTAACATTTTTATAGCCAAGCTGGCAGGCAGTGTTAAACGAAGAGAGGTGTCAGGCTCTTCAAGACATGCAGCAGAACATACAGGCCACACAAGGAGCCACATCTCTCCTGCATTTCACTATTGCATACAATTTGTGCCTCTGACACCCTAAGTGACCCATCTATCTATTGTCTAGGAGAGTGTTGGTACAGAGTTGCTCAGCGCACTGAACCATCCCCTTTTGAAGCAAGGGAGGGAGCAAGCATGTGGCATCTCTCCTTCAAACTGATCTCATTCAAAATTGAGGAAAGAAGAAGAAAAAACCCAAAGAAACAAACCCCACTGTTCCCATCTCCCTTCCATTTTTGTAATTTCTTTCTCCTTTTTTTTTCCTATTTGACTGTAAAAAAAGGGTCTGTTTTCCCGGTGAAGGCTTTAATTTCTAACTGTGTTTTTATATTTAAAATTAGAAAAGTGTTTTATATTCTGGGAATTAAAGAAAGCAGAATGGCTGGCATTTATGGGCCAGCCTTCTGCACTCTTGTATCTTGGCAGTAATTGTAAAGAAATCACACATTCTGTGACAAACTGAAATTATCTCCAGGGTGTTCATCTGTCAAACAAGTTGATTCCCATCTCATCTGCTTTCTGAATGGGATATGAAAATGAGTCTGCTACATTACCTCTGCTGTCAAAGGAGAGGATGGATTCAACCCCCGTTAAAATGACAGTGAACTTTTTGCTGTCTCTGTCTGAAGAGTTTGACTTTATCTGCAGGGAATTAACCTTATCCCAAAGTACACAAGGAGATAAGTCCAAAAGATTTTCAAAGTTGGTCCTTTGGGCCTACAGCAAAATTTCATTTAGCTCATGTCTGCCTTCTTGAAGTTTTCTGATTCAATTGATTGTGAAAGATGTCTGATTGACAGCACTGTTCGGGGAGAGACAAGGACCCAGAACACCTTAAGCACTTGTTTTAACCATGGAATTAGAATTCAGCAGATTTCACAGTGAAGGAGGACAGAGATGCCAATGTTCTTGGGGAGGAGGAAGAGTTAGGAACCAGATGTGACAAAGACCTCTTGAAAAAGTGAATACAAAGCCATCACTATCCAGCACGAGACTGAACTGATGAACTGAATATGAGGTAAACTCCATTTCTTTGCACTATAACAAACCTTTACTCAGTCTTTATTTTTACATATTTTCTTATTCAGCTATCAAAGCTCCTGTCAGCTCATCATCCTCATCCCAAAATCTCTAATACCTTTCAGAAGCAATGAAGCATCCAGATCAGTTTAACACAAACTTGAACCTACCAGAGTCCACCATTTCTATTGCCCTGTGTCTGCCATGACACCTTTCCTGTCCCTTCATTCTTTCCATCTCTTACATGTTGCATATTCAGCTTGTGGTTCTACATACTGGACCTATCAGGGCAGGGATCTCCCTGGCTTCCTAAGATGCCATATTCATACATACAGCAGAGCAGGTATGCACAAAATCATTCCTTCAGCAGTGAATTCATAGTAATAACTTTGTGAGGGTGCCTGTTGGGCAGAGATCTAAACTCTGGTGATGTTGGAGATAGACAAAATAATGCTCGGCCTGAATATTCATAAACCTTTGTGGTGGGGCAGCAGCCAGAGGCAACAGACCAGAGAGCAGCACAGAGATTCCTATGCTGAAAGAATCAGAAAGTGAGAAAGTCATAAACACACACCCATCAGGTAGCTTGAGTCAGAACCTGTCCATTAAACACATTTGCTTACCACTGAACCCTGTGACACCACTTTCTCTGTTCCTCCTGTCATAGATGTGGAATTAGAAGAAAGAAACAGAGAGCATGAGTGCTGCACTTACTGAGGCCAAAATGCATTTGGGAGACAGTTGTCTGGGCAACAGCCCTGTTCCCTGAATTTTTTTTGCATTTTTAACTACTGTTCAGTAAAATAGGGGAATTCAGACTACAATTCAGGACTCTTCAGGAGTTTTATCTCCACGGTACCCATCCACATTCCCATTTTACCATAAATCCTATATCTTTCATCAGCTCAGGCCTTCAGATCCTTGCTCAATGAGTGAAAGACTACAGTGATTTGTGTGTTCAGTGTGGGGAAGGTACTTTAGGTATGGTAGACCAGGCCCTTTAGGGCCATGGTCAGAGTAGCATTGAAATTTCAACATCTAAAATGGCTTCAGTGGGAGACACATGCTGAAAGATTCAGCTCTGGCAAAGTGGATGCAGATCTGAATGTGTGAAAGAACCAAGGGCTTTCCATCTTGGAAGCCTTAGTCCTACAGACCAGTAGACACTAAAAGGGAGCTTTCTGGGTCACACTGCTGATCTTACATGTCCAAATCTCTTTCTTAATCTAATTCCATGCTGTTTTCAGAGGTATTTAGGCAGCACATTAGGACAGGTGTTCTGAAATAATGAAATTTACTTTGAAAAATTTTTATTTTGAAAAATGTACTGCAAGTAGAACTGTTATTGTGCTCTCTCATTCTCCTTCCCATTCCCCAGCCTTTCAAACACCCAGGCAAATATAGAGTCTTTGCAATACACCTGGAGGACATCTACCCTTTTCAAGTATGCTAAAATAATCTAATATTAATGTGACACAGAGGTTGCAAGAACCAAGTCGGGATCCACGGCAATGTTCACTTAAAAAAAATAAATAAATAAAAAGGCGCAGAGACTAAGCAAGGGTTCCCTAGGACCTGCTGCTGCATGATTTGCTGGTGAATAACAATATACCACAAGGTCCCGGTGGAGGACAGACATCCTCAATTAGCAAGGTTACAATCCTCAGTACCCTCTTGCTTCTTCAAAAAGAAAGCCAGTAGCAGCACTTCCCTTGGTATCTATGGGGTCAGGATCAAATCTGTTGCCATCATGGTGGCTCTTATATTATTTCCTTCTTTTAATCTTAGCTGCAGGTGTAAAGAAGATGTCTCAGATCTCCCAAACCATTTCCACGTTTACACGTATCTATGGGACATCTGGTCTGCACAATGGTCCTTCTGTTTCAGCATCTGACATGGATCTGTGTCCTGAATCCATCTGTCAGTCTACACAGTCCAAGCATCAAAGATTGCAGTCAGGTAAACTCCAGCCAAGAAAAATTATTCATGGGTAGCTTCCAATATGATAGGAATCTCCCTCTCCGTGGTTATGCTGGCTTTAGGTGGGAGAAAAGGTATAGATTTGGAAGTGTGAGCATCTGGAAGAACTGTATTCACTAAGGAATCCTTCCATTGCTTATTGTGCATTGATAATTTAAGATTTTATTTAAAAGAGTTTACTAGCCAATTAGCATTTGTTTATTTTTTAAAGAAAAGTATCCTAAAATTGTAAACAAACTGTAATTAACCTTGTACCATAAATCTGATCAAACACATGACTGAGAATAATAGCACAGCTCAGTCCCTTAAGAACCATTTGTTACACTGAGCTACTGACAGTGAAATATACAGAAAAAATTTAACTGCTCCCAATCTGAAGAGACACTTAAACAGCAAAAGAGGTAATTGGGCCCTATAATTTCCAAATGCCAAGCTCTACACCAGTGCACATCCCAGTCCTCTGCATTCAGCCCTATATATCAGAAATCTGCATTTTCTTCACATGATTGCAGAGTATAAGATATAATGGATATTTATAGTGAGAATTGAATATGGAAACTGTAGACACCATTTCAATCCAATATGAAAATGAATACAGGATTTAGGGTACTGAAGTCATTTTTGTAATGATCATGTGTACAAAAATCTCCTCTGTAAAACTGGCAACGCACAAAAACTGTGGGCTGCCATAACAAGATTGTCAGAAAGTTTCAGACACAGAGCTGAAATGCGATGCAATGTGAAAAACTGACTGCAGCAAATGAATCTGGTATAGAGGTTGCCATAGGGGTTTCTCTGTGCTTTAAAAAGCTCCTTCAAGTCCAGTGTCAGGAGAAGATGGCAAGAGCAGGACTTGTTTCCTCCCGGGGATGAGCTTAAGGACAGAGCCTGGAGCAAGATTTGAACTCTGCCACAGTGGCTCGAATCGAAGCACTGCTGCTCTGCTCATTGTCCATAAATTGCCAGGGACTGGCCCAGGGGTGACAGAGGGTGGGTACAGCAGAGGCAATGACAGAAGAGCTCTTCTTGCATTTAGTCCCCAGCTGACAACATTGAACTTAAGGAACAATGAAAATATTTTCCTAAGGTAACAAATTGCTACACAGGTCAATACAAGCTAAACAAAACTAGAGAGCTGAGACATTTCTTTACTTAATGTAAAACCCAAGAGATTTGTTTGTTATGTTTTTTTGTGTAATGACACATTAAGCACAGCAATGAACAGTATGGATGCATACATCTCTAATTCAGATCATTGACAGCAAAGTAGTTGAGGTGGTACCGGAAAATAGCATTTGGTAAAGCATGCCAGGTGACTTAGAAAGCAGGTACTGTCACCAGGGCTATAACTTGACTTTTTCCTGTGCAATACGTATTAATGAGGAACAATGGGCTGGAGCTTTTGCTAAAAGAGCAGTTCAAAGAATAAAAAAAAAATTGTTTTAAAATAATGACAGTTTAAGGTTTTTATGTGTGTCAACACAGAGTAGGCTTACCTCTTACAATTAAGGCCAAATGCATGTACAGCTTTACTCATGTTGCCTGATTTCTGAGCAAACACATTCAGAAGGGAAATCCAACCCTAAGCCATTAGGTGTATTTTAATTGGGAGCAGAATTTGCAAAATATGGCTCCTGTCCTCTGCATCTTATAATTCCCATGTAACAAACTATATAGACATGTTTTACAAATATTTTAATAGAGTACAACCATATCTAATTCTATGAATAATTTAAGGATCTAGTTATTCTGAATGAACTATTCCAGGCAACGAATATCATATGACAAAATCATTGTTTCAGGAAGGTGCAATTTAAAAAGCTACACCAAGAAAAAACAAAACACAAGATTAAGAGTGAAGGTAGAGAGAGATTTCAGTAATACCCAAGGCTTGCAAAACATACCAGAAGTAAAACTGTTGCTTTTGAACTCTTACCTGCAAGAGTTGACGGGAACAGAATTATAGTCTATGTGCCCGATAGAAACACAGATACAAATCATACAGGGATATAGGCACAGAGCCATGCAATCCCATCATCATGCAACAGACTAGTGGTCACAAGAAATGCAGGTTCAGTGCTTTACCATTTGTTTTTCCTCTGCCCAGGGAGAAATAGTTTTCATACTGATGTGTCTATTTTTGGATGTTTATAATTTATGGGGTATAACAAAAAAATCCCTATTTGTCCTCGATCTTTGGATAAGATTTCTGAAGAAATATGTTTGTGGAGAGAAAATCAGATTCTGGAAAGATTAACATCATTTAGCAACCTTTGAGCAGATAACTCTCCCACCTCAATCAATGATTAGCACTCTTTCTGCAAATGTTGAATGCTGAAAAATCCCTTGTGACCATCAGAACGCTTCCAAGGGGCCAAGAAACACCTCTAAATAAAACATCTACCACAGGAGAGGAGCATGCAGTTTCCAGACAAATAGCCTACAGTAGATGATGAATAGTAATTGTTTGCTTATTTCCATCATGTCACCACTTGCAAATGTTAAACTCAGTAATGTCGTTGTTCGGTGTTTTGTATATAGCTGCTCATAACTAGGTATCACAAGGTAAATCTGCTTTTGTTTGCTATGTACAGCACTACTGATTCTAATTTTCAGTTTCAGGAAGGGCGCTACTGTTTTGCTGGAGCATATAATATGTTTCCGAGGGGTTTAATCCAACTCCTAATAATATCTAAAAGTAATTTTACTTGACTGTGGAAATACCACTTCAGAAACTATTTTTCACTGAACTCTTCTGTTCTTTCTTCCCTTTTTGATCCCCAAAAGCAGAAAAGGTTAATGACAGCGACTTTGGTAGATGATCATTTTCCTTTTCTTAAAGTAGTATCTGTGGAAGTGATTCAGCTGCAATTACTGTCTCTCGTCTGAGCCCTGTCTGCAAAAGAGTTTTAGATTTTATCTCACAAAAAGCATGAAATAACTAAATAGTTCTGAGGGCAGGGACTGGACCAGAACTCAAACTTCCCCTACTGCCCACTATTCTGCAGTTACTAGTCTTCATGCACTGTCATAGCCAATGAATCACAACGAGCAAGGAGGAGTGTAGCAAGTCTCTGAAAAATAAGGGCAGTCATTAGCAGATACAGGGGAAGTAGGAAGCTCATGTTAGAGCTATATCAAATCAAACAAAACAAAAAAAAAATTGAGCAGTCTCCTGCTTCCTAGGCAAAAAGCCTCACCAGTGACTGATAATACATAAGAAAGGTAGACACTGGCACCTCATCTAGTATTTGTATTTTAGATAAGGATAGGGAAAAGTTAATGCTCTGAAATAACTTTGTCAGGCTTTTCACTTTGGGGACATTTAGATGGACAGTAGTGCCTTAACTCCAGAGCAGCAAGAGAAAGCAAGAGCTGACTAAGCACCAAGCAGGACCTCCTTCAATGCTATGGCCTTTCCAGATCTCACACAACCCCTTTCCTCCCACAGCAACCGAGACTCCTACAGGACACATACCATCACTCATTGCTGTGTTCAGCTTTTAGGCATTAAGTCTGTCACTGCTTCCACTTCTTACAGGTCCGTGGCAAAACCCAGGCTGGAGGTCCTTGTTGACAATGAAAATTCAATTGCTATCATGGTACAAGGACCCTCAAAGAAAACCTGTTCCCGCTCACCTGGAAAATCAGGGACACTAGTCACTCCAGTGTTGTTGCAGACTGGATGTTACAGAGGTATAATAATAGCCACATAAAATTTGAAAGAGTTTACTAGTATTAGAGTTCACATGGAAAAAGCATTGAGCTGAATCATCTTTTGACCTGTGATATTCTAGCAATGCTTTATGATCTAAAAGATTTTCCACTGTGGCCTTAAAGTGTATTTCATGCTCAGAATGTCCAGGGTGTTTTTTTTTTTTTTTTGCTTTGGGCCTTCTGTGTACTTGCAGGAAATAACCAAGAAATAGGACAGAGAACAGAGAGAAATAAAACCACAGATCTTCACAGCTGTGGGGTCTATAAATGTACTTATGGCAGAGGTGACAAACAAGGCTGTATGTGACCACATTGATCAGTTTGGCCTGTTGGTTCAACCCTTTCTTCAGATAAATCCAATGTAGCTGAAAGGTACCAAATTAAAGAAGCAGGGCTTTTAATTATTGGAAGAAACTACCATATGAATAGCTGTAGTGTGCACCTCTTTCATGCTGCCTAGTCCTACTTGCTGACAAGAGTACAAGATGGGGAATATTTGAGGAGAGATGAGACACACATGAGCAGAATCACAGTAGGTGTAAATCTGTACTGCTCCTTTCAAACTAAAGAAAGTGCTATGGTCATTTCGATGAAAAGTACTAATGAAATAGAAAATTATATGGAATTTTTCAGGGTTTGGAATGCATTCTTAAAAACTCAGCCATTGTTCTGTTGATGGCTGTTCTGTCTGAATAGATTTTTCCTTTGCCCTCAGAGAAGAGTCCAAATTGCCTTTCCATCTAACAGCTCCTAAGGAGGTGTTGAAACAGGAAAACTGCATAAATAAGGAAATGAGCTGCAGCTTTTCTCTGTCTCTGTTAGGCATAAAATTTGGACTAATTCAGTCCTGACAGGGAATATAAGACTATTGCACCTCAGATAAGGAGTCTTGTCTCTTTGTCTAGAACCTGAAGAATCTCCAGACAAGGTCAGCTCCCTGACAGTGTAGAAGTACTTACCACACCAGAAAGAAAAATATCAGAAGAGACAAAGAACACACAGGACATTTCAAAGAGATACCTTCCTAAAAGTACTGTTCTGTAAGCATGTTATAACTAGAAGGAAAAGAAAGAAAAAAAGATGGTGGACAGTGAAATAAATGCCGTGAGACACAGTTCTGGGACATGCTCAGTGTCTGCAGATCAATTCCTGGTGCATATAACCATCAGCTGTGTAGTAATTTGCCACCATTTCTTTGTCCTGTGGTATCCTCCAAAAAGGCTCAGATGAAAATCTGTGGCTCTTATAGAGTGCCTAGTTCAAAGGAAGAGTCTGTCCTGTTTAGTGCTCCAATTCTATGCAAAAGAAGAACAGAATAGTCTTGACTACAGCTGCTGTATCAAGAGATGTATGTTTCCGTGTCTTAAAATTTAATGACCTTCCAGGTCAGTGCTTGTAGAAGAACATGGCAAACTTCTGGTTTAAATCTTCTACCTGATCATTTTGTCAGGTTTCCTCTGCTTCTTCTGCTGTGAGTATGGAACTTTTACTCATTATTTCTCATATTTTCCCTGTCATTTGTGATTATATAGGCCTAAATCCCAGTTACTTCTTTTGTGACCCAAGCCCCCTTTTACAACCTAATTTATGTTATGCAGTATTCAAAATGTTGGAAGAGAGTTACAGCACAATGGAATAATAGAATGCATCACAAAATAATGACATATTCTGTTTTATTCTCTATTCCCTTCCCAATCATTCCCATCTTTCTAGTTGCCTTTTCAGCTCTTGTTGAGTATTAAGACATTTTGTAGCATACTTTGGCAGAAGTCCTGTATTTGTCTCCTGGTTTTGTATAGCTGTAGAAGTTGAGACCTCCAGCTTCAGTCTCCTCACTCACTTTTACTTCTAACACATTTTTAATTATTTTATTATTAAAAAAACCCTAAAAATCTCCAATTATTATCATATCACCGTTAATTTCTTTGTGGAAACAGTCTATGAATTTGTTGAGTAGTGCTGATCACAGCACCTCCAGAGATCCTAGTGGATGATGTTAGAAACTCCTCTCAGCTGTAAAACCTGACCATTTTCCAGCCCACATAAGTCATGGCTGACCAGATCACCCACATCTCTGGCTCCTTCCAAGAACTAAAATATACGTCTGTAAGACATGGCCTCCATATACAATATATATGGCAGTTGTTTCCCAACATGTCATGTTCATTCATATATGTGCTGCTAGGTTAGCAGTTATGACCTGTACATAAGGCAAAAAATTATCAATTTAGATCAGATCCACAGGCCTTTTTAAAAAAGGATTCCATTTGCTACATATCCAGTGCACAGATAACAGAACAAATTTAAATTATAAAATATGTAAGGCCACTAATAGTTTACATTTTTGAATAGGGTATTACTAAGTAAAATAATCTTGCACAGACATATCTACAGCACCTTTTATTTCCCATATTTTGGACAGTCTTACAATGACCATACCTGCCATATACTCTCAGTACTCAGGGAATAAAGCACGCTTTATCTTGAATGAGATAATCACAACCTTGGCTTTAATACTAGGCATCTTTATGCTCTTGGTTTTTTAATAGCAGGAACAGGAAGCACTTCCTTATGATTTTCTGAACTTTTGTTTGACCCAATTTATTACTTGGACTTTCTCTTTAGGAAAAGGTAACAAACTTGAGGTGTCTGTCTGATACTCAAATTCAACAGTCCTTGCTCATACTGGCAAGAAGAGAGATTCAAAATGTCTTTCACTGAAGCATATGTGTAGTCCAGTAAATTTACATATGGAAAGAAAACAATGTGATTGTACTGTTCATCACTGAAAAGCTGAGGTATAGAACAGTACCACACAGGCAAATTTACAGCACCCAACAATTTAGAGAAGAGCTTATTAAGACCTGTTACTCCTTCCTCTACAATTTCTCACAGCACTTGCTCTGCTTCAGGGAAGTCACACCACAGACACTAAGCATCACCAAGTATTTTCCACACTCAAAGATATACTTTGAAGGTATAAATTATGATTAGGCAATTGTTTCCCATAGAAAGTGAGTGAGATTTGGTATTCTTTTTCCCTGTTCACTTTTAAAACTTCACATTGATTATTTGTCCATGAAAAGAGATACATCACCTAAGACCTTGATTTACCTCTTTCCTAGAGCTGAAATTCAATGAGAGGCTACATCTCTGTGCAAAAGACCCATCAAAACTCAGAAATCTTTCCAGCTTTGTGAAAATCAGGGCTTTGCCAGCATATATTCTATTAATTGCATTGTATACATGCTTGTATTTTATGATTCAGCCACAGTTCTTTCCAGCTTCATAAATGACAATAAGGAAGTACCGTTCCTTGAATTGTCTCTGTCATCAATATAAGAGGAAGGGTAGTTTTGTTGCGTTGGAGTCAGGGAATAGCAGGTCTCTAAACACTGCCAAAAACTTTCATAAGATTTGTCTCCCATATTCCTTCCATGTGCTAACCAGCTTCCCAATCTCGTTGCCTCCATATTCATTGACTGTTTTAGCTGTGTTAGTGAGCCAATCTTCATGTTCTCAAATGACAAGCACTAGATTCCCAAGCATTGTTATGACAGAACTAACTTCTTAAAAGACACAAAATGCCAGTTGACATTAGGGCATATTTGCCATTTTATACTGAAACAAAAACAGCCTGCAGAAAAAAGCAGGCACCACTTCCTAGCTCTTATTTGCAAAGAGGTAGCAGAGCCTGAAATGATGATTAGTTCTTTACTGTAGCTTTAGCTGGTATAGAAACTTGTTCTTTAAAAATAAACCATACTGTTCTCCCTATAGCTTCCAAGTAAGCATGGAGCATGTGGGAAAAACACCCCCACACCCAGTACTGACAAGGAAAGCTGTGCTATTTTGTGGTCTCTTGTATGAAAAGAATTAATTTTACGACTTTATTAGCACGGCTTAATAATCAGTATTATCTTTACATGCTAAAAAATAGCTCCTTTTCCTTGCCATTCTTTGCCCATCCCCCTTTTCCCTATTTTGGCTACCTCCAATAGGCTTGCCTTTCCAGAGTCAAGACTTTTATACTACACAGCAGTAATAAGAGATTACATAATTTACAATCTCACAAAACTATTTTAGCCAGCAGGATTTTCTAGCAACATATAGTGCTGGGCACTTCAATATCCTTACAATATTTAGAAACGGGAGATTTTAACTACCTGCTTGACAAGGACATTTTCTTTCATGGTTTATGAGGTGAATAATTAAAATTTTAAGTACGCATTATAGGTGAAATTAACTGTATCAGTCAATAATCTACCATCAATACAAGTGCAGGCCATATATGGCTGTCACTGAGAGATCCCTTGGTGTAATAACTTGCTGTCACTGTGAGGAAACCTGTCACAGGTGCAGAGAGCCCAGGAGAGCAGAGGATCCCAGGCTGTCAGTGCTGGGTGGCAGTTTGCTGCTGACCCTCTTTCCTGCAGCACCGCTCTCTGAGCGCAGCCAGGCTCTTGAAGGCTGATCCCAAGCAAGGGGCGGCCCCATCTAGCAATGGAGGGGGACTTTGCTACTCACAGGATGAGTTCTGTAAAGAAAGGCAACCCCTGCAACTGGTTGAACTGTGCTCACTTGTCCCAAGTGTCACCATGCAGATGTGGCACCTCAAAGAAGGATGTTACCGGTCTTCAAGATCTGTTATGATTCTGCTCATCCAGTTCTGTTAACATCTTATTTTCTTACTCTTCTGGGGTTTTAAAGGACATTCAGAATTCCTCCAGTGGTGTTTCTTGAACCATTTTATTCTTCATTAGAGCAATATTTTATCCTATCGGAACTGATCAAAATTCTCATGCATCGTAATCTAGAAATTCACTCACTGTAGAGAGGGTTTGCACAAGGAGAAAAATGGCTTTGATGTCAGTCAATCACTTTTTAAACTAATCTCTCCTTCTGCATCAAGCATTGCTGTTTAGCTGCTGTTGTTCCTGTCCTGCTGATCTGTTTGGCAAGTTCTGTCTGTGTGTGTTTAGCTGCTACTTATGAATCATGATAAGTATGAGAGAGGTGTAGGAAGCATCTGTGGAGTGAAGAATAGATGATAATATAGTATGAGAAACTAGTGAAAACAATCAATAGCTGTCGGCCCTATAATGATGCCCTTCTACAGTCTCCCTCCAGGCATTTGCCCACTATGACACTGTGGATACAAAAAGCATTGGGACTGTCTAATACACATATTCCTTTAGCAGCCCACCATTGGCCATGCAATAAGGTAATTTTATCATTTACTCAATCCCATCTTGCACAACAGACATGGAGAGGCACATGCATGAAGCTACATTTGGCAAAAATTAACCAGGAAACTAAGATTTTGCTGAAAGGAGAATCCCTGTATTTATCTTCTATTCTTTTATTTGTCAATTTGCAAGCATGCAATTCTTGCCAGTAAAAACTGCACTCTGATTAAACACCACTTTCTACTGTTAATCTAAAGTCTTTCTTTTCAGAACCATCACCTGAACATCTTTATTAAAATAAAAATCATTTCTACTTGCCATTGGCAGCATTAACATTTTAAATAGAAGTACCGTATGCTCCCATAACAAAATCATTATTTTTTGACTGACCTCCGATTCCTTGAATACAGACTTTTATATCCAGTATCTTGATGCTGCCCTCAGACATGTTGATTTCATCATCTAGGCATGGCATAATCCTGTGCAATGAAGTCAGGATCCATTTTTTTTAATGGATACAGTGTCCCTGAGAAGGGCAGGCAATTTCCAAACGTGTGTGTGTGTCACCTACAAGATCAAAATATTTTCAAGAACAGCTGGGGTCCTTCTCAAATTTCTGAAATTCTGAAATTGGCTGACCTGTTTGGTTGATAGGGTTTTTTTGGTTGTTTTGGGTTACTTTCCCCTTTGAAATCTATATATAAACAAACAGGTTAAGTATAAATTTGTCCCTGTGGAAACAGAATAAAGAGATGTTGATGACAGGGCAGACAAATCTATTTTCATTTGTGAGCTCTGTACTGGCTTGTAAAAATTGTTTGCGTAGCATATTCTCCATTGTAATATTCAGATTTTTAAGCTGCAGTGTCCACAAAAACTGCATGCCCCAGAATTTGAACATGGGATGTTTTAAGAAAAGTTTAGGTACGGTAAAAACAATTAGCTGTTGCAGAGGTACATGAGAAATTGTGATTTCAGCAGGTAAGTTGGAAAATCCAAAGGGGATTCATTAAAAAACCCAACTGAGCAGCTCACTGGTGGTAATGAAATGAGCAATATTTTAATTATGATCACAGGAAAAGTATCAAGTCAGGACTGATCTACAGCTTGGTGACAACTGGGTGACACAGAAGAGGCTGAATGGACTTTGCAGATTGGGTCGGCAGACTCGTTGGGAACCAAGGATTGCCACTGCAAGGTTGCTGCGGGCTCACAGCACTATGCTGACAATTCAAGCAGGTCTGAAGGGGGTTGTTGCTCAGATCTGAAGAGCTGAGGCAAAGCAGCAGATGCTGACAGGCTACTCTTAGATAAGTCTTAGGACTGAGCTTGCTTAACAAAACTTTCATGACTCCTGTCCACATGATACCTGGCTCTAATGCTGGTATTAACTACTCAGAGGCAGAAGCAGTACATT
This sequence comes from Lycocorax pyrrhopterus obiensis, assembly GCA_014706295.1. Lineage (NCBI taxonomy): Eukaryota > Metazoa > Chordata > Aves > Passeriformes > Paradisaeidae > Lycocorax > Lycocorax pyrrhopterus. The sequence continues at coordinate 29,196,052 of JACSVZ010000004.1, read as the reverse complement.
TCCTGAACAGATGAGACAGACATTCATTGTGAAATGCTGGCTTCTGTTTTTAGCAATAGTTATGAAGTTGCAGCTGTTTTCAAGAAAAGCTTTTCCATTTTGGGAGAAACATCTCTGCAGCAGAATCAACTTTCTCTGGCCTCAATGAAGAGACCCTCTCAGTTCAAAGTTCTGTGGCACTCAAGCAAATATAAGTTGCAAGACATTTTCTGCAGTAAAGCAGACACTAAAAGATAAGGATAGAGAATGAAAGAAAAACTAGTGTGTTGGTAATGAAAAGCATTCAAAGTGATCCATATGTGTATCTGTGACATCTTAGAAGAGACACTTCAAGCCTCTTTTGCGGGTGATTATCAGTAAGCATGACAATACTTTGTACTGACATGTCACACTGAAAGTCACCTTAGGTTTGTATACACCATCTCAAGTTCCTCCTGTAGTGTCATCTAGAGAAGTTATTTTTACTTACTCATCTGAAAGAAAATACAGCTTTAGCTCTTAAGGTACAATACAGATTTTGTAGTACAATAGAGGGACTAATTGGATATCATTTGTAGGATCCCACTAAAATAGTTCAGATGGGAGAGAGACGAAAATGAATTAAACTAGGAATGAGCAGGTCTTAACTGCAATTGATCAGCTCAAGCCCCATCGCTTGTTACTCCATTAATCAAACAATGTGTAAATGCAGACACGTTCTAAGAGAAAGCACAAAAATAAGCAATGAGGTATATGTAACCAAAATGCAACTTAGAATGTAATGATACTTTAAATCATCTCCAACATGAGCATTGCTAATTTAAAATGTGGTTTGAAAGTGCTGAAGACAGAAAACAGGAAAGAAATTTGCTTGAACATTCAGACCTAGAATACAGAATCTCTTGTCTAGGTCCAAATTCAAGACCCCTAACTACTGTGGCCTCTACATTCCAAGAGCAATTTGAAGATATCTTGTGGTATCTGGGTCCAAGCTGCCTTGGCCAGAGAAAGCAATGGGATAGCTTGTAGTGAGTGGACAAACCAGATTATCCACAAGGTCTTAACATTCGGTTTTTCCTGTGTTGCGAGTACCTGCTAAGCTCATTCCGCAGCTGTTTAGGAAGGCAAGTCATTAACTCTGGAGAAGCAAGAGTAAGCATATGGGTCCATGTTTCCTCAGTAGCCACACAGGCCCCCAGGGAGCACCGCAGGGGGATTAGCAGGTGCAGTCATAGTCAAATACCCAGCTGCAGGAGCTGAAGAACAGTTTTTCTTGATCATGTTTTTCTGTTTCACTTTGTTCCTTCATATGATATGGTCTTCTTCAGAATAAGAATTATCACATGACTACAAGAAAAGGCAATTTGACTATTAATTCCATCTTGGCAAGACCATAATGTGCCAGCTCTTGAGCTGATCTACAGGCACCCTGTACAATTTATTACCATGGCACTACCTGAAGGATTACAGAATGCCAGCTGTCATGGCTCATTATGCAGCATCTCAGCGCATAAAGGCTTCCTCCAATGTTCCTGAAATCTAGGGGAGAAACTTAATAAAGCACAGCTCTATGAGATGTTGCTCTTTGTTTAATATGCAGTTGACAGTCAAATACATTCTATTCTAGGCATCCAGTCCCTAAGGAACTAAAACTGCAATAACTTTTCACAAAGCATTGGCAAGAAGGTCCCATTTTCACCTGTGGGCTCAGGAATCATTGGCAGTCAGGATACCTAGTAGCTCTGGTGAGCACAAGAGTTTCCAGAAGGGTTCAATCCAATGCTTGGGACTTCTAAATTAAAAAAAAAAAAATTAAAGTGTCCCATAATATTGCAAAAGGACCTGCCAATTTTCTGCTTTAGGACCTAACACAAGTGAAGGATTTTAATGTAAAACCCCTAGAAAAGTGGTCTGATGACTTTAAAAATCAGGTAATATGGCTACTGGTGCACCCTGAGTCATACTTGAGCAGGAGATATATTGTTGGATAAAGCATCAGGTTAGTCTGATGGCATAGCTTGAAATAAAGCAGTTTGGACAAATGCTCTAATAAGTGATCATCAAGAACTGAGTGCCCCTGTTGGGATGTTGGGTAAGAACTTACCTGGAACACTCTGTGTACAAATTTCTCTCTTTTACAGAAAGCACCACTCTAGACAAATATTCCTTGAAAACATAGCGGTTAACCTTTTAAATTTTTAATGTCTCTAGTTATATCCATGGCATGTACTTTCCTAAGTTAGCACTAAAGTAAACCAGCAAAACCTTGCATCAAAAACCACAGCTGCTTCTTATCTCCCGTGTCTGAGAACTTGTTTGCTCATACTCAAGGTCCAAGGCTACACTCGGAGTCCAGCAGAGTGTTGTGTGGCTCCTTGGGATGCCTCTTTACTACAGATGTAATGCCTAGCAGCTTGCCTACTCAGCAAAAGTATACTGAGCTTGTCACTGCACCATCCCAGTAGAAACAGAACCTGGGTTTAGGTGTTTAATACATCTATGAGTGGGGGAACAGATCGCACTCATTCGCATTAGACTGAGATCACATTTTCTGCATTTCCTTGACTGAAATAATTCACACTTAATGAAAATGTAGCTGGAATAGAACTGGGTTTGGAGCTACTGGAAAGTACATTTATTTCCTCTTGAAGAGACAGTTTCTGAAGATGCTGTGGCCTTTGTCTGGCAGCATAAACTAGGATCATTCAAGTGGTTATTGCTGAAAGAAGTGTAAATATACAACAGATGTTCCCACCAACGGTCACCACACTGCTCATGTAGCAGTGTTTTCCAGAGCTCTTCTCTGACAGAAAAAAACAAGCACTTAACAGTACTGTTTCTGTAGTTCTGATGGTATGAAACGCGAGGTTTATAATCAGTTGGAGTTTTGTTGTTTGTTTGTTTTGATTTTCTTTTCTAGCTACAGCTTCTGATTTAATAAAAGCAAACAACCTTTCTGAGACAAAAGCCTTTCTTTAGGTAGAACGCCTTTTAATTAGCCCATCCATCTATGCCCATTTGCACCCAGATTTTTCAAAGTGGGTGAGATGTTCACCATCACACTTCAGCTGTTACTTCTGTCTCTGTGCTCCATTTCTTACCTTTATTCCTGCTGTTTACCTCATGAGACAGGTATTGATCTTCTTTGCCAGACTACAACTCCTTACTTCCTTCACTGCTACACAATCTCTCTGGGAAATTTTTTTGCTGACTTTAGAGTAACTGGTGGTCCTGGCCAACCTCGACTTGTTCCGGTCTTTCCAGATACTCCAACCTCCCCATACCCTCCCAGAGTTTTGGGTTGGGTTTTTTTTTGCAATAATTTTAACTGAATTCAGCCAAGCAGCAGGGGATATACACTGCTGGAGAACAAAGCCATTTCTCTCATTACCTGTCTGACAAGTGCTGTGCATCTGGGGCAGTGTCAGAGGGCTGCAGTCCTTCCTGGCAGGGTTCATGCATGGCTCATTCAGCCCCTGCTTCCCTCCAGAACTTGTCAGTTCAGGGCCATTAGAAGTCCTGGACCAATTGTGAGAAGTTCCATCATTCAAAACGAAGGTCACTCATCTCTGACAGTCAGCAATTCTCCATGCTCCACTACCCAGTAGCAATGCACAGAAGCAGCTATCATTTGGCTAATGGAGTCAGTCAAAATTGCCCTGATATTTCTACCCCTTTAAGACTCAGATTTATTTCTAGTAAAATGACTTGCCATCTTACATCATTTTTCTATATTTTTAATTGTTATTTTTGGCAAGTAGTAACTTTTTATATGAAACTTTTTTGGAAGAACACTTTAGCATAAAATTACTGAATACTTAAGATCTTTATGGGAACTAGTATGGGAAACTTTTTAATAAACATTTCTGTGCAGTAACTCTTATTCTGAATGCTTCTAACAGAAAACTCCAAATATCCATGAAGAAAGTAAAAAGGATTACTTTCATAGCAATTTAAAGTATTTGTCATTTTTGTCTTTCCCAGTGTCAAAGGAGTCTTGAAAGATATTTTAAGTAAATTACTTTATAATCTATAACAAGGCCATGCTATTCCACTGTTTTCACCCTTTTCAGACCTGTGGCTTTTCTTACCAGTAGCTTTTCTTACCTGTGCACATGCACTTTTCTAAGCTTGATTTCTCTATATACCAGGTACAAAAAAAAAATGCAAAATGTCAATATATATATGCATTCTGAGAGACACTGAAAATAGAAATTGCAGTTTCTTCCAACCCAATCAGAAGCCTGCATAAAGAAACAAAGATGTAGTCATGAGTTTCTACCTTCTGGCATGGATATTTATCACACAGTCTACTCCCTGCTTCTATCTCTGTAAAATATACCATATTTCTAGGTGAAACACTGCTAGCACTCATCACTTTATTCCTCATATCTTCCAGGCAACACACCGTTTATCCCTTGTACCTGCTTTACCACAACAACACAACAAAGCCCAGTTGCGTTTGGCTCATGATCTACAGCAGAGCCCAGATCCCTCCTTGTTGCCTCCTGGCTAGTTCTCCCTTCCCACATTGCTGGTTTAACAAAAAAAAGATCTTTTAAAGTTTCATGGTTTGGTTTGCCTGTTTCCCCCCCCAGGTATACTCATCCACCTACACAACCCCTTAACTTCTACTGTAAAAATTAGTTTTCTCAAAGACTTTAGCCCCATTTTGTAAAAAATTCCTTCCTTCCAGAACTGTAATTTTCTAATTCTAGCTGTCTTGACAGGAAGCCATGTTTTAGTCTGTCTCCAGCGTTCCTCAGCCTCCTTTCCTTTCTCTTAAAGACCTATTTGTCGTGTCCATCTGCCTTTTAGCTTCCTCTGCCACCCAGCTTTCCTAAGCATAATTACATTCCCATGAGGATAAGGGAAGGCGGCAGATTCACATTGTGCTGCCTGTCTCTGGGTGCTGATGACTCTGAGAGTGCTGCTAATTGCAGCCAGCTGCACACATCCCTCCTTGCCCTCCAACCTGTGACAGTGTGCTGTCACATCTTCTCACACACTGCCTGATCCACTGACAGGGAAGTGGCTCAAGGCGCCTGACAGTCTCGCTGTCCCCTGTCTGCACAGGGTTAAGTTCTGGCTGGTGGGTATTCAGCGACCAGGCACCATCCTTAGTAATGTGAAACCCCTCAAGGCTCCCAGACCTTCCTGCTCCTTACAGAGCTTGCAAAAGCTTTACATAATCTGCTTACCAAACATTGTCTGCAAAGGGCTTTTGGGAGCTGAGAGTAGAAGTATTTTAAAAGGATCATCAAATAAGAAGTTATTGGCTTGAAAAGACTAAGCCCTGTCCTGTTGCTCAGCTTCATCTTGCTGTCTTCCTTGACTGCTCTGCAGGAAAGCTATTTAAACTCCACTTAGCACATAACGTAGTCACACGTATTTTTTAGTGGACACGTACCATGTTCTGTAATATTAAACTTACCACAAGCCATTTTTTCCTAAAGTGAACATCCTAGGAGGGAATTGGAACTTTCTTCAGTCCAAATTCATCATTTATACCGAAAAGGACTATATGCCTTCATGCAGTAAACTGTTAATGCTTTCCGCTCTCACTGGTTCCTAATTCAGCACCTAAGCCTGCAGAAAAGATGATCATGACATGGCATGTATTGGCCAGCATAACCTCAGCAGCTTTTTTTTCCCTCTACCTGCAAGAGATGTGGCTCTGAACTCTGCCCCCGTGACAAAACCCCTCTTTGGTGAAGACCCACACCATTGAAGGGAACTGCTCTGTGAAAGGCCTGATGGACATCCGATGTGTGGAATAAAGATGTTCAATGATCAAAATTGGAAGACCAGGCTGGAAGGGATGAAAACATGTGCTGTGGTCTTTGATTGTTCCTAGCAGACAGATAATTCTGCTATCTAGAGACAAGGGTGTTATTGTGCCCTCAGGACCAAATAGACTGATGCACTTTAACCTGAACAACATACATTGAAGTCAATGGGACATCAGTTTGAGGGGAATAGGAGTAGGTGGAAGAAAATCCAGCAAGGGGGAAGATTTTTGTTCTGGCTGAGAAAATGAGAGACTTGGATAAGCTGCGGTAGGGGAGGTGAAAATAGAAAGGTTATGGTAAGGCTTTGTCTAGATCACTGGGAAACAAAATAGACTTGAGCGGCTTTTTCTTTTCTCCACAGGAGAGTGTTTGAGGGTGGCAGGGTGCAGAAGCAGAGAAGCTGAAGTTTACAACCAGAACTACACTGAAAAAGTTCTATACTAATCTGAAGAGAAATAAAGAGTAGGGGAAGAACTTTTGTAGAATCAATACAGCAGGAAAACTCTTACCCAGTTAGAGTACAGAAGGAAAAGGACACTGAATCACAACAAAGTAGAATATGCAGAAGAAAAGCAATACTTTTTGCCATTTATGCACTTCGAAGATCAAATTCTCTACCTCAAGATAACATAAATACCTTACACTTGACAACTTTCTGGGGAGGATTAGAGTCCCATGTACAAAGAACACCCTTCATTTGAGTATAATGTTCCATATATTTATATAGTCTTGATATTAGGATGTATACATCCTAATATGTATAGATCCTAGATATATCCATACATCAGATATCTAGATATATATTTGTTAACATGAATTTTGGAAGAATATAGAGCTTAATCCTTCAGGAAATCAGCTAACCTCATTTAAGGAAAAGGATATTTTCTAACTGCCACAGCTATTTTTTATTTTAAATTACTTTCACAATAAAATGCATTAAGGAATGTTTTCAATGCTTGTTGAGTTTTTACTCGATAACTGAAAGGGCTCAGAAACTAGAAGTTATCTAGGTATGCAAGGACAGGGGAGTGGAAAAACCTGAAAAACTCTTTTAAAGAAGTTCACAAATTTTTCTCTTAGGCATAAAGCTGCTCTCCATTTTGTAAAAAGATGTTTTTGATCAGAGCTATTTAAAGTCCTCAATATGTAAACTTCCTGATATAGAAATACAAAATGACACCATTATCTAGAAAGAAATAAACTGTAACATTTAAAAGAAAATATTATAAAACAAGTCAGTTGCAACAGTGAAGAACAACCTGCATCTTTACTTGACCCCCGCATTTATCATACCATTGGTAGGGCAGAAGTGCATGGACAGTGAACAGTGAAGGTACAAAAGACCCATAAGTCCAATTAAGGGAGGCTACTTCAAATAAATGAGAATCAGTTCTGAACAATTCCTGTGGAAAGCCCCTACAGAATTAAAAAAATACATTTTTTTAAAAAAAAGCTTTTATAATTGTTCTCATCTCAGCCAGGACAGGGTTATTTTTTTTGGTATTGCCAGAAGGCTGTGGCCAAGACCCTAATATTATTTGATACCACCTCATGTCATTGCCAGGGTGGGGAAAAGGAACCCATCCATACTGGCTTATTATCGAGGGCTTTCTGTGTAAATAGTTTCTTTCTCCTATACTTTTTGTTATTAATATTGTTGCTGTTGCTGTTCATTTTCTTATCTCTTTGCTGCTTCCAGTAAATTGTTTTATTTCAACCAGTGGGTGATCTTTGCCTCCAGTCCTCAACTCCATCCCACTACAGCAGAAAGGGGAAGGGGAAAAACAGGGGAGTGAGAAACACAGAGGCAGTGTGTTTTGAAGAGTCTGAGTGGGGGCACTGAATTAGGGAATACCATTCTTAAATCATGACACTGATCCATTTTATAATATTTAGTAGCAACAAGTTTTTGTTTTAGACTTCCATTAGACAGAGGAAGAAAAATCAATAGAGAGAGTATAGAGTGGCAGACCCTGTAAGTTTTCTAAGTGAGATAAGAGATATTGCAACTAACCACAGGTATTTTTAACCGAGTTAATTTCAGCTATCTTTGGTCTCATTTAACTTATAAAACCACACTGTAGAGGTACTAAAAATGTACACAGAGTGATTTCCAAGACCTAGGAACAAATATTTAAACAAGCAGAGCTGTTTACTCAGAACCAAAAGCCAAATATCAAGTAGTCCACCAGGGAGTAACTGGTACATTTCCACAGAAGAAAAGTTAAAAACTTGCTGTTGAATATTGCATGAGAGGAAGGATTGCATTTGTTTGGCATGCCATCTCCTATGAGGGCACACTAGAGCAGTATCATCTGGTTTTGCCTGTACCCTTCCAATTCTGTATCAAAATTATGGACTTTTGTCGTTTCACTGGCTTCTCTTACTACCAAAACCACACTACAGTGTTTGTCAGTAGTCAAAGTTTCAATTTCCTTTCCTCCTTCTTCCTCCCCAGGATCATATGAGTAGAATGCTTTCAAAACTGTTTTCAAATTAGTTATTCTGTTCATTTGAAAAGGAACTATCTTGTAATGGAATAATCAGGGGCTGTGTTTTGCATAACAGTGGCCTCTCTCAGTATGCAAAACATGCACAAAATATTAGTTGCTGGAAGCACCAGTACCTGCTGCACTGCTGTGTACACACAACTACTTTTGCCCTCCAGCTGCCAATGCCGCCCTCTTGCCAATACAGTTCATCAAACCCTAACCCGGTAAATTACATAATATTCATAATACCTAGCAGAGGGTGATGTGTCAGTGGCAACTTACAAAATGCATGAGACACCAGCAATGTGTAATTTGTCATTAATGGACACAGCTTGATAGCATTCATGGCCAGCTTAAGGAACTTAACTCAGAACAAATTCATTCACACAAATGTGACAATCAAGGAAGGCAATCTCTTCTGTGCCAAGTGAGGAATAAAAAGACTATTTAAATATGAATTCCTATGAATGAATATAGGTTTGGCTTAGCTCTGCAGAATAAAAACCTGTTTATCCACTGAAAAGAATTACATCAAGAGAGGCAGTTTCTTCAAAATGGCATTTATTTGACGTGCCCATACAATGAACTGGAGAAAATATTTTCAGAACAGAGAGAAGCTCATTCCTTTTACCCTGACAATGCTGTTCGAAAAATTCAGTAACCGACTCTTGTCATGATAGTTGGTGTCTTAGTTCCCTCATCCTTAATAAAAATAGCATAATAATACATACCACAGAGAAATATCTCAAGTCTGAGAATGTGCTCAGTTATTGCCACTACGAGGTACCTGAAACAGAAAGGCTTATTTCTGCATTTCACACTTTGGGACGCATTCGTGACCTTGAAAAGACTGTAGATCATTGCTGCTGTTGGACCTGTTCCCACAGAGAAAGAGACTATTTTTTCAAGATACGTTTCAGATTAAGACCATCTGGTACCAGCAAACCACCCAGCACTGCTAAATTCCTTCCTTTAAAAGTATTAACATGTTTTTTTTCTGTTATACATATATTTTTCACCAAACACCACTGCTTATTTTTGGGATGATTTAAGCTTGAGAACTAAATTAGTTCTAATGTATTTTGTCACTTTGATAGATCATTAAATGCAACAGGGTTGTCTTTGATCAGCGAAGAGAGCCTCTAAGTTGCATAATCGTCCCATTCCTGTGTCTTCTTCCAGGTAGCAAATCATATCTTACAGGTTGCGTGTAAGAAACACTGGTAAGAAACACTGGTAATATTGAAAATGCAAATATTTGCAGAGTCCAAGATGCATGCAGCCTTTCATTTTACACAGGGAATGGCAAAGAAGAGGTTCAATAGGGCTCAGGAAATTTGCCCAAACATGCATAAATATCCCCATATCTGAATTACTGTAAAAAATCATCCATCTATTTTGGAGGCACCAGTCACTCATCTGCTTTAGGTCAAAGGTGTGAGGCAGTAAAGTGACAACAGCCCATCTGAAAATAGCAGTTCCTAAGTTACATGGTTGCAGGCTGATGACAAATGTGATTAAGACAAGCCTTCTAATTTACATTACCGTAGCTAGCAGATTAATACGTTGGCCACATGGATGCCCAAATCTGGAAAGCAGTGTTAAATTTATTCATAAGTAACCCACCAGTGCAATGGTGATTGAAGAAGCACCAGTAAAAAGCAGAAGGGAAGAGATTGGACACAGTCTCCAGTTTAAACAGCAACCAATACAACGCTTCAAACATGACAGCTGATTTTTTACAAATAAATAGCTAGGCACAATAAAGTTGAGGATACAATGAATACAAAATTTTGTATTGCATGAGATCTTAGAAATAAGGTACCAATTTTTAAGTATTCCAATACTTATGAAAAAGTTTACTCGTGCCTTTGCCTTATGAATTCTCAACTCATCTCTTGGTTCATCTGCAAAATCCTATTTGCAATTCGCGGTTTACTTTTCAGTTCAATGTCTTGTTAATCACTCACGAAACAGAGTTACCAAATATCCAGCAAGTGAAAAAACTAACAGGCAGAAAGAGGCCAAAAATATTAATATAAAAACTTCTTTAATATCTACATGTATGTTAGCTGTCAATGTACTGACAATAGAACCAGTGACAGATTTGGAAATTTGACTGAATAGGAATTCACCTGCAGCAAACATGTCTACAACTAATACCTCAGTGAATTGTGCTCCACAAGACAATGGCAGACATACTAAATGACTAACCCTATCTCCTTCTTTCCCCTAAGCCTCTTTCCTCAATTTCCTGTGGACATCCATTACAAGGATGACAGTGAATATGCTTTCTCTTACTGAAAACTGAGAAGTTTATATATATATATGCAGCTTACTTGAAAAAGTTTATATTTGCCATGTATGAAATTCTATTCTTTAAGGATTAAGTTTTAATTATGTGTCTAGTTATATAAGTGGAAATCACACAAAACTTCTCTTGGCTGCTACTTACTCTCAGTATTACATTTCAGGGTCTTACTGTGAAGGCTGTGAAGGACTGGGAAGAAGGATTAACCAGTTTTGTCCCTGACTATTGGCATTTTACACCATAACCTTGTGCATTTTTCCAAACCCTTGCAAACCTCACATCTCCTCCTAAAGTTAGTATAATAAGAAAATTAAAAAGAAGAAAAGATAAATTTAATGATGCTTGGAAGCCACTTTGAAGTTCTCCAGTGGAAAAGGTTTTAATGTAAATTTCTACAAGGAAAAAATGTGGTGCAACTACACCAAAAGGTTCCAAGTCACACAATTATCCAGTAGAAAGGAGGAAAAAATATCGTAGCCAGAAGACCTAAGATATTGCCATGCATGGAGCACAGCATGAGGTGACGTCAGAGGTTCACCTCAGCTTCCTGTTCCGCAGTCCACCTTCAGGCCAGAACTACCAGACCCAGCTCAGATCACAGTAACAAGGATATCAACTTGTCAGGTGCTGCCACTTCTCTAAGTTATCTCAAAGGGTCTCTTCGCCTGAATCAACATGACAACTTTTTTAATTACACAGGCAACCTCAGCTTCCACTGAGGACAAAACCATAGAAGTATTTCCCTTGCAACAAAGAGATTGGGTACTCAACCTCTTGGAAGCAAGGGAAACAAAAGGAAATTAACCCAGTTAAATTGTTTACTTGGGAGGGGGAGCTGGGAGGGAATTCCATCTTCTGAGCCCAAAACATTTTGATAATGTAAACTTACAGAAAGTGCCCAGAAGATTGGGGTGAAGGACAGGAGTCCAGGGGACATCCTGATGCAAAAGAATAGCTAGAGAGAATGTTTCTGTAAAATAGAAAATGGATCTGTACCAAGCAATAAACTGGAGAGTTTGGCATGAAGAGCAGAAAACGTTAAGGAGTGTGACAAATTCTTTTATTTTACTTTGTCCTTGATTAAGTCTGACTTTTAATGCATAAAAAAAGGAGCAGAAATTTCTTTCCCTTTTAAGCTCTTTTACTCTTTGATCCATCCATGTTCCATCTGCCTAAATACTCTTAGAACATTAATTAATTAATATACTAGCTTCACCTAAAGAGATAATTTCTTTTTTCAGAGAGATTTAGGAAAAATATTACCGCCAGAAGACTTGTAAGCTGTTTTGGTAACAGCAGTCACTAAGAATGCAGTAAAAAATGTGGCATGTGGCTTTTTTTCCTCCCCAAAGCTCATGTAATCTAAAAAGGGAAAAACCCCAACACCGTTCTGCTAAACCAGCTGACAGAAAAGCAACCCCCCTTTAGCCAGGGAAGCAGTGTTACAGTACGAAGCCTTTGTGCAAACACTCTATTTATATTGCCTTTGCCACATTTTTCCTTCCACTGTCCTCTTATGTCTTCCTTAAATTATTCTGATATCCCAGCTTTCAATCCTTAGGAACGATACTTATGTGAAAAGTGACAGCAACAAGATTATGGACATCTTGCAAGAAATCGCAGCTTCTCAGCAGGGGATATGTTTTTCAAAGAGGACAAGAAAATCAGGAAGAAGTCAACAGCAAACTCCTGTCAGTACTGCAGTCTGAGCTGCATAGCAGGTTTTGTCCTGTTGCTAGTTCCCAGCAAAGTCACTTCACCACCTCCCCTCATCCCTGAGTTGTAGGGCTTTATTGAAAAAGTTAACAAAAATACAAGTATTTTTCAGTATTTTTTGAACTTCCATCTCTGACAGCTTGTATTTCACACCAGTCCAACCCTACCATTTCATTTACAATGTCCTAATGTGCTTTTCCTGGAGGTTTAGCAGTATCAGCTGGAAGGCTCTTCAAGCTCCTTCTAGACAATTTCATTCATTAAGAAAACAAAGCATGTCCATTTACAAATGTTGGCTCCTCTTGACCATTTCACTTACATAGGCATGGTGACCAAGGTTCAAAAAGAGGATATTTCTTCTCAGGAGGCTGGGGGGCCTGGCATGACACAGGAGTTACAGGCAGTACAAGGGCGGAACAAGCACAAGAATAGCTTGTTGAAAAATGGATGGTTCTTTTAGTGCAGCAATTGTCTTCCCTGCAAGAGCTAAGGAGACAGAGGTGGCTTTAGGTCACCTTTTCAATTCCTCCATCTTTGACTAGCACAAGAATAGGCAGTTTTCCAAATCAGATTAAAGAGGCTATACATAAAACTCTGCTAAATTTTAGCTTGGGTTCAGCAGTCATGGAAGCAATTGCTGACTACACCCCAAGTACAAGCCAAAAAATCTCTCATCTGAATCCAAATTTCCCTGAAGCTTAAAGGTGCTTAGATCCAGCTTTCTGGGTCACTTCCAATGCTCAGCTCCTTTGTTTATCTTCTATAGGCTATTAAGGCTCTGTTAGACAAGGAATTTAGAACAGCAAGTAACAGCACGATCTTCCCCGGAGTACTGTGTGTAATGGCCATGTCATCCAAGTAAGACACCTTCTTAACTAGAATAAACTCAGAATGGTGATCAAAACGAGCAACTGCTTAGGAAAAAACTATCATCAGGAAAAAATAGAAAATACTTGGATTGGGAAACTAGTGAAAAAAAGGAAAGAAAAGGTCTGGGAGCACCCAGTCTCTCTGTCTCACAGAGTTTGGACAAAGGAAGCTTAAAGGTGGAAAAAGAGAAAGGAGCATCAGTCATGTATTGTGAAATCAGGCTGGGGATCTCACTGCCAACATGCCAAGATTCACACTGCATTCAAAGGGGAAATTTAGCATAGAAAAATTACCCAGTATTATAAGAGTTGATTTTTAAAGGAAATGTGGAAGGAAGAAGAGAAAAACAATTGCAAAATATGAAATCTGTTGCTTTCAGGATAAAGTTGGTTTCTAAATGTTCAGGAAAGCACAAGATTGTATCACATCTCCATAGTTTCTGGGAACTTTTCCAAAATTCTTGGTGCTGCCCAGCATCCGAGCAGATACATTGGAACACCTGGATGCTACACTCCAGATACTGAAAATCTGCAGCAGATCAGAGAGACCAGGGAAAAGAAGAAATGTCTTCCAACATAAGTTTAGAAACTTGCAGAATGTTGCAGTATAAGCATGATTTTGTTAAACTTGCAGGCTTTGTCTTCATTTGCTTGCATCTTGCAGTGTTATTTCCTTTTACACTGACAGCTGCCTGTATGGAACCGTTTACACAGCCACAGTAAAAGCTTGGCATCTCAACGCGTCCAAAGTCCTGCACACAGCTGCTCATGACTGAACAGTCATATCTCAGGTAGCAATTAGAAACTGAATGAAGTGGAAGCAGAGCCTTTACAGACAGTGCTCCCCAGCCAAAGGCAGAGATGCTGTCAAATCTCCCTGGAAAGAGAAGTCCTGCACAATTGGAGACATCTCCTGAGGAACACGTGGCCAAAATCCAGCCAAGAGTTACAACCTTGTATGAACAGCTCCTTGAGGCACTTTGGAAGCATTCTTCTGCATCTTCTTAGTATTTACCTGACATATTCAGACACAAATTTACAACTACTTGGAAGCCTTTGCCCCTCTGAACTGCTCCGGCAAATTTGCATTTACCCTGCTGACCTCAAGTGTCTTCAACTCACCTCTGTGTTCTACCAGACCTCTGTCACATATAAGATTGCTCTGCCTTTACCTCAATGTTAGTGAGATACAAACTGAACAGGACAGGCATTTAAGACCCACATTAGCGGGTCAAAACTACTTTATAATGGTTTTTCCCACTAAACCATTTTATGGTTTGCATATTTGAATGGTGCTTTTACACATTTGCATTACAGTTTTTATAAAATAATTATTCTTGTTATTTTTTATTTCAAAATACTGGTACAAAAAATTATATAATTTTAAAAAATTTCCTCACTAACCATGCTTTTTTTTGTTGTAAAATGCTTCTTAATTTTTTTTTCCAAGATACTGGTTTTGATTTCTTCCAGATAAGAGATGGTAACACATGGCAGATACTAGCAAAAGGTTTTCATAGCAGCAACACCACAAATTTCTCCCACACAATGACTCTGACATTTTTTCCTAAAAATAACTTGAACAGATGAGATCGGATTCATTTCTGGAACGGCCTCACCAGATTCATTGTGACCCATACGCTGAATCTGACTGAATTGCCTCTGGGTGCTGGATCCCTGGGCATTTCATCAAAACTGTGCTTGTGCAAAAACTTGCCAAGGAATGGATATAGATGAAGTTTACAGATGCCCAAGACAACACTGTCATTTGAATCATTTCAGTTATATACCCCTCAAAGTAAGACCTTTTTGTCCACACTGATACAGTTTCGTTCTCCTTTGAAAATTACCTAGATTATTTAGATTCCTCTGCCTAAACCATTTAATCTTCAATTTCAATGAATGGCCTCTTTCAGTCATGGGCCACCCTGGAAAAAAGATTTTACTGTGTTTTTGATCAAAAGGCCAGTGGCTTTAGGTCACTTTCATGAGCAGTACTCATTTAAAAAGATACACCAGCTACTCAGCAGCACAGTAAAGACAGCACAGTAAAGACGAAGTGTCCTGGACATAGCTCGTGGATTCCTCCTCATAGTTTATGTGCTTCTGAGCCTTCAGAGATTATAGCTATGAGATGGCCCAAAAATAAAGGTTAGAATAACCACTGTGCTATTATACTCCAGGACATGCAGAGGGCATTAGCCCAGACAGCCCCAAGAATATTTTATTACAAATAATAACCAAGGAATTACCAGGGCACAGCATTCTTTTTCAACCACATCTGACAATGTATTGGTTCCTAAACATCAGTGACATCAGATGAACACAGATACACAGAGAAGATTGTCACTCCCTCTTTTGTATTGTATTTCCTATAGCAAGGGCACTGGCAAACACTGTCTGCTTCCAGTACTTACTGCAGGCTCACTGGCGAACTGGGCAGGTGTAAGCGAGGGCAAGGTAACACAAAGAGGCAGTGTGTTCAGACTATCTCTTTCACCTAACGTCTGCCACAGAGAGGGGAAGTAGTTTGTGTTTATTCAGCTAGAGATGAAGGTCAAAAGCGCCACAAGGCGCTAAGACATTTAGTGAAAAAGTATCTTCTCTCTTTCTTTTTTTTTTTTTAAAGACAATTCTCCTGCAGAAGGTAGAATGGCCCCTGGTCTTTCTGCATCTTTGATAAGCATGAAAAAATTTTTTCTCTTCCCTTTTCCTTCTGCAATGACAACTTTTGCTCTAGCCAAATATTTTCCCAACCTACCTACAGTGTCTGCTCCAACACTGTGTCTTCCAGATAAATGAGCTCTTCCTTCACATTAATCATCCCTAATGAGGCAGATATTCTTTCCATAAATTCACTCCCTCCTTAATGCTTTTTGGATCCCGATATGGAGACCTTCATTGCAACCCCTTAGATAGAGGGAGGCTATTCGGTCAGATCATGAATTTTATTTGATACTTCGTTTAATGTGACTCAGCAAGAAGAGTAGAAAGATGTGGTAGTGCCCAGGGGGAGTAAAAGATTACTTTACACTTTCAGGAATTGCAAGACCAAATCACATCTATTCTTGCTTTAGGATAGGTGCAATGAACTGGGTTGTAGTGTTGTTGCACATCTTCCTTTAGAAGGAAAAAAGGTTACTTCCCATCCCTTCACTATTTGTAGTCGTAAGGACACTTTCGCACAAGGTTTACCTTTTACAAATGTAGGCATCCACCTTCTTCAGTTATTATTTGGTATCCTATACTTAACCTCCTGACCATAAATAAAGAAGGCTGGCAGCTCCTGAGCAAGTACTCTGCATGGCAACTCCCAAAAACTTGTGCCTGCTTAGGCAAGGCAGGAGGGAAGCAGGGAATGCAAGTCCTGTACACGTATGTGAATGACCACACATCATGTTGTAATCTCAACCAAAATTATGAGGAGAGTTTTATCCTTGACCATCCTGCACCTGCAAATGTCTGTGATCTCAAATAATGCTACCCAGCAAACATCCCACACAGATATGTTTAGCTTTCGTCTCTTTGTGATGCTGGACTTTTCAAGGACCTTTATAAGAAAGAATAAACAATTAAAAAAAACCTCATTAATTTGAAATTTTGAGGAAAATAAACAGTCATAGAACCATTTAAAGACCTCCAAGATCATTAAATCCAACCTTTGACCAAATAACGGCCACTAAGCCATACCACATTCATTTTTTGAACGTTTCCAGGGATAGCAAATCCTTCGCTTCCCTGGGGAGTGTGTTCCAGTGTTTAACCACTGTTTCAATGAAGTATTTTTTCCTAATATCCAACCTGAACTCACTGGGCACAACTTGAGGACATGTCCCTTTGGCCTGCCACTAGCTGCCTAGGAGAAGAAGCTGAACCCCATTTGTCACAATCTCCTTTCAAGCAGCTGCAGACAGCATTAAGGTCTCCCCTAAGCTTCATTTTTCCAGGCTAAACAACCTCAGATCCCTCATCCACTCCTCATAATACTTGGGTTCCACACTTTCAGCAGGTCAGTTGTCCTTCTCTGGATGTGCTCTACCACCTCAATTTCTTAATTGTAGTGAGGGGCCCAGAACTGGACACAGGAGACTCAAGGTGCAGACTCACCAGTGCTGAGTACAGGGGGCAATCACTGTTCTGGTCCTGCTGGCAACATTATTTTTGGTACAGGCCACGATGTCATCAGCCTTCTTCACCTGGCCACAAGCAGGCTCATGTTCAGCCACTGTTAAGCAGCACCCTCAGGTCCTTTTCCACTGAGAAGTTTATTTAGTCCCATCTTCATGTTACTAAGGACCACCTCTTCATGTAGGTAATGTGCTGCTTTGAAACTCCTGGTCTGGCTCTGTAGGGTTTTAGGTAACTGGAGCTTTATTAAAGTTCTCCAATGCAGGCTTTTTCTACACTAGAATCATGAATCTTAGGTCCGCCTGGGAACAACTCCACTGACTTCAATAGTAAATCTGTCCCAGGTCTTCAGAAAATAGCTTTTTGGTTTTATATTATAGCTATTCTTGGGGGACAGAGGGAAGGGAAGAGGGACCTACAGTTATGTATAGAATTTTTTTTTTTCCCCTAAGTCTCAAACCAATAGATACATCCACTTCAATAATTTAACAATTTTTTTTCCACTTTCTTTTAAGTAGGATTTCTGAGCCAAAGGAGCAAAATCCAGAAGAGACTCCTAACATTTTTGGAAGCTCTCAAAAGACGAGAAAATAGCCCTTGGAGACAATAACCTTGAAGGAGAAAAATCAAATGCTTTGTCTAACTTTCCACAGATCCTGATGTAACAACATATACAGGTTGCCTCACTCTGTGAAAGAGGAAAGTTAAATCTCCATCTGGAGTACCATGAAGTCTTTGGGAATTCTAATACCCTGGGGTTTACTAACCCCACTGACTTCAGGGTGAAGAAGTCCATAGAGCAAAAGAGTTTTCTTGCAAGGAACTCAACACAACAAAATCCACATCACAAATGATAGGCAGCCAACTGCATGAATGCAACCACCTTTTTGAATGCTGTTCCCACAGACCTGGGATGTGATACAAATACAACTTTTGCAATCCACATTTAACACAAAATTTTGACTATATCCTCAGCCTGTGTAAGTTGACAGTATTATCTGATACTTAGGCAGCTTTTAGTGGAGGTAAATAGTCAGAATTTAGGTTGAATTCTGCGTATGAAAATGGCCAGACAACCTCCATTATAGTTGCCAAATGACACTATATATTGTAAATGTGTGAAATCCACATATATGAGGTGCTTTCTAGGAATTCCTTACACTAAGTCATCACCTCTCTTTTAATAGAACAGGGCTTCTGATCAAGTCTAGGCTAAAATACTTTGGTAGTTTTGGGTGTAGCAGCAGATAGGCTACAAGACTGGGGAGATTTGCCTCCTGCACTCTGAGTCTGTATACAGCAGAGGCCGCGCTCTTAAACCTTGCAAGGTGGAAGTATTTTCTGTGCAGCACAGACGTGGGGATTGCTATCCTTCCCTGCATGGTTTTTACCATAGCATGAAATTCTGATTTAGGTGGGTGTATGTGAAATGATAACTGAGCCTCTATTGTCTCTAAACATAGAGTCACTGCTACATTAATTTAACCAGCAGTGCTTCCTGACAAATGGCTCACACTTCTACAAGAACATTTAGGAATTATTTCACTCTAAAAAAAATTAGGTTAATTAGACATCTGCTCTTGCTCCTGTTTATGCTGCTTTGTTGTTCTGCTTTCTCATACTTTCCCGAAGTACTGGCACACAGAAATAATTTAAGTTTCCTCTCTTGTTTTCTGCAATAACTTCCCTCCAGGTTCAGGCCTGGTTTACTCATAGTCCAGTGCTCCTCCGTAATCCTTCTGCTTCATTTCTCTCTTTCCTTTTCATCCGTAATAGCTCATCATCCATGTATTTCTCTTGTCTCCACTCTCCCAGGTAAGAAGCATGTCAGCAATGTAGAGCACTGTGTAAATGTTACAGGGCTATATAAATGTTTTGAAATAAGTCCTTTGGGGGAAAAGAGGAAAATTTTTCTCTGGCTGAGTTTAATAAGATCTTGCAAACAAGATGAGATAACTTTGTTTGAATTTATATCCGAATATTATGTCCTAAATTTATTCCCAGCACACTCATCCTTTTAGAAGAGTACAATAACAGCAGATGAGCATGATTCCACCTCTTTTTTTAATAGAAAATCATCCATCTCTCTTCTGTATCCATCTCAGCAGACCCGAGCACAGCCTTAGGCTCACTTAAGCTTTGTCATGGTAAGAGAAGATCAGAAAGCAGTGTTCTAAGGTAATTTTGTTTCAAAAACAAAGAAGAGGGACTATCCTACCTCAAGCTGAGCTTACAAATGACCGTCCTTGAATTAACAAAAATATTGTAGAATCATTGAATGGTTTGGGTTGGAAGAGAACTTAAGGTCGTCTAGTTCCAACCCCCGTGCCATAGGCACAGGTACATTCCACTAGATGAGGCTGGTCAGAGCCCCATCCAGCCTGGCCTTGAAAACTGCCAGGAATGGTGCATCCAGAACTTCTCTGGGCAACCTGTTCCAGTAGTATGTAATCTAAGCCTACACTCTTTCATAAAGCCATTACCCCTTATCCTAACATTACATGCTGTTGTGAAAAGTCCCTCTCCATCTCTCTTGTAGTCCCATTTACATACTGAAAGGTGTTATCAGGTCTCCCTGAAGCCTACTCTTCTCCAGTAGGAAGAGTCCAGCTCTCTCAGCCTGTCTTCCTAGCAGATGTGCTCCAGCTGTCTGATCCTCTTTGTGGCCCTTCTCCATACCCACTAAAATAGGTCTACATCCTTCTTTTGTGGGATACCTGGGGTCTCACAAGGGTAGAGTAGGAGGGCAAAATAAATCCCTTCCCTCAACCTGCTCATCACACTGCTTTTGATGCAGCCCAGGATATGGTTGGTTTTCTGTGCTGCAAGCGCACACTGATGGGACATGCTGAGCTTCTCGTCAACCAACACCTCCAAGTATTCATCCTCAGGGCTACTCTCAGTCCATTCTTCACCAAGCCTGCATTCATGCTTGAGATTGCCCTGATCCATGTGCAGAACTCTGAAATATAACAAAACATTTTAATATTCTGGAATAATAATCACATAAAATAATAATAAGACAAATTTCGTATGATAAGTAGGGGTCAAAGGCTTAGGAAGTCTCTTGAAGTGTCACTAATGAAAGAGAAAGCCTTGTACTACAGCCTCATATTCTTCTCTATAAATTAATCTACCTTGCACACCCTCCTGCGTATGTGCTGTTCTGTGGATCAGCTAGCTTTGTTAGGAACCACAAAGCTAAAATATGGGAAAACAATTCCAATCACCAGTTCAGCATCCCCAGCATCTGACCATTTTCTCAAGCCTGAGGCAACAGCGTTTGATACAATGAAGATGCTACCAACAGAGGAAGAATCGACGGTTCCCATATATTTTCTAGAAAAGAGGCATGGGATGGAGGCAGACCATGTACTTGAATTAGAAACCACCATCATATGTTAATGTGAGGAAAAATTGAAAATTGTATGATAAAATGGGATGCAAATTTCTAGGGGGGAAAATGCAGAAGTTTTCCACCTGACAATTTACTCAGCAGCCTGTGTGAACTGAGGGAAAAACACTGGTTATTCTCTTTCATGTCTGGAACTTGATTCAACTCTCACGAAATGGTTCCTTGAATATATCCAGTTAACATGCATCTCAGTTGAACATGCTAAAAGATGTGTTAAAAACAATCTCAAATCTCAGTGGACCGATAGTACTTGGGTACAAAGTACAAGTCTGCAAACAGTCAGTTGTTCTGGGCTCGTTTAACTTTTTCCAGACTAAAAATAATTGAAATATAGGGATGATGCATTCCCTGCTAGTACAGAAAATGCCAAAGTGTTTGAACAGGAATGCCAAAAGCTTCCTGGAGTTTTCTGAGAGTTCACTGTCTGGGATGCTATTCCTTGTGGGAATATGTGACAACAGACATTAGTCACTGCTGCAGATATTAACACAGCAAGCCAACACAGGATTGCATGCACTGATTCTTCCTTTCAGTGCAAACACCAAGTAAGCCTAAACAAAGACCAGAAGCACAGCATATCCCCTGGGATAGGATTATGCTTTGTTCTCAGGTTCTCTTTTGGAAGAATGACTCACAGAGTTTTACACAGTGCATTTGGTTTCTCAAAGGCATTCAGCAAAACATAAGTATACATGATTCTTTCACCTCTTAAAAACATTGACCACCTCTTAGCTATTATAACACTTCAATTTCTGGCTTTGTTAATGGCAGCATGGAGGGCTCAGCGTGACTCTTGAAGTGAGAATACAGGGCTGTAGAGCTCCATTAAATAGGAGGATATCTCTTGAGGTACAGATCTTAGATTGTCAGATGGTTGTACAAGGGAAGAATTTGGACATGCAAATCCAGAAATTCTGCAAGTCTTTTCGAAATTCCTCCTTTGGGAAATGACAGACACATTAGTGTTCTTACAGGGTTAGAAAAACAAAGGTGGATCACCAGAGGGAACACTGTGTATCATCACTCAGGTCTGCCTCATTTTTTTCCACTTAAACTAATAAAAATTGAAGGCCATCTGCAAAATTCAGATCACTTAGATCCACTGTTAGAATACTGGGCAAATTGAGGAAAGGAAGTACATATAAATATTGAAGCAACTGCCTAAGTAGGAGTATCAGTGGATTTCCCTACACGGGAAGACAATACGGCTTAGCACAGGCTGGAGTACTGAACTATTATGACATTACCGTTTTGATATGCATCCTGAAAATACACAGTATCTCCATACATCACCAGACAGAGATTTCTCTTGGCTCTTCATAGGTTGTGGTATAATCTAGCAAGCTGATAATAAATATTCTGGTGTATTAAACTATAGCGATGATTTAGTCTTTCTTTTGTTTCTAAAATGTGCACCCAAACTCAATCCACTGAAATCTCAACTTCAGTTAAAAGCTGTCCTCATAAACCTGATTTCACCTAGATTCCAAGAAGATTCTATACAAGTACAGCTCCTAATAGGCATCGTATTAAGACATGAGATTGTGCTGCAAAGCACCTTCATGTGAAAAACCAGCAGTGTTCAGCAAAGAACCAAATAACATCTATGACATACTGCTGTTTTAGGTGAAATTGGAGAGCTGCAGAGCTGCGTGCAACTGTTTGATGTTCATCAAAATCTGAAGTTCTGTTTCAGAAAGCCATATTCACATGTTTGAACTGTGAAATCAGAAATTTCCTCCCAAGCACACCACAGAGGAGAGAATTCTTGCTGCAACCATACTAAGCATCATACTGGACATGCATTCTTTATATCCTCACCTTTGTCCTGCCATGAGTCATATTTGGTTTTTTCCCCAATGGAGATGCACATCAACAAACAGCCCAGCCACTGGAACCTAGATCAGATATTGATATTGATATTGGCCAGAAAGATGTCTTTTTCTTGTCCTATTGCTATGTTTTTTATATTAGAGTGAGAATTGGAGTGCTTGCAAGAGGCAACAGAGGTGCTTCATACAGAACACTGGAAGCTAAGCTAGAAAGTAATCTGTTCCAATATTATTTGATACCTTTCTGATCAGGTGCAGTGGACAGAAACTCCAGAATATTTGTTTCTGTGATAAGGGAACATGGAATACTGTTAAACTTGTAGTCCAAAAAGTGAGGAGAGGAACAATACTGAAGCTTGGCAGAAGACCAGGGAAAGAAACTGAAGACTCCTTTATAAAAAGCTTTCACCAGGAACAAATCCTAGAATTAGACAGAATAAAAAGACTTGGAGAAGGGAAGTCATTAAATATAAGAGAATTATTTCATTGGCCTGAGATATTTTGTGGAGGGTCTAACCTCTTACCTATACTATTGCAAAAGGAGGGGAAGAGGAAGGATCTTATACTGTTTTCTGAAAAAATATCACTTTCACTTAATAAAAACAAGTTCCAGGAAGAGGCTGGGAATAAGGCTATGATTTTTTGCCTGCTAAATAATCAGGAACCTTGTAATTCACAAGAAAGGGTCATAGAAAAACCTTTTCTTATCACTCCCAATATTCTGTGATATTCTATTTTTCTGCCTTTGAGAACAATATTGAAGTTGTTTGCTATGCCTGGAGTCATGTTTACTAGGGTCAAAAAGGAAAAGGATGCACGAGACTGAATAGTCCTCTTGCAGGACTACCAGAGCATATTTTATTTGTTGTGCATGCACACAAGAGTGAGCAAGTCTGCTGGTCTATTGTCAGCCTGGCTGGGCTGCTCGCAGAGCTGCCAAAGAAAGATACATTAGAGGTTCCTTCCAGTCCCCAGTAGGCTGCCTTGTCTGGAGCTTGATTTAGCGAGATATGCCTTGCTAGTTACAGTTAAGCAAACTGGCAGCATGTAGGAGTAGCTACAAGAGCTGAAGCATCCAAGAAGGCTATTTTGCATGAATTATGATTTTGGCCACCTTCAACTCCATGCTGCCTTAGATGCTGCCTTCAGGATGGGTGTTTTGCACTTGGCAGTCCATCTGCCCCTCCAACAATGGCCAAGCCCAATTTATCAAGTGTAGCCAGAGAAATGGACGATTTATGAGCATTGTATAACCCCTTAATCAGTGTAATAGTGCCTTCTCAAAAGAGAATTACATGATAGATAAAATATATGGTGAGAGATTTGACCTTGGCATTTCACTGTGGCTAATGGCACACAGTGAATTTGACAGAAAACAGATCTTGCCTGAAACAAACACCAAGCATAAGCCAATGATGAGAGATGCCAGGTCTCAGCCACTCTGAATAAGGAGCAGGCAGAAATGAGGCTGGATATGACAACAGAAGGAAAAGCCAAACAAGACCCAGTCCTTGGGCAAAGCAATGAATGCTTCAAACCTCAAAATGCATATTTAAAATGAAAGCAATGTAAAAGATTCAGTGTGAGAACAGGCAAAAACCTTTTCGAAAAAAAGCTTTGACATCCACTGGTTGCTGTGGACAAGCAGCACTGGGTAAGTTCACACTGTTTACTGAGCTTTTCACTTTGAGTATGAGAGAGAATGTAAAGCTCATTAGGAGATGATGTCTCCAAAAACCCACACAATAAAAGTGTAGTTCTTAATGGTGATATTTTGAAGAGATTATAACCCTTATCCCTTAGTACTAGTGTAGTGAAGGGTACTGAAGTAAGATGGTGAAGCCTTCCGTCTGGACTGCCTGCCATGTGGAGGAAGTGTCTTGTCTCAGACAAGGGATCTTAAGATAAATCCCACAGAGCATCTTTATATCTCAAATAATTTACTTTCCAGACATCTTTCTCAAATTTTACAAGTGAAGTCAGAGCAGAATAAATAAAAGAGCCAGACTCTTTTTCAGTGGTACCCAGGGACAGGACAAAAAAGCATAAACTGAAACACTGGAGGTTCCATCTGAACATCAGGAAACACTTTCACTGTGAAGATGTCCAGGTAGTAGTACAGGTTGACCAGAAATGTCATTGGGACTCTATTCCTGGAGATGTTCTAAAGCCCTCTGGACCTGGTTCTGGGAAGTGCACTGTAGGTAGCCCTATTTGAGCAGATGACCTCCAGAACAAATCTCAACTACTTTGTGCAATCCCAACAAGTGGCAAAATGTTGGGTGAGAAGGTGTTACTTTCACAACCATATTTCAGAGTCATATTTTAGCTCCTCAGCTTTCAGACTCCCTTAGCCCTTGGTGTTGGCTCATACCTGGGACACTTCATACAGTTGCTCTCAGAGTGAGTAACTCCAGACACAACTCTTTTACATCCCACAAGTTTACATTGGTCTGCAGTGCCAGGTACTGGCATTCCTCCCGATTGGTATCAGCCAGAGATTGTACCCTCACCCATTGCTCTGTCTCACTTCTTCCGGCTTTACTTTCTTCTTCCTTTAATCTTACTATTATTCCACATAATAGGGGAGAAAAACTCTTGTTCAGAAACACTAGTAGTGTTTCTACTGGGCAAATTGGGAAAATGAACAGATTATTCCCTGGTAGCTGGAATAAGATGTGGGTGAAATTGCTTACAATTATATTCTGCAAGGTGTTTGAGCAGAGAAGAGGGAGAAGACTGAAGAATTCTAATATTGTAAGCCAACACTGTGAAAGACATTTAATTTTGAAATAATATAGGAAGTCATCAGAACTGCAAGCTATCTGTTGAGGATTTGCTGCAAGCCTTCAGCAGCCTGGTGGGAAAGGCATAAAGAAAGCACACTTGGATGTAGGAGAGCAAGGGACTGAGCGATTGAGTAACTGATTACTCAGATCACCTTCTACAAGAAAGCATGTTTTTCTACTCCTTTACTTCTTCCTCAAAGTGTTAATTCTCTCACCTTCCCTTATAACTAAGGTCAATCTCTAAAGGTATAGCTATTTTAAGAATAATTTGGCCTGTGGCTAGCCTACTTTGGGAAGAGGACTAGGGGAAATTGCTCATTTGGCTAGCAAAAGAGAGTAGAGTCAACTAACCACTATCCTCCACCCTGCATGCATCTTTATTAGGAGAACCTAAAACTCCAGGAAGATGCCAAAATAGAAAGTTACAGTACTAATTGACCTGAAAAAATGCCTCCCTACCTTGCTTCCTCATAAAATCCAAAGTTATTCCAGTTCAGTTTTCAACAATTGTTCACTGAACAGGGACATAAGTCATCCCAGGGGCAAGCAAAGGATGGGCTCTTTCAGACTGCTGCACTGCATGGAATTCTTGTGTCCCTGGTACCAGCTCTGTTAGGAACATTCTACATATATGGGTGTGTGTGACACACTATGGCAATTAGCAGCATGAATGATGTCTCTTCCACCTGGATTTTGGAGCTGAGAAAGCCCCCACAAGATCTTATTTTATTTAAAAATTCACTTCAGTGCCTTGAGCCTACTCCCCACCACACTTACTCACCAGTCCCTAGAGAGTGTAAGTCACATAGGGGAACTAAGCTCACATTCAGAACATTAAGTCTTGTTTCCTTAAAAAGGCAAAAACTTGCAATTTACAAGTCAGTGTCACATGTTCAGCTGTAAAGGATAATGCTCTTCACCTCCTGTTAACAAGCTAATTAATCTATCTAACAATTTTTTAGAAATTCCTAGAAAATGTACTAATGTTCCCCTGTTGCTGGGAGCTTGCAGCACTCCTCTAGCTAAACACAGTAACTAGGCACAGGCAGACAATACCAGCTACTTCACGAGCCCCTGCCACGTGTCCTCAGCCACACCTATAACTCAAGGCATAAACAGAGAAACTTCACTGCACCCCTTGTGACCAGATGACTGCCCAGAAAAATTGTTACTAAAAGTACTACTTACTGAGAGTCTGCTTTCCTGCAGCACTATCTGATTACTGCACTCCCCAGACCCAGCAGTTAGAGCCACACCTGAGCTAAAGGTTCATTATATTCCCTGGCTCTGTTGGCTGCTGCTGAGAGCTGATTTCAGTGAAGCTGCTCAACTGACTCCTGCATGGAACTCAGCCTAATGAATTCCTGGAAAAATGTCAATGCCCCAGAACTTTATCCAAGCCTGAACATAAGCCTTATCCAATACTCCCAACAGCTACAATTGATCTTTCCTTGTTTGTTATCTGGTTGACCCACTATAAGCTATAATAAGACAGATTGTAAGTGCATAGGGTTGTTTTATAGCTTCTCTGTAGAATGTCTTAATTAGTATTCTTGATATGCTTCGAACACAAGTAAAGTGATAAAAACATTGGCAGTATTTTGCCTTATGCAATATGATCATTCATGTTCTCATGTGGCTCCAAGAAGCATTTTATGACTAAGTGTAGAAGAGGAGGAAGCATCTATGGCAAAAAAGTTCCTGATTCTATAAAATGAAGCTGATGGAAGGTCAAAAAATCCTTCAACTCATGTGAACTCCTGTGCACATCTTTGCGATATTGTCTTCTGTATCCAACAAAAGCAACAACACATATATCTCAACCAGACAAATTACCACTCTTCTGTTTTAAACAGATACTGTTGTCATATGAGCTGTCGCATGAGCTCCTGCTATGGCCAAGCCACCTCTTTTTTCTGTTCAGGAGTAACAGCTAGTAATAATGGTGCTGCCTCCATCACTTTTATCTCTGTAATTCTTTCCATGGTGACTTGACAGTGCTATTAATATTGACAATTTTCTGGTTTTGCCAGATGGTAGAAATTCAATGTAGACTTACTTTGCTTTTCTAAAGAATATGCACGTAGTTGCACACATACCCTGACTTACTTTAATTAATGGTCTGTATAGCCTTACCATGGCAGAAAAAATCAGCATTGTCTAGGACTGTCCATCCTAGATTACTTCAGACAGCAATAATTTCTAATGAACTCTGCATAATATCCTGTCCATTGTTCTTCAGTAATACTTGATGACTTAAAATATAACTCACAAAAACTATTGAGCGGCTTCATAATGAATTTTGCCTCAGTAAACTCCAAAATGGCAATGTTTTCTCCTCTATGATCAGTATGCACATACGGGAAAAAGGAGAGGAAGAGGGATAAATATGACTAGGCATGAGTAAGTGAGATACCAATCAGTGCACTTATCTGATCACAACAGTCTGTCATGTTGTCTCCTTAAGCTCTTTTTCCATTTTGTTGACTTTGTTCCATTTTCTGAATGTGAATAGGGCAATATGTATGCGATTTGCTACCAACCTCAAGTTGGATTGCCAGTGATTTGGAGACCAAAAATTGAAAAACCCAGGACTGGATCTGGGATAAACAGGGATTGCGGGATTGTGGATGGACTTAATGTCTGGTTTGTGTGTCTCTAAATCAATAAAGCTGAGGTTGTCTGCATGTCCATTTGGAAAGCACAGTCTTGGTGAACTGGCAAGGAGGAGCAGGATCAGGCTGTGGTTGATTCAAGTGCTGAGTGTGCTTGTGTGGGTGCTGATAAAGGCAACTACTCTCTGTCCTCATTGGTGTGTGCTTGGCAGTGACTGTATTGTGTGGTGGCTTTCCTCATTTTTGGAGTTCACACTCAGCCTTGCTATTGGAGGAGTCTGCCAAGGGGAACAGCAGCAAACAAGACAGGGGAGGACAAGCCCCCCAGATCTTAAGTCATCCATATTTGGTTTCACTTTACAAGGTCTTGCCACTCCTGCTTTTTCATGCCGAATCAGTAATTACTATGGCACCCATTACTGCAGTGTAATGTAACAGTACCTGTGTACAGTTTCCTGCTTTATGCAGGATTTTCGATTCTGTTTTCCTGTTTTCCCTTGCAGATTTAAGCAGCTCTCCAGGAGCTGACCCATTTCCTCAACTCCCAATGCTCCCCATTCTGGAAAGGTTTGTGTCAAGTATAGTGACTGACCTAAATGCACAGTGACTGACACAGCACTGCACCTAAATGTTGGCAGAGGAGCTCTAAAGAGTGGAGGGTATAGTCATCCGTGAAATATCTATACTGGGAAATAATAAAGATCATTGATTATCCAACCTCTGACTCATCAACACCTTGTCAACTAGACCATGGCACTAAGTACCATGTCCAGAGGTTTCTTAAAATACCTCCAGAGATTATGATGGTGCCATCTCTCTGGGCAGTTTGTTCCAATGCTTAACAATACTTTTCCTGAAAAAATTCCTCCTGATGTCCAATCTGAATCTCCCCTGGTACAGCTTGAGTTGAAAATACAACCCTATTCCTTTAGGAACCTGAACGCTGAACCTGGTTCCTATTGAAATTGAGCTAGCTCTGCATGTAGTCATCACATGTATCTTTGTATCTATGGTATGATTAATCCAAAATCTAAAAATCTGACCATCAGAGGAAAGTTACCTGGACTTTATTTGCCAGTGGCTATAAATAATTCCATTTGAGCTCAGTGAGTGCCAGTCAGTGCTTTGCTGGGAGAAGAACCGTCCAAGCCTTGCCTTTGCTCTTGCAATTAACTTCTGGAGGCTGCTGTTGTGCAGCTACTTGCAACCGCAAAACTTGCATAGTTTACACTTTCCTCAGAGAATAGATAAGTTCTGCAAAATCATTAGTTAATTACAGACATCAGCTTCAAAATTACAGGTATAAATCCTTGCGTTAACACCCTTGATCATTAAATCTGAAATAGGATTTTAAGAGTTTAATTTAGTTTTTGCCATTTCTCCAGTCATGTCTTTTCCTCCAGCTGTCTTCTCAAGCAGTGAAAGGAAGCCGAGAGACTTGACTCTTTACTTTTCCTCCTCCAACATGGTTTTGCCTTACTGGGATTGTGACGTTTAAATCCTAACAAGCCATCTTCAAAATAGAGCATAGAAACTTTTGCAATTATTATTTGCAAAACACTGTTTATACTGCAAGAACTTTGGGTACAAACAGTTTCATTGGGGGTTTTATGGGATATTATAATAAGACCAATAAAATATATCTTATAGCCAAATTTAAAGTTTTCTTCAAACTTTTTGACTTCTCTCCATCTTTGACAGAACTGAATGAAGAGGGCTGTAAAACTGGCAATTTTTTCTATATTTGGTTTTTTTTTGCTGCTTCCCAACGTAAGATTCCTGTGCTAAGTAGTTGCTTTTGTTGCTTTGTTTAGGCCAGTGTGTATTAGTTAGATATCTAGCTTTGGTTTTCTTCATTGTGTCACTTTACTGTGACGGTGTATGAGCATTTCGTTGTCACATTTTAATTGGAAAGCTCACTCTTGTTGATAAACACCACAGATTTAAAGCATTGAGTATATTTAAAAGACTGCTGACAAAAATCTATATATTTAAGTCATTGAAATGATCTTATGTTTAGGTCACCACTTGTGGTATCATGGTGATATCAGTGGAAGTGCTCCATGAGCATCAAGCACGTCAGTCGTACAAATAGTTCTTTTCATTACTACTGTTTCTGCAATGATATCACTATTTTAAAAATGGGAAAATATGGCAACAGAGGTACAAAAAAAACCCAGCAGTAGACCTGGGTTTCAGTCCCAGAAATGCTGTCCAATTACATAACTTTTTTTCTTCCATCTTTTTCCCATTAGCTTTTCTAGTGTATTGCCTCAGTAAAGTACATGAGCACTCATTTTTAGGAAGCAAGTTCTGACATGCTGATAATAAGCTTCCTTTTATATTAAACTTCTAATTTGACAAAAGTGTTATTTAATGACTTCAACACTGAAACGTGAACAATTACCAGGACAAGACTCTTATTTGAGGTACAGCAAACTACAAACAAAAATGCTTATACTATTAGGAACCTTAGTTACACTTAACTGAAAAAAAAGTTAGTTGCACAGCCGGTTAATCATAGAAATATATTCAATGCATCTATTATTTTAAACCTTTACTTATGTGAAAATACCTTTTTTTTTGTTGTTTATTAAGAGTTAGGTTTTCTTTCTCTCCTACAAAATTGAAAAATTGGACTGGTCCACTCTTAGTCTGCTTTTCCTATTTCTTTCATGCTTGAAATAATTTCCTGCCATATTATGTTCATTTAAATGAGGAATGTAATGAGGCAGTGATACTTCCCTTTGATATTTTTAATTATCTGCTTTGAAAGTAATTAAGCAGGGGGAAGGGAACATGGAAATCGTTTTCCTGTGAGACAGCAGACCAGGTAGAGTAGTTTCTGTTCTGCTTGCAGGAGTAAACTGTCTGCGTGTTGAATTATCACCAATGTGCCCTGGATGCAATGCCCAGAGATGCAAAGACATCCATTCACACCCATTAAAATCTCAGGTAGAGAAACAAGTCTCCACTAGCAGTGAATAAATGTGGTTTTATGTGAAGACAAAACATTGCTGTTCCTTCATCATTAACTATCACACCGCATGCCAGGGAAGGCGCAAAGATGAAGCTCAGGGTCAAGGTCACAGGGAATTGTCTCCTTTTTGGGCAGCAAAAGCCCACATCAGTCACAGTACTCAGGCTGCTGGCCCCTGCCACTGACCCAAGGTGTCACCCTTCTCCTGCTGGTCAGGTGAATGAGGATTCCCAGTGTCTCTGTCTTCACACCATAGGGAAGGAGAGTTGTGCTTGGTTTACAGCCAGGACAGTGCTCCTTGCACAGTCTGCATTGGCTACTCAGTGCCCCAGCAAAAAGTGGGTGCTGAGTTGGTGAGTCTTTGCCCCTGCTCTGGAACTTGTCAGGAGTAGGAGAGAAGACTGTAAGAGATAGGAGCAGTAGAAGGGGATTTGCCAGGATTGGTGGAAACACGTGGCATTACACGGGAGTGTCGGTTTTCCTCTGTGATTGATGGGAAGAAAACGAGACCAGAAAATGATGAAAAGAAAACACTCACCTTGCTTTCATTCCATGTATTGGATTCTTGGAAAGAGTGCTGTAGTTTATTCTTCAGTGTTAGGAGCTCTTATTAAATGTTTAAACTCCAGAGGCACAGGGCCAAACTCTATCCACATTAACTCACAGGGTTAGCAGAGCAAGAACCCAAAGGACTTTTTCATGTGGGAAATATCTTCACGCAGGTTGTTGTCTTTCAGTCCTGTTTTGTTGGTAATTTCATCTACCATTATATTGTAAATCACTCAGTCTTACTGAGCAACCTTACACAGGTGAATGTCTGAGCAGAAGAAACTTCTCGTGGACAGAAGTCATCATCCACATCCATGGAACAACACTCTCAAACTTCACGTGTAAAATGATGGGCACAATGCTGATAGCTGTATTTCAGGCCTTGACTGTCACAACAGTCATGTCTATGAAAACCCCAGCTCAGGGTATTGTAGCAGTCAAAAAGTACACAAAATACTAGGAAAACAGAGAGGAGCAGAGAAAGTTTTTCTTTCCACAGTATGAATCGAAGGTTTAGCCATGTGTTGAGATTGTTTTTCAAGTTCTTTTGTCCCGTAGGAGCTCTGGAACAATATCATCAAAGGCATTAAACAGCAGCTCCCTCATGACAAATACTTGACTATCCTAGGACTTTTTACTCTGGAAAAGAGACATTGAAAGGGAAATACATGACTGTCTGAGAAGTGACACAGAGAGTGAGAAAGGGAAAGGTGTTTGCTGTCTCCACCAAAGCAAAAGTGAGAGGCATCCAATGGCACTAATGGCAGTCAGACTCAAAATGAGCAAAAGGCTTCAGGTAACACAGAGTGGAGTCCTGGCACTCCTTGCCAAAGCATGGTCATGTGGCTCCAAGGGGAAATTATAAAGTGTTCGGAAAAGAAATCTACTGAAGATTAATAAATATGCAGATATGTCATTTGTCTTAGGTCAGGAAGTCGCTGACCTTAAAGTTTGAGTTGTAGAGTAGAGGAGGAGGAATTGCATATATTTTTATTCCTGTACTTGTTCTTCCCCAGGCTTCTACTTTTGGTCAATGTTTGTGCACGGATACTGTGCTAGGTTGATTTTTGCCCTGACCCAGATAAGTCTGCTCTTATGTTCTTAACCTTTCTTACAGATGCCAAATTACTAAAATCCCCATAATACTTTTAGCATTCTGCAAATTTTAGATGAAGATCTGCTGCCTCCCTGGCTGTGGGATTCTGCACATCAGGCATGGCTGCTCCTGAGGCAATAGAAGTAAAGGGAAGGCAAAGACCAGGATATAAGTTGAAAGAAGGCTGAGTCCCATGACTGGGATGTCAACCTGACCTTTATACCTGGATACAGCCTGACTGGCTTTTGAGGCTTTTAATGGAGGAAAAAACAATTCATTTGAGGACTTGAGCTACCCATAGTCTTTCCTGCAACCAGTCCATCTCCTCATAGACATACATACAGCGAGTTTTAAGCAGTGACTCAAATATAAAGAAACTGGTATCTTAGATGGTGAGGTAAAATTGGAAATAAATTTCTGTGCATGAGAACTCTGAATAGAACCTGTGCTTATGTAGCCTCTGAGAGAAACTGCCACAACAAAGGACCCTCTCATAGATTCATACAATCATAGAATTGTTTGGGTTGGAAAAGACCCTAAAGATTATTCAACCCCTTCTGCCATGGGCAGGGACACCTTCTACTGCACCAGCTTGCTCAAAGTCCCATCCTCATAACCGGGCTTGAACATTGCCAGTTATGAGACATCCACAGGTTCTCTGGGCAACCTGTTCCTGAGTGTCACCACACTCACAGTAAAGAATTTCTTCCTTGTATCTAATCTAAACCTGCCCTCTACAGTCTAAAGCCACTACCCTTTGTCCTCCCTCTGCAGGTCTCTTGTAGCCTCCCCTTTAGGTGCTAGGAGGTGATATAAGGTCACCCAGAAGCCTTCTCTTTTCCAGGCTGAACAATCCCATCTCTCAGCCTATCTTCATAGCAGAGGGGCTCCAGGCTCTGATCATCTTCTGGGCCCTCCTCTGGACTCACTTCAACTGGTCCACAGAATCACAGAATGGGTAAGGTTGGAAAGCACCACAGTGGGTCACCTGATCCAAACTGTCTGCTCAAGCAGGGTCATCCTAGAGCACATGGCACAGGATTGCATCCAGGCAGTTCTTGAATATCTCCAGTACGGTAGACTCTACAACCTCTCTGAGTAATCTGTTCTTCACATCCTCATGTTGTGAGCCCTAGAGTTGGACACAATAGTCCATTTGGGGTGTCACACGAGTGGAGTAGAGGGGCTGAATCACCTCACTCAACCTGCTGGTCACTCTTCTTTTGGTGTAACCCAGGATACAATTGGTTTTCTGGGCTGTGAGTGCACATTGCCAGGTCATGCTGAGCTTCTTATCCATCAACAGCCTCAAGTCCTTCTTCTCAGGGCTGCTCTGAAACCGTCCTCCACTCAGCCTGTGTTTGTGCATGGGATCGCCCCGACCCGTGTGAAAGAGCTTGCACTTGGCCTTGTTGAATTTCATGAAGTTTGCACAGACTCAGCTCTCAAGCCTGTCAAGGTCTCTTCTCATGTCTGTGTATGAGTGTGGCCTCACTCAGGGTTATTTCCAGATGGTCCTTGGCAGATGAACATAAGCACTAGGTTAATTACCTGTGCTGCTCCTTTCGTTATGTGCAAGAAAGGAGGGATGAATTCACCTTTCTCAAAATAGCTCCATCCATTCTCTGGAGCTTTTGACATTCCTCACAGCCAGCTAAAGTGGACTGTGGGAAACAGCTATGCTGCTGAGACTTTTTACCATCTTAAATGACTAAGAGATTCATCATTAGGCATGTCCTGTCATTTTCACATTGTGAATTTTGAGATAAAGCATTGTTATGCAAGACTAAGGACTCTCAGACATCATCTTCCCCTGGGTATTAATTCTCCACACACTTTCTAAAGTCTGTTCTATCAGGCAGTGGGATCTGACCCTGGTCATGGCTAAATGCCTCCTCATGATGAGCAGAGAGAGAAGCAAAAAGAAGTGAGCTTTTCCACAGCTTGCTGCATCTGCATCCAATTCCCGGTGCACTGCTGCTATTATTTCTAAGTGGTCAAATTTTAATCTTGTTTTTCATAACTCTAAACAGCAAATATATTTGAAAACTGCATTTTGATTACCTTAATTCAGCCCTGCAATTTGACTTTTGCTATTTCATTTTGTTCTTCAAATAATGCTTTTAACTCATTTCTGTTTATTTGTGGATCTCTCAAAACACTGCTTCCTGCAGGATTATTTACTTTTATTTATTCATTTATTCAGTAATTTAGGGCATAACTTGGAAAATTATCTAGCTATGGCTAAATGCAGTTTTCTTCTTTTAGGTCCCCCACATCTCAGCCTGTGATTTCTTGTCAGCACTCTCAAATTGAACTGGATGGATGCTCACTTGAGACAAATCTGGAAGCACCAGAGGGTGGTAGGTTTGGGGACTCAGTGAGTAGCAATGTTCCCATTGAATTAGCACCAAACCATTGTTTCCAGGCAATGTTGGACGTGCTATGTTGCTAAAGGTGCTTAAAAGAGTCAGCTTCTATTTTCGTTTTTTTTCTTAAGTGGAGCTGGTTTATTTGCACTATGTAGACTAGGAAATGATGTGTACAGAGGTGCTGAACATAATGAATTTATTGATATGTTCTCTATTAGTAATAACACAGTAACAGTCATAAAATGCTTATAGAATTTGTTCCTATTCTTGAACAATATTAAGACAGCATAATGAATCACTTCAACACTGTGAAAGGTCAGAATTAATTGTGCACTCTTTGTCCTCACACAGTTTATATGTGAGTTCAACACAGTATCATCTTTCCCCAGCTTCAGCTGAAATTGCCACAGAAAGCTCTAAACAGGTGGTCTGGAAAAATATTCGGAGATGATCCTTGTGCACGCACTTGGAAAGGTGCTAGGAAAAGAAATGAAGGATGTCAAAGTCCTTTGCTGTCTCCATTATTGTTAATGTGGTAAAATGTGTCCACCTACACTGTATGGTCTGCCAGCAGCCCAGGGACCACTCCTTGGATCCTGAGAAGTCTAATTTTTTTTGGTTCACAGTACTACAAGCAAGCTCTAGCAGGGCCAGAGCATACTGTGATGGGTGTGGAGATGGTCTTCAGCTGGGGAAGAGAGATTCCAACTCGCTGGTCTTGTGATCTGATTGATTTGACCCTCGGTGTGACAAAAATCCAGTGTGTGAGAAGCCAGCTCTTGTTGAGAGTGACAAACAGAAACCCTCTAGGTAGAGAGAGAGTAAGCATCTTGCTAGTGCCTGATTTTGTCTCTCTGTAGGAGCTAAGTCGATCTAGGACTCTCAGCAGTTTGGAGGAGTGACCACTGTTAATAGCTAGTCATCTCTGTTCTGTTGCTTCTCTGAGCTTGCTCATAATGATTTCACCTAAAGAGACTCTTCTTTTGCACAGTAGCCCTGCTGCTCTGAGATGAAGAGGTCCCTGAGCTGTCTCCTCACTCCTTGGCAAGACTCATTTAATGCCTTCCCACTTGCCTACGTTTCTGTGTTCTCTACTGCTCATATTTGTCTTGTTTTGATGTACCCTTATTGACAACATGCTGCTTTGGGGAAACTGTCCAGTTTAGGGGTGAGAACAGAAACCTGGAATAGAACGGCACATGTACTAATCTAGCTCTGGCAAGACCTTGTTCTTGGGTGAATCATTAAATGTCATCGTGCTATTTTTTTCCTTCCAAGTGTTAAGAGAAAATGACAAATTCCTGACATAACTATTAGAGATATTGTGAGGCTTATTACACCACAGATTTTTAAAGTGCTCTGAGATTGGGAAGTGGAAAAAACATCCTAAAGAGTCAATTAGTGGTACCAATTTTGCTCTTTATTATTAGTATTAGTTAATAATTAACACCCTTGTAAATTCATTGAGATATGTCAACTTCATTTACCAGCATTAAGGAACATTAGACATGTAATGCAGGAAGGTATCACAGTAAAAAATGTCCTTTCCAACGAAACATTATATTATTCATGAAAGCAAGCTGCTGTTTACCCCAAAAGAGTTTGGGTATTATGCTGCATGTATGAGACCGTCACAAGGAATTACCAGATTCTGTATAAAGGTTAACAGCAGGCTCAACTAAGAATCTTTAATGTAAGGGAATTACATTATTCACGCAAATTTATTATCAATAAAGCACATAGCATGATTTGTGTGAACCACTATTAACCATGAATTTTTTTGGTTTTGTTTTTTTTGATAAAATTTATATGCTAACAATACTGGCCATACTTCTTCAACATAAATGCTCTTGGGTAAAGAGCTGAGGTTAATGATATCAGTGTGTGATTCAATCTGTTATACCCAATTCTTTATTTATGGAGTGAAGAGAGGAACAAAATCATGCAGAGGGAAAAATACTATAAATCTGATCTTTTCTGAGGATTCAGATTTAGCCTTCCTCCTTAAAAGTAACTTTCAGGTTTACATTTTTCTTGTTTTTACTTGAATCTGTTTGTAAATGCTTGAGATTTGAACAAGTATTTCATTTGATGCCAATAAACTTTTTAAAATTAGATTATAGAATTGATAGTAGGTCAGGTTGCAGGTTGCACAGCTTTATAATAAAAAAGATTATATTTTAGGTTATAGAGATTGCAAAGCCTTTCCTATTATAACTGCAGAAAGACATGTTTGGAATTTTCTGAAGAATTGTACTGATGAGCTGCTTTGTTTCCAACAAGATCCATCCTGCCATTTCAGAAGCCTCCACAGGAGTCTCCATGAAACAGAGAACAGACAGTTTAAAACCATACTCTATTCTTTTTTTCTTCACACAGGGTTGACATCAGATGCCTGTAAAAATGTGCTATTGAACAGCACGTAGTAAGGAGTAGTACTTTCCTATTTGTTGATAAGATAGGTGATTAGATAGCCTTCTGCTACTGTGAGGGCCAGAACTGAATGTCCATAGACAGCAAACTAGTCCTTAAAAGGGAACTTGCCATGCACAACACAAGCATGAGATTTACATATCATTCAAATACTCGGTTAAGCCTTATTTCTACTATTATAAATAATCCAAAGACTTTGAACTGATGGACTAAAGAGCGATGAATTTCACCCAGAGTGAATGAAGAAATCAGGATCATCAAAAGTCATGTATATCTAAGTAACAATACCAAATTGATCTTATCCTTTCCCACTGCATTCCTGAGCCTAGCTATCCTCACTTCCATCTTTACACAGTATTAACTCTTTCAAAATAAAGAGATGGAACAAACTCTTGGTTTCTCTTACTGCCTACGTAAGTGTCCTCAGGGGTTTGGATCATCATGACTAATATATTGATTACCATTTTTAATCTTTCATGATAATCAATTACAAATCCTTTTGCTTCCCATGTTAAATGAGACATGCACATGCATCCCTTTGAAGCAGGATTTTCTTTAATTAATTTTTTTATTAAATGTTGGATAGTCTGGGGAACGACGCCACTAAAATAAATATCCTTTAAAGATTGTGTGTCCCTTAATCCATACAAATTACGTGAAGTGAGAATCTTCCTCCCGGTCCTGCACAACAGAGACAGGTTGATTTTAGTAACCTTAACTTGTCATAGCTTTGAAGACTACTGCCTGCTAAAGAAGGGTGCTTTCCACAGGGCTGCCTACAGCATCCGTGCCAGCATCAAGAAAAGAGTTCACTACAATTATTGTCACTACAATGATTATCAAGAAAGAACAATTAATATGACAGCTTTTCAAAATGCTGCCCAGTTTCCATAATTATATAAATACAGATAGTAGGAGCATATGCTAATAAATTGTCTCTGTTCTACACTAAGCATTAACTGAGTAGGTGCATATTTACTCTTTGCTGAAGCTACAAAGAAGAGTGGTGATTTGGTTTTATACCACAATGCAGGAACAAGTTTGTAATTTGTGTCTGGATACAAGAACAGAAGGGCAGAGCCCTGTCTGGTGCAAACAGGGCTCTTCTTGTTTCCAGAGAAGCCACACAAGGGATCTAATCCCTGATCTCCTGTCCAGCATACAGAAGCTGCATTTCATTAGTAAATGAAAGGAAGTTGTGTCTTAGCTCCTGAGTTTAGTCGGTTGGTTTGGTTGGTTGTTTATTTGGTTGTTTGTTTGTTTTTCTACAGATATCCATTAGTGATATTCTGTACTTGTAAGGTTGAATTCAGTTTCTGGAAATTCTGCATCCCAGGCACAATGTGCTCCAAGGTCTCAGTGTAACCTGTGGCTATTTCAGACTGTAGACCAAAGTCATGTCTCAGTAGAGATTTTTGATTATTATGGATTCCAATAGCAAACAACCAGATTGAACTT
This sequence comes from Lycocorax pyrrhopterus obiensis, assembly GCA_014706295.1. Lineage (NCBI taxonomy): Eukaryota > Metazoa > Chordata > Aves > Passeriformes > Paradisaeidae > Lycocorax > Lycocorax pyrrhopterus. Next base: position 29,157,226 of record JACSVZ010000004.1, on the reverse strand, counting down.
TTTGACTTTATTTAAATACATTTTGGTAAAATATCTAAACCTAGGGTATCTCAGTGGACAGGGTGAGTACAAGAATAATGTTAGACAAGAGAAAAAAAAAGGAGTTGTTTTTCTTCTTTCAAATTTGTTTTACAAAACCAGCAGCAGATTAAAAGGAATTGTTTTTTCTTCTTTCATATTTGTTTTTCAAAGGTGCTTTTTTCTCCTTTCAAATTATAATTTGTAACCCTTTGACTTGCTGTCACATAGATGTGTGCCATTCATTTAGTGGAGAAGCCCAGATCAATGAATTTGACCTCTGGTAGGTTGGTCCTCCATCAAAGAGCAGATTTAAGTGAAAGAGATAGCTGGGTACCAGAAACAGATATCTGATCACACTCAGCCGTGAACTAAATGAATGGACCGGGAGAAGCTGAGGTGGCCTACCCAGCTTTGTAGCAGTGCAAAAATACAGGAAAAAATACAGCCTACAACCCACATTGTGAAACAGAACAGGAAGTCATCAGAGAGGGCTGGTTTCAGTATTGCCCTTAAACCTTTCCCCACTATCACCAGCTCTGCTAAAGTTGGTTTGCTACCTCAGGGAAGAAATTTTTTCTCATTCTAATAATGGCAATGGAAATAGAAAAATGACAAGAATAAATAGTGAATGCAAAAAAGTGTGCAGGCCAAACCCAGTTATGGAAAAAGCAGTGCTATTTGAATCACATAACTGTATAGCCTTTCATGAAATATCAGCCTTCTTCCATCAGTAGAAACTCCAGAAGGAAATGTTTGGCATTTGACTCCCTGATGTGTGTATGTGTGCATGTGTGTGTGTGGTGGAGAAAGAAAGGAGGAAAAATAATCCAATAAAGCATTTATTTTTCAGGAATACATATTTTCCTCTTCTTTGAAAAAGAGTTCCGATGTCTGTGAAGTCTGATAGAAAACAGGTGTCAGCAGAGCTGGGATGAGGTTCCTCATTCAGCAGCCATCACTGGCACCTCCACAACCCCCTGCAGCACCCTTCACCCCATATCAGTACCTCTTTCTCATCTTCCTTCAAATGGCTCAGGGAGGCAGGCACACACTGGACTCCAGGCTTCATCATGCGATAAAGAAGCACAGAGTCATGGATTGAAATCCAGTCTTTTTCTGAAATAAATTGGTCCCTTTCTACCGTTGGTTCTGAGGAGGTTCAAAACAATTTCAAGGTGACACAAGTCACTTCCTCAACTCTATTTTTTCTCTTGGACTGACTGCCTAACTTTTCTGTTATCTACATCTTGATTTTATCCCCAAAAAGTCTCTGATGCACTATCAGAAGTGAATGTCAGCTAGTTCTCAGCTTCACCTGAGGACCCTGGCTTATTTTATTAGTTTTGTTTTATGGGACAGGACATAGCTTATAACAAACCTCACCTTTTTTTTTTTCTTTTGTTCTTCCTTTTGTAGCTTCTTTTTCTCTAAGTGAATTCATTGGCAGTTCAATGAGCCACAAAGCCTCCCCAGAAAGAAAAGTGTCCTCTGCAGCTGGATCACCACCAGCAGGACTTTCCTCCTGGAGTCTTCCCCTATTCTGCACTGACAGGTGAAATCTAGAGAGTCAGGAGCTTCCAAAGCACCATGAACTGAATGACAGGTATCACTGACAGACCCTCTTACCCCTCAAGACCTTTGCTACTGCAAAACATAGCTTCTGTGACTGCACAGGAGCCTGGGAGGCAAGTAACTAAGAAGAAAAATTCTTACACTGACAAAACTTCTGTCTTTTTTGTCGACTCACTTCCCTTGGTTTTCTGTTGTTCTCTGTTTTGTTTGCAATAAATATCAAAGTCATTTTGATGTAAAATTTTGTCTGTATCTAGCCTCTTGTGGACTTCATAGTGATGCTTGTAGCTCTATTACCTAAACAGCTTCGAAAACCTCATCCTATGAATCAGTAGGATGTCAAAGTTTGACATGGTTGTGAGAAACATACAAATAATTTTAGATTTCCCCCCAAAATTGCCATGAGTGGGAGTGAGGAGTGCGTGAAAACAACAGGCTGGTTTTTAAATTAATGACATTTTATCATTGCAAATTAAAGCTCTTCCACCCACAGTATTTGGTGGCCTATGACTTTTTTCCTAAATAAAGTCCTATATAAAGTCCTTTTTCTCCTAAATAAAAAAAAAGCCCAAACACAAATACTAACTAGGTGGAGAATGGATTGTGAGCAGCCCTGGGGGAAAGGACCTGGACTTCTCTGGGTAACCTGGTCTAGTGATGCCTTAAGACCCTAGAAATGAAACAACCCACTTTCGAGATAATGTTAGTATAGGAGGTAATATAAAGGCTGGTCTTTTTCGGAGGCCTCCAGGGGCAGATATGGAAAAATGCCCAAATGCCCACCCCTGCATGCAGTGAATACAGTTTTGTAAGTTTAGAAAATTAGCATAAATTACAAGTATTACTGATTAGAAGCATAGATAATGAAGTAATTCCCCCTTTTTGGTTCCACATCAGGTTACCCAGAGAAGTGCACCATCCCTGGAAGAGTTTAAGATCAGTCTGGATGGGGCTTCAAGAAATCTGGTCTAGTGGAAGTTGTCCCTGCCTGTGGCGCAGGGTTGGAACTAGGTGATCTATAGTGTCCCCTCCAACCCAAACCATTCAATGATTCTAAGAAAAGATGGATGTTCTTCAACTGAAAAAAGAACAGTAAAGACAGATTCATTGTTTAAAGGCTGGCACAGGACACAGAATTCAGATTCCTTCACTGGATATCACTTTGGCTAGTACTGGTGCAATAGCTATAGCATCAGGTAAGCAAAGGGAATTATGTACAGTTCAGATTCCAGATCTTACTACCCTATGTGCCGAGGGTCATAATCTGCATGATGGTCTTCATCATACGGACTGGAATAACTAAGAGGTGCTAGTTAAGACTGGAATAAATGGGGATCTTGTTAGAAGAAATCCCTTACCAATATCCATCCATCTTGCCCTTTCTGAGGCTAACAGTAAGTTGTGACCATTAATTTTTAATATCTTAATCACTGACACTGTACCATGATGCCCGTGCTTTGCAATTACCTCATCCATCTTCTCTTTTGCAATGTCCCTTGCTCAAAAACAACTTCATGCCCTTCTGAGGACCAGCACAACCAGTGACAGCATGCATTGACAGAGATGAAAAGGGAGAATTACTCTGTGCTTGGCTGTCTGGGTGTAGTGTTTTGGGTCAAACATTTCCCAGCTATTGGAGACATGATCAAAATGACAAAACACCCAGGAAATGTTGGTGTTACGGCTGACACTCCACATCCTGCCTGCTGCCACACAAATGCACACTGTCATTAGAGATGTGAACTCAGGAGCAAAAGCAGGGGTAAGGCATTTTGAGTCTCCTGGCTTTTGTCAGTTTGCATCAAATCTTTTGTTTCACTGGCAATATTTAAATGAAATGTAGATTTATCTATTTTTGTGCTGAATTTCTTGCTGGTTCCTAAAGAAAAATCAAACCATTCATGGAGGGTTGTGAAACATGCAATGCTTTCCCAGGAGATAGCCCATTCTCTCTAGGAATGTCTTGTTTTGGCTCCTGCAAATGCATATTTTAAATCCACTTATACATGTATTTATGCATTTTTTAAAAGCTTCCTTTTTGGTCTATTAAATACATTTTCTGTGTCAGGCTGTATCTTCATAGCCCCACTCTGCACCAATCAGGTAGGATCTCAAGTAGCATTTCATTCCTATATCTGTGTTTCCTAGCAATCTGTGATATCAAACATTCATCTTTGAGATGTCACAGCAGGACTGAGTCAACATTTGTTTAAAGCCACTGGAAGTAGTTCTGACAATTAGTAGAAACAGCAAAAGAAATTCCATCAGGCACACACAGAGCCAGCAAGCAGGAAGCACACAGTAAATTTGTTGTGCAAGCGTGGTGAACTTTAAAGCATTTCCCACTGCAATAGCTCTGTCTTCTTTAGTTAAATTAGAGAGAATCAGCTTGACACTTTGATTAATATGAACGTGAAGGGGCTTTAAAATAATTAGAAATTCTGCACCTCACTCCACCTCTTGCATTTGAGATCCTCGGAGAACTTCAGGAAAAGTCACTCATGTCTGGTAGTGATGCTGCTACCAGTTCATCCTCATTTCGGAGGTAGGATTTTTGAGACACAATGGATGTGGTGTGGCCAAGGTTGCAGGACCCTAGGAGAGATTCTCAGGGACCCAGAGATGTATTACTAATTGGTTATTGCTCTTCAGACTCATTGCAAATGAATCCTTTTTTGTTTTTTTCCAATATAGTTTTTAAATAGGACTATTCACTTTAGGAACCAGAACATTCCTCCTTCTATCATTATTTGTCCAGATAATGTCAGAGAACTGCACCTCTTCATCCATGTCCCTTCATCTGTTGAATGATAATAAGTCACTTGGCTTTCCTCAAAAATTGCCTGTTGTTATCTCTGAAAAATTAGAGTTCATCACACCATCAGGATTCCATTTTTGCTTTTGTCCTCCATAAAGACACGTTAGAATTTATTTAAAATTATTTAAATGTTGCAGCATTCATTTGTAATGGCAAGGGGCTCATATAGTGTTGCCCTCACAAACAGAACTGAGGAGGGGGAAGGATGATATTGCACTGCCAAAATTCCCCTTCTCTGCAGCATTTCACAAGGCCACCATGCCTTTTGTACTTTCTTCCACGATACTTTCATAGCATGGGGTGCAGAAGTTGTATTTATTTAAATCCTGAGCAAGGGCTTTAGTTGCCCTTCAGAAAGGAAGAGGAAGAGGAAAAGTCAGAGGAGGGGCAGGGCTGAATGATCACGGCTCTTTCTATGAGGAAAGCAAACCTGGTGTCCTTCCATGCTGCACTGAAGACATAACGCTCACTATCCTCCTGTGGCTTCTAGCCCAGCACACAGCAGACACTCTTTTCCTTTCTTTGCTAGTGGTTCCATTTCTAGCCAGGTGTGGGAAAGACAGAGGGATCTGCAGCAGAGGCAGTAGCACGGCCAGCTGCTGACCCTTATGAACAAGAGGGGTAGTGCAGTGTCCGTTGGAAAGCCAGACCTCAAAAGAATTTGGGGAGGCTGTGAAGGCACAGCTGATGGCCTTAACTGCTCTGATGTCTGGCTCATAGGGTTGGGGTTTTTGCTTTTTGTTGTACCCTGGGATCACTGAAATACCTGCTGGCAGCCATTTCCTACTCTGTGCCTGACAGAGAAGACACACTGCTCTTTTGTGGTGGCTTGGCTTTCGTTTGTTCTTGGGTTTTTTGCTCTCCAAATCAAAAGTAAAAGCCTGTCTTAAATAATTGCCTTATACTTTTCTTTTTTAATATCTTACTACAGACAGAAGAAATTTTTCAGGAATTGCTTAAAAGCATCCTGGCAGTGAAATACAGCTTTGTTTTGCTTTGCTTTCTTCAAAGTGTTTGCAGTTTTGTGTGTTATACTTACAGATATAAATATATATACAGACCATCCTGTAAAATTAAGATAGGGATTTGAAGCCTCATACTACTCACAGGTATCAGAATGCCTCATGATAATATCTGAGGAAGAAAAAAAATGTTGACAGAAAGGGGAATAAATGCATGGTTACAATATAGGTTAGCATCCTACGTCTGCAGGTAATCCTACTGAATTCCAGAAGCATAATATTCAATAAGAGTGAGGGTACGGAAATACGCCTTGAAAGAGTGGCAGAAGGGTGCAGACACACAAGACACAGAGTGGTCTGGAGTTGTTCAATGGGTAGAAGCCGTGAAATGGATCCCCAGAAAGAAAAGGTTTTGTTGGATGTTCTGTTACAATAAGTGATTTTAGTCTAATGACTCTCTTGCTGTCCTTGTAAATAAGACATCAGTATTGGTGGTCAGAACTTTCATTTTCTGATATGTCTCCTGCCTGTTGTGCCAAGAAAAAGACAACCTGGTCACACAGCGACTAACTTGTTATTATTTCCCCGAGATGTGAACTTCAATCTGTAGAAGTGTTTTGGTAGCCTAGGGATCATGTCTGCTCTGCCTCAGGAAGAGATGCAATGACAGATAACACAAGAATGTAGTACATATCTCACCAATACCTGTGTGAATTCCAGATCAGAAGAAAATAAGAATCTCAGGAGAATACCCACCAAACCTGAAGATTGCATGTCCTGAAACAGACCCCCTGCCTGCTGCCTCTTTACGGTATCAGAAGGAAGTTGCATCCTGACATACAGGTGCAGGGACAATGATGTTTGCACTCCTTGCTCCAGCTTGCCACTTCATCAGACTGAACAAGCCCACAGTAATCCTGCCCAAAGTACCACCTTCTCCCATCTCCTCCTCCCTTAGTGGTGGACTCAGAAAAAAAATATTTCATGAGGCTTCATCCTCCGCACTGTCTGTAGGCTGATGTGGATAACCTGATATGCACATGGAGCTCAGCAGTGCTGCTCTTATGGATGCTCACAGGTAGGTGGTGTGGGAGACACCCATACAGTGCTGTCCTGCAATATCCAATGTGCACTCATTTTATTATTTATCTCTAAGAAGAAGAAATGTTCTCTCCCTGATTTCCTGTCCTCTCTCTTCCCATCCATTCAACTCATCAACCTGTGCATTAGAAATAAATCCAGAAATGCCGTGTTCTTGTGCAGGCTTGAGTCATGCTGCTCATGCTCATCCAGGGTTGTTGTGTAGGAATGACAGCTGCCAAGTTTGCCAGTGTCACCAGGTTTACATGTTCAATGACAACCTACCTTCTGAAGATAAAAAAGGTGGCTCACACCTTAGCCCGAGAGGGCCCAGAATCAGGGACAGACTCCAAAGCCCTATGGCTTCTCACAGGACAGCGCTGCTGGAGCTGGGATGTCCACTTCAGCACCTGTGTATTTTTCAGTACCCAGGATCACTATAAGCGAGAGGTCAGAGTGGCCAAGACTTCTGGCTTCATTTATTTTTTTCAATAAAGCACTTCAAATGCTACTGTAATGGAGCTTCCCTGAAGTTTTTTAATTCCTTCTAAGGCAAATAGTCTCAGTGCTCATCTCTCCTCATTGCTGAATAGTATCCAGAGCTGTTGCAAGTGCCTGAAAGGCATTTCCCCATCTAAATAATTCAACACAGATCTTGTGCATGCGGTGTCTAGAAGGCTCACAGAAAGGGAGTCCTATTCTTGTCATCCATAGGACTTTTCATGCTTTTTCAAAACCTGTGTCTATAGATTTCTTCTGAAATCACTGCTATGGGCCAAAATAAGAGGATGCTATTAGTTTGCTCAGGGAACCAGAGAACAAATGCTGATCTGTTGTTTATCTCACTTGCTGTCTGGATTTCAAACCTATATGAAAAGGATTGGGGGATTGCAGGACTGTTTCTAGTGGGGCTGAGAGCCATGCTGGCACAAGCTGGCATCAGAGCTGACCCTTCCAGGTGGCAGCTTTGAGCACTGTCTATGAACCATGGAGACCATATGGTTTTTTCTCACTCAGATGTTTTTTTCCCTAGAGTCGTGCTCAAGTTCACCAGAGAAAGTCATTACAGGGTTAGCTGATCTGCATCCACCTTTTCAGGTCTGGAAAGTAGGTGTCCATCTGCAAGGCCTTGCAATTATCAGTTTATGTATCAAGCTCAGCTGCCAGTCCATGCATAAAGCTTGCTGACTTATTTTCGGAGCAGTACATTGTCCAGATTCACTGCCTGGAAATCCCTGCTAGACTTTTCATTTCTTTATGTCTTTCAGTCCTGTGCTTTTTTCATCCATTTTTTCTTTTCTTCTGTCTGGATCCTATGATTCTGCAATTCATTAAGGCTACTTTTCCCATGATATTTGTTCCTTTAGCAGCTTTTATCAGAGAAGTCTGTGATTAAATTTTTTAGAATATCCTTTCTGAGTTTTCTTCTTTCACCAAAACATAGGCAGCCTTCTGGTGGAAGGTCAAATATGATGGCAATGTTCAGTGGGACAAAAAGTATAAAATTATTGAAAGGAAAAAAGAAAACAAAATGGAACCTTTCCATAAGAAATGCTTGTCTCTTAAAACACACTATATCACTGCTGTACACTAACTAGACAGGAAAGAAGAGGGAATCTTAGACTTTCCTTCAAATGAAAATAGCTCCTTTTTGGTGACAAAATTACATTTTCTCCTAACTGTGTGGTTTTGCTTTAAGCAGAAACAGAAGCAACAGTAAACATCTATCAAAAACAGTTTAATTAAAATGTTAAATACCCTTCCATAGAGAAATCTTCTTTTCCAGAAATAAAACCTCACTACAGAGTTAATTATTAAAAGTAATGTATTTGCTTCTCTACGTCTGTATATAAGAGATTAACATATTAATGGGAATGTAATTATGCTATAAAACTCCTTTTTTATTTGCACTGGGTTTCAAGATGCAATGTTTCAATGTCATCTGATATTTGTCTTCCTTTATAACCTCAAACATGCAGGGCAAATCTTTTAATGATGATGATTATGATGGTAAAATAGGAGTTTTGAATATCACAAAAAGAAAATTTTCCTCTTCCTTCATTTTCTCTAAAGGTATTGAGTTCATCTTTTTGAATACTTAGAGTGTGTTTTCTTGTGATTCTTGCTCCATAAATATTTGTTTGCTGGCAAACCAGCTGCATAAGAGAATCTGAAGCTTTTTCCTTTCTCGTTATAGGCGTAGAGCTTATTCCTCCCTTTACCAGAGGGTGCGCTATGAGTTTTGTGGTCTCAGTTCACACCACCCAAAAACATTTGTCCACAGCACTGAAACCAACCCACACAGCACATGCCTTATCACTCATGTCATAGCCACAAAAAAACCCTGGTTCCTGTTGGCAGAATGACTTGGTGCTTAATCATGGTAACATCCCTGCAACACAGTGAGGGTTGGTGTGCAGCTTTCTCTGCTGCTGCATCTCTCCCATGGTCACACGGGAGAGTCAATGAGCTGCCACCTCTGATCAGCATGGCCGTGCAGGCGAGATGTCCACGTCACCAAGACATTCAGATCGTGCTGGCAATATGGTTCTGGTCTGCGGTCTTGTGCAGAAACCAGAGATCTCTGACCTGCAAAACAGTGGTATCTCACCTCTGTGGAGGACCTGCTGCTGGTTGATGCTTGCCTGATGTAATGAACTGCTGGTTTGCCTCGAGGCAAGAAATTGATACATAGAGGTATTTATTCTGTGTCCAGAAGTACTTGGCCTCAGTTGCTGCTGAGTTCTAGGCTCAGCTGGATCAAGGAGGTGAACTGTCTCTGACAAAGGTAAATTAGTCTGTTTCCGAGAGAGACAGTGGTTCCCATTTCTGCATGTTGTGCAGGATTTTCAGGAATCTAGTGGAAGGTCTTGACCAGTCTCCATGCCAGGCCTTTGGAAATGACAGCAAGAGATCTCCAGCTATCCCAAGGTGCAATTCGGCAGTACTGACCACATCCACAAGTTGTCCATGTCTCTGGATGGTCTTTGGTGGGAAGACTCTTAATATTCGTACTTCCCAAACCATCTTACTCATGTTTTATTGGATCCCTGGTGCCCAAGGGAAGAGAATAGAACACTGTTACTGAAAATTAATTGATAGTTATAATGACAGTAAATTTATCAATTAAAATCACCATATTTTCAGCTATCAAGTGTTGAGCGGTATAACAGCATCTCCACTCAGAAAAAGCAGACATAAAATTTCAAAAAGAATTATTAGGCTTCAGTGGTAATGTAAGAGCACAGGGAACTCTGTAACATATGTCTGAATATTTTGGAGGAGAGATTCCTCTTCACTTTTAAAGAAATTCTAAGTTCAGTCTGTTCTAACAAAGTCCTGGTGTCTTTCCTTTCTTGTCCTAAACCTTCCTTTCTTTCTAAGCCTTCCAATTTTTTCTCTAGATCTGCAGAAATATGTTCTCCCATAAAGTTCTTGTCTCCAGTTGTAGGTTCTGCTTTTCATGCCTGGCAAACACATTAGGGTGTGCTGTTCCTGCTAAGACAGAAGGATTGAACAAGAACAGTGTATTCTTCTTCAGTGCAAGTATGAAAGGGACCTGTTACTCTGTTCTGTGAAGGTGGATTTTCTTTTTTCTTACACTAAGAAAATTTTTAGAGCCTAAGTGCTTCCGGTGGGGAGGGTCAAATCCATTGGAACAAAATGCGGGAAGACATCACATCTATGTGCAACATTTCTCTCTTCCACCCATCTCACTTGTCCTTCTAGTCTGAGTTTGATCCACTCATCCCATTCATTCTGAAATTATTTCTCTGTAATCATTCAAGACTTTCCAGAAATATCATCAGTGATTCTCCTCCTTGACCTCACATTACTTCTGCATGCCTTCTGCTTCCCATTTCAGAAGGAGCTCTCTCATCTGTTTAAAATCCTTTTCCTATGAAAACTCTTTTTTTTTTCCTCTCCTGGGTGTCCCAGAGCAGCCCATTCATCTCCCTCCAGATGAATTGATCTCCAAGTGATGAAAGAGTATGTTGGATGGACTCAGCTGCAGGAGGAGCCCAGGAGCCACCTGCATGCCAGGCAGGGGGCAATATTGGATCAGAGGGACTGAGTGGTGCACGTAAGGCTACAGCCCTTGGCACAGTAAACCTGAGCTTTCTGAGCAAACACGTATTTTAAACACAGATCTTCATAAGTTGTGGGAAATCCTGTCAAAGTGTCTAAAATTGGTTTTACACAGAATGAGAGCAGCAGGTTAAATACCTAGAAGAAGGGGATCAGAGGGATGAGCATGTGCGTAACACATTGGTACATCACAGGGAGCAAGCCATGGATTTGGGCAAAAGGCAAGCAGGAGGAAATCACTAGAAGCATATGCACCCTCTCAGTCAGAACTTCATCTCAGTCAATAGGAAAAACAGTTCCACTTATTCAAGACAGCTTTGGAGCCAGTCCAAGCCCTCTCAAATGTGAGTTTAGCAGGGCAAAGAAAAGATAGAAAATAGAAAATAGAATAGTGTGAAGGGACTGAAATGAAACAGGATGTGCAGTGCAAATGATTCCTTCTGGCCTTCTCCCTATCCCACAGTGGGAGAGAAGACTTGGAGGCAATTACTGTTTCCACTTTCCCATAATACAGATCCTTTCTTGTAATTTTATCTTCAAGGAAACCGGTTGCTCTAATCACCCTGCTGAGTACCATCATATCTCATTTCCCCCCTCAGAAGTAGGAGCACGGAAGCATTGCACCGGAACACTGATGGACGAAGGCTGTAGCAGCACTCAGCCTTCCCCAGACAATAATTGCTGCTCTTATTTGATCTCTTTTATTGTTGTTGAGAATGCAAATGAATGGACACATCTCCCATCCTGCAGGGATCCTGGATCTGGCTCTCTCTTTCAGTTCTTTTAGGCCTTGCTTGCCCTACGTAAGAAATTCCCTGGTATTGTTACCTTGCTTCAGTGGAGGGGAAGTTCATAGTGGGACAGAGATGCTGGGCAAGAAGAAGCCCCTGTAGTTTGCTTCATTTTCAGCACTGCATTGCCCAGGATCTTTGATATTCGAGGTGCCCAGAATAACCTTAGTCACTGGAGCCCAGTCTTTTCTTTTGGTTGACTTTGCCTGAGACAGGAATTCATTAAGTGTGGAAAGAGTACAGCTAGGAGGTCCTAAGGAAGATGGAGACAGTCATGCAACTTCTGAACTAAATTCAAATATCAGGTGGCTTTGGCATCATGCAAAAGTAGTCCATTAAACCTGTCAATCAGAAATATACATGAATTTTTAGGGGATAGAGGCAGCCATTGGCAGTTCAGAAGAAGTCTTGCATTTCAAAATGAACTCTCTTCAGGAAAAATGATTGCTCCAAGATCCCTCTTGGGTGCAATAGCTTCTCATTTCTGTCTCCTAAAAACAGTCATATTAATGGAACTTGTCATGGAATTGAGCATTCAACCTTCCCCACTGAATTATCACATCTTTAATCTGCTTTATTATTTTAATGGGGTTTTTTAATTAAAAAATATTTTTTAACTGTGTGTACACACAGCCTTTACATAGTTACATAAATTTTTACTGTGTGTTTTTTAGAAGCTTCTTGCTTTTGGGGAAGGTGTTCTATTTATTTGTACTTTTGACTGTAATAATTGTGTGATACAATCATGTTTTTTCTCTCATGGTGCCTCCTTTGAGCTACTTGAGACTCTTTGCAGCTTCTGTCCAGGCACCAAAGACCTGCTGGTCCTTGAAGCCATGCCAAATGATAGCTGCCTCTTAGATCTTAAGGATATGTTCTCTGCAGAGAAACAACTGGGCTCCTCCAAGATCCAGATCTCACCAGGCATGTCTGCTCCCTCTGCCTTTCATGGAGCAAAGGAGCATGCCTTTCATCTCTTTCTTGGAGAACATGTGTCAGGTGGCGTTCGTGAGGGCCTATGGATGCTGAAAAAGCTTCAGCAGAGAATTTCTTCAGCTCTCTGCAGCATTTTTGTGGGAGTTCTGTCTTTCCCATGCAAGTAACTCAAAACAGTGTTACAGTTTTGTAAACTTTTTGCAGCTGCAGGTTGTTTTGCAGAATTGTTATGGTTCTAACTAGAAAAACATTCAGAGATGGGTGTCTTAGAACTTGACCAATCCCCTTAAGGGGTGGATGGCAAAAAGCCAATTACCTTATGCCATTTAATGCACTTTTGTGAACTAACATATAAAAGGCTTCTGAGAGATCATTAAAGCACTTCCATCTATCCCTGAGCCTAGACTTTGTGTTGTTTCTCTACTCGTCCGTGGGGAGAACAGTGACAGGGGCCAGTCACAACTCCTGTCAAGGTTCACTTTCCTTCTCACTCCATCTTCAAAGGACAAATCACCCACCCTTCAAATGCCTTCCCACAAACTGTCCTGGGGAGAAGAGGGGGTGACACCTGAAGTTCCCCCTTCTGCTCCAAAAGACTTGTTTCTCTTCCCTCTGGTGCTACAGTCAAAAACATATTGTTCTGCATGGGCAAAAGTTCCTCTGGCAGCAAACGAAGCAATGACAATAAATACTTGCAAGGCCCTACAATGAACAATTAGTATTCCAAACATGAAATTAATTTCTCCTGCGAATATAGGAACATTGTAATTTAGTTCACTTTTATTTTATTGTCAGATACAATTCATTTTCTACATGATTTTATGGTTGGATAGGATTCATTAGAAATTTTCCCCAAACTGCATCTATTAAGTGAAAGAGTGGGGGCAAGATCCTTTCTGTTCTTTTCACTGCAAATGTTGTGCTGTCTTTTCTCCTGCAAATGAGCCTTAACTCTAATCTATCCACACACAATGCTTGGCTCTGTAGCCTTAGATTTTTTCTAAAGTTTCATTTTAATTTTCACTGCTGAAGAAGATATTTCTCTAAAGATATTCAAATAAAGACTTAAAAAAAAAAAGAAAAAAAAAAGAGAAAAAGAGTAGCCGAAACTGCTCAGCTATAGGGTGAATAGACAGTCTTTCTTCCTTTATGTCAGATTTTTCAAAACTTGCCTTGAAGTTAGTTTTATTCAATTCTGTGCGTTGTCCCTGTCTAAATACAGGGCAGTCTTTGAACAGAAAATGTGTGGAGACTTCATCTATTTTGGAGGAGCTATATAAGCAAGAAAGTACCAACAGTCAGACACCCCTCAAATGCTCAGCCATGACTTTGCTCAGCCAAAATCGCTCCATATTGAGACAGACAGTAAGAGTGCAGCACTATTTTCTATGGGAAGAACAAGAAGTGCTGTGGAAGATATATTCCAGTCCCCTGCTCAGGTGAGGTGCCTCAGCAATGGGTCTTTGTCATCAATCCCTCTTCAGCTACCATTCTCTGCCAGGACAAAGATCATCCCTTCAAATTGTATATCTATTAATTCACTTTTGTGCACTGTTGTAATTTTTGGTTTGTTTTTTTTGCCTTTGTTTGCTTGCTTGCTTTAAGTGTCAAAAAAGTCTTCTATTAATAATATATTAGTAATTCGCTCTCCAATTTCTTGCCAGAGAAGGAATAGAAAACATTCCACACACACAAACACTGTGCCCAACAAATAAATAAATAAATGAAAAATGACTGTGTCAACCATTTCTGAAAGTCAATGTGCTTTGAAGGCACTTGAAATTCTTTATTGCTCCTCTGCCTGAGCCAGGCAGCCAGAAGTGCAGCCCTGGCTGGGGACTGTGCTTAGACTACATTCACAAAGTGAGGGTTTGAGGGGCAGGAGCGGGCAGGTACCAGTCCAGCAGTGGGGACAGGGACCCTGGCAGCAGGGACAGGGCTGGCTGTGGAGGGGCTGCCACAGAGGTGTACATCCCAGGGGTCTGCACTGGGCAGAGGGGGGGACTGAGCATCCCTGTTTAACGAGGAAGCGTGACCCTGTGGTTAAAGCAAAATGAGCTTTGTGCTCTGTGATGCAAGTCCTCTGTGACTTTGCGAGTCATGTCAGCCTGCAACCATAAATATTTATAGATGTCCCAAATGTATTCAGGAGACTTAATGAATTGCAGCCAGGGGTGGGAGTGGTGGTGAAGGATGCTGCAAGCTGCATACCTCTGGGTTGTGTAGTGGGATTTCTTGATGACAAAGTAGTGCAGAAATGTGGTATGGCCATATTGGCTCTGACTGCAGCTGCCCAGCTCACTTCAAAGTCAGTGTCACATAGATGTCAAAATACCTTGAGGGATCTGAGCTTAGTCTGACTCCTTTTTGAGTCCCACTTGATGGTGATTTGATCTGTATAAATGTCACAGCCGATCTGACCTCTCTGGTACAGTCCGTCTATGACAAGGCTGATGACACGGAAACGGCCAGCACCAGCATCACCTGAGACTTGTTGGGAAGGTCTGTGAGCAGTCTACAATCTCTGGATCTAATATTTATGTTGGAGCGTATTTTTAGCATATAAGGAGGAAAGAAAATGGAGATGTCAATAGGTTTAGGTGTACATGTCTGACCATGAACTGCTTCGTTCACATTTTGTGTACATGTGTCCCTGGCAAGAAACTAGAGTAGTGCAAAATGCGTGCTAAACTTCTTTTCTTCACTAACTCATTCAACTTCAGTGTCTTTCTCCAAAGTAAATGTTTGCTTATTTACAATCACACATATAGAAATGAGCTGTAGTTGGCAAGTGAAATGTTATTCTGCCTTACTTAGAGTCTACCTATTCCAGAGAAAGTGAAGGACTTCAGTTACAGGGCATATGATAAGTAGAAAAACAAAAGAGGATGATTTCCCATTCTTTAGGAGAAGGCAAAAAGGAAAACATTAATGCTGAGGATCCAAATGAGTCTTCATCTTTTCCACAGCCAAATGCTGGCACACTCCATTCCTTTGCCTACTCTTGAAAATTTTTACAGGTTTGACACCGTCTGTAATTAGTGACTATCCACCCCATGGCTGAGGAACTGCTTTCTTGGCCTGCATCGTAGAGGCTGAAATAGAAATCCTGATAATTAAATGGCATAAACCTCTTCTAGGAAGTGGTGATTTTTTCTGCTGGGTGTTCTGGGCCACTAAGCTCCAAACAGAGAAATTCACCAAAAAAAAAAAAAAAAGAAAAATAAAAATAAACCAATAAATAAATAAAAATATATATGATTAGGGTTTCTCTTGTTCTATTATTTTGGATGCTTTTTCCAAACCTGGACAATTTTCAGAGCATTTTCTGACAGACGAAGAACTATTTAGTCCTCATATGTATATTTGACTGGACTGCTGCATTCAGATATTGTCATGTCATGACTTCAATTCAGTGATATTTGAAGAGGATGAGGAGATTAAAAACTCACAGGTGTTCTCCTAGGTTTTTGGGTTTTTTCAAGTGTGTGTTCATTCAGTCGGCCTTGCTTTTGGAACACTCAGGCAGCTATCACTGATCAGTGGACCAAATCTATGCTACATGGAAACATAGGGTGACTATGGAATGACTCTATGGCATGACTAGAAATGACAGAGTAAAAAGCAAAAAGGAAAATGACAGAGTAAAAGCAGAGTATTGAGATGTCCTCTGGTTCTTCCCCAGATGTAAGGGAAGGCCTCATCTGGAGCTGTGCTGGCGGAAGCTTTTCATAATAATTCTTTTCACTCTGTAATGACACATCTATAGCTACTGCAGTCTGAAAGCTCATCTGCTTGCTGCTATCAATAGCTAACCAGCTCTGTGGTGTTAATTCTATCACTGGCAGCAGTTGCAAAAAAAAACCCCAAACCTGTGCTGCCTGCAGAAATGTGCAGTCTTATTGAGCCAGAAGACCAGACAATGTATAAGGTTTTATTTATGGGTAGGTACAATTACAGATCCCAAGTATATTGGGTGGGGACATAAGTGTGACTTGAGCATTGGTAATCTGTCCTTCGGACAAAACCCTGAAGTTTACCAAGTTAGCAGGTATTTCAGCCTGCTACTGTGATGCCAGCCTTGCCTTCTTTTTTACCTATGGCAATCTAATTTTATGTACTTAATGAATGAAAATGGCTCTGGTATTTATTCAGTCAGTCTGCAACGCTTAGCTTACCTTTTTCTTTCTATCTTTTAGAAAACTTTTTTGACAACAATCTGTAGGAAAAGAGCATGATACTACGATACTGAAGTTGATGCATAGTGAGAATACAATGAACTGGAAAATTGCAGTAAGGAGAAATGGATGAAGCTGCTGAAGTTGGACACTGATAGGAAATACTTGCCATGGTGCTCGTCACTAATGGTTTTACAGAGCTTCAGTGTACAGGTGATGGGCAATGAGAAAGGCTTTTCCTGAACACCTGGAGAAAATATTTAAAGAAAAATACATCAAACGCACCAAAGCATGAACTTGGTGATGAACCAAGGCGTTATTTAAGGGATTTGGGGCACTTTTTTGAGGTGTATTGGTGATTTTCAGCAACATGACTGGTTTTCTGTGTTTATGTTCAGGCATACATACAAGACAACTTTATGTTTGTTCATATTTGGGTTTTAGTATACCTGTATGTATTTTGACATTTGTATGCTTTGATTTTATTACCATACAGAAGAAAATGGACTAGATGAGGCCATTTCCATGAGCCTTTTAATAAATCAGTGCAGCAAAGGCGGGCATTTTAATGACCAATTTGAGATACTGAGCTATGAGCTTAAACACATTAGCTGTGTCTCATTATACACAAAACAAACACATCAACTTAAACACCTTGAGTGGTAAATATACACATTCATATATCATTAACCAACAGTGTGAAAATACAAAGCTCTTTGCAAAGCTCTGAGAAAGGAGGGAGGTGGAGCACTAAGACGAGTTTTGTGATGGGAAGGTCATCAGTTTGCTGAGGAGTGATTACTTGTAACAAGGCAGGACTGTGAGTGCTCGGTGCTCAAGAAGTTCCACGACGGGGGTGCAGACAAAGGTAGGGAGCTGTAGAGGGTCAGCAGAACCTGCAGAGCAGCAGGTGTGAGGGGACAAAACTGAGTCCACAATGCACTTTTCAAGCCAGGAACCATCGGCTGGTTTTCCTTGGATTTTAATATTCCGTTACAGTGGTCAGGCGATGGTGTTTTTTGCCTCCTACCCTCCCACGGAGCAGAGAGCATTTGGAGTATGTGACAGAAATGTATAATTATCCCCAGCTGCACTACCTAAAGATGGACATCAAATTAGATTTTCCATTAGAGACAAAAGCCTGAATTGTGCCTCTGAATGCTTTGTCTGTGTTGCAATGAACACAACATTGTGTCAGATCAGAACTTACTTCCAAAGCTCAGAAAACACTCTTCTCAATGAGGCATTTTTTAACAAATGTTACAGAGCCCAACATATTTTGGGTTTTCTTCAGCATTTCAGTGAAATAAATACCACAGGTGAAACTTAAAAAGCAAGCCTCTCTATTTTCTCCTGCTGCATGTTTATTCCGGTTTTGTTTCGGCGTATGCTGCAATTCCTTTTCCTTTTACTCCTTATTCACATGGCAAATTGTGTAACTTGAATTTTATCCTGACATATATAAAGGCTGAATCATTTATGTTTCTCCTATGTGTTTCTTTGCAGATCGGTGCATAGAGTAGAATTGTTTAGGATCTAGATGTTCAACTCTATGAAAAATATAGTAATTTTTTTTCTCTTATGAAAAATATCTTAAGTTTCATAAAGATTGTACAAGGTTCTCAGGAATGCTGCTTTCTGATTTTCTTAAATTGAAAAAACAGAGACAGATTTAAGTTTATGAATTTTAAATACTAATTTTGAAGGAAAAAATCAAATTATTCTATTATTGTCATTACTAACACTGCCATTACCCACCTTTGCAATGCTTCGTGTCAAATTTTTCAAAATGTTCCAAGAAAGAAATATACTGTTTTGGCACAAAAAACCCCAAAAACCCACAACGTGACTGACTTCAGTAAGCCTTACAATAATTCTGCAAATTAAGAATCTAATTGATCCAATTGTTTGTGGGAGGGGGGTGCATATCAGCACTTATCTGGACGGTTTGGAGTTTTCTTTCTTGTTTTCATGACAACTATAAAAGAAAGTTTGCAAGATCATCCTCTCAACCCAGAATAAATCAACATGAGTCTGTAGAAAAGGGATTGATGTCAAAATCTGGAAAGTTAATTTTTATTCTGAGTGACAGACTAATATGTTGCATGTAGGTCTAGTGTGAAGGGGTTCAGGGCTCCCCAAGTTCATCAGTTAGCCTTTACTAGCATTTGTGCCCCTGAACTTAGGTGAAATCACATCTCAGGTTAGCAAGGAAAGTACAGTAGCTGTGTTTACAAGCACTGGTTTGTTTTATAGGAGAGATTGAAGTTGCATGGTTTAAAAATACTAAACACTCAGCTGAAGAATTTTCAAAATGGTAATCTTAAAACCATTCCTGTTTACAGAAGATTTAAGTAAAAAAGCAACCTTCATGCATTTGTTTGGCTGAGCGTCTGATTTGTGTATACAATGCAAACCATGTCATTCTCATTTGAGAGCTGCATATAAATGCAGGTAGTAAGTACTGTGTTTTAGTAACTGGAATCAGGCTCCAAAATACATGAAATAGCAAGACAGGGCAAAATCAAGGATTAAGGTGTCTTGTTGAGGACTGCATAACAAGGGTTCTTGAATGCTTTGGAGGGGTGAAGTGCTTTGGTAGAAGAGAGAGCGAGGTGGGTCACTGCAGCTCATAACTGTTGCCCAGAACAAGGCCGCTGCAAGACAGACAAAGGTGAAGAGTGACACTTTTTCACATGCTCAGACCAGCAAACAAACAAGCCCTCTGTCATCCTCTCCCTCAGCTCCGGAGCCCTCACCTGTCTTTCAGCACCTGACCCAACAGAGATGTCTCCTCACCCCAGCAGCCCAGCCAGCACCCGCACCCCTGCCTCCTCCCTCCCCAGCTCCCAGGCAGTGCCTACAGAACGTGCACGCACACACACCATCACTCCTCTGATCCCTTATTGTTTTTCCGTGGGTCAGCAGTAATGTCCCTGCGAAATATGAAAGCAGAGCAATGATTTCATAATGGCTGTTGATAAAAACTAATGAACCATCGCAGGTACTCAGCCACAATAGGCACGGGATATCAATGAGCTATTTAATGCAATTGAATTGCTAGATGCTTAAAATGCATCCTTTGGCATTCTGGCCCACACCCAGCCTGCCTAAACTAATTCCACTACCTACAGTCGTTACGCAGCCAGACACCATGTGAATGTTTTTGTATATTAGCCCTGTGTTTGTTTTTCGTCAGCTTACATGGCAAAGAAAACCAAGACAGGATGTTTTGAGTCTGTTTACCCAGTTTTCATCTACTGCCAGCGGTACACTGAAATGATGGAAATTTGGACAAAGAGATTAGGCAAAGAAAGCAGGATGACATATGATTGTGCTATGACTTTCCCTTTCATAGCATATCTGAGATATTTTTCACCTCCCTCTCTCAAACATCGTGGAGAGTGAAGATTAGCCCTGGACTTAAGGCGTACAATCTGGACCTTAGGGAGGAAAGAAGCGGTTTTCTAGAAGACCAGGGCAAATCATGGACATGAAGAAAAAAACAAGAGCATTTCAAAGGATCAGCATGAGCACTGGGGATGTTTATTATCCATTTTCTGTCCAAGGGTATTGGTTTTCGCACTCATCATTATGTTATTGGAGTGGCCTCTGTGGAAAATGAACAGCAATGGCAAAGCTACAAACAGACTGGAGACTATATGTTTCCCTTTTTACTACCCAAGTAGAGTTTAGGATTGGGTTTGCAAACCTGCTATTCAATGGAAAGAGACAATTAGATTGGAGACTGGAAATATTTTTTAATTGGGGCAAAAATAAATTTCGTACAAAACTTCCAGTTTATTTTTTTTTATTTGCTTTAGCCAAGAGACATTTCTGAAGTAAACATATATTTTGTTTTAAAATGTTTCTGATAAATATCAACATAAAAGAATTTTGAAAATATCACTTGGTTTTCATCCTTCCTGTTCTCTTCAAAGTGAAGACGGTAAAATAAATAGTTGAAGTTATATTCTCTCCTTGTTTAATTTAATTGAAACCTTTCATTATGCTTTTTTTTTTCCTGTGGAAAAAATGAAAAATGAGATAATATGAGGAGAAAGTTTGCAAATTAGATTTATTTCCAGAGGCCAACGTGATCGTCAGAGCATAGCTTGAACAAAGTCACTGCACCCTGATCTGATCTGTGTCTTCTTCTGGACTCGCGTATTGGAGCTAGCACTGTTTTCCTCAGTGAGGTGGCTGGGAGATGAAGAAGGGTGTGTGTGATGCCTCCAGATGCAGTGCAAAGCAGTCATTTTTAACACACATCATTCAAATTACCTCTCTTCCCCGCCCCCCCCCCCCCCCCCCAACTCTGGTGGTGATCATTCTGGGGAGAATGGTGTAATGGTGTGTGTGGGTAAGACAGAGAGGGATTGCTGTGCTATGCTGGCAGAAATTGATTTTTTTTCAGGAGGTGTGTCTGTGGCTCACAAGCTCCATCTGCTAGAAAGGGTTTTCCTCCCACTGAGAGTCCTGGGCCAGGGTACAGGCAGCTGAGGAAACCTGGACTTTCTTCACTGCCAGTCTCATGATAATTCCCAAAGCATCACCTGTCAAGAGATCTGTTACACGCTGCAGAGTTCTGGGACACCTCCTGTTCTGTGCTCCTCTTCCATCTTTGTCACCACTTTGCAAACTGCCCCTGTTCCTTTTAAGTCTCTGTCATCATGGCATTAGGTCTTTGGATGCCCATTCCATCATAGGCAATTTATCTCCATCAGCTCCATGCTTGCCCATTCTTGCAATTCCTGCAAAATTTGTTCAGCTCTCCTTGAAATCAAGAAAAATCAGTCCCTGAATAGCAGAGAGCTTTCAAGGGGATATTTTTTGATGGATTTGGAAAAATATTGAGGCTTGCATGATCTTAGTGGCCTTTGAACAGCCATCAATCTCCCACCTGCCACACAACATAATCATTTCCCTGTGTGAAATGCTTAGCCTACCATTTGTGAGGTTTTGATCAATTGAAGGTGAAAAATTCACACTGAATTTTTAAGAAATGAATGAAGAGTGAAGGGAGGCATGCAGCTGAGCAGCAGCTGATGGTAAGAGGGGCTACTGCCTTCCCTAGTGGCTGCAAAGTTCAAACACCTTTGAATTTGTGCTTCTTGTACACTTAAAATTAAGACACAGCTACAAACTGATTAGGCAGCAGTCAAATTTCTCTTTAGAGGTCTAGGTCCTGAAAGACTTTTTGTTATTTTATTGAGTGAAAAAACACCCCATGTATTCAATGCCACGTATCTTCTCTGGCACCCGCTTTGCACAGGAAAGGGCAAAACTTTGAACAAAAAAAGGGATTTTTTCTTTTTCCACAAAGAATAAAATAGTAAATTAAGCATGAATCCAATTAAGATTAAAAAAAGAAAATTCATAAAAAAGTTAAGTTTGGATGCCAGCAATTTTTAAAAATGTCAAAATATTTGTTTTTAGAATATGTGAAAAGAAAATTCTCAACTTTTCATTTCATAGGGCTATTTTAAAAAATAGCAGAATGGTCTAAGAATGAAAGATTAAATAAAAAGGCTAAATAACTCCAAAAGGGGGGAAAAAACGGCATAATTTTTTTTCATAACATCATATTGAGTTCAAGAAAACCATCTATACTATGTTTTTATTTTACCTAGACAATATCTTCCCCTTTTATTTTTTTTCCCACTTCAAACATCAAAGGAATAAAAACCACATAGACACAATGCTTGCTGTCTTTTTCCAGTAGGACCCCTCTTCCTGTTTATTATTTGTCCTTGGAACTGTTCTTCCCACCATCATCAGGATTCTCTGCATCTTGTTTACCCAAACCTCTCAAAACACTTCCTTTATCTAATCTATTTAAACCGTGTTGAAGAACCCTTCATGGTAACATCTCAGCACAGAAGTCTAATCTCATCCATCAGCCAAGAGTAGTTGCTTTATAAACACTAATGGCCAGATGCTGTTACCCTTTCCTCAGATTGAAATTGATTGCACTGCTCAGTTCTGAATAAAGGTTTCAGAATCTGTCCCTCAACTCATCATACCTAATTCTTATCATCATTTCACAGCTGGGGAAACTGAGGTACTGTGAACTAAAGCTGCTGAGGGTTGCATAGCAGTTCATATGAAAATAAGAAATGAGAAATCCAAGCTCACAGCCCCCAGTTCCCACCAGCCGCAGTCAAATCACTGCTCGAGGAATTGGCTTGTGTTTTAATGCATGCAATACATTCAGACTTGTGCCGTCAGTAATAAAGTCTTAACTGTGAAATAAAAGTCCACAACCATCATGTTTACTTGTGCTTGACTGTAGGTTGCTAGCTGAATAGAAATTGCTTTCTTGAGATGGCCAAAAATAATAAAAAAAAAATTACAGTTGATCAGGTTTGCCCTCGCCCTGAGTTACAAGGAGAGCGAGGTTATAAACCAGATTTCAGGCTGTGCTGGGCTGTATCTCCTGCTCTAGATGGCCACAGGACAAGGCATCATTCTAGGAAAATAATTTCCGTTTGTTTAAAAAGAAAAAGAAATAGTAATAATAATGATGAAAGTAATTGATATTCAAAGGAGTCCTTGAGCAAATTTGATTTGAAGGAATATTGCTGGCATAGTTTCTGGGGCTTTCTCCTCAATTCAAATATAACAGCCATATATGAAAATTAATATTTCTAGGTACATTTGCATTTGATCTAAATTCTTCTTCTTAAGTTGCTTGTTTCTCCCCTTATTCCCAACCTGCTGTTGCAAAATTAGATCTGTGTGTTATAGAGGGAAGCAGAGGAAGTACACAGTGGTTCTAAACTTCATATGTTGCAGTTACATGATATCATACATTTAAGGTAGTAAAAAAAAGAAAAACATGGAAAAGCAGATCAATTTTATTATCTCACTCTTTAGAGATAAATGGGATTCAGATAGCAGGAAGAGCTTGAATTTGTCCACTAGTTACAAAATACTTCTCTGATTCTGTACAGTTACATGCCTTTCCTCCTCACAAGAAGACGAGCTCTCAGCTGATGGTTGGAGATGCTTGTTAAAGAGAAGGCACAGCCTGGAGAATGGGATGGGCGGATGGGATGCTTGAACCACAATTCCCATGAGATAATTGTGATAGCATTTCAGAAAACAAATGCCAGAGTGTGAAAAGAAACAACACACAGTCAGAAAAATACTTGTGAAATCTAAGACTAAATAAAATAAAGAAGGCAACCTTAAACACAGGAGCAAAAAACCCTGATGAGACAAAGATGAAAAATATTGCCATAATCACATTTATGAGCATAATGTCGGCAGTGTTACTAAGAACATGGCTAGATAGCTGATTAAAAGTAGAGAAAATGTCCTTTTCCCAGGTTTGAATATGCTGTGTGTCAGCCAGTTTCAGCCAAAGGTCATAAAAGCTATATTAGGATATTACCTGAATTTCAACAACAGTGCTCTCTTGAACAGTTGATTTTAAAAGTTCAAGTATAAGTGTCTTGGCAGCATGAATGCTGGTTTTTTTCGTGGTGTCTCAGTTTGAGAAAAATTAGGAGGAAACATCCTGAGATGAACGTGTATTCTAATGGAAGGCAGATTTCAGCAGCCCCTCCCACACAGGTTCGAAAGGAATTTCTTGGAGGAAAGTGAAAAAAACCTGTTTATTTAACAAGCAGGGTGCACACAGGCACAAGAAAAAAAAAAGAATAATGTTAGACAATAAACCTTCTAATTGTGGAGGAAGATGGTGGATTTTTTAGA
The DNA here is from genome assembly GCA_014706295.1 of Lycocorax pyrrhopterus obiensis. NCBI lineage: Eukaryota > Metazoa > Chordata > Aves > Passeriformes > Paradisaeidae > Lycocorax > Lycocorax pyrrhopterus. The sequence goes on along the minus strand of JACSVZ010000004.1, from coordinate 29,133,057 downwards.
GTACTGCTCGGTTTCTTCCGAGGTCCTCCGGAGCTGGGGTGCGGTGCAGCGTGGGGCTCCTGGCGATGTTCTGGTGTTTTGGACTGGAGCAAAGCTGAACAGTTCCAGAAGAAGAAGAAGAAGAAGAAGAAGAAGCCACAGTCCCAGGAAATCTTCTTGCCTCAGCTAATGAACAAGAAGTTATCTAAAAAGCAAAGAATTTTTAACTCTCCGTCTCTCTCCTGAGAAAAAGAGCCGAGCTCTGGGGAAAAGACCAAGGAAGTTATCTGTGTTTTGAACACAGGTCACCAAAAGAATTCCACCAGTTTCCCCTCCTCTCCCAGACCTAGCTTAAGGGTACAGGACTCATGTCTGGGCATAAAGCAGATGATAGGGAATACAGTATCATACAGTCACCCCAGGACACATGGTAGCTGGCTTCTGCCTGACGTGTTCAGAGATCATTCACTCTTCCTTTGCGCATCCCTCTAAGGAGTACTAAAAGCCAGGAACTGACAAAGGCTCTCAGTCTCATACTTTGGGGTATGAGTCTGGAGAATATTGGAAAACTGGCTCATCGTGGTGAAATGGCAGGGCTATTTTCTTTTGTTTTGTGTCAATGGAATATTTTAAAGTATTAGAACCTGCTGGTGTAGAAATCTGCTTCTTTTTTTCTTTTTTCTGATTTGAGTCTGCTCACCTGAAAAAAAGAGACAGCTGTGTCAGGTCTGAACGTGGGATTCCTAAATGGTATTTGGAAAAGGAAGAAAGCACAAGTGGGGGAAGTAGAGCATTTCAGAATACCTAGTACAGAACCCACTGTAGCACATGCATACCTTTTTAACACCTTTTTTTTAAAGTTACAAATTGTTGCATTTAAAGACAAGAAGATACCATTTGACATTCTTGTCTAACTTCTCCTAGCCAGATAATTTCAACTAGCAATTCTTGCATCAAATCTCATTCAGAGAGAGAGAGGTTTTCTGGCCAGCTTTTTGGAGGAAACTTTTACTCAGTCTGTTCTTACCTCTATTCTCTACCACTACCCAAATGAATCTAGGGAACATAATCTGTTGTGAGCAGTTATCACCATCAATAGGCTCAGTGTGTTACAGGAGACAGAGCTATATAAAGAATTATACTTAAACTATATTTAATAGAAGAAATGCCATCCTCTAGTAGAAAGTGTTCCATTGTTCATACATTCATTGACTCAATAATGCTGTAATTGCTATTCACTGCAAATAAGCTTCTTGAATTCAGTTAATAGCACAGCCAAACTCATGCTGGAGACAATTTTTCTGCAAGCATAGACACCACCACCCCATTAGGAATCACGGTTGAAATCTGGGCTTATACAGACAAACTAGAAGGGAAAAGGAGGGAGAGACAGAGAGAGAAGATATGGATCTGTAATTACAAGTGGCAGAAGGACGTGGTTAAATTCATTGGGCAGCAATACCAGCAATACTAGCAGATATCTGCAGAATGTCTTGTCTATAAACATTGTCTGAATTAATCACAAGGAGAGACAGTGAAATAATTGCGTTTTATTAAAGCTGAACAAAAGACTATGATACTGTTCTGAATAAATGAGCTAACTGTAATATGACCCACTTCCCTGAGGTCTCAGCCATAGACAAAGTGTCTCATAAATTGTGCTGGAGAGAGGCAGATGATAGGGGAAGACCTGCAGAACCGCTACACAGAACTACTTAGGCAAATGGGTCTTGAGTGGGAACAATCCTTAAGCCATCCGACCTGGTCCACCTCTTTCATTTTTTTTTTCTTTTGACTAGTCATTGAACAAATAATGTTCATTTGCTTACAGAGGCAGCATCTTTTCTCTACAAATTGCCTTCAAGAAATAAAGCCTCCTGTCATGTCAATATTTTGTTATGAAAAGAAGTAAAATACTGCAAGAATTTGAGGAACCATTTTAATAAAAGATCAGAAAAGAATAAGTGCTCTTATATTTTTCATAAATGAGTTTAAGGCATGGGAAATTCTGTATGTGTGAATAAACAAAGACTAACAGATTTCCAAGATATTTCTTCTTTTTTTAGAGATATTGCAAGAAAGTAGGGTATTAACTGGGAGGCTGGTTATACAGAGGATATATGACAGAAGTAGCTATAGATATATGCAGGTATTGGCAGAGATATCAATATTCTGAGTGTGTACACCTGTCTATGTGTGAGTGTAGTATACAGGAATGTACTGAGTTTTTGTCTAAAACCAGTTTAAAATCTGGTGCATCTTGCTGAAGTGTTTCTCTGTCTTGTTTCTCTCTGATATCACTCAGGCTGTTCAAGATCTGTGTCTCCACAAATCTCTACCAAAACCAGTCCTCAGAAATAGCAGCCTCTGATATTACTGTCAGTTTTCAGGCCTATTTCTTGTCAAGCCCTTTCCCTATACAACACCTGCATTTTGAACCCTTTTAAGGCCTGTAGAGCATTAGATTTAACATCTTATTTCTTCAGCAACACTTTACCTTATGAAACTGGTATGAGGCCAAAACTGTCAAAGTACAGCACTCTCTGCCTCTTATTGAAGAATGTGCCAAGCAAAGACTGAAGCCCATTAGGGAGAAAACACACTTTCTGTCATATACACAGATAGTTTGGGTTGTAATCTATGCTGTGACGCTCTGATCCAAGAGCTCTTGGTTTTTTTTTTTCAATTAGATGTTAAAAAGAAGCAGCAACCTTCTCTCATGCTGCACAGGACACTGATACCTTTCAACCACAAGTATTTAGGGGCCTTTTTCTCTTTGGCATGTTATTTACAGCTGCTGTGTAAGTTTGCTGGGTTGTCTGTATTTTACATTTGTGAATAAATATTTAACTGCTCTGATTTCATCCAACTGACTGGCTTTTTCCTCTCCTAAACAATTGTACACAAAGTGGCTTGTATCAACAGACTACACAGATCATATACCTTAATTAACACTGTGTGTCAATCTACCCCACAGTGTTTTACAGAGACAGGTAAGGTTTAGAGGTGCCACGAGATCTTTGCCAGGAAGCAGGCTATATGGATGCCAGGTATTTCTAATGTCCTCCTGACTCAGTCTTCCTCATGTTAGCGTTCCAGCAGTAACAAAGATCCTGGCTTTCTGTGAAAGTGAGACAGATAACTGAAGTGGTCAGCATAAATAAATATATGAAACAATATTAACAGTCTGATTCACTTTCAGTGACATTGAACTAAATGAGAAATAAATAGGCTGATATTTATAGAACTGCCCAAGGGAATAAAGGCTTATGCAGTGGTAATAGGTTGCATGTATTCACTGACTCTTTTTTGAAGTTTTGTCTGAAATATTGTGCCATTATATTTCATTTGCATGTGTTGCTGTCTAGGCTGGTAAAGAGAGAGGTAGAAAATACTGCAAGGTGCTCAGGATGACTTTAAGGATACAGACTGTAAATGGATTAGGATATAAACAGTATGAAGAAAACCAAATCTGGGTTTATATGCTCATAGCAATTCCAGCAGATTTGACTTGTGTAAGCAGCCAAAGCTCCATGCCACACCACTCCCTTTCTTCAAATGTGTCTTTGACAAGGATTCAGTGATCTTTTGCAGGGTGGTGCCCTTATTGCTTTGTATGGAACAAAATCTGACCGATGGTGGCTTCTGTCACACCTAGCCATCACTGTAGCAAATTAAAGACTCAAGCCATAGCGTTGAAATAAATTTGATCTGCCTCTTGCTGCAGAGAGATTGCACAAGAACATGTTGGGAGGAGAAAGATATGCTGTACATGTAAGAGCTCAGAAAATTTCCAAGAGTGCTTGCCAGTATCACTCTATATGCTAAATTTGTACAAACACAGCAGTTAAGAAGTTGTACTCCAGTTAAAGTGTCATTTGACAAGATGAACGCATTCTGCTGTCTCCTCTTATCTTGTGAATGCTTTATCTCTGGAGGAGAAGAGCAGATATTCTCTGTCTTTCAGAGCCAAGCCAGCTGTTTTGTTACTCAGAGTATGTCAGAACTGAGAAGAAAATGTGAGTCCCCTTCCCCTGAGGACAGAAGAGTGAGAAGGACCCCTCAGACTTCAGAGCTGAGGTAATAAGACTGAATTTAATGCAGGACAAATATTTTTCGGTCATATATATATATATTTCTAGTTTAACCTAAGAGCAACAGAAATATGGCCTAGGCCTTACCAACACTTTCATGTTCACACATGGCTTTTCTCACAATCTTTCTTCTATTCAGTGCTCCAATATGCAGATGAACAACACAGCAGCTCTGGAAATTACCAGAGCCTTTTCCCAAAAACAGTGATGAGGATTTTCAAATTCAGGAACTGAGTGAGGGAAACACCAAGTGTTTAACATCATTTGAATGCTAGAAAATCAATGTCACTGCAAGTGTGGTTCTCAACAGGACCATCTAATGGTTACATAGCTGCAGATACTTAGTCTTCTGAAAAATAAGGCTATTTTTCTTCTCTGATATTTTGATTACATCCACCCTTCTATTTCTCATTCTCTTTTCATATCCCTAAAAAATTACCCATTGTGGATCTATGTGTTTTGACTTTCTTGGGATTGATATGAAATCAAATGAGGCATTAAAGAAATCAAGCTCTGTCATTCTGTCAGTGACAGAAATGTCTTCATAAATAATTTTCTGTAACAGCCCCAACAATAACTATAGTTATAATACTCTTTCTTCAGCAACTTTGTTTGAATTTAGTGTGTCTGAAAACATTGATCCTTGCTGTGAAGTTCTTACTTTCTAAAGTCTGAATTTTTTAAAAAGTAGTTAATCCAAATTGATTTTAATGGAAGTTAGTACTAAATCCTTTTGGGAGTCTGGACCTAAATGCCTGGGAAGAGTCAGTCCTTGTTCGCTGAGCCTGAACAAATATTCCACTTGTTCCTTTGTTTTTCTTTCTCCTTGATTCAGTATATTGGACACTAATTCAAGGCTTTGCTAGTCCTATTACCAAGCAGCTCCTGGATAACAGCTGTTAACATTTTGAAGTACAAGAAGGAAGCTTGGCACCTGGGGGGAAGTAGTGCAGGAGCAGCAGTGGCTTCATTCAGCATGCTCACACAGGAAGGAAACTGAAATTTTGCTAACGGGCTGCCAGACATGCAGGCTCAGTACCAGGAAAAGCATTCACTACAAGGCAACCTTTGCAGTTCCCAAGGCCTGTAACATACACATTGCAAAGAGAGTACGTGCCAAGGGTGGATATGAGACAGAGAGTCCAAGAAAATCCAAACTTTCACAAGACTACAAAAAATTGCAATTTGCAGTTCCTTCCAGCTGCTAGCACTCCTTGGCACTCTCCAGACATCCACATGCACTGCTACTCTTTCAAAGAGTTTAGAAGAAGGGTAAATTAGTGCTGGTGGAAAATGTGCCGGACTGGCAGATTCAACCTGTGAATCTTTTTCTGTGTCATCTCATTGCTCCTACCCTTGCGTGGTTGTATAAATTCCTCTACAAAGGCCTTACCCAAGATGATGACCTATATGTCTCTTGTCATGGACTCACAGCTTTTGGCAGATGATTGCAAATGTTTAGAAAAGATATCTCAGCCCAGAAACAAAGGATAAAATGCATTCAGTTGAGCAGTCCCTCCAGACTGATCAAGGCTGCTCTCTGGACTCTGCAGATAGAGTGGTCTTTTTTAGATCACCTATCCTTACACAACTGAAGCCATCAAGGAGCACCATGGTGCTAAAAGATAGCCGTTAAGCACATACTTTTTGTAAGATGGATTCAGGGAGCAGTGTCTCTATAGCTTTGTGTTCGTTACTCTGGGACATCTGACTGAAACTCTTTTTGTTGTCATATTCTGATTTGTCAGCCTTATATTTTTCTAGTTGGTTTCTTGAAGTGGATAATTTGCTCTGCCACTACCAATTTTATGTAGAGACTCTAATAATTTAACTTTCTTTGTGCATATGCTGAACAAGGATGAAGACAGGCCATGAATGACTTGTGACTTTTTCCCAAGAGATCAGATATCCTCTCATGTGAATGAAATGGTGTTTCCAAGGATGTTTAACACAGAGTCACGGAAAAATAATTTTGGTACTGAGTTTCTGAATGCTCTCTTTTGCTTTGATGTCGCAGGAGATTTAGTTTGGGCTTGTGACATATTCATCTCATACACTTACATAGCTACATGGTCATGTCATTTTGAGTCAGAGACATAACAGAGAGTAGGATCAACCCCTTTCTGTGGCAGAAGACTGAGGGATAGATTTTTCTGGAAATAATCATGAAGCACAGTGCAGAAGCAGCTCTTTGATTTTGAAACCCCAGCTGTGAGAGAAGAAGATATATATCAATTGACTGCACACATCCTTCCCACAAATGGATAAGTGCAAAAATGTTTGAGGTACAGATTACCGTCTTATTTCAAGTCTGTATGGTCAGAAAAAGTATACACGAATGTGTCGTCTTTGCATTAGACTTCTCTGCTCATTTGTTCCCTGTAATATGCACCCAGTATCTGGGATTATCAAGGACAAGGGTGAGGAGGAGTGCTACAGGTCATTGCTTACTTATGTGCTGCAGATAAAGAAAAAGCTCCGTGAAGCTACACTTACATGGAACCCACAGACCAGGAAAAGTAGGCCTGCTATGTACAGTCAAGCCTACATTTTTATGACAACATCTTAATTCAGAAATGACCTATTGATCTCAAAGTAAGGTATTGATTTTGGTTTCAATCAATGGAAAACTTCTTTCTCCCTTTGAAGAAAAAGAAGGCCAATTCCATTTAAAAAAATCTTCTAGAAACCACCAGACATAATTGTCAAGTGTAATGGTGGAGGTACACTCTCATGCCAGGAGACAGGATTAAATCACTTCTTACTTTGAAAATTAATTCATTTTTCAGCTGCAAAGCAAAAGGAAAGCCAATATAAAACAACTCCACTGATGTCAGCAGCCCTTGCACTTGCCCTGAATTATAATTTTTTATATATAACTTTTTCATAAGGAAGACTAAAATTAAAGCAGTAGCCTGTAATAAATCATTCCTGAGTGCCCATGGTCTCCACTGGGTATTGCAAAGCAGTGTCTTATTTTCTCGCGTGCAATCTCCATACATGTTATCACATGACATAAATTACTTCTTTCACTTATGCACAGGATGAGAAGAAACAGGATTACATTGCAGGAAGGATGCCAGTCTCAATATTAGGAAAAAATCTAAAATATAACATTTAAGAAAGATCCTAAACAAACTGCGTAAGGAGAAAGAAGTGTCTGTATACTCAAACACTTAAAGAACAGTCTAGACAAACATCTGTCATGAACAATTTGAGTAGATATTAATTAATCCTCAGGAAAGAAAGATAAACTAAGGGACTTCCTGTTATCTTTTCCAGCTTTATTTTTTGTATATTGTCTCTATAAATTTCCTTTCAGGATGACAACATTAGCAATTTTAGTTGGCAGCTCTTTGACTTAATTTCAAATTTTGGGGAAACTTTCATTCACTAGTAGAGCTGATGGATTGTGCTCATTTACGTAGTTTACTATTTTCATCTTCTATGGAAACAGCAGAAGAAGGGAGCACTTATGTGGCATGATAAGTCAGTGTTGTAGCCTAACTAGAGCTTGGGTTACTCCACTCTGACTGGGCAGTTCCTGCTGTTGTAAGCATTCTGTCATGAGTTCTTACTCTACTTCTCTTTCACTGGGACAAAACAAACTTTTTAAATTCAGATGGAAGCAGATCACTCAAGCAGATCAAATAAATTGTAGGAGCTTTGGAATTTAAAAAAAAAAAAAAAGAGGCCATTCCTCATTCTTGCTTATCAAAATCTATTATCGTTTACTTAGCAATAGTGTAGTGGATTTTTTTCATTAGCTTATACCATAACTCAGTGGCACATTACAAACATGAAAAGAAACTATTATGAGTATACAGTAGTGAGTTAATTCCAACACCAGAAGCACCTCTGGCAGACAGCGCATGCAAAATGTACTCTCAAAAAACAATCTGTAGCGCTTTCAGTAGGATGAATTTAGCTTATTTTATTATTTATTAGCTTATTTATTATACCAGGCAGTTCAGGTAATAACCGAGGAGGAGAAACAATAGCTTTTGAGGGCGAATGTATGAATTCTGCTTATAAATACCAGAAACCTCTTGAGCCATCTGAGGAATGGTCGGAGTCATACACCTGAGGAATCTGTATGAGTCAAAGACAGCTCTGAATTTACCAGTCAGCAATCTTTCCTGCAGAGTTGCAAGTCGATTGAACAATATTCCGGTTTATCGCTGAGCTATGGGACCATTCACATGTTTTCTGTCTGAGCCCAAGCTGAGATATCCCTGCAGCCTGAGCATCTTCACTCTGGGTACGTTCATTTGACCATCCAGTTCTCATTTTTACTCATGCAAGAAGAAAAAACATCTTATGCTATCACAGATCCTATTCCAACACGCACACGTACACACACCCACACATATTTTATACCAAGAGAAACTCCAGTGTCTCTTTAATTAATATAAACATCCTTCAGTCATTCCTGTAGTGAAGAGAACTAGCTGTCCTTGCTGTAGAAATGAATGATGTTGAACTTATTTATTTGCATTGTAATGGTGTTTAGAGACTTCAGAAAAAAAAAGTCAAGGTTTTATTTTGCTAGGCAATGTAGAGTTATTTAATAAAAGACAGCCCTTACAGCAAACAGCTCACAATCAATAAAGACAAGAGAGGTAAAAGATGGGAGAAAATACTCTTTTATCAAATTCCAGCTTTCAAATGCAATATCCATTTGGAGTCATCACCTGAATGAAATCTAAGATCTGAAAGGCTACTTTTATTACTTGTATCCATAAATATTTATGGCAAGTTAACCTCAAATTCCCATGTGCTCAGGACTTTATATATGCATTTGGCACAAAGGGAATTCAGCATGCATATCTGAGGGCATAATGGTTTGAGTAATCAATTCTGTATTCCCTTCAAAGACCTAGAGCACGATTTAATTGAATCCTCTGCTTTGTATCAAAATGCTAGTAATGTATACAGGGACGTATAGCAAGCATATCTTGCTAGAGGCTTGCCATGTCTGTTTTAAACAAGTCTATTGTATCCTCTGCTTTCTTCCAGGCTCTAAAACACCACCTGCCACTCCAGACTTGTGACAGCTGTGAGAGTCCTGATGAAATTTTAAAAACAATATTGCATATTATTTTTAAATTTATGAAATGCTATATATTAGATGTAAATAAATTATGCTTGAGTCTTTAATTTTTCCTTCTGCTCCTTGACATATTACAGTTTATAGACTCCAACTCTTCTAGTCCTTAAACTCAAGGGCTAGAAATTTTCCCTTTATCCATGATGGCTGCGAAGTTTGTGTAATCCTGTGACTCCAGGAACTAAGACTCTCAAGGGAAAATGTAGATTATCAAGAAACTTAAAAGAAAATTGTCCTAACTGCATCATTCAGCAAGTTGCATCTGAATGGCTTCTTTACATTTTTTACATAGCTGTACAGTTATCATTTCATAGTTTTGTTTTAATTTTTCAAGACAGTTATTAATAACTGATCTTTCTTCTGCATTTTTTGTATAATTCAGATATTTTCAAAGAAAACCAGCTTGGACTAGTGAACCCTTTTAAACCTTTAATGGAAATGTAAACTCCCACTCACCAATCTATGTCATTATCTATGCCAAAGCTGCTACATGTAATTGGCTGGGGCAGGATAGCTCATAAAACTGTTAGTCCATGTTAATGTCTTGTTACCAGAACATTGTTTAAGTGAAGCCCTGGTTAATACACTCACTGTGAGAGTTCTGTATCTTGCAGAAGCACAGCATGTTGCCAAATACACTGTATTCCCATTTCAGACAAAAAGGGAAAACAACTCTTTTTTTTATGAGCAATAGGCTAATGCCAGTAGAATGAAGAAAAGAAATCTCTCTCTAATCCTCATGGATCACTCTTTTGTTCTAGACACTCTTTTGTATACTTAGACACAAGGGTGAACAAAAATACAGTGAAATTTTCATGACTGATGGAATCCAGAAGGAGTACTTCTACCAGTGAAGTTAGACAGATTCAGTGACAAAGAAAGTAACCAAAGCAAAATTTTTCAATACGTTGATATTCTCAATATGAGAAATCAGTGGAAGTGTTGCTTAAATGCTGATTGTGTTACATGATTTAGAAATATAGAGTTAAAATCATTTATACAAGAAACATAGAAATTATAACTGTTTTAAAAATAGAATTCATAAACCAGAAATTTCCTACACTTTCAATTTTTGTTTTCCTCAGAAGACACTGAAATGCTAGAGTTTCACACAGACCAGAATATTCCATAAAACCTCTATATGAAACATTTTCATCTAAAATTTTCAGCTGAAATAGGATTACGCAAAACTTTCAGATGGCAAAATCAATTTCTCTAATCCAAATGTACTGTTTAAAAATCCACAGTTTTCCTTAAAAAGGAGAGAACTCATTAATAAAAACTTTGAATCTAAAACTTTTACATTGAAAAAAATTACTCCAGACCACTAAAGTGTATGATCTTAAATTCCATTTAACTGCAGTGTAAACAATTCATTATTCAGCAACACTGAGATTCAGGAGCACTTGGGGACACTGTAATTGGTTGCTGTGCTTGTAGTGAGCTGGGGGAATATTTTTTAAAGAACCTAAATAAAATGGTCTAATCTGCTTAGAATACGAACCTTACTATCGAAAATCACTTCACTGTCTCTGGCAAAGTGACCAGTGGCTTTTCTGTGAGTTATCAAGTCTCCCAGGCCTCCTCATCTTTCAGGACCTGGGACTTCACTTGAGCTGTGCCAGAGATAATGTCTGAAGGTCTGTGACAGAGATTAAATATCTCATAAGTGCTAGAAGAAAAGCATACACAGAACCACCAATTCATCATTCAATAAATCTGCTGTTGTTCTTTACTAGTTTGGTTTTGCTGAATTCTATGGATTTTATTTACAAAGAAATACATCAGCAGCAGTAATGGGAAAACATAACTGTTTCTTCCACTGGGAAAAAACAGAAGTAAAGGAGACAGGAAAGGTAGGAAGCATGAATAGGTGGCAGTTTGAAACACACAGCACAGGAGAAAAGAACAGATTCTTATGCCTGCATTTCTCATATAAGTTTTTGACCATCATAATTGGCTACCGATCAAAGACTTTATTCTACTATCAGAGGTAGAGGCACAGACTTGTTCAGAGTGGGGCTTGGGCTGTTTTGCAAAACCTTACTAAGATGTGTCTTACTGCGAATGTCATTTTACTTCTGGTATCACCTCTTTTTCCTTCATCTACCGTGTGTTTGTTTTGACTTTTCAGACTGAGCTGTTTGCAGCAGGGACAGCCTATTTTTGTTTGTATTTGCAGTTTATAGCACAGGGAATCCCCAGTTTTGTTTGGGACAGCTCAGGCTCTGCAGAGGCATAAATAAAAGAATTTAAAAGACAATTTTTTGCTTTTCTAAGTGTGTAAAACAGTGTTAGTTTACACACACATACACACAAATGGTCCCACATCTGTTTGGTGCATCTTACTACAGCTCAAAATGCTCTTAACTCTTCAAAGCAGAGACAACTTATTAGCTGTTTGCTTGCACAACACTGAAGCTATTACAAGCCCAGTCTTTGATTTCTGTGACTGCACGCAGCTGGGCAGATTAAAAGATTAAAAAAACAAACAGAGTACAGCAAAGCACTGCCCATTTATTCCAGTGGAAGTGAAAGAGGAGAAAAATGATGTTACACACCCGGATCCCTTCCCCTCTCAGCTCCATGGAAGATCATCTTCTCCAGAAACTCCGCAACGAGAGTAACAAGGGGGGCAAGTGTGTACGTACAGAGACAATATAGCTTTCTCACAAAAAATGTAACAGTCCTTCTGAGCCACCATACTCAGAACTTCCAGGAAGGAACATGATTGATAATAAATTATGTCCATAAACCAAATGAATTTGCTACTTCAGAGGTTCCCACTGATTTACATTTGGAACCTCAGTGGTAGCCGGCAAGCCTGGCAGGTTAGCAAAGTGCCACACTTTGTGAGGAGCAGCAGCCATGCTTACAGTGCCTACGGAAAGCAGAGCTGTCATGGTGATAAAATTATTAGTATGCAGGGCAACAGAAGGGCACTCGCCTGTTTGTAATCTTTTAAGTAATTCCAGCTTGTGAAGGTTAAAGGGCATGGCAACAGGAGACACTAAATCTTTGTAGGCATCCAGTTCCCTTTCTTTCTCTGATTCTTATTCTTTGCTCTAATGATGAGATCTTGGCAAAAGGCAGTGAGAAACGGGTTTACTGTAACAACAGTAGGTCTGGTCATTTACAGAGGCTACCACTCATTATGAAGGGAAATGACAAGGCATGACAGAAATTCAAAGGCAGCCTCCCAATTCCTTACCAAGGAGAGGTAGCGGCAAATGAATATACCCATTAGTACACTGTGCCTAACTTTATGCAGACCAAGGCCTGTGAGTATCATGATGAACAATTTACTATATTTCTTAGCACAAAGTCTTTTTCCTTAGGAAAAAAGTAAAAGCTCTTCATAGAGTGGGTTTACTTAGATCTTAAAGGTGGGTGGGGTGAAGTGGGTGCCATGCATATTTTACTAGGCTTTGTCCTTTTAAAATGGATTTACTTTCCAAGAAAATACATTTCATTGCAGATATAAACATTTCCAGAAGGATTCCAATATAATGAGTCCAGGCTAGTCTTCAGACAAGAGTATTATTGAAATCCCTTTGGTGGAGAGGAAGTCAGGTTCACAGCTCTGGTCAGCTTAGGTGTCTTTCAGCAGTGTATTTGAATTATTTGGATTCATCTAGACATTTACATCTTAGCTTCTAACCCCAAGGTACCATTTTGTCCAAAGGAAAGAAGCAGGCAATTATAGGACACAGTTATCTTTCTCAGAATAGAAATATAAAATACATCAGACAAACCACACCTTTTGTTTTTTCCCATGGTCTCCAAAGGGATCTTGAGAGGAGAACCAAAAAATGGAGAAAGTCATAATAAAATCGTTAGCTGACCTGCTGGAAAGAAGCTCTGTGAAGGTCCTGATAACTCCTAGCTATCAAGCAGAAGCCTCAGCCAGCATTTCAAACTGCTATATTCAAATAATTAATGTAAATACATCACATTCATAAATAATTATCAGAGGATCAAGATCATAAGGTTTGATTAATTAACAAGGATTTATCCAACATAAACTGGACAGAAACAATATTTATCCATACCTTTACTCTTTCGCATCTCCAGCTTTCTTTTTCTCTTCCGAGCTGTGAATTGGTCTTCCAAGGAAAGACATACAACCAAGACATATATACCCAGTAGAAGATTAATTTGGTATGAATCAGGTTTTACTTGCACAAAACAGTGGTAAGATTCAAACTCCCTGGTCATATACTGCTTCAATAAACATATTTTAATGGCAAAATAAACAGTAAAGAGAGTGTGACTGTCCTTCATTCTCTCTTAGGCATAGACAAGGTCTCTGCCAATTTTTGTTCCCTCAGTTGAGAAAACCTACTGGCTCTAGAGAATTCACAGGGGTGCAGTAAGTATGGTCAGAGGCTTAGAGATCGTGGTCTGTGGGAAACACTGAGTGAGCTCAAGCCACAGACAAACAGATTGAGGAGAGACATGCTAAAAGTCTGGCACAGAGAGGAAACCAATAACCCTTTTTCAATCATAGATAGATGACAAGTAAAGATCTCAGGCTGTAATAATGGAGAGACAAATTAAACATTTTAAAAGTGATTATAATCAACTGCTGAAATAAACAGATTGTCTGAAAAAGTTGTGGAACATCCACTGCCCTTTGAAGAACAGGCTGGACAAACATCTGTCCGGAGTCATTTAGACAGACCTTCTCCTGCCCATGGAAACGTATCACACTTCTGAATGGTAACTTTATACTTTCTGTCATAAAAGAAAAATAATTTCTAGTTTCCTAAGGCTGTTTTAAAAATTTTCCTACTCCAGATAACTGAGAAGGGTGAGGCTTGCTGTAACAATCACCAGTTTGGATAAATAAAGTGAGACAACTTAAGGAAAGAGCTCTTCTTGAGACTTCTTCAGTCAGCCCTGTTTTAATAACTCTTGTCCTCATCCTATCATGGTCATGGCAGTGAGAAGCCCCCAGGAGCCAGACTATGGAGCTGCTGAAACATCAGGTGCTGCTCACACACGCACCCACAAGCACACAGTCAATCTACTAGAACAGATTTAATTGAAACAGGGCTTCATTGCTATCTTCCTCTGATTAAATCAGAAATGTGAAAACAAACATGTGGATGTTGGGCCAAGTTTTCATTTGCACTGATAGTTTTGGTACTGCTTTCTTCCTAAAAGGAAGCCTTAAGAAGTTGGTAAAGAAGTTGTCTTTTAATATTGACAAAGCAGGGAAATTGGCCATAATGCAAATAGGAATTGAGTATATTTAGTACTTTGGCTGGATTTGTACTTTCACAATAATGCTTTTCTACTGTTCTGGTGCAACAAGGAACTTAAGGTGAGTAATAATGAAGTGTAATTGCACTTTGCAACACTGCCCACACAAACAGATCTTAAACGAATTCCAGTGTAAATGAGAATCTTGGCAACAATAGCTAAACTGTGTTGGCTTAATTTTAATGTGGTTACTCATAAGCATTTTTATCTTTTAAAAAATGCAGGGGAATTTATAGCAAAAATAGGATTTTAAACTGTTCTTGGCAGTAGGGTAGAAACGGTGTTGAATGAAGAGTTCCTACACTGGAAGCCTCTGTTTCCTGGGATTTGCAGCCCACTGGTCGTGATCTGTTTCTGAATCCTTTCCTGTCACCAAGGTCAGGCTGACAGGCCTTTAGTTCCTCAGATTCTCCTTCTGATCCTTCTTGTCGATGGGTATCATGTTGACTAACCTCTGGTCACCTGGGATGTCCCTGGTTAGCCAGGCAAATGACAGAAAATGGTTTGGTGAGCCCTTCCAGCAGCTTCCTCCATAGCCTTGGGTGGATCCCATCCAGCCCCACAGACTCATGAGTGTCTAATTGGCATAGCAAGTCACTGACCATTTCCCCTTGGATTTTGGGGGCTTCATTCTGTTTCCCATCCTGTTTTCCAGCTCAAGGGGCAAAGAAGACATTAGGTACCTCTGCCTTTTCCTCACCCTGGTTCACTATGTTTCCTCCAACACCCAGATAGAAATTCTCCATAGCCCTCCTTTCTTTGCTAATGTTTCCATCCTGATGGAAAAAAAAGATAATTTACACACTAGCCTCCACACAAATGAAAAGTTCTTTACTTGAAATCTAAAAATTCTAATTTAGTTTGATTTTTTTTTTCTTATGCAGGTACATACCCACTAACTCAGATGACTTCTGGATTTGGCCTCAGAAAATAAAGATAACAAAAGCAGAGCACAGCATTTACTGGCTAGCCCTAGAGAAAGTTCATCCTGGGAAGTCAAAAGAAACTCTAGTGCATCTGATTCACAGTGATTCTTGAAAGTGTTTTACAATCTAAAAAGCATGGGGGACATGTTCAAAGGCATAAACACGAATCAGGAACCAAGCTTCCATTAAGAGTCATCAAGAGTCTGACACTCGGCTACCATTTGTTCTTTTGAAAATCTCTTCCTGCATCAATTACACTTACTTCCACTTCAGAGCTGCAGCACACAGCTACAGTGGCATAAAATATCCTAAAGAAAATGAGCATCAGCCTGAGTGGGGAAAAGGAGAGCAAGCAGTGATCTACAGAGCTCACACGGCCAGGAAGAACCTAGCTGACTAGGGTGCAGCCTGGGAAGCAGCAGAAGAAAGAAAGGGGCAGAAATGGAGGGAAGGTAACAAAGAGAAAACTGAACCAGAAAGACTTTTTAGCTGAAGATGAGTAGTGAGTACCTAATGAGTGACAACGAGGAAGAGAAAAGAGATGCTGGTGGTGGGAAGAATGGATGGGTCATTACAAATGGTTGTATATTTTCACCCCTGTCCAGATACAGAGGGGAGTGAGAGAGAGGCTTTAGCTGGTGTTTGGCATCCAGCCAGGGTCAATCCGCTACTCCATGCAAAGCATTCTTCCCAGCTTCAGCCCACCAACACTCTACTTTGTAACTCGACACCAAAACCATCCCTTTCTTTTTCCTTTCTTTTCATTTATTCTAGTGTATTTTTTTGTTGTGTTGCAGCTGCAGCACTGAAGACACAGCAATTGAGTGTCCTTTGTTTCACAAAGAGTCTGGCACGACTTCCCATGGTGCCAGAGTCACTCTGTTAAGTGTGAAGGCCCCAGAAGGTGATGCCTTGAAAAATAAAAATGTATGTAGAAAGACAGAGAAAAGAAATGAAGGTTCAGAGGAAGAGAGAAAAGAGGATGAAAAAGAGGAAGACTGTGATGATAAGAACGGAGAGAGGTGGAAGCTCATCACCGAATTTCCAGAGTCTGATGTTTTCCTGTACCTCCATGCATAGAGCATTTAAATCACCTGCTCTTATTTGTCAATTCCAAAGGCATTTTAGGCTTACTGAATTCTGAGAAGAAAAAAAGATATTTTGTATAGACATCACTTCAAGGAATTCTGTAGAAAGTCAAAAAGGGCACATCCTCAAAATGCTGAGGCTGCAAGAAACAAATCAAACAACAAAAGTTTATTGCAAAGAAGGAGGAGTACATAAGGTGGATCTTTAATAAGTAGAGGATTTCTGTTACTTAAAAAGGGTTTTTCCAAACGAAAAGACGAACATATCAAAGGAATTTTTACCTAGGAATCAATATGCAGAGTACAGACCCCCATTTTCTTTAACACTAATGTAAAACTACAATAATTCAGATAATTAATCAAATTAAAGCAACAAATCTCTCTGAACAAAAGGCTGGAAAAATAATTGTGTCTTTTTTTTTTTTTGATGATATTTTCTCTTTCAATATAATGAACCCTTAATTGTATTTTACCGCAGTAACACATGCCAGTGATAGCATTCCAGCTGTGACCAGAATCCAGTACAAAGAATGAGGCAGACTACATATTTAGGCTAAGTAGACTATATGAAAGCAGGGGAAAGATAATCTCTCATTCTGTGTATATAATATCTTTCCCTATATGGATTGTGGCTACGCTCGGAGAACTTTTATGATATCATTTTCTTTGTATTTCTCCCACGAGAACTGCGTCTTCAACCATCCTATGGGATAATCATACCTAACAAAGGAAGGGGATCTAAATCAAGGCAGAATGGCAATACATTTCAACTGAGATTTGGGGGAAACAAAAGAAATCTGAGGGATGATATTGAATATGTTTTTTACAGGATTCAGAAATGTGTTGCTGAGATAACAGGTAAGGAAGGGTGGCTGAGTAACAGGAAGGCTGAGTCAAAAAGCAGCACTCATGCCATTGATGCTCAGACTGTGAGAAGAAGGAATGAGATGAGGAGTGACCAATTCCAAACTTGTTATAGACATAGTAGAACAACTGTTCCTGTGAGCAAGGCCTCAGAATGAATCCATCACTCCAACATGCATATAAAGCTGTTTTGCAATCAAGGCAAAAAAAAAAAAAAAAGTAGAAATTAACGTCTAATGAGGGGAGCAATTCCCATACTGCAGCAAAACAAAGTCTTCACTGAACTTTGTTTTAATGTGTCCTTTTGGAGAAACAGTTGAATTCCACTCAGTATAATTCTTTCACAAGTGAAGGGATTTATGAGAGACCAGAAAGTTCAATAATGTAGGCTGGATAAAGAAAGGGTGAGGGCCGTATCCTATCCAATAATATATCTGGAATGAATTGCTGAACTACCAGTCATAAGAGGGCATCTGAAAGGACTTTCCACGTTGTATGACGATTTTGAGGTGATAATACCCCTTGTTACTAGAGCAGGGCCCTGCATCTCTTTCCTGACAATTAGAAGCAATAGAGTGTGTGATTAACTGCAGTGTTCGAAACTATAATTCTTCATGTTCTGTGTAACAAGGGATGACTGTCTAACTGAAAGGTAGCAGTATGCTTCTGCAATATTTTCGGAAAAGCATTCATTCGCTGTTCAGCCACTTATTCACTCAGATAGACTGAAAAGCCTTTGTATGATCTTCTAGTGATGAGTAAAACTTAGATCATGTCTCAATACTTACAACAAATCTATAGGACACTACAGATTTTCTGGGGGGTCTTGTATCTGAAGTACTCGAAACTTCACAAATTTTTATACAAAGCCATATATTATCTCCTTTCTTATTTAAAATCTTGGCTCAGTTCTCATCAAAGCTTCAAAAACAGATGGCAAAACTGAGTGGACTACTCAAACCATAGGCACTGTGCTAGGCAGAATAAAATCTCTTTTCATCTTTGTACTGTGGAAATATTTAAATAAATAATTAGTACAGGTTCTCCTCTCTCTTCTCCACTCTATGCTTAAGATTTCAGGGAAGTGCATGCATTTTTTTTGTTGTTTCTAAACACATACTTGCACATAATCATTACAGATTTGAAGTAACTGTTTATGCAAGGCAGAGGTCCAGCAGTATTTTAGACATAGTAGTTGCAAATTAAACCCACTGCAATACAGCAGCCCAGCCTTCTGAGGTTATATGGTTCCAGGCATAAAAGCATTTCAGAAACTAGTATTACATTATAAATCATTTATGTGGGTACTTCCAACAATATGAAGAGTGGAACGCAAGAAAGAGGGACATATTTCAGAAAGACTCTAATCTGGTTTTACATTAGAGGTACAAGAATAGAAAGCGAATAACCATCTATCTCAAACCCAGAAATGGTAGCACATTGTTTACCGTGCTAGGAGAAATAAGTGTGACATGAAATTTGTTGTTCAAGCCTTGCTTTATTTATTTATTTGTTTGGTTGGTTGGTTGGTTGGTTGGTTTTTTAGTTATTGTAATAAAGTTAATAGATGCTTAATACTGTTAATGATTTTACATAAAGCTACTGCTGAAAAGGTCTGGGAATCTGAGACATTTCATGCAACAGAAGTTATTGATATGCTTAGCTAAGAACACTTTTTCAGTTCTCTATGTGTCCCAACATTTTTTTAGTACTAATTAAATTATGTAATTTGCTGGAAATTAGCTGCACCCCTCGGGTTCATCAGAAGTTGCTCATAGACAGCCTTTAACTACTCCACAAATAAGAGTGACACAATGACTGGTGGTGTTTTCAAACGTATACAAACAGCTATTTCCCCAGGCCAGCTCTGCTGGTTGATACAGCTCCTCCATCACACAAAGTGAACTGGTCAGGGCTGGAAGGGATCCCACTTCCTTAATTGAATCTGGCAGCCATCACTGAAATCAGCCTTGACGTAAGCCCCTCAGACCTCTTGGAAAGAGAGTGGAACCAGCTGAGGGTACACACAGAAAAGTCCTCCATGCGAGTCCTGGACCCAGAATTCACTTGAACTTGTCTGATACCTTCTTAAGGAGGACTCCTGCTCCTTTAGCCCACTGTTCATTTTCTCCTTTCCCCTCCAGCCTGGCTTCAATAGACTGAGATGCTACGGTGAGCCTAACCTTCCAACAAAACCCGATGTTTTAAAATGTCAAACTCAGTTGGAATGCATCCTCTCTGCAAACCCCATCTTAGTACAAAAAAATGAGTTGTCTCCACCACTAAACCTGTCTGATCAGCAAAGGCTTTTAGCTGTGAGTGACTGCAGTTCTTTCTGCTTTGAGGACTCATCATATGGGAGATATTTTATATGTCAATGTGACAGCAACCCCATAGCTAAGCTGATGAGATCTGTCAGCACCCCAGCACTCAATGGAAGGTGGAATTTCTTGCACTTTCGCAGGAGAGAAACAAATTTGAGTGGCTGGCTGGACACTGCCATCATAGGGAGAAAACAGCTGACTCAGAATAGCTGTCTCATCTAAAACTTTAAATAAGTAAATCTCAAATATCCATTCTACTGACTCAGACATAGACCTTCTCTGTATCTCACTTCTCATGTAGGGATGAGAAATCAGTCTCAAGACAGATTTAAGCCTGAGCTACATCTACAGCATCTTAAAATCCACTGCCCTTTTCCATTACTCACATGAAACATTTCAGACCCCACCTAGAGCTCCTGGGATCCAGTTAAGAGAGGGAGACCATTAATCAACTAATTATGCTTAACAAGAAAGGGAGTGAGAGAGATTGAAGGTGTCCAGTGGCTTCATGGGTATTGCTGTGTGCCAAGTCCCTGACATTTTCATTGCTGTTCTTGACTTCACCTTTGCCTGGATGTGCAAGTGTGCTATTCAGGATATGACCCAGCTATCATATGGGACACTTCATTATATGTCTAATTTCATCAAGGTTATTTCAGGCATTCCAAAGCGTTTGATTTGGGCTTACAGTTAAGACCCATTTCCAACATCTGTTGATGGACGTCTGAATACTTTATCCCCCTCCCTCCCACACGCACTCACTGAAGACAGAGAACAGTACTTGAAGCAAGCAAACAAAGAGAGTGGTCGATGGTGCAGAACCTCAGCTGGGAGAGGAAGTGCACTCTGAAATAGCAGCACTGTCCAATGCTGTATTTTTATACACTCTGGTGTGAGACACTGACCCGGTTTCAATCATGCTGTCAGTCTTCTCTCACAGGACAACTGTTCATTTTCTCATCTCCACTGTGCGCCTCTTCCAGTCTGGCTATAGCCTCCCTGAGCATGAATAAGCAGAACCATGCAAGGCACTGTACACAGGATTCTAGCAGAGATGTGGTGGACTAATGCTTGCTGATATTTACTGAACATATTTTCCCTGGCAGACATTTGGTGTTCACTGTTGTACCACACCTATGTGATCATGAGTGACATGACGTGATAGGACTATGTCTAGTGGTCATGTATTTAACCTGTGATTCACTAGAACACGAAACAATTTTTTGTTTCCTGACCTTTTCATGGAATGAATCATGACCTGTTTGTAGAAATCTAGTTTCTTTTTTTCTGTACTCTGAATTAGTCTGCAACTTGAAGTCAAGTTCCATTTCCACTATTTCAGCCTTTCAGCTCACCCACTCTCTTTTTCATGATCCAGTTAATTTGAATACTGCTCACCTAATTAACCAAATACAGTTAGCCAAAAGCAACTTTTGGGGTGACAGTCTTTGAGGTTGGTACCAAGACAGATAGATCTCTGATGAGCTTTCTTCCAACCTTCCTCCAGCTTGATAGTTTTCTTGTGTGCATCTCATTTTGTTGCCTCCATTTTAACTAGTTCTTGCCAAGTTCAAGCTTTGGGTTAGGGTTAGGGTTAGGGTTAGGGTAAGGGTTAGGGTTAGGTTTAGGGTTAGGTTTAGGGTTAGGTTAGGGTTAGTTTTAGGGTTAGTTTTAGGGTTAGGGTTAGGGTTAGGGTTAGGGGTGGGGTTTGGCTTAGGTTTAGGGTTCGGTTTCGGGGTTTTTTGAGGTTAGGTTTAGGGTTTGGTTCAGTGTTCTCATTTAGGTTAGGTTTAGGGTTCGTGATAGGTTTAGTGTTAGATTTAAGTTTCAGATTTGGGTTTGGTTGGATTTAGGGTTAGGGTTTTTCTCCTCCAGTTTTCTTTTGCCTGCTTCTGAAATGCTTTCTTTTGCTAGTGATTAATTTTTTCTTCAAATTTTCTTTCTTTCTTTAGAAATTGTCTTATTTCTAGAAAAATGGATCTAGTTTTATGTACCACAATCTAATTTTTTCCTACCCAATATCACATTTTCTTCTTTTTCCATATTATAATTATTTTTAATTATCTTTCCTTTTAATAATTATTCTTAGATCTTTACATACTATTGAGCTCCGATTAACAGTAATCTTTCCTCGGTCACTTTTATCCTCTTTCCTAAATTCAAGCACCACATTTGCTATTCTCCAAGCATGTAATGGTCTCTGAAGATGGTTAACTACAGTCTTACTTCTAAATCTTTCAGTTCTAGGAAGGAAACATCATGTTTTGGGCATACAGTGGTGCTATAATTCTATCAGAAATCGTTAAGTTCCATTTGCAGGAAACCCAAGGCATTGTGTAGACTAAATCTTAATACCCATCCAGGTCCATTTGATAATGGTCCTGAAGTGATACCTGCTGATCGCTCTATTCTTTAATTTCACAGAAATGTTAGCTGCATAACTTCAAGCCATTCATGGAGTAGTCACTGCTCACCCAGCATCTTTGGAGACTCCTGTCTGACAAAAATGATGCCCTAAAGAAGCAATGGTTTTGCTAGGAACTTCCCGTGTAATATGGCAAAGCCACTTCTGAGGCATTTTATTTGGTTTTGATGGAAACTCTGACCACAACTTTGTCCCTTTGTGACTTTATAGGAGTTGATGATTATAAAGACTAGCTGTTCAAATATTTCTTGATGTACTTTGCAGGGGATTTATCAGATGTCCATACATTTCAACATTCTCGCCTGTTAGAGAAGTAAACACAGAGATTTCACTTCTAGAAGATTTGATAAAAATTAACGGAATCTGAATGCCTTTTAGAAGTGATTTGTAATTGGCTTTTTTTCTCTTGGCTTTTGTCGTTTTATGATTTTTCCCATCCATGCAGGTCCATCAGGGGTTTTTTTTGATATTATGGACCATATTTACTCTGCTGTCCTTGATAATCTATGCCAGCTCTGAAGTGTAGGGACCTCTGGCCTCCACTACATCCTCCAGTAAGTCTGAATGACCTCTTTTCAGGTCACTGTAACCTAATTCCAGCTGGGTAGAACAGACTTTTAGCCCAGATTTCCTCTAAAAGATTGAGAAAGTCTTCCCTTCTTCTCCGAAGTTTTTTCCTTTAACTGCTACACTGTTGCTATAATGTTCCCACTGGTGTCTTCATTGCAATGAACAGGCTAAGCAAAGAAGTAAGTTCCATATGGTCTGAAAAGCATCAACAGACCTTTGTTGAATTTTGTGTCTGTGTCATTTATTATTATCATCTGGGAAGCCCTTTACTGCAAGAACTCTGGCTATCTCGATCATTCTCTCGTATTTGTTCAACTTCAGAGTTCCCCAAAAGACGGGAAAAGTAGTATATAAGTATGAAAGGAAAATATTTATTTTCTTTAATTTTCTAGCTAATCATTTTTCCTAAAATGTGGAAGGTGGAAGTTTTTGTGCCTTCAAGGTTTTGTCAACATAGGAAAGCTATAACAACACAGCTCTATGCTGATAGCCCTATAACTCTCTTTATAATCACTTGGCCAATGCCATAGCCTGTCTTCCTTCCTGTCCTAGGTTACAGTGTAAGATGTAACCAAAAGTATATATTCTATTATCATCATCACAAGCTGTTAAAGCAAGTGGGGCAGTGTTCATTATCTCCTACCATAATTCATCCCTGATAACTCCCTCCAGGGACTATCTCTGTTTAATCGGCCATCAAGGACTCACTGCATGACTCACAGAATTACATCAGGCCATTGTGAGATGCTCCACCCAGGGGGAGGAGCCAAGCATTCCCAGCTGGATATAATCTGGGG
Organism: Lycocorax pyrrhopterus obiensis; assembly: GCA_014706295.1. Classification (NCBI taxonomy): domain Eukaryota; kingdom Metazoa; phylum Chordata; class Aves; order Passeriformes; family Paradisaeidae; genus Lycocorax; species Lycocorax pyrrhopterus. The sequence continues at coordinate 29,109,612 of JACSVZ010000004.1, read as the reverse complement.
TTTGGAACAGCGCAAGCAGTCCTTACCTACTGGATTCCCAGAGGCCAAGAGCTGCTACTGGGCCTTCAGGTAGAGACCACATGCTTCAACAGGACCACTTCGTCTGGACTGCTACCACCACCCTGCCTAGCAGGGTGTCAGATTTTATCCTCACTCTGTCAGTGCTCTTTTACTATTGCATTTAATTTTCCTATTAAATTATAATTCTGACTTGTAATCTCCCACTGGTTTGTTTTCAAACTAGTACACTACCCTGCCTGCCTGCCTCAATCCCTGCCTCCCTCCCTCTCTGGAAGAGTTGTAAACAAAAGCAAGAAAAGGAGATGGGAAAATAAGCTTTAATTCAAAAGTAAAAGAAAAAAAATTAAGTATAACCATTTTATATATTAAATTCCCCTAGTATCACTCACACTAGAATGATAATCTAAGCCAAACTGTAAATTCCTTTGTTTGCTTTCAAGGATTTTTATTGACTGTAGTGGCTATCCTTTTAGCTTCATCCCACACCTGCTTGTTCTTTCTGAGCTTGGGATATAGCCCTACTCAAACAGGAGGAAAAACTAGAGGCACCTGACACAGACCCCACCCTTCAGCAGGGCTATTTGGAGTGCAAAGAGATTTTATTTATGAGATTTTTCTTTGATTACAAAGTAGCTATGTGCAAAACAAAACCAGTTGAAAGAGATAGCTGGAGGAAAATGTAAGTGCCCTCTCTTAACCACTCACTCAGCATTGCTGTGGGGCCTTTCCCTTGAACCAGCAGCTCGTGTACTTCAGTCAAGGTGGTTTGAGAGCTGCCTTGGAAATCAGAGTGCCACTTCAGTTAAACATGTGCAAGAGCTTCCTCTTGTCCTCGGGCAATCAAGGTCTCATTTACTGCTCTGCCCAGGAGGTTCTGGCAGCATTTGTGTTCTCTTCAACCAAGAGAGAAATGTGACCATAAAGATGCTGTGTTTGCCTCACAGGACTTTCCTCCACCAACAAGAAACCAGGTGAGCTGCTCACTGGGCTGAACAAGTAAGTCACGTTTAGATAAAAGTATAGGCAAGGGAATCCTGCAATAGTGTCAACACCCATGATCAGTAATTAATAAATGCTGCAAACCATAATCAAAGAGGTGCTAAGTGCCCGACTTTGGCTGTTTCTTGGAATATATTGGATCTCACATGCATCCACATGACTTTATTGATTCCAATGGTTTCAAAAGGATGCTACCAGAGAACAGTCTGGTTTTGCACCCATTATATAAAAACATACTCATATGTGCCATTTATGTTTAAAGCTCTTCACAAAATGATACTGCAAATCCCTCTTTTAGTTACAGAAATAGAGGCACAGGAGTGATTTGCCCACAGTTGTGTAGGCAGTTAGTAGAAGAGCAGAGGGTTTGATACCCACAGCTCCAAACTTGGAGCACAGCACCTCACTGTATGAATCCTTCAGCCTCTTTTCATTTATGCACCTGCCTGTAGTTAATGAAATTACCTGCTTTCCATTTGCCAATGTGCTGAGCTCTAGCAAGGGAAGCAGGAGGAATCAGCTTGTGTGTGAACGCTGAAATTTCAACGGTACAATCTGTATACTGGGATTTGTGCATATTTTAAATCTGTTATGCAAACAACATTAACTTTCATAAATTTTTATTCTAAAAATTATACCACATACTGTCTTTCTGGATATATTTTAATCTGTTTAATCAAAAAATCTCCTAAGTCTGCGAGGAAGATACAGCCTGTCATAGATATAATGGTAAATAAACCTATAGAAGTTATTTTCCTGATACATTTATCTTTGTTTTCAAAGACATTTGGAGTTTGAAATTTTGAGTTTGGCCCCAGAACGATGTTACATCAGCTCATGATGTCAGTTTCTGATTGACTGTGACACAATGTTTTGCCACCAGTGGCCCAAAACATCACATGTAGTGTTTCACTCTTTTGCCTTCTTTCTGCTCATTGGTTCCAAAATAACTAGAAAAAAAATAATTGATCCTGTAAGAATGGTGTTTTCATAATGGATGAGTAATCCTGCTAGATTACGCTGTATTAGACTAGGTTATACTGTATTGAAAATCAAATACATATGATAAGAGTTTCGCCTAAAAATTCTTCAATGAAAATTTTCCTTTTAACCAGATCTTTTAATGAGCTTCATCTGTTCTTGAATTTCTCTTCTGACATATGCAAGCAACTCATATTTCATGAAACATTATAGCTAAAAATTAGATCACCAGTTCTTCCAAATGAAATACAAGGGATTGTATTTTCAGAAAACTTGTTTTTCACAGGATAACTAACCAGCATATACTAAAAATGTATACAACTTTCAGATATCTTAGAGGGAGGCAACACCAAAAGAAAAGTCTCCATTTCTTAAGTTTGCTTTGAAAGTTGGAATATATGTTCATGAGTCTTATTGTAACAGACAGTAAAGGAGAGGGTTTTTTTCTCAGCATAGAAATCCCTGACTACTGATAGTAACTAAAACATAACCAGCACCCCTCTCTTCACCACAAAAACCACCACTACCAAAAAACCTAATACTCAAATACAAAAAAAAAGGAAAAAAAACCAAAAAAATCACTTGATTGCTTTTTGTTCGAAATGTACAGGCTATAAAATGCTATTAAACATTTAATAGCTTCTCTTGGATACCAATCTTCAACCAGCTCTTATTTGACAGGTCCTCTGCCTCTTTCTACATGGCTGCAATGACAGAGTTATGTCTAGTGTCTCGTTTTCCTTTCCTTGCAAGTTTTGCAAAACTAATGCCTCCCATTTCTCCTCTCAGGTCTTTGTAGGTACCCACCCCTGCACAATTTCCATCACTGGAGATTTTAAAAACAGATCTTCCATAGGTGTGATTTCTAACCAATCATCTAGAAGTATGTACAGTGAGGTGCAAATCAGCTTTCTGATAGTCTAATAACTGAATGAGCATAAATGCTAATATTAAGCATGAGAGAAGGGCTTCTTCAGAAATGTGAACATATCTCAAGCTCAAACAACTTATTCTGTGATTTTAAAAAGCTTTATTGTCAGGGCTTTATTGCTTATATTTGACTTGCTTTTCCTTCATCTCTGAGTTGCGATATGTGTTGTATCTGAAGCAGCTTCAAGCCACCAAATGAGACTTTCTGAAAGGCACGTTAAATTTTCCTGGGACCAGGATCAGAAATATCCTCTGTAAGATCAGCTCTGCAGTTCCAGAAAGGCTGGGTGAGTGTGTGAGCATTAAAATATGTAACAGAGTAGGGAGGAAAGAATAAGAAACTGAGGAGTTTTCTCTCAAAGAAAGTTCCATGCCCCAGTTACCCCATCGTCCTCAGTACGGGTTGCCAAAGCACGTCAGTGTGCTATATAGAGCCTGTACTGCTTGCACTTCACACATTAGGAGAGAGGCACTGAAACTCATTTCTGCGTAAGTACCTGTGGTGTTTGCAGGGCAGACCATAATCTACTTCTCACTCTGACAGTCTCTGAGACTTCTCTGACAGCTCTGAAAACAGATCTCATTCCTGGCATATTAGCAGAGCCGAAAGCAACAGTTAGATCTTGCCATTACCTACAGCTGATTTCATTGGAAAGCATCTTGTGTCGTTCAGTCTTTGGACATGATTCAACTTGGACTTTCAGCCTCCCAGGAAAATGACTTGTTCTTATGTCTAGCACTAGTAAGTGTGTGGTTCATAGGCTCACAAGAAAAATATAAGTGCTAAAAACATTCTATCGTGTGCTAACAAGTCCTGCACCTTACTGTCTAGTGTTCAATTACTGATGTGTTCTGTGAGAGCAACCATGTTGTCTCTCAGCATTCATTTTGCCAAGCTAGAAAACACCCTTCTTTCTAGTCTCCCCTCACAAGATGTATTTGTGATTATTCCAATCCTCCTTTCCCTGCAGCTGCTGTTGCTTCCACATCTCCTGCCTTTACCTGACTGACTGTGCAGGTACACAGGCATACATCTCTATATAACTATATATATGTCTATCCTGCTAGCCTTGCAAAATGATGTTAGCAATCCCCTCTCCCTGTTGAAAACATTTTCCGACATTTGGGGTTTCCATGCTCATATCTCATTGATTCTTGACTGTAATTCTAAAAATTATTATCTGCATACAAATACATTTCTCATTTTTAAAGGATGTTCCTGAGTTTATTGAAGAATTTTCTGTTTGCTCCTTACATTTTACATTATTTGCTCATTTCAATTATTTCACATCTGTTGATAGCACTTTTTTTCTTTCTGTCAAATTCTAGCCCTTTCTTCTGCTGATGATGCTGTTTAACCATGTATTATCTGCTCACATCATTAGTATACAAGATTATTACAAAACTGCTAATTAATTAGTGGTCACAAGATCTGTTCCAAGGGAGTCTCATCACTCTGCCTCCAGCAGAATGCTTCCTCATCCAGCACAGCCTATTTTCACAGCAGAATATTGACTTAAATATGTGTTCCTAATGGCTTGGTATGTTCCTGCAGTCAGATCTTCTGTGTGGTCACAGTAATTAAGACCTCTTGGATACCAAGTACCTCTTTGTAGCCTGCAGCACACCAGGCACCACTTTCAGAACAGGGTGAAAGATGTGGGCTGTGCAGTATCTCTCGGAAATACACCATTATTCAGTCTGCACCTGTAAGCATGGTGATATTCTCACTGGTTTGTACTTGCACACAGAAGGGCTGTGTGTGATGCAGCTTCCCCTCACCAGGCCTGATCCTGACCCCCACCCACAGGCTGACACCCCAGCCCATCCTTGGCTGGTGCCCATCTCCAAGCAGGTGCCCAGCACCCAGGACTGTGACTGCCCCTCTTTCCCCTGGCTGCCCAGAATTTCTAACTGGGGAGGTGGAATAGGGTCTGGATGGTGAGGTCCTGCCCTACCTCCCCAGGGGACCACCACACCTCTTGTCCTCAGGGAATTGCTGGTCCTCACAGTGTCCTAGCAAACACTGGATTTAAGTTGCAGCTCTTTGGTGTCAACTGCTTTGCCCATTTTTGTATCAACATGAGTTGTGTTCATCCATACATGTTTTCCATGGGTCTGATATTGCATAATCGTTTTTATTGCCCACATTTCTGCATACCACTTAACCCAGGGTTATGAACAGAATCATCTGTCTTCCCACATACTACATTTCATGCCAGCTGGGATTTGGAGGTGAAAAATTGTGTTTTGTTGGAATCAAGTGATTTAGTCATTTTATCTGTTCTATATTCATACCCATATGAATCTGAATACGCTAACAGATTTTCCCCTTAGTTTTTAGAGATATTACAAGCTATTTTGTTTGAAGATTTGCAGTAAAAGAACTGTGAAATCTAAGCAGGGAAGAAATTAGTGATTTAAAAACCAACAAATTGAAGTGTGCATTTAGGTCTGGATGCAAGTCTGGTAAAATATCACCATGGTTCACGTGGTGCAGGTGAAGGAGTTGGAATACTTTCAGTATGAGGCAGACAAGACATCTTGTTTATGGAGACTGGTATGGTGTCAAAGCTCCCATGTTGCTATAGCGTCCAGGTCTGTCCAGCACATAGCCACTGCACACAAACCTGAACATCATGTGCTCACAACTAGACATATTTTCTCTTTCTGAGGAAATAAAAATTGGGAAATAATTTGACCTGGACTAAGTGGTCAACACTGAGGCCGAATTCAAAGGTAAGGGATTGAGACAGTCTGGATATAGTATATTAATTCATTCACATTGTAGCAGGAATTGAAACCTCTTAAAGTTGCATGACTGAACTGTAACATTATGTCACCTTCACATTGTTCAAGTGGAAAAAAAGAAAGTTATATTATAGCTGGCCTTCACTATCTCAGAGATGGCTGAAAAATAGTCCCGTTGATGTCTGGGGAGGCAGCAAAGAGAAAGTTACTTTTGAAACTATGCACCAGTGAGAGAAAGCTTTTGGATGTTTTAGTATCCAGATTCTCAACCCAAGTCAAGGACAGGGATGGGATTATGGCCAGGTCAGAGATTAGAGAAACACCACTTCATTAGGCTGCTCCAGCCACAAAGGGAGGGATCTGGAGTCCAGTCCCACACTAGCAAATATCACAAGGAGGAGAAGCTGCAATGGCAGGGATTGGGGATGCCCAATCCATCTGTATTTCCACCTACCATGTATGTTGGCAAGGCAAGCAAGGAAAAAGAACTCTGCTTGTGTGTATGTTCTTGCTCTGTTTCAGTTCTACAGGTCTGGCCAGTCAACACCTTTGCAAACGAGGATCTGCCTCAGGTTTGGTACTGGATTATTTCCTTTGAAGTGAGAGTTAAAAAATACATGCATTTGGAAATATAAGCCAATAACCAATTACTAGCATGTTCAACAGCATTTTAGACTGCCACTTCAAATGCCATCCATTCATTACCCAGCAGAAGGAACATTAAAAAAAAAAAGAGAATGTTTTGTGGTTGTCTGACAGACTGAATGTATGGCAGTCAGTGTGAAAGCCCTTTTTGCATGTCGTACAGCTATACTGAGGAAAGGTGGTGGATTTCAAGTCAGAACACACCTGTTGCTCCAAAATTACTTTTTTTTTCTATACCACGTATTACATATGGTAACCTTGGCAAAAGCTGGTTAGCTGATGTGCAAGTAAATTTTTGTAGGCATGGAGTAGGACTAAGTTAAACCTCATCTGTAACTTGTTAAGTAAAATAAAATGGGCAATTCGTCCCAGCAGATTGCTTTGCAGGGAGACAGGGCATCTATCCTGTTCTGTATGGCCATTGACTTCAGGGACACTCTCCAATCAAAACCTCAGTCTGCATCTCACCTTTTCTCTGCCTGTCACAGAGCAATGCCCTCCCAAAGAGGGGAAAATAAGCTTCAAGTGCCACTGATGGGGTCCCAAGTGGCACAGAGACACAGCTGCATCACAGCTCACATTACTAATTTCCCAGCCATCTAAAGATGTGAGAGTCGAATCAAAGCCACTGCAGTGCTTAATGCAGCAGCAGACAGTTTTACAAAAATGAGAGTGCTCATACATTTGCTCAGTTTTTTGCTTCTCAGTCACATGAATAAAACCCTAGGCTGCTGCAATCCTATTTCTTTCCCCCTTGTTTTTATTTGCTTCTCCTTGCCCCTCCATATAGCATATACAGGTGTTTTGGGTACGGACTATGGGCTGGTTACCCAATTATGAACAGGGAAGCTAGCATCATGAAAATACAATTAAAGTCTATGTCAGTGTCACCATTAAACTACAACAGTAAATAAGATATTATGGTACTTTTTTATGGACCTCTTAAGTGGTTTTTCCCCTCCTCATATTATCTACATCCCCTAGAGAGAACAGTTACCTACTATGAAAGAATTTGCAAGGCTGTAGCTTTTATTATCATTTAAATTGTCAGGAACAGTAAGACATCATTGGTGACAAGAGCAACAACTAACCAAAGCAGGATGGGAGTAGTATTTTTCCATTATCTGTTTTTTTCATTTAAATTTTCTGTGTGTCTTGAAATGAGGAAAAAACTGTTCTCTTCTGTCTTGAAAACATTTCACAACATTCATTCTTCAGCCTTACTCAAAGACTTATTTAAGGATGAAATTGTGAAAATACTCCTTACTCCTATATTTGCTCATGTAAGTAAACCTTCCTGAAATACGTGGAATAATAGAATTGTATAAAATTAATCTACTATCTATCTATCTATCTATCTATCTATCTATATTCAGAATGGAATATTTAGAGAATAATGTTATTACAGTTGAGTAAGTCAGTACTAGGAAAAAATGTTTCTGATTTATTTTGCTATTTTTTCCTGCCTGAGCACTGGGCAGCCCATTCCTCAATTTTATTGTTTCTTGATGGAGAATACAACTGGTGAACAAATCTTGAAAGCCAATTCTGCAGCTGTTTAACTTTTACACTTTTTGAGTGGGTTGCTGACAACTTGTTAAGTTCAGCATCAGAATAAAACTTGCGAGTCCTAGTCTGGAGCTGCTCTTAAGTGACTCATTAAGAATATTGAACAGTCAGAATTTAGACTGTTCTTTAGCATTGATTGATATAAAGCATATGATTATTTTTTTTTGTTTCAGCAAACACAAGTGCATTCCAAAGTCTACAACTCATAATAGCAGATACAAAATTGCTATCTGAATACATTTGAGCAAACCCAACACTATTCACCTGCAGACCTTCCTCTGTAAATTCCCTCAGATACAACTTTCTTGGTATGGTAGTTCTTGTCCAGGAGAATGTTGTTAGAGAGGAAGAAAAGAGCAATGAATGACCTTACGCTCAAACTGCAAAGAAACATTTTGGTGACTCAAAGAAGGGACAGCTAAACATCATCTCATCAAAAAGTTAATATCTAATTTTGGACTGAAACATTTTGCCTCAGAAAAGTCTCACTCTTTATTTTTTACTTTTAAAATCTATGATTTTTTAAGTATGATTTTTCATTAAATTATTTGCCTAGCCAACAGAGTGGCAGAAAATATTGAGATTTTGAAGAAATGCAGAGTAATGCACAAAGGAAAATTTCCATGTAAGCAGGCATAAATTATGATGGTTTCTAAATTATCAATCATCATTCAGAAAATATTTGACTGCTTCTCCAAAAACATTAGCACAATGCTCTGCCATTTTCATAAAGGCAAATCTAATGTTTGAAGTTGTTAGGAATTGAATGGGGAACAAAACAAGAAGAATTTTTGCACTGCATTATAAATCCATGGTATGCTCACATCTTGAACACAACCAATTCAATCAATTTGGAAAACAGTTTGGGGTAGCTTTGAAGCCATGGTAAGGGTGATTAGAAATCAGAACAGATTTCATGTGCATGTAGCCTGCAGCTCTTCATCTTGGAAAAGGCAGGACTGAAGGAAGTCACCAAATAGGTCTACACAGTCTCAACTAGCAGACGAGCAGTAATTACAAGCTATTTTTAGTGTTAGAACTAGAGGTGCCCCAATGTTTTTATTAGGAAGAGCAACAAATAAAATTGCTTTTACACAACTTACAAATAAATTGCAGAACTCATTATTGCAAGAAATAGAGGTGACCGAAAGTTTAAACATATTCAAAGCTGTTTCAGAAGGCTCCTGGGGAAAGATCTGCTGGCATGGTGTTAAATGTGATGGAAGTGATACAGCATCTAGCACTTATCAATTCTAAAGAAGGTGGCTGAGGGCACCGATGAGGAATCACCCTCTGTTTCTTTCCATTTCTTACATTCATCCTATATATTTGCAGCTGATCCCTGTAGGAAGGAACATTTGGGGCTACACAGACTTTTGATGTGACAAAGAATACCACTTCGTAGATCCTTAAGAAATACAGGTAAATTTCTTGAATTTTTTTTTGAGAGCCAAACTTAATGAATCTCATCACTATTAATATACTTGTTATTCTAATTTATTCTCCTTCAATTTTGTCATCTCTATTATGATGACAGCAAAATAACAACTGATCAAAGTACTTCCTATTGGCAAGATTTCCAAATACTGCGGTTGTAAAAACAATAGTCTAAATTTCAGGAACAACCATGATCAACGTTATGTTTAAAGCTGCTGATACAACAGACTTAATAATTGCCACATATGTTTTGCAAGAGTTAGGTCTGGGAGCCATCAGCATAGATCATTACACAGAACATTTTTAATAACTTCAACTATCTCTTCAGAGTGGGTTTGCATTTTTTTAAGTGTTTGGACTCTGGAAATGGGTAGAATTCCCTAGTTTATGTGACTGTAAATTTAAGCAATGGCTTGTGATATTTGCTTTCTGTTAATAATTTTTGTAAGGCAGATTGCTGAAACCAGTAACTTTTGCATGCTCTAGTGTTTTATGAGATTTGTTTTGTCTCTCTTTCTTCACTCGGTGCCTGTGAATCAGCTCTTTGGATGGAGTAAACCATACTTCATTGGTATCAGGGATGCTACAACAGTTCACACCAGCTGAGAATCTGATCCTTCCAGTTAGGACGGGAGAGAGTGTAGAGAGCAGTTGTCCCTTATGCTTTTTCAATGAATTTCTGAAACACTAACGTTGCTATTAACAGAATTTACAATAAGCTTGGTAAAAATGAACTGCAGTCGCATCAGTTTCTCCCAGTGCTGACACAGCTCCTCCGTGCAAACTTCCTATGCAGGGGCCAGGGAAGTGCAGGCATAAAACAATTATGCACTCTTCTGTTTTCAGTTGCTTCTGTTGCTGTCAAACTGTAAAGAAGCAAAGAAGATTGGAGGAATCTCATACAAGAAGATTTTGGCCTCCTTTTGCTACAGGCTTTGTTTGTTCAAGTTTCTTTGCATAAAGGATTTCTTTGAAACAGTTTAGATGAAACAAAAAGTTTCCTGAAAGCTGGAATTCAAATCATCCATGTCATGCACTGGTATGAGTATTTCAGCCCATGTACACCCTGCAATCTCTGGTTTCATAATAGATTCAAAGTCTGTTGTGCCACAAGGAGCACAAGCTACAGGGGCTTTGTGGGCTTTTGTTGCTCTCCTATACATGAATAATTTTAAAGTCACAAAAACCAATAAGAAAAAGATGCAAACCACTCCCTTCTTCATTCCTTGCTCCACCCAAAAAACTCACAAAAACAACCTCAACCCAAATTTCATCCCTCCAGAATATCCAGACCATCAGAATCTGCAGTTTGGAAATCTGTGCATTTAAAATTTCTCCCAGTGGGAACTGTTTTTGCCAAATGCAAAGAACGGAGACAAAGCAAATCCTAACCAATTCCTGTTCTCTTCTAGTCCTGAAAAGCAAGGCTAAATACTTGGAGCTGTCTTCTGGAACAATGGAAAATGTCAGACTCTCAGAGCTCCCGGAGAATTATTACTGACATCTCTCATTTGAGGATTTCCATTGCTTTCACATAGAATTAAACATCGTGGGAGCTAGGAGCAACCAAGAACTTTCTGCAGAAAACCTCAATGGTTAGGAGCTGTGGGCTGCATTTACAAAGATCTCTAGTTACCTTAAAATGCTGGTAGATGTCTGGCCAGAAGCAAGTAGCCACTCAGCAAATCAGGATGTACAGGAAACTCCTCACAGTGTGCCTGCATGTAAGTTAAAGACTGAAGTTAAAAATCTCTTTTCTACCATGGTAACACCTTAATCTAATCTTCCCTATAACACAGGGATACTTTTCCCAGATGGCAAAGGAATTCCCCCTTTAAGGTACTAAGTACCCCTGCTTCCCGCTGTGGTCTATTGTACAAGGGAGAGGAAAACTCCACAGGCCTCCTGAGCAAATGGCAAATTGTGAAAGCAACTGGAACTAATGCAAGCTTTCCTGGACGAAAAGGTTAGGCACTAACTGATTTATAAATTCAAAACACTACTTATTAATAGATCTGTTCACAGCTGACAGTGAGAAATCATTAGTGGGTAGAAGAACAGAAGCATCTGGAAGCAGCTTTTATCTTTCCCAGGACTTTTTGAGCCAAATACTGCCAAAATAAAGTCCTCTTGCTGAACTCTTAATGCTTGCAAAATGACAGTCAGGTGTTTCAGTCCATCCACAGGATTTCTGGTTTTCCCTTTTCTGATATTCTTGTGTTCTGTATTGTAAGAACTTGATCTAATAACTTCTCAGATTTGTCCCTTTCTTTTTTCCAGACATCAGCATTAGATCCTGCTGTTCTCATCCTTGATTTAAAAGACAAGACTTTCTCTTCTGCAACATTTTTTCCTGCCCTTTGAGCTGGTATAAGCAATATGAAGAAGAGTAGAGGAAAGGGAAAATTTCAAATGCCTGCTGCACAAAATGCCACTAATCTTTGAATATCCTTACCAGGCCTTATTCAAGATTAAGTGTGTGTGAGCTGGTGAATACTCTAAGACCATAAAGGCTGTCCTTTGAAGAACTGCCTGGATTCCCTGCAGCTCCACGTATCTCCAGAGCTGGACCACATGTCTGGCATTTCACCATCCTTTCTGGGAGAGGAATCCCAGGCACGGTGCAGCAAGGGTGCCCCTGTTTGCAGTTTCTGACTGGATGATTTCAGTCTCAACAAATCTTTTCTTTTTTCCTCTTGTTCCATCTAAACGATGAAAAGAAAGGGTATTTCAGACCCATTCCTTTGAAATGTGAGGCAATACAAATAAAGTTAAGACGTGTCAAACAAGAAAAAGAAAGTAAGAACCTACTGACCAAACTAGGAAAAAGGTACATGGACCGTTGAAAAATTTCTTAGATGTATTTTGGTTTTGTAAAAATAAACTTTTAAAATGTGGGCTTTCTAGGTTTTTCACACATAATTATTGCAATTCTATATTCTATTTTCACTTTTTATAGGACTGGCACATTATGTATTATACATTACTGATGCAAACACGCAAAGATTGTGAAGTCAAAGCAAACAATATTCTACAAAATACTGGTTAGGTTTTCCTACACAGTTTTAACATGGAACACTAGGAGTATATGAATTAGGGCATATTTCCAATTATATTTCCATGAATTATCCACAACTTTCCTCATCCAGTTTCTATCTTTTCTTCTTTGCCTTCCCTTACTACTTCTGCTTTCAAATTTTCCATTTGTTTTCCTTACATGTATCTGATATTTACATCACCTGTACCGTGCTTTAGTAGTCCCTTTGGAATCATTGTCACCTTCTTCTTATCCTGCCTTTAACTTAATCTTCCAAAGAACATACATATTTTCTTGTAGTCTGGAGCTAATCCATCCTTGTAGTGGATAATGAAAACACAAAAGCAGAGGAAAAAAAGCCCAAAAAGATAGATATGATCTCTTGTATTTCTCCTCAAACTGAAAATTATTTTACTGAATTAAAAAAAAATTCAAAATCAAAAAGAAAGATGTTATTGGCAGTCTAAAGCAACTTCCAGGAAACTTATGTTTGAATGAAAATAGATTCGAAGATGGAAACTACCCAGAGATATTAGTTTAAGTATGTTTGACCAGCATTTCTTTTTTAGGACACTCAGCTCGCATCTCAGACTGATTTGAATATAAGAAGCTGGAGAGCATCAATCAGATTAAGATGTTCTGGAAGTGAATTTAAAACAGGATATTTTGTACATATCTATACTGCATTTAGATACATTAATAATACAGTCTCTTTGTCTTGGGAAAATGACTTCTCATATATAAAGACTCCTAAGTTTCATAATACTGTATTTTACTTCAAAGGTAAATCTTCCCACCCCTTTTGAATGAGGTTGATTTTGAGATCTAGGCTGTGTTAATCCCTATCCATGCAATATATACAGGTAGTATAAAGGCTGAACAGGTGCCAGTATTAGGAAATATGCCCTCAGATGGGATGGTCTCAACCTACTGTGAGTAAATGTCTTGCAGCTGTTGTGAAAATTCTGTGGGTAAGCCCAAAAAGTAGACTTTTAAAATTATGACTCAGTCTTTTTAAAGACACCATTTTCCAAGAGTGTGGTTTTTCTCTCTCTTTTAGGATCTAAATATTGCCACCCTCTGTTCATCTCTAAACTTACATAATCACGTTGGAAAATTTCCTCATACTGTACATCCCCAGGAATCTCACTTCTTATCAGAGGAGGCCAGCACCATGTGGCTTAGACGGGAAGATTTTCCACAGACTCTTCTCTGCTTAGTTTCTGTGAGGACTTTCTGCTGAAGAACAGAACAGAATTATAACAGACTTTGTGATAAATTATTATGATCAACATCATCATCATTTTTTTTGGCTAATATTAACATCCAGAAGCTTGAAATCTGTACTTGACAAGTTCAAAACAAACTCCTTGAAATGGTTAAGTATGTAGGAAAAAATTACTCAGAAAGAAGAATGATCCTATTTCGTGAGTGAGGAGTTTTATAAAAATAAATTCAGATTTTTAAGGGTTGTTTGACATCTAAAGACACAAGGGAATCATCAAAATTCAATGGTTCATCAAAGTCACCGAGATCTGCTTCATCTTTAGGTGTCTGCATAGATTTTAGCTACTATCTACAAGTTTGGGTTTGTCTCCCTTTGTATTACCCACCCAGAAATGAGTGTGCAGAAGAAGCTGTCTGCCTGGCTTCCTGCTATAGGCTGTAAGGACAGACAAGTACTTCACTGGCTGATTTAGACAGTACTGTATTGTTCAGCATAAAATGACTCATGGTTTCCATTACCTACAGAGGTTTGTCAAACATAAAGTAACAGACCACACCTGTAGCTCACAAATTCCAAACCGCTGACTTACCTCATAAAAAACAATCAGTAGCTTTCCTATGGACACAGTTGCATTGTGATTCCATTCTGTAAGCCAGGCAAAAAAATTGGTTATAGCAACTCAGACTCCAAGCTTTATAAATCAGCAAGAAATTTCTAGTGTCTAAACTCATGTGGAGACAATAGACCAAAAAAAACAGAGGCTGCACTGAGCTTTTAGCCACATGCAGGAAAAATTCCAGCAAAGCATTTGGCTTTAATCCCAGTACAATGTTGCCATGCATTTAGTTAGTAATTATAAATCTCAACTGTCACATGCTCTAGGCACAAGGGTTGGAGGGGCTACCAAATAATCTCTTCTGAACTTCATCTGTGATCCTTTGGAAAAAACATGTATTTTCCCATGGGTCATAATCAAAACTTAGTCTACATGCAGCTGTTCATAGCTCCTGCTTGGATCTGGGGGTAGCTCCCAGCCCAGGCACTGGGGGTCCTGGTGAGAGTTGGTTGCTCAGCATCACAGCTTCCTCCAATAGCAGCTTTACCAGGAGAAACAATGATTTTATTGTCATTGATGCTGAATGTTTATTTTCTGTAAAGAAGGAGCCATTTCTTTTAACCTAAGTCAGTTGAAAAACAGGAACCACAATTGCAGTTGGAAGTGCAATGAAGCTGGAATTCTTCACCTGCATCACAGAAAAGCACCTGTGCTTGTATAAAACTTCAAGCATATCACTAATAACCAGGTTAAGACCATCTTAAAAGGAAGGTCACCACAGTTCTTATTGGACAGAGCAAATTACTCCAGTCCTTTTTTCTTTCAGCTATGATTTTGTGCACTGACCTTTGGAAAGTATGGTCAAATAGCCTTTAGCAGCAGTTGTAAAGCATAAGATCATTGCATGCACACTGATTTCATTAGGCAGCTCTGTATAAATTAGCATTACTTACTGGGGGATATGCAACTAATGGTACTGAAAAGGAGCGAGGTCTGTTCATTCTGTGTTCTATGCCTATAAGTGAAGCCTTCCTGCCCCTCTGCAGAAACACAGCTGCCCTTCTGTGCCCTGCTGCAGATGTGAGATGTTACACAGACCCTGTGTGAGATGTTTTTTTCCTAGGAGAGACCATGCAGAACATGTGAGGGAGAGATTAGTGGCCACGGGCTCTTATGAAGCTACTCAGATCAATCCCAAGTAAAGGCCTCATTCACTGTCAGATTTTGCACTCTCAAGCAAAAGGAACCTCAGGTCAGTTTTGACTCTGCCTAGTGTTTGAGCTCCTTCCAAGTAAAGCACAGCAAGAAACAGTGAAGTCTCTTGTAAACTCCTAGGAACCTCCAACATTTCTCCATCATAGGGGAAATCTACCTGACATTTGGTCCTTTAGCCTGTTTTTTCTTCTTTAGGAATATTAGGTTTACTCATGGGAAGGGTTTTGATTCTGGCAAGTGCCATTCTCAGGATGGCCGCAATTATTGCAGCAGAAGGATTGTTGGACACATCCTAAATACCTTTAGAGCTTAGATTTATCTGATTTTTTTCTATTATTCCCCAGCTGGATCCCATCCACTAAGACTACCAGTGCAATGCTGGTAAAAAAGTACTCTGCATAGCTGAGCTCCCACCAAGTAAACATCTCTAAACCTTTAAACACCCTGAAACTGCCCGCGGTTACAGATGGATTAGCATTCAGGGTCACTTTTAGTTTTTACGGACCAGTTTGCTAATCTCTCATGAGAACAGTTAGTGAAACTCAGGGAAGAAGGAAGAGAATGAAGGATTAACAATAAGAATAAAATTAATGAGATAAGAGCTTAAGTAATGAATTATAAACAATCTGCTAGTTGTGGCAACTGTAGAATTGTTATTTAAATTATGGAAGAGGAAAAAAACCACACTTCTGGAACAAGCATTAAAAATTCACATTTCAGCTGCAATCCTGATACTCAAACTTGTCTAACTCCTTTAAGTGATCCTCTAAGTCTGTTCCCTTCTATATTTCAACAAAACAATAGGAACTAGCAGATGGGAGAGTTGTATTCTGCTACATAGTCCCTTCCTTTGGTTGCTTTTAAGAAGCTGATGGCTGTCAGTCCCTGCAAAGAATGTTTGAAAGGATCAGGGGTGTGTTTTATTTTCAGCAGCATTGACTGGAAACATGCCCTTTATACCTTCTCCAGAGTCTTGAGGATCATCCCTTGGAGCTTTGCTATCTGTACATGTAAAAAGGACATCTCAAAAGGTAGCTTGACATATTTTTTGCTACTAAAGAAGGGACAATTTATATTCTCTGCTTTAATTCCCCAATGTCAAACTTGATCCATAATTTAAAGTAGTGTAATGGCAACAGAATGATCTTCCTTACATAGTTATATTTGTTTTCAGGAGGAACTTAAAAATACAGGATGCTGTACTTGCTCTTGCTCTTTCAATTCAATTATGCTGTGATGGTGAGAGATGGAGCAGGGTAGCCTCGCACAAAAACTGGGCAAGCACAAACTTCAGACTCTGAGTTCACTTAAACACCAAAATATGCTCAAGGGAGAAGCAGGAGCAGATGGGGTTGAAATGAGGACAAAGGACAAAGTGAAATGAGTCCCAGTCTCTGCATTTAGGTGAGAGGGTGACCAAGGAGCCTGGGCTCATCCCAGTCTTCAGCTGCAGCACATGCTACCTTCTCCTTACCTCAATATTCTGTAGCTTGGCTTGATCTAGAATGGGCTTTCATCAGTGTCTCCTTGCATTTTCATGGCCTAGCTAAAGAAATGCAGCCCATATTATATGATTGTATGAAGGGAATTAAATCACTGATTTTTAACTTATGTTTTATTTTGGATCTATTTGCAAATTTCCATTTCATTCCTGTCTGAGATCTACAAAGTTGTCCAAAACTGGTAAGGTTCACTTCCACTTTGGGGAAGAAAGATCAGTAGCTTGAATTAGTTTAGTCCAAGGCTTATCATTGACTTTTCGACCATGTTTGTTTCAAGTTCATTTTGAGAAGTGAGTAATATTTCAGATTTTCCTTGAGAGGTAGGCTCACCACATACTATTAAGCAGTGTTCATGCATTATTACAGATGTGTCTTAGCAAAATCAATTAGTAGCCCTCTGTCATGCTAGAACAGTCTCAAGTATGGTTTCAGAGAGTCTGGTATTATCCTGCTGTCTCTAGTTCCTTTCACAGACCCAGTGATGGAATAGAGTGCACTTGCTAAATGTGCAGATGACATAAAGCTGAGGGGGGCTGCAGCACTCTAGAAAACACTAACAGAATACAAAGTGGTCTTTGCAAAAACGAAAATCAGTCCGGAATTAAAAAGGTATCATTCAATAAACTCAAGTGCAAGATAGTCCTGCAAGTTAGGCAGGAATACTTTACTTCAGACAGGACAGAGAACAACTGGCCAAGAGATATTCTTGGGAGCACAGCGGGTCATAAAGTGAATTTTAATCAATTGTGGCATATTACAGAAATTAAAAGTTCCCAAACTCTAATGTCACCATTAAGTGTATGAACAAGAAAATGGTCTATGACACTGAAAATATCCTTCTATACATGAGATCTCATCTGGGATACTGGTTCTTGTTTCAGGCTTCGTACTTCAAGAAGAGTAGGGAACATTTGGTCTGAGAAGAGTAATGAGATTCGGAAGGCCAGAGATCTAAACAGTACAACCCAGTCAGAAGAAACAAAAACTAAGGGAGAAAAATGAAGGGAAAAAGGAATTCATCATCTCATATAAAAAAAATCGCAAAAACATAATGTGGAATACAAAATCATCCTGCAAGGAATAAAGGATAAATCTGTCTGGGCACCTGGTGGATAGGACAGGAGGTAATTCATTAGTAACTAAGGGAAACTTTCTAACTGTAAAGTTAGTGAAGCACTGGAAAAGTTTCCCATAGGAAGCAGTTCTATCTTTTCTTTTAATTTCTTGAAGAACAGATAAGACAAATGCCTGACGGGGTTGCTTTGGGTGTAGCTGGTTCTGCTTTGGAGTAAAAGGATAAGTTAAGATGACCTCTTGAGATGGCTTCCAGCTCCCTCTTAGCTCTAGTCTCTGTTCCCTTTCTATGTACCTACAGCAGTATATTGGAAGGCAATTAAAACATTAGAAAACATATTTTGTACTTTTTCCTCCTAAAACAAGCAAATTAATGATACTAATAAAAATGGTTTGCTCACCGCTCTCCCTTAGTGTGCTCTAATTAAAACACTGAAATATTTGTGCTTCATATGGGAGCTCTGCTTACTGTTGAAATCCAGACTTGTGTCATCTGCTTTTTCACAGCTAAATCTGCAGGCAGCAGTAGGAACAAGACCAGGTCCAATCTTCTTGAAACCAACAGCAAAGGAAATGAGAGCTCAGCCATTAGTTATCTTGGCATAAATAAGTATATATCTTTCCCAGACTAGCAAAAGTAATCATGGATACACAATACACCATCACAGCTATTAGTCTGCCTAGCCTTAGCTTGCCTTGCCCTTTACCAAGTGTACTGAGAACATTAGCCAAAACTCATCTTCCCTGACATTTCCCAGTGCAGCTCTAGCAGGTAATGCCCATGTTAAATCAGATTCTTTCACTGGAAATGTCTGCTGGGTGCCTGAATTACAGCAGTCACGGAGTATCCCCAAGCCTGCTTGCTGGGACTCCAGCCCCCACAGAGACTCAGCCAGCCCAAGCTGTTTGGCAGCTGAAAGCAGATTTTGTCATCTCAGTTATGCAGCAACTGCTCCCACGTTGGCAGGATACCTCTCTGGCACACATGCGTAGGTTTTCCTGGTCATACTTGTAAAAGGCTCCTGGGAAGGTGCCTAGATAGAGTCAGGTTATTAATGCAGAGCACAGGATTAAAACAGCATGGATGGAAGAGTAGCCCTCCTGATGCTTGTACAAAGAGGGACATCCCTAGGCAGAGGCAAAGCCTTGTTTTCTCTGCCCCGACGTGCTCTCTTCAAAGGGCAATTCCTGGCTCCTTGTCTGCTCTCACAGTAGCTTCCTGCTGCTGGGTATCCTTGTGCATGAGCCTACACTTGGTCTCTCAGAGAATAACCTTCCCAGAAGATCTGCAGTTACACTGTCCTCACTGTGTCACCTCAAATCAGGTGTTAGTGGCCTTGCTGTCAAATTGGAAGAAGGAGAGGAGGGTCCCACATGTGGCTGAGCAATGAACAGTCCCAGTTCCGTGGTCAGCTCACAGGGCCCTGCTCCTGGCTCATGAAGTCTCACCCTTCCAATGCAGAGATTGTTTTGGCCTATTTACTGGGGGTAGCAGCAATAATCTTCCAGAAAAAATGAAGCCAATGCCTACAGTGTACTCACAATAATGGGTACTCCCAGCACCTAGTGCGGGACCCTGTTCCAGGAGTCTTCCTAAATGTCTTACAGTAAGCTGCTCACATATTTCCAGTAAACAAAATACCTTCCCAGATTTAGCCTACAGTTTTGCTCTGTATCCAGTACTCTGCCTGGAAAGAACAACAAATCAAAAGAGAGGATGCACCAATCTTTAAATCTGGACAGAAAAAGAGAAGAAATAAGAAGAGAATAAGGAGCTGTTAATTATTCCAGCCCTTCTGGCAGCCAAAAAACAGAGTAAATGTAGGGAGGGCATGCCTCAGAATTCTTCTCTTTTATATGGAAATGTGGAATGTGTTGTTAAGACTAGATTAACTGCTCTGAATTAATAAAATACAAACCCTGAACATTTATTCAAAATTCAGGCTAAACTTCAAGCTGCTTTGAGGTTGACAAACAAAAACAAAGACTTGTATTACCTCCCGCTTACATTATTTTTTGGTTTTGATCAGCACAGAAATACCTCAGTGCCTGGTCTCTGTCTAAGCAAAACCCAGTCATGCTGGAATGCCTCCAGAAAATCTTCCCACATCCATTCAAATGTTGCACTCTGGGGAGATCCAGGTAAATGGGATAAGCTTGCAGATTCTTTCACCTTTCAGAATCTTTCTTGTCTTCAGTAATTTTTCATTTTTTGAATATTTCTCTACTTCAGCACAGAGAGCAAATGCTAGGGATGTGACATACATACTAACCACTAGTGAAAGTAGGTTGAAGGAGAACGGATTTATCAATTAAGTTGCAAGGGGCATTAAGAGAAGACAATTCCTTTTAATCGGGGGAAGGAAGAAAGATTGTCCTTCCTTTCTGGACATCAGTGTTCTAATACGATATAAACCACTCTAGACCACAGTGAATTATCAGCCTATAGGTATCTTATTTTCTCTCTCTTTATTAGGTAGTGGCATCTTTCTTGGTCTAAGAAGAGCAAAACACGTTCACAGTATTTCCTTTTCCAAAGAGTGTAAATAGAATGTCTTACAGGGTAAGCCATCAGGTTATCTACTGCCCACTTACAAAGACTTCTTTTGTAACATGTTTTCCTTTCTATAAGCACTGTCCCATGGGAAAAGAAAGAAAACCTATCTTTAAAAGTTCCTGCCAGGACCAGCAGCAGGAGAAATGTATGTTTCTGCATATACACTGAGAGTGGGGGCATGGGATGTGAGAGAGCGTATCCAAAGGATGAAAATACAGAGATTTTTCTTTTTTATTTAAGTTTAATACTTCTATTATACTAACATATGCATTCTCCAACATGGGTCATAGTTAAAACACTGTTTTGGATAAGAAATGATCATGTTTACTAATTTTAGTCCTTTAAAAATTTTCATTCATAGGAGTTCTGTGACAAACTGAAAACCAAGGAATGAGAACTAAAAATAATGTCTTTTCTTCTTGAAATGAGACTGACAGTGGCTCACAAAAGTGAGATTTGTTACAGTAACTGGCTATAAAGGAAACTTTTTAGCTGCAGCAAGAGAAAACTGAAGTATTATCCATTGAGCCACAGCTGATCTTCAATATTTTCATCAAAAGATACCAGGATAGAAACAAAAATATAAAATACCAGCTTACCATATATTTGTCTTGTGTGGCACAGAAGATCAATGTTCTATCTTGTGAATGTTCAGGATCTTCAGCAATGAACAGCTTAGTCTCAGCTATTGTCACATCCTCCACCCTTTTCTTTGACCCCTCCAGACATCCTGGTACTTCTGTTAATGGTCTGGGTCCTCTTGCATGTTGCCACCATAAGCATGTCCATGAATGTTGTGTGAATCAGCAGCCATCTTATGCTGGCTACAATTAAAATGCAAGAGTGACAGGAGGTCTCAAAGAAATTTACAGTTGTAACTATTCTGAATATCTGTCACACCCCTTCCTTAGACATCTCAGAGTCTTTGGGGACTATATAACTTTAATATTTTATTGTAGAAATGAGGAATAGTGTTTTGCCCATGGTAATGCAGAATAACAGTTGGAGCTGGACTAGAACTCCAGTGTCTCACCATCATTTCTATCTTTAACCCTAAAATCACCTAATTTATAGGTGGAAAAAAAAAGAAAAAAAAGAAAAAAAAAAGAACATTTCAGATGGACCAAATTAACAGTGACTGAAAATTATCAAATCAATGGCTCTTGGCTCTTAGACCTTCAACTATTGTAGTTTTCTAAAACATCACTACAATTTTGATGGTCAGAACAGGGAAGCCAGAGATGAATGTTAAGCAAATTGTGTTTCACCAGCAATGCAGCTGAATCACTCCAGAGGGAATGATAGTAAAGGAGGTAGACCATGCCGTAGGTAACAGATTATTAGCTCTACCATAATGCCCAGTTTTGTCATCTTAATTTACAGAAAATGTTGTAATATCCTTAATAAAATATGAGGGAGGCATGTAGATAGCTAATTCTGAAGCATGGTGCCCCTAACAAGACAACAAAATGAGGAGCTGTGTCATTCCACGGGTAACAAAAGGGAAGTAATATATGTGCTGATGGCCCACCCTGACCTGGGACAGGTCTAAGGGGTAGTACATGTAAAACTAGAGGACATTATATGCAACAGCTGGGAGGTGCAAGCTCGGCAGAATTGACAACCAAAGAATTACCAGGGCAGCCCTACCATAATTACTAATTAAATAAAAAATTATATAGTCAGAAAAAAAAGCTGTGCTAGAGGGAGAAAAATAACGAGTGTTTTGCTTCTTTGGGGAGGGGATAATAGGAAGGTCTTGCTGGTGGGCAAATGGAGAAAAAGGGAATGTAAAGTGAAGCCATTCCAGAGACTGGGGCTGATACACTACTTTGTTCAGGGTGTTCACCCCAATGTTGACCAGGGAGTCTCCAGAGGGCAAGACCCTCTTGTCAGTTCATTCCTTTCCCTATTTCACAGCTGCCTGTGCACTGGAATTTGAAGGTATCCTGAAAGCAAAGGTAGATGCTGTGTATTTGAAAGCCAAGAGCATTGTACCAAAGAGGCTGCACTAAATCGATGAAGGGTTTGCCTGCCCTAAAAACACTGTGTAAAGTCATAAGACTTTTAGAGCATGAAAGATGCCAGTAAATTGGAAAGGACTCAGAGAAATGCAACAACAAATGATTAGGAGACAGATGGACTCACAAGAAAAATATTAAAAAACTGAATAGGAGGATAAAAGGAGGTCATGCCAGGCAAAGACTGTAAATAACAAGGATAAAATAAATTATTTAAGACTGTAAAAGGAAATATAATCCACTGTCACTGTATAGTACTGAGCAGAGGAAAATTCAGTCAGCAA
Source organism: Lycocorax pyrrhopterus obiensis (assembly GCA_014706295.1). Classification (NCBI taxonomy): domain Eukaryota; kingdom Metazoa; phylum Chordata; class Aves; order Passeriformes; family Paradisaeidae; genus Lycocorax; species Lycocorax pyrrhopterus. The sequence goes on along the minus strand of JACSVZ010000004.1, from coordinate 29,086,805 downwards.
ATCCGGAAAAAAAATGTTTCTTTTCTGGTCCAATAGGTTGAAGAATAGGCTCCCAAAGGACATGATGGATATTGTATGGCCTGAAGAAATTTAAACTTAGAATCACAAAAATCAAGAAGAATAGATGTCAGCAGGGGTGGAAAATCAGACTTAAAATAGTAAGCGAATTATATGTGCTAAGACACTTTCCTATTTCTCATTTCTCTTTTTTACATCTTTATTGTGGCAACATATTGGGAAGATTGTATATGTATGTTTTATTGTTACTATTATCTGGTATATGTGTTGAGAAGAACTTCCTTAACCTGCTAGCTAAATATTTATCAAGAAATTGTGTTTGCCTCAGAAACATTTGTATTGTAATGATATTATTTCGAATCTTTTGAAGTCTAAGATTGATCACAAATATTTTGAAGTTCAACCTGAATATCTTAGGTTAATGATTCATTTTCCTTGATTAGATGAGCACTTGCAATGCAAATATTAGCATGTAAGTATTTAAATTTCTGAATTTTGTAAAAATGTATGCATGTGGCTTTGAAATTTGCCTTTCAAGTTTGTGCCAGTTGCAAAATAATCAGGTGGTAACACCAAGTGAATACACACGAGACCTACACTTAATCTTAACAGATATAAACTGAATAAATGTATTTATTCACAAAAACTTTCTTGAAGTGTTTGCCTTGCTCTAATTTAATTATACAGCACTCTCATTCCTGTTGAACAATACACATTGCTGCAATTTTTCAGTAGACATACAATGAACCAGGATATTCAGCACTGATTTGTGGGAGAATTCTGGAGTAGGCCCTCAAGCCACAGATCAGGAAAACATTTAAATTCTTGCCTTTTCAAGGCAGCAAAAATAACATACTTTCCGGGAATGAGAGCCACTTTCAATTGTTTTCTGAACAAAGGGCTTAGGATTGTCAATTGTTATGTGTGGCCAGATGGGCCCTGTGAAGGCTTGATCCCACCACCACACCAAGTATAATCGCAGTATCATAGAATGGTTTGGGTTGGAAGGGACCTTAAAAATCATCTAGTTTCCAACTCGCCTGCCATGGGAAGGGACACTCTTCACCAGACCAGGTTGTTCAAAGCCCCATCCAAACTGATCTTGAACACTTCCAGGGATGGGGCATCCACAGCTTCCCTGGGCAACCTGTTCCAGTGCCCCACCACGCTCACAGTAAAGAATTTCTTCCTCATAACTCATCTAAACCTAGATTTTAGTTTAAAGCCATTCAGTTTAAAGCCATTCCATCTTGTCTTATCAATCCATGCCATCGTAAAAGTCTTTCTCCAGCCCTCTTGAAGCCCTATTTAGGCACTGGAAGGTGCTGTAAGCTCTTCCTGGAGCCTTCTCTTCTCCAGGCTGAACAACACCAACTTCCTCATCCTGTCTTCACAGGAGAAATGCTCCAACTCTCTGATTAAATTGATGGTGTCCTCTGGACTTGCTCCAAGAGGTCCATGTCCTTCTTGTGTTGGGGACCCCAGAGCTGGATGCAGGACACGAGTAGGATCTCACAAGAGCAGAGTAGAGGGGGAGAATCCCCTCCCTCACCCTGCTGGCCACACTGCTTTTGATGCAGCCCCGGACAGTGTTGACTTTCTCGGCTGTGAGTGCCCATGGCTGGGTCGTGCTGAGCTTCTCATCCACCAGCATCCCCAGGTCCCTCTCCACCGGGCTGCTCTCAATGTGTTCTCTACTCAGCTTGTATTTGTGCTTGGGATTTCCCCAAGTCGCATGCAGGATCTTGGCCTTGTTGAACTTCATGAGGTTCACACAGGCCCACCTCTCAAGATTATGAAGGCTCCTCTTCATGGCATCCCTTCCCCCCCAGCATGTTGACTGAATGACACAGCTTGGTGTCATCATCAAACTTGCTGAGGATGCACTCAATCCCTCTGCCTATGTCAACAACTAAGATGTTAAACAGCAACAGTCCTAATATTGATCCCTAAGGAATGCTACTTATCACTGGTCTCCCACTCATCACTGCTCTCTGCTTGGGCATCGAGCTGTTGACCACAACAGTTTGAGTGTGATCATCCAGCCAGCTCCCTGTCCACCAAATGGTCCATCCATCAAATCCATGTCTATACACTTTAGAGACAAGGATGTTGTGTGACAGTGTCAAATGTTTTGGATTATGTCAGTTGCTCTTCCCTTATCCACCAACACTGTAAGGCCACCATATTTGTAAGTTATGATTTGCCCTTGGTGAAGCTGTATTGTCACCAATCATCTTCTTATTTTACATATGTCTTAGCTTAGTTTCCAGGAGGATGTGCTTTATGATTTTGCCAGTCACAGAGGTGAGACTGACTTAATTCCTCAGGTCTTCCTTATTTCCCATTTTTAAAAATGAACATTGTGTTTCCACTTTTCTAGTCAGTGGGAACTTCACTGGACAGATCTTGAATAAGATGAATAGTTGCTTAGCCACTCCTTCTGCCCATTCTCTCAGAACTCATGGATGAATCTCATCAGGTCCCATGGACTTGTGCACCTTCAGATTCCTTAGATGTTCTCAAAACTGATCTTTACAGTAGGGAGCTCATTCTCACAGTCCCTGCCTTTAACTTCTGTGATTTGGACGGTGTGTCTGGGGCACTTGCCAGTGAATACTGAGGTAAAAAAATCATTGAGAACCTCTCCATGTCCTGTATAATGAGGTCTCCTGTTTCCTTATGGAGACAGCCCACATATCCCCTAGTCTTCATTTTATAACAGACATACCTATAGAAGCTTCTCTTGTTGCCCTTAACATCCTTGGTCAGATAAAATACTCTCAAGCATTTCTAATACTTTCCAATCTAGAACAGATAGATAGAATTTCTATTCTAATTCTTTCTAGATTTTCTATTCTATTACATAATTAGATATAATTATATAATAACCATGATAACTGTTAAAACCTTCTTCATGGGAAAGCCACTTGAGGAAAGCTTTCCTGAGAAAGCAGAACAAGAGTTGCACTGCAGACTTTATGCAAAAGGTTTTGGAGGATAGTGGCAGGGGGTTATATCACACAGAACTGTTTCTCACCCTCATAAACCCAAAGATCCTACCTGTAATTTCTCATCTGTGTCCCATAATTCAAAATAACCCAACCACTTTCCTAAATTAAGGGGTGTGCCTGCACTAGACAGCAACACACTCAACAGTAAAGGAAAAAAATGAAACAGGAACAGTTTTCTGTAAGAACTTCAAATGTAAATTTATGCTGTCCCTACTACACCAGATAAAATTAGATGGACTGCCTGACCCTTGTCATTTAAACCAAAGATATTTTAAAAGGTAACTTTAAAATCTTATTTGAAATAATCATTTTCTCAACTTTGGCCTGGATTTCATTTTTCCATTGTCACCTCTAAAGTTATTATATCACATGGCCAAGTGGTTCCACTGTTCTGGGGTCATATGTTTCATTTTAAGTGTAAAAGTGTGAAGCATATTACTAGGTGTGATATAAAAATTACTTGTCAGCATTAGCCTACCTGTTCCCTTAAATTACCCTGTTTAAAGTATATAACTTTCCACTTAGGCAGCAAAAAAACACATTCTGTTCTCATTTGCCCTAAGATAAAGTCAGAAATACTCTGGCAACTTTAATGTAGTTACTACCAACTTCCAGAAGGGAAACTGAGGACAAAGCTTGGTCGGTGAGATTCACCTACTGTTTGCACACAAAGGATCTACTATCTCCATGATACTAAGGCAGAAAATAATTTATAATATAAATAATATCAATAAATCAATAATGAGGTCTCTATAGCTAGATTTGAGATACAGATCTTTCAATAAGAGTACCTCAAACACTCACAGACTTAGATGAAGTGCCTCTTCATAATTGCTGGGGAAGGTAAGCCTAAAGATGTAAAATTGAAACTAAGTGGCCTGGTTTCATTTTCTGTTTTTGGTGAATGTCCACAGTTAAGTCAATGAGACACAGGATTACACATCATCTCTACAAATCTGTCCAGATATTTAAATCCCTAATTCATATTGTTTCAGAATTTGGAATACATGTCTTCCCTGGAGACGTAGAAAGGATAGAAACCCAGGGCAAGGAAGTTGCATTTTGGGCATACCCTAATTAGCTGTATGTAAACTGTTGTGTCAACAGAGCCTTGAGCATCACAGCCCACATTAGTCCAGGCCTGGATGCCCTCCATGCAGGCTAAATCAGTCCAGCTTTTCTAATAGTTTCAAGCATGGCTGACAACACAGGCAGGGCTGCACTGTGCTCAAGAACAACATCAGCTCATTTAGAGAAGATCAAAAACCCATGCACAGCATTGGCTTGCTCAATATAATCCACGAAGAGTGCCTCACCTTGGACCATGGGAAGCTGGGAGCTGAACTCAGATGCCCTCAGTCATAGACCAGTACTTTACAAGTGGACAGCTTAGTTATTTCCCTCTTTTATTTAGTCAATTATTTTGAACAGCTAGCTACTCTTTGCAAAGCTAGAAGTGGGAGTGGGTGATTTCAGCACCGCAAGGCTGAAACGCCTGTAGCTTGGTAAGCAGTGTGTTCTTCGTATGTGTGACTGTAAGCAAAGGCAGGGAAAAGAGAAATGTATTCTGCAGGAACTGTTTAATGGCCAAAGCAACATCATGTTCAAACAGCACGAAGCCTCAATTGTTTTTCACTGTGCCATGATATTAGGGTAGGGAACGACTGACAAGGAAGAGAGCATCTGACTGAGCAATGAGCAGCACTCTCTGCATGAGTCTCACTAAAGCTAGGCTTCCAAAGACTGAGCAGTACCCATGTCATTCCCTTCAATCACAGCTGTGACAGCTCTTCCCTTCATTGATTACTGTTAATGATGGCTGAGCAAGCTGGAGGAAGAGAGTAGCTGAGTCAGAGCAAGCAGAAGACTGACCTTGTTTGAAAGGGCAGTAGCAAAACTGGTGGTCACAGATGAAGGCATCTGACAAAACAGTATCTCCTTTAATAAGGCAAATATTATATCCAGGAAGAGGTCTCCACAACAGAAAATGGCACATACTTGTCTCAAGCCTCCTTCCATACCACCATAAACCCAAATTGTCCATCCCTTTCTTCTACCTGTAAACTAGCATGCACGCACTTGCATTTGCTGCTAATTCTTTATGAGTGGCAGAAAGGATTCTCCAAATATTCACCTTTCCAAACCCTGTTAGAGGATGAGCTGATAGTTAGGGCACAGCCTCACTTATTCCCACATATTTGGAACACTAGCATAGTGCTGTTAAAGCCCTCAGTACTGAGAAGTCAGATGGATGAACAGATAAGACCATCGTGAAAAAGTGATCCACTGTCTACAGGTTGCTGATCCTAAGTAGGATGTGTGAAACAATCAACAGGGTTAACATTTTTCCTCAGGCAGTAATGGATTAAGTTGCCTATCTAAAAGAGTCATATCAGCATGCCAAGTAAAGAAAAGTCTTTGGATTATTAACTTGTTTTAGTCACTGAAAGGAAGATCCTTTTAATTTAAAAACTTCCATGGTACATTGCCATCCTTTCTTCTCTGCATATCCAGGCATCTCTAGGGCTGTCTTGATCACTGAGGGAGAAGTTCATTTTCAGGAAGAGATCCTGTGCCCTATGATTTTAGTTGTGAATTCATAGCCCTGTTAGTTACCTGTAATAACCTAATTGGTTTTTGTACTTGTGCTGGTTTGGTTAAAATTTAGCAATATATTTTTTGAGAGGAAACTAGGTTACAACTACCTTTCTTTCTACAGGGTTTGGGGAAAAGAAAATATTTTTCTTGAAGGAAAGTGAATGAGATAAGAACTATTTATTTAACAAACACACAGGAAAAGGATAATAATGTTAAATAATGAAATGAAATCTCTTGCTATAGAGAGAAACCTGGGAAGATTTCAGAGTCTTTCTGTAGGTGTGGTCTCTCTCTTCCTCGGAGCTGGGTCGGCGAGGGCCCACCCCCCGGGCCTTGGGGAAAAATTCTTTCGATGTGTTTTGATGTTGTTGAACAATCCAGAAGAGAAGAAAGGAAAAAACTAAAGTCCCAGGAAACAAAAGTTCAACTTTCCGTCTCACGCCGGGAAGAAAAGGGAAAAGAAAAAAAAAACCGAAACCGCTGGCTGAAGGAAAGCGAGCAGGGTGCTCTCTCCTGCTCCTGCAGCCAGAGAACGCAGAGGAGTGTATCTCTGTGTCCTTGGGAAACTGTTTTGAAAAGTTTGTTTGGTTTTTTTTTTTTTTCAAGCTCAGTTTAAAGGCACAGAAAAGGCACAAAATTACTTTTTGGGCATAGAGCATGATAGGGGATACACATGATAGAGTCACCCCAAGACATTCCACCTCTTATTACATATCATTGGCTCAATGCTTAAATTAATATATTCTAACTACACACACACACACACACATTAATACATATATACAGCTATGTACAAACAGTGACAGTGACACTCAGCAAGCAGTGGTGTACAGGCATTTCACATTACATGTGGTTTTCACTCAACAATCAGATCTCCTTGCGGTACACAACGTGTTGTTCTGTCTCTCTGCATTACTCACCATGTGCAACCAGGTCCCTGAGCAAAGACAACCCCACGGATGGGTTTGTCTGTACTCGAGGCAGAAGTAACTCAAACAGTCTTTTTTAACAGTCCCCTGGCATGCACTACTGGAACCTTATTTCTATCTACTGTATGCAGGGATTCAGATTGGGCTGGACCAGCTTTATTGGTGGAACCTCGAGTGTTGACTAACTAAGTGGCTTTTGCTAGATGCTGTTCTTAATTTTTGAAGGTTCCCCCGCCTAGGGCCTTCAAGGTGGTTTTCAGCAATCCATTGCATCGCTTCACTTTTTCAGCTGCTGGTGCATGGTAAGGGATATGGTACACCCATTTAATGCCATGTTTTCTAGCTCAGGTGTATATAAGGCTGTTCTTGAAATGAGTCCCATTGTCGGATTCAATTCTCTCGGGGGTACCATGTTTCCAAAGGACTTGCTTTTCAAGGCCCAGGATGGTGTTCCGGGCAGTAGCATGAGGCACAGGGTAGGTCTCTAGCCATCCAGTGGTGGCTTCTACCATTGTGAGCACATAGCGCTTGCCTTGGCGTGTTTGAGGCAGTGTGATGTAATTAATCTGCCAGGCCTCCCCATACTTGTATTTGGACCATCGCCCACCATACCATAGGGGTTTCACTCGCTTGGCTTGCTTGATCGCAGCGCACGTCTCACAGTCATGGATCACTTGGGAGATACTGTCCATGGTTAGATCCACCCCTCGGTCTCGTGCCCACTTATAGGTGGCATTTCTGCCTTGATGACCTGAGGCATCATGGGCCCATCGAGCTAGGAACAACTCTCCCTTGTGTTTTCAATCTAAGTCTATTTGTGACACCTCTATCTTTGCAGCCTGATCTACCTGTTCGTTGTTTCGGTGTTCTTTATTAGCCCTACTCTTGGGGACATGAGCATCTACATGGCGAACTTTCACAAGTAGCTTTTTCACTCGGGCAGCAACGTCTTTTCACTCTTTAGCAGCCCAGATGGGTTTTCCTCTACGCTGCCAATTGGCCTTCTTTCACTTTTCTAGCCATCCCCACAGAGCATTGGCTACCATCCACGAATCAGTGTAGAGGTAGAGCTTTGGCTACTTCTCTTTTTCAGCAATGTCCAGGGCTAGCTGAACAGCTTTGAGTTCGGCAAATTGGCTTGATCCACCTTCTCTTTCAATAGCTTTTGCAACCCGGCGTGTGGGACTCCATACGGCTGCTTTCTACTTTTGTTTCATCTCTACAATGCGACAAGAACCATCGGTGAAAAGAGCGTAGCGTGTGTTTTCTGCTGGCAGTTGGTTGTACGGCGGAGCTTCTTCAGCACGTGTCACTTGCTCTTGTTCTTCCTCATCACTGAGACTAAAGTTTTCACTTTCGGGCTAATTTGTGATTATTTCTAAAATTCCAGGGCGATTCAGGTTTCCGATACGGGCGCGCTGTGTGATGAGAGCGATCTATTTGCTCCATGTGGCATTGGTGGCATGGTGGGTAGAGGGAACCTCTGCTTTGAACATCCACCTCAGCACCGGTAGCCGGGGTGCTAGGAGGAGCCGTGCTTCAGTGCCAATGACCTCTGAGGCAGCTTGGATTCTTTCATAGGCGGCCAAGATTTCTTTCTCTGTTGGGGTGTAATTGGCTTCAGATCCTCTGTAGCTTCGGCTCCAGAATCCTAGTGGTCGACCTCGAGTCTCACCAGACACCTTCTGCCAAAGGCTCCAGGACAGACCATGGCTCTCGGCTGCAGAGTAGAGCACGTTCTTCACTCTTGGTCCTGTCCGGACTGGGCCAAGGGCTACCGCATGAGCAATCTCTTGCTTGATTTGGGCAAAGGCTTGTTGCTGTTCAGGGCCCCAGTGGAAATTGTTCTTCTTGCGGGTAACCACATAGAGAGGACTCACAATCTGGCTATATTCAGGAATATGCATTCTCTAAAAGCCTATGACACCTAGGAAAGCCTGTGTTTCCTTCTTGTTAGTTGGTGGAGACATTGCTGTGATTTTATTGACGACCTCAGTGGGAATCTGACGCCGTCCATCTTGCCATTTCACTCCCAGGAACTGGATCTCTCGAGCAGATCTCTTGACTTTGCTCTTCTTGATGGCAAAACCAGCTTCTAGGAGAATCTGGATGATTTTCTCTCCTTTCTCGAACACTTCTTCTGCGGTGTTCCCCCACACACATGATGTCATCAATGTACTGCAGATGTTCTGGAGCCTCACCCCTTTCTAGTGCAGTTTGGATTAGTCCATGGCAGATTGTGGGACTGTGTTTTTACCCCTGGGGCAGTCGGTTCCAGGTATACTGCACGCCCCTCCAGGTGAAGGCAAACTGAGGCCTGCACTCTGCTGCCAAAGGAATGGAGAAGAAGGCGTTGGCAATGTCAATAGTGGCGTACCACTTCGCTGCTTTGGACTCCAGCTCGTACTGGAGCTCCAACATGTCCGGCACGGCAGCGCTCAGCGGTGGAGTTACTTCATTCAAGGCACGATAGTCCACAGTCAATCTCCATTCTCCTTCAGATTTGCGCACAGGCCAGATGGGGCTGTTGAAGGGTGAGTGGGTCTTGCTGACCACCCCTTGGCTCTCCAAGTCACGGATCATCTTGTGGATGGGAATCACAGCATCTCGAGTTGTCTGGTACTGTCGGCGATGCACTGTCGAGGTAGCAATTGGTACTCTTTGTTTTTCCTCTTTCAGAAGGCCTACTGCAGATGGGTTTTCTGATAGTCCAGGCAAGGTATTCAATTGCCTGATGCCCTCTGTCTCTACAGCAGCTATTCCAAAAGCCCACTTGAGTCCCTTTGGGTTTCTGAAATGCCCTCCTTGGAGGAAGTCTATGCCCAAAATGCACGGGGCCTCTGGGCCAGTCACAATGAAATGTTTTTTCTACTTATTTCCAGTTAGGCTCACCTCAGCTTCCACTAGGGTCAAATTTTGTGACCCACTTGTTACACCAGTAATAGAAACAGATTCTACCCCCACATGTTGCGATGGGATTATTGTGCACTGCGCACTAGTGTCAACCAAAGCATCATATCTTTGTGGTTCTGATGTACCAGGCCAACGAATCCACACAGTCCAAAAAATACGGTTTTCCCTGGCCTCTACCTGGTTAGAGGCAGGGCCCCTCTAATTCTGGTTACCTTTCTGTTTATCATTTCCAGCAGATTGGCTACGGGCAACTGGAGCTACTTTCTTTTTAGTAAAATTTTCTTTCTGAGACTTGCGCTCCTTTAATTCATGCACTCGTGCTGCCAGAGCAGAAGTGGGCTGTCTACCCCACTTTTTCACGTCTTCCCCACTGTCACACAGGAATTTCCACAACTCACTTCGTGGGATGTACCTTCTCTCTAGGGAACGTTCTCGTTGGGTATCAGAATCTCGGATCTGTACTGCCGAGATTTGGAGAAAGCCCTCTTTGATCTCCTTCTTGAGGTCCTCTATCTTATCTTCCAAATTCTGCACACGTGTTTCTACAGCTGCGATTTTCGTATGTGTTGGGCCATGCACGGAATCTGCATATGCTCGGAGCTTCGTTGCTATATCTTGCACGGTCTCATTTGCACCGTAATTTGGTTTCATCAGTGCTAAAGCAGACTTATATTCTGATGGCCCAAGCTGTATGAGCTTTCGCCACATGAAGGGACCAACTCTGGCCCGGTCTGGACTTCTCAATCCTGGGTCATCTGTGAAGACAACCTCTACCACTCCTAGTTCTCTCAGGCATTGAATCTCTTGTTCAATGGTCTTCTACTGGGTTTGCTGCATATAGAGATCATCTGCACACAGATATCTATCCCTCACACCACTCAAGAGCCGTCTCCAGACACTAGCAGAGTCAGCCTCCCTTATCATCCTTTGGTCAATAGCTGGATCACGTGACAGGGATCCCAAATGCCTCGCTTCAGCTCTGTCCAGCATTACGTTATCACTTGCAGCATCCTAAATACGGACCATCCAACTTATTATGGATTCATTGGGCCGTCGGGTGTAGTCCTTTCTTAGGCTGTGAAGGTCCTTTATGGACAGGGACTCAGTAATGGTTTTTGTGCCTGAGTTAGTTGGTGGTTTTGAGGTTCCTTCTCCTGCATCATCATCATCTTTCACTGGGCGATCGGTTTTGGTTGTGTGTTTTTTCCTCGTGACAGGAGCAACTGTCAATGGCTTAGTGTCTCCGTCTGGTTTGGCTGCAGCCTGAGTGACTGGGGTGTCTGCTGGTTTATCTTCCTGCCCCTCTGCCTTTATCTGCTGCTCTACAGTACCCAGCAGTGTGCGATAGGCATATGCCAAGGCCCAGCATATTGCGATGAGCTGTTTCTCATTAGAATTGTCATTGTATTTCTCTTTCAGATATTTCTCCACCTCAGCTGGGTTCTGAATTTGTTCAGGGGGGTAATTGCAAATTATCGGGTCAGAGAATTTCTTCAGGATTTGGCCCATATCCTCCCATTCTCTACCCCACTCAGGATTTTCCACCTCTGGGACAGGTGTCTCCTCAGTCACCCTGGAAATCTGAGCGCTTATTCTAGACAATCTGCAAACTACATAAAGGAAGCTTACTAGATAAACTACATTTTTAACATCCAGGGGAAACTGAACCTTCTTAAAAGATAATGTATCAAATTTAAAGGGGAGGGAGATGAAAGGCTGGGAAATTTTGTCTCCTCCTCTTCTAACAAACTGAGTGCAATTTCCAATAAACTCCCAAAACAGGCCACTGAAACTAGGACTGGGGTTAGGATGGAGAAACGACGTATCATACACACTTTGAACCACTGCCTGTACCTCTGTTGACTTTTTATAAATCACTATCACTGAGCAAAGCAAAATAGAAATCCGGATTCGTGCCCCTGCTCTGTAAAAGTTTCTTATCAGCTATGGGATCAGACCAAGTTGTGGATAGGTAAACAGGCCTAGGGACCAAAAAACCACCAGTACCTCAAGGAAGCCTAGGGACTAAAAAAACGTGAGTATATCCAGCCAGAGAGACATTATGAACTCAACTAACATGGTATCTACTTTACCCCAACACAAATTAGTTAAATTCAAACTAAGATGTAATTAGTACAGGTTTTTTCACTTTCCTTCGAATCCTGCCGACTACGCCAATAAGTATTTGTGCCGGTTTGGCCAAAATCTAGCAATATATCCTCTGAGAGGAAACCAGGTTACAACCACCCTTCCCCCCACAGGGTTCGGGGAAAAGAAAATATTTTCCTCGAAGGAAAGTGAATGAGATAAGAACTATTTATTCAACAAACACACAGGAAAAGGATAATAATGCTAAATAATGAAATGAAATCTCTCGCTATAGAGAGAAACCTGGGAAGATTTCAGAGTCCTTCTGTAGGTGTGGTCTCTCTCCTCCTCGGAGCTGGGTCGGCGAGGGCCCACCCCCCGGGCCTCGGGGAAAAATTCTCCCGATGTGTTCTGATGTTGTTGAACAGTCCAGAAGAGAAGAAAGGAAAAAACTAAAGTCCCAGGAAACAAAAGTTCAACTTTCCGTCTCACGCCGGGAAGAAAAGGGAAAAGAAAAAAAAAACCGAAACCGCTGGCTGAAGGAAAGCGAGCAGGGTGCTCCCTCCTGCTCCTGCAGCCAGAGAACGCAGAGGAGTGTATCTCTGTGTCCTTAAGAAACTGTTTTAAAAAGTTTGTTTAGTTTTTTTTTTTTCAAGCTCAGTTTAAAAGCACAGAAAAAGCACAAAATTACTTTTTAGGCATAGAGCATGATAAGAAATACACATGATAAAGTCACCCCAAGACAGTACTGCAGTCAGGAATAGCAAGAGGAAACTGTCTCTACGCAGCAAAGGAAGTGTTTTGGTGGGATGGCAGGAAAGGTAACACAGGATTATGAACACCTGCATCTGGACTGCAGTCATAAGTGAAACTCTATTGCCTCCAGCTTTTCTGGGCTTTCGTTTTGCTGGTAACAGGGTAATTCCACATTTTACCAGCCTTATGTGTTCAGCACCTCCTTAATGTATTTCCTCATGGTTTGGCACAGAGCCACAGAAGTTGGAACCATCTCTGCTGCACAGAGATGAAGATGGAGGTTTGTGGAAGGTATCATCAATCTGGAAAGTTCAGCCTCATAAGGAGATCTGGGTATCTTGGAAGTTCAGATGAAGCTCATTTATGTCTCTAAAATCTAAGGATGGAACCATAAACAAATACTATGCTTTGGAGGCGGGGGAGGAAAAGCAGAGGGGAAATAACCTAAAAATCTCTTCCCTGTTAAAATGATTTTAAAATAAACTTCAAAAATAGTGCTTGCTTACAAGGAAGGAGTAAAAGAAGACTCATCTTTCTGTACCTTTCAGAGCTAATGGACTAAGAGAAGTGACAGGCATACTATAGTTTAGAAAGCTGTATTTTACTTGATATTTTATTTAAAAATTTTTTGAGTGTCAAATATCTATCTATAGAATGCCCTCTCGTATAAGGGCATTCCTGTCTGCCAGATAAAGCAGCATGAAGTACAGAGAAAAATGCTTTGAAGCCTCTTAGGAGAAAACAGTTCTACCTTAATGAAGTCCATTATGGGCCTCAGCTTTCAGTATGAGAAGGCACTTTCAAAACATGTCTAGCAATGAAAATGAGACTCTCTCATGAAGTGTAAAAGTTGTGACAAGCCAGCCGCAGATGGAAATGACAAGGTTTTGCCTGCCACAGACAGCTCAGAAAACATCCCAAAGTGTACTGGAGCCACAAGGAGTTACTGGATTTCAATCAGGGCACAGTGAAATCAATTGCAACTGGAAATGCATTAGCTGCACTGTGTATTTTTCAACAAGGTAAGAAATACATGAGAATGCTTTTCTCTTGGCATTATCCCTTCAAATATATGGCATGAAGCTACCTGACTGAGGCTGGAAAACTATTTTTATAGTTAGGATGGAGGTATAAGACTTAGGAATCCAGGTTTGCTTTCCAGCTCTACACTGCCCAATTCCTGCTTGAATTTTTGTATTTTTTTATATATGCTTCAGATCCCACTCTGAAAAGTGAAACCAAGATTTTTCTATTTATTTATGTGCTTGTTCCTGTATAGCATGGGTTTTCCTCATAGTACAATGGAAATTTGTCTTTACCTTGAGGTTTCCAGGTTAATAAAAGTAACAAGAATAAACAAAGTGCAGTAATATTCTGAGTTAATTCAAGATGGTGCGTCCTGCCGATGTTAGTAGATCTGCTATTGCCTGAAAAAGAAAGAAATCACTCTCAGCTGAGAGTTTTACCTTTGGCATTCTGGATACACAATATTTGAAACTTGTTATGAATAAAGGAAAGCCAAGCTGATGGATTAAACATGACATCCATGAAACTGAATCTTTTGCCAATACTAAATTTCACAAGATTTTCAAACTAGCCATCACATCCATTATGCCCAAAATGTTTCTAGGTCCCAGTGGGACCAATAGGCAAAGAACTGAAATCCCCCATTGAAAAATTTTCTGTCAGATGCAAAGAAGCAAAAGGCTGGCACTTTCTTACTTGGAAGGCCATACTGACAAGGTTTTAAACACATCGTATGTTTTACAGATCTCAAGCAGGTTCAAACAACTAAACCCAAACTCTGGCCAGATTTTTCCATCATGATAGAACAAGTGGTGTGAACCTGCCATGGAAGGGGAGGGTCCTCAGTTTTTTTACACGTGTCCAGTATGATTCTGCACAGATGTGTACTCTTTCCCACTGTAAAAATGTTATACGAGCTTTCTAGTGGGCTCCTTTGCAGCTTCAATGAGTGTTTTGAGTTCTCTTCACAAACTAACTCATCACAAACTAACAATACGTTGCTTCCAGAAAAAAAAATGAAATGTGCTATGTAAATCTGCTTTAAAGATCATAAAACGCTGACCACAGATACCAATTCACAAAGCAACTGTGACTTTTCTGTGGCAAAAATCCTAATTCAGGGGTTTCCCTGAGAGCCCCTTCTGTGTCTGAAAACCGAAGGAAAATAAAAACACATCTTTCTAGCTGCTACAGTCTGGTCTCTTCTGTTTGTTCATAAACTCTAACACTGACAGTGTAAAGACTGACTGTTTTGGAACATTAGAATAGCAGACCTACTCTTCTAGAAATCCTTTACATGGTAATTTATCTTTGTGCAGTCTTTGCAAGCAGAATTTAGCCTCATAATTTCTATGAATTCTCTCCTTCCCTCTCCCATATATTATCTTCATCTTGCAGACCTCTAAACCCAAGTCATTTTATTATTGATGAGCAGGATTTGTATGATGTTTGTTGAGAGATTTGATCTGAAGGATCATAAACTTAATGTCACAATTTTTTCAGCCAATACTGTTATGCAGGCCTCTCCAGTGTGAAACACAGTCGCCTGAAGATGCCTTGCAGATTAGGAGTGAAAGAGAAGAAGCTTGCAAGAGCATGAAAATCAGTGTTATGCATAAATGTGATTACTTATTGAGACCCCAAGTTCAGCAGTTTAGCTAAAATAGCCTTAGTTTCTCATAAAGTGCCAACAATATTTATCCAATTCTAAAAATTGTAGAATGCTTATTCTGCAGACTACATGGCAGCACATTCCTGCAGCACACAGCACAAAGACACCTGTCCAGAGGTGGGAGGAGAACTCTCCTCATCATGGCTCATGACCAGCTTGCAAGGCTTCCCTCCACAGCACCATTCCCACACCTTCAGTCGGAAATTTGAACCAAGACAAATGCCTGAATATATCTAAACTTTCTTTCACCCTCCCCATTTGACACTGAAAAGGTGATAAGGAATTTAACTGGGGCAGGAGAGGGTACATTTCCTGCAGAGTAATTTCTTCAGGCTACAGCACTTTTTTCCTTCACCCAGATCTCCTTGCCTGTCCAAACAACCAGCTATTGCACTTATTAGTGAGCTCTGAGGCAGAGCATCCTATTGAGTAGAAGTCCTCAGATTTTTTTGGAGTAAGCATGCATCCAAGCACTGACAAAACCTCCTCCTACTGAGATTCTAAATCCCCAAAGTTAAGAGGGCTAGGGAAAATATGTAGCCATCCAATTGCCATGAAATCATCCTCTGTAAGTGGTGCCCTGAGATGGGTTTGGCTCACTAGAACTCTCCAGAGTGACAGAGAGGCATGGGGCTAGGGGACAAAAACCAAGGAGGGAGCATAAAACTCAGGAGATGGAACATACCAGGGGCTTTCTCCTATACTTACTCTGAGCAGTTTTAGTTCCCATCTCTGTAAAAAATCTTCCAACACTATTCCAGATGGTTTTGATCCCTCCAGAGCCAAAACATGACTTCATCCAGAACCAGGGGTTATGAGGCATGGATGCAGGCAGTTTGTGCCATTGCACTTCAGGCCAAAAAATGGCCTCTGGAGATTATATTTAACAGTAAAAATGTAGACTCTGACTTCCAGCAAAATCAGAGTTTGTCTGGGATGGTAATGAAGGGACGAACAACATTTTTACATCAGATTATTTGAATTAAGCAAGTAGAGACAGAATTAATTTTTTCTCCATTGCTGTCATGTTTGATGGATGATCTCAGCCAATGGTGGATTTTCAGTTATATTTAGGAGGTTTACTTTTGCTGTGATAGAGGGATAATCTCACTTAGAGGCCTTCTCTGCATTCACTGCTCATTGTCTTTACACAGCAGCAGAAAAAAAAACCAGAGACTAAATATGCAAGAAAATTACAAAAGTAGTAATAATGATGATAAAAACAACAATTGCCAAACAACCTGGGGCAGGAGAGAAGCAAAATGTTTTGTATTTCGTTTTGGTCTTCGCATGGGTAACAAACAAAACAAACAGGAAACTGAGCAGTTATGGAGTCACACGCCTCCATGTGCAACAGAGAAGAAGCCACTTTGAAATTTGAGTTAACTGGGAATTTATTATGTCAGGAAATACTGAATTTGAGACCTAGTGCTCATGTCAATCAATTCAATTTTTTCACATACGTTGGAAAACATGTCTTTCCCAGTGTGCAGTATTTAATTAGACCTTCATGAGACTTTCAAGCAGGCTCCAAGGATTTTCATAACTCCATGTTCACATGCCAAATTTACATAAATGGAGACAAAGAGATTAAAAAAGCAGGGAATGTAATGAAAAATGCTGCCTTCTAAGACCTTAGGAGGAACAAAAGGGATAAGAGGAATAGATACTTAAGAAAAAAATATGAAAAAAGAGAACTAATAAAAGAAATGTGCATGAAAATTTATTTGAAGAAGAACCCTATCTTATGAATGCCTAACAAAAATAATAGCTCTTTTAATCTGTTGATCTTGTTCTTCAAAGTGTAAAGGAAAGCTCACTATTGTAATTTTAATAAAAGGAGGAAACTGAGGTATCAAATTTTGATTGACCCAATGAGGACTGAAAACATATTGTATCTCACTGTCTCATCCTTCCTCTTCCTGTTGGCAAGTGGTTATCTTGTCTATGCAGTTTTTCACAAAAATAAGTCCTAATCACCAACTTCTTTTGACACTGTCTCCAGAGGGGAGATCACTGTTAAAAACTGATCTCCAACCAATGATATTCACCTTTTTCTCCAACAAGGAACTTCCTTCAGGTCCATAGATCAGCTCACTTCTGGTGTACAGTTCATGCAACAATACGTTAGACAGTTAGAGTCAAACTGCCTCCACATTCCTCTCTCAGTCCCCAGAAATGATTTTAGAACATTTTCTCACTCCCCTCTAAACACTAAAATCACCATGCCTGCATGGTGACTGTAGAGCATGGCATGATATTCCCATGTTTTCCCTGCCATATAGGAATTTTCTTTCCAGTTTAAAAAAGAGATTTTCTATGGCTTTCCTAGCTCAAGAAAAGCAAAGAAATTTGCTTCATTTGTCTCTCTCCTCCCACTGACTCATGCTGGGATCAAGTATGTCTAAAGCCAAATCCAGATATTTACAGAATGCTTTCACTAGGTAGAGTTCTTGAAAGCCATTTTATGGATCCCTTCAGGGTGCTCTCACCAACTGAGTCATCGCTGAGGAAAAAGATGGGGCAAGCAAAGGGGAGAAACAAGCAAAGAGATGACAGAATATATCGTAAAAGTATTTTTTTTAAAAAAAAGATATATTTGAGAGGTAATCCTTTTCATTATGTACACCAGAGAACAGAGGCTGAGTTCAGAAAATAAGGTGTGAAGCAATGAGTAAATAGTAGAGTTCAAGCAAGAAGAGGAGTGGGTGAAAGCTGGCATTTGAGCAGAACTGTACTCTGGAGAGTCAGGAGGCAGAGTCTGAGTGTTTTGCAATTCTAAATATTCCACCAGATTCCTGTTCCCCTTATCCCTCTGTCTTGGTATCTCAGATATACCAGGAAATTATGTCACTGAACAACAGGAAGAAATTCATACAGAAGTATTAAGGAACAATTAAGATGATTCTCATAGCAGCATGTTGCATTCCTGATATGGACCAAGACAAAAGCACCAACAAAAATGACACCAGTCAAGGTGAGAGGCAATAAGAGCTGTGAAGGATATTAATGGGTTTAAAAGATTTGCAGTGATGCATTGAGAAAAAGCAATGTGATTTTATGAATAATAACTGAAAAATAAAATGAAATTATGTTGATGAGAAGGAAAAGGTGCCTAGAGACCTGCTCACTTAATTAAGATATATACAGTGTGGAAGTACAGATTTTCTTTATATTGGTCAGGCCTTGATTAACAGCACAGACAGTAGAGTAGATCAAGATTTTATAACTTTTGATGATAAAATGTCCTATTGCATGTCTTCACTGGCCTTACCAAGGTAGACAACTATCAGATCATCTTCCTCCCATGGGGGAAATGAACAACTTGCCCCTGTATTTATTCCTATTTTGTGAAGATACTAAAGAGCCACAGTGTTTATCAGTCTATCTGGCACTTGTCCTGCCAACTGGTGAATGGAGACAAATAATAGGTAGGACAGAAGGAAGATCCATCTGAACATAAGGAAAACCTTTTATACTGTAGGGGTAACTGAGCATTGCCGTGGGTTTCTCAGACAGATTGTAGTGTTCATCCCTGGAGATACTGAAAAACCATCTGGACAAGAGGTCCTAAGGAGCCTGCTGTGGGTGGCTCTGCTTGAGCAGGAGGAGCCTGCCCAGATGACCTCCAAAGGCCCCTTCCAAGTTCAACCACCCTGCGATTCTGTGACTGTAGAAAAAAAGCATAGAGGGATGGTGTATCTACCAGCTTTTCTTACGTATCAGTTTGAGTTTGGACAAGTAATTTCATCCTTTAATGCTTCTCTTCCCTCATCTGCAAATGGGGTTTAAAATTATGTCTGTTTCCCATGGAGCACACTTCATTAGGAATCCACTCACCTGCAGAAAACCTATGCACTGTTTATACCCTTAAGTGGAACACCAGTGATGTCCAGACTTTGTGGTTAGTTCAAGGAGCTGTGGTAAATGTCACTCTCCCTTTGCAAAGCCCTTATGGAAATCATAAGAAGCATTAACACTGTAAAACATTCTCCTTGTTATTTTTGTAGGCTGGGGAATGCCACAATTACCAACACTTTATGATTCCAGGACATTAAAATTTGTCTCATGTCATAATCCATACGCTTGGGTTGTTATTTTGTGTAGTTAAAATTTGAACACGCTTCCTTGCTGCAGATAATTAGTGATATACACATGGGAGATGTTACAGCTCATAGGACAGTCTTTGCTGTGACAGTTGACAGTGATGGCAATGCAGTCTGTCCCTAAGAGGGAAAGGAGAACAGTGTCACCAGGAATTGATTTTTGCCTTCATTAAAGCCTCTTCTTATCCACTGTTTTCCCCTAAACCTACCTATTGCTCAGATTTGTTAGAAAGTATAAAATTAACTTTTTACTGGTTCAGTTTTATTGAACAGGAGTTTAGATATTTTAATATGCTCATGACTCAAGTTGAAGCTTTTGTGAAACCTAACTCTACATCCATCTTTTGATGTTGTCATAGTAAACAGTATACAAGGAGTTTACTTCTGGATGCTGAAGGGTTACATATTCTAAAAGATGTGGGATATCAGTATTCATAATATTTGGTTTACACCAGATTATGAGGACAGTTAAATTAGAAGTTGAAGAAATAGTAGTCACTATATAGTGAGTTGTTTCAGTAATTCAGCGGAAAGGTAGAGTGAAGAGGTGATATAAAGGTTTATTGTGAAGATGATGATGATGATGATGATGATGGTGGTGATGATGGTGATTGATGATGCCATTGAGCTGCTGATAATCTGCTCCAGCCTTCCAGACAGGTCCCATCTTTTTTTTTCTTTCTTTCTAAACTATCAAAACAACCTTCCCATTTAGATCTTTCTTGAAGAATCAGGTAGTCAAATTTCAATCTTCAAAATCTATTCATGAGACTCTGGTAGAAGTAAAGGAGAGACAGAAGGTTTCATAGAGATCACCTTTTTTATTTCAGCTACTGGACATGCCTTCATTTTCCAGCTTCTGGGAAGACAAACCACAGATCAAAATCCTTATGGATATTTATGAAATGTTTCATGTGCCAAACAGTGAATTGGACGTTGTTTTACTTTCGTAGGGCATGGAAGTTGACATTTGCATTGTATGTAGAGTGGTTATGTGGTACAAAAATGTTGCACACATTTAGCCAGAGGAAAATATTTTAATGGTCTATTTGCATGTATTTTATGCCCAGCCAATCAAGTCCACTTTATCACTTTGTTCTACTTTGTCCATTAGTGATCACATTTGGAAACAAGTTGATAAACCTGATATGCCTCTCATGTGATTAAGTCACGCTCAGTGTTTCCATCTGGAGACCAACACTATGAATCCCCAACTTACCCCTTGGAAATCCGCATCCCTGATTTCAAAGGAAGGCTAACAAACACTGCCATGTCCAGTGCCCTTATCTGCATGGTGGTAGGGACACAAAGAAGTCCTCCTTCTCCTCTTCCCAGTCTTCTAGATCTGTCGCAGTTCTCAGACCTTGCTATATCCCATCTACTGTACTCTGAAAACTACTGGATCCTTCTGTCCTCACTGCTTGCCCCTAGAAGTCACAACAAGTTTGCCCTACTCTCAGCTTAATCCACTTTCCTGTTCATAAAAGGACTAACCCCTGTATTTGCAGGCAACATTATCCCTTAAAACTTGAGTTTCAGGTTTGGAATATTCGACCACTGATGTCCAGAGTCTTAACATAACATTATACAGCAGCGATGATGTCTTAGCTGTAGACCACAATCAGGTGTCACCTTTGCTTGATGACTTCACCGGGAAGCATTTTCCTCCTCATTCTTTCCTTGTTTTTGTTGTCTAGTTTAGTATGTACACAAGGTTTTCTGGCTAATTTTTATTCCATCTCTAATTAAAACTACTGAAAAATGTTTTCTTGTCACCTGCATACTAAAAACTGACTCAAAATACAGTACCTACTTGCAAAATTTTGTTTCCATGTGCCATGAGGTCTTGGATAAATGATCAAAATCACATCACTCATTCTTATTATTCCAGTATAAATATGTATGGAACATGACTGAGAAAATGAGAAACTGCTGCCCTCTTAAGCTTCCCAAAGTACTAAAAGAAAGCAATACCCTATCATACCTGAGTATTACACATGACATCCAGTGACACGATATAACTAAAAAAAAATAAAAGGAAAAAAAAGAAATTCAACTACTAGCAGAAGAGATGATACATGTTATGTGTGTGTATTAATCACAAATATTAGCCTCCAAAACTTCAGAATTAATTGCTAGAAGCAGTAAGAAAAACTTTGATAGAGTTATGCTAGCTGTGTAGAATTCTTTTCCTTCTCAACAGGATTAGCTGAGCTGAGCATTGTACATGACACCATGGTACAGGATCAGTGCTAGCACTAGAAAATCAGCTCTCGTGGAGAGGCTTGACAAAGTGCGTGGCATATGCACAGTTTATGTTACAAGTACAAATTCAGGGGGTTCAGAGATTGAAAGCAAGCTTTAGAGCTTTCAATCTATGCATGGGCATGCAGGCATAGACAGCATTGCTGATTCAAACTGACACAGAACTAATGCATTCATTTCCTTTCAAATGCAAGGTTCTCCTCACAGCTTCTACCTCTGGATGTAGAGAGATTACACGTTTCTGCAACCATTTTTTATGTGAGATTTGAGAAGAGATTCTTTTTTTCAGAGGAGAAAAGCCATATTGAGGAGCCTAAAGCCTATTTTGGGGCAGGGCTACCACAAGGAGAGAGCAAGAGAAAAGGAAGAGAGGAAGAAAGGAGGTGTCAAAGACTATGAGGAGAAAAACAGAAAACAAACATCAAGATGTACAAAAATTCATAGGGAGAGAGAATTTAAGACTCATGCTCATGCTTTTATTTAAAAAAAAAAAAAGTATCCTCAACATGTGAGCTTTTACTTTTCGGTAGACTCTGTCTTTTAAGGGAGTGAAGCCAGGAGGGAACTCAAGTGTTTTCACTGCAGTGGGATTTCTTCTCTCCTGGTCTGGGTAGAAGTACCGTGTTCTGCAAAAGAGCATCTCATGAGCAAAAGCACAGATGATTGTCTTGTGAACAGACTGTCATTCAGCCCATGTCCACGTGAAACTCCCAAAGTTACCAAGGTTGTGAAATGGAGAAATAACATTTGTTGTCGTTGCAGGAGAGGGAGTGAGAAAAGGAGGGGAGAAGTCAAAAGTGAGAACAAACTTTGCCCTATTTCAAAGTCGCACAGAAAGTCAACATCCCAATAATTTCAAAGGAAGCAAAACTCCCTGTCCTGAAATATGGGGAAAGAAGATATTTCCTGTTTCCTTTTGCCTTAAAATTTCCCTTTGAAACTGTTTCATACAAGCACCATCAAAACTTTGGCAAACACAGAGGCAGAGGACAGACACAAACCAGATTTATAATGAAGTGAGGTAGAAAACAGGTGAGGACAGCTTTTTCCCTAGCTCTTCCCAGCTTTGCAATGAAAGGTTTTCAGAGCTCTAATTATAAATCAAAGCTCAAGTTCTTCTGTGAATCACTGTTAGAAGGAGCTGTAATTTTGCCCTTTAAAGCATTTCCTCAGCCAGGCAGCTGGATGGGGGAAGGGTGATTTTTCCATGTTTTATAAGGTGGGCAGAGAAGGACAGTCAGCTGCAGAGAATAAGGCAGCACAGCTGCCCCACATTAAAGAGAGGCACAAAAAAAAGCTGGTGAATAGCTCAGCCAGGTGGATTTATTTTTCTCATCACCCAGCAGCTGTGGTAAAACACCGAAGGCAAAAATGTGTCACTGTGGAAACAAAACCAAAAACAAAACCAAAAACAAAACCAAAAACTGTGAGTCCAGTCCATGACACAAACATGCTGTGTGGGGAAAGGTCACATACATGCATACCTGTAAGGAATCATTCACCTGACTCAGTCACTGAGTCACTGGGGAACATTAAGCATATTGCCTGGGGTTTTCTTAACTGTGCTTTTCAAGGCAGAAAGTACTGGAGATAGTAACAGGTCCTAGTACTGGGCTCCAGTGAGAATAAGATCCATGGAGGGTTATGAAAAAATTCAGATATTTAAGGACTGAGAACAAAGACATTTCACTATAGAGAAAAAGAAGAGGATAATCCACTGTCATTCAAAACAGGATGCAAAGAATTGCTTGAAAAAATCTCTGTGATACTATCCAGATGAATCCATCTCCTCTTTGAAGCTCAGTAACACCTGGGCATAACCTGTACAGTTACAGGGGCATTTTATAAGCTTTTCCACTTATGTAGTTTCTCTGTGTTTATGGAGACCATTCATTGTGTTCCCATAATGCTCTTTTTCTCTGCACTCAGTTTTGCAAGGACCAAAGATCATAAATTATAGAACAATTATAGCTTTAATGATATTGTGAACAAAGCTCTCTTGCCATTCATCTGTTTTTCTCTACCCTGCTTACCAGAAAATTCTCATCAGCATCTCTCTGTAAAGTGAGTAGACCTCGCCCTGAGACCAGATTTCTCCATGCCCTGGACAGGGTGTCAGTCACAAACTTGCAAAAATTAAGAAAGAAGAAGAACGGTCCATATAACAAAATGAGCTAATTAAATTCTGTGCTATTACATTTTACAGAGAATAAAATATTACTGATAGTAATTCATGTGTATAGCTCTGTATCAGCAATGATGGTTTGGATTCATATAAACATCAAGGGACGCTTCTGAGTTACCACATCTGAGAAGCCTTACGAGAAATAGAACGGTGATTGATGTCTCTGCTTTACCTGGTAATTTCACACACATTAATGTTTTCTGTGCTTCCTTTCCTGGACCTCACAAGCTCTCCTCATCAC
The DNA here is from genome assembly GCA_014706295.1 of Lycocorax pyrrhopterus obiensis. Classification (NCBI taxonomy): domain Eukaryota; kingdom Metazoa; phylum Chordata; class Aves; order Passeriformes; family Paradisaeidae; genus Lycocorax; species Lycocorax pyrrhopterus. The sequence continues at coordinate 29,062,994 of JACSVZ010000004.1, read as the reverse complement.
AGGAGCCTTGGAAAGAACTATCCCATAGGGACAGGTTTCTGTTCTCAGTATGGTATAAATGCCTGTTCTCACAGCTGCGTCCAGCTGTAGGTAAACTTTCCTTACAGCAAAAAGAGGTTAAAAAAAAATCTTCTTTGTCTGCATCATTCATAAGGACCTCTCAGGAAAATACTTAGGGGAAAAAAAAACACATTGCATTAGCACAACTCAAGGAGCCAAATGCATATATGAAAATCCCACTCAGTCCTGCTATGAGACAAGTTTTAGCAGGCTTAACAACCTAGACTTTAATATGTCTCTCATTTGAAAATGATAATTCCATTCAAGGGGATAAGCTAATAAAAAAAAGTTATAAAATTGACTACAAAGAGGGCAATGCATGTCTCTGATTTTGCAGGGCTTATTTTTCTCTCAAAAAAATTAATTTAATACCAGAGCCCTTATTTAGACTAAATTACAAAGAGAAGAAGATTAAAAATGTGATGCAACAGTTAGAGAAGCTAAACAGGAAAATTACTTGATGTGCAATGCATATTGAGTGTTCATGTTTCCACTGTGAGGAGAGGAATCAGTCCTACAAGTAACAGAGAATCGTGCAGCTCAGATGGCTTCAGGTGTTAGTTTCCGATTTACTTAGTGGCATAAACCACATTTTTTTCCAACATACTAGGATCTAATCAGTACCACTGGATCACAACAAATGACATCCCTCTGTGCTGGAGAATATAAACAAGTAGATTTCACAACAATTAGAGATTATAAAATAAATCTTAATGAAAATTTCTTCTGATCCATAGAGACCCATTTTTTAAATACGTTGTTCACACTAGCTACCTGCAGTCATTTAATACGTGGTTTATGTGCACTCTACGCTGTGGACAGCATGGCTTGTTTGATATGGGGTCTATTGACTTTTTAGATGTGTCTGTGTGTACTCCTATCGCATGACACCTTAGAAAGAGTTTTCAGAGTGTAACACCTTTTAAAGCAGGGTGGAGGTGGGAGGAGAAATTTCTCCCCTACCCCCTTCAGTTCTTCAGATTTCAAGGCATATCTCTGAAATGTAAACATCTATTTCATGTTGTTTACTTTAAAGAGGAGTAATAAAATCCTAGATTCACATGACAACTTTTTTCTAAAAAAGTATAAAATCTTTTTATAATGATACAGTGTGTATTATGAGACTGTTGAGAGATAGGCATGTAGATCTGTATGGCTGCATATACACAAGCACACACTTTTACAAATGCATCCACATATATACATCATGTAATGCAATGCAAATAGACAGTTATGTTTGTAATAGACATCAGGCAGTGTGGTACTGATAGACCTCTATATTTAAAGTAGAGTGGGCAAATGCTTTTAAAATAAATCTATATGAAGAAATAAAATGAACAACTTCTCTTCCTTTTGCAACACACCTAGTCAGTGCACAAGTGTGAATGACCCCCATATGGGTATTAAATTTCAGTGGAATTTAAAAGAATTAATAAAAGCCAGCAGGAAAAATGGTGAGAATGAATCTGCAGTATACACCTACACTGTGAGTGCCTTTCTTTTCCCTGCCTTGCATGTTCTCCTCTCAACATATTCCCTTGCTGCTCCCAGAGGCTCCCGCAGCACTTTTTCTGTCTTGCAGCACGCAGCCCTCCTGGCAGCACACCCTTGCTGTACAAGATAGTGTAGGGCTACGATCTTCAAGAGAGCACCCAACAAGCTCTCCCCTGGAGCCAGACTCTGTAACCATGTTAGGACACTCATACTGCCATCGGAGATGACATTTCTGTACAGCTTTGGCTTTGTTCAGAATGGGCGTGCCCACGCTTGCAGAGATGGCTCAGGGATTGCTGTAAGGGCACGGAAAGGAGAGGTGCTTTTAAACAGTCCCAGCAGAGGAGAAGAGTTGGTCTCACCCACTGCCTGTCTCCACGTGCCCTGCAGGGATCCAGTTCTACCATCTCTTTCAGATTTTACATGTTCTTCCCCAGCTTTCCAGCATACCAGAAAACTTCTTTTTCGTCTTCCCACGTTTCTTACTTCGCAAGGAAACCTTCAATCCCACAAGACTTTTAGACCATGCCTGGCAGAATTTCGAAGACTTGCTGAAATTTTGAGATAATGAGCAGGAGGAGGAAAAATGACTGTGGAGATAGAGAGTAGGCCTGGAGGCAAGCTCATTTATGCAAATTCATTGCTAAATGTTCTCACACAGCTGGGCTGAACTTGCCTGCATAAAATGTCGCACCCCTAGATAAAACTATATTTATGGCAGACTCAGAAAATAAAATAATATTTTTTAAAGGACAATTAGAAGAGAATAATTATTTGAAGTCCATGCAGATGAATTTATCCTTTTCAATTGCCGGTTTGTTTTTCTGAGACAAATGGAAGACTCTTACAATATCAACAATACATGATATGTTTTCAATACATGAAAGCTTTATTTCTGAGACACAGTGAAGCCTCGCACATGTGTTGGGCCCTTGTGTTACATGTCAAAGCAGCTGGGAGCATCAATAGATGTAAAATATTCTAATAGTAAGCAATAAATCTACCTAATTGTTATGATAGGTCTCTTTTCCTCAAATTCAAATTTTGGGGGTGTTGGCTTGTTTGCTTGTTTTAATTTTTTCTCTAAGTGTACACCTGTTTATATATATACTTTTTTTAAATATATTATTCTCTAGGATTTATAGAATCCATCAGATAAAACAAAACCAAACCAGACCCACAAAGACAAGCTGAACCTAAACTTAACCAAGGGAAAAAAAAATCACTGGTTTTAGCAACAGATCCAGACCTGCTATAAAAACACAAGCAAGTCTTGATGACCTTGCGCCATTAAATAGAAACCAGTATATCACAAAAGCAAATCTCCGAAGTCCAAAGAAGCCACCAACTCTCAAGTGAGCCTATGGTCACAACCCTCCTGTCAGACCAAACTCTTAGGCCATTTCCTGTTCCTCAATGTTAGAAAACAACCTTATAAGCAAACCAGGGAAATGTATTCTCAAATGGATGCAAAACTACAGTTAGAATAGTTGACTCCTGGTCAAACTGGAGAGGATTCTTAAGTGTTAAACCACAGGTATTTGGCCTGGCTTTGGTTTCATTCATGATTTTAATTGACCAGAAAAAAGTTGGTTTGGTTTGGGTTTTTTTTTCAAAAGTGTAAAAAGCAAGCTGGACAAGATTGCAAGCTCTTTGGAAGACAGGATTGAAAAGAAAGTATATTGAAAAAGTGGAAAGTCACTCAGAAAACCATAAGATGAGGTTCAGTAGGCACAAGCCCAAAGAAAACCACGTGTACAAATGACTAATCTGACTGCATGGAGGAGAACCAGTGAGTACAGCACACAACAAACTGCATGTGCTAAAATTAGGAGGATGCTGTTGCAGAAAGCGAAGGTCTCACACCAGACCATATCACACAGGATTACTGGGCAGAAGAAACCACAGTCATGGTTCCAGTTCAGCTCATGCTAATACCAAAGCAGCAAGTGATTACCTCTGGTTTTGGATGGCTTGTATTGAGAAAGACAAAGGGAAACTACTATAAAGCATCAAGAAATAGAAGAGGATGAACAGATGTAACCTACAAGGAAAGGCTGATGGATATGAAACTGTTCAGGCTAAGAAAGAAAAGGCTAATGGGAGACATGGTAACAGCCTTCCATTTCACAACTGGTTTGTATAAAGAGGAAAATCAATAGCTCTTCTAGAGCCAGTAAGGATAGAAAACAAAAGAGGAATTTGTAGGAATCTTTTTGGTTTAAAAATTCTGATTCTCCCAGTTAAATATTAAGAAAAATCCAAACCAGGGTGAGGCATGGGAATAGACTCTGTAAGGATTGCTGCAAGAGATATTTCCCTGGGGTTTTGTAAGAGTAGATTGTACAAATATCCAGTAAGTGTGTTCATAGTATATTTACCATGAAATAAAGAGGCATCATTTTGGTCTCTTGAGGTCCTTTCCCATTCTGTGTTTCAATGTTCACATGTATTTTGAAGATGAGTTCTATTGAAAAAATATTCAGCTTGTGTATTTGTTACAAATTATTCATTCATACATTAGAAAAATGTATATTGGTCATCTCCTGTACTACATAAACACTATGGAATTTTTTCTGTTCCCTGATACTTCAGTGTTTTCAGGTATTGTACATTAAGCTGCTGCTAGAAATATATGTCTGTTATGTATTTGAAATTATTTTTTTCTGAGAGCTGATCAAAGTGGAGAATACTATTTTATGTTACTATTTCTATTAAGAATTTAAATTCTTTCAGATTATAATAATTCACATAAATTATTTGAAAGCTATCATAGATGTTTAGCAAATTCTTATGTTTCTCATAAATACCTGATGCATTTTTAATGAAAAAATATCATTGTTATACTTTTCTTTGTAAATGGAAAGAAATGTCAGTTGTGTTCCATGTAAATATAATATTTCTCATGCAAATGTTCAACAAGAGCAGATACTAATTGCTACAGGTATGGAAAAAGCCGAATGCTACTTTCTCCAGATGCTTCTAATCCATTTCTCCCCATATTAAACCAGTTCTCTTCATATCAGAAACAAAAGCCAAAAAGAGTAGAAAGAGAAAAAAGCCATAAAAAATAGCACTGCCTGGAGGAATCAAGGTTTCCCTTACTTACAGTTTTGTGATGCTCTTTTAGTAAGCTGTATTGTTATTTCAAAGGCAGCCCCAAGAGTGCATTACTTTTAGCACGAGGAAAAAAGTTCCTGCAAAAGGGCAACACACCTTTGTAACAGCACAGCTGCCTATTGTGCTAGGAGAAAAAACAGGGTTTGCGGAGATAACTAGATCAACAGTAGGATGAATGTTAGTATAGCTAAATCTGCCTAGGATTTCTCTTCTCTCCAGCTCAGATCTACCCAGCTGTGCTAGCATATGCCTGAGGTGCCAATTTGGCTTCAGGCATTCTGCAGCAGGCACCTGACTGGCGATCTGGAAGTATCTATTTGTCCCAATAGCCTCTAAAGGAAGCTGAGTATGACTGGATTTGAGTTACAGAGCAATCTTTTAGATGTACAAATGAAATTGCACTCTTTTCCCTGGTCTAAAATGGAACAGAAATTGCTGTCACTTTCTAAATATCAAACCTCACAAAATGACTGTAAAATCAGAACAAAGCCTGAAGGACTCTTAGAAATCTTACCAGTAGAGTTGTGTTTCTTGGTGAGAAGTGCAATCATTTACTTGATATGGTTAGAGTGAAATAAGAAATGACATAGGTCCATAAAGGTATCTGAATATTTATTTGCCTAATTATAACTGATCCCCTAAAATAATTTAAAAAATAATTTTCAAGAAAAATTCTGATTTCTCTTTAAAAAAAAAAGCAGAAAAAGTGCCAAAGCAACAAAAGTACCTATAACAGTATGTCTGATGATGATGACGTCTGTGCTAATCAGTCCTCTCTAGCACTGCAAGAGAGAACAAGATCATCCCATAGACTCTAAGCCCTCCAAGGCACATCCATAGAGAGGCATCTCCCCACTGCATACCAAACACAGAATACTGAGTGTGGAAATGGCCATTCCATTCATTTTTACTGCACAACATCTTAATCCAAACTGAGATGAAACCACCCTAGAACTCCTCAAGAAAACTACATTTCCTGATGAGTGTCCCTGATGTGAGCATTGCACATGGCAGTGAGGTGCAATGAGTTATTTAACACAGGATGCTTGGGCATGCTGAGAATTGATTTTTGCTAAAAGCAGCACAAAAGACCAGGTCAAATACAGCCCTGAAGAGCAGGGGAAAGCCACCACTCCACACCTTTGCACCCTTCATTCCTCAGGACTGTAAATGTCTTCTCCCTCGAAAGCCTGACCTGTCTGGTGTACCTGGTGGCTCATGTGCTTTGAGTTCGCTGTCAGAAATGTTTGACCCTGGGGATTTAGACCAGAAAGCCTGTCTATTTTGTGTAGCAGGTGAAACTGACTTATTTTGAAGGCTGGTCAATTTATCAAGTTGTTGTAATGGCAAGATTGTCACTTGCTGTTATCGATGACATACAGTTCAGAGCAAAGCTGGCCATCAAGTTAACTGCAGGCAAATTCACTGGAGCACCACCTGCAATATAAAGAAATCCCACCACCCTACTAATTGAGGTATTGAAATGTACGTGACTTCTGGATGAAAGATGAAAAAAAATCATGAATTTCAGGCAGCTGAGCAAGAGAAAGTGAAGGAAATTGTGGTGAGCTAGTTTTAGGCAATGTTTACTCTCTCTATTGCATCTTGCCCAGAAAACATGACTTGTGACAGGAGACATCAACTCTACATCAGGTTGTGCCTTCCCCTTGCCTCACAGCACCTGTATGTCTCTGCAATACCACAGATGTCAATGAAGCTGCACCAGTGCAAGAGAGTGAAGAACCAGGCAAAGTAATTTCATCTCAGCTTTGTTTTGATGCATTTAAGACTCAGACCTTTGAAGCTTTCATAATAAAAGTAGCATCATTTTCATCAACTTTCTGCATGTACAAAATAAAAGGTGAACTGTACAACGGGTACCTGTGCACAGTTAAGAGGGATACATTAATTTTGGAACCTGTTTTATCTGAAGGAAATAGATTGCTGTGAATACTTTATCTGTAAAGGATGTGATTGAATGGAAAATTAGCTCAAAATACCCCTGGTATTTTAAAATGTAAGTTAACCTGATATTTCAGTTGTCAAAGAACACAGTTGCCTTACTGTTAGCTAATTCCAGTACTAGGCATTAGTGACTTGTTGGGAAGCGTAGGATGCCTATTGCCTCCTGAGGAAGAAAAAATGTGCTTCCCAAAATGTCATGACTCTACTTCACTTTTCTCTGACAGAGCTAATAAATCGCTCCCTTAAAAAAGGCTAAAGAAGTTTACCCATGCATGTTTTAAGGTGCTTTCAATTCCTTGAGTAGAATGGCAAACCTTTGTTATTGCTGCAATGAACGCAGATATTTGAAACCAGACAACTAGTGAGTTAAGCAGAGAATATTTCCCAGGTGAAGACACAGAAAGAGCAACCCTCCCTCATGAAGGTCTCAAAATACTCCAGTCTACTGCAGCTTTGTTATAGAAAACTTAATAATACAGTTTTGTTAGGAGTGGATAACATACACTTCCTTTTATGCTAGAGACAGCACTGAAAATGGTGAGGATGTTCCTGAATGATATATATAATTTTCCAGGAAGATAGGGGAGCAGAGCTACACCTGATGGAGGTGCTAGACATGTTGCTTACTGCAGCTTTACAATGCCAGATCCTAGTGAGTAGAGAAATAGATAATGACATGAAAAGGAGATATTTAAATTCTTGTACACTGGACTCATCCCTCTGAAAACGTAACCATGCCAAACAAAGATATATAGATGGTCACAGTTTTTCAAATTAAAAAAAAAAAAACAGCCCAACATTCCTGTGCTGGATTCAATATTAAGTCAGAATTGTTCCATTATCTTTGCTTTTTCCCATGCTTTCCTTTTTTCAAGTGCAACCTCTTAGGAAATAAAATAGTAATTTGCTGCTATGTATTTCTATATTTCTCTGGGTTACATTGTGTGAATTTTTTTGGAGAAAATCAGTAGGATTTTCCATCTCTACTTCTTTTTAAGCCATAATTTTAAAGGCAAATTTATGCCCAGAGGCCAGTTCGTTGAGCATTTTTCACCCATCACTCCTCTTGTTACTTGTCATCCACCCTTCCTCTTGACATTCTCAACTTTTATTTTTGTTTAACATCTGCGTCAGCTTGTAAAGGCCATTACCATGTTGCTAGGCTCTAATCAGAAGAGACGTTGTCAAAATGAGGAAAAAAGTATCAGTTTCATCAAATCTGAGAAATCACAACCTGTTTTGCTGTGAAAACATCAGGGTTTTCTTGTACTAATACTTCTCCTCTTTTCTTGTCCATCTAGCATAAGAGCAAGACTACGGCTTGGCAAAGAAGAATCAGTCTGAACCCAAATTCAAAAAAAATTAAATAAATAAAATTCCTCATCAGCTTATCTTTGCTACAATTGAATAATTTTATTGACATTTTCATTAGTGTCTTATCTTCTTTCACATGTTGCTGCTTGCCATTAACTACGAATGCCACCCGGATGCATTGCAATGTGTGTTGTTCCCAGCCCCAGCTGATTCTGTAGGTGCTTATCTTTAGAAGAAACCCTTGTGAAGCATGAAAGGGAAACAAAAGGTTTGGATTCATCCTCGTGTGCCATCACTCCCTATAAAGCCCTGAGACTCGGATTTGGTTCACTCCCCTTAGCTATTTAAGGCGCAAGTGTGTGTGGTCATCCTGTCATGGAAATGTTTTGGGTAATCCTTAGTTTACTTGCTAAGAAATCCATCTCCCACTCTCCCTAACCATTTCTGTACTGACTTTTTTTTACTTTTCTTTTTGTGGGGTGAAGTTATAATGTGTTTGAACAGCTAAGTCACAGCATTGTGGTCCTAGACTGTCAGGGCTCCTACCACTGGGATTAGAGAGCAGAATCCATCCCTCTGCCTGAAAGTGACTTACCCTTAACAGAAGCCAAAGATTAACTACCCTTTCTGGAGGCTTTCTTCCTGTCACCAGCTTTCAGGTCATATTGAGAATTCATTTGTTTCAGGCTGCTGAAGCTGCAACATTGTACTGTGTGTCTACATACAGGCAAGGTTTTTCCTCCCTACCTGATTGTGCAGAATTATTGTAGACTGCATGTTTTGCTCATATTTTTCAGTGCAGCCGTCTCATGCTTTTTAGTAAAAGGAGAAATTTTATGGCTGTTTACAGCACCTGGGCTCCTGTTCTCAAAAGAAGGCAAAATTACTTATTCTATCATACACAAGAGTCCAGAAAGAATGCCTCAGTGAAGTGAATTGTAACATTTCATAGGAAAATACTTCTGTATTGGATAAGCATGGTAACTAAAACACAGACAGAGAGATATCAACAAAAATGGAAAATGTTCCATTCACTGTGACAAAACAGTTTTCTCCACAGCTGGTTTGAATGTGGGTCATGGGTTGAGAGAAGCTCATTCTTGGAGTTATTTTGTTAGAACCCCTAAAACCAACAGCAACTGTACTTGTTAACACACTTGCTCTTTCTACAAGCAGAGGAGAACTGCAAAGTTTGGAGGAGTACTTGTTTCTTCTAAGCAATTCCATCTTAAATTATAGAGAACACATGGGCAACACTAAGGCGGTTGAGTTTGTAGCACAAGGGAGTACCAACTGCTAAGATTTCTCCCAGGAAATGTAGCTGCCAACTCTTTCTGACAATAGAGGCCAAAGGAACGGACAGGGACACAGCCTTTCAAGCAGGCTGTTCATCTTCCAGTTACTATTGTCCTGAAGCATGTAAGGTAGTGCTGAGAGCTAATCTAGGTGTGGGTCAAGACTGACAACCAGTGGATGGACCATGTGGTAGGGCCTCAAGATTTCTGTGGGTGTCTACCATTCATTTTTCTGATTTGACGTACTTCCAGATAATGACTTCCAGATAAGGTATTAAACAATGTCCTAGTCTTTAAGACTGAAGCTTTTCTTTTTTTCCCATCTTCAAATTTTGAATCCAGTTAGGTATTTCAGAGGATTTTCTCTTTTTCCCCCATTCTTAGTTGATTTTTATGCATACAATATGGACAACTTTCCATAAAACCTGAAAACTGTGTAGAGCTGGATTAATTTATTATTAAGAAACTGATCCATTCCAAGAAGATTTCCTAACCTTAATAGTTTCATAATACATGTTCATGTTGCTTTGGCTGAATGCTCAAAGGGTCTTCCTTTGTCATGACACCATTAATAAAAAAATGTCTACAAGAAAACCAGCCATGCATTGAACCTCATCTGATTCAAATCTATTTTTCTCACCCAAAAAGGTTTAATTTGGACCTTATACAGCAGTGAGGTACCATGCCCATACCTGTAACATGCTCCACTCTCCAAAGGAAAGAGCTGGCAAAGAGTCATTTCGGCAGGGCCAAAGGGCCAGGATCAGACCCAAATGCACAGGGAAGAGAATGCAGGAAGAGATGTGAGGAAGACAGGAGTCCAAAAGAATTGAAGAAAGAGTCATTTCATGAGTCAAACTGTCGGTAATACAGAAGGGGCAGCAGGGATTTCTGGAGGCAGCTTTAGCAGAGCCTGGACTCCAGAATGCTCAGGCCTCTACCCCTCACATGACAAAGCTCATCACTCTTCCTTCAGGCAGGCTTTCCTTTTAACTATATCCTCATTGTACAAAGAGAGAATGCAAACCAGAATCTTTAGCCTTTCTTCTTTAAAATACCACAGCATGTTAAAAAGATCTCCTCAGAGAGCAGCACGCACTTACCTCTAGCCCTCAGGGTTTGGTATTATGTCCTTTTCCCTGACACTGTGCTGCTAATCTGAGCAAACATGCCATGTTCCTTGTTATGGCAGGACATGTGAACAACTTAGTGCCAAGAAAGGCCTAAAGGCATCAAAGTTTATGCTTTTCTATGTACATGGAGAAAGATTTTCAACAGCAGCAGTGGAACTGTTTTCTTCCAGTCTCAGCCCTGCTCCTCTCTTAGGGTGGTACAGCAGCAAGCAGGGGGAAGCTTGGCACAGGTGTAGCTCACTTCCCCTTTGTTCGTCCTTACTGCTCAGAGAGTCTCTTTTCTGAGCAAATAATGCTTTCTCATACTAATGCTACGTCTCTTTGGGTACATTTCCTGCATTATTAATATTATCAACTTGCCAAGAAAATTAACTGTAGAATTTGCCTCTGCATTCTGTGTTAATCCCCAATAAGCTCACACCTCCTGACCTTGTTAGCCTCAGCTTTGAGCATCTAAAATAAAATCCTGCCTAGCAGGCTGCTTCGGCTGCATGGTTAATCCAGGAGATCTCTCAGGTCAAAGGCTTAGATTTAGCTAGGGCACTACTGCAGCATGTCTGAAACACTTTGCCTGGGTAAAGAGCTTTGGAAACCTGCAAAAAAGGGTCAGAGGCTGACTTTATAGCATCATATTTTATCAGATTCTTCTCCAAGTGCCTCTAAGCAAAGATCTATTGCACACAGCAGCACTCCACTCCATCCAGCCAGGCCCAGCAGGACAGTTACTCAAACAAGTGCTGGTGTCAGTAAAACTTGAGCTCACCTCAGGCTGAGCGTACTGATCTTCTATCACCTTCTCATCTCAGCCTCCCCACCCTTTCTTCTCCTAAAAGGGACTCTTCTAGTGTCTAGCTTTGATGTTTGATTTTTCTTGTTAGGATTTTTTTGTTTGTTTGGGAGTTTTGGTTGTTTGGGATTTTTGGTGTTTCATTTTGATTTGGGAGGGTTTTTTGTAGTTTTGGGATTCTCTTTTCTTTTAAAATACACTGACATTTATATTTAATTACCTTCCCCAGCAGACTGCTGTATCTGCTGTATTTTCTACACAGCTACACAGCTACAGCTATACCAAAGACTTCCTCTCTTAAAGATGAAAGCCTTGGAAACATCACCTTACACACGTTGTTCCTCACTGGAAGAGTAGAAACAAGAAGCTTAGCAAACTTGAAACTTTCTTATTTCAAGATTATTGTCAATTTTAGGAACCTACTATGAAAGCAACTAAATCCATTCATTATTCCTTACCTGAAATTCCTCATTTTATTGTTTTGGATTTTTTCCACTGTTGTTAGTTGGAATAAGGCAATCATTCTGCTACGCTTCTAAATAACTAACTTTTGGCACTGTTATCCCCCTTTTGTAGAAGGAGTAGGATGCTATTTAATTCTCTACATCTGATAGAAATCAAATTTCTGTCAACAACAGTGGGGTTATGACTGGGCTGTTGTATTGTATTCTATTGTCTTTTTTTTTAATTTATAAAATTCACTCATTGATGGAATCTCAAATTTAAACATTCGGGTGTTTGTCATCATTAAAGGCATACTCTCTCTTTTTCCCCATGTGTCTCAAGGAATCATAAGGCAGAGAGTGCTGCTTCAGTGGAAAGAGCAGGTGAAAGACGGAAGCAAATACAGTATTAGGTAAAGTTTTTCCTGTAGCAGGCTTGTCAAGCCACAACAGAGAACTGAGACAGACAGACAGACAGCAAAACCACTGCAGAAGTTCCCTTTTGCAGCATATTCTGTCTTACAACAATTTAATGATGATTGTTGGTAGTGAGTGGTCAAAGGTGCCGCAGTCACGAGATGAAGGTAAGAAGATAACATCCGTGTGTATAAACATGCCCTACATCGGGAAACCCAGCATATTCATGAAATGTGTGAGGGGAGTCCTCAATGACATTTAAAGGCAACAGATTTACAGTCGAAAAAAGAGCATTATTTTCCAACACAGCAATCAGTAAAATTAATCTGCTTATTATGCAACTTGCAGTTTCACTGTGTTATTTCACTCAATGAAGCAAAAAGCTTTGTAAATTTGAAGAAAGGATTTTGCAGGCATACGCACAAGATTAGCATCTGCTGACTGTTATCCAGGAAAATATCTCAAAAGAAAATATCACCATTCTCAGGTTTCAGGATACAAGACTGTCTATCTTTGGAGGTCAAGGAGAATTCCCTTTATACTATTACAGAGTTATACCATATTACCACAGTGGTTTATTTACGAACACAGGTCATATATTTCCTGAATGTGCAATCTTAATAAAATATACAAACAAAATATTAACCTCAAAAACCAAGCATTGTTGTAAAGACTATTTTCTGGGTTTTGTTGAACATTTGCCAATTTGTTGACAAATGTCTATATTTCACATTTTAGAGGCTTTTATAACTTTTCTGAGCACTGACACAGAAACTGAAGATGTATTTTCTATATTTTGCTTTGACAAGTGAATGCTCACACAAAGATTTGGAGACAGGGTGACCACACAGTGACTCTCTCAGATAGGCTTCCTTAGTCTGTGTTTTTCAGGAGTGTGCCTCTCTGCCTTTAAAACCCCTTTGTGTACCTCAAAATGTACCTGTGGATCTGCAGTAAACATAACAGTGCAAGAACTAATCAAGGGCTTGGTATTTGTTTGTGATTAAAGGCATTAAGCTTTAGCCGTAGTGTTCAGTTATCATTATTATTTAAAGATCATTATTTCATACTAATAAAGTATATCTTATTCAGAACGTCAACGTAAACTGAGGAAAAGAAAAAAGCCAGTGGGAAAAACTCAACAGGAACATGCCTACTTTCTCCTTTTTCTTCCTGTATCCTTCAGTCATTGCTCCCCTGTGTTTATTTCTGGTTTTGGCTATATCAGTATTTGTAACAATTTCCGTTCCATATCTTGTTTGCACAGGTGTTTGATACAGCTGGAAGCAGAACATATCAAACAGTATAGGCTAGCCAACCCATTAAAGGAAATCCTATTCTCACTATTAATTTTTCTTAGTAGGCATTTACCTGAGTAAAGGGGAGCAGAGGTCCTATCCTAATACCTGACAACCAGATGTACAAACAGCAGCATGTATCCAGACACGCCACTGCTGATTTCTGATCTTAGTATCTTCTGCATCACATATTCCCTACTTAATTACCCCAACGCTAAATGGCAGGTGGGAGCATATCTGTAACGAAGAATTCTCTTGTGCTTGATACATCTGATTTCTAGTGGCAGGAGGCAGCTTTTAAAAAATTTATTTTCTCTCGGCTTCAAATAAAACTGTATTATAGCCACACTTCCAAAAGCTACACCAGTTTATAAGGCTTTTGGAACTACCAAAATGTTCTGATATTGTAAAATTATTTTGATTTGATGATGCTGAAATATTTCATTGAATTATATCAAAATATTTTATTCTGTTAATGTGAAAACACTGTAATGTAATCTTCAATCTTCAGTACAATATGCTATTTAAAATCTCATATTTATCCAATACAAAAAATTAGTATGTGTATAGGAAAAACCAATTAATCAAAATGGTGTAGTCAAAATGATATGTTTTTACCTTAGCAAAACAAAATGTTTTGACATAACAGAAATAAAACAAGACAGCTGAAGTGATTTGTTTCAGCCCCTTTTCAATGAAAATTTCATCAAAATTGACATATTCTCCAAGAACACTTTGACGCTGATGAAACAACATGTCACAATGAAACACGGTCCTATTTACGCTGGTTTTGTTTGCCTTAATTTTAGGAAAAGGGAAAAAAAAAACATGCAAAGGGCTGGCTGCAATGACACTGCAGATTTTTCAGGCATGCTTTTACAGGTGCCTGGAGGTGCTAGCAATTAAAGTATTTCTGTCCACTTACATCTTTAATTCTGTTTCCAAAAATAACCCAATAAAACTCCTAGTTTGTTCCTTAGGTGAAGATGACTAAAAAGATTTGTCATTCCCCATTCTTTGCTACAGTGAAAGCTCAGGAATAGCTGTAAGCATTTCATGACATCTCTCTCTTCCTGTCTTCTTTATTTTATGATTGGGGGTGATTTTGCCTCCTGCACACTTAGCCCTCACGCACCTTCTCCTCATTTCCACGGCACAAAAGCTTGGGCAAGCTTCCTTTTACTTTCTCCCTGAGTATTCATAGGTCTAATTAAGTTAAATTCAGCTTGTCTGATTTGAGAAGTCTTATCAGGAATACTTAACCTGTGCAAATAATATGCATAGACTGAAGTATTCCTCCTGAATGCTAATTAACTATCATACAAGACTTCATACATAACCAAACTTCCAAATGCACCAGAAGCCTTATACGGAAAGAAAATAAAAATAAAAATAAAACAAAGAATAAAAGAAATGCTTTAGAAAAAACAACAAACAAAAATCCTTTGCTGGCAATTCAGAGCAGCCCAATAACCCCAAGCACATTTCCTGATTCATACTATGACACCACCTTCTAATTTTAACTGGGAGAAGATGGATCTTAGCCATTCCTCCACTTGGGCTGCAGACACTGAAACACAGTGAAGAAGGAATAAAAAAAGCTAGGAGAGTCATTTGACCTTCTTCATATTCTGCAACAAAATTTTCAAACTGAATCTTGAAGAAAGTAAGCCTTAATTAATTTTCTTTAGCTCTTCTTAGAGTGACTACATTCACATCTATGTCTTCCCTTCAGTGTTTTCTGTTTTTTTCTTCTAGAACTTCTTACCCTAGATTGCAAGTGTCTCAGGCCACAGCTCTGCCTTTGTGCAGACTAGTTCTCCTAATGTTCAGAGAGGAGTCCAAGCAGCATGACACAGACCCAAGGAGGGGGCTATCATGAACCTGAAGATCACAAAGAAGATCTGCTGGACTTGTCCACCTGGACAACCTGCAGGGGCTCTCTGATGCTGGTAGTGTGATTGATCTCACTGGACTTAAATATATATGATGCTCATGTCAAACCTGAGCCCCTTGCCCAGGTCCTGCCCTCAGTCAAAAAACCAGAAGGGGTAGGAATCCATCCAGCCTGTTTCTGGCATCTGCATTTGGGGGAGATGACCTAAGAGAGCCTTTTTCTCTCCAGTGATTGCACAGGAGCTCAGTGCAATCAATAGACATTCATGGTGTTCATGCCTGAAATCAAGTGAGATGATTTCCTTACCAGGTTTACTAGCTGGACCTTGCAGTGTCATAGGATAACAACTTCACCCACAGTAGGATAGGCCTGAGTCTGCCAAGGTGCTCTGTATCCCTGTGCCTGAGGAGTCCCTTGAAACCAGGGTAAGAGATGTGCATGTAAAAGAGTTTCTGCCCACTGGACCGTGGCCAGATATGCAGTCAGGAAGTTGGTGGTGCAATGTAACTGTCCTTTTGGGTCTCAACAGATTTCCATATCCCAATGCATGAAAACCTGGAGCATTAAGAGCTACAAAGAACTTCAATCAGTGTGCCTAGAACACTCAGAGTCCTATTGCTACATGTGTTTCTCATTATTGTCCAATTTCTTCCACTAAGTAGGTCAATTCTTCCTCTGCCTTAACACTCCATTGAATTCTAGTGACTCTACCATAAGAATTTAATTTGAGAATCTTTTGCTATTTTCAACCTTAATTTTTCCCTGCCACAGTTTTCAACTATTTCTTCTTATCCCTTCATCTTCTGATACAGTGAATTAGTTCTTCCTTTCCATCTTTTATACTGCTATTCTGAATGGATCAGGCTATGATCAAATCCTTTTCACCTTCCAATCTTGTCATAATTTCTTTTCTCTAAATTGGTATTTTCTTCAGTTTTTTTTAAACTATTTCTTTTGTCTCAAGCTCAGCATGGAAAAAAATGGACAGTTTTGCAAGGCTACACAGAAGGTCACTGGTATCTCCACAGCTTTGTGTGAGATCCTATAAAATGTATAATACAAGCTATATAGCCCAGCCTGACACTCCTGTGTTCGCTTGTGTCCTCCCCTATTCTCAGGCACACAGCAACCAGTTCTCTTTTTTTATCTTCTCACATCAACAAAAATTTCATTTATTATAGACCTACACTGTTATAGTCACAGGGGTCCATTGCAGGATAGGAGAAAAGGACATGCTAAATTCTATATTTGTTATATTTGTGTAACTTCCGCTTTTATTTTGTTCTGCTGAAAAATGGTATGTTCAGTATGTTTAGTCAAAGTCCTAAAAATTATGGTAGGAAAACGGGGAGAGAAGACTCACATTGCATCGTGAGCAGGGAGCAGATGCATTTTTGTTTAGTTCTGATTGCTATAAGCATTTCTATTTTCAGACATTTAAAAAAAAAATCCTTCCTTTTGTCTTCTTTTCTGACTTTAGCTCAGTGAATATTTTAGTATCTACTGCTGTTAATCATGGAAAAAAAGTACAGTTATGTGAAGTGTGTAAAGATAAAATAGTTTACTATGCATGAACACCAGTATATTAACTGGATAAAACATACAGAAAAAGCTGACTGATAGAAACACTGATAGGGAGAATTTGACTGATGACCCTGTGTGTGTGACTAATACATGGATGTATTACATGGATGCAGTGGAAGGACAAATGGATGAGATAAATCAACAGGCAGATGGATTGATGAATGGAGTATAGCTGCATTGAGGAGAAAGTCAGGTAAAAGGAATATCAGAGAGAAAGAATGAGTGCAAGTATACTTGTGGAATTTCGTCTTCCAGAATGTGCTCCGATGGATCTCTTTGGGAATCAGCTGGTTAAATGCAACTCCCTCTTTGCAGTGAAATTGTGTTCACTACACAGAGGTGCAAGGAAGATGAGAATAACCTTTGAACAGAGTGAATCCTAATTTAGAACTGAAAGCACAGAGAGGTATTAATGAGAGGAACAGTAGGACAAGATTAAATCTTAGCAGAAGACCTAGTCTGGCTTTAAACAAAGAAAAATGTAGAATAAATTTTCAGGTAAAAATAGAATCTTTTGGGTTTTTTGAGGGGTTTTTTTCTGCTAATGAAACTTAAGACTTTGATGTAGCTTTCATTTAGCCTGAGTTTTCCTTAAGCCCACTCACACTTTTAAATGCCTAAATTTCACATTTTGGACCTTAGTGACATGGAAGCTTAGCAAGAAGTGGGCCTTCCATGTACAAAAGTGATGCAGTGATCTGCCTGTACTAACAGCAAGGGTGCAATAGGATAGTGTGTTGTTACTCCCCCTGACGTTACCCTTTGTAGCTGACAGTTTCCATTAACAGAACTAGATAGCTCGAAGCTCAAATTTAAACAGCTTCTCCTTCAAGCTTCTGCTTTAAATCTCCCCAGGGAGGTAGTACTTGTAACAGTACTTATTAATTCTTTCCATTTTGGTTTTCAACAGGCATTTGTATAACGTTTTGTGCATGCACACTGTAGAAATATTTGTGGGACTTTAGCCTCCTAGGTAACACATCCTAAGCATCTCTTACTCGACTAAGCCATGTGAAATAACCACTCCTCAGGACTAGCAGCCTTCCCTGCATAGGGCCCTGCTAGCAGTTCTAATGCAATCCACCATCTCATTTATGCTACAGATAAGGCACAGCCTCAGTGTTTAGTAGGCAGCTACTCAGTATGAGCACATCTTCTCAGAAAAGATCAAAGTAACCGATACAAACACTCAACAGATTTTCACATACTTTAATTCAAAAATTGTTCTACTGAAGCACGTCTTCTGACCAGTATTCACCAGAAAAATGATGTGTTTTGAGTTGCCAAGGCAATTCACAACAACAAAAGTTAGTGTAATATTCGTTCTACTTACATAAGGAAGACCTTTGAAATAAAAAATAAGCCATGGTAGAAATACCGTTTTGCGGCTGACTTTGCTGAGTTTATACTCACAGTCACATTGTTTCTGAGGCTATTAATTTCTACCTCGTTTTAAAAGCTGATTGGTTGTGAGAAGCAACATTGCAGAAATGAACCACGGTACTTTCCATTATGTGCTCTCAGTATGTCTTCTGAGTCATTTCTGAGTAGCTTGCTGGAAACATTACATTGTCAACAATTCAGAGAAAGCCAGCTCCATTATCTTTTTGTCTTCTGAGCAATGCAACATCAGCAGTGACCAGATGACTTCAGATTCCTCTCTACTTTTTACTGCAATAGTGAGGTGGTACACTTTCCATAAATTTGGCAAGGTTACATTTCTGCCAGGCTGAAGAAATTAATTTTGAGCTGGAAACCAAAATATAGAGTTCACTCAGAAAGGATCCAGAAAAAAGGCCAAGATTTTTTTTTTCTTTTTGCATTCCATAGTCTCAAGTTTTGGTTTTAACCACATAGAACAGGGAAAGGGGCGGGGGGGGTGGGGGGGGGGAGTTTGGAAGAGAGAGAGAGAGAGAGAAAAGAAAAATAATTGTTTATGTCTTGTTCTTCTCAAAAAGAAGCCTTCCTCTTACAAACCCCCGGCACCATTTCTCTTGCTTGCTCTGTCCTTCCATGAAAGGACTTTCCATCCTGGAGGAATATCTGGGTTCTCCTACTTCCGTATATTTCCCTCAGATAGCCATTTACTTCCAGTCATACTTGGCAATTCATATGAATATATCTGTTAACAAGAACGTAGCCCACATATATAAAGCTCATTTCTCAGTTACCAATGAAGAGCTACTGGATATTAGCAATTCCCCCTACATGGCTTATCTTGAACAATGTGACTAAAATATTACTGAAAATGCTCAAAATGCTTCTTTTATCTTGAGTCTCTCATGCCACACAGTTGAACTCATTTTCCCTCCTGTTATGGTCTTCCTATTTGGTAGAGGAAGCTTTCCACCATTTATTACATAATTTATTATGCGTTGATCTTAAACCTAAAGAAATATTTCTGATATTTTTTTCTCCCCTCTCAATCTTTACTTTTTTGAGTTCTATAAAGAATCAGTATTCTCTTCAGGGATCAAAAAACACATACATCGACACTCAAATATATATAAATGGTAGTGGAAAAATTACCAAATCAAAGATCCAATTCCTCTTATTTCAAAGACTACTACTTATGAAGAAATATGCAGATAATTTCTAATTTTTCAGTCTCCTTGAAAATGCTGCTGCCTGCCTAGCCTGGATTAATTGGCATATGGCTGTGATTCTGGTGCCAACCAATTGATTGTTGAGGTTGGCAGAAGCAACAGTGGCACCTGGTCAGCCTATGACTTTAAAAATGAATGAGTGCCAGAATAATTACGCTTTATTGTACCTGCTAATTTCTCCTGGAAAATATCTTAATAAATTGATTGCATGTTTCGAGCAAACCTGTAATGAGAGGATTATTTACAAAGGCCACACAGAAGCTGTTATTAAAAAGCAATCAGAAAGAGAGAGGAACAATGGCAGGAGGGCTCAGTGGGGAAACTTTAATGGTGGGGAGTTTAAGATTTAGTTTGTGTTATCTTGCTGACATTCTAATTGGAAACTATTTCTCCCATTTCATTACTGTCACACACTTTATCTGAATTAGCTTTCACACTAGATTAAGGAGAAAGTCATTTTTTTTACGTGCCAGGATGAGTCAGTGCCAATCTCTTTGCTTTTGTCTCTCAAGCCTGAACCTGCAAAATCCTGGTATTCAGATCTGAATTCTGCTGATGTTGGATTTGAAAGTGCCACGTGAGAGATTTTCCTGGGACACCTGCAAGCAGCAGGGTACAACAGAGAAGCTGGCCCAATGGCTTGTCAAAAGGTCCCTGCAATCCTGCAGGGAATGGAGGTGTTAGCCAGACCTCTGCAGACACAGAGCTGACCCTCTTAGCTGATATAAGATGTTGACAGTAGGGAGAAGCCAAGTAATTTATTCAGCCGGATACTGTTTTAAATGTTGAAAATTTTAAAACGTAACTGAAATAAACTTTCTGTTACACAAAAACGGTGTATTACACCATAGTACCCCTCTCCCCAGTCCTTCCCTTCCCTAATTAGTAAATAGGTTTTAAAAACAAACAAGAAATTAGGAATCTGGAGAATCTGAGGTGTGAAAAAAAGGATTAAAAACCCTAAGTATGTGTAATTAGTTATAATTAATTAGCATACGTTTGTGCAGAAGCTAGTAAACCCAAGCACTATGCAATTGCTGCAGCTCTGGGGAAGGATGTCTAAATGATTGAGAAGGCTGGGTTTAGGATAGCTGTATCGGCATCTGAAGAACCTAAAATCCAAGGCGGAAGAAGAAGCATGCAGGACACGAGTAATGCTCCTGGTAGAAAACAGCAGAAGGTCTGGAGCCTGAAACCCTCATGGATGCCAAGCAGGCTCAAAGCTCCTTCCCTGGGTAGTGCTCTCACTTCTTTCTCCTTCAGTATTGCAGCCAGATGGACGATGGCTGGTAGTTTACCTTGGGTCTGAATGCAAAATAGATAGAAAGGATTTTCAGAATGCTTCTCTGTTAGTTTTTGTAGGACTCAATGCAGAAAATCTTCCAAAATGGTTTTGCTTTTGCTTCAGAACTCATTAAAAAAACACATGACCAAATCCAGAAGGTTTTAACTGAAAATGGTGTGTCAAAATCTCATGGGAACTGCAGATTAGTTGTGGGCTGTTTGTACCTGTGCACAAGATTTATAGGTTGGTACATCTGCTCTGGCAAGACACCAAGGTGAGCAACCAACACCTCTTTTCTGTAAGGAAGGAGACTGCTGAGCACCACAGGAAAGATGTACAACCACCAGTCCCCATTCAAAAGGCTGGAAGGGACTCTGAGGTACACAGATAAACTCTGGGCCATGACAACTGTCTGGTAGAGATTTAGTCAGTTTGTGTTAGGATATCTCCCTAGGGAAATGGTAAGAAGACATTATCTGAATCACTTTAAAATAATCTGGGGTTAAGCTCTCTCTCTGTCACCACAAAAATCACTCTCAGTCCAGTTCCTTTATTGTTATCCACTTCAAAGTTGGTGTCATGTTGTTTGAGATGTGGAAAAAAAAAAGTATTCAACCCATAAAGCCAAGGGGAAGAAGTCGCTCTTGCTGTGCGCAGTAGGACTACACAGCAAAACTCATCCTGTGTAGCACCTTTCAAAATGACTGTTTTATAAAATTATTTGGAATTAAAGATTGAGAGACAGCAGTGAATATAGCATATAGGTTACTTTAAACCAGGCTGTAAAGTGAAAAATTAATGCAGTTTTCACTTAATGAGTCTCATAAGAGACTTGAAAAATGAGAAAAAGGAAACAAGCATGATGAGACACATTCCTAGCAGAGATGCAAAACATGATGAAGAGACAGGTACGTGAAGCAAGACAGAACCTTCTACTACGTAGTAAGAATTACAGAGGAGCTCACATTGAGAGCAGCCAGCCAGAAACAGACAGTGACAGAAGCCACACTGAAAACAGAGAGAGGACCAGCAGGGTGGCTGCAGCATGTCTCTGGAGGACACTTTTGTACTGGGATTATCAGCAGATAATGGTGCTTCTTCCTGAGCCCAGGTTCCTTTTGGGCTATAGAGACAAACTTGCCGGTTACTCAGATCAAAAGTAGGATCAAAATCATCCACAGTCTTTTAGCAGCTGCTTGACAGAATTCTGGTGGACCATATCTGGAGGTATCAGAGTCTTGGCAAAAAATCAAACCAAAAGTTGAACTAAATGAAGGAACCTGGCTCCTTTGATTCAGCCTTTCCCTCCAGTATACCTGTGAGCATATATCTCTGTTTTTTTCCCACTGTTCTGTTCTTGTTTTTCTTTAAGGTGAAAACAAGTTTTACTCCAGGGCAAATATCGCTCCTGCTTGTACTACTTCTCTTCTCACTAAGAGCACTCTTTACCACCAGCCTATAAATCCTCAGAAGATCTCAGTGTAACAATCTTTATATCTGGCAGTTTTCTTGTAAAATGCACAGGCTTCTGGCAACTAATATAGTAGAAAATTATCATCATCATTACATTTCTTGGTGTTATGGTACGTTAAACTACTGATGTACTGATTCAAGAATAAAGCCCTCAGCACATGGGCCCATGCTGAGGCACTCTTTGATTTAAGGAAAAGCTGACTCTACCAAGGATCTGCAGTACCATACAATAAACTCTAATCTTTACTCACTTTAGAATCTATCTACTTTTTTCTTGTGGTATCTAGGGACCTTTTATGATACCACATCTGTAGCAGTTTTTCAAATAAGCATGAACTCTAACACTCTGCACATAAAGTTCTATGCAATCCTACCAACAACCATACAACAACCCTCCCTCCCAAAGCTGGAATACATTACAGGATATTAAGGCAAATGGTTGCAAGTCCAAACCCTTGCCTGACACTCCAACTGAAAATCCATTTAGCGGTCAGTGCAGTTCACTGGACACTGATATAATCTGCTGGTCATGAAAAATGTTATTTTGATTTCTGCAGAGTTTCATTCCAAGCCAGAAGTTTCTCAGTAGTTTCAGGAACACAGGAAAAGTAATGAATTAATCCACACTTAAAATGAAAAAGGTTTGGCTATCTGGGACCAGATTTCTTGCTGGAAAAAGCATGGCCCAGCTGTTTTCTGAGTACTGAACAGAAACATAGTTCTGACAGAACACTGATTCCTGCCTAACAGACAGCAAATGAACTGGCAGAGTAATGAAATGGAATGGGAAATGCAAGTATGCCTCTCTAGACAGATTATCTCCATTAGAAGTGGTAGAAATAAAAGTTTGCAGATTTCCAAGTTCTCGGGTAGTACTGATATTCTCAAATTTCACTTGAATTTTTTCCATTCAAAATGATCACATGAAACAAATTTCCACCATCCTCCTAAAATGGAAGTTGGCCGCAGTCAGACATTTATTTGTGACAGACATTAATCGCTCCTTCTTTTTTTCTTTTTTTCTTTTTTTTTTTTAAAGAGCCCTTCATATTCTAGGAAATTCTTCTGGCTATCTCTGCCAAGCCCTGTAGAAGTAGACTGTGAGCACCAATGCTATTGGCTTGGTTTGGAGACCCCTGAGAGAATCAGCAGTCACCACATCCAGTTCACTGAGCTCTACTCAGACATAGTGAGTGGTTTCCTGCATGAGCACAAAGCCCCTGGTAATGTTGCACCACCACACAGCTTCTTGTTGTCTTCTTCCAGCATGCAAGTGTCACACCCCTGTCCACTTGGTGGGTTTAGGGGAAGGTTTTTTGTTTTACTCTGGGCGGTGCACAGGAGAAACAATAAAATTCTCAGGAGGTTCAGTAAGGAAGTTTTACTTGCAAACTTTAGAACAGAAAGGTAGAACGAGATACCTGGCAAATTTTAAAATGTAGCAATTTTAGTTAGAAGTGTAGCAATATAAAAGCATAAGAATAACAAAGCAAAGAAAATGTAAAAGGAAAAAGAAAGGAAGAAAGGAAGAAAGGAAAGGAAGAAGGAATAAGAGTAGAAAGGTATATAGTCACCACCCTTGGATTCAGTGATGAAACTTGATTATTGCAATTTCCATTGGTCAAAGTGATGATTGCAGTCTTCATCCATCAGGTGTGGGGGAAGCCCACAAAACACAAAGTCCAGTGGCTTAATAGACGTTCAGGATAGGTGGGAACACCCAGGTATCTTCCCTGGGATGGGAAGCTTTACACTGAGAGATACAATAATGTGAATCGTGAGACACTTTGGGAGTCTTTGACACAGTCTAAGACCTGGCTGTTGCTTCTCACTTCAGTGTAGTTGAGTTAATTATGGCCCATTAGAAGGGATAAATACCTTCAGGCTTTCACAAGAATGTCCCAGTACTTCCCTGGAGGAGTCTATTCACAGCTGAGCCACTTGTGTAAGGACACTGGTATGATGAAAAGCACCATCCCACCTCTCAGGATCTGCCTCTTCTGTTATCTGGCTCAGCAGCCAGGCTGTAGCCACCGGTGATGGTGTGCACCCCGTCTGCACCACTCACCACCTAGGCACTTACTGCAAGTAGAAATTGTTTGAATCCTTAATCATTAACATTCCAGTCTCTCACAGCATGTCACTGGTAACATTGCACATCCCTAGGATTTACACAGAGTGCTCCTTTTAAAGAAGTTGGCTGATTAAAGGGAGCTGCTGAGTAGTGTGGAAACACAGTTTAGGGCACTTCATCAAGCACAGTGCAAAGCTGTGTGCTGAACCCAGACCTGGTGGATTAGATCAGTCTCCCAACAGGTGCTGTTACCTCCTTGCAGCTGTAAAAACACCAAAATAAGACATAGGTTCCACTTCCCCTCTCCCCAGGCCCCACCAAGCGTGAGATTAGCCATTTGGTTATGTTTAGAAAGATTAAAAAAATGCTAGGAGAGGAATAGGGGATGTAACAGAGGAATAGGGTCATGATCAATGGCACAAAGTCTAGCCGGAGGACTGTAATATTCAGTACAACCCAGGGGTCGTTACTGAGTCTGATCCTGTTTAACATTGACATTAATGGTTTGGAGGATGGGGCAGAGTGTACCCTCAGCAAGTTTGCTAATGATGTGAAATTACAACCCAAGCCTCTCCAGGCAGATGAGAAATTGCCCAACATTCCCTCCAGTAAGGTCTCCATCAGCCAGAGGCTTTATCAGAATTTTAAGTCTCTCTTTCCAACTGGTGAACAAGGTAAAACTTCCTATTACACTGAGTATACAGAAGTTATGTATCAGGGTTGTGATTCATCAAGTCTTTATTGATCCAACCCACACAGTTTAGTTCTTAGAAAGAGAGAAAAGTAGAATAAAGTCTAAATTCCATAATCTTCATTGGGGCAGATATAGTCCTTGTGGAGAAGTCACAGTTGGCACAAAGAATTATATTTTTTATATGCTTCTATGAATAGAAGTGACTCATTAGAATTATAAGTATTCCATGTTCCAAACCCCAAAATTAGATTTGTTAGATTATTTTTTTTAAAGACAATTCAAGCATTCCCCAAGCAAACACCTTTACTAGGCGATACATTCCATTATGCCTCATTCTCTCATCTTTTGGTATAAATCATTGCAGGTCTGCAGTTTATTTCAGTTTTCTTCTTGCATGCAGCCACTACTGTTTTATTTTCCCCCTTGCTATAGGCTGGGAAGCTTTAGATATTTCCCTTCAGACTCATAACTAGTAAATGGACTCTGTCGCTAGCAAGCAGAGACCGAGGAATAAAGCGACATGGACGGTTTAGTACGAGAGGAAACCGACCCTTTATTAATTTACAATTCGCTTATATACCTTAGCACGCTGGACTGACATAAGGTTATTGGTTCACTGACCAACCACCCCCCAGAGGGATTGGCTGAACCCAACAACACTTACTTCAGATATTTTCTCCTTGGTATCATAACAATACCATAGTTTACAAAATCTCTCAACTGTTTTCCCATAGTGTCCATGAGAAAGCAAGGCTTTCACACAGACACTGTCAGAAAACTGAGAAATCTCTCTGCAGCCAGGCTTTTAGCATTCACAGGTCTCAAACTCAGCTAACAACCTTCTCTTTCTTCAGTATTTAAAGACTTTACCAGCCAATCTTAATTCCTGCTGGGTACATATATATTATAGATTGCGATATGTTTTCAATCCCAACTATAATAATGTGTTTGTGAGTGGTCTGCATATTTCTTTGTTAAATAAAGATGGGTGCACACTTGCAAATATAGGCAGACACCTGGGTGTGGATGTGTCAACATTTCTTAGAGCTTACATATACACACACCTGTCCGAGAAGGGATGTATCTGCCTACAAAGCCTGGATCACCAATGTGACAAAGAGTTTGAGGTTACCTTTGGTTTTACTCCTGTTTAAAGTACCTCAGAATTCTGGTCCATGGTCCTTTAAGTATCTGATCCTTTTGTGATTTTTCAAGGTTGGCATTCAAAGGTTTAACAGGGAGCAATAGGTGTTTTGCCCAAGGAATATTTATTCAAATGCACACATACAGAGCACAATGATGTGTGTGTGTCCACACACCTGCACAAACACATGTGAATACTACTGTGTGTGTATAACAGCAATCATGTAACAACTCAGTCTTTTAGCTGTAGTCTTGGAAGCTCTATAGGATGATGAACACATTTTATTTCAATATAATTTATTTTCCCCATTTTAATGGTAAAAGTTGTGACTTAAAGAGCACATAGTAAAATAGAGACAGGCCTTGAAATACTGATCAAAACTCCAACATTAAAGCTGTATGTGACTCTACAGCACAGCTAGATGGACTAATATGTAAAATAATCGATAATTACAGTTGCAGATTTACATTAGAATAGAGGGAACACACAGAAAGTCCTGGAATTTAAACACTCTGACAGCCAAATTTTTAAAGTTGTTTACTTGCTGTAGTGTCACCACATCCCAACTGCCATGGCTGCCCGTATGAAGATACCATTGGACCATTTAGGAACAGTTTTGTTCTGGCTGTTTATTCTCTTTCCATTCATCCATATTGAAAGTTATTCCTTTAAGGACACCTGCAATTTCTCTCTGCTCTGATAATGCATGGGCATGTGTGGTTTTGAGTGCTATTTATGTAATATTTCCATTAACAAGCTGTAATTAAACCATCTAATTAAAAAAGCAGTAATCTATTTAACAGGGGGGTTATTTTTTTAAAGAAAGCCTAACAGAACTGTGATTAAGTTTCTCTGCTAGATGAGCATTACGGTTTTTCATAAAGCTCTTAATTACTCAACCCAAAATATCAAATAAATTAAATTAAAGACATAATTTTATTTTTCTGAAAAGAAAAATAAAATAATAACATGCACTAGAGTAAAAGCTGTTCCAAAATATCAATTAATATAGTGGAGATTGTTTTTAATGTGTTGTGCATTTCAGCCTAGACAAAAGCCGAATAGTGATGTAAAATATCGTGAATAAAATCTGGTACTTATTAGACAAATATATAGCTAATTGTACTTTTTATTCCCAAGATATGCCTACTATTGGAGAACAGGAACAGTCCTTTGGGGCCACAATAGTGGTACCCCTCAATCCAGCAACTTGTTCCCAGTTGGGTTGAGGCAAGACACTATCCTGGGAAAGCACAGAGGCCTGGACATTTCCCTCTGTCCCCTTGTGTTTCTGCAGCAATCACCTTTGTTGGATCAGGATGTTAGATTGTACATTTTGCCTGTTAGATTTAGTGTCCGTTTACAGCTCTGTTGTCTGCAATTTTTTCTAATCCCATTTTGAGCTTGCTGATGCTGTCTGCCTCTGCAGCCTTCTGGGCCAGCAACATCCAAAGTTTCCCTATCCACTGTGTGAAAAGCTGCTTTCTTTACATGTTTTAAGCAGCTATCCTATTAGTTTTTATCAAGTGCTCTTTAGTTCCATTCTTGCAGGATTTATTGGATAACAATTCTGCATTCACTTTATCTGTGATCTGTATCTTTTCATAACCTTACTGGAAATCTTCATTTTATCTTGCTCTATTTTAGCTGCCAGTTACTTTTCCTAAACATGATCATTTCATCAACATTTCCCAGGACAATAACCAGTCCTCCCTCACTCACTTTCTGAGACAAATGTTTCTGGGAGCAAAAGTAAGTCAGAAAAAATGGGCTGCAATTTCCAAGAATGAAATTATGTCTTCTTCTCCTCTGGCTAAAAAACAAATAAACTTGGACTCTACTGTGACACTTTGGAATCTCTTTGAAGAGGTCAACAGGAATCCTCTGCCTTGTGGAAAATGTGTTTGATACCTGCCTAAATCAGGCTAGCCATGCTCAGTCCTGATGTGATGGAGCCCAGTGCTTAAATTTGCACAGACCCTCCCACTTCCTGCATGCTCAAGGGGTTCCTTGGGTGGCACTCTGTCAAAAGGACCAGGCACATACTGGGACTGTGGGTGCTGCAATTAAGATGGAGCATTTTAGCTGCTGCAAGCCACAGGCACAAGAGCTGAAATCCACTGGACCCTCCCGAGTTTCTAAGTTTGCCCCTGCTCTTACACAAAGGTAGCATGATGGAGAAGGAGGGATCAGCCTACTCTGGATGCAAATGACAAGAAAATGAGAAAAAATGAAGAAAGAGAACATATAAAGAAGGGATTTGTGGAAGCAAAACACAACCCCGCTGTCCAAGCATGTTTGTGGACGTGCTTGGTTTGCACCTGTATCTTTTGCCATGCTAGGGTTTGTCTCACTGCCAAGCCTAACAAGAACAAACAGATTAGGCCAAAAGAGGGTGTTGTTGTTTAGTTTGAACACAGAGCAGCGATATGTGAAATGAATTTCTGTATCCTTAATCTTAGCCAAATGAGGCTGTCAGATGTTTGTTTCTCCAACCTGAATCAGCACTTTATACCAAGAGGAAAATGTTCCCTGGGTGTAAAGCGCAAGTGAGTGAAACGAAAAACCATGGACTCCAATATTTATCATTTGCTTTCTCATTAGGATTCCTTGTTCAAAAGCCAGAACATGCTGCCTGTGGCTCCTCCATCTCTATAAGCTGCCTTGCTCCCTTGTTGCTCTTTCCACAGGCAGTAGCTAAAAGCAGCCATTTGAGGTTGTAATGTGGGAGTGCTCCAATGAATAAAAGAGCAAGAGGGGGTGCAAGGGTTGACCTGTGACATGCACCCAAACTTCCAGGAGCTGTTGCTCGTGCCTCACCCTGGGAACAGGAAGGTGGGCTGAAGGTGAAACCACCAGCTCTCCAGTGGTTTCAGTTGTCTTAGGCTGACCTGCAAGGGTCTGAAAGCACCTCTGTCTCCTGAGCAGGACCCACATATTAGCCAAAGCAAACAGGACAACTTATGTTTAGCTACAGTTCAAACAGAGGAAGTCAGTGATCAGGTAGGGATGCTGAGCTTTTAATTACAGGAATCTGGTATTGAGAATGCAAAAGCAAATCTTGACAGATCCTTGTTCTCAGTAACAGCACAGCAGCACCTGTCTAACAGGACTGATCCATTCACCTGTATGTAAACCCTTGGGCATAAAGGCACATTTGCCCAGTATGAGCTTACTGGCACCAAGGGAACTACAGATTAATTTGTGGTTCAGCCTGGAGCTTGATCCATGTTGTTCCCTTCAGAGACAGCCCTTCTGCAAGTCTCCCACACACAGGGATCCCAGATCTTCCATATGAATAGAACAGGGGAAGACTCATTCAAAACTTCATAACTGTACACTTGGAGGATTTACTTGCCCCTCTAGATACTCATATCTGGGGTTGTCATTGTTTAATCCCAGCTGGCCACTAAGAACCACACAGCCACTCACTCGCTTCCTCCTGGTGGGATAGGACGAGAATCAGAAAAAATTAATGGAAATGATCTTAATCCAATTTTCTAGGATATCTCAGGCTTTAAAAAAGCCCAGTCTAGGCTAGAAAATCATAATACAAGATCATCAGCTAGTTTGAATGTTTCTAGATATCCCAAAGCCAAAAGTCCTGGTGCCTGCTCATGTTGGAGATGGGCTCATGCAGCTCATGTACTGAAGAAGCTGCTCTCAGAAACTGCTTTTAGAAGCAGCTCCCTGCTGTGTTACTAAACTTGTCCAAGCCCCAGCACAGGATGCTCATGTTTAGTGAGGTAACATCCCCTTTAGCAACACTGGGAGCTTCTTAATAGACAGTGGCCTACTTCTCACCTTGTGATGGTCTCCCACTGTTGACTTCAATTAATTTGTTGTGGTTTGAACTGATGGGATATGATGTGAGGTCAAAACTATTTTCCTACAAGGACATTTAGGCACAGTACAATGAAAGAAGGAGGCTAAACACCAGGAAACAACTTTGCAACAATTAAAACACTGCACAAGAAGAGATTGCCTGATGAAGATGTGGAATATCCAACAGTGGAGCCTTTTAAGCGTGGTAAGAACTTGCCATGTGTAGGATAGACACATGAGATCCGGTACTGGGGAAGGAGGAACTGTATGACTTCCTGAGGTCTTTTCCAGCCCTGTTTTCTGTGATTACTCGGTTCATGTCAACTATATTTAACTAAGATAAAAATTTTGACAGTAAGTCAAACGTCATTTTTTACTTAGCTCTCCCTAATTCTTCCTGCACTGTTTCCTGGGCCTAAATCACACAGACATGTTTATCAACCTGATTAATTAAATTCTTTCTGGGATCCCAAGGAGATATCACTTTAAGAATGAGCAGTGCAATGTTTGATTTTTACTCTACTAAACTTTTTTGGGGTTAGGCAATTGGGGGGATTTTTTTCGGGTTTTTTGTTTGGTTTGCTGCTGTTGTTGTATCAGTCAATGAAAATATGTCAACAGAGTCTCACATCAAAGGGAATATCAAGGGGGAAAATTATCTCTTCATAAGAAATTAAACCCTGTATCTGAATTTCAACTACTTCTTTGCAAAAAAATAAAAATCAATCCAATTCTACTTCTAGAAACACTGAACAAATCCAAATGCGTGCTGTCATTGCAGATCTAAGCCTAAAGCTAACTGAAAGCTCTTGATGTGAAATGGTAAGAACCAGTATTTTGTTTCCATCAGGTTTTGAGGAACAAGACATTTGTGCACAATGAGATGTTTTTAATACCACCTAAAACCTTGACAGAAAAATGCACTGAATGCACTGAATTCTGTTTGCCTGGCATAAGGGACGAGAGGAGGAAAAGCAAGAGTAAAAGACAAGGACTCTTTTTGAGAAGAAAGGAGGAGACACTCTCAAGCCTGCATAGTGGTTCAGTTTTCTGAAAAGCACTTCCTTTGCAAAGCGCTAGATGTACAACACCAGGGAGAGTATACAAAGATGCAGGAATCAGAGCAGCATCTTTCTCCTTTTTATTTTCTCTGAGCTGCCACAGTAGAGTTTTATCTCTGGACTCCACTAAATGAAAAATCCATTTCCTCTCAGATTAATGACACAGAAAACACTTTGGGTTGGAACCTAAAACCTAAATAGGACTTTATTCCAGCTGAACTCAGGAAGAATAATCACAACAACAGCATCAAAGCTAATAACATCCTGAACATATTGATGTTGCTGTCTATGTGGGATTTGCATTAGTGATTCTGCTCCCATTGCTATTCTGGGATGTGGGGCACTGCAAAGAATGACAAAAGTGCCTTTATTTGGTTATGTTGGAAGTACTACATCTTTCATAAGCAGATGATGTCTAGAGCAAGGAAGCTTTTAGGGTAAGAATGGCTCTTCTGCAGTGTCTGCGCAGGGTCTATCACAGTGGGTCCAAAGCCCAATGAGATTGCTTGGAGCTACAGGAATACTGCACAGAGCGATACGTAGGATGTGTGAGTGACACCCACGGTGTTCTTCAAATGCAGATTGATCACTGAGTTTCATTAGTGTTAGTGGTTGCGACCTACAGAGAATAATTTATACCCCCAATCCAAATGTCTCTTGTTTCGATCACTGAAAAATAATAATGAAGTAAAGATCTGAGGTAAAATACAGTAGCAAGTATGTGACCCACATGTGTTTTCTATCACAAACTGCTTGAGATTTTCCACACAAAATGACAGTTGTCTTGGCAGATGACAAATTCTTAAAGCTGACAAAGTCTGGTACACCAAAAGTGGAAAATAAAAATACTTGCCTGGCTTCAAAGCTAACCACATCATATCACATTTCAATATTTCTCCTGGGTCCATAGCTGAAAAATATGTTCTGTATTCAGCTATCCTAGAAAGAGTCCTGTGTTTGAACCTGGGTATTGTCATAGATGAGAACATGAGGCCAATAATCACTTTACTTAATAAAAGACATGTTTGGTGGCAGAAGGATCAGTATATTCTTTTCTATTACCTGGTTAAGGGAAGTCCCGCACATATTGTCATGAAACATATTTTACTCAGCTGAGTAGAGAGAAGTGGTAAAAAATGTCCATTGAAAGCATTCCTTGTAATCTTAAGGAAGTAAGGCAAGATAACAAAGCCTACACCCTTATCAAAACAACACAATTAAGCACATTTGGCTTGCAGCAGTACGCTATTTTGCATTTTTAATTATTTTTAAAGAAGATCTCCTGCTTAAGGTGAGCATGAGTTGATAAGTTAATAGTCATTTCATGTTTATAGCATGGGAATAACAACATCATGACATATTTTTGTCAGAAAATTGCTGTGTACCTTTGACAGCCTAAAGACCTAGGAGAGATGTATTTTCCACAGCTAGCCAAAACATCTGAAGTGTCAGTTCTTTAGAAGGTCCTGTTACCTTTAGTAAACATGAGATATGCTCCTGAAAGGACTAGGACTTTATCTGATTTTTCTACTGCAATGAAGCTGAAGTGTCTCCTTACTTGTAAACTGGTCAGTCAGGCTCACATTTTAATGATAGACATAAATGTATCCCAAATGATTTTCTTTCACAAGAATTACGCAGGGAGTCTCCCTGAAAGTTAGTTAAATGAGACTGTTATAAATCTGGAACACAAGCATCTCCCTGCATAAATTTACAAGCACTGATTCCAAAAGGTTAACAACATGGCAGATGGATATGATGATGTGTGAACTCAGAAAATTCAAGGTTTGGTTCCAAAAGCAGTTAAAAGTCTGAGCATTTCCTCAGTCCTCAAGCAGGCTGCCTTGACTGACGCAAACCACCTGCTGCTTCAGTTCAAGCCAAAAATAGTCCAAGAACAGCATTTATGTGTCTTTTGCTCTGCTTCTGCTCTTCATTTCATTGAGAATCCAAAAGCATAGAAGTAGAGGCAAAAAAATGCACAAGCATGACCTATCCCATTTAAACAAATAAATGTCATCCCCTGGAAGAAGTTGGAGTAGTGTCCAATTCTCAGTTATGGTCAAATGTTTTCAGTGCTCATTTTATCCTGAGATTCCTCCACTTGGAGGAATATTTTTGCAATACCAGGAAAAATATATTTTCTATTCTCTCTGTGCAAAAGCTGTTCCTGCATCCTTAAGCATCTGATTTCATGCTGTGCAACTTTTCTTCCTGTGGATGCCCTCCTTTCATGTGGACAGCCTGAAGCAAGTGCAGAGAAATGGAAAAACCTCAAACTAAAAAAAAAACCATACATTTTTTCTCATCTTTCTATCCTTTTTGTGCATTATACTGCTGAGACTTTATTTACTCATCAAGGAAGAGCAAGGATAATCTCCCATGACCTTGGGTAAGTAACTACTGAAAATATGTGTACACAGCATAAAGTAGAGCTATTCAGGTGCCAAGCTAGGTCTGACTAAATGGAAATGAATGGTGTAACTATACCCTGAACATCCATTGATCATTGTCTCTGGTGGTGCATGAAACTGAATGAGAGTAGCACCTCAGGCCCCATGCAGAAGAGAAGTATTCCAGGAATAGAGTTAACCTTTCTCAGGCAGATTCACCTCTTGCACGGAGCAGGTTTGCCAATACAGGTAAGGTTTTCTACTTTAAAAATGCCAAACATCTTACTACTCCTCCTCAGTATGGTGCTGTGTCTCCCTCTGATGGCATCTGGACCACAATTCCAGGCTGATGAACATGATAAAATCTTGTGTAACATAGGGTGTCTTTTTAGCTCAGCTAATGAATTTATTTAGGTCAGACGTCCCAGGTTTAAAAAGTTCTGTTTCATCAAAATGTGATTTTCTCTTTAGCCTTCTAATGAATCGAGTCCTAGGGACAATTTTTCAGACCTGAGCAGTTCTCAGTCACAACTGAACTCAATTCATATTTGCAAAATCACAAGAACAGAGTCACAGAGGAGAGTTTTAACAACCAGCACTTGCTAGAAAAGCTGCAAGGACTTTAGCTATTTCAAAGTGAATTAACATCAGGCTACTCTGAACATTCAGTTTGTGCGAAGGCTGTAAAACATCTTGTCTTGGGTGACTGTATGATACTGTATTCCCTATCGTCTGCCCTATGCCAGACATTAATCCTGTGCCTTTCTGTGTCTTTAAGCTGGGTCCGAGAGAAAGGGAGAAAAAAAACCCAAGCGGTTTTGTGTTCAAGGACACAGATATACACTCCCCTGCATTCCTGCTGCTAGGGAGCAGAGAAAGCACCTTCCTGCTTTTTCCCAGCTCCTGGCTCTCCGCAGCAGGGAAGAGAGTGGCATCCTCTTGGTTTTTTGCTAGTTTTTTGTTTGTTAGTTAAAGCACGGAGCCCTGCGACTTTAGTTTCTTCTTTTTCTCTTCTGGACTGTTCAGCAACACCAGAACATCATCCGGGAGACCCTATACACTGTCCTGGAGGGGCTCACGCTGAACCCCAGCTCCAGAGAGGAGACAGAGCCACCCACAAAGGACTCTGAAATCTACACAGGTTCTCTCCACAGCAAGAGGTTTTATTACTTAGCATTATTCTTCTTCCGTGCCTGCGTGCACTCTACTTGTTAAATAAATAGGTTTTTTTCACTTTCCTCTGAGGAAAATTCTTTCCAAACCTGGTGGGGGAGGGGTGGTTGTAACCTGCCCTCTATCAGAGGACTTTCATTTTGGATGTTCCTCTGAATTTGTCTCAAACCGGAACACAGCTACAGGGATCTATAATTTCTCTAAGTTCCTCAGCACTTGCCAGTAGACTTGAAGTTTGAAACACTTCCTAGCTGTCTACAGCTTGTGACTGGCACCCTGAGGACTCTGAGGAGGCTTTGCGGCCACCACGTGCTGCTTTACTGTCGTTCACAAGCTGCATCCTACTGAATGACTTAGCTTTGAACCCCAACTCACAAATGATTGCAAAAGATTTGTCCCACACTAGCAATTACGGGAACTCTCTAACAATATTTTTCAGCCTATTACTTTATTTAAAATGCAAGTAATTGCACTCTCTCTCTTTGCTCAGTCCAGCCTGGTGAAGGACTCTTGAACCAGGTAAGTTTATTAGGAAAAATAACCTGTGTGTATTCGATGGTGACTGGAAGATTTCAAAAGAAAGTGAGAAGCTTTACAAGAACGGTCAGCTTAAGGTCCATTTAAATATTCTTCCATTGTTAATACCTCATATCAGAACAAGATAGAAAATTCCCACTAGTAACTCAGTACTCAACTCAGTACTCACTAGTCACTGAGTGGGTTTGTGCTGAAAAAAAAAAAGGGTGCTGAGGACCAGATTCCTTTCTTCCCCTTACATAAGCAACAACGATCTGTTTATGTAGGGTTAAAAATGCTGTCTTCTCATTGTATTCCAGCACAGCATTTTAGCAAAATGCTCAAGGCATTAAGAACAATAAAATGGTAAAAATCCTCCTGTGATAAAAACACGCAGTGATCTAGGGTCTGGGGATAAGGATGAAGCAAACATTTCTTGTTACGAGACTCATGATCTGTACGGCCTGGAATGATAACAATAAAAAACCTATAGCAAAAATGTGATTAAAACCAGCAGCACTGCCATTGATTTCAGTAAAGTCACTCTGATTTTTAATGTTTTAGGGTGATACACTGAGCTTCAGAAAGAACACCAACATCTTAGACCGACTGCCTCTAGGTTTGAAACCTTTCCATCATCTTTGAATCCATTTTATTTCTCAGAAACAAAACAACCAAAAAGTAACGCTATAACACAAAAGACTGATATTAGTAAGAGGAGATTGGAATGCTAGAAATGCCTCTGCAGGAGCCAAGACTGGTGCCTGTTGATTCTGCTGTGGGCATCGATATAGAAATTCACATGAAACTGTCTAATCAGAAGTAAATACTCTTTTTGCAGGGCATTCTTTTTGTTTCTCTAAGCCATGTATTCATGGAAGGGTGACTGCATGGTGCTAATGATTAAACCCAGAGGGAGTTCTTCATTTGTGTGTCTGTCCAAATTTCATAGAGAAGTTGGAGACTCCTTTTCAAAGTTCACATGCAGGGCTTACTGCAAGCATGTGAAAATCTATTTTTCTTTGACTCTTTACACAGACCCCATAGAATTAGTTCATTAATAACCTTATTAAAAAGAGCTCAAGTGGGTTATGTTTTTATATTTTGCAGGTGGCACAAGTTTATTTTGCCCCTAATGTGAGATAAAACCTCAACCTATATGTCAACCTCACTGCAGTGAGAGCAGAGCCAGGCTTCAGCTAACAAGCCTTGTTGTGGATCCGTGGATCCGTGGAATGCCTAGCATGGTTTTCAGAATGGGGTCCTGGCCAATCAAAGCATGGGCAGATCAAGCCAATGTCTGCCTGCAGAATACCACAGTCATCCATTTCCTTCATCACACCCATTACTATCTGGCTTCCAGACTGGATTCAGCTACTGCTATTTTTACCTGCTATCAGTTGAGCCCTGTGATTAGAAGCTCACATCAGCCTGACCCACTCTGTTCCTGGCAAAGGGCACTGGTCTCTACGCAACACTGGAGGCATCTTGAGATGGAATTTGTTCCAATTAAAGTAAGATTTATCACTTGGCTTGAGATCTCTCTTAACAAGTCTGTGAGCTTTTAATGGGAGAAACTGTTTAACTGGCAAAGGTCAGCCCAGTGGGTCCACACCTAAGGCAGTGGGGTCCAGTGCTCCAGGGATAGTAACCATGACCTGGATTCCTCTCCTGGCTGGGCTACCAGTTCGGATGCTTCTCTAGAGATATCTGAGACTCAGTTAATGATGGCAGTATTTGCCTAAGACTGCCATTGGCAGGTTTAATTTCTGAATGACTTTATGATGATCAGACACTGATATTTGGGAATATAGCACACAGAAAGTATAACACACAGAGGTAATGAACCCATCCTGGCAGGGCAACTGTAAAATTCACTTATGTCTTCCAGTCATTTGCTCTGAAAAAGAAAAAAATACAGGAGTCTTACCTAGGATATGACTGGAGATTTTTGCCCTGCATATTATCTTTAGCCAGACTAGCAATATCTATCTGGTTAACATTCTGCATAGAAAGCTAAAGTACACATATCAACAAAAAGAAATACTACGAGAGTCAGAGCACCTTGTCAGTTGGGATCAGCCAGTTTAGTTTGCTCAGTGTAAAGGAAAAGTTCTGGAAGTCTTACAGTAGGTAGCTTGTGAGTCATAATACAGCCAAAGAAAGGGGACTGGTCTGCACCAGATTCTAAGACTGAATTTAAAATGGGATCCTTGGGCAAAATTCTAGCTGACGCTTTCAGACAGGAAAACATGGATAATTAGGCTGCCCAGCTAGAGCTCAAACTGTTGTGCTTATAACATACCAGATCCTCTGATTTTTAGTGAGAACAGTTTACACCGGCATCTGAGGAGAACATGTGTCCCCAGCGGAGACCATGGGAGTTCACCATTCCCTCAGAGCACCAACATATTAAAATTCATCCTGCTGCTTTTCCTGCTCTCTTTCACGCACATGCACAAAAATATGTTTTAAGCAATGCACATAACTACGACAGCTTTTGGAAAAAAGCCGTATAATAACACAGGGTAGAAATGGCTTTCTGACAAAGGCTGCCTTTAACAGCACAGCTGCTAAGAAGAGTTGCTCTGTGCACAGGGGTCATTAAGCCACAAGAAGGTGTCCATATGAGTAGGACTGTGCAGACTTACACATTTGGAAAGAGAAATATGCACAAGCTGTCTTAGAGGGAAAAGAAAAGCGTGCCTGGGAAATATATTGTGAAAACTTACTATTGGTCCTCCAGGCTGCGTAGCCCAGGGACGAGGGTTGTTGTAGCATAAAATGGCATTGCCGCTTTCACAGGTAATGATTTAGATAATCTCCAATCTGGATATAAACCCTTGAGTTACTGTGTATTGTCACAGTGTCAGTGCCTTAACCAGTCCTCCCACTCGTGCTTTATAGATTGTACAAGAACAGGATTGCATGGGTCTGTTTCAAACCTCCGAGCAGTTAATCTAACTGAGGGGTTTAGGGTTTTAGCAGGTCCTTCTAATAGCTGCCATGCTAGTGTGCAGTTAACCTTTATTGCCGTGAGGGCCCTATTAAAAATGAACTACATTCAGCCCCTTTAAGGAAAGAAAGATTATGCTTCCAGATGTGTTGATACACTTGACATATGCCCTGTGATTGCAGGGGCTCTCAGGCACCAAAAGAGTGCTGTTTACAAAAAGCTGCAATTTTTGTTTGCACAATATATACACATGCTTGTCATGGTAATTTGTGCATGGCACTCATAACCTGAGTGATGAAAATACAAAGAGAGAGAGACTGAGTGAGGCAGAAAGACTGCACCATGCATAACACTGCATGCAGAAAACCCATCCTCACAAGCAGAGCCTATGTAAAAACAGTTTTCTTTGGCTTGCTCCAATTAGAACATCCATAAACATTTTCAGTTGTTGCTATCATCACAACAGTTTGAACACAGAGCACAGTGTGATTTGTAAGGATATGCAATTATGTTTGTGAATGAAAGCATCGAATTTGGTTCGTTTAGACTAGTAGATGTACATTTTGTTTTGCTGTTCACCATTCAGAAAGCAAAAAGGCAATTGCATGACTGTAGATTTTGTAGTTGTTACCACTGACATGTATACATCCAGAAATCCATACTCAAGACAAGGCATTTTTCACTCTGCTCTTTTTAAAAAAACTTTTCCATCCTCTGCTCTGTGAGCAGAAGGTATGCAATGGTTCCATCTACATTGTAGGCTGAGTCTGGGAGTGACCTGAACCCCAGCTCCTTTCCTGACACCTCCCGACAACCCATTTCCATATTTCTTATATAACCAGGAAACATCAACAAACTAGTCTAAGGGGATCTACCTGGAAAATTATTTTTTCTTTTCCACTTTACATCCCATCTCCCAGCCTTACTATTCTTGTCTCACTGCATCATTTGGGAAGATATTCACATGTCAATGCAAAATCTGTGGCTGTGGCATAGGGCAAACCCATCTTACTGTGCTTAACCTGACAACCTTTGACAGGCAAACCAAAAAAGGCTGAATAACATCATTCACAGACAGCAAGTCCTGACTATGGTATGAACAGGGATGGTTCAAAATTAATATGTCTCATAAACATAAAATCTCTGATTCACAAGAAAAATACTTCTGCAATATGAGAATGCGTTTGAGACAAAAAACACCATCTAGGTTAAGAGTCAACTAGAGGAATCCAAAATGATTTAATAATTCAAATCACCTTCTAAAATTGATGCAAAAAGCCCTTATTTCAAAGTAGCTCAACCTGGGCATTACAGCAGTTCTGTCATCTCCCTTTTATACACAGGTGGGTCTCAGGGGTTTATATTTCTGGCTGCCAGCAGCTACTCCACTCAAAGGCACGTAACACTGGATCTCACTTCAAGAGGGGGCTGGAGTACTTTGGAGAGCCCACATTCAGAAAACATTCAGACAAAAAGTCTAGTAGGGTTTAATGATTCTGCAACAAATCCATGGGAAGGTCACAGGCATCTGACCGTTTGATGACTGATTGATGCGTACTGATCACAACTGGTCTAAGGAATCTCTCTGCTGATTACAAGACAGAAGCAAATGATGTAGAAAAGTATTAGAGAACACGAGCTCACAAACGCTATTTTTGCTTCTCCTCTGCCCCAGATCCACTTGGGATAACAACACTGAGTCATATTCCTTGCTTTATATAAACCCTGTGACATTTGTGTGTTTTTCCTAGTAGCCCAATGTATGGAGGACAAGATCTCCATAAATATAAACCCAAGCAATCCGATTCCTAACAGGTAGTGAAACACAAAGACACCCTTTTTTGCTCAAGAAGTCCCTGAAGCAATGAGGCTATGACCCTACTCTACATTCACTTTTTTCTACATCTACCCCTGGTACCTGAGAGACCCTACTGGTGCAGATACTTAGCTAAAGAGTCTTTTGGTCTGACCAAACTCTAGATGCTGGTAGAAGCTTTTGTTTGCTCAGTTTCTGTGAAAACCTAGAAGCATATTTAATTCTTACTGAACGGATTTTGGATCCCGATTTTAAACTCTGACTTTTAAGAATTTGCCCGTTCTGATCTGTAACACCTGCCCTGCTTCTCCCATGGTGCCTTCCAGTGAGAATGGGTTAAAGTGCATGCTGCCAGTTTTTCTAAAACAATACACACATCAGCTACACGTTGGTGACCTAATTTGAAAGTGAATGTAAATCATTTGCTGAATAGAAATATCCTAATGTACTGCTGAGTAATGTACTGACCATCCAGGTATTCCAGATTAGAGAAAAGGATTACACACACAGACATGCACATACACACACACACTCTGCAAAATTTGGTTAGTGAGCAAAAGAAATAGAAGAAAAATCAATAAAATTAGGAACTTCCTCAGAGGTTTGGGCTAATTTAAAGTATAATCCTCAGAGATTTACCTTGAATATGGCAAATGCCTTTTTAATTTCAGTGCAAGATATTTTTGTTTGTTGATTGGTAATTTCTTTTTCCAATAATTTTAATTATTTTAGGCTTTTCTAAAAATTAAAGATAACGTTCAAAGTAAAAAGGGAAACAATTAATTAGAAAATGACAAAATAAAGAATCTTATTTTTTCTGTACTTATTTTTTTAATCACTAATTTGACCCAAATCATCAGAGCGTTTTGGTACCCCTGAAATCTGTCTATGATTATTTTGGCAATTTGCTATATAGCAAAGCTTTTCAAATGTTCTTTTAATGATTCATTGTATTTGTTCTTCTTGAACATTAACAGAAGAACACTTGTGCTCATAAGAAAGCTGGAGCATCATATGAATGTGCTATTTCTGTGGGAGCTGCCATCGCAACCATTGCTTGGCATGAAACAAGTAGCATGCAGTAAAAATGCAATGTGACTGCAGTGATAATTCACCAAACAGGAACTAGCTGGTGAGAACTATGCTGCTGAAACATCTGCACACCAACCATTGATCTGATCATTTCAAACAATGAGAAAAGCCTGTCTGTAAACACACACTAAAAAGAGTGCCTAATCCATCAAATAAATTGTTTGCTGCAGATGGTCCTTCCAGCTCCGTCTATAGGTGTGTAAATAGAAACAGATGACCATATAATCATTACATGCAGACGTACTGGGTTATTTGGTGTACCAGTTTATCTCCAAAGAGCGAGCCCCAAGTTAGCCAGAAATGCTTACAGACATCTTATTGCTCCTGGAGAGGTTTAACTTCTATGTTTTCTGCAGGGCTTTTTCTTATCCTGGGGGTCTAATACTTGCAGCTTCAGGATATGCAACACAAAAGGATAAAGAGCCAGAAAAAGGAAAAAGGAAGTCTTTTAAGATTGTGGATTCTAAGAAACAAAAAAAAAACCCAGGCTTTGGAGATGACTGTATATCACTAGCTGACACTGAACCATCAAACAATACCATCCAGCATTAATCTTAAGAGATGGGGAGCTAAAGAGTCTGAGCCAAAGAACCACTTCAGAAAGCCGTTACATGTGGTGCTTCAGGTTACCTGTGAGCACAAACCCCTTGCAAGTGAGAACAAAATACAAACCTAGCAATAAACCTTACAAAATCTACTGTGCTAATCCGCTTGCAATTTTGTGCACCTCTTCATGCTGAAGTCAAACAAAAGGTGGGCAGAGAAGGAGAAAGGAATAAAGAATATGGAGGAAAGATTTGAAAGCTGATCAGTTTTGTGCTATTACCACCTGTGCATAGTCATGATCGGCACTGAATTCAGCTTCTCAAGGTCCCACTGTGCTGGCTCCGCTGCTTAGGAGCCACCACAAAATGACTACAAAAATGTAAAAAAACTGCAACAAATGGACATTTTTTGGAATGGAAACATTTAAATGGCCACCAAAAATTTTAGATTCAGGCTTACTACAAATAAGAAGCAAAGCTCAAAGCCCTCACTGAAGTCAACGAAGAGCACTAGACATGGCCCCAGGCTGTCCAGCCTGCCTGAGGTCTGAAGCACATGTTGGAGGTTCCCTTGTTTCCCTGTATCTACTTCGACAGAGTAACTAGGCTCTCAGCTGGGGCATGCCATGAGGAAAAAAGCTGCACACAGTTTGGAACAGACTAATTAATCTAGGGGATCAGCCTCCCTAGCACCAGAGCACAAGACGCTCACTGTCTCACTGACATGTGAAAGATGTGGGGGGAAGCAGGCAGTGCAACACATCTGCCAGTGAAACAAGTGTGCAGGCTGGGGGCACTGCTCAATACAGGACTTGGTCCTCAGTGCCAAGCAGCCACCATATGGGGGCTTCTATTTCCATTTACAACCAGCATAATGCAGGCAGCTCTTGCCTGCAGTGACCATGTCATAAGTATGCACAAAAGAGGCTTAGATTACTTTAATGTGCTCTCCATGCATGTACACCTCCAAAATATTCAGACTGAAGCCAGCACAGCATGTTGCAGCCTGACAGACTGCACACTGGGAGCGATTTAGACCTCACTCTGCATTTCTCTGACTTCTGCTAAACTCCCATGTGGAATTCAAGGTGATGGTTTTAACCTACAAAGCCATCATTGCTTTGAAACCTTTTAAGCTTGTTAAAGCCTCCATCTCTCCCTATCAGATGCTGATGCTGTCTCACAGGGAACCTGTACCCACGTTGTGTGTCAGACTCCTGTTTTTGTTACCATTCCATGCAAGCTATCAATTTTCTTCTTTCTCTACAGCTACACTGAGCAGCAGTGGATCTATTCACAGGTACACCCCTTATTTAGCCTGTGACTTGTAAGTGATTGTTAAGGTGCTTGAGGCACCGAATGAGTATCTACAAGTACATTCTAAGAAGAGCAAAATATGAATAAAAGAACAGTTGTCTGCTGCATTTGCAGTTAATTATCCACAAGCCTACTTTCCTCTCCCCAGCACCCACTGGAGGACTGAGTTCACATGCCAGACGCCAGGCATCTGTGCACAGTGTGGCACCAAGGAGGTTCAGCAACACATGTTCACCACTTGATTGTACTCCCTTCATCTACCACTCATCATGCTCGAAAATTTAACAGTAAGCATCTAATGAGGCAGAGAGACATCAACTCCCTCAGCCATCCTCTTATATATCCCCCTGTGCTGGAGCTCACAGTCTTCCGAGTCTTGGATTATAATTTCTCAGAGCAGGGCTCCAGCAACACACAGCACACAACGACCAGGAACAACCACCTCCACCTTTGGCTCCTCCCAGGGCTTGATTTGTAGGGCTTGTGCCCGCCCTGCAGCCACAACTGTTTGTAGGAGGTTAATGAG
Source organism: Lycocorax pyrrhopterus obiensis (assembly GCA_014706295.1). Taxonomy (NCBI): domain Eukaryota; kingdom Metazoa; phylum Chordata; class Aves; order Passeriformes; family Paradisaeidae; genus Lycocorax; species Lycocorax pyrrhopterus. Next base: position 29,019,691 of record JACSVZ010000004.1, on the reverse strand, counting down.
TACTTTAGGTTGAGGTGGTCTTAATTAATAATTGGATCCTGGTGTGGATCCTGGTCTTGAGTGAGAGTTTGGCTAGTGCATACCAACAGGGTTTAAATACATTATACAACATCCTCCAGCATGATCTTTCTGCTCATCTGCCCTCTGTATGATTTTCTGTCACTTAGCAAATTAGATTCCTCCTCAGCACTTCCTCAGAAGTCTCCTATGGGCTGTACCACTCCCTTTTTGTTGCCAGTTTTGCAGTGGCTGTGCCCCAGGCTCCCTGAATTCTCTCAGCGGGAGCCAAATGACAGCCATGGAGCTGAAGCTTACAGAGAGAAACCCCCAGAGTCAACTTGCTTCCAGGCACCTTTTTTTTGTAGTGCTGAGTAAGGACCAGACTTTTTCAGCATTGAGTGAACTGATGCCTTTTAACAGAACAAGGAGAGTATTTAGACCAGTAATTTAAATACTAAATTGTTAGGTGTTTTAGAAATGAGATATAGAGAGAATGCTTTCTTTTGTAGCTGTTGTAAAGCCCCGTTCTCTGGATATTTTGGTTTCATAAGAATGACAGGTCAATAGCTCCCTTTCCATGCATTCAGAATTGTGGGCAGACCTGGCAGATGCTTTGTCTGCACATTAGGATACAGCGCACTGACTTTCGCGTAGATCTCACCAGAGCAATCAGTAGCGTGGGGACCTCCAACCAGCTGGTCATGCAGCTGTCTAATAACTGTCATATTACTTCCTGCTAGAGGAGAAAGGGAGCTGAGGAAGATGGGGTGAGACTAATTAAAAAGAAAAACTCAGAATATGTTGCTTTTAACTTCCCTCATCCTAGTAATTCTACTTCCTAAATTGCTGCAAGATAATGGAAAAAAGCCAGAAAGCAACGGGGGGCAAACAGTGAAATGGCATCAGAAATCTATCCACTGTCCATCTCCTCCATATCCTTTATTACAGTCAACAACATTATTATAGTATTTTCAATCCTTCATGAAGTCATTTTCCAAAAATAGGTGAGTAGCAGTAAAAGACACAAAGAGCTGCTCTCCTCTCAAAGGTCCCCAAAATGCTACACGCAGAAGAGAGGAAGATTACATTAGAGTGGAGAGTGCACTGGAGTGAAAAGAGAAAAGCACTTATTTCCACTTCATGTTTAGAAGGGGAGAGATTGCATTTAAGGACATGTGGGGTTGCAAAGTTCTGCGTTGTGGCTCAAACACAAAATTTAATGGCAACCACAGTCTTTTTTTTTTTTTTAAGGATGGATTATGGGAGGTTCATTTGGGGTTCAACAGCACATGTTTTCCAAAGAGAAAATAAAACATTTAGAAATGCTTTAATTAAGCAGAGGAATAGATTCAGAAAGTGAATGAAAAGGAGGAAGTGCAGTACAGCATGGTTGCTCTGCCACCACATATAAATGGGGTCGGGGTCTCCTCTAGTGAAGTTCAAAACAAGAATTTTAACCAATTTAGTCATGGGAGCTTGTTTTAACCACTGAACTGAGCAATAGTTGAAGACACACCTATGTTGCTCTTGTCTTGTGAAGATGATGTAGCAGTTCTTTAAATATTCACTGGCACAGAGACCAGAAACCGTATAGAGAACTCTAATGTCCTGGCTAAAGTCAGTTTTTCACTTTGCGTCTGTGAATATTTAAGTCAGATACAAAGTGTTTCTCCTTTGAACTTCAAAAGAACAGCTCAAATCAGAATACACAATAGCCAGCAGTAGGGGGAGAGACGTGAACAACGCTTACAACCCCAAAAACCTACCCAGATATCTTGTTAAAGGACAAAAGAACAGCTCCTCCTACCTTACTTTTGTGACTAACACTTATATCCATAAACTGTTTATTTGTCCAAAATTATATGGTGAAGTCTGGATGGATTTGTTAATAAATTTAAATAGACAGAAATGCCTTTTTTAAAAAAACCAAAACCGTCTCTTTGTGTCTGTTTGCCTGTGTGTGTCTTGTGGGTTTGTGTACACATTCATACATGGTTGTGCACCTACAATTACGTTGAAATCCTCAGATAAAAATTAGATCAGATACCAATTGCATTCAAAAGTGAAAGCCAACTCAGGTATAATTAAATGTCAGGATAATATCTGCTCCAAGGAGATTTCAGATGATGAGGTAAGAATCAGATACTTTAAAACTTCAGTAGTAAGTATGGGGTCCAAAAAAAAAAAAAAAAAGAAAGGTAAATCAGTCAATCTTAGGAAACATCTCAAAAAACAACTGCTTGTGAAAATTCAGCAGACTAAAATCCAGCTCAGACCTTGGTCTATTGCAGTCTCAGACTCCATCTCAAGAAGACATGTCAGTCACAGGTGAATTTTCTGTGTAAATCCTCTTCCACGCAAGAGACCAGCGCATGCAGGAAGCTTGCTAGGTCTTTGTATAAAGACAGCTCATTTGCCACTTATTTGACAAGTGAAATCAAGGGTCAGAGAGAAAGCATGGAGTGCAGAAGGCTGACAAATAGCCATGTTTCCTTCTGAAAAGTTAAAATGACTTTGCGAAGTCTATTAATTCATTTCGTTACAAAGTGACAGGCACTGAATTAACTTTTCTGTGGTGAAGCTCACACATAAAAGACCACGAGTCTGGCACTTTCATCATCCTCACAGATTCTTGAAGGAACATGGTTTATGAGCCATCAGTCCCTCTACTTGAACATTAGCAGCACTGAATAAACCCATTGAAAAGCTGCCCAGAACCAAACAGGCTCCACAATCTGTGCTTTAAACCAGATCACAACAAGTAGAGGGAAATGAAAAGGAAACTGATCATTTGTGCTGGGAAGGTACAGGGAAAACCACTCTGGTGATTCTGGCATCTTCAGAGATGCCAGGAGAAAGAAGGGTGTCCGGAGAGAGAGTGCAGGAACAAGACAAGGGAACTGGATGGACTGAAGTCATCTTTGCTTGTACTCTTCTGTCCAGGACTCTGCAGAAGAAAATATCTCCAGGACTTGGATGTATAGGAGTTACTGCTGCTTGGAGCCTTGGAAAGCAGAGTTTAAAATACTTGGTAATATTTCAGTCCCAGTCAGACACACAAAAGAAATAAGTTTTAAAATGTGTTTTAAAATAGGCTATTTTCCTGATTTTTCCCCTACCTTTTGAACATACAAACTTGGATTTAATTTTCCAGGTTTTCTCTACAAATGTGAACTCTAAGGAGTCATTCATTGAATTATTCACTCCTAACTGAAGACTGTTATTCAAGCAGCAGCCCCACTTCCAATACCTACCCCTCTCCTCATTACTACACCACCAAATATCATCACTTTCAGATTCCCTTTTAATTTTCCGGGAGACCATTCATCCTTCCCCAACATCAAACCAGTAGCATTTGTTTTTCTCTGTGGGTTTGCCCCAAACTGCCCTAGCTACCTTTTCTATGTACAATTGACTTCCCATAGCCTCCATTACTTCAAAGACTAAGTAATGACACTAGGGTTAGAAGTACAACTATTAATAGAATATTAAAAGAATGCCAGAACAACCAGCACCTCTTGGACTATTATTTTTCTTGCTGAGCAAGAAGTTTGTGGATTTTTTTTTCTGCCGATATAAATGCAAAACACGGCCACTGGGAAGGAATAATAATGAAAGGCTGCTCTCTGGGTGCCTGCAAAACTTTCTCGAATTAGATCATCAAGGTCCAAATTCTCCTTCAGAGTAGATCATGCTGGGTCCTTTGAATCTGCTAGTGCTGCTTACATTTACACTTGCTTTGAATCCAGCTGCCTAGTAACGTAGACAGGATGGCCAGGCAAAGAACGTGAGCAACAAGTTAATGATGGGGAGTATAAACTGCCTAAACCCTCTGTTCTTCACATTTTCTTCCATAATACCGGTAGCTCTAACATCTGATTTTGGGCTGGAGATGAAAGGAAGTCTCCTTTGTGACTCCTGTTCTTCTTCCACGTTATTTTATCTATTCCCACCTACCTCTGTTGCAAGAATTTGCTGCTCCTTTCAGGATGTATGGCATGGAAAAAAACCTATGAAATCTGATGCAAGAGGACCTCAGGAGAAACGGAAATGAAGAAAAACAACCAGTGCAGAATGATCAGTATACGTCTGGGTATTGAATATTCGACGAGGCTGCCTGTTCAAAAGAAGAATCAGCTTTGTTTAGTTCAGCCTGTGAAAGTACTTTAATAGGCAGAGAATAATGTGTGCTGAGATTCTCTCTCTGTGATAATGTAGTACTGGGAAGAGATCTGCAGTTCCTCTCTCTTCTTGCCCACCCCCTCGCACACGCATCACTGCATGATGGCTACCATTCTTAAAGCAGTACTTGTAGATAAATTCATTATATGCACTTTTAGAGCAGAGATAATAATTGAAAAATGTAAAAAAAAAACCTGCAAGGGGTGATCACAGTATTTCTCTCTCTCTCAAAAAAGGAAATACTCATTAAACAATTTCTTCTTGAAAGCAGGACAGTGACCCTCATTAGCATTATCACTGTAGACTTCTTCACAATCTCTGGTTTTCCTACAGTTGCCAGGATGCAAAAATATCCCTTGTATTATCATTAGCAAGATCTAGTGGGGAATGCATTGTATCTGTTTCCACCTAATAGTTGTATCTTCACAGGGGCTACAGCAGCTAAGGGTATAACAAATCAGTTTTTCAAATCAGTGTTAAATATAAGTTTCAGATTTTGTTGTAAGTATTATGGAAGAGACTTCAAGGGTGCTGGGGAATTTTCAAGAGTGATGTTCTTGTGGCTTTTCTACAAGTGTAATGCCTAATGAATCTTTTTTTTTAATTGGGAAAATTTGTTCATGCTCATTATTTCAGTGATACACAATATTGTAAAAGAAAACTCCAGTTGCTTTAACTTCTTGTCTGGTGGTGTTGGAAATTTCAGGCTGAAGAAAATCCTGATAGATTTCTCAGAAATTTTGTGACAAAGAAGAAGAACACATTCTGAAAGAGATGGAAAGCTGAAATCCCAGTGGTTCACAGTCATACCCTAAATCTTGTCAGTGACAAATTTCACTTACTTTTTCCTCCCTGTAGCTCAGAGCTAATCCATATATGAAAAAAGAACCGCAAACTACCTGACTCGTGTATCATCAGCAGGATTATTAGCTGGGATTTAACCACAATGCCAAATTTCATCATCAGACCTGAGAAAATGATCATTGATAGAGGACAGAGGATAAACTTCATATTCCTAGTGAAGAAAGTGAAAAGAAAAGTTGCTTTTTCAATTCCGATGCAGAGCTCTGGGGTCACTATCTATCCAGGAGGCTGACCTTGGAACATCTTAATATTTCAGATAGGGTGAAACATAAACCAAGCATCTGCTTTTCTTTTCTCTGTGGCAAATAAATGCAAGAACACTGTCATCTAATTGGGCTCTGTTGCCAGGAATGCCAGCGAGGGCACTGGGTGAACCTTTCATTAGTTCATATATCTCAGCTTTTCAGGATAAAAACAGTAAAAAAAACCAACAGAACATATGTCCTACTTCATATTTCTCCCAGTCAGAATAACTCTCTCTGTCTTAATAGTACAACTTAATAATTGTACAGTAGTTATTGCTGTTGAAATAGTAGTAAAGTAGATTCTTGGTAAGGCCTCATCGTACTTTCTTTAAACAAGAAACTGCTGAGAAGAGAACAAATGTAACAACACAAATTTGAAGACAGGCACAGTCAACAAGATTGTTACAGGAATTAGGAGAGAATTAACAGGATTTTAGTGCATTTCTATATATATTGCCTCCATGCAGTATTTGTCCCAGTCAGTAAAATGGTAAGATCTTCAATTGCATATTCTTTTATATAAAAAACATAAATGGGAAAATAGTTGAGATTTATCTAAAGGCCCTGACTGCTTTGCCCAATGCAGATGGTTTAAGAATGCAAAAGGGAACAAGGTCATACAACCTTTGGGAGTGCCACCAAACATAAAGATTCAAAACACACGAGTTTGCCATAAAAAAATTCTGTTGCTCAGAAAAAGACCCAGTTTGGGTCATTAAGTCTTTAAGAGACAAGATACTAGTGTCCTGACTGACACAAAGATCAGGTTAGGTATAACCTGAGCACTGATCCTGCTTTGAAAGAGCTGTGTGAGGCTCAGGACCAAAGCCAATGATGAGTCCCTGCATCTGGACCTCAAGTAGATGCAGGCACACAAGGACTGAGGTTTACTGGCCAAGACTGTGGAAGGACAGACTGTTTCAGCCCAGGAACTATTTAATAAACAGAAGAAACCATTAAAAATTTTAGCTTCCCATGAGAATTGTCCTGACTCTTGTATCCACCGTATGGCACATTCTGTTTTGCATCTTGTATCCCAGGCTTAACGAGGAAAACACCCTTGTGTGAGATACTACTTAACCAGTCAACATAGGCAGAATAGTAATGAGATTAATTAAAACACCTTATGGTACATAGGTTTCTCAAACAAAAGCCGTGGCTGAAACACAGAGGCTACTGGTAAAACAGAACCTGACTCTTTGAGAAATGGATCTGAAAGAGAATGATGTACAGAGATAAAAAAAAGCTCTGGTAAACTGATCTTTACACCGAGAAAGCATGAGACTGCCAAAACTGTTTAGGAGTTTTCATGCTGCTATCACAACTCATACTGATAATCAGTGAGACACACTTCTTGGACTTGGTGGTCTGTTATTCTAACCTAGGACATTCTTATTTTGTGTATCTTGATTTCATATTTAAGCACATTGTTACTTGTTTTTTTAACATATTTGGCTGAGATTATTATTTCTGTGCCTCATCTTTGCTGACAGGAACCTTCTTCTCTTTTTGCTTCCAAATGGAATCACTGGTACCACTAGGGCAGGCTGCCCAGCCTGGTCAGGAAGTTTAACAGGCAAAACAGCACTCACAAAAAACAACAACCATCCCCAGGCCAAGGGGAAAAAAGACTGCTGACAAGCCCTCTAGATCTAGATTCACTCCAATTACATGAAAATCTGCTGGGGACTTGGTGGCATATGGACCGGGTAATGGCTTACAGAACCCTCTTCTGCAGGATGTTGGGTAAAAGAGTAAGAGCATGATTCATAGTGGTTTCTACTTAAAATCACATGCAGAAGACATAAATAGAACTCAGGATGGAAAACAGCTATTGCACATACAGCTGTTTTTGTCAGTAGCAACACAGTAGGAAATAAAAAGACACCATCCAACCCTAAAGTTCAAAAACCCATGAGCATTCCCTAGATTTTAACCCAAATTTTGCGAGCCAGGTAGGGACATGAAAGGAAATACACTAAAGAAAACAAAATGCTAGAACATTGTATGTTGTGCTACAAGGTTACAAGGCGCTATAGTTGGAAATCTTCCCTCTGGGACATTGAAAATGCTGTTGATAAACCTTGCTGCCTGTGTCCATCAGTGGGACATTGAGTATTTCAGATCTGCTGTCATGCCCGGGAGATGAAAGTGCAGGTTGCTCAAACAGGATCCCATGGAATGGGTGACAAATCAGATCGTCCTCACTGGAAGATGCCTGTAGGGATTGCATAACTCAGGACAGCCTATTTGTTTCTTGGAGAGCAGCTTCCTTTGCCTTTTGTATTTGCTAAGTGCGGAGGTGTTCCTTGGACAATGACAGCAAGGCAGTCTTTCCAATTTCGAGGGACCACTCAGTGTTAGGCATGGTGTCAATTCAACATTTGTCAAAAAGCCACACCTGCTCCAAGGAATCTGGTGGGAAAGTGGAAGGAAATGTACTCCTTATAGCTATGACCCAAAAAGCAAGTTACTAAGGAATCTGCTTGGACAAAGTGACAAACATTCCTTGAAGACCACTCTCCCTCCAGGACATCAGGTATAACCAGAGGGAAGCAAGAGGCTAAAGCTCCTGAGAGGCAGTGCACGGCTTTCTTGGCATTGTTAAACTCACAGAATATTATGGAAACACATTAATCTTAAATGTCCACATTCTCTACAGATAAACCAGTAGAAGTAGTTGCTATGCTGCAAGTGTGCATTTCACGTGTACACTTGTGCCAAGGTCAAGATGCATTGAATGTTTTTTAAAATTTATGAAAACAAAGTCACTTTTTATATAATATAAGTGACTAAAAAGTCATTATGCATGAAGTTGTAACATATATACTTCCATGATTTAAGGTAAATGAGTTTTAATAATGGGCTAGAGATCAGAGTGCTGAGCATCATGTAAAACCAGTCCAGTAATTATCCTTCACCTATTGAATTTGAATTCACTTTGGTAAATAAAAAGAAAGGACAACGTTTGGGGAACAATGTAACAGGTAAGTAAACGTATAAGCCTATAAAAAAATGCACTCACTGTGACAATGATCATTTATGTGAGTGTGCTGAACAAGGAATAATTAACTATACACAGTACAAACTTTTTTGGTTTACACATTGCAAAAAAAAAGTGATAAAAGCAAAGAAAAAGTGTTGAAAGTCTCTAACCATGCAGCAGTTTTAGAAGCATATTGCCACGTAGCACAGTCAGATGAATCTTCACCTTGCCTGTCAGAGTGCTTTACCCCACTTGGGTAGTAGGAATGAATGAGCTCTTTGATGTCAAAGCTAAAAAAAAGAAAAGGTTTTGGCAAGCTTAAGCCTTTGTTGTTGTTGTTGTTGTGAACTATCATGGGGCTCTGATACAAGCATTATTCAGGATGATTCTACCAACATCTTCTGCAGAAATAATTCATCATATGGGCTGTGTGAGCGTTATCTGCTGTAACCACCGCTTACAGGAAAACTCTATCAGTAAACCATTACTCAGATTGGGTGAGCAATTGTCTGCAGTGTGTGCCATCGGGTCTGACCTCCAGTCTGCCAACCTGTGTCACCAAAGAGGTAGAAAGCTTTAATAAATCATATCTGAGATGCATGTTAACTAAGTACAAAAATACCTACTGTATCTAACTCAAATATTCATAGATTCAGAGAGATTAAGGCCGTAAAGGGCAATATCTCAGCTTGCCTGACCTCCTGCATATCACAGGCCATTCAATTTCACCCAGTCACCGTTGTGTTAAGCCCAATTACTCATGTTTGATTGAAGCATATATTTCAGGAAGGCATCAGTCTTGATCTGAATATATTGGTAGAAAGGAAAAACATCTCTCCTTTTGCAATTTTTCCACTGGTTAATCCCCCATACTTTCAGTTTTCCCTAATTTCTCATTTAAATTTTTCTGGTTTGTTTCCAGCCATTGGTTCTTGTAACACTTCTCTTGGCTAAGCTACATGCACTCTCAGATCCAGATTTCCCTCTGGAAAGACATGGTAGTTAATAAATTCACATTTCTTTCTGCTTCTTAACAAGCTAAACTGATTCAGCTCTTCCTCCACAGCATTTTCTCCAGCCCTCAGATAGCATTTGCAGCTCATTTATATGCTCTCCAAAATAGTTGTGACCACGATTCGATCATCCATCTCTTCAAGGCCACATTTGGGAGTTAATCTTCCCCCCGCGTTCCCATTCATACAACAAAGATCTCATTACTTCTACCCTCCACAGCAGCATTTTGGATATTTCCATTTGACAGCATTCCAAGCTCCTTCCAGGAGTGGCCACTGCCCATGGTACTGCTCTTCCTTACACCCAGAGAGTGCGATGCTGCCTCTTGGAACCACAGAACCGTTCAGGTTGGAAAAAAAACATTTAAGATCATCAAGTCCAACCACAAACCTAACACTGCTATGACCATCACTAAACGCTAATTTAAGCTGGACTTTCACTCGGATTGATCCAATACAGTAGTACTATCATCTGAAGAAGAGAGAGAAGATGGCAAACACTCCATGGACTCATTTATGCAACAGCAAAGGCTTTTAATAAAGACTGTAAGTCAAACTCATTCTTCTGCAGAGGTGTTTTAATGCCCCTGGATACAAAAGTCTAACCAAAAGTTGTTTACAACAAGAAGACTCCACTTATTTCCTTAGAAGGGAATAAGGTGAAATCTATGTGTTAAGAAATGGTAGTTTCAGGGAATGCCTCTGAGGACTTAAATTCTTATACAACGAAGAATTTGTCTCAGGCTGGGAATATTCCCACCTGATCCAATGGAATCTGATCTCTCTGTGTGGCTACCATGTTATCATTTTTACCACTCCACTCAATGTTACATCTCTTATGAGTTGTTTGTCTGGGGTTTTTTTTAATTATTTACTGTCACATGATTGATGAAAATGCTAAAAAGGACTGGGTTTGATATTGATGCTTCTTGTACCCCGCTTAGAAACAATCTTATTCAATGATGTTTCCTTGCTGACAGCTCGTATGTGAAATTGTCAGATGGCCAGCTTTGATCTATTCAATGTTAACTTTATCATACTGTACAGCACTTTTCATTAAAACAATTCCATGTGATACTGAATCAAATGCCATACAAAAGTCTATTATGTCTGAGCAGTTTCTCTCATCGACTAAACTTATAATTCCATCAAAGGATGAAATTGGGTTTTCTTGACAAGATCTATTTTTCATGAAAAAAAAAAATATTGGCTAGTATTAATTCTATTAATTACCACGCTTAACCTTGCATCAACTGATTTCTGTATCAATTTATTTCGCTGTTGTTTTTTTTGTGGTTTTTTTTTTTTTACCAAGGAGTCTTGTCAGGCCAATTGTGCTTTGCTTATCTTAGCTATCACACTTGCCCTTTCTGATCACTGAGATGATCACAAATGCCCACACTTTGTGAATTGTAGTGGCATTCTTATATTCAGCAAAAAAGTAATGTCATTGAGTCAGAAAGCCCCTTGGGCAGCTCCTCTGGGATTCTTTGGTAGAAGTTATCACCACTGCTGCTTACAAAGTTAATCTTCTACACAGTTTTCACCCCTCCTTAGATGTCCACATACACAGATGTGGATAAGGGGACATCATGGTGACATCCTGGCTTACTCTCAGCAGTGTCCTTTACTGCAAGCTGGCCCCACAAAATCATCTTGGCTACATCATAAAGAGCAGTGAGAAGGGTGTATATTTTTCCATGACTCGTACAGTGGTATACTGAGAAAAACTAGGGGCAGAAAGCTGTGAGATTCCTCACACAAACTGAGACACATTATAGCCAGGGTGGTAGAATGAGACATGTGCTTGGAGAGAACCCAAGGAGACCACAGACTCTTGCCCCTTTCCATGTAAAGACAGCAAGGAAACAGGGCTGCAAACACCATCTGGGATAATGTGGGGTGATTTCTTGATCCAAATTCCCTCCTTTTTCATTAATTTTCTGAGAAATTACACAAGCACTCTGGTGTGGTTTAAATCCAGCTGGAAATTAAGCCTGAAGCAGCTGTTTCCCTCTCCCCACTCCCTCAGCTGAGAGAGACAAAAGGCAGAGATCCTGGCTTGAGAAGAGAACAGTTTACTGGAAATAAGAAAACAAACAGTAACAGCAACAATATTAATGACAAAAGTATACAAAATGAGGATGATTTACATATGAAAAATGCTCACTGATCTGACCTGGTGCTGTGTGGCCCCCGAGACAATGTACAAAATGGCTGTTGGACCCTCCATGCCCATGTTTTCTTCCCCAAGTCCAAGACAATGGAAAACAGTGGCCAATGGATTGTTTGCACCCATGTTCTCCCCAAACCCAAGACAATGAAAAAAGCACTGCTTCACAAACCCTCCAGCTGGCAGCAGTGGGATCCCACCACTGATCCATTTACCCCTTGCTCCCCGAGAAAAAGAACAAAATGGTGGCGGAACCTCTCACCAGCCACCTTTTCCTTCCACCCAAAGCCATGCCCTCTTCTACTTGGAAGTGAGAATCTTTTACTTCCACCCCGCAGCAATGATGAGGATGATATAGAATAACCTAGACATGTCCACATGGTCCAAGCTTTGCCCCCTCATGGTTACTGTGAAAAATTACCTGTGTCCTTGGCTGAAAGTAGGACACCCTCCTAGCACTGGAAAATGAGAATAGGTTGATGGAAGACATTTCCTAACCTGTAGCTTTTTTAATTGAACAATTAATAAATGGAAACAAACTAATTCCCAACAGTCTTTCCTCGGAGGAGAAATTGTATTTGCCTTTGTGGAGATCCCAGTCCCAGCCATGATACCTCCTGTGGAACCCAGTGCAAAAGCATACAATACCAACTTTCTTCCCCCGGATGTTTTTCAAAGTAGCTCCAGTTGGCGTACTGAAACAACTTCTGACACAAGCAGGTGTGAAAGTTCCAGTCTATCACCCGAAGGAGCAGGGTTCTGCACCCCCAGATTCTCCCCTCGCATTTCAGCAACCACAAGCAACCTGTGAGATGCCCAGAGAAAGCCTTGTCATCACAGAGGCCACGCTACAGGTTCTGGGCTACAGCTCTCTCTGCAATCTTTGGTCTTCTTTGGATTCATAGTTCCTGTGACACCTGAATTCATCAATTCTTGATCAGTTCTTGAATGTCTGAAGAAATTAAATTGTGGCATCAATTACCTCTGTGCTTGAACTAGTCTAGGAAGACTGATGTCCAACTGAAATCAAAGTCACGGAACACAAACACAGCAACCCATAGAAATAACATATGTAACATTTTCTAAATCAAATAACAGACATCCTGTCTACACAAGTAATTCATACCCAACACTGCACAAAGTCATTGAAGTCTTTATTAAGATGAGGAATAACTAGAGATTTGCTTTACAGATACAGAAGTAAAGAGTAGAAAGTATTTGCGATGTGTATGACATCACATAAGGAATTTTCTTCAGACTTCAGATTTTGATCTCCTCAGCCATGGATCACAGGACTGACAAGCTCTATTCTTCGTGGTTCTGCAGATCCTCTGCAGACTATGGAAGCTGTGACCAAGCATCCGTGTTCACATCAGTATAGTGCTTAGATCTAATGATTGGATTTAAGCCTTTCTGAACAGAGGAACTGCCTGAATGCTACACAGAATTTCAATTATCAAATATGTATCTGTCTGAGAGTTTAGAGCAAAAATATCTTGTATCATAAAATGACACAACTGTGTCTCCACCTTAACAAAACAAACTATTTCTGAAAAAAGAGGTTGCAACTGAAAAAAGGCTGAAATATTTCTGTTCACAGAAGTTGCAGTGGACCCAGATTCTTCTCCTGAAGCATGACAGCAGAACTGAATTTCTAACTGATAAGGAAGAGATTTATTTTTTCTTTCCCCTATTTTCTCAGGATACCAAAAAACACCAGGCTCAGTATGGAAGTAAGTCGGGTTTTGTCAACGATCCTACAACTGGGTAATATTGAGCACTAAACAAACCTGAGAATATTTATTTGTCAGACGCTTGGTTTCAGCCCTGTCTTATGACCAGCACTATCATGTTCTTCAGTTTAGATTCCTTTTCTGCTGTCATGACCCAAACAAGGCATCACTGCATTATGAAAGACTGCTGTTTTGTTTTCTTTTAAAATGAGTTAAAGATGACATAATGTCGCTTTCTGCTATAAAATACTCTGTGGGCAGCTAGGGAGAAAAGGTTTATTGGAGTTTTATTGAAATATATTAAATAAATTTAATATCCAGCCGTCTGATTTAGGCAGAGACTCCCTGTAGATATTTTGGTTGTGCATTAAGAAAGTTGTCACAAGTAATTTGGACTGGAGCGAGGAGTTATAGACTGCCAAATGTTGATTAATTAAGCCCATGTTTGGATTAGTTCTGCTAGATTGTTTCATTAGGGAAAATGACTGAAAATATGGAATAAAGTAATCAGGGGAAATACAGGAAGAATTTACATGTATTTGAGACCTCCAGCAAAGAGTAGGAGCCAGGACTGAACTTTATGTGCCCTATGATATTGCATGGTATTCCTTGCTCCTTCCTGACTGAGGAAGAAATAGGCACCAAGAGAATTGACTGGTGTTTGCTGTGGCAGTGAATGATTTCATTAGAATTATTCTCAACCGCCAAGGAATGGAGGACCTTCCTTCTCACAGAATTTTTCATCTTTAAGACAAACTTCCAACTTATTTCACATGCCTAATGTTAGCCTAAGGGTAAGAATATATTTTCATAAAAGTAATGAATTCACAATTATTGCTTATTTTAATTCCAGATTTGCTGCCATGTGGGTTTTTACCTCCACAGTGTTGTGGGAGAGAACACCTTGATGAGGAGACCTCCTGCTTTGGGAAATCCCTTACTTATGTTCTTAGGCTTGTAAATGCACTGCCATGAGACTTCACTGAACTTAGCTGCTTCCAAAAATAACAAAATGATAGATTGGAAAAAAAATGCAGTATGCCAAATTAAATGAAAAGAGAAAAATTCTTTGAGTCTCAGCTGAACCAAGCTGTTACCTACTTAACATAAATAAGGTCTCATTTCTGAGCAGCCTATAAAGAGAAAAGCATCTTCCTCATCAAAGCCCATTTAGCTTTAAGTCTAAGGAGAGAAAAGTGGAGATCCAGTTTGTCCCAGACAGAAACCTGGCCTGACTTGGCAACTCTGAGGTGGGCAGAGAGAGCACCCATCAGAAGATGGACAGCAAATTCAAATTTCAAGGAAGAAGTAAAATAAGAGAGGCAGTAGTTGAACGTAATTGTGTCTCAGCTGGGTAAGGTGACACTGCAGGTGCCCAGTGCACTGTTCACAGAGCTTGAAGATTACATTACTGTGCTGCTGGAACTGTAGTGGGAAGCTGGTGCTTGTGCCACGAGTGATGTTACAGTACAGAAGGTGAAGAGTCCTGGTTTCAGCTGGGATAGAGTTGATTTTTTTTCTTAATAAGTGGTTCAGCACTGCATTTTGGATTTAGTATGAGAACAATATTGATAACACAATAACACAACTGATGTTTTAGTTTTTCTTAAAGTGCTTACTCTAAAATCAAGGACTTTCCAGTTTCCCATGGTCTGCCAGCAAGCACACACGCAAGAAATTGGCAGGAAGCATGTCCAGGACAGCTAACTTGAACTGGCTGAAAGGATATTCCATACCACATAACATCATGCCCAAGATATAAACTGGGGGCAGATGGCCAAGAGGGGCTGATCACTGCTTGGGGACAGTCTCAGCATCACTCAGTGTGTGGTGAGCAATTGTATCGTGCATCACTTGTTTTCCTTGTGTTTATTCCCCTCCCTCTTCCCTCTTCATTCCTACGATTTTTTGCTGTTGCTGTTATTATTACATTTTACCTTATTTAAATTATTAAACTGCTCTTATCTAAACCCAGATTTTTTCTGAGTCTTCTCCCCGTCTCACCAGGGGATGGGGAAGGTGAGCGAGGGAAGGATGCTGTGTGGTACTTCCTTGACAGCTGGGATTAAACCATGACGTGAACTCATCACGCTTGTCATGATTCATAACATAAATCATCCTGCCTTCTTCTAAATATGTTTCACAGCCGTTGTGGTCCTGCTCAGCCTTAAGAGTCACAGGCACAGCTGAAAGGAGGGTGCTGGGTTAACTCCAATAGCACCACTAAGCGATCTAAAGAAGGCAGGCCACCCACATTCTGGCTGGCTCCAAAGCATTGTCCACAGGCCTTGACGGGTGAGATACTTCAGAGGTTCCCAGAATTTTTAACCTTGTGAAAAATTAAGACAAAATAAATAACTCAACTATTTGGCTATTTTTGCATCAAAATGAAGGAGAAGAAGTAAGGCTTACAAGATGTTCACTCTCTGAAAAACACAACTCCTTTCATGTAGTCAGTTCAGACAGTCAAAGTCCTTAGTCACTCTGGAGAATATAGGTTCCATTGCTCTTTCTTCCAAGCTTTTTATTCGCTGTAGTTTAGGAAATCTGGTCATTGAAACATGAAAAGATGGTTTTGACCACAGTTTTAGCTAGTGCCAACTCTATCTATATTTGTCTTATTAAGTTCATTGTCATCCATACATCCATCCATCCATCTTCCATGGATAAGAACCACATGGAGCTCAGGAGTGTTCACAGGTTTGGAAAAAGAAAATAAAACCACCTGCATTCTCACATCTGAAAAGAGAACTGTGAGACTAAAACCAGGAAAACAAACCAACGGATCATTACTCTTTCTCTTGGCTAATGCAAATTTCTTCCATTTAGCAGCTACGGAAAATCTAAGTGAACGGACAGAGGAGTATTTTTATATGCTCATTTGCTCAGCTCATCTGTGTCACATTGATCCTACACTGGGCATAACCCTCCAATGTTGTTCTTGTACAAATCTGTCACAAAGATAGGGATTTATCTTTGAGGTTACTTCAGAAGAAACACCTCCATTGGTAAAATTTTACTTGCAATTATGTCAGTTAATTCAGCTCAGCCCCTTGGTAGAAAATATGTAAATGTTTCAGAAGTAACAAGGAGTGTTGCAGGTCTCTATATTAATTGCTTATCCCCCTGGTCACTTACATCCCCGTCATTTCCCACTTCTCTGAGCTTCCCTGATCCCGCCTCCCCTTCTTCCAGCTTTCAGCCCTAGGACACCCAATCTCCTCCACCTCCCTCCAGCCTGAGCTCTTCTCGGTTACTTTACATTGTGGCAAGTCAGCAAAAGTGGTTCAGGACTGTAACAGGAGATTGTCTTACACGTCAGGTGACATAACTGCTCAATATTTCTGATTTCATTTAACACTGCATAGCCACATGGAGGCCTTTCCACAATTTCATTAATGTTTTAAAATGCGTTCAAAGTCCATCTTACTTTACTTTATGCCTCATCTGTTCCCATAAACTATATTTTTTTACCTTTGTGGATTAAAACTTGCAGTACCTGGTATTTTAAATCCTTTGTCTCTATTTTTCCTCTCTTCATAAAGTCCTTAGGCTTTACATGCTACACTGTATTTATCCATCTTCTAAATAATTATAATAAAAAAGCTAGTCAAAATTGCCAAATTTTTGTATTTATAAAATGATAATACTATTTTTTGCTTTATAAGTGCTGTCAGATTAAATCATCTGCACAGTTACATATTTATAAACTGACAGTTTTCTATAAATACTGAAATTCTGTAATTATCACTCATGCGACTCATCAGAATTTGAAAATAGTTGAAACAATGAAAAAGAGCAAGAACTTAACTCTTAATGCTACCTACCTCAAAATATGCACCAGCCACTCTTCTTAGAATGCTCCCAACCACTCTGTAAGGTGACTTGATGCAGCAAACCTGCTATATTTGTGCACAACAACACCAACAAAAAAAAGTAGTAGGAAGCAAGTTATTTTTAGGCAAAAAAATAACCTGACAGCAGGCAAGTGATTCTGGATGCAAACCATCAGCTATATATCAGAAAAAATTCATTATTCTGAACAATTCTTAAAGATCTGTCCAAAGAATTAATTAATCTTCTGTTAATGTGTGTCTAACATATCATAAATTTGGCCTTTTTTACCTCCTTACAGGTCAAACTGGCGCTATAGCAGGGTACATAAACTCCAAGAGAAGAAGCAAAAAGTATGAAGGGCACAGCAAGGACGAACTGCCACTGACTGCAAAAGAGAGAGCTGCACTTTCCAAGAGACTTGCCTTCCCCTGTCACAAATGTTGGCATACCCACACCCTGAGCACATGCTTTTGGGTGTGGAAAACCGCAAGGTACTTTTGAAGTTATGGGTCACTTGTCCTCAGGGATGGAATCAGTAAAGTGTTTAAATATGGTCAGTACAACTACTTTTCCATCTGAGATTAGCCAAAGATCTTCTGTTGACCAACCTTCTGCTACATTTATATTATGTATACCTGAGGAATTCTAAAATCCCAAATAATCCCACTAACAGGCACAGTCCGTTTTGAGGAGGACAGTTATCAGCCAAACTTGTTTCTAGACTGTTCCTAGTCAGGACAACAGTACAGATCTCCAGTCTCAGTGGTAAAACCAAAAATAGTCACATGAAAAAAGAAAAAATCTCAGTAGATGGCCTCTTTTTCTAGTGTATGGGTGATAAAGCAGTGGGAATAGTTGCCTGAAATACTGGGAAATACTGGAGCAACGTGTTAGATCTTGTCCATTCTTTTCAGGCAATATAAAAAAATAGTGTGAAATCACAACTTTACACTGGACCTCAGGCCCAATTAGCATTATTGTCTCAATCTGAGATGAAAGTTTGACATCAAGAATGTCAAGGACTCAGCAAATACAAGGCTTGGCTTACCTATGTGGGGCTGAAAAAAGATGGTCATTAATTTCCTCCTAGCTGCACATCCAGGAATCTCCAGGATGGCTTCTTTGACTATACAAAAATTGTTCAGTTTCCCTTTTCCAGACATTTGCAAGAACTAAAAAGAAATGTAGATCCTAAAAGAGAGTGAGCTGCAGCATCCTTACCTCTTCTTTTGGCCATGCTAGTGTTTTTTGAACTGCAGTGATATAGCTGTTTAGAAGGATAGAGAATGGTCATAAACATACCTCTCTCTTGCTCCCAGCGTTACCTTGGGGATCCACTCCAGTGGTGCTTCAGCACATGATGTTGCTGTGCAACAGTGTGGAGTGGTGAGAGAAGGCTGAAAGAAAGCACTGAAGGAGACAGGAACAGCTTCGAGTGCTTGTAATGTATAGGGATGAACGCAGGGAAACTGAAGCTGGACATCTGTGCGTGTTTCCAGTTCACGTGCCCAATGCTATTCAGAAGAACTCATCTACATGGCTTGCAGTACAAACCACCAGTTTAAAAGTCTGGATTGGAATTGACTCTTAGGGAGAGTGATGGAAGACCCACTACTGGGATTTTTAAAGCCAGAATAAAGCAAACACTGAAAATAATACTGTGGGGTCCCTCTCCTGCTCCAGCTCAGGGCAAATTAGAATCAATGAAATCTCGGGGGCACTTTTTTATTTTCTCTCTGCATTTCAAACCAGAAGAATGAGACAAACACACATTCACATCCTTTACACATTCAAGACCTGTATATCCATGAACTGCATGTTGCAGCTGTACTTCTATGGCTTTGGAAGTAAGCTGCCCCTGAAATAAATGTTGGCAGCAGTCAAAGGTGATGCTGGAGAATGTAAGCATTACCAAGTCCAAATAGGGCATGTAACCACCACAAAACAAATTATTGAGGGTGAAGCCTGAAGTGATGAAATTATTTATGCTTCTAGTCAGAATAAATGTTTTGTTCCTCTTATTTCACTGTGTTGCATTTCTGGGGGAAGCAAGAAGGGAATCAGCAATTTTTTGCCAATGACGTTATCATCCTTCACAACCAGGTATAGTTATAAGGTGGTCTATGTGAAAAATAAGTCAGGAGCAGGGAGGGACATGGGAGATTTTGTTCCACAGGTTAATATTTATTACAAATGCTTAAGGTTTCATAGTTAGGATATTCACTCACTCAATATCATGAACTCACAGTACTCCAGAATGGAGTGATGGAAATAGCATGCTGAAAACTGCAAATGCCATTTAGTAATGAATTTGATTTCTGATACTGTTCTGCAGATTCTTGGGTTTTCCTGTTTTCTGTAAATCCCAAAACATAAGGCAATTTGCATTGCTAAGTCTGAAACATTTGCTCTATTTTCATTGAACTGAAAAGCTGATCTAAGAAATTAATTAAAGGCAGAACCAAGTCAATGTTTTTATTTCCTTTGGAGATTTTTTTTTAATATATAAGGTAAAATATAGAACAAAATATTAACAGTCATTCTAAATGCAAATGTCAGAAAGTTTACTTTTTAAAATATGAAAAAAAAGTATTTAAATTTTACAGAAAAGAGAAGCAAGTGTTTCTATTGACACAGCAAAAATTAAATAAAGTAAATTGGCAAAACCTTGTTTTAAAATAAATATATTTGGCTAAAAACAATTCACAGGAAAAAAAGTTACCTAGTATCCATTTAATTCTCTAGCATCTATCAAGTCTTGAAATAACAGAACTCCCATTCATTCAGACTGCCTCTTTTTTTTCTCAAAAGCTGCAAATTCCACTGCCAAGGGTAGACGAAATGTCGGTCTGGCACCGTCTGTCTCTGAAACCTGGAAGACAAGGTACTTCAAACTTACAAGGACAAACCCTTGCTCCAGCACTCTGTGCTCTCAATATTTAGGAAACTATTAATGTACTGGGTCTGGTGAAGATTGAGCAGTAGGGACAAGAAAGTTACCTGTTACAGGCATTTTGCCCCCAAAAATTTAATTGTTATTATCACTGTTATGAAACATACCTTGTGTCAAGGATACAGGTACATGTAATTTGGGCTGCTTTTGGTGTCATTCCCAGGGCTCAGAAACTAGTAAGTACATGGTTTTCCTGCCCAAGCCTTTCCCTCACATTTTTAAGGTGATCACTTGCATTATCAATCCCATTTTAAGGGGCTGAATTCAGCACGGCAGAAGGCAGAGCATTCTCCTGGGCAGTGTGCTGTAGTCCTCTGGCTTTTGGCTTGTGTGGGAAGGGTGACAGCAGTCAAGGATGTCCCTAGACGTGGGCTGCTGCCTTGCTCCCCAAACCCACCCAGCTGCACCTGGGAAAAGCCGGCTCTCCCCTTGTTTACTCACGACAGATATTTTGGCTGATTGCTAAAGGTTCACATCTGCAAACCCCAAAGAGGTCATAGGCTCTGGCCTGAAGGATTACCAAGGTGAAAACCCTGACCAGAAGGGGTTGCAGTGGAGCATTTGCTGCTGTTGTTCTCCTGCCTTAACAAAACCCACACTGAGCTGTGGCCAGAACTCGGGCTTCTTATTTGCAAAGTATTAACTATTCTTTGCAGCTCTGTCTGCCACCATCTTCATTTTGGCATAATTACCTCATAGCCCCCTGAATTCCCCTGTGCTTTCAATAGAAGTTATTGTTTTCTTCCTATAATAGTTTTGTTGTTTCGTTATGCCTCAGAGATGACAATATGTCACTGGTGGCTGAGTGATTCCATTATAGACAATCTGCAAAGAGCTTAGGGTCCCTTCAAGATGAAAGATGCCATCTAAATATAGGTTATATATTTTAGTAATATGCACTAGAGTGTAAATTTGCTTTGCAAGGAACACTTAAGGTTTCTAGCAAACTACATGGAGTTAATAAATAGGCAGTCAGCAGTGGTAATCTCATACCATGCTTATATTCAGAGCCTCCAACTTCTCCCAGGAAACTGCACTTTATCAGACAAAAAGCCTTGCTTGCTGCAGTGCCTCACTGTTATTGTAATGCTATTGACATCCTGCCTCTCCTGTTGCGCTCAAACCTTATTATCAGCAGCGTAGCTTTAACATTCCCCAACCGCATCAGAGAAAATTAGTCCTTGTTTGCAAATCGATCATTCCTTCAGAGCTGGACACCACCACTGTCATCACTCTGCTCTGGGGGAAAGAGGTCAGCATCAATGTATATATTTAACTAACAAATGTATGTAGCTATATAATAATAATATTAAATATAATGATATATTTAACTATAATTATATTTAACTGCTTGCAGCAATCCAAACAAGCTTTTCCTTCTTTGCTTCATAGGCTCTTTCCCAGTATTCTAAAGCAAAAGACCTTCTGACCTGACAATGTGCCTGTGGGGTTTGTGCTAATAATCCCATGGTGAGGCAGTGGCTCTGAAGGATCCCTTAACTGGTTCATGCTCCTGCTCTTCTCACCTCTCTTTTGTCAGTGTCTTACCCTTGCCCTTCTGTTCAGAGACCTGGGCTCCTTCCAAAGACTGTTTAGAAGCACGGTCCACATCAGTGGGATAAAAGCTGGCAGCTGCCAGTCCCTGGATAGCAAAATTCAAAGCTGGAAAAGAACAAAATTAACAGCACTTCATCCTCCCAAGCCGAACGTCTGCTCGGTCAGCACACGTGGAAGTGGATTCTTGGCTGAGTAGCAAACTTAACATCTCAGATTCCAAGCCTTGGAGAGTAGAAGAAATGACAGTGGTGGTGGCAGTGAGGGAAATCTGTTCTAATCTCATGGTGTGATCTAGACATGGCCATTAATGCCTGATTTAGTGGCCACGCAAAGGCACTGGACAGATGGTGAGTGCATTTAAGGGAGAGTGAAGTTTGCTGGAGATTTAAATGCGCAGCTCTGGGAATAGCAGAGGATAAGGACAATGTTTGGGTTTTTAAAATTTATTTATTATTGGTATGGAATTTAAGTGTAAGGTATTAAGTCCTCACCTGAGAATCTCACCTTCCTCAATGTAGGTAGTGTCAGATTTCACTTTTGATGATTTTCTAAGTCTTTCAACAGGGATTTTTAGAGTACAGGAAGAAGACAGCTTGTTTTGTTTTCCTTGCATGTATTTTAACACATATTTCGCAACACACCAGTAAACTCGTTGCTCCCTGCAGTAAGTGTGTGCAGACCTCGTAACTGCACATGATTTTCTGTTTAAGTTTGGGCTGAAATGTATCTATCTGAAGTACAGTAGACTTTTTTTTGTGCCAGCTAGCAGTAGGGAGCTGTAACACACACAGCAGAGCAGCTCCTCTTCCTCAAGCAGGAGAGATGGATCCGCAATTGCCCCAGGTGTCTTTGGTTGCAAAGAAGAGAGACCACAAGTCAGATGAAGCTATTCAGGCAAGCAGAGCAAATGGTCAGCTCTCAGCTAAGGGTGCCCTTAGCCAAAATGCGTGCCTTACACAAAACCTGCCCAGCAGCACAGCGACTGCCTAACACGCTATGCTGGGCTGCTGAGGAGCCAATCAAAAGCCCTTTGAATTTAGTGTCTGTGACTTCAGTGGTGTCAGTCCCTTCAACTAAGTCCGTGCTGGATACTGTCTCATGTACTGGGCTGCTCACTGCTCTCACTGCATCAATACTGACAACCCCCCTGGTGTCTGACTATCCCAACTGCGTTACTGGAATTGCCCCGGAAATATCCATCACTGAGAACAGAAACAAGGTACACACTAGGGCAGCCTTCTTCACCTGAGATAGTCTTGGAACTGTGACTGTTTGCCATCTTGTGGTGAATGATTTCTCAGCCCTTATTTAGTTTTCCACTGCAAACTTTACTGGTATTAAAGTATAAAGCAAGTTTTTCTCGTATCATCCTCCTCCTCCTTTTACAAAGTCCCCATCTGTTCTCAGGCCTTGGTTCTACAGTCCTTTTTTTCCTCAGTGATTTAATAATGTCCTTTAACTCTTCTCCAAGTCCAAGCTTAATGAGATGAGCCTTCTGTTCATTCACCAGTGGTAACTAACAGGGCTTTCACCCAAGGGCATGGACAGCAGTATGAAGCAAGGTGCTGCACCTGCTACTGCCTCAGCATAGTCTTGTTTATACTGCTCCCCAAATAATTTTCTTCCCCAAGTATTATTTTCTTCCCCAAATCTTATTTTTCTCTTACACAACTAGGGTTATTGTGCTAGGGTACTGAGGATATCTGCCCTGACTTAGATGACTGAATATGTAAAGGCAAAAACCATAGTTTCTTTCCTGAGTGAAGGAATTACTGTCATGCATTGCTAGACTGATTTCCTTTATTTGCTCCTCTGAATCTTTGCTTTCTGAATTTCTAGGCCATCCTTTCTCTTCTAGCAGTAGCATAACAGAGATGTTTGTGGTCACAAGTTGACACTTTTATTATCACAGGCTTTTCAGCAAGCTCCTGACAAAGTGTCCAGCCCAGATCCAGAGGTACATTGATATGGTACTGCATGGATCTGGAGAGAGTATGGACACAGGCATATAAGGATGTGTGTACAGGAGTTGTCCTTCATCTCTGAGCTGATGGAGTCATACAACTGCTGTGATTTTTCTGAAATAACCTAGACACTAGCAATTTTACTGCATGGGCAGGAATAAAAATAATTAAAAGCAGATAAAAACAGCAGCAAAACCCAGCCCTCATATATTACGAGCAGAAGAATAAGGAGTTAGTCTTCCTTTTGTATTTTCAAAGTCTGGGCCACAAGTTAAGGCAGTGATTATGTCCATACTGCTAATAATAAAGCAGTCCTGAGGCCAAATAAACGAGAGTGGCTGTGTGCAGTCATGTGTCCGCACCTCACGGCATTGGACATTGAGTCTCCTAAGGCCACGGAGCATCACATGGGATCCATAAGACACAATTATTTTGTAATTTCCCTTTTTTCCCATTTAAAAGAATCTGAAATGCAGGCAAGTG
Source organism: Lycocorax pyrrhopterus obiensis (assembly GCA_014706295.1). Lineage (NCBI taxonomy): Eukaryota > Metazoa > Chordata > Aves > Passeriformes > Paradisaeidae > Lycocorax > Lycocorax pyrrhopterus. The sequence goes on along the minus strand of JACSVZ010000004.1, from coordinate 28,995,701 downwards.
TGTGTTGCAACGCATCAAAAGAATTGAACATAAAGGCATTTCTTACAGTAGAAGACAAGGGTTATGTTTTACATGGCCGTGTGAAGCCATGAGGGCTGAACGCACAGAGCAGCCTGGGATCAGACTGGAGACCTGTGGAGGATCCGAAACTGACAGAATTGAGGTCACACTGTTGAAATGACACTTGGCACAATCTCGGTCAGCAAACTCTGCCTGGGTATTATCATGGACACTGCAAAACTGCTCAAGCCAAAACTTCCAGGGCATGTATTAGCAGTGAAACAAACTGAAAATCCACATGTCCAGCATGCAAGTAATCCTTGTGGAAAAAAACAAAAAAAAAAGTCAAAGAATACTATTAAATAAGCATACTAAGAATCCCCAGCATGTTTCCCACTCATATACACAGGTGTCCTAAGCACAGTCATGGTCACTGTCTCACTCTAGTTGGGCTAGTGACAGACAGAAAACAAGATTTTGCTGCAGCTTGGTTTACCCTCATCTGAAAATATCCATCCAGTACTCCAGGCAAATGGACATTGAGGGACCACAAGGGGTTGGAGTCAGTCAGAGGAATTACCACTGGTTTAAAGGCTCCAGAGTCTTTTCCACTTAGAAGAAAATTTATTTAGAGAATGAATTCCCACCCTACCCCATTTCACCTTTGTATGTGGTTTTGTGCTGCTCTTCTCTGCCCTGTTTCCACCTGTGCCTCATAGAATCTGTATAATGCCTCCCCTTGCCCTTCTCCCTGTCCTAGTTCTTCACTCCTTGACAAATACAGTCCAAGACCACTTATTTCAGCTGATCCTTCAGCTGCAGGCTCTTCAACAGGATTTGTGTTGAAGCAGTGAAAAAAGTTACCCAACGTTAATTATTCATCAAACATGGAAATAAACAACTAGAATAAAATTCATTGGACACACATGAAGCAAATATCCACAAGTGGGAGTAGAATAAAGCTCTGTAAAAAAGCAATAAAGCTTGAGGACTGATAGGGGGAAAGATAAAAATCTATAATAAGAGGAGAAACGCAAAGAACTATTTTAGAGACTGAGACACCAAAAAAATAATTCCATTTCAAAAGGTAGAATATGAAGCAAGATATCACCAGTGGAGGATGCAAATTTATGCAACTCAGGAAGATCAGTGTTCTATTCAAAGTCTATGAAATGCATAAAGAAAAATATACCTACTAAACTAGCAAATTTGGCTATACACTAGGAGAATCTGTTACTTTATATTAAAGGACTAAATCCATTCAAAACATCTAATCATTCATGGGCATCCAGCCAGCCTTCCCTCCGAATTTACTCTAATTTTTAGTAAAGTACTTTGAGAAGTATTTAATCCTATCTTTTCAAAAGGTGTTACCTCCTCAAAGAGAAGAGAGGTGAAATCTCTAGCTAACTGAAAATTTGGGTCACTTCATTGCAATCTGTGGGGCCATGCTGATCTATAACGTCTGAAAAACTGGAATAAATTACTCTCCTTAGACCATTAGTTGGCTTTGCTTAAATAAATTCAATATACATATTAAAAACAAACTAACAAAACCCCCAACTACAACAAATCAGCGGTCAGCACCCTGATACTGGAACGGACACCAGTGATTTACTTTGTTCACTAAGATCAATTACTGTCCCTGATATATAGGCATCCAAGGGCAGAGACCATCATTTTTGCGTAGTGGAAAGCCATCCACTACAACAAAGTCCCAGTCTGCTCTCACTGTACTAATATTCTTTACAGGTCTGAATACATAAAGAAAAAGAAAAAAAAAGGGGGGAAAAAAAAGTGACCAGAAAGGACAGGGAGAGAAAGCTGTTCCATTTTCTTGGTTAAAAGTCTGGGTAACAGGGGCCTCAAAAGACCAACAGGCAGGAAATGCTGTAAAAAAATAATTTTGCAGTCATTTCTTTAGCTCTCAGGTTAATTAAACAGCATAGTAGTGGCTCATTTGGTTTTTTGGTTTTATGCTACGAGTTTTTTGTGTGATTTTTTGGTTTTGTTTTTTTCCTTTCTAAGAGACATAATAAATCCTCCGACATTTGAAGTCTAGCTTGCTGCTCTGAGAGAAGCAATCATTCCAACATGGGCTATAATCTTTTTCTTCATTTAGATAACCTAGGCTAAACATGCCAGACCAATCACTTCCTGGCCCTCAAATGCATGAATTTATAAGTTCAGCAAGACAACCCGAAAAGCATTGTCAGTATCCATCTGGCTACCTGATGTGCACTGAAGAGCAGCCCTAAATCTGCCTAATGAAAGGGAAAAATCTTTGCCTTAGGAACATTAGGATGAAAGGCTGCTGGTTCTGAAGGTGTTAACGTGCAATTCACACCTTTCTTTGCTCGTCTAACATTAAACAGTTAATAATGGTTCAAGGTTTATGTGATGGGACAGAGGTCTGCTTTTACCATAGCAACCACATTATAGAAATCCTTTCTGATATTATTAAGCATAGATGAAAAGCAAGCAAAACAGAAAGATTAAAATACCTGGAATTCAAAAGTGATTTTTTTCTCCAGTTTGGAAAAGCTCCCTTTTCTTTCATTTGCATTCAGTAAAGTCCTTCAGAGAGAATAGTGCTTAAAAAGTCACTGCATGGTACCAGGAGCTTTTCTTGTTAAAAGTAAAATAACATATTCACATTTACGAGGAAACCTTTTTAGTCTGCTTTGTAAGTAGAAGAGTCTTTCGTAAGGCACAAAATGCCTGAAAGTCATTTTAAGGCCCAATTAAACAATTTGGGTTCCTTAAAAGTGTTTTAATGTACCTACGTCTCAGATGCAAAGTTTATTAGTTCCTCGATTTTTGGCTCAAGATTAATGTTTAATATGGTAACTCCCGTTTTTGAAACAAACAGGGAAATGCACGTAAGGGAAAGTGTGATGAGTCTATCTCACCGGGAGAGTCAACGTTTGCCCTTGGCATGTAAACACTCAAACTAGTAATCCTCCTATTAACCTAACTTCTAAGCAGCCCCAGAAATAAGCATTTTTCTTCTATTCTGTTCTATGCTGAGACTCCATTTATGACAATCTCTGACCTAACAATATTCATGGGAAAAATATTTTGGACTAAATGAAGTCAGTTCATTCAGCCCTTATATCTTAAGTTTAGGCCATAAAACTGCAAGGCTGACATACCCCCTTATGATTCTGTAGTCTGATTTATGCAAGCCATAAAATTCCATCAAGTGGTTCTACTTAAGAGCTTATAACTTTTATTTAATTACACATAGTTTAGAAATCTCTTCATGTAAAGACATCAAGACATTCTGATCACATCATAGAACTGAACAAATTCTTCCAGTAGTTAATTAACCTTTCTGCAAAGTGAAAACCCTTTGTAGTTTGAATTTGATTTATTTTATCTTTTAGGTGGTAAATATCTATACAACTCCCTACGTTAGATAAAAATAATCCTTTATTGCCATTTGCATGTCACTATCTAAACTTATCTTAACCTCCTTAATGCTACAAAAGGTAGTAAAGCCAAGGCCTCACTTCTGTTTACGACTCCACTGCCTATAGATATCTTATCTTTGATTTGTTATTCCCCAGCTAATCACCCAGCCAGCTGTCTGCTATGACCCACTTTTTAAAGTGAGTCTTATCAAAAGTGTGTTTGATTTATTTTAATTTTTTTAAAAAAATTAATTTCTTTATGGACAAAGCTAGATCTAGCCATTGTTTATAAGATTCTTATTTTTTGCTCAAAACACATGCCGACAGTTCAAGGTATACAAGGTAAAATGCAACTTTTTTTCCATTGCATTTTTCTGGAAGAAAATTCTAACAGCAGTACCACAGAGCCCTTTCTAAACTACTGGGATATGCTAAGATTTTAAGCATAATTTTTTCAATTCTTCCCTACCCAAAAGAAAACAGACTGGTGAGAGAGTAATACAGATTGTTAACAGAACTCTTCACCAAATACAGTCTGTTCTTAGCTCTTGATGAATTGCAAAACTTGTCAGTCATTAGCATAAACTAAGCCCAGGAGCTTATGGGCCAGCAGATAAGAATATCAATCAACTTAAAAATAAATATATAAGTGGCCTTGTGAAGCTAAGAAATACCTGCCAAAAGACCTTTGTCTTGTTTAACTGTGCAATTGCAGCTTGATGGGTGCAAAGCTTAAAGCAGGAGACCTGCTCGTGATAAAATCAGAAAAGGAAAACATAGGCAATAGGATTTGTTGTTACTAAATGAAGCTTAGTATACCTACACCACTTAAAAACTGGAGGGAGCAATGATGCTCCCGAAAATCTTAAGCTGTATTTACTTAAATGGCTTAAGCTCTGCCACTGACGTGGAAAAAGATGAGGCTGTGGTTCCTGTCCCTGCCCAGCCATGCAGCCAACCACATCATTGGGCTAATGCAGCTGAAAACACACTCTGGGGAAACCATTTTCCTGTGGGATCTGCAAGCTGACTTGGCTTCTCCCTCTGCTGCTGCACAATTCCAGGGTGTTGGCACAAGGGTTACCACAGCAGCGTAAGGAGGTTATAAAGTCATAATCCTGTTGTGAAAAGAGGAAAGAGGGCACTGGAGTTTTATACAGTTAACCCAAGAGAAACTGTCTTCCATACCAGGAGCACAAGGAAGGAGGAACATTTCTTGTAAGGAAGAGGTGTCTTGCATGGACCCATAAATTCCCTCTATTCTTTCAGATTGTTTACATGGAATAAAAAACGAGTATGTGAGGGCAAGTAAAATGAAGGTTCACAGAGCAAGAAAATGCCGTCCTAACCAGTAGACCAAGAGGTACAGAGAAAGCAAGCAAGTTAGCTTTTAAGGCTAACGCTGTTTTCCTCGCTCTGAGTTAAGTCCTTACTGGATGTAAGATGAGTGACTTTCTGTGATGTTTACAAGGCCTTTTTCAATTTCAGAAAGATTAAGTAGGAAGCTGCATTTTTGTACAGAGTAGAGAGAAGGTATATTTTGAAAGATACTGAATATATATGAGCAACTGCTGTAGAAACCCCTGACAAATTGACTGGAGACTCTTTCACCACTTAACTTTCTGTGGCCATCACCCGAAATAGATGCATTGTTTATTTCTGAATCAATTGCATTTCAGCTCCATTTCATTCTAATCAGATAGTCAATAACCCCTGGATAGTATTTAGCATCTGATAGCTGGGAAACCACTAGCTCTCAATTTTTTTCTTCTTAATTGCTGTTTGGAAACTTGTGTGTTTGGATCTCCATAGTACAGTTTTCTAGATTTTTTTCTTCTAAAACAGCGTATAATTGCCACATCAATTGCAGCAGAGAGGGTTCATATGTTTTCATTTTTTATTCTTCCCAGAATTTTGAAAATTGCAAAATCTGCTAGTCTGACATCCTTCAATGTTTATTATAACAAGAACAGATCAGGACAAAGTATCTAGGTCTTGCAAATTGTCTTCCATGATGACAGCCAGCGATTTAAGAAGAGTGGCTATAAATTTGGGTGCTGCTGCTAGGCACGTGCCTTGACAAAACACAAAGCTGAAACTAGTGTTGTTGAAGGATTGATCCAGTAGAACACATAGTCTCTGGGAAAAGCCAGAAATACTGATCTCCAAATTTTAGCTCTTACGATCTTCTTTTGATTTTCATTCATGGAGAAGTCCTTCTTAAAGAATTAGGGATAATTCCTTGTCCTGGTTCCAGCCAGGAAAAGATCAATTTTTGCAGTAGTTAGGAAGACGCATGGCTAGAAGCAGAGGTTATTCTGTATCACCCCAAGACATTGCCAGGGAAGAGGGGAGTCTCTTCCAATCAGGGATAGTGTGGCAGCGATTTGCGTATTGCGTTTCCCATGTGCTGAGCTTTTCATCATGTGTGAACTGTTTGCCTTCCTTGTGCACCCTTTTCTTAATATTGTTGCTGTACTGTTTGTTTCTTATTTCATTGCTCATTCTGGTAAATAGTTCTCATCTCAGCCTGTAATCTTTACCTTTTGTGCCACCAATTCTCCTCTCTAGCCTGCTGCAGGGGGAGGCAGGGAGGTTTTTAGTGGGAACAGTAAATTGGGGAGCATCATTCCTAAGCCATGACACTTCTATTACCTTTGCCAACATCAGCGGTGCTTACTCAAGCGAGTGACCACAATAATGCTTGAGAGCCGGCTCCTCTTATGCTGCCCCAGCAGTAGAGAAGTCTTAGAGAGCTGGAATCACTGAACAGACAGAAGCTGCACTCATGCAGGGAAATCTCTGCAGAGCATAACAGCAAATTTCCTGCTTTGGAGAGAAAGGGTAAGGCAAAAATGCCAGACAGCTGCCTACACCTCAGATTAGTAAAGCCAATAGCTATGCATCCACATGACTAAACAACATTTTCAGATCCTTATTAACCCTTCTAACACAAGGAAAATGTCCTGATTTGCATTAGAGGACTGGGCTGGTTTTCTCAGTGCAACTAATTGGATTCCAGCAGTTATACCGCACTGACACAGGGAGAGGAGAATAAGCCCCACAGGACTGTTGTTTTCCATGCAAAAGTTGAATCACATTCAGTGACCTACCCACTAGAGTAGGGCTGGAACTGGGAACCAAAGGCAAGTTGGAGCAATAAAGAGATCAATGCTAAGAATAAGTTTCTGTTGTGGACCAGAGGTGGAGGTCTTAGGCTGAGCCAGAAGTTAGCGTTAGAGCTGAGCAGAAGACAGAACCTAAGAAAGCCGTAACAGCCCCAGGGCGATGGGCAGCTGTGCACCTCATCTGCCCAAAATCTGCTCTCTCCACCCCAGGCAACCACCTCTTTCCCTCTTACAGCCAAGCCTCAGACAGCTGCTTTCATCACAGTTCAGCATAATGTTAGTCACTTGCACTGCACAGCCTCTGAGAGGTGCCAGTGTTTCTCCTCAGACCACACTAAAAGGCTAAATGCCCAAATTATCTTGACATACGAGAGAGGAGACTTGAAAGTGCTGAAAACCTCAGAGCAGAAATTAGTCCAAGACCTGGGCTTTCACCATCATTTAAGAAACAGCAAGGTTTTCTTTTGCCTAGTTAGAGCCTGGAATTCCGAACAGAGGAAAAACTGTCACAGATCCTAGTCCAGCAGGGCAAACATTCAGATTCACAATGTTAAATGCACCCAGACTCAGAACCTGGGCTGTTTGCCTGCAGGGTCATCACCATTACTTGAGGACAAGGGCATCAACTGTCACTTAACAGTCAAGGCTGAGCACAGTTTCACACATTAACAGAGGTTCAGCATCTGCGCTCTGCACCCTGCCCCAAAGTACAGTACTTACACTTGGAATTTAAAATCAATAGAGTCCAGCTGTCAAATTAATATCTTGCCTCAGCTTGTGTTGGGACATAAAACTGCTAATTTTCTGTGACTGTTCACTTGATAAGTTTCAAAAGGCTCTTGTAAAAATATAATACCAAAGCCATCTGACCAGAGTGTACCCGAAAAAGAGCTATACTGGAAGAGATCACCCAGAAGAAAAACAAGACCAAGGGGTCTGCAAACAGCCGTGGGCTTATCTCCCTGCCCTCTACAGCATAGCTACTCCCACAGGGTGTCATTTCCCACACCTTGGCCTTCCCCACCAGCTGTGGTTTTCCTGTGGCGGGGTGGGTGACCCTTGATGGATGCCAGGTACCCACCAAAGCTGTTCTGTCACTCTTCTCCTCAGCTGAACAGGAGAGAGACTATATTATAAAAGGCTTGTGGGTCGAGATAAGCACAGGGAAATATCACTCACCAGTTACTGTCATGGGCAAAACCTGCTTGACTTGAGGAAATTAGTTTAATTTATTACCAATCAAATCAGAGTTGGATAACAAGAAATAAAAACTAAATCTAAAAAAGTCTTCCACCTGCCTCTCTCTTCTTCCTAGGCTTAACTGCACTCACAATTTTCTCTGCCTCCTCCCCCTCAATGGCTCAGAGGGACAGGCAATGTGTGCCTTCTTCACTGCCTTGGTATCAGCAGAACGGTTTCTCTCACATATTCTCACTCCTCTCTCCAGCTGCAGTTGCACAGTATTTAAGAAGGCTTCTTCCCCCTTTTTAAATACATTATCCCAGAGGCACTACCACCATCATTGGAGGGCTCATGCTCGGCTGGCAGTGGGTCTATCTTGGAGCCAACTGGCATTGGCTCTCTTGGACATGGGGGAAGCTTCTAGCAGCTTCTCACAGAAGTTGCTCCTGTACCCCGCTGGCTACCAAAACGTTGCCAGTATGTCCCCTCAGCAGCCAGGCAAAGCTGCACAGATTCCCTGTGCAGCAGCCACACAAAAGTTGCATACAAGCCATTTAATGTATCGGAATCATTTCTTACTGAGCAGTGTGTGAGAGGCCTTTTCCCCACTGCTGCCATCTCCATTTGGCACAACAGCCTCAGACCCACGGGAAGAAGAGCACTCTGGCTATCTCATTATACCTTCCTTACCATGCTACTGGGCCTGCAGCAAAGTGATCATGATGAGATGCCCCTTTTGTAGAGTTGCAAACATCAGCTAATGAAGTCTCTCAGCTTCCTTCTGATCAGAAAATGTCTGTCTTCATACACGATAGCCAGTAAAACTTGGCTTCTGATGGTGCAAGAAGAGTGCCTGGGAAAAAGAAACAACAGAAAGACCGAGATGTTTTGCTGTTCTAACACTTTCCCAGTGGTACCAGTATCTTACTCACATGCTGAAAGCTTGATTTTTATTTCAGGAATTTGCCTGTTCAAGCACTTTTTTAAAAATTTTTCTCTGTGTACTATAAAACCACAATGTAGACATTGATGAAGAAATTTGCATGCTCTTTTATTTAGTCAGCCTAAACAGCATGAAATAATCTATATTAGAAGAGTAGATGCACACTGGTACCTATTTCCCAGATGCACTTATCTTCATTTATTTAAATTTTAAATTAAGCTATATTTTCTTTGTAAATAAAAGTCTGGAGTTGGTTCAAAAAATTACTTTGCATATGATAAAAATGCACCATCACATTAGGTGTTGGTTTAATTTTCATGCTGTCTAAAGCCCACCTGTCCACAGAAACTATATAGGAGTCTCTGAGTTGCTGGTTTACTTTTTGGCAGATTTCACTAAATGGAGAACCTCCTCCAGGGCACACATTTAGGAATCGACTAAACACTTCCAATTTGAATTCTCATTTTTCAGCTGGGTGAATAATAGTCTAAGCATGAACTTGCAGCTTGCAAAGAAGAATGCAGCTGTCTGCAAAATGTCACATGGAAAGAAAAATTTTTTCTCTTTTCTGGATGGGAGACAATGGGGTCTAGAGTCAGCTGTGGTGCATCAGTTGATCAATGGAGTGAGGGAGAGAGACAGAATTTTTTAATAGTCCAGATGAATTGAAAGGATGTTGAAGATTCTTAATATCTGAAATCCATTCACACAAAGCAGCCAGGTGGTTTGTTCAGTCTTTCCTAGGAGAAAAGCTGTTTATTCCACTACAAAGAGTCTCGGAGTAGGGCCAGGATTTGTCTGAGGCATGGAAACAGATGGGCAGAAACTGCTCATTCCATTATCCCTTGAGCCGTGCTTGTTCTGTCAGCATCCCTGGCATCTTATCTTCAGGGCTGTGTTGCTGTGGGCCCCTGGAATCACATGTTCCCATCCACTACCAGTCTTTATAAAGAACAAAATGGAAGTGACAACTTCTGTTACGCCCATGGCTGAAGTCTACCCAGCAACGTGTTACATGGTATTTTTAAATACGAAAATAGAATCATCTATACCTATTATACCCAGGTTTAAACCAGAGATGGACAAGCATCTCAGTGATATAATTAGAGTCCAATAAAAGTCAAAGTTGTGGTGCTGATTCATGCCTTTTGAGATGGGAAACTGGCTAAGTACGTTAACTTGTTCTTTCAATGAATTCTGGGTACTTATTTAACTTCCATGTCTCAAAAATACCTAGGCTTGCATTTTCTTCTTCACATTTCCAGCTGAATGAAATAAGGAAGAAATTTGCTTCAAAACCAAGGATACTTCCACTGAGTTTTAAGACTCTAGAAGCATTTCTGATTTGTCTAGAGAGAGGGCCAAATTCCTATTTATTGTGTCTCAAGCTGGCTTCATCTTCCAGTGGCAATTTATCTTAAAAGACATTAATAGTTCAAGTTAGCAGGAGGCTTTGATGAATATGCAAAAGGGCCAGACTGGCCTTGTCATTTGTCTGGCTATAAAAAGAGCTACAGACACGGGGAACTTTCAGTACCATTCCTCCCTACAGGGCACAGGTGCATCTTTCTGTGGTCTTATCTAGCACCAGAGCTCTGCCCTTCTTACTGAGCAACAGAGATGAACACTCAGGAGATGGTAAGTTATCTTCAAACTGAAAGACAGTAGGTTTAGATTTGATATCAGGGAGAAATTCTTTACTATGAGGGTAGAGAGACACTGAACAGGTTGCCCAGAGAAGTTGTGGATGCCTCATCCCTGAAGTGTTCAAGGCCAGGCTGAATGGAGCTCTGAGCAGCCTGGTACAGTTGGAGGTATCCCTGCCCAAGGCAAGGAATTGGAACAAGATGATGTTTAAGGTCCCTTCCAAACCAAACCATTCTATGAGTCTACGATTCTAATAAGATGACCAGGAGACAAGACAATTAGAAATCCTTTCACATATCTCCATGTTGGCCTCCTACTCTGCCAGATTACTTTCTCTTGTGAAGAGTAGACTTAAGACACTGCCAATTGACTTTGCTATGTGCCCCATACAATAAATGGCTTTCTTCCACCTCCAACAGCCTGATGTGACCATGGCTTCAGCGCAATCCACATGTACTGCACTGTACAAATCAGACTGCCACAACTTTCACATGGACTGAGTCCAGCATTCAGCTCAAGACCTAGATCTGCTTCACATGAACATCTCTCCGTGCACCACATGCCTGCTCCCCCTTAGGAATGAGAGAGGGCTTATGTGACAAGATAAGTTTCCAGCAAACTGTGCTGTTCCAGCCCAAGTGAGTCTGACTGCTTTGTGGTGCACAGGATGCACAATACCTGCAAGAGGCTTGTTTCGGGATATGTGGCAACTGAGGAAGGGAATATGACACTTTCATATGCACCATCTCTTTCTGACTGAAGTCACCCCCCAAAGTTTCTCTTTCTAACCACATGATTATGAAAAAACCATTTGATTCCCATAGTTTCTGCCACATAACACAAGGCAAGTCAAGCAACAGCCATGGGCTATAAGTTTCATCATCTTGCAAGATGGTAAAAATAACTGAGACGTTGTTACAGCATGAGTTGATCTGGCATACTACATTACAGACAGCAGGTGTCTGAAATATGTGGCACAGTATCTAAAATGCATGACAATGTTATAAAATATGAAAGGATATTACAAAATCGTACAGTTTAGATGACAGATAAAATACATGATTTGACACGCCATATATTTTCATTTTTTCTTTCCAGGAAAATTGTAATCTGAATACGTTATTTCTAAGAAGTATTTGAAGTACTCTGCTGTAGAGTCATACAGTCTAGGGAAATGAAAGGGAGGAGAAGGGACAAGAGAAAAAAAATAAAGAAACTAAGGCAGGATTTTGAGCTCACAAGTGAGAAAGGTTCCTTGTAGCAAACTGAGTTATTTCAATTTTTTCCACTCTGATTAGTGAGAGATATATCTGACCCAGGTATCTTTCTAACTTCTTATCAGATCCTTTACACATTCATGGTACAATATCTGAGTGCAGCTACTGAGCACACGGGTAGAGTGCAGACCACCGTTTTTGCAGGCACATGAGCCACAAACCTCAGAGAAGTCCAGGCTCTGGGGTTTGAAGGACAGGAAGCCGGCTGGAATACGAAATTTAGGCTTCGAAGATGAGTTAGTGTACAGTTAAAGGATTAGAATTACAGACAGTAAGAGTCTGTCGTGTATCCTTCTCCATAAACGCTTTTCGTTTCTGCCTTCACTTCCATCCCGCAATGAAGCGACAAGCCTCTGAAGAGAGTGGCAGGGTCCTGTGACACATTTAAGTCACCTAAAGTCTCAGAAGGGCATTGAATATGACAGCATAGTACCTCTGGGAAGCCAGAGCCATCACTTCAAGCAGTTTTATGTTCTCTCAAAGTTTGATTGCAAAAATAAAATGAATGCAATGACATTTTGAGAAGTGTCTCCAAGAGAAATATATGAAGTACGTCTGTGAACTCATATAGGGTCATAGCAAGTCCCTAAGACCCAGTTCATCTTGAAGAACAGTGTACAGTTCTCTCATCGCAGAAACAGTGGCAGGATAAAAAAATGGCTCAAGGGAACTACTTACTTTTTCTGTTAACTGGTGTTTACGTTGGTACCTCCTCATTGTGTGGGCTTAGCTCTTTTGATGGGTATCTTTAGGAGCCATGCACTCTTCATCAAACACTTACTCTAGGCAGAGCACAAGTGTTTGAGTTCCCTAACACTGACCATGCCCATGGGGACGAAAAACCTCAGGTATTATGACCTTACTTTGTAGGCAAGAGCATGATACCATGTGGGTCTACCATCACTCAAAAAAGCATGGGTGAAGAACACCAGGTGGAGACAGAACCCACTTACCTGGGTCTATCCCTGCTAATGTGCAGTACCTGGGTAAGGAGGATAGTCCTATGGGATCACTCCCTCTGTATGCAGACATTGGAGAGAAAGAGAGAGAGTTTTCATGGCATGGCTTATACCTTGGTTGAGTTGAATCTTCTCTGGAGATCCTTCAATTTTGCTTTGATGCTTGAGGGAGTTTAGGGCAAGAAAATTCCTAAATTACATCTTGGATAAGTCCTTACAGTTAGGTGAAATGCATCTTTTCTACACTCTTCTGTTTCAGAAGGGGCATTTGTCTTTGTTAAAATGTCTTTGCCTAATGTCTTAAATGTTACCATAGAAATAAAGTGTTATTTATTAACACTCATTAATAACACCTGCCTTCCTTTTTGCTATCATAGGTGAACGGGCAGAATAGAGTTTCTTCACACATTTTCAAATGCAGAGAAGATTGATTTGATTTGATTTGATGCAAAAACTAAAGCTCTCTTCGGAAATCTGCCACACAGCAAGAACCAGTGGTTGCAGGGGACCTTCAGCCCATTCATTTCCCTGGTGCAGTCAGCCCCCACCAAAGTGACCATAGCCCAACAGCTTTCACCATTTTGGCCATCGGAACTGACTCTTGGCACTGTTCCAGTTGCTATAAGACTTCCTTTCACTATCTTCTTTTCCTACTGTGTGCTGCAACAGCACAGGTGTGAGTGAATTTCCTGAGGCGCCAACACACAGCTTTGCTTTCCTGCCTTCTTATTTTCCATTTATACCAAGGAGATATTTGTATCTTAATAATCTGGGTGCTGTGATAGAATTCAGCATTTAGAAGATGTTTTCAGCTCCTTGTGAGGGGAGTGTGTCTGCATACCAAATGAGGAATTGTTGGGAAGACTGTGAGAAAAATGACCTACAGAGCCTAAAAATGCAGTAAGGCAGGGCAATAATGCAGCAGAAGTGAACCATAGCAGGCAGGGCTAGAAGCAGTTAAGACAGAGAAGGCAAAGGATGCTTAGAAAAGGAAGAAAGAAGCTTCTAAGCACTTTCCCGTCCTGCCAGAGAAGATTAGCTCCAAATGAGGGGGTCGGGGAAGACCTTTCAATGTGACTATTCAAGGAAATTTTTCTATTTATATGTTTGATTGCCCTCATAGTTCACTCCTTACAAGAGCTTTTTTCCCCAGCATCTACAAATCACCCCTATAGTCATGCTACATAAACCAAACCGTGTCAAAGAGATCCCAAATCCCTGGCTAGTTTGCCAGTTAAACATTATGTATGAAAATGTAGGTGCCAAATGCAGGCAGCCATACAAAAATACAAGGTTTCTGTGTGACAATGATATTGCCTTTCCTTTCCTTAAAAATATCCTCTTAAAATATATTATTTTTAGTCAATCCTCAAGTAAGCAGAAGGCTGAGGGAGGTCAAAGAAAACTGTTTGTCCTCTAGTGGATGAGCAGGAGAGGGAGTCTCAAACACAAACACTTTGAGATCTCAGCAGAGAGGAGTCATTTCTCTGCCTTCTTCCAGGTGAGCAATAGCACACACCCAGAAAACTGCAGAAATGAAACACAGAGTCTGCTCCAACATTCTCCTGTGCCCTCCCATTGACAGTACAGCACTAAGACCTGGCCAGCCCCTAGGCCGGGCTCTGTTTTGGAAGCAGGACTGGCAGAATCTGATGGTACTAATCTCTGCTTGGACGAGCAGCTTGCAGCTGAGCATCAGCCCTTTCAGCTTAACACGCAAAACCACCTGCAGCAGGTTTCAGCATGGGCTGATCAATAAAGTTATTGAGCCTTTGTTTTCTTTCAAGCTCTGTCAAACTCGTGAGTGTGACCTACTCCCAGATCCAGGTTCTTTTTAAATGAGATGGAGGGTGGTGTATTTTTTTTACTTCTCCAGACCTTTCGTTTCTCATAGACACTAGAGACAATTTCTCAACACTTCGAGGCATATTCTGTTACTGCAGGTACGACATACATAGATTGACCTCACCTATTAATTCTCTGCTTGCCATGGCTTCTGTCATCCCAGTTTCCACCCATCCCAGCTCCACAGGAAACTCCAATGCTCACCCTTTGTATTCATCCCCCACCTTCTGCCTCCTCCCTTTCTGTCACCACTCCTCCTTACATGCACCTTGCACCCTCCCCCTTCATCAGTGGGTGTCCTTCATGTACACATAACTCCCTTCCTCCCTACAGAACACTTCACTCTCAGGTATTCCTCATATGTTCTTCTTTCCTTACAAAAACCCTGTTGTTATACACCCCTACCTTCTTTGCTGATGTGCCTTTATTGTCTCATCCCTGCTGGATTCTCCAGTGTCCCTTTTGCATTGACTCCTTTCAACCTAGATAGCTGAGCATGCTTCCTTTTCACTTTTCCTCTTAGCATGAGAGGCTGGTGGCGTGAGGGACAAGAAGCTGAGATGCTCAGGAGGACAACCGTGGGGAAAACAAGTTTTCCCAAAAGCACATGCTCTGATGTTCCTTGCAGACATGCAGCTCTCTATGGGAGCATTGTGAGGTGGAGATGTCCTGTATAGCAGGATGTGTCCTGTGTTTTTCCAGCTAGTCCCTTCTGTGGGGAGATCTCCATAGGGTATAACACATCCAGCCCTTCGCGTTTTCTTCCTGAACTTTTATGGTTACTAATAATGACCTAGAAATACCAGCAATGATCAGTTAAGCCACAGGTCCCAAAGAAGAACTGAATGCCTTTCTCTCCACGTCTTTCATTATAGCTATTCAGCACAGCAATTGCTAGTATGGGCCAGGACAAACATGTTTGCTAAGCAGAGCAGGAGGAAGACATAGAAATCTCCATAAAGAGTACACAGCAGGCAGTTGGCTGGCAGGAGTGATATGAAGGAGATGGATATTTGCAGACAATGCAAAAGTTACTGTGACAGCTGCAGATTGCGAACCTTCTGTGGTAAACTCAGAGCCCAGCCAAGAACTCAGGAAAATGAGAGGAAAGGAAAGCCACAGGGAAACTCTGCTAGGCACAGAACAGTCCACTCCTGAAAGGTGCTTCTGACTATTTATGCTGCAGCTGTAACAGGCTCAACAGCTCAAGGATTTCATGGACACTGGCATTCAGATACAGATAATTTCAGTAATTTGCACTTCGTGTCAGTCAAAGAACAATGATGGCAAAACAGCAACTTTCCTTTCCCTGCCTCATCTACCTTGCCTAATGTCACATCTAATCCCCAGAGTAGGGACATCCCCATACCACATTTAAGCAGGGAATCAAGCAGAAAACAGCTAATGGGGGCATCTCCAGCTGGGTCTGAGCTGGTCCCAGCAAACACAAGGGTCTATGACTTAATTGTGCAGTGTCCTTTCAGCTCAGAAAGAAACAAGCCAGGTTTTGAGCTGTAAGTTCAGGTTTCTATTTCTTTTGATAATTTACAGTACTCATGGATATGTTAGCTTAGCTTGTCATGGGGAAAGCTGTCAGTGGTTACCAACATAGAGGATGTTGCACAACTCGGGGTACGTGGGGCACAAAGACTTGGGTAGTGATACTTTTTTTCTATATTTCGTCTGTTAGTTTACAAATGTTGTAAGACTTCTGTCTGCAGGCCCTTCAACAGCTTTTCAAGCAAAGATTCCCAAGGCTGTACCCATATCACAGTTCAAATATCACAGAGGAGTCCCTTGTCCCTCCAATAACTCTCCTAGATCTACCAAATTAGCTGTTTCAATGGTTTGAGTTTAATAGCAAAATCATATTTGCAGCAGATGCACTGAGTTTCAACACATCTCTGAAACCAATCCCATTTTACCACAGCAGTTTTAAGCCATTGTGAGTTCATGGCAAACTCACTAGTGGAAATTTTTTCCCCTTCATGGCTTTATTTTGACACCATCACAATTGCACCGATGTCAGAATATTCAGCTTTGAGTAGAGAACTCATGGATCATTGCAAAAGCTCAGCTTGGAAGCAGCCACAGTGCTCAGTCACACACAGCCCCCTGTGATCTGAAAATGAAGCAGAAACCTGTTGCCTCCAGATGCATCTATCCCTAAATCATTAGCCATGCACTAAATCAGCTGCAGTTCCAAAGTGTCTACAGGAGAGCATGTAGTTATCAGCATATTTCTTATAGCAATTAATACCCACAACATCAACTTAGTCCTGGGAACTAACAGGCTGCGAGAACTCATCCAGATGACAAGGATGTAGAAACACCAGGGACATACAATTGTCCCTGTCCATTTCTTGCTTTAATATGTACCATTTATGGTCCTCACTGCTCAAACAAGAAGCCTCTGAAGTGCTCTCAGGCTCCAAAATGAAAAGCCAACAAGCCCATCGATGGGGGACAGCAGGAAGCTGGCACTCACTACAGACTGTCAGGCTGTCTCTAATGAGCAGGGAAGCACATGCAGACCTGCATCTTCTCATGCTCAGTGCCCCAGGCAGCCTGTAGCTCCAGAAGGGAGGAAGAAAACACCACAGCACCCTGGAAACTGTCAGAGCAGCAGCAGCAGCTGTTTGCTGGGAGCATCCTGTCTCATCATGCTCATTAAGGGGCAGGGGCAATACAGTGCAGATGACAAATTTAAATCTACCCCCAGTGCCTAAAACTTTGATTTCAGAAACCCCTGCACTTTAGTCTTGACTCCCTGTGTCCTGAGCACTGCATTTGCATGTCTCTGAGAAGTCAGTGAGACAATAATTTTGCTATTTCTCTTAACTTCCTTGATGTCCTCCTCTTGTTGCAAATCCCAGCTGATGACTTACCTTTTGTTCTTTGCTCTTTTTTGTTCTCTCCATTCCAATACCATTTATTCCTTTAGCTCCACCAGTACTTGGAGGGAGGACAGTCTGGGAAGAGTGGAGGGATGTTCTATAAGATGAAGCTGTCTTAGTTCATATTGTTTTAACAAACAGTTCTCTGGTGTTATGACCCATATGTCAGTTGGAGAAGGACAGTGGGAGAAGATCTGGGAGATCATTTCTTAGTAAATCTGGTTGAATAATTGCTGGTAAATAATTTTCTTGATGGTCTTGTCTGTGTGTATTGTAGAGATAGCCACTGGCAGATTGTGATTATTTCAGAACAGTTTGTTATGCAAAATTATTTGATGATATGTTGGCAAGACAGTTTTTATCAGCAGCTCACTATTCACAAGAGAGCCATGCAGTTACCATATGATTTGTGATAGCATTTCTATTCCCAGAAGTGTAAGCTTTAGTTATGCAGTACAAGTGCTTCACTTTCCCTGAGTGCAAGAGCACAAAACCTTCAAACACATTTTCTGTCAATGAATATACAATTAAAACTCTACCTTATTGTTGTTAGCTGGTAATAATCCAGAAAGGGCTGTGCATGCAATCTGCGTCAATTCATTTAAGAAGTAAAAAAAAACAAACAGAGAATTTCTCCAGTGCCTGCTAATCATATCCCTTCTCTGTACAGAGGGGTATCAGCCCTCTGTATAGAGAGCCCCCAGTTGCAACAGTAGGAAAAAACTTAGTAGAAAAACTGTTCAATCTATCCCTGTTGTAAATTATCATCACTTTAATTAAGGAAAACCCTGCTTTGTAGGAAGAAACAGAGGGACCAAGAGGTTATGTGATCCAGAGTGCTCAAAGTCTATGACAGAACCAGTAATGCAGCAGAGTTCTCTGAATGGGAAATGAACTTGGCTCCCTGTTCTTCTCTTCTCTCCATTTTGGGAATGTTCAGCTCTATAGAGCTTTTTCTGCCTCTTACTGTGTCTCTGCTGACATCGTCAGTAATAATGCCGTGTTCAGAAGGAATGAACACAAACTAAGAGACATTCAGTCTCTCTGATGTGATGAATGAGTCATGGTGGGGATGAGGGAAAAGGAGATCAGCTCTGTGTGCTACCTGGTTGAGCATAATCCCAGCAGGGAAATGTTGTGTTCTTCAACCTCAAAAGAGCTGTTATAGATTGTCAGAGGTAAGAAAAAGAAATTAAAATCTATAGAAAGCACTTGACAGCAGCTCCTTTAACATCACTGTTGATGCCTTCCAACCCTGATAGAGTTCACTAATCTTGGAGAGTTATGAACACCGAGTCTGCAATAAAAAAAAATGTTCTTTCTTAAACAGACTTTGGATATATAATTTGGCTTTAGCTTTCCTTTTCAAGGCAGTTCTATTTTCACATATTAAAATGATGCAGTTCTGAAGTCATTAATATTTTCATTTCTAAGAGCTCTTTCCTGTGAACACAGTAATATTACATTATTTTATCAATCACTAAGTTTTTTCATTCAGACTGTTCTTTTTCCTCTCTTTCTTCTTCTTGATTTCATTCTCAGTTCCCAACTTTTATGCCACAACATGTTCATCTGTCAGAACAAAATAAAAGGAGAGGCTGTCAGACACAACGTAGGTTATCCTTTATGTGAAGATTTGCATGGTCCTCCAGGTGATTTTCCCTTGAGCTTTTAGTATTTTTATTGCCAGCCTGAAGGGTAAAAACTGTGTGTACCATGAGCAAATGTGTAAGAAAGGAAACTGGGGATGAAGAGTAAAAGGGTGAAGGTTACTGAAAACAGAATGCAGAGAGGTATGCATATGACTGTATATTTAATTCTTCTGTTTATACAGGACAATTATACAGTCTGACAGAGTTAACATTGAACTGAAGTATCTGCAGCATCAGTGTGCAGTGCTTTTCACCTTTCTCTTTCCCCCTCATCAATATAGTTAATGACATTCAGCCATCCAATAAAAAGTGGTTTGGGACCTATACCATGCTTATATGTAATAGAAAGTTTCAGGTTCCAGTAAATCTGATTCATTCCTCCTATCTGAGTAAAGGCTAGATATTACACAAGTATAGGTAGAATGTGATGAAACAGTGAGATGAAGCATGTCCTAGTGCTTTAAATGAAAAAAGTATCACTGAAGTAGGCTCCAACAGGCCCTTAGGAGAGATTTCTCCCTCCAAATTTGAGCTATCCAAATGTTCTACATCTCATCTAAACTCAAAATTTTCTTTATAGTCAAAAAGATAAAGAAAGGTACCTCAACATGGGTGTCCATCTTCATAAAATATCTAACAGAGAGAGGATGACTTGTGGTTGGTTAACTTCTCTCTCTGTAGGAGCCTAAACATTACCTTAATCAAGTTACTCCATATTCAGAGGGGAAAAGACAAGCAAGATGAATCCCACCTGAACTAGGAAACTGCTCCCAGTGCTGGTTGTCCTGAAACACTCTATTCTCCTCCCCTGCTCAGAGTCCCACTCACCAAGTAATGATGTTAAGGAACTTTTGATCTCTTTGGTCTTGCCAAGCCCAAACAGCCACAAGAGAGGAAACCAAGTTTCAGTGCACTAAATAGTCAACAGAAGCTTAATGAAACTCCACTCTCAGAGCCTATTGATGACAGTAATGTTGGAGCCAGAGAGAAACCAGCTTGCTCATCTGAATGAGATTTTAGTGTATGCATTGAATACTTCAGTGTTACTTATAAACAGAGAGCATTTGATAGAGAAATCATCAAAGGACAACAAACACAGACTGCAATAAACACAGACAGCAGCAATGTTATGTTTATGGAACAATTTTTGTAATAATTCTGGGTTATTTCAGTTTCCTTAACTGAAATTATTCCTCTAATCCATTTATGCAATTAGGCTACAGAATTTTTGGTTCTGCTATTACCTATCTCCACTGTCTCCCTCCTAAATATAGTAGGAATCTGGAGGTGTTGTCACTGTACAAGTTGTATTTTGTAATCCTTTTCAGCACCAAAAGGGTCAAACACAGTGCTTTACAACTGGGGCATGGCCATTGACTGTTAGTGTTAAATTTTGTCACTGCACACAAATTTAGTGTCTGACTTTACCGGGGTATACACTAATCATTTTTGAAACACTGAAATATGAGAGTGGTGAGAACCTTTGAAGAGAGAGAAATGTTCCAATTTGACTTCGGGTTTGACCAGCATATGGTAACTGGAAGGCTAATCTTACCATTGAGTCACAAGTGGAAAGGAGGGCATTGATGAGTAACCCAGCAAGGAAACACTGACTGCCCTGCAGGGGCTTGGAATCAAAAGAAGGTGTGGCTGTATAACTAAAGCCTTTATAATGTGTGTTCACTAGCAAGGCAAACTAAGATTGCATAAACATTTCTGATGCTGGCATTTTCTAATTTCTCAGTGCTTGACTTTGCAACTTTCCTGTTGTTCCTTAGTTGTATATCTCTGCTTTGGTCTATCTACATATGAGAATGTTCCATGATCATAAAACTCTTCTTTTCTCCTTTCCCTGCTAAAGAGTACAGAGAGAGAGAAGGAAAGAAGGTGCAATTTTTGTTCTGCAGGTGGATGGTAGTACATACAGGCTGGGTGTCCAGTTCATACCTGTGAAGACAAGTGGGACAGAACTGAATTGCTGCATCATAAATATCAGGCCAGAACTGCTGCACCATGGATATCAGGGCAGTGCACTAAGTAAGGTGGACATTAAAGGTTAAAATAACAATCCTGAAGATGTAAGAAGTGCAATGAAATACTGCAAAGTCCAAACAGGTTGTCAGCTGTCAAGTTCCCTTAATCTCACTCCAGTGACAGTTACTTCCAGCATGGAGTGCAGAGACTGTCAAGGAAAAGACCAAGTGGATGTGCTTCTTCATTTCTTTTTCCCTTCATCACTGATACTCCTCACAGAGGGGTTCTGCATGACAGGTTTCCAGCAGAGACCAGTGACTGGTTTTACTGAGAAAAGCCTGCTCTGGACCGGAAAAGAGACACAGTTTCCTCATGGAACCTACTCCTGTCAGGATAAAGGACACTCCAAATACTCTTAACGGACATGCAGGCAGCTGTCTCAGACCATGGACTCTACTTCTGTCTCTGCACTGAATGAAAAGGACTTTTTCTCCATGGATATATAGGGACTTTCCTGGTATTCACAGGGTTGCATGAAGCTTTCATTATCAGAACTGTAGTGCTCACCCCAACTCTTTAATTTAAAAGGCATGCCCCTGAAGGTAGACAGAATGAAGGAGGGAAATAGCCAAGCACAAACTGACAGCACGGCTATGGGTCTACAGAAGTCAGCCCTTCACTGTGCTCCCCAGTTTGAATGCCAGTTTGGACAGGTATAAACTGTGTTTCAGCCACACTTGCCTTGTTTCCCTGAGCTGCTCTGAGCTCAATGGATTGCACCACTAAGGATCTGGATAGACAAGCACACAGTGAAATATAAAATGTTGACTATTGTTGATTGTAGAAAATTCTGGGTCACATCTTCAAGTCTAGGTGCATTAAAATGAGCATGATACAGTGACAGAAACATTTATAGCCTTGTTTCTCAGATATCTGGTCTTTTGCGGAGTTATGCTCTGCTTCCTGTATTCCCTCTAATACAGAAAAATAAAACTCCATGAGAAACTCTGGTAGGCACAAGGGATGTCTTCCTATCTTTGCACTTCACTGAGCATGAGCAATGCAGGCAGCATTGCAGCTCTTAGCACTATGCTGTATGCTTTTTTTATTAAAATCACAAGTATGTAAAAATCCGGCCTTTTGTTGAGCTTGAAATTATTTCAAAGCCAGCTACTGCTTAATGACTAATCTAGCCATCCACTCATCTGCAGGCAGAACTCTTTGCCAGCTGGACTTTGAAGTTCCTCTGATCCATATAAAAACACACCAAGCCAGTAAATGAGAAAAGAAAATGCCTCTAAAGAATGGTTGCCTTTTGAATTTGGACCATTTGCTAGTGTGGTGTCAAGTTCGATCTTGGCTCTACATGGCAAGATTGTGCCACAGAACAAGAAATTTCTATGGGTCAGTTTTAAAATTATCAGACCTTCAGGCTGTGTGACACAGCAGGCATCATACCACCATCACTCCTCTTTTCCTCACCGGAAGAGATGTGTTATGATGCAACTTTTTTGACCCACATATGATGTTTGAATCCCTTAGCATTAGTGTAGGTTTTTAATCCAACTATTCTAACACTAAGAAGGATCACTCTTTGACCTCAAAAAATTATAATTACATTTAAATTGCATTTAAACTTAATCAGGCCCTGAGTTTTTATTCCTTCTTCAGTTTTGTACCAAAATATCAACTACTGGAGTAGCATGACAGTAGCTGTATGAATAAGAAATTGATAGCAACGCAGCAAACTGAGGTCAAAGAGGCTATGATTTGTCAGGATGGATGTAAAGGCTTAGTTATTCCCTGCAAACACAGTAAGTAAAGTGCAACTAGTGTATTCCTGGCCAGAATATGGAGACGGATTGACACTACAGTGAAACAAAAAAAAAAACAAAAAAGGAAAAGGAAATGAGAGAAAGCAAATAGAATTAGAAAGAAATACTAGTCAACACAAATAATCTCATGCTCTTCCCACAATAAAAATGCTCATCATAGAACATTTCCAAAAGCTTCTAAACCACTGTAAATCCATATTTCATAAGAGAACTAGCTCTGAGAAGCCAATGTTTTGCTGTTTTTCTACATTAACTATTTTTCTAACTGATTTAGACATCATTTATGGTGAATACAGTCACTCTGATGGTTACAGATCCTATAGACTGACCAAATCTAGACAGGCTGAGAAATCAGCTCAGCATCACTGAAGCTGCCCTGAGTTTATGATGAGCTGCAAAGTTCAGAGTGAATAAAGACCTAGCAATCAGCTAAGGCAAAGTTCTGTTCTTTGCTTATGCTGGGGAAACTGACCAACTGCTAGCTCAGGTATGGGTTTCCAACACCATTTTTGAGCAGGATTCCAAGTCAAAAACCTGTCAGATCAGGGAGGAAGGGATTCCTGAAACACAGCCCTCAGAGTAGCTGTCTGCACAATACAGCACATGATAGGTCAGGTCCTGAAAGCAGCCTGGTCACTCTGGGGAATTCCTGCCAATTGGCTCGAAAACCTGGCTTCCCATCCCCTCTAAGAATGCAATAGAGTTACATGCCATCAAATCAGGAATCCCTATGCCCTTCTGTAGTAGAGATGTGATCTTCTGCCACTTTAGGAGGCTCTGTCCATTTGCAGTACATCACCACTGTAGTCACTGAATGGTCACTGTGGTCATTGAAACTTCTTAGCACAGGGGCAGGAGTGTTTTTTTCCTATAAAAGTTTGCATCTCCAGTGACTTCAGCCATGACTTTTCTGTAGGTCCAAAGCAGGAAGCGTTCCTGTGCTATTGCACACTCTGGAGTGAAGCAGACCAGCACCATTGTCCCATAGAGACACGGTTTCTTTTGCATTTGTTGAGCTTTTAAATAATGCGTATGTATGCCCTGGCAGCTGGTTTAGGGAAAAGTTGCTGCATCCAAAAGATTCCTTTTTGCTTTTGTTTTCTTATGTAGGCAAAAATTTTCCAGCTTTAGTCCTACTGGATGGTCTCCAGCTTCTAAGGAGATAACCATCTTTCCAATCCATTAGGTTATTGTATTGACAAATTTCATATGGGTGGTGTTTTAGCACATTCAGGAAATTCCTTTCCTTTTTTAAAATCAAGGTTTTTATTACTTTACCTTGATAAAGTGCCTTCACTAAATAAATTCACTTCTCTCCCTTACATCTGTAGCCATTCAATACCCATGGAATGTGGCCATATTCTGTCCTTTATTCCAGGTTTGTTGGCAATGAGTGGAAAGATCCATATTTACCTGTCTTTTAGCTCATTTCAGAAAATACTAAGACTAAGACTATACTAAGACTGTATACTGGCTTAAGGATCAGGCCATGATCTTCTCTCAGCAACCAAACCCTCTAAAACTCACCTTTCTATTTCCCACTTCCCCTCTCTTCTTTCTTCCAGACCTCAGTTTTGCCTCCAGAAGAGCCATGTCTGCCTCTCAAGTTAAGTTTTCTATAACCTTTTGAGTTCAACTGGTTCAGTTCCCGATAGGCAAAGAAGGAAAAGGAGAAAGGTGTCTCAACACAAAACTCCACATAGCTGAGTTATGTAGATTAGGAAAAAAACTGATGTTTCACATTTAACATCTGCAAAAGGTGAAATGAGGTGAATATGAGATATGTAATCCTTGTAATTCCTTTTGAAGGGCTTACTGTGTGGATCTGCTGTTCAATTACCTATAGGCCAGCAAGAAGATTATAAAGGGAAAGAAATTCCTGTGATATACAAAGAGACTTAAACCTGAAGTGCTACTGAGAAGATTTTGCAGGCTGAGAACTGTGTCTTTTCTTAAAAGAGGAAAGATGGACTTTTCCCCTGTAGATCCACAGGTATTATTTTAATTCAGTCTCCTATGTTTTCAAAGTCTTATATTGAGTGGGAAGGAACCATCTCACTCCTATCCTCTCTCCCCTTTCATATGAATCATGCAGCATAAACTCCTTCTGAATCTTCTGCAAAGGCAGATGTGTTATTAGCATTTTGTCAGGGCTCAGTCTCAGAAGCTGGGCTGGAACAGGAGAGCAAATTCTTTTTCACACTGTTAAGGAATGCCACCACCTCAAAAGAATTTTGTGATCTCCCATCAGAGCAGGAGAAGCTTCAGATTTTGCTAGATCAAATCAAAACATCGGTCCCTTTATGGCACAAAAACATGAAGCTTTGATGCTTTATGTAGGAAACACATTATTTGTGATGCTCACAAATGGATAGCCAGGATCATCAATCTGGCCCTTCCACAAACAACAGTTTGTTCCACTGTTCCACAGTCATTATGGTGGAGCAAGACCTCGCTAAATCTGTGAATGTCCTCACTTGCCTCTCTGTAGCCGCAGGGGTAGCAAGGAGCATGTGAGCACTGCAGTGGACTACACCACTTGTCTGCTAGCTCTCCAGAATTTAGTACTTCGAGAGTAAAATGAATCCTTGTGGAGTAAACCAGAGGAGAACATCAATTTAACTACAGTAATAACTCGCCTGTAAGAAAATTTTCATCCAGAGTAGCAATAGGTAATCTTGCCTCTGTTACAAGTCCTCGTAGTGCCATCCCTCTTACTTTCTGTAATAAGGATTACATGTTGGCCTTGTCTTCAAAGAGGTCTTTGCCCTTCCCAGGGTCTGCAGGCATTAGCCTGTTGTCCCAGAGAAACATCCACAGACACGCTGCACACCGGCACTGGGAGGAGGAGGGCAGGGCTCCAGCCCTGTCTCTTCAGCTGTCTCCAGCTCCTTTACACTCGGCTGCCTCTGGGTTTGTTTCAATATCTCAGCTGTTTGAGCATTATTAAAATGGTTCTGACTGGAGCCTGCGATAAGATAGCAATCAGAATACGAACCAAAGTGACTCACTCCACAAATAATGTTTGCCTGTGTCGTTATGAGAATAATGAAGCTGCTATCCAGGAGCCAGGTGACCAGGAGAGGGTAGAGGGAGTGGAATTTGTTATCAGTCTTCCTAGACAGGTAGACGGAAAGGGCTTTTGCAGGACTCACAGTCTAACATGCTTTCCCCTCATTCAGTTTTGGATACCAACACGCATTGCATGCTTCAAGCAAATGTTGCATGGGTTACAGTTACCATGAAGGGAAGTCAAAGGCAGCATATGTTGGCAGTGGGTATGTCTAAGCTTTGTTGAAGCTTCTGATTCATATGACTGTGCATGGTGAACATTTCCTATTATGTACTCAAAAGGCTCTGGATCTTGGTCTAGCAGAGGGTATAGGTTTTGGAAGACAAGATGCAGACAGCACAGGGCTCCAATTTCAGATGTTTCTTTAACAACACAAAAACTTTGCTATTCACTAATTCTCCAGCATGTCTGACTTTCTGTTGTTCCAAGTAACATGGCACACAGGGCTCACATTTACTGTGGGACAAATTGTAGCTTACTTTGAACTGAAAATACCATTACTGACCTATGGTACAATTCAACTGCACAATCAGTATTTACCTGTGTAGAGCAGGGCTGAAATGCCAGGGCATGGCTGCATGGGCTGAGCTGGCCTGGCTTTTGCCTGTACTGAGTCTTGATCTACTAGCTGTTCCTTTTCATTAATATCAAATATAAAACTAAAAGAATAGATCAAACAACAGAGGCTTGCACTCATGCTCTGTCTGTGAAGAGATGCCTCAGAACATCTTCATTTGAACTATGCAGTCATAATTAGTCAATCAGTGATAGCAAGCAAAATCTTCCACATTTATAATCTGCTATATGCCAGTGGAAGCTCTCTCAGGCTTCTAAAAAGTCAGTTCTAATCTTTCCACAAACTTCAATGAAAATAGTGGTGTTTTCTTTCTTCTGACAGTCACCTACCTCCTCCCAGCACACCATTAATTGATCCTTAGCAACTGCTCAAGTTTCATGGCAGAGTTCAGAAAAAAATTATCCTGACAGAATTTTCCAACAGAAAGCCCAATTTGTGCTTGTATAGATTTTTTTCACATGCTCCCTCACTCAACCCTCTCACCTCCTACCCAACTGTGACCATGATGCTTATTGCTTTAAAATTTCTCTGCAGAAAAGTATTTTCATGTGTGGACATTTCCTGACAAATTCCAGTGCTGATGCTGCTGAGTCTGTGCCTGTTGATCTTTTTGATCATTTTGGGGGGGGCCCTCAGCCATCTCTGACTCCTTTGTCTTTACTCAGAGTCATGGTGCCAGGAGCTCTGATAGTGCATAGTTCTTGCTTTAAACTGAGGGGAACATTTACCTTTTCCACATTTCTGCCTGCAAGACAGAACTGATGTCAGCTACATGCCTTATCTTCTCCTCTTTCTTTGCCTACCAAAAATTGTAGAGCCTTTCTCTGAAGCCAGTCTCTTGCTACTGGTTTCAGTTTGTTCTGTCTTGCTTTTTCCTATTTAGGAAAGGAGCTGCAGCAATAGCATCAAAAATATTCCACAGATATTCTAGAACTAGCCTCATGTAAGCATCTGGGAGGGCTGCAGCTCAGGATACATAGGGTCAATTACCTTTTCCTTGTTTGACTTTAGATAAATTAATTCTGCTCAGAACTGAAAAGAAAGTTAAGGACTTAAAGTGGAATATAGGAAGATTGTGCAATGCTCAAAACTGCTACTTGTCCTTCAACAGGCTGTATGGAAATACCTGCTCTCTATGGAATATACCATATATCTAATTTGGAAATACCGTGGTCCTCTCCATGTTTTGAAGGGCAACTCCTGCTCCATTACCTGGACCATCTGACAGCCCCTGCCCTGTGAAGCTCCTAATACCTTCACACAAAGCAAAAAAGCTCAGTGAGGGCCCATTTTGTAGGTCCCACAATTTAAAATCGGAATTAAAATTATCCTATTTTTAGTGGTACCATTTTAAGCAACTTAGTTACTGCATGTAAAGTGTTTGGATAGGAATTGCCTCCTACTCTGTACATGGATAATATCTAGCTTTGTGAATTTATTAATTATGCTGGAGTCCTAAAGTGCACTGTAATATAAATAGTAAGAATATGCGAACTCCTTTTCTTTCCCACCTGTTGTTCACAAGCAACTTCAGAGACAAGATCACTGGAGCAAACAGAGAAATGTCCATGCATGTCAGAAGAGCATAGCATAGCAATGCATGACATCTGCTCAACTAAAAGCAGCACTTAGTTGAATTTTTGTATGTTCTTAGCAAACTGATTAGAGAATTATGCAGATTAAGGATTATTTACAGGAATTATTCCCCAGCAAGCGAAAAAACAAAAAAATATTCTGTCTGTGGGCAGCTCAGGAATAGTGTAAAAAAAAGGTCAAATCCTAGATGCTGTTCACCTAATGAATTATTCACTGTGAATTAACTAAACACCAGTTTGTATTTATACAGCTTTTAGTAACACAAAGTGATGTGCAAGCATTATCTTTGTCTACAAAGAAAAGCTGGGTGGTTTAAATTAAATCAGAGCTCAAAGATATGAACAAAATGCATCAGCTGACCCACATAAAATTGGAATTGTTTCTTATTTTTCACTTTAAACCTGGATGATGAACACTTCTGAAAATTACATCAATATACTGTTTTCTGCCCATCTCCAGTGCAGATGTAAAGGGAAGTTATCGATGCAGAGTTTATGCATCCTTTTTAGGATGTTATTAGAGTTTCATCTGCTGCTGACTATGCAGCGCTCCTGGTACTGCTCAGACACTGAGTGCTAACAGAGTCAAGTTCAATAAGTACGTATTACTTAAGTGAATAATACCTCAATTACAGACTGCTGGTCTCCAGAGGCAGCAACAGGAGTGGCAGGAATAAAAATCCTGAGAGTCTGCTCCTGGACTTGTGGGTCACAGTCCTGATACTTCAAGTGGAAAAGAAATGAGTAATGGTACTTTATTATTTATTATATTTGCTCATCTAACAGTCATGTAGTCTTATTCCCCAGATTTTGCTCTCAAAAATTCTTTTGCAGCCACTAGATACACTCCTGAAAGTACAGTATGAGGCTTGTCAGCACCTTGGACAGTTGCAGTATGCAGCTGCGAGATGGGAGTGGCCATTACACAAGCAACCATATTTTGTGATGTATGCCAGAGCCTACACATCTTTTCTTTTTATAAGGAGCTAGAAGTTAAAAAATACTAGAAAAGGAAATGTCTTTTCCTTTTCTTTTAAGCTCCAAGTTGTGGTGGAGGATGTTTCTCTTGCTTGGCCCCACTGAATTTTCTACCAGATCCTGACACTGTTTCGAGGTGGCGGCTGAGCTCTATGCCACCATGCTCATCAGCGTCGTGCTCATAGTGGGCTGGAAACAACCAGGGGAACCACGGAGACAGTGGATTCCTGCAAGCTTTTATCTCTCTCTGAAGACAGCAAGCACTTGAGGACCTGTCCTGCCCAGCACCACCAGGGCTCCAAGGCCATGGTCTCTGCCCAAACAAAGAGGCAAAGCAAACTCTGCCCACCAGCACTTATAAGTGAATCGTGTAAGAGAGGGAAAGCAAGAGCAAAGGGAGGTGACTTACTGATGACAAACAAAAACAGGTAACAAAGTCAGTCTCTTAAGACCCTCTGTGACATGCAGGCCCCACAGTAATCCTTTTAATTTGTGATAAAGCTAGAAAATTCTTGGAAAGAGAGTATCTGACTGACGGATCCTCCCGGATATAATTAATGCTGAGTTATTTTACTTCCACAAGCTCCCAGAAAAATAAAAAAAAAGAAAGAAAAAAAAAAGGAGATGAAGAAATGTTCTTGAATGAAAGCTACAGTATTTTCTTGAGTGATTTCATGGGGAAAAAAATGCTCTTCCTACTTCCATGTACTCCCAGTTAAGTAAAATTCAGCCAGCTCCTGAATGCAAGAAAATGTTTTCCAAACCAAACTGTCTGTCACTCCTCCTCATTCTTAAGCATTTTTTTGGTCTTGTCCTTAGGTGCCACAGAGATGTTACATTTGTCTTATTTTTGTAATCACTAACTTCTACCCACAGCCTCAGAGTGTGAGAAGTCCTTGATTACATGAGTACAAGTGAGGTATGGGCACAGATTGAGCTTATTCCTGGAGAAAAAAGATGAAATGGGAACCGAGACTCCGAGCTGAAAGTCTCAGCTGCCACAATCCTTGAGGCATTCTATTGAAACTCTGGAGAGCATAAGCCAGCTGAACACACGTATGCCTTTAAGGCTGAGCCTACTACCAGAATGTGTTTCCAGAGTGCCATACTTCTCAGCCTAATGAAAGAGCATAAGTCAGGTGAAACAGGGCTAAAAGTGTTTACTTCTCTCCGTTGCCACTATAACACAGCGACTTGTGCAGAAGAAGGTTTATACACAGCAGAGGCACCTAGATCTAGTAACATAAATCCAGCCCCTAGGCCCCAGCGGCACCCGGGCAAGGTATCCATCCTCATAAGGTTGCTGTTCCAGGAGTTACAAATACTGCTTCCTCGCCCTCCCTGAGAAGGTAATGCTTGGTGAGACTGTGGAGGTGGAATGAAGCATTTGGAATTGCCCTGAACTTGGGAGCAAGGGAAGGAGTGTGTCTATGGGAAGAACCCAAGCACCTGCTTTGGTGAGATAAGTGACCTGAATTTGGTCCTGAGGGATTTGTTCAGGTTATAGAGGGAACCCCTGGCAGAGCCAAACTCCTCCAGTCCCATGGAATTTTCTGTTAGTCAACATGGAGAGGACTTCTTTCCTGCCATTACCTGGTCGGTCCAGATAGACAGTGAACATTTTGGGATAAAGTGTTTTTAGTACACTCTGTACTCAAGACAGGCTAAAAGGTGAAGGAAGAAGAGTAAATTTCAGGCAGCATCAGTTGATGCGTTGGTATTAAGTAATTATAGAAACAGAAAAAAATAACCATCTAAATCTGCATACCACAGAAATATTTGAAAGGTGGATCTACACTTTTTCATCTGAGTATAACATGACAACACAGGTATGTAAAGGGCTACTGGTAGTATCCACTGGAGATAGTCCATGACAAACAACAGAGACTGGCAGCCAGGTGGCATGATGAGTTTCACTGAGTTAATCGGATTCCTTACAATGAGGAAACTGACAGTGCATCCACAAAGAGGAACATTGCTGTCCTGCAGGCAGCTTTAAGGAGGATTTGGTTATGTGTTTCAATGAGAGATTTAAAATTGCACTCATCAGTTTTCAGAAATCTCACTTATTTAGATTGTCACAGCTCAGTAGTCCTGGCATTTAAAGTAGAAAAGGGTAACTCATCAGCAAAACCTCCTTACTAATCTATCAGAGAACAGAAAAAGAACAAATTTTTAGTGAAAAAACTCTTTCTTCTGTTCTGTCTCTTAGATGCCAAGAAAAAGACACACTGGTATGGCTGCTGTTAACCCTGGCAGGCTGACAGAAAGAAGTGAGATTATCTGCTGTTGACTTTTTGTGCTGGTGAAATCAGGGGAGGACAGGGTTAGGCAAAGGGGAAAAGAGAGCTCAAAGGGGAAAGACTCAAGCTGACTTTAATTCAGGTTGATCTGGTCAGCTGTAGCCTGGCTCCTGCACTGAAGCTCTTCTGAAGGGTGAAAGGGAGCTTCAGGAGCAAATCTCTCTAAATAGACCACTGTTTAGATTTCTTTTTTCTTGCCTCTGTGTCTTCAACCCTATGCTAAGAGATTATTCCAGCCTTGCAGATGTTGGTGTCTCTGGCAGGGGAGCAGCTGTACATCTCTCCAGCTCTCTGCGAAGAAGGTCTGCCTCCTGCACTGGTTACCAGTGCTTTCTCAAGCAGATAGACCCTGCCTTTGCCCTGCTGCACTTTAATCTTTAAGACTTCCTCACATTATTCTTTCTAGACATGTGAGTCTGGTAAACTTCACTAGCACAACCAGGCTCTGCTATTTGAACACGCTTATCATATGCTAAGACTCAAATTATAGTCTTATTAGAAACTTCGTGAGTATGTCATCTTGGGAATTATTTTATTCTTACATTCCTTTGTCTCTAAAAGGAGGTTACAAGACAGAAGTTTTTCTTCTCTGGATGGGAGGCAGGAGGGGAGAGAGGTGAGATGAATGAGAAAAGAAATACATAAATCCTCAATGCAAGTATCTTGAGAATTCCACAGGTGAAGAACAACTTTACAGTATGATGTGTGAGATTACCCATGCTCAAACCTCTGGAATGTATCACAAGTACATATGAAGAAAAGAAAGGCTCTTTCCCACACTCGGGAAAATGCCATTGCATCTCTGCCTAAGGGGTAGAGAAATATTGGGCACTGAATGAAAGCTAACAGAGACACGTCCCTAGTTTACAGTAGGCAGGAGTTAGTTACCACCTGGAAACAGGCAGCTTTTCAGTAACATGAGGAAAACATAGGCAGAAGACAAGCTGGTCCTTCCAAAGCAGACTGTAAAGAGAAGACTAGCAGGTGTAGGGACAGGAACTGATACTTCCACAGCCCGGCTGCACCAGCCCCACGGATAAACAAGAGCTGCCTTCTGATTTTCTCAGAAGAGACAGTCTAACATTTGGTAAAAGCACTAAATGTACTTACAAGGAGGAGGCCTGGGACCAGAATGCAGATTCCTAACACTGATGAGACGGTAGAGCACGAAGCTGCAGGAGAACCCTGGGCAGCAGTGTGAGCACTGGCAGAAATGACCCCTAAACATGCTGCTGAGAAGGACTGCAGAGGAAGGGTTACATATGATTAGGAGGGCACCTTCTATCTCTGGCATTCATATTTCCATTCTTCTGAGTCTGGTGTGCTGCTATGTACAATTTG
Source organism: Lycocorax pyrrhopterus obiensis (assembly GCA_014706295.1). Classification (NCBI taxonomy): domain Eukaryota; kingdom Metazoa; phylum Chordata; class Aves; order Passeriformes; family Paradisaeidae; genus Lycocorax; species Lycocorax pyrrhopterus. The sequence goes on along the minus strand of JACSVZ010000004.1, from coordinate 28,963,079 downwards.
AAATGGGAACACGTAAAAGGGACTTAGTGGTGAAGTCCTCTTTAGGTTCCTACCCTTCACACATTGCTACCATTTTTAGGAATGAAGAGCAAGTTATAGCATCTCTGCTCAGCTCCCTAGCAGTGTCTATCAGGCTTTGGCCATGATAGATTTAATAGCCTTTACCAATGAAGAAACCAGGGGTGAAGGGAGCTACTGAGAGCCACAATGGGAATTGACACCAGAGACAGTAAGAGAATTAAGAAAACCCTGGCTTGCAGTCCAGCAGTCAGATTATCTGAATAATTGGGTTTTGGTTTTAAGCTTCCTAAGTTAGACTTCTAAAATAGCTCAAAGTTTACCAAAAGTATCAAACCTGCAAAACAAGGCTTCACCAGTGTTTCCTCAATCCCACCTCTGACTAACAAGTACCACAGCAATGGCTCTTCTGAAAGAGTTAAAAGCATTTGTCCTGGGCAAGGTAGCAATGGAGCTGCTCTGCTAACATGGGCAGTCCCAGGGTTTGCCTGCCAGCATGGTGAAATGTCCAAGTTCTTCACTGGGAGCTTGGGAGTTTCTATAATACCTTTATGATTTTCTGGCTCCCAAAAGCAGACCAAAATATTTTCTGAGAAGGAAAAAATTCTAAGGTTAATAATAAAACCAAGGCAGAAAAAAATAAAAGCCATACAGCTATATATAGGGTTAGGGTTCGGGTTAGGTTAGGGTTAGGGTTAGTGTGGAGGCCGGTGAGCCTACAGTACAAGGGACAAAGAGAGTCTGCTGGTGAGACAGTCCCTGGTACCAGAGAATCCTCCCTAGGTTGGGGTGACCAGAAAGGATTCCCCCAGAATGCTTTGCCCTGCTATGTTAACATACCCCAGTTCTGCTCCCTTGGTTGGCTCATGGCCCCTCCACCCCCTTGTTACCTTACATGTTTCATGTCCCAGCAAATTCTCCACTCCCTGTTCTCCCCATTGGCCCTTGCCCCATTGCCACACCCCCAGAGCTTCCCCAATGGCTCCCATTCCCTAGTCCTGCCTTTGTACCACCCCCGTGCCCTCAGGTCATTGGTCTCTGATGCTCCCTCCGGTCCAGTACTTAAACCTGAGCTCTCCATTGTTCCCTGTCTTTGCCTCTTGATCCCCTCATGGTGGGGATGCAATAAACCTCCATCCTTGGAACTGAAGGCAGAGACCCTTCCTGCCTCTTTGCCGTCGACCCATCTTACTAAGCTATCCGTGCGTTTGTGGGTGCATGCATGTGTGAGTGTGTGGCTGATCCTGCTGAGCAGCTTCACTAACGAGACGCATTTGGAGGATCGCAGCACCTCCTGCTCTGGCACAGAGCCCACAAAGCTCCAGATAGCAGTAGTTATGGTAAGCATTAGGTTTTGGATTAGGGTTAGGGTTTAGAAAACCACAACGCCCAGGGCTCCAGGGACACTGCAGCTCCAAAAGGCAGGACAAGGCCAGCATGACACTGGCCTAAACAATGCGCCAGCACACTTTTATCCTTGGCACCAGCCTTAATGCCATATGGCTTTTATTGCCCCGCCTAGGGTTAGGGTTAGAATTAGGGTTTCGCTTAGGGTTTAAAAAGCCACAAAGCCCAGAGCTCGAGGGAAACAGCACCTGCAAAAGACGTACAAAGGTTAGGGCATCACTATCCCAACATTGCTGCTTCCAAACTTTTCTCCTTAGCAGCAGCCTTCATCCCATGCAGCTTTTTATTGTTCCACCTGGGCTTAGGCTAAGGGTGAGGGTTAGAGTTAGGGTTAGGGTTAGGGTAAGTGTTAGGGTCAGGGTTATGGTCGTGAAACAGCAAAGCCCAGAGCACCAGGGACACTGCAGGAGCAAAAAGCAGGCCAAGGCCAGCATGACACAGGAATAAACATTGCTACCAACACATTTTGTCGTTGGCACCAAGATTACCGCCATGCAACTTTTAATACTTCACCTAGGGTAAGGGTTAGGGTTGCGGTTTTGCCTAGGGTTAGGGTTCAGAAAGCCACAAAGCCCAAAGCTCTGGGGACACTGACAATGTGAAAGGCATGCCAAGGGGAGCGCGACACTACCATAACCATGCTCCCTCGTCTTTTTTCTACTTAGCACTAGCCTCAGTCCAATGCTGAACCTTAGGGTTAGGGTTAGAGTGAGAGTTAGGGTTAAACCTAGTGTTAGGATTCAGAAAACCACAAAGCCCAGAGCTCCAAGGACACTGACAAGGAGAAACGCATGCCAAGGGGAGCACGACACAGCCCCAAACTTGCTCCCTCCTTTCTCCTTGGCACTCGCCTCAGCCCAGTGCCATATACCGAGTTCCAACTGGGATAAGCGTTAGGGCTAAGATTACGCCTTGGCGCAGGCTTCAGAAAACCACAAAGCCAAGAGCTCCAGGGACACTGACCATGCGAAAGGCATGCCAAGTGGAGCACAACACTGCCCCAAACTTGCTCCCTCCTTCTCTTGCTGCTTGACAGTCGCCTCAGCCCAATACTGTCTCTTAGGCTCAAAATAGTGTTATGCTTAGGGTTAAGCCTAAGGTTAGGGTTGAGAAAGCCACAAAGCCCAGAGCTCCAGGGAGACTTACCATGGAAAAGACATGCCAAAGGGAGCACGACACTGCCCCAACCTTGCTTCCACATTATTCTACCTGGTTGGCACTTGCCTCAGCCAACGCTGTTTCGGAGGCTCTGCCTAGGAGTAGGGATATGGTTAGGGTTACGCCGAGGGTTAGAGTACAGAAAACCACAAAGCCCAAAGCTCCAGGGACAGTGACAATACGAAAGGCATGCCAAGACGAGCGCAACAATGCCCCAACCCTTCTCCCTTCTTTTCTTTCGCTATGGAACATGCCTCAGCACAAGTATTCCAGTTCCACATAGGGTTAGGGTTAGGGTTACGCCTAGGGTTAGCATCCAGAAAACCACAAAGCCCAGAGCTCCAGAGACACTGACAATGTGAAAGGCATGCCAAGAGGAGCGCAACAATGCCCCAACCTTGCTCCCTCCTTTTCTTTCGCTATGGAACACGCTTCAGCCGAAGTATACCATTTAAGCCTAAGGTTTGGGTTCGGGTTATGCCTCGGGTTCGCGTTCAGAAAACCACAAAGCCCAGAGCTCCAGGGACACTGACAATGGGAAAGGCATGCCAAGAGGAGGGCAACTGCGCCCCAACCTTGCTCCATCCTTTTCTTTCGCTATGGAACTCGCCTGAGCCCATTTATTCCAGTCCCACATAGGGTTAGGGTTAGGGTTACGCCTAGGGTTAGTGCCCAGAAAGCCACAAAGCCCAGCTCTCCAGGGACACTGACAATGCAAAAGGCATGCCAAGAGGAGGGCAACTGCGCCCCAACCTTGCTCCCTCCATTTCTCTCACTATGGAACACGACTCAGCCCAAGTATTCCAGTTCCGCCTACGGTTTATGTTAGGGTTACGCCCAGGGTTAGCGTTCAGAAAACCACAAAGCCCAGAGCTCCAGGGATACTGACAATGCGAAAGGCATGCCAAGAGGAGCGCAACAATGCCCCAGCCTTGCTCCCTGCTTTCCTATCGCTATGGAAAATGTCTCAGCCCAAGTATTCCAGTTCCGCCTAGGGTTAGGGTTAGGGTTGCACCTAGGGTTAGTTTTCAGAAAACCACAAAGCCCAGAGCTCCAGAGACATTGACAATGCAAAAGGCATGCCAAGAATAATACAAAAATGGCCCCACTTTATTCTCACCTTTTCTCTCTTCTCAGCACTCACCGCAGCCCAATGCACTATTCAAGCTCCACCTGGGCTTAGCGTGAGAATAATGCCTAGGGTTAGGGTTTGGGTTATGCCTTGGGTTAGCGTTCAGAAAACCACAAAGCCCAGAGCTCCAGGGACACTGACAATGCAAAAGGCATGCCAAGAGGGGGGCAACTGCGCCCCAATCTTGCTCCCTCCTTTTCGTTCGCTACGGAACACGACTCAGCCCAAGTATTCCAGTTCCGCCTAGGGTTAGGGTTAGGGTTACGCCTAGGGTTAGCATCCAGAAAACCAGAAAGCCCAGAGCTCCAGAGACACTGACAATGGGAAAGGCATGCCAAGAGGAGGGCAACTGCGCCCCAACCATGCTCCATCCTTTTCTTTCGCGATGGAACTCGCCTGAGCCCATTTATTCCAGTCCCACATAGGGTTAGGGTTAGGGTTACGCCTAGGGTTAGTGTCCAGAAAACCACAAAGCCCAGAGCTCCAGGGACACTGACAATGCAAAAGGCATGCCAAGAGGAGGGCAACTGCGCCCCAACCTTGCTCCCTCCTTTTCTTTCGCTACGGAACACGACTCAGCCCAAGTATTCCAGTTCCGCCTAGGGTTTATGTTAGGGTTACGCCCAGGGTTAGTGTCCAGAAAAAGGCAAAGCCCAGAGCTCCAAGGATACTGACAATGCGAAAGGCATGCCAAGAGGAGCGCAACAATGCCCCAACCTTGCTCCCTCCTTTCCTTTCGCTATGGAAAATGTCTCGGCCCAAGTATTCCAGTTCCGCCTAGGGTTAGGGTTAGGGTTACACCTAGGGTTAGTGTTCAGAAAACCACAAAGCCCAGAGCTCCAGAGACATTGACATTGCGAAGGGCATGCCAAAATAGTACAAAAATGGCCCCACTTTATTCTCACCTTTTCTCTCTTCTCAGCACTCACCGCAGCCCAATGCACTATTCAAGCTCCACCTGGGCTTAGCGTGAGAATAATGCCTAGGGTTAGAGTTTGGGTTATGCCTGGGGTTAGCGTTCAGAAAACCACAAAGCCCAGAGCTCCAGGGACACTGACAATGCAAAAGGCATGCCAAGAGGAGCGCAACAATGCCCCAACCTTGCTCCCTCCTTTTCTTTCGCTATGGAACTCGCCTGAGCCCATTTATTCCAGTCCCACATAGGGTTAGGGTTAGGGTTACGCCTAGGGTTAGTGTCCAGAAAACCACAAAGCCCAGAGCTCCAGGGACATTGACAATGCAAAAGGCATGCTAAGAATAATACAAAAATGGCCCAACTTTGTTCTCACTTTTTCTCTCTTCTCAGCACTCACCACAGCCCAATGCAGTGTTCAAGCTCCACCTGGGCTTAGCGTGAGAATAATTACTAGGGTTAACGTTAGGGTTATGCCTTGGGTTAGCTTACAGAAAGCCACAAAGCCCAGCTCTCCAGGGACACTGACAATGCAAAAGGCATGCCAAGAGGAGGGCAACTGCGCCCCAACCTTGCTCCATCCTTTTCTTTCGCTATGGAACTCGCCTGAGCCCATTTATTCCAGTCCCACATAGGGTTAGGGTTAGGGTTACGCCTAGGGTTAGTGTCCAGAAAACCACAAAGCCCAGAGCTCCAGGGACATTGACAATGCAAAAGGCATGCCAAGAATAATACAAAAATGGCCCAACTTTGTTCTCACTTTTTCTCTCTTCTCAGCACTCACCGCAGCCCAATGCAGTATTCAAGCTCCACCTGGGCTTAGCGTGAGAATAATTACTAGGGTTAACGTTAGGGTTATGCCTTGGGTTAGCTTACAGAAAACCACAAAGCCCAGCTCTCCAGGGACACTGACAATGCAAAAGGCATGCCAAGAGGAGGGCAACTGCGCCCCAACCTTGCTCCCTCCTTTTCTTTCGCTACGGAACACGACTCAGCCCAAGTATTCCAGTTCCGCCTAGGGTTTATGTTAGGGTTACGCCCAGGGTTAGTGTCCAGAAAAAGGCAAAGCCCAGAGCTCCAGGGATACTGACAATGCGAAAGGCATGCCAAGAGGAGCGCAACAATGCCCCAACCTTGCTCCCTGCTTTCCTATCGCTATGGAAAATGCCTCAGCCCAAGTATTCCAGTTCCGCCAAGGGTTAGGGTTAGGGTTACGCCTAGGGTTAGCGTTCAGAAAACCACAAAGCCCAGAGCTCCAGGGACACTGACAATGTGAAAGGCATGCCAAGAGGAGCGCAACAATGCCCCAACCTTGCTCCCTCCTTTCCTTTCGCTATGGAAATGTCTCAGCCCAAGTATTCCAGTTCCGCCTAGGGTTAGGGTTAGGGTTACACCTAGGGTTAGTGTTCAGAAAACCACAAAGCCCAGAGCTCCAGAGACATTGACATTGCGAAGGGCATGCCAAAATAGTACAAAAATGGCCCCACTTTATTCTCACCTTTTCTCTCTTCTCAGCACTCACCGCAGCTCAATGCACTATTCAAGCTCCACCTGGGCTTAGCGTGAGAATAATGCCTAGGGTTAGGGTTTGGGTTATGCCTGGGGTTAGCGTTCAGAAAACCACAAAGCCCAGAGCTCCAGGGACACTGACAATGCAAAAGGCATGCCAAGAGGAGGGCAACTGCGCCCCAACCTTGCTCCCTCCTTTTCTCTCGCTACGGAACACGACTCAGCCCAAGTATTCCAGTTCCGCCTACGGTTAGGGTTAGGGTTACGCCCAGGGTTAGTGTCCAGAAAAAGGCAAAGCCCAGAGCTCCAGGGATACTGACAATGCGAAAGGCATGCCAAGAGGAGCGCAACAATGCCCCAACCTTGCTCCCTCCTTTCCGTTCGCTATGGAAAATGCCGCGGCACAAGTATTCCAGTTCTGCCTAGGGTTAGGGTTACGCCTAGGGTTAGCATCCAGAAAACCACAAAGCCCAGCGCTCCAGAGACACTGACAATGTGAAAGGCATGCCAAGAGGAGCGCAACAATGCCCCAACCTTGCTCCCTTCTTTTCTTTCGCTATGGAACACGCCTCAGCCCAAGTATACCAGTTCCACATAGGGTTAGGGTTAGGGTTACGCCTAGGGTTAGCATCCAGAAAACCACAAAGCCCAGAGCTCCAGGGACATTGACAATGCAAAAGGCATGCCAAGAATAATACAAAAATGGCCCAACTTTGTTCTCACTTTTTCTCTCTTCTCGGCACTCACCTCGGCCCAATGCAGTATTCAAGCTCCACCTGGGCTTAGCGTGAGAATAATTACTAGGGTTAACGTTAGGGTTATGCCTTGGGTTAGCTTACAGAAAACCACAAAGCCCAGATCTCCAGGGACACTGACAAGGCAAAAGGCATGCCAAGAGGAGGGCAACTGCGCCCCAACCTTGCTCCCTCCTTTTCTTTCGCTACGGAACACGACTCAGACCAAGTATTCCAGTTCCGCCTAGGGTTAGGGTTAGGGTTACGCCTAGGGTTAGCGTTCAGAAAACCACAAATCCCAGAGCTCCAGGGATACTGACAATGTGAAAGGCATGCCAAGAGGAGCGCAACAATGCCCCAACCTTGCTCCCTGCTTTCCTATCGCTATGGAAAATGCCTCAGCCCAAGTATTCCAGTTCCGCCTAGGGTTAGGGTTAGGGTTAAGCCTAGGGTTAGCGTTCAGAAAACCACAAAGCCCAGAGCTCCAGGGATACTGACAATGTGAAAGGCATGCCAAGAGGAGCGCAACAATGCCCCAACCTTGCTCCCTCCTTTCCTTTCGCTATGGAAAATGTCTCAGCCCAAGTATTCCAGTTCCGCCTAGGGTTAGGGTTAGGGTTACACCTAGGGTTAGTGTTCAGAAAACCACAAAGCCCAGAGCTCCAGAGACATTGACATTGCGAAGGGCATGCCAAAATAGTACAAAAATGGCCCCACTTTATTCTCACCTTTTCTCTCTTCTCAGCACTCACCGCAGCCCAATGCACTATTCAAGCTCCACCCTGGCTTAGCGTGAGAATAATGCCTAGGGTTAGGGTTGGGGTTATGCCTTGGGTTAGCGTTCAGAAAACCACAAAGCCCGGAGCTCCAGGGACACTGACAATGCAAAAGGCATGCCAAGAGGAGGGCAACTGCGCCCCAGCCTTGCTCCCTCCTTTTCTCTCGCTACGGAACACGACTCAGCCCAAGTATTCCAGTTCCGCCGAGGGTTAGGGTTCGGGTTACGCCCAGGGTTAGTGTCCAGAAAAAGGCAAAGCCCAGAGCTCCAGGGATACTGACAATGCGAAAGGCATGCCAAGAGGAACGCAACAATGCCCCAACCTTGCTCCCTGCTTTCCGTTCGCTATGGAAAATGCCTCAGCCCAAGTATTCCAGTTCCGCCAAGGGTTAGGGTTAGGGTTACGCCTAGGGTTAGCGTTCAGAAAACCACAAAGCCCAGAGCTCCAGGGACACTGACAATGTGAAAGGCATGCCAAGAGGAGCGCAACAATGCCCCAACCTTGCTCCCTCCTTTCCTTTCGCTATGGAAAATGTCTCAGCCCAAGTATTCCAGTTCCGCCTAGGGTTAGGGTTAGGGTTACACCTAGGGTTAGTGTTCAGAAAACCACAAAGCCCAGAGCTCCAGAGACATTGACATTGCGAAGGGCATGCCAAAATAGTACAAAAATGGCCCCACTTTATTCTCACCTTTTCTCTCTTCTCAGCACTCACCGCAGCCCAATGCACTATTCAAGCTCCACCTGGGCTTAGCGTGAGAATAATGCCTAGGGTTAGGGTTTGGGTTATGCCTTGGGTTAGCGTTCAGAAAACCACAAAGCCCAGAGCTCCAGGGACACTGACAATGCAAAAGGCATGCCAAGAGGAGGGCAACTGCGCCCCAACCTTGCTCCCTCCTTTTCTCTCGCTACGGAACACGACTCAGCCCAAGTATTCCAGTTCCGCCTAGGGTTAGGGTTAGGGTTACGCCCAGGGTTAGTGTCCAGAAAAAGGCAAAGCCCAGAGCTCCAGGGATACTGACAATGCGAAAGGCATGCCAAGAGGAGCGCAACAATGCCCCAACCTTGCTCCCTCCTTTCCGTTCGCTATGGAAAATGCCGCGGCACAAGTATTCCAGTTCTGCCTAGGGTTAGGTTTACGCCTAGGGTTAGCATCCAGAAAACCACAAAGCCCAGCGCTCCAGAGACACTGACAATGTGAAAGGCATGCCAAGAGGAGCGCAACAATGCCCCAACCTTGCTCCCTTCTTTTCTTTCGCTATGGAACACGCCTCAGCCCAAGTATACCAGTTCCACATAGGGTTAGGGTTAGGGTTAGGGTTACGCCTAGGGTTAGCATCCAGAAAACCACAAAGCCCAGAGCTCCAGGGACATTGACAATGCAAAAGGCATGCCAAGAATAATACAAAAATGGCCCAACTTTGTTCTCACTTTTTCTCTCTTCTCGGCACTCACCTCGGCCCAATGCACTATTCAAGCTCCACCTGGGCTTAGCGTGAGAATAATTACTAGGGTTAACGTTAGGGTTATGCCTTGGGTTAGCTTACAGAAAACCACAAAGCCCAGATCTCCAGGGACACTGACAAGGCAAAAGGCATGCCAAGAGGAGGGCAACTGCGCCCCAACCTTGCTCCCTCCTTTTCTTTCGCTACGGAACACGACTCAGACCAAGTATTCCAGTTCCGCCTAGGGTTAGGGTTAGGGTTACGCCTAGGGTTAGCGTTCAGAAAACCACAAATCCCAGAGCTCCAGGGATACTGACAATGTGAAAGGCATGCCAAGAGGAGCGCAACAATGCCCCAACCTTGCTCCCTGCTTTCCTATCGCTATGGAAAATGCCTCAGCCCAAGTATTCCAGTTCCGCCTAGGGTTAGGGTTAGGGTTAAGCCTAGGGTTAGCGTTCAGAAAACCACAAAGCCCAGAGCTCCAGGGATACTGACAATGCGAAAGGCATGCCAAGAGGAGCGCAACAATGCCCCAACCTTGCTCCCTCCTTTCCTTTCGCTATGGAAAATGTCTCAGCCCAAGTATTCCAGTTCCGCCTAGGGTTAGGGTTAGGGTTACGCCCAGGGTTAGTGTCCAGAAAAAGGCAAAGCCCAGAGCTCCAGGGATACTGACAATGCGAAAGGCATGCCAAGAGGAGCGCAACAATGCCCCAACCTTGCTCCCTCCTTTCCGTTCGCTATGGAAAATGCCACGGCACAAGTATTCCAGTTCCGCCTAGGGTTAGGGTTAGGGTTACGCCTAGGGTTAGCATCCAGAAAACCACAAAGCCCAGCGCTCCGGAGACACTGACAATGTGAAAGGCATGCCAAGAGGAGCGCAACAATGCCCCAACCTTGCTCCCTCCTTTCCTTTCGCTATGGAAAATGTCTCAGCCCAAGTATTCCAGTTCCGCCTAGGGTTAGGGTTAGGGTTACACCTAGGGTTAGTGTTCAGAAAACCACAAAGCCCAGAGCTCCAGAGACATTGACATTGCGAAGGGCATGCCAAAATAGTACAAAAATGGCCCCACTTTATTCTCACCTTTTCTCTCTTCTCAGCACTCACCGCAGCCCAATGCACTATTCAAGCTCCACCTGGGCTTAGCGTGAGAATAATGCCTAGGGTTAGGGTTTGGGTTATGCCTTGGGTTAGCGTTCAGAAAACCACAAAGCCCAGAGCTCCAGGGACACTGACAATGCAAAAGGCATGCCAAGAGGAGGGCAACATGCCCCCAACCTTGCTCCCTCCTTTTCTTTCGCTAAGGAACACGACTCAGCCCAAGTATTCCAGTTCCGCCTAGGGTTAGGGTTAGGGTTACGCCCAGGGTTAGTGTCCAGAAAAAGGCAAAGCCCAGAGCTCCAGGGATACTGACAATGCGAAAGGCATGCCAAGAGGAGCGCAACAATGCCCCAACCTTGCTCCCTCCTTTTCTTTCGCTATGGAACACGCTTCAGCCGAAGTATACCATTTAAGCCTAAGGTTTGGGTTCGGGTTATGCCTCGGGTTCGCGTTCAGAAAACCACAAAGCCCAGAGCTCCAGGGACACTGACAATGTGAAAGGCATGCCAAGAGGAGGGCAACTGCGCCCCAACCTTGCTCCATCCTTTTCTTTCGCTATGGAACTCGCCTGAGCCCATTTATTCCAGTCCCACATAGGGTTAGGGTTAGGGTTACGCCTAGGGTTAGTGTCCAGAAAACCACAAAGCCCAGAGCTCCAGGGACATTGACAATGCAAAAGGCATGCCAAGAATAATACAAAAATGGCCCAACTTTGTTCTCACTTTTTCTCTCTTCTCAGCACTCACCTCAGCCCAATGCAGTATTCAAGCTCCACCTGGGCTTAGCGTGAGAATAATTACTAGGGTTAACGTTAGGGTTATGCCTTGGGTTAGCTTACAGAAAACCACAAAGCCCAGCTCTCCAGGGACACTGACAATGCAAAAGGCATGCCAAGAGGAGGGCAACTGCGCCCCAACCTTGCTCCCTCCTTTTCTTTCGCTACGGAACACGACTCAGCCCAAGTATTCCAGTTCCGCCTAGGGTTTATGTTAGGGTTACGCCCAGGGTTAGTGTCCAGAAAAAGGCAAAGCCCAGAGCTCCAGGGATACTGACAATGCGAAAGGCATGCCAAGAGGAGCGCAACAATGCCCCAACCTTGCTCCCTGCTTTCCTATCGCTATGGAAAATGCCTCAGCCCAAGTATTCCAGTTCCGCCTAGGGTTAGGGTTAGGGTTACGCCTAGGGTTAGCGTTCAGAAAACCACAAAGCCCAGAGCTCCAGGGATACTGACAATGTGAAAGGCATGCCAAGAGGAGCGCAACAATGCCCCAACCTTGCTCCCTCCTTTCCTTTCGCTATGGAAAATGTCTCAGCCCAAGTATTCCAGTTCCGCCTAGGGTTAGGGTTAGGGTTACACCTAGGGTTAGTGTTCAGAAAACCACAAAGCCCAGAGCTCCAGAGACATTGACATTGCGAAGGGCATGCCAAAATAGTACAAAAATGGCCCCACTTTATTCTCACCTTTTCTCTCTTCTCAGCACTCACCGCAGCCCAATGCACTATTCAAGCTCCACCTGGGCTTAGCGTGAGAATAATGCCTAGGGTTAGGGTTTGGGTTATGCCTTGGGTTAGCGTTCAGAAAACCACAAAGCCCAGAGCTCCAGGGACACTGACAATGCAAAAGGCATGCCAAGAGGAGGGCAACTGCGCCCCAACCTTGCTCCCTCCTTTTCTCTCGCTACGGAACACGACTCAGCCCAAGTATTCCAGTTCCGCCTAGGGTTTAGGTTAGGGTTACGCCCAGGGTTAGTGTCCAGAAAAAGGCAAAGCCCAGAGCTCCAGGGATACTGACAATGCGAAAGGCATGCCAAGAGGAGCGCAACAATGCCCCAACCTTGCTCCCTCCTTTCCGTTCGCTATGGAAAATGCCGCGGCACAAGTATTCCAGTTCCGCCAAGGGTTAGGGTTAGGGTTACGCCTAGGGTTAGCATCCAGAAAACCACAGAGCCCAGCGCTCCAGAGACACTGACAATGTGAAAGGCATGCCAAGAGGAGCGCAACAATGCCCCAACCTTGCTCCCTTCTTTTCTTTCGCTATGGAACACGCCTCAGCCCAAGTATACCAGTTCCACATAGGGTTAGGGTTAGGGTTACGCCTAGGGTTAGCATCCAGAAAACCACAAAGCCCAGAGCTCCAGAGACACTGACAATGTGAAAGGCATGCCAAGAGGAGCGCAACAATGCCCCAACCTTGCTCCCTCCTTTCCTTTCGCTATGGAAAATGTCTCAGCCCAAGTATTCCAGTTCCGCCTAGGGTTAGGGTTAGGGTTACGCCCAGGGTTAGTGTCCAGAAAAAGGCAAAGCCCAGAGCTCCAGGGATACTGACAATGCGAAAGGCATGCCAAGAGGAGCGCAACAATGCCCCAACCTTGCTCCCTCCTTTCCGTTCGCTATGGAAAATGCCGCGGCACAAGTATTCCAGTTCCGCCTAGGGTTAGGGTTAGGGTTACGCCTAGGGTTAGCATCCAGAAAACCACAAAGCCCAGAGCTCCAGAGACACTGACAATGTGAAAGGCATGCCAAGAGGAGCGCAACAATGCCCCAACCTTGCTCCCTCCTTTCCTTTCGCTATGGAAAATGTCTCAGCCCAAGTATTCCAGTTCCGCCTAGGGTTAGGGTTAGGGTTACACCTAGGGTTAGTGTTCAGAAAACCACAAAGCCCAGAGCTCCAGAGACATTGACATTGCGAAGGGCATGCCAAAATAGTACAAAAATGGCCCCACTTTATTCTCACCTTTTCTCTCTTCTCAGCACTCACCGCAGCCCAATGCACTATTCAAGCTCCACCTGGGCTTAGCGTGAGAATAATGCCTAGGGTTAGGGTTTGGGTTATGCCTTGGGTTAGCTTACAGAAAACCACAAAGCCCAGAGCTCCAGGGACACTGACAATGCAAAAGGCATGCCAAGAGGAGGGCAACTGCGCCCCAACCTTGCTCCCTCCTTTTCTTTCGCTAAGGAACACGACTCAGCCCAAGTATTCCACTTCCGCCTAGGGTTAGGGTTAGGGTTACGCCCAGGGTTAGTGTCCAGAAAAAGGCAAAGCCCAGAGCTCCAGGGATACTGACAATGCGAAAGGCATGCCAAGAGGAGCGCAACAATGCCCCAACCTTGCTCCCTCCTTTTCTTTCGCTATGGAACACGCTTCAGCCGAAGTATACCATTTAAGCCTAAGGTTTGGGTTCGGGTTATGCCTCGGGTTCGCGTTCAGAAAACCACAAAGCCCAGAGCTCCAGGGACACTGACAATGTGAAAGGCATGCCAAGAGGAGGGCAACTGCGCCCCAACCTTGCTCCATCCTTTTCTTTCGCTATGGAACTCGCCTGAGCCCATTTATTCCAGTCCCACATAGGGTTAGGGTTAGGGTTACGCCTAGGGTTAGTGTCCAGAAAACCACAAAGCCCAGAGCTCCAGGGACATTGACAATGCAAAAGGCATGCCAAGAATAATACAAAAATGGCCCAACTTTGTTCTCACTTTTTCTCTCTTCTCAGCACTCACCTCAGCCCAATGCAGTATTCAAGCTCCACCTGGGCTTAGCGTGAGAATAATTACTAGGGTTAACGTTAGGGTTATGCCTTGGGTTAGCTTACAGAAAACCACAAAGCCCAGCTCTCCAGGGACACTGACAATGCAAAAGGCATGCCAAGAGGAGGGCAACTGCGCCCCAACCTTGCTCCCTCCTTTTCTTTCGCTACGGAACACGACTCAGCCCAAGTATTCCAGTTCCGCCTAGGGTTTATGTTAGGGTTACGCCCAGGGTTAGTGTCCAGAAAAAGGCAAAGCCCAGAGCTCCAGGGATACTGACAATGCGAAAGGCATGCCAAGAGGAGCGCAACAATGCCCCAACCTTGCTCCCTGCTTTCCTATCGCTATGGAAAATGCCTCAGCCCAAGTATTCCAGTTCCGCCAAGGGTTAGGGTTAGGGTTACGCCTAGGGTTAGCGTTCAGAAAACCACAAAGCCCAGAGCTCCAGGGATACTGACAATGTGAAAGGCATGCCAAGAGGAGCGCAACAATGCCCCAACCTTGCTCCCTCCTTTCCTTTCGCTATGGAAAATGTCTCAGCCCAAGTATTCCAGTTCCGCCTAGGGTTAGGGTTAGGGTTACACCTAGGGTTAGTGTTCAGAAAACCACAAAGCCCAGAGCTCCAGAGACATTGACATTGCGAAGGGCATGCCAAAATAGTACAAAAATGGCCCCACTTTATTCTCACCTTTTCTCTCTTCTCAGCACTCACCGCAGCCCAATGCACTATTCAAGCTCCACCTGGGCTTAGCGTGAGAATAATGCCTAGGGTTAGGGTTTGGGTTATGCCTTGGGTTAGCGTTCAGAAAACCACAAAGCCCAGAGCTCCAGGGACACTGACAATGCAAAAGGCATGCCAAGAGGAGGGCAACTGCGCCCCAACCTTGCTCCCTCCTTTTCTCTCGCTACGGAACACGACTCAGCCCAAGTATTCCAGTTCCGCCTAGGGTTAGGGTTAGGGTTACGCCCAGGGTTAGTGTCCAGAAAAAGGCAAAGCCCAGAGCTCCAGGGATACTGACAATGCGAAAGGCATGCCAAGAGGAGCGCAACAATGCCCCAACCTTGCTCCCTCCTTTCCGTTCGCTATGGAAAATGCCGCGGCACAAGTATTCCAGTTCCGCCTAGGGTTAGGGTTAGGGTTACGCCTAGGGTTAGCATCCAGAAAACCACAAAGCCCAGCGCTCCAGAGACACTGACAATGTGAAAGGCATGCCAAGAGGAGCGCAACAATGCCCCAACCTTGCTCCCTTCTTTTCTTTCGCTATGGAACACGCCTCAGCCCAAGTATACCAGTTCCACATAGGGTTAGGGTTAGGGTTACGCCTAGGGTTCGCGTTCAGAAAACCACAAAGCCCAGAGCTCCAGAGACACTGACAATGTGAAAGGCATGCCAAGAGGAGCGCAACAATGCCCCAACCTTGCTCCCTCCTTTTCTTTCGCTATGGAACACGCCTCAGCCCAAGTATTCCAGTTCCACATAGGGTTAGGGTTAGGGTTACGCCTAGGGTTAGCATCCAGAAAACCACAAAGCCCAGAGCTCCAGAGACACTGACAATGTGAAAGGCATGCCAAGAGGAGCGCAACAATGCCCCAACCTTGCTCCCTCCTTTTCTTTCGCTATGGAACACGCTTCAGCCGAAGTATACCATTTAAGCCTAAGGTTTGGGTTCGGGTTATGCCTCGGGTTCGCGTTCAGAAAACCACAAAGCCCAGAGCTCCAGGGACACTGACAATGTGAAAGGCATGCCAAGAGGAGGGCAACTGCGCCCCAACCTTGCTCCATCCTTTTCTTTCGCTATGGAACTCGCCTGAGCCCATTTATTCCAGTCCCACATAGGGTTAGGGTTAGGGTTACGCCTAGGGTTAGTGTCCAGAAAACCACAAAGCCCAGAGCTCCAGGGACATTGACAATGCAAAAGGCATGCCAAGAATAATACAAAAATGGCCCAACTTTGTTCTCACTTTTTCTCTCTTCTCAGCACTCACCTCGGCCCAATGCAGTATTCAAGCTCCACCTGGGCTTAGCGTGAGAATAATTACTAGGGTTAACGTTAGGGTTATGCCTTGGGTTAGCTTACAGAAAACCACAAAGCCCAGATCTCCAGGGACACTGACAATGCAAAAGGCATGCCAAGAGGAGGGCAACTGCGCCCCAACCTTGCTCCCTCCTTTTCTTTCGCTACGGAACACGACTCAGCCCAAGTATTCCAGTTCCGCCTAGGGTTTATGTTAGGGTTACGCCCAGGGTTAGTGTCCAGAAAAAGGCAAAGCCCAGAGCTCCAGGGATACTGACAATGCGAAAGGCATGCCAAGAGGAGCGCAACAATGCCCCAACCTTGCTCCCTCCTTTCCGTTCGCTATGGAAAATGCCGCGGCACAAGTATTCCAGTTCCGCCTAGGGTTAGGGTTAGGGTTACGCCTAGGGTTAGCATCCAGAAAACCACAAAGCCCAGAGCTCCAGGGATACTGACAATGTGAAAGGCATGCCAAGAGGAGCGCAACAATGCCCCAACCTTGCTCCCTGCTTTCCTATCGCTATGGAAAATGCCTCAGCCCAAGTATTCCAGTTCCGCCTAGGGTTAGGGTTACGGTTACGCCTAGGGTTAGCGTTCAGAAAACCACAAAGCCCAGAGCTCCAGGGATACTGACAATGTGAAAGGCATGCCAAGAGGAGCGCAACAATGCCCCAACCTTGCTCCCTCCTTTCCTTTCGCTATGGAAAATGTCTCAGCCCAAGTATTCCAGTTCCGCCTAGGGTTAGGGTTAGGGTTACACCTAGGGTTAGTGTTCAGAAAACCACAAAGCCCAGAGCTCCAGGGACATTGACAATGCGAAGGGCATGCCAAAATAGTACAAAAATGGCCCCACTTTATTCTCACCTTTTCTCTCTTCTCAGCACTCACCGCAGCCCAATGCACTATTCAAGCTCCACCTGGGCTTAGCGTGAGAATAATGCCTAGGGTTAGGGTTTGGGTTATGCCTTGGGTTAGCGTTCAGAAAACCACAAAGCCCAGAGCTCCAGGGACACTGACAATGCAAAAGGCATGCCAAGAGGAGGGCAACTGCACCCCAGCCTTGCTCCCTCCTTTTCTCTCGCTACGGAACACGACTCAGCCCAAGTATTCCAGTTCCGCCTAGGGTTAGGGTTCGGGTTACGCCCAGGGTTAGTGTCCAGAAAAAGGCAAAGCCCAGAGCTCCAGGGATACTGACAATGCGAAAGGCATGCCAAGAGGAGCGCAACAATGCCCCAACCTTGCTCCCTCCTTTCCGTTCGCTATGGAAAATGCCGCGGCACAAGTATTCCAGTTCCGCCTAGGGTTAGGGTTAGGGTTACGCCTAGGGTTAGCATCCAGAAAACCACAAAGCCCAGCGCTCCAGAGACACTGACAATGTGAAAGGCATGCCAAGAGGAGCGCAACAATGCCCCAACCTTGCTCCCTTCTTTTCTTTCGCTATGGAACACGCCTCAGCCCAAGTATACCAGTTCCACATAGGGTTAGGGTTAGGGTTACGCCTAGGGTTCGCGTTCAGAAAACCACAAAGCCCAGAGCTCCAGAGACACTGACAATGTGAAAGGCATGCCAAGAGGAGCGCAACAATGCCCCAACCTTGCTCCCTCCTTTTCTTTCGCTATGGAACACGCCTCAGCCCAAGTATTCCAGTTCCACATAGGGTTAGGGTTAGGGTTATGCCTAGGGTTAGCATCCAGAAAACCACAAAGCCCAGAGCTCCAGAGACACTGACAATGTGAAAGGCATGCCAAGAGGAGCGCAACAATGCCCCAACCTTGCTCCCTCCTTTTCTTTCACTATGGAACACGCTTCAGCCGAAGTATACCATTTAAGCCTAAGGTTTGGGTTCGGGTTATGCCTCGGGTTCGCGTTCAGAAAACCACAAAGCCCAGAGCTCCAGGGACACTGACAATGTGAAAGGCATGCCAAGAGGAGGGCAACTGCGCCCCAACCTTGCTCCATCCTTTTCTTTCGCTATGGAACTCGCCTGAGCCCATTTATTCCAGTCCCATATAGGGTTAGGGTTAGGGTTACGCCTAGGGTTAGTGTCCAGAAAACCACAAAGCCCAGAGCTCCAGGGACATTGACAATGCAAAAGGCATGCCAAGAATAATACAAAAATGGCCCAACTTTGTTCTCACTTTTTCTCTCTTCTCAGCACTCACCTCGGCCCAATGCAGTATTCAAGCTCCACCTGGGCTTAGCGTGAGAATAATTACTAGGGTTAACGTTAGGGTTATGCCTTGGGTTAGCTTACAGAAAACCACAAAGCCCAGATCTCCAGGGACACTGACAATGCAAAAGGCATGCCAAGAGGAGGGCAACTGCGCCCCAACCTTGCTCCCTCCTTTTCTTTCGCTACGGAACACGACTCAGCCCAAGTATTCCAGTTCCGCCTAGGGTTTATGTTAGGGTTACGCCCAGGGTTAGCGTTCAGAAAACCACAAAGCCCAGAGCTCCAGGGATACTGACAATGCGAAAGGCATGCCAAGAGGAGCGCAACAATGCCCCAACCTTGCTCCCTCCTTTCCGTTCGCTATGGAAAATGCCGCGGCACAAGTATTCCAGTTCCGCCTAGGGTTAGGGTTAGGGTTACGCCTAGGGTTAGCATCCAGAAAACCACAAAGCCCAGAGCTCCAGAGACACTGACAATGTGAAAGGCATGCCAAGAGGAGCGCAACAATGCCCCAACCTTGCTACCTTCTTTTCTATCGCTATGGAACACGCCTCAGCCCAAGTATTCCAGTTCCACATAGGGTTAGGGTTAGGGTTACGCCTAGGGTTAGCATCCAGAAAACCACAAAGCCCAGAGCTCCAGAGACACTGACAATGTGAAAGGCATGCCAAGAGGAGCGCAACAATGCCCCAACCATGCTCACTCCTTTTCGTTCGCTATGGAAAATGCCGCGGCACAAGTATTCCAGTTGCGCCTAGGGTTAGGGTTAGGGTTACGCCTAGGGTTAGCATCCAGAAAACCACAAAGCCCAGAGCTCCAGAGACACTGACAATGTGAAAGGCATGCCAAGAGGAGCGCAACAATGCCCCAACCTTGCTCACTCCTTTTCTTTCGCTATGGAACACGCCTCAGCCCAAGTATTCCAGTTCCACATAGGGTTAGAGTTAGGGTTACGCCCAGGGTTAGCGTTTAGAAAACCACAAAGCCCAGAGCTCCAGGGACACTGACAATGTGAAAGGCATGCCAAGAGGAGGGCAACTGCGCCCCAACCTTGCTCCATCCTTTTCTTTCGCTATGGAACTCGCCTGAGCCCATTTATTCCAGTCCCACATAGGGTTAGGGTTAGGGTTACGCCTAGGGTTAGTGTCCAGAAAACCACAAAGCCCAGAGCTCCAGGGACATTGACAATGCAAAAGGCATGCCAAGAATAATACAAAAATGGCCCAACTTTGTTCTCACTTTTTCTCTCTTCTCAGCACTCACCTCGGCCCAATGCAGTATTCAAGCTCCACCTGGGCTTAGCGTGAGAATAATTACTAGGGTTAACGTTAGGGTTATGCCTTGGGTTAGCTTACAGAAAACCACAAAGCCCAGCTCTCCAGGGACACTGACAATGCAAAAGGCATGCCAAGAGGAGGGCAACTGCGCCCCAACCTTGCTCCCTCCTTTTCTTTCGCTACGGAAAACGACTCAGACCAAGTATTCCAGTTCCGCCTAGGGTTTATGTTAGGGTTACGCCCAGGGTTAGTGTCCAGAAAAAGGCAAAGCCCAGAGCTCCAGGGATACTGACAATGCGAAAGGCATGCCAAGAGGAGCGCAACAATGCCCCAACCTTGCTCCCTGCTTTCCTATCGCTATGGAAAATGCCTCAGCCCAAGTATTCCAGTTCCGCCTAGGGTTAGGGTTACGGTTACGCCTAGGGTTAGCGTTCAGAAAACCACAAAGCCCAGAGCTCCAGGGATACTGACAATGTGAAAGGCATGCCAAGAGGAGCGCAACAATGCCCCAACCTTGCTCCCTCCTTTCCTTTCGCTATGGAAAATGTCTCAGCCCAAGTATTCCAGTTCCGCCTAGGGTTAGGGTTAGGGTTACACCTAGGGTTAGTGTTCAGAAAACCACAAAGCCCAGAGCTCCAGGGACATTGACAATGCAAAAGGCATGCCAAAATAGTACAAAAATGGCCCCACTTTATTCTCACCTTTTCTCTCTTCTCAGCACTCACCGCAGCCCAATGCACTATTCAAGCTCCACCTGGGCTTAGCGTGAGAATAATGCCTAGGGTTAGGGTTTGGGTTATGCCTTGGGTTAGCGTTCAGAAAACCACAAAGCCCAGAGCTCCAGGGACACTGACAATGCAAAAGGCATGCCAAGAGGAGGGCAACTGCGCCCCAGCCTTGCTCCCTCCTTTTCTCTCGCTACGGAACACGACTCAGCCCAAGTATTCCAGTTCCGCCTAGGGTTAGGGTTCGGGTTACGCCCAGGGTTAGTGTCCAGAAAAAGGCAAAGCCCAGAGCTCCAGGGATACTGACAATGCGAAAGGCATGCCAAGAGGAGCGCAACAATGCCCCAACCTTGCTCCCTCCTTTCCGTTCGCTATGGAAAATGCCGCGGCACAAGTATTCCAGTTCCGCCTAGGGTTAGGGTTAGGGTTACGCCTAGGGTTAGCATCCAGAAAACCACAAAGCCCAGCGCTCCAGAGACACTGACAATGTGAAAGGCATGCCAAGAGGAGCGCAACAATGCCCCAACCTTGCTCCCTTCTTTTCTTTCGCTATGGAACACGCCTCAGCCCAAGTATTCCAGTTCCACATAGGGTTAGGGTTAGGGTTACGCCTAGGGTTTGCGTTCAGAAAACCACAAAGCCCAGAGCTCCAGAGACACTGACATGTGAAAGGCATGCCAAGAGGAGCGCAACAATGCCCCAACCTTGCTCCTCCTTTCTTTCGCTATGGAAAATGCTTCAGCCTGAAGTATTCCATTTAAGCCTAGGTTTGGGTTCGGGTATGCCTCGGGTTCGCGCAGAAAACCAGAAAAAAAAAACAAAGCCAGAGCTCCCTCCTTTTCTTTCGCTATGGAACACGCCTCAGCCCAAGTATTCCAGTTCCGCCTAGGGTTAGGGTTAGGGTTACGCCTAGGGTTAGCATCCAGAAAACCACAAAGCCCAGAGCTCCAGAGACACTGACAATGTGAAAGGCATGCCAAGAGGAGCGCAACAATGCCCCAACCTTGCTCCCTCCTTTTCTTTCGCTATGGAACACGCCTCAGCCCAAGTATTCCAGTTCCACATAGGGTTAGAGTTAGGGTTACGCCCAGGGTTAGCGTTTAGAAAACCACAAAGCCCAGAGCTCCAGGGACACTGACAATGTGAAAGGCATGCCAAGAGGAGGGCAACTGCGCCCCAACCTTGCTCCATCCTTTTCTTTCGCTATGGAACTCGCCTGAGCCCATTTATTCCAGTCCCATATAGGGTTAGGGTTAGGGTTACGCCTAGGGTTAGTGTCCAGAAAACCACAAAGCCCAGAGCTCCAGGGACATTGACAATGCAAAAGGCATGCCAAGAATAATACAAAAATGGCCCAACTTTGTTCTCACTTTTTCTCTCTTCTCAGCACTCACCTCGGCCCAATGCAGTATTCAAGCTCCACCTGGGCTTAGCGTGAGAATAATTACTAGGGTTAACGTTAGGGTTATGCCTTGGGTTAGCTTACAGAAAACCACAAAGCCCAGATCTCCAGGGACACTGACAATGCAAAAGGCATGCCAAGAGGAGGGCAACTGCGCCCCAACCTTGCTCCCTCCTTTTCTTTCGCTACGGAAAACGACTCAGACCAAGTATTCCAGTTCCGCCTAGGGTTTATGTTAGGGTTACGCCCAGGGTTAGTGTCCAGAAAAAGGCAAAGCCCAGAGCTCCAGGGATACTGACAATGCGAAAGGCATGCCAAGAGGAGCGCAACAATGCCCCAACCTTGCTCCCTCCTTTCCGTTCGCTATGGAAAATGCCGCGGCACAAGTATTCCAGTTCCGCCTAGGGTTAGGGTTAGGGTTACGCCTAGGGTTAGCATCCAGAAAACCACAAAGCCCAGAGCTCCAGGGATACTGACAATGTGAAAGGCATGCCAAGAGGAGCGCAACAATGCCCCAACCTTGCTCCCTGCTTTCCTATCGCTATGGAAAATGCCTCAGCCCAAGTATTCCAGTTCCGCCTAGGGTTAGGGTTACGGTTACGCCTAGGGTTAGCGTTCAGAAAACCACAAAGCCCAGAGCTCCACGGATACTGACAATGTGAAAGGCATGCCAAGAGGAGCGCAACAATGCCCCAACCTTGCTCCCTCCTTTCCTTTCGCTATGGAAAATGTCTCAGCCCAAGTATTCCAGTTCCGCCTAGGGTTAGGGTTAGGGTTACACCTAGGGTTAGTGTTCAGAAAACCACAAAGCCCAGAGCTCCAGGGACATTGACAATGCAAAAGGCATGCCAAAATAGTACAAAAATGGCCCCACTTTATTCTCACCTTTTCTCTCTTCTCAGCACTCACCGCAGCCCAATGCACTATTCAAGCTCCACCTGGGCTTAGCGTGAGAATAATGCCTAGGGTTAGGGTTTGGGTTATGCCTTGGGTTAGCGTTCAGAAAACCACAAAGCCCAGAGCTCCAGGGACACTGACAATGCAAAAGGCATGCCAAGAGGAGGGCAACTGCACCCCAGCCTTGCTCCCTCCTTTTCTCTCGCTACGGAACACGACTCAGCCCAAGTATTCCAGTTCCGCCTAGGGTTAGGGTTCGGGTTACGCCCAGGGTTAGTGTCCAGAAAAAGGCAAAGCCCAGAGCTCCAGGGATACTGACAATGCGAAAGGCATGCCAAGAGGAGCGCAACAATGCCCCAACCTTGCTCCCTCCTTTCCGTTCGCTATGGAAAATGCCGCGGCACAAGTATTCCAGTTCCGCCTAGGGTTAGGGTTAGGGTTACGCCTAGGGTTAGCATCCAGAAAACCACAAAGCCCAGCGCTCCAGAGACACTGACAATGTGAAAGGCATGCCAAGAGGAGCGCAACAATGCCCCAACCTTGCTCCCTTCTTTTCTTTCGCTATGGAACACGCCTCAGCCCAAGTATACCAGTTCCACATAGGGTTAGGGTTAGGGTTACGCCTAGGGTTCGCGTTCAGAAAACCACAAAGCCCAGAGCTCCAGAGACACTGACAATGTGAAAGGCATGCCAAGAGGAGCGCAACAATGCCCCAACCTTGCTCCCTCCTTTTCTTTCGCTATGGAACACGCCTCAGCCCAAGTATTCCAGTTCCACATAGGGTTAGGGTTAGGGTTATGCCTAGGGTTAGCATCCAGAAAACCACAAAGCCCAGAGCTCCAGAGACACTGACAATGTGAAAGGCATGCCAAGAGGAGCGCAACAATGCCCCAACCTTGCTCCCTCCTTTTCTTTCACTATGGAACACGCTTCAGCCGAAGTATACCATTTAAGCCTAAGGTTTGGGTTCGGGTTATGCCTCGGGTTCGCGTTCAGAAAACCACAAAGCCCAGAGCTCCAGGGACACTGACAATGTGAAAGGCATGCCAAGAGGAGGGCAACTGCGCCCCAACCTTGCTCCATCCTTTTCTTTCGCTATGGAACTCGCCTGAGCCCATTTATTCCAGTCCCATATAGGGTTAGGGTTAGGGTTACGCCTAGGGTTAGTGTCCAGAAAACCACAAAGCCCAGAGCTCCAGGGACATTGACAATGCAAAAGGCATGCCAAGAATAATACAAAAATGGCCCAACTTTGTTCTCACTTTTTCTCTCTTCTCAGCACTCACCTCGGCCCAATGCAGTATTCAAGCTCCACCTGGGCTTAGCGTGAGAATAATTACTAGGGTTAACGTTAGGGTTATGCCTTGGGTTAGCTTACAGAAAACCACAAAGCCCAGATCTCCAGGGACACTGACAATGCAAAAGGCATGCCAAGAGGAGGGCAACTGCGCCCCAACCTTGCTCCCTCCTTTTCTTTCGCTACGGAAAACGACTCAGACCAAGTATTCCAGTTCCGCCTAGGGTTTATGTTAGGGTTACGCCCAGGGTTAGTGTCCAGAAAAAGGCAAAGCCCAGAGCTCCAGGGATACTGACAATGCGAAAGGCATGCCAAGAGGAGCGCAACAATGCCCCAACCTTGCTCCCTCCTTTCCGTTCGCTATGGAAAATGCCGCGGAACAAGTATTCCAGTTCCGCCTAGGGTTAGGGTTAGGGTTACGCCTAGGGTTAGCATCCAGAAAACCACAAAGCCCAGAGCTCCAGGGATACTGACAATGTGAAAGGCATGCCAAGAGGAGCGCAACAATGCCCCAACCTTGCTCCCTGCTTTCCTATCGCTATGGAAAATGCCTCAGCCCAAGTATTCCAGTTCCGCCTAGGGTTAGGGTTACGGTTACGCCTAGGGTTAGCGTTCAGAAAACCACAAAGCCCAGAGCTCCAGGGATACTGACAATGTGAAAGGCATGCCAAGAGGAGCGCAACAATGCCCCAACCTTGCTCCCTCCTTTCCTTTCGCTATGGAAAATGTCTCAGCCCAAGTATTCCAGTTCCGCCTAGGGTTAGGGTTAGGGTTACACCTAGGGTTAGTGTTCAGAAAACCACAAAGCCCAGAGCTCCAGGGACATTGACAATGCAAAAGGCATGCCAAAATAGTACAAAAATGGCCCCACTTTATTCTCACCTTTTCTCTCTTCTCAGCACTCACCGCAGCCCAATGCACTATTCAAGCTCCACCTGGGCTTAGCGTGAGAATAATGCCTAGGGTTAGGGTTTGGGTTATGCCTTGGGTTAGCGTTCAGAAAACCACAAAGCCCAGAGTTCCAGGGACACTGACAATGCAAAAGGCATGCCAAGAGGAGGGCAACTGCACCCCAGCCTTGCTCCCTCCTTTTCTCTCGCTACGGAACACGACTCAGCCCAAGTATTCCAGTTCCGCCTAGGGTTAGGGTTCGGGTTACGCCCAGGGTTAGTGTCCAGAAAAAGGCAAAGCCCAGAGCTCCAGGGATACTGACAATGCGAAAGGCATGCCAAGAGGAGCGCAACAATGCCCCAACCTTGCTCCCTCCTTTCCGTTCGCTATGGAAAATGCCGCGGCACAAGTATTCCAGTTCCGCCTAGGGTTAGGGTTAGGGTTACGCCTAGGGTTAGCATCCAGAAAACCACAAAGCCCAGCGCTCCAGAGACACTGACAATGTGAAAGGCATGCCAAGAGGAGCGCAACAATGCCCCAACCTTGCTCCCTTCTTTTCTTTCGCTATGGAACACGCCTCAGCCCAAGTATACCAGTTCCACATAGGGTTAGGGTTAGGGTTACGCCTAGGGTTCGCGTTCAGAAAACCACAAAGCCCAGAGCTCCAGAGACACTGACAATGTGAAAGGCATGCCAAGAGGAGCGCAACAATGCCCCAACCTTGCTCCCTCCTTTTCTTTCGCTATGGAACACGCCTCAGCCCAAGTATTCCAGTTCCACATAGGGTTAGGGTTAGGGTTACGCCTAGGGTTAGCATCCAGAAAACCACAAAGCCCAGAGCTCCAGAGACACTGACAATGTGAAAGGCATGCCAAGAGGAGCGCAACAATGCCCCAACCTTGCTCCCTCCTTTTCTTTCACTATGGAACACGCTTCAGCCGAAGTATACCATTTAAGCCTAAGGTTTGGGTTCGGGTTATGCCTCGGGTTCGCGTTCAGAAAACCACAAAGCCCAGAGCTCCAGGGACACTGACAATGTGAAAGGCATGCCAAGAGGAGGGCAACTGCGCCCCAACCTTGCTCCATCCTTTTCTTTCGCTATGGAACTCGCCTGAGCCCATTTATTCCAGTCCCATATAGGGTTAGGGTTAGGGTTACGCCTAGGGTTAGTGTCCAGAAAACCACAAAGCCCAGAGCTCCAGGGACATTGACAATGCAAAAGGCATGCCAAGAATAATACAAAAATGGCCCAACTTTGTTCTCACTTTTTCTCTCTTCTCAGCACTCACCTCGGCCCAATGCAGTATTCAAGCTCCACCTGGGCTTAGCGTGAGAATAATTACTAGGGTTAACGTTAGGGTTATGCCTTGGGTTAGCTTACAGAAAACCACAAAGCCCAGATCTCCAGGGACACTGACAATGCAAAAGGCATGCCAAGAGGAGGGCAACTGCGCCCCAACCTTGCTCCCTCCTTTTCTTTCGCTACGGAACACGACTCAGCCCAAGTATTCCAGTTCCGCCTAGGGTTAGGGTTAGGGTTACGCCCAGGGTTAGTGTCCAGAAAAAGGCAAAGCCCAGAGCTCCAGGGATACTGACAATGCGAAAGGCATGCCAAGAGGAGCGCAACAATGCCCCAACCTTGCTCCCTCCTTTCCGTTCGCTATGGAAAATGCCGCGGCACAAGTATTCCAGTTCCGCCTAGGGTTAGGGTTAGGGTTACGCCTAGGGTTAGCATCCAGAAAACCACAAAGCCCAGAGCTCCAGAGACACTGACAATGTGAAAGGCATGCCAAGAGGAGCGCAACAATGCCCCAACCTTGCTCCTCTTTTCTTCGCTATGGAAACACGCCTCAGCCCAAGTATTCCAGTTCCACATAGGGTTAGGGTTAGGGTTACGCCTAGGGTTAGCATCCAGAAAACCACAAAGCCAGAGCTCCAGAGACACTGACAATGTGAAAGGCATGCCAAGAGGGAGCGCAACAATGCCCCAACCTTGCTCCCTCCTTTTCTTTCGCTATGGAAAATGCCTCGAGCCCAAGTATTCCAGTTCGCCTAGGGTTAGGGTTCGGGTTACGCCCTAGGGTTAGCAGTCCAGGAAAAGCACAAAGCCCAGAGCTCCAGAGACACTGACAATGTGAAAGGCATGCCAAGAGGAGCGCAACAATGCCCCAACCTTGCTCACTCCTTTTCGTTCGCTATGGAAAATGCCGCGGCACCAAGTATTTCCAGTTCCGCCTAGGGTTAGGGTTAGGGTTACGCCTAGGGTTAGCATCCAGAAAACCACAAAGCCCAGAGCTCCAGAGACACTGACAATGTGAAAGGCATGCCAAGAGGAGGGCAAATGCACCCCAACCTTGCTCCATCCTTTTCTTTCGCTATGGAACTCACCTGAGCCCATTTATTCCAGTCCCACATAGGGTTAGGGTTAGGGTTACGCCTAGGGTTAGTGTCCAGAAAACCACAAAGCCCAGAGCTCAGGCGACATTGACAATGCAAAAGGCATGCCAAGAATAATACAAAAATGGCCCAACTTTGTTCTCACTTTTTTCTCTCTTCTCAGGCA
Source organism: Lycocorax pyrrhopterus obiensis (assembly GCA_014706295.1). Lineage (NCBI taxonomy): Eukaryota > Metazoa > Chordata > Aves > Passeriformes > Paradisaeidae > Lycocorax > Lycocorax pyrrhopterus. The sequence goes on along the minus strand of JACSVZ010000004.1, from coordinate 28,936,123 downwards.
CTCACCTCGGCCCAATGCAGTATTCAAGCTCGCACCTGGGCTTAGCGTGAGAATAAATGACTAGGGTTAACGTTAGGGTTATGCCTTGGGTTAGCTTACAGAAAACCACAAAGCCAGCTCTCCAGGGACACTGACAATGCAAAAGGCATGCCAAGAGGAGGGCAACTGCGCCCCAACCTTGCTCCCCTCCTTTTCTCTCGCTACGGAAAACGACTCAGACCAAGTATTTCCAGTTCCGCCTAGGGTTTATGTTAGGGTTACGCCCAGGGTTTAGTGTCCAGAAAAAGGCAAAAGCCCAGAGCTCCAGGGATACTGACAATGCGAAAGGCATGCCAAGAGGAGCGCAAACAATGCCCCCAACCTTGCTCCCTCCTTTCCGTTCGCTATGGAAAATGCCGCGGAACAAGTATTCCAGTTCCGCCTAGGGTTAGGGTTAGGGTTACGCCTAGGGTTAGCATCCAGAAAAACCACAAAGCCCAGAGCTCCAGGGAACTGACAATGTGAAAGGCATGCCAAGAGGAGCGCAACAATGCCCCAACCTTGCTCCCATGCTTTCCTATCGCTATGGAAAATGCCTCAGCCCAAGTATTTCCAGTTCCGCCTAGGGTTAGGGTTAGGTTACCCTAGGGTAGGTGCTCAGAAAACACAAGCCCAGAGCTCCAGAGACATTGACATTGCGAAGGGCATGCCAAAATAGTACAAAAATGGCCCCACTTTATTCTCACCTTTCTCTCTCTCAGCACTCACGCGCAGCCCAATGCACTATTCAAGCTCCCACCTGGCTTAGCGTGAGAATAATGCCTAGGGTTAGGGTTTGGGTTATGCCTTGGGTTAGCGTTCAGAAAACCACAAAGCCCAGAGCTCCAGAGACCACTGACAATGTGAAAGGCATGCAAGAGGAGGGCAACTGCAGCCCCACCTTGCTCCTCCTTTTCTTTCGCTATGGAAACTCCCTGAGCCCATTATTCCAGTCCACATAGGTTAGGGGTTAGGGTTACGCCTAGGGTTAGTGTCCAGAAACACAAAGCCCAGAGCTCCAGGGACATTGACAATGCAAAAGGCATGCCAAGAATAATACAAAAATGGCCCCCAACTTTGTTCTCACTTTTCTCTCTTCTCAGCACTCACCTCGGCCCAATGCAGTATTCAAGCTCCACCTGGGCTTAGCGTGAGAATAATTACTAGGGTTAACGTTAGGGTTATGCCTGGGTTAGCTTACAGAAAACCACAAAGCCCAGATCTCCAGGGACACTGACAATGCAAAGGCATGCCAAGAGGAGGCAACTGCCCCAACCTTGCTCCCTCCTTTTCTTTCGCTACGGAAACGACTCACCCAAGTATTCCAGTTCCGCCTAGGGTTAGGGTTAGGGTTACGCCAGGGTTAGTGTCAGAAAACAAAGCCCAGAGCTCCAGGGAACTGACAATGCAAAAGGCATGCCAAGAGGAGCGCAACAATGCCCCAACCTTGCTCCCTCCTTTTCCTTTCGCTATGGAAAATGCCGCCAAGTATTCCAGTTCCGCCTAGGGTTAGGGTTAGGGTTACGCCTAGGGTTAGCATCCAGAAAACCACAAAGCCCAGAGCTCCAGGGATACTGACAATGTGAAAGGCATGCCAAGAGGAGGCAACAATGCCCCAACCTTGCTCCCTCTTTCCTTCGCTATGGAAAATGCCTCAGCCCAAGTATTCCAGTTCCGCCTAGGGTTAGGGTTAGGGTTAGGGTTAGCGTTCAGAAAACCACAAAGCCCAGAGCTCCAGGGATACTGACAATGTGAAAGGCATGCCAAGAGGAGCGCAACAATGCCCCAACCTTGCTCCCTCCTTTTCCTTTCGCTATGGAAAATGTCTCAGCCCAAGTATTCCAGTTCCGCCTAGGGTTAGGGTTAGGGTTACACCTAGGGTTAGTGTTCAGAAAACCACAAAGCCCAGAGCTCCAGGGACACTGACAATGCAAAGGCATGCCAAAATAGGACAAAATGGCCCCACCTTCTCACCTTTTCTCTCTTCTCAGCACTCCGCAGCCCAATGCACTATTTCAAGCTCCACCTGGGCTTAGCGTGAGAATAATGCCTAGGGTTAGGGTTAGGGTTATGCCTGGGTTAGCGTTCAGAAAACCACAAAGCCCAGAGCTCCAGGGACACTGACAATGCAAAAGGCATGCCAAGAGGAGGGCAACTGCACCCCAACCTTGCTCCCTCCTTTTCTTCGCTACGGAACACGACTCAGCCCAAGTATTCCAGTTCCGCCTAGGTTAGGGTTAGGGTTACGCCTAGGGTTAGTTCAGAAAACCACAAAGCCCAGCTCCAGGACACTGACAATGTGAAAGGCATGCCAAGAGGAGCGCAACAATGCCCCAACCTTGCTCCCTCCTTTTCTTTCGCTATGGAACACGCCTCAGCCCAAGTATTCCAGTTCCCACATAGGGTTAGGGTTAGGGTTACGCCTAGGGTTAGCATCCAGAAAACCACAAAGCCCAGAGCTCCAGAGACACTGACAATGTGAAAGGCATGCCAAGAGGAGCGCAACAATGCCCAACCTTGCTCCCTCCTTTTCTTTCACTATGGAACACCTTCAGCCGAAGTATACCATTTAAGCCTAAGGTTGGGTTCGGGTTATGCCTCGGGTTCGCGTTCAGAAAACCACAAAGCCCAGAGCTCCAGGGACACTGACAATGTGAAAGGCATGCCAAGAGGAGGGCAACTGCGCCCCAACTTGCTCCATCCTTTTCTTTCGCTATGGAACTCGCCTGAGCCCATTTATTCCAGTCCCATATAGGGTTAGGTTAGGGTTACGCCTAGGGTTAGTGTCCAGAAAACCACAAAGCCCAGAGCTCCAGGGACATTGACAATGCAAAAGGCATGCCAAGAATAATACAAAAATGGCCCAACTTTGTTCTCACTTTTTCTCTCTTCTCAGCACTCACCTCGGCCCAATCAGTATTCCTCCACCTGGGCTTAGCGTGAGAATAATTACTAGGGTTAACGTTAGGGTTATGCCTTGGGTTAGCTTACAGAAAACCACAAAGCCCAGATCTCCAGGGACACTGACAATGCAAAAGGCATGCC